>OY743151.1:5603883-7002354 GCA_963555695.1 Dasypolia templi | reverse complement strand
GGATCAATACCTTTGAGGGTTATTACATCATGACTTAATTTCGGGACTTTGGACATAGAATTTAATTTCAGCAGGCTTATGCAGAAACCCGTGTCGATCAGGAAGGATAAAGGCCTATCAGCGACTGAGGTATGGATTAATATGTGAGGTAAGTATCTTTTCTCTGTATTTTTATTTATCTTATAAAATAGAGCATTTGCTTTATGTTTCAGGTCTGGTAACAAAGATGAAGAATTCGATAATTTATTGGGTATATTAAGTGGTTTAGCAGAAACGGTGGATTTCGTGGATTTAGTACGTGATTCAGTGGATTTGGTATGTGATTCAGGGGATTTTGTATGTCATTCAGTGGATTTTGTACGTGATTCAGGGGCTTTAGTATGGTGATTCAGTGGATTGATTACGTGATTCAGTGGATTTAATACGTGATTCGTGGATTTAGTAAGTGATTCAGTAGATTTAGTATGTGATTCAGGGGATTTAGTACATGATTCAGGGGATTTAGTACGTGATTCAGGGGATTTAGTACGTGATTCAGTGGATATAGTACGTGATTCAGTAGATTTAGTACGTGATTCAGTGGATTTAGTACGTGATTCGTGGATTTAGTAAGTGATTCAGTGGATTTAGTATGTCATTTAGGGGATAAAGAGAGAATAGAGGCATCGGCTTTGATATAGTAGGAATTTCCCGCGCGATACCGTTCGGGAAATTTTACTCGTTTAAATCGTTTTGTCGACTTCGATGGTTTTATCTTCTTTGTCTTGGTTTATGTTAAAAACCTTGCGGGCTGGTTTATAATTTGGAGCTTGTGTAGGGTAAGGTTGACGACCATCTGAAGAAGAACCAGCAGATTGGTTTCTACTGTTGTTGGATTGTCTTTTGCGACAGTTTTCAATAATGTGACCTATGTTTTTGCAGTAGCGGCATACCATATCGTTGGTATTTATTGCTTTTGAATGATTGGGTTGGTGCTTTCGTGGAGCTGGAAGACGAGATGATTGGAAGTCGCGACGCGAGTTTGTATTGGATATTGATCTTTTATAAATACTAGAGACGATTTTTTCATCTTCTACTGCAAAGTTTATAGCAGAATTTAATGAGTCTGGATTGCGACATCTAACGACTTGTGATACCCGTGGCATATCCGTTTTCTTTTTCGTCGGAATGGAAATATTTATTTCGGTAAGTAATTTCGCTAAGCATGTTTAAATTTTTATGCAAACTGGTTGACTGTTTCAGGAGGTGTCTGCTTACAGTCCTGAAGTTCGGTGAGTAGGTGAGCATAGTGCTTCCTCTCCCCAAATTGCTGTTTTAAGAACTCGATGAATTGTTCAAAGGATTCGAACTCTTTGACGCTGCATGTAGTTTCAGCTTTATCTATTAATTGGCTTAGAACGAATTTGAATAAAATGGGTTTCCGGGTTTTTGTAGCTGAATTAAAAGCGCTTTGGCAATTAGCAATGAAGGGGTTTAGTTTTTACCTGGAGCCATCGAATGGCTTAATTAATTTAAATAGAATACCGAGTTCTATTTTTTCTTCGTATTCGGCCTTTGTACCCTTAGAGCTACTGGAACTTTCCTCCTTTGTTGAAACAAGGTTTAGAAAACAATGGTTAAGAAGACATTATTTATTTTTACAGAAAAATACAGAATACTTAAAAGCTAATTAACTATAAGAAATCGTATTCGCCTTAAGTTATTTTATACAGGTGACTCAGTGTTATAGACGCGTGTTCGAATCGCGTAGTCTAAACAAAGTATACAGTAGTTGTACAGTAGGGTCTTTATCAGTTACAATGTATTATGAACAATGTATAATAGGGTTAAGTTCGTGGAACTGAAATAGTGTAGATAGAGGCTCTGACTTAAACCTGGTATTCACCCAATCATATAGTAGTAATCAAAGTATTTTCTAGATACCGCAGAAAATTAATTAATATTAGCTTTTGCTTGCGGAACCTACTACCAGGAACAAAAAGTATATTATGAACACATAGGATACTTTTGGGTTGGATGAATTGGATGAAATTTGGCACAGGGTATAAGTTGTCTGTTCCAAATTTCATCAAAATCCTGCCATCAGTTTTTGCGTGACTGACTTAGCGAAACATAAAAATTTTCATTTTAACAATATATTATCGGATTTTGGAATAAAAGTCAGTCAGCAATTAAGTATTTTCTTTTTCAGATAGAACTAGAAATTAAATAAAATTAATATTATTAAATAATATAAAGATTCGTTTTCAAATTGACCATAAACTATACTATTATACTAATATGAAAATTTGTCGTTTTAAGCGATCCCATTCACATGATTATAACACCAAATAAAGTTGTTTTTTTTTAATTTTATTTTTTTATTTGAGATGGGTTTGTTCTTGACTCTAGTCTAGGTCAGAAGTGACAGAGACAAAGACAAAGACAGAGACGAGACTTGATGTTATGTTCAAACATACACACAAGTACTAATAATTTATAGAAACGAAAATTATAAACGCAATGCACAGTGCATTCAGTACAATAGCCATGTCTAACCGTCCACTACCACTTGTATAATAAAATGTCGAAAAACAAACAGCGGCCAAGTGCGAGTCGGACTCACACGCGAAATGTTCCGTACCGCCGTACAATATTACAAAACAATTTTTTATGTGACTACGCCTTTAAATTTGCTGTCATAACATGAGGCCATTCGAAACAAAATTGAGGGAAACAGTTAGGTGTAGCAGCTACATATCTATCATCTACATCTAAATATATTTACACCACTCGATAGCTAAAGAATCTAAGAATTTGTTACGTCGAGTCAGAACTGTGACGGCACGACCTCTACCCACTTCAGAAAATATAACTAGTTACGTTCACGTGTTCAGGTAAAAACCGACCGTGTCCTTGACACCAGCCACCCCTTTTTATATTTTAGGCATCCCTATAATTTGAGACTTTATTTTATTTTATCATGTATTGTTATAGCGGCCATAGTAGTACGCACTATATGTAAATTTCACGTGTCTACTTATTACGTTTAAAAAATACAGCACTGTGACTGATCGTCAGACGGAATGACGGATGGCGTAGCCTAAGGCGATTATCATACTGCCACGCATCACGCTGTATGTTGCGTTGAATGAACGTTTTCTGTGTGTTGGACTGTGCGTGTTATTTATACAAACGGAGAAACAAGCAACGTTAAAACACGCATTCACACACTACGCTGCGTGGTTCGTGGCAGTGTTATAATCGCCTTAGTATAAAAAATAGGGTCCCGTTGGCATCCTTTGGATACGGAACCCTAAAAAACCAACGACAATTCTTATTTATAGTTTTTTCTGTCTTCGTCCTGCAAAGTATCACCCAGTATTTTCAGTCACGTTCTCAATCACAGGATTGCTTGCGGTCGGCTCCGTCCTTATTTATTTCCCACTATATTTTTACTACAATGCAGTGGGGGGTTGGATATCGTATTTCGTTGTGCACTAGTGTTGCTCCTTGATTTTTATTGTAGTTCTTAGTTCATTGAGCTGCGACCGCAGTTGTGTCCCTTGTTGGTGTTTTACTTTGACTGGGAATGTTGAACTGCATTTTTTTTAACACCTGTCTGGTCGAAGGGTCCTCCCTTTTCCATAGAGTATGAGTGTACTATACACCCTGTTCCTCATACCTCTAAACTATTATTTAAGTACTGTGCTATTTCATTTGTCACCTTTTTTATAGTATCATATTAGCATGAGAAAAATTGGATAGCCGGTGTAAAGCTTTACACACGGCAGCTGTATACACATGTTTTGACTTCGTTTATACATGTTGCTGATATAATCACCTCCCGCCTAGTCTTTAGCCAGCCATGTTGAGGTCGGCTTCCAGTCTGACCGGATGCAGCTGTATACCAGTACTTTACATGGAGCTCTGCCTACCTGACCTCCACAACCCAATAACTGGGGAACAACAACCACCAGTCTTGCCAAGTGGTTTCGTATATAAATACCACTTGGCAAGACTGGTTGTCAGAGTTTCGGGCAGACGACCCGTAACGACTGTCAAAGATAAAACTCAGAGTATTTGTTTCAATTAAACCATATAAGGCACTTTTGAATGTTCAAAGAGTCGCTCAGTTAGTCAGAAAGCCCATTCCAAAACGTAAAATTCTGTGGAGAAGAATGGGCAAGAATAAATATTAATAATTGGCAAGAATAAGGCGAAGGGTTAGATGTCAAATTGAGCTCGGTGCGACCGGTATTGGTATGTCGGCGTCGCATTGCGGGTGTGCAGACAGCCATATGACACTTGACCTTTTGGATTGCGTAGTGGTGTAATACGTTGTTGTTGGGACGCCAATCCTCATTAGTTTCAAGCGTATGCCTTAGTTTTAAGGACATACGTTAGCCTGGGAATCAGGTCGCCTGGATTGGAGGGTGGAGAGGGGGGTTTTTTGCAATATTTATCACTAAACTATTTACACTAGGTGCTAATTCAAATGATTAACTAACTAACTATGTAAACAAATACAAAAACGAAACGTGCCCAGGAAACCATCCGGAAAAGTGCCCATAAGACAGGCAGCATTGCCACGTTGAATGGCAATGCAAATTCGTCGGTCAAAGAACGAGGCAGGTCTATTTTATAAACTTGAATATTATTGCTGAATTATACTCAATGCAATAAGCATTGAGTATTCATTATCTTTATTAGCGGAGGCCTTTGCAGTTATAGACCGGTATGATTGTGTTTTCAAACCTACAAAACAAGATGACGAAGTTTCCCAACACTCACTTAACAGCTTCTCCAATCTCCGTTTCACGTAGCTTGGAGAGACGACACACTTTATGAATCTGTAGCAAAGACGGTAAAAATTGGCTAATGGCCGCTATAACAGCAGCTCGGCAATATTGCCAGCGTTGCCAACGTGCCACCAACAGTTTTGCATTCATTCGGCGTGAGCTGAATAAAGATAGTTTGTTTGTTCAGTTTTCGTTGTAATGTCGCTTCAGTTGGTACAGATGTGGTTTCTATTGAAAATTTTCGTTTGATAAAGAATTGATTTCATTTTGAGTGTTTTTTACAGCTTACTACTAGACGCGCGCGTAGGGCTTTTGGCTCACACCGCAGCATTTTTCATACTTTTAGCATTTTCTAAACGCAAGGTTCGATTGGAATAATTTAAAGATACTCGTACATGTACATAATCAACCTTAATTTTGAAACTATTTAGATGGATAAGGATTAATGTCATGATACAAATGACGATGAGGGACTAGTGGCTCAACAAAAAGCCGCACTCTTTGACGGAACAGGTTAAGCTACGCTTGGAGAGGTCGGGCCGTGGATGGGTGACTATCTTTACACACCGAGACCCGTTAGTGCCTCGATTCTACCCGTGTTTTGATTGACTAATTTGAACAAAAACGATTGTTGTGACTTAGCTATAATTAGTTAGACACATTTATAAACTTGCGGACTTTTTTGTGGGTAATAATTTATTTATTATTTATTTAAATTACATTTATAACACCTTTACAGAGGTATCCAAGGCGATGTTATAAGTTACAATGTCTTAGGGCGAATTTCACCCAATGAGACCGAATGCGATCATAATATAAACTCGGTACGTATCTGTGCCGATCGCGCCGTTTTCCACTGGCGAAATCAGCCCTAAGTAGATACACAAATTTACAAAGAATAAAATAATCGCGATCATAATTGATTCGTAATAATGCATAACATGCATAATCAGCCTATTATGTTGCCACTGCTGGGACACAGGCCTCCTCTCTGTAAGTAATAATGATTACTATAAATATGTAGTACAATATTTTATGTATCATCAACAGTTTTTGCAGCGCACGAGAAATAATGACTTTTATAGGTAAGTTGTTGATACCTTAGGCTTTATAATTGCAATGTTCGTAAGGATCTCAATTGTTTTTACAAAATGAAATGCATCCCATGTTACTCACTGATAATGTAGTTTTTTTATGTTTGAAAGAAACATAAAAAAACTACATTATCAGTGAGTAACATGGGATGCATTTATGCATGGGATGCATGGGATGCATTAGTAACATGGGATGCAAGCGAAAGGCTTGAAATCACCACGCTGTTGCCTAACAAGTCGACAACAAAAACTCGTATCGTTATGGATGTGTGGAGTGCTAACTGATAGCGACAAAGATAAATATATTTTTGAAATCGGTTAAGCATTTGTTGAGTGTATCCATTACAACGATTAAAAAACTCTTTTCTTTTTAAAATATTTGTATAGATTTAGATAATTTCCTAAAGATATATATTATGACTTCACAAAGGCAATGGACTACACAGTCATGTAAATATATTAATATTATAATACCTTTATATTTACGTATCTATTATTTAGGATATATACTTCGGACACTCAATTTTTTTAGCGAAAATAAAAATAGATGTTCTTTTTGTAAATAGTTTTTTTATTAAATCTTTTCAAAGTACTCTCCACTAGCCTCTACACAAAGTTTCATGCATGTGAACCAGTTTTCGAAAAACTTTTACCAGTCCGCCATAGACACCGCACAGCCTGCTCGAACGAGGATAGCGCATGTTATAGCGACGAAAATTGTATCCCTCTGAGCAGCTTTTTTTATTTTCGGGAGTAAAAGAAGTCACATAGTGCTAAGTCAGGGCTGTAAGGAGGGTGGATGAATTTGACCGGCGTCCTGTCCAGGAAGTCCCTCGTTTTGGGCACGGTGTGAGAAGACGCGTTGTCGTAATGGAGCAGTAGCCCGCGGAGCCCAGTGTATTGTCGTATGTTGCTCACAACAGAGAATGCTTCTGCCAAGCATGAGCCATTCAGCGTTGATGCTTCTTTGGTTACGTAAAGGAGTTAACACCAAGTATTCAGGCATATTGAAAAAGCTCGCGATCTAAATCTTCCACCCGCTTCCACTTTGGTATGCGTTGATTCGTTTTGAAACACCCAAACCGACAACTGGCGCTTCGATTCTGGATCGTATTGATGAATTAAATACTCATCACCTGTAATGATGTCGTAAACACGCCGAGACGAGCCTGCTTTAATTTTGTTTACCAAATCACGGCACTATTCTACCCGGGCCTGCTTCTGAGCATCGGTGAAGTCATCACGCAAAGATGCACGTGTAGAATTTCGTGAAGACTTCCCGATCCAACCTGCAGTATGTGCTGAATCTTTTGATACATAACTCACCAATTGTCTTGGATTAAATTGTTCAAAGCTAGCACGTTTTCTTCCCTAACAACCGTCAAAAGGCAACCACTTCTTTCTTCATGCCCCAAAGTTAGTCCACCGCGCTTGAATTCGCTATTCCAACGGCCTTAGAAGGGCCTTCATCCATGAATGCCATTTAAAGTCTATTGTATGATTCGTCCGGTTTGAGGCGACACTTGTAATCGAAAAACGTGATGGCGCGAAAATGTTTTCGGCGCAGATCCATTTTTATGAGTCACGATAATTTAAATTAGCTCGCAAACAATGTGGAGAGGAATTTTGAAATTGGAACGTACCTCTTTTTACTGACGAACAATCATATTTTCAAAATAGACTATAACTGGCCAGTCTCTCATTCATATAACTTTTTTTCGTTTACTGTCTGAGTGGCCTTCACCAACGACAGCCCCATTTTATGTCCTGGCAAATCACCGTCTATTCCAAGGTTGCCTGGAAAAGATCGCAGAAAGCGATAAGGCGGTTTTATATTTCGTAGATTCCGATTTATTTTTTGTTATGTATTTTAATGATGTACAATAAAGTATAAACAACGTGTTATTTGATATCCGCTATACTAAGGTATATACAACGTGTTTTGTTTTTGACATCTCATAACTCTAAGGTTATATTCTCTATGTAAAATAATACCAAAAGGGCCTAAAATATGTGGTCCAAAAATGCATAGTTTCGAAGATATCATCAATCTTATTATGTGTGTAGGTCCCTAGTGTTATTGATAAATACGAGTGATTCACTTTCATTCTCACCAATCATTCATAATTAAAGCTAAGAAAATGCGACATTCTCTATGTCCGAAACATAGATCTTCACGTCGACCTTAAAATGCCAACCATAAACCAGTTCATGAAACGCTTATATACTAAGCGTTTCTTCGACTGTGGCATCAAACATTCAAACCCCCTGATTTCAGCGGCCGCCCGCTATACTCCCTCCCGCATTAGTAGTATTCGCCGACCAAAGCATATCTTAGTCGCCCCTGATGACGCCACTACCCTCCTCCAGGAGAGTAGTAAGGCCACCAGCACCCTAAATAAGCCCAAAACCCGATCGCCGTCCAACCGACCTCGCCGCCAAGGCCCGCCGCGACGCCCAAATCCACGCCCCTCCCGACCCTTGCTCGAGCCAGCCCGCGTCGCTGAGCCTGTAGCTTTAAATTCGTCCCAAAATAACATCAATCCTGATCCAGCTAGTCATTTGCTTCCAGCGACGCCCTAAGCCGAGGTTCGTACCCCACAGGGGGTGCCCTTAGCGTGTAATCGCTTAGTTTTTAGTTAGTATTGTTTAAGTCCTGGCTGGAGGTCTTAATTTATTAGGGCAACCACAGGAAAGTCCGCTTAAGCAGACGACAACCCAATAGGTTGACCTGCGAGATGCCAAACAAACAAACATGCGACATTCTCATTATTCACGTAAGGGTGTGTAACGTTGTAACGTTCCGTATTTTTATTTACATACTTATTTACATTAAATATTGATTTTTTACATTAAATTCGGCCTCTTATAGACATTATTATCATTTGTTTACCAAAACCAAATGCCGACGTCTACATTCACCTTCAGTCGCCCCAGTCTAACCAGTTTGTGTAGCGACCTCTTGTTCCCTCGTCCCTGTCGCCGTCGGCGACAGACCCGAGGGGCTGGAGCCCTACACGGGCCGGCACACCGTCCTATGCTGGCATGACGGGCGCACGTTCACGCGTCGCGTCACTGCTCTCAGCAGTGGCGCGACTTTACGCGTGTGACCGTCCCCACAGCCACAGTTGGCGCCGAAACAGTTTTTTTGACTCATATTAGTCAACGTAGTTAAAAATCTGTATTTTCGAAACCCCATATTGGGTAAGTGTTGAACAATGTCGCTTTTATATAATTGCGTTTTAATTCCTATCTAGGTCATCCTAGGGCATGTGCCTACTTGCTGATTGTTCATTATTGTTTTAAATTAATATATATATAAGCTAAACTCTAATAAGCAACCTAATTGCCTCATTTGCGCCTTGCATATCGTTAATCATGTATTATTTTTTCTACCCATCAAAATATGCAAGTCATGTCGTGCTTCTCACGAAATTGTAAACTCCGTACTGATTGTGATAACCACACACCACCATCATAGCGCACTAGTACATCTCGCTTTGCTTAAAACCCTTTTCGTCACATTGGCGCCCAACGTGTACTTTTTTAATGTGACGAAACGGGTTTTCGTGGGTAGAGCAATAATACCACGAAACCTTGTCAGCATAAAAAAGTATATTAGAGTTATAAAAGATGTATAAAGGGGGTGGATAGGTCTATGGTCACAAGTTCCTTGACTTCCTTGGGAGCTGCACAGTACTCTCCTGGCTCAGCCTGGTGCGACGATGACCGCAGCGGGTGTGCCACGCTGCAGACGCCAGGAAGGTGATGGTCGGCGGATGAGCTCGTATGAGCGGAGTAAATACGGGATTGCTGAATTTTATAGCTATTTATTTAAATAGGACGAAACTTTGTGGTCCTAAGTCAAAGTTGGCATCAATTGCACTTTTAAATACTCTAAGACGCACAATCTAGCTTTTAAAGTTGCACCATCTAGAGAAAAAGGAATATGGTATAGGTCTATAGTCTCGGAGCCTCCTCATATACCGTTGTTTTGCACATTAAAACAATACTAACACTTACCAAAAACTGAGCCAAAGAAATTATTATTATAACTCCGTAACCACGTTGTTCACATACTCCCACGAATTCGATAAAATGATTTTCTTGTGAATCAAATTGAATTTCGAAATCCTATGACCCAATTTCTTCGGTTCAAACGAAATTATTTCCTTTATTCTTATTCGTATATAGACTTCCAAAACGGTTACGGCGTAGGCCGCTACGCCGTAGATGGTTCCGTGCAGCATTTTAATTTGTCGAATGTTTGATGATTTACGATACATTTTGATAAAATATTTTATGTCTTTTTATTCATATTAATATGCAATTTTAAAGTATTCATAAAATATCTTGTATGAATTAGTATGAGGAAAATGTAGCCGGCCGATCAACGTAATCGTAACAACGTTTGAACTTTTATTTAAAATCTGCTATTCTTCCCAGCAGCCCCCACCACTACGCGCTCAGGGCTCTTAAATGAGCCCTCCGCGGCAGATGCAGCGTCAGACTCTGACCGCGCATCACTCCCCTCCTACTCGCGACTCTTCTTCTCCTCGTCCACTAATGAACGAGAGCGCGATGAGCCTCCTCAACTCGGCAGCCATTTGTTGTCCCCCCCAGAATACGAATGGGGGCGACGATGAGCTGCGACGGAGGCGGCTGCGGACGGTCGCTCCTACAGAGTAGGTGATTGGTTCCCGCCCGTCCAGCAATCAGATCTAGCCGATCACTGTCCGGGCTAAGGGGCCGTCATGAGTGTGTGAGTGGTATTGTAGTGTGTAACACCGCTCAGTGTCTGCGTGAACCGCAGCCCGCGACGCGCATTTACGTGTGAATTTAGGTGCCTGTATAGCTGCGGATGAGTACACTTCCGCAACGGATGATAACGGTGTATGTGGTGTTTATTGTCACGGACTCTCAATGATAGCAGCACGCTCTTTTATACAATAAAGTTGGAAATGGCGCGACGATTGCGAGCTTGACAGTTAAAATTATTGTAATTATATTGTTTTGCAGCAAATTACGATTTTAGGTCTTTGTTAAGGTAATGCGCTGACTCCAAAACATTAAAAATGGTATATCTTGCACTTTGCCAGTCTGTCATCAGTTATTGCATTCCGGTTTGGGGTGGCACCGCTAAGACTAAACTGCTTGGATTGGAACGTGCCCAGAGGGCTGTGCTCAAGGTAATGCTCAGCAAGCCGTATAGATTTACCACAAGTGAATTGTACGCGGAATGCAGGGCTTACTTACTGTGCGGCAGCTGTTTGTGCTCAATGCCACCCTCAGGAAGCATAGTCAGGTTCCTCCTTTAGATCCAACCACTCGTAAAGCCAAATCTGCGTGCCCATCAATTTCTCACAAAACAGCTTTCGCTAGCCGACAGCTTTATGTTATAAGTTCAATCATTTACAGAAGGATCAACAAGCATATCCTAATGAGAAATTTAAATAAATACGAACTTAAAACTAAATTACAAAACTGGCTGTATAATCAGAACTATTCCCGTACAGAAGACATTATTTATAAAATAATGTAGGTATAAAGTAATCATTATTATTCTACAAGGACGGATACAGAAACACTTGCAACAGCACACGAACACTCCTTACTCGACTACACACACCCTCGCACACACACCCCCACACACACACACACCCACACACATCCTCCCACTAAACACCCCCCCCCCTTTCATACACCACACTACATCCCTCAGACCCTCACAGCTATCGCCCCCTTTACACATTAATATAACACACATAAATAAATAAAGGTCTTTTTTGTACACGAAGTTACAGTAGAACACTCCTAGGTCACAGGGTTTTCCTAGTTTAGGAGACAGGGTTTTTAAACTATTTGTGCAGCCTTTTCCCAAAATACAATGTAGGTATCTGTCAAATGTTTTTGTATTGTTATTGTTTGCAAAGGTATTTTGTGTCAATAAACTTATTTTATGTTATTTATTTATTTGTTAAACTGTTGTTATTTAACATCAAATAGTGTGATACAAAATACTACAGTATGAGGCACAAATGGCACGTACCTAAAACGGTTGGTACCTATTTAATTTGCCTAATCGTTAATTTTCCTGGCTTTACATATCTATGATTACATTGTAATTTGTAACAGTTTCTAGAACATGTATAAGTTACCACGACTATATTTGCTGATGCATTTTACGTATTACAAATGTACTGCCCAAGTTTACCGTAGCGAAAACTAGTTTCAAAATTTCCTGGTTTTTTCTTCGCGTAGTAACAGGCAATAGATACCTACAAATATTCCAAGAGGGGCTTATTTCCGATTGATTTGTAACTTAGTAACTTGTCATACCCTTGTCATATATCGATAGTAATTTCCTTTCTAGTCGGCTAAAATGTAGATGGAAGAAAATGTACCTATGACAATTTAGACAAGTAATGGGTGATAAGTAATAAGTTATTTAACAGAAAGCCGACCATAACATACCAAATATATGCAGATGGCTATTTGTTTAAAATTACGTGACGTACGTATTGAAACGGACACAAATTAGATTGCCTTCAAACTAAGCCGCTCTACACACAGACAGGGAATTGTTTATCAGATTGACATATTATGCATTGCATTCCTTAAAACTGTCAAACAATGACAGATGGGATTTTGAACATACGAGAAATTTAATTTGGTACTCACTTTGGCATATAAAAACTTTACATGGTGCGGTGTGGTGTGATCAATGTGCTTGTGTTTTGTTTTTGAACACGCGACGGTGGCCACACGTCCACTTTTCATGACATTACTTTTTACTTTAAAGAAGTCTTTCGGAGCTTCACGCATAAACTGCTACTAGGATATTTTTCCATTAAATGAGGGAGCGCTGCTAACATTGGTGCTTATAATTATAGGTAGACGGTTATTCATATTCTGTTGGCCCATAACTTTGCTACTCCTACGGCGTTATCGGAGGCTGCGCAGAGGTCATTTGGGCTGCATGTTTTGGGGCACAGGGGGCTGGATAGGAGGTGGAGCATAGTTTGTGACTCAGCTCCACATCCACACCCGGCTGCCGATCCGATCAAGTAGCCCCACGACTTATGCCTTCCCACTTGGGATGTCTTTAAATAACAACAGTGCGGCGTTAGTTCCGATTTCACCAGGCCACGACTCAAAAGAAGTGCTTTCAAAAAAAAAAAAAAACAATAATTAAAACATAACGACCGCACTGCGCTGTTCGTAGCACCCCTTACAGCTTCATTATACAAAGTGACTCTGTTTAGTTGTGTTGAGTTTAGTCTGTTGGTTTGTCTTGTGTTGTTACCCAAAACTAATTCGGTATTCTGGACGCAACTGAGAGAGATGGCATAGTGAGCGTTTTTGAATGCGGCATTTATTATTTATATAAAAAACCGGCCAAGTGTGAATCGTACTCGCACACGAAGGGTTCCGTACCACCGTACAATATATCACTTTACATAATATTCAAAATGAAAACCCGTTTCTAGTTTCAGGAACCCGTTCAATATTTTCTTTTACACATTCATGGAAAAAAATGTCTACAACCCAAAAATAAAATCATTTCATGTAAAGTAGGTTGGTAAGACTGACTTAACGCTTTCACAGTTTCGTAGTTGAATGGAACGACCAAGCCATACGTTTTGCCCAAGATGCAAGGTTTCTAGAGTTAGGACTTGTAGACTTAGGGGCTAGGCTTTTCATCAGACCTGATAACTATTTAACACTGAAAGCGTTATGCCGTTATGCGTACATTAAATGGGTTTGGAGGGATTTCATTTAATTTTGTATATTTAAGCTGAGAAATTCTACTAATTATTTACATAGATACGTTAAAATCATAACCATTATTTCCAGTATAGTCAGGTTAAAAATGTATATTTTGCACTCCAGCAGTTACTTTCTACGTAGCCAACGAAAAGAAGTTCCTTCTTTCTTTAATCTATCTTTCATAACAAATGAAAGTAGGTAATACTGGGGATTGTTGGGTGGAAAATACAGAAATGTTATTTTTTATTGGTTGTTTGTGTGCCAAATTTCAGCTTTCGGAACTTCGGGAAGTGCCCTAGAGGTTTTGATGAGCGAGTGAGTTAGTTCAGTCAGTGACGAAATCGACGTATTTTAGGTATTAATAACACCCAAAGTATAAAAGCCAGACACATGAAACTTAAAGTGTTTTATAAATCTGTTAACTTTATTTTACCCTGAGAATTTGAGCTCTCTAACATTATCCAGGCCGAAGCTGTGAGGGCATGAAAATTTTACGAAATTCTTCGAGAAAAGGCTGGTTATGGATGGTACTACCATGTTTCCAGTACCCCTAGTTTCGAGAATAAACTTAAGATTGTAGTTGAAAAACATGTTATCCCATACAATCCAACTGCATTCGTAAGTTTGTACACAATATTGAAAGATTTACCATCAAAATTCAAGACCATAGACTTCCTATAGATTTTCCTGCAATCTGTAAGTAAAGAACTAATTTCTGTATGTTTTTCAAAAAAGTTTCGGAGATAAAGGAGGGGGGAGAAAGATTGTAATTTTTCATATATTTTAATAAATAACTACAAAATTGTTTGTTTTAAAATCACAACAACAAAAAAATAGTCATAGTCATAGTCATTTATTCATAAACAAGAAACTTGTATCTGAATTAACACACAAAATTAATAATAAAGAAATTTAAAAAAATCTTATTTAATAACATTACTCAATCAACTTAAATTACACAATTACAGTACCTGTTAACATTAAAATAAAATACATTAGAATTCCATTTCATCAACAATTTAAAAGTAATAAATTTACAATTCTTTATTAAATTAAGTAAGAAACAGTATGGCCAACAAATTAAGATTTAAATAAAAAAACAAAAGTTTAATAATTAATTAAAGATAAATTAGTATAGATTGATGGAACAAATAAAAATAAAATTACAGTTCATCTACTAATCTAATGGCAACCTGTTGAATATTTTTGCAGACTGGTATCGTGGACTATGTTTAACAATTCTTAGGTAATACGGGTGCCTTCCCTTACCTGCCGTTCTTCTATTGTTTCATAGTCTTGTATGTTTTTGGCCATATTACTTAAAAGTACCAACACGTAAAGACTTGGCACTGTAAGTATCCCTAAATTGATAAAATGTTATCGGCAACTTTCCCTTTGTTAGATACGGACCATGGTACGAATTGCACGTTTTTGTAGAACGAAAGCTCTTTGACTGTTATATTCATAGCTATTTCCCCAAAAAAGTATGCTTTGTGTTGACTCCACTAACGCAAAATATTCAATTTTTAGCTGTTCTATTCTGTTTTCATTTCTCAAGGCTCTCAGAGCGTAACAAGCAGACGATACCGATGCATCAATTGCTTTTAATTCTGGTTTCCAGTTTAACAGTTGGTCTATATGTATACCTAAAATTTTTACATCGGCAACGAGCTCAATGTCGACTTGCAACTTTTAAATTATCTTAGTTACGGGCTGTAGTTTTAAATAACGTTATTTGAGTCTTTCTACTATTAATAAATAATTTATTTGCCGTGAACCACACATAAAATGCTTGTAACGTAGCATTAACCCTTTCTGTCAACTTAACCGTGTCATTAACTACCATTATGGCATTTGTGTCATCTGCGAAAATTACTAATTCAATGTCAGGTAAAATTGGATTTACATAATTAATCAAGTCATTAATAAATAATAAGAATAAAATAGGTCCTAAAATTGATCCCTGTGGGACACCCGTACGATTTTGGATTTTTACCTCTCGATCATAGTAGGCCCTTTTCAAGAAATGATCGTGCTTCACCAAACCGATCCGAATATTATCCCTTTTATAAGATTCTAATCCACAATATAACGTCAAAGAAATGATCTTCAAAGATTTATATGAAACAAGATAATCCTTTCAAAGTGGAATAAATCCTACACAAAAAAAACATTAACCAATATAGGGCTGATATTGTCAAACATCGTTACATGTTTCTGATCGAGTGGTTGAACTTTTCACTTTTTTTTTTTTTTTTTTTTATAAATGGCATCTCGCAGGTCAACCTATGAGGTTGTCGTCTGCTTAGACGGACTTGCCTGTGGATTCCCTAATAAATTAAGGCCTCCAGCCAGGACTTAAACTTAAATACTAACTAAAAACTAAGCGACTACACGCTAAGGGCACCCCCTGTGGGGTACGAACCTCGGCTTAGGGCGTCGCTGGAAGAGGGCAGCAAATGACTAGCTGGATCAGGAATGATATTATTTAGGGACGAATTTAAAGCTACAGGCTCAGCGGCGCGGGCTGGCTCGAGCAAGGGTCGGGAGGGGTGAACTTTTCACATTGCCTTTATCTCTTTTATTTATTGGCACAGAGTATCACGAACCAAAAAATCAATAAATTAAAAAAAAAAAAACAATAGAGGGCGAATGTTTGACCATAAATCCAAGATACGACGACTTATCAAAATGTCAAAAGATGCACACACACCTGTGTAGCTTCGACCTAATTCTAGTTACAGAATCATCCTTATTGGTAACCTTTACACGGGAAAAAAGACCTTAGTACCCCTTTATAACGTTTCTAATGTATTTTATGGGGCGTTAAAAGGAATTTGGGGCATAAAATTTAGCCGTGAACTCCTAGAGATGAGCATCGTCATCATATTTCTGTTTTGACGTCTATTCTCGAGGTAGATCGGTTGAGAAACAAGGTACTTATACAAAGTTTTTTTTGCGTTGCATAAGGAGATTGCTATTCGGCAGAAATTTAGGTCAATATTGTCCGAGGATCACTGTGCTCTGAAGAGTCAGGAACAAAATATATTCAAGACAAAGTGAAATATGTAGGTATCCTACCTTTGAAAGGTCTGGGGAATATGTTGTCCGAAGTAACGTACAATAGTAATGGTTTTGTTTCGGACTCTTAGGAACGATTTTCGTCTAGAAACCGTATCGTGTAATTCCCGAAAGGTTGGAGAACTTATTACCTACTTGCACGCAGCGTTCTCTGTGTTCTTACAATATTTGGTTCCGTTTGATCTGGAGGGTTTGATATAAATCTAACACGATAGGAAGTATGTATGTGCAGTCACCAGCATAAATACCGTAGACCTACTCGTACGCAACATTCAAGAGTTTACTCGTAAAATAACGATTAGAACATTGAGATGGTATGTTTGTAACACCATACAATTTCTATCTTTACTTTAGAATTAAATCGCTTTTCAATTTTGCGTAATTGTAAGGTATTTTTGCTCGTCTGTACCTCCATTACACCCGCAGGTTTCCCAAACTTATTAATAGAGGGGAATCAATTGCATGAAAATTTAATTAACTTGTTCGGAATGAACAAAAGATTTTCAAAGACAGTGTAAAAATATAAAATAAAATAAAAACCGCACCGCACAGTGTAGAAATAAATTTCACTCATTCGTTCAGTTCCGAACTTAGTCCATTGTTAAGCAATTGATTCGGTTCAATTGGTTTTACTTTTATTCTCTGCCAGCGGATGCCGACATAGAAACTTTTGAAGTAGAAGTACTCGTACGAGAAAATAAAGTAGGAAATCTATGAAATATCTTATGTGCACTGTAAGGCTGCGGCTTGTAAAGCGACATCGGGTTGACAGTGGCTTTGAGGCGACGAGCGGAACTAAATATACTTACAGAGCTTCATACTATGTTGGTTCGATGGCGACATTACTACCTTACTGCAGGAACTTTTTGGTGTAGTGGTACAAGCGCTACAGCCGAGGTCCTGCAAGAGCTCCTGGGTTCGATTCACAGGTCGAGCAAAATGTTATTGAGTTTTCCACCAGAAATTTCTCAGCTTCAGCCCGGAGTCTGGATTTGTGCCCGGTTTAGCCTATGACACGGGACTTTAACATAACTGTCGAAATGCGGGTCTGCTGTATGTACACCTCTGCCTCACCCTTTTTGGATGATATTCATTGCTATGTTATGTTAAGTTACAGATTTGTGTATAAAAATAGTCTACATTCATTGGAGAGAATTATAAATGCAACAGAACCTCTGGCTCCTGTTGTATAGTGCAAAGCGTGGTTATACGTGTAGTTCAAACTGGTCTAGGCCACGATCTGTCATTTCACGTAGTACAATATCTATCGCAGTAAGATTAAATTAAGAAAAAGATGTGGCTAAACTCATCTGTCGGTGACGAAGGACATGTGCGATTGTGAACTGCTCGCCATCGTGTCATCCCGCTACTATTAAAGATTCATTTCACCAATGAAACTGAACGAGATCAGCACATCTAAACCGCGTTCAAGAGCTGTCAGTGTAATAATTGCTGGGGTAATAGCACTGACAGGTCTTGGACGCAGTTTAGATGCGTTCAGTTTCATTGGTGAATTCCATTCTGACAGACCAACATTAATTGTAGTTGCACCCGCGTCTTCCATTTCGCAGCACGCAGCCTTAAAAAGTTATTCAGTAAAATTAATTTGCAGTACACCAACTTACCCCAGTATGGTATTTCTAAAGGAGTATCGCAAACCAAGTGTGTGTGTGTGTGAAGTAGCTCGAAGTTTGTTTAGCCCATTATTCCAGTAGCCCACGCTAAACAAACTGCGAGCTACTTATACATGAATGAGTTGTTAGGGAGGAAACTGGACCGAGGGCTGTCCTGTAATGTTAATAGGACGAAGAATAAATTATTGCAGGAGCTGGATTCGTTACTTATGTAACGTTTTGGTCTTAAGATGGAATATATCTTGCTTGAGATGGTTTGAACACAGTTGCCTACAGGAAGAGTTTAGCGTTCGTTCGTTAAGCTACTTTTGAATTGTGGTGGTCCTTGCGAAGGCCGGAGGAATCCGCTGGATGCAGGAATCACAGAAACGATCGAAGTGGTGGTGCTTGGGGGAGGCCTATGCGTCCATGCTTCCTAGGCGTCTTTCGGCAGAAATGACTATGATGATGATGACTTTGTGAATTTAGGTATCTCATATTCTTTATGGTCAATGTTTTTTTTACTATAAATCATTAAAGAAACAAGAAGACATAAGTAAAACTAATAATTTAAAAAAAACAATATTAAAAAGATAATCTGTCGAGTTTTAATGTCTCTTTTCGACCGGAAATCTTCAAAGTGACGCCAAAATATGTATACCTACAGAAGTTCTGAGTCCTGAAACAAACCTATTTATCATTTGAAGACTTTTCGTGGAAAATTCGAACAAATGAAACGATAGAGAATCTGTTTCCAAACTCTGTTTGTAAACATAATCAAAAAAAAAATCGTGTCAAAACAAAACCCTTTTTGCTGCCTGTCTAGCATGCCATGGCTCTGTCACAGAATACAGAACGAACCAGAAGGCGAGAACGCAAATTGCACTGAAAATGAAAAAACTACATATAGGTAGTGTGAGCAACATTAATAATTCGAACCTATATCTTAAATAACAGTTTCTGTTTTATGTTAACTTCTGCTTATAACAGAAAGGAGAAAATAAATTAGAATCTCCATGTTTTATTTAGGGAAGAGAGGCAGTTGCAGGCAGCAAACAAACATGTTTTGTTTTTGTTACGATGTGGCGCATACATCATAATTCCACTCTTACCAAAATAAGACAAACGTCCCTCTGCCTCTCTTCCCACAGCTCAATTGTTTTTATATTTTTTCTGGTTGGTTCTCTATTCCGTGGGCTAGGTATGCCAGCCCCCCAACGAGTTCACACGTCCGCCAGACTATTGCAATCATCCGAAGCGTCCCGCCAATCATTTCAATCAGCTTTCAATCATTTTCAAGCGGGACTACCTCGCTAATACCTTTGGACGGCATTTTTTTTTCTACATTTCTTTTCACATTCCACTGAGTTTTCTTTTTTATTTATAATTGCGATTCATTATGGCACTCGTTTCACGACAATTTAATGGAATAAATTCGAAGTGAGAGTTTTTGTGAATCGTTGTCTGACCGAGTGTAATAATGACGGGAATCTTTTTATTTCTGGGTGAAAGGGATTGTTGTTTCAATAAACATGTTTGCTGTTTTGGATACATTAATTCGAATTCGGTTTTATTTCGAACTCGAAATGTAGTGGCGACATTATACGAACATCGTTATTTACTCTACGTAAATATTTAAATTATACAAGATCTTCTATCATACTGTAGATTAACTCTTATTTCCACCAAGCATAAACCCTGACATTGCATAGGTCTGAACGAGTAAGTTCGGAAGGCTGCGCAGTAGATCAGGAAGGTCCCAACATGGGCTTTAATTAACTGATTGCCTTGCAAATAGGACGTGGAATCAAGAAGTCAATCTTTTGCCTTCAAGCGCCTTAAATACCTGCTTTTGGAAACTCTGAACTTCCTAGCCACGTAAGATATGGACCTTAAAAGTGGCTTGTAAGTTAAGAGTTCCCAAGTGAAGTTGTTAAAAAGAAATAAGTTACTTAGTTTTTACACTCACATCGTATCTTAGGACGATGCAAAACTGTATGTGTTCAAAACACACTATCAATCACAATCTGTGGCTATCATGAAGCAATGGTTTAGCAATATCTTTGCTTTTCCATTGCATTGCGGGAATTCCTAATTTGGAACAATTATCACATTTATATTTTTCTGTTAACTATTTTGACTTGACCTATCAAAGATTCCAGCTTTTCGTCGACTTCTGGGACACCCTGTATATTTTATTGTACACTAGATAATACATAGCCAAAAGAAACACTACAAAACATACAATGGGCGGGCCTTATCGGTTTCAGCGATCTCTTCCAGGCTCTTTGTATTTGTACGTTTATTACGTAAGAAATTGGTTTAGTTTATTTTGTAGGTAATAGGCAACTTAAAACTTAGAGATTTTGGTCAATATCCAAACAATAATATCAAACAAAAATCTCAAACAAAAATTAAACGACACGATAGCAGAAAAAATCATCCCTCTTTACGTACCGATCCAACGAAATAACAATTTAACGCAAGAGTTTACTGTACCCTTACTAATTCGTACCATTTCTAGCATGCTATTCGATAAAAGAAACAACTTATCTCCAGAACACTCGCTTTGGAACCGTCCTACTTACATCGGTGCAAACATACAAACATACATACGCAGGTACAATCATGTCAAGTACACTAATCTTTACGTCTGGGCTTTAAACTGTTACCCAGTACAAGTGGAACTAATGAAGATATTACTGAGATTTTTCTTGATGTGTGGTAGGATTCTTAACCTGTGACGTCACGACTGAGTGTTTTTATTTCGTGCAAAATTAATGCGCACTGAATAAAAAAATAAAAAAGGAACGGCATCGGCAGCAGATAACCACTTGGTCTTCACATGCAAATACCCATTATATTTGCATGTTATTTCACTACTTAAATGCACCTACAATTAAGATAACAGGAATGAAAATAATCTTCGTCTTATTTATTCACATTTGGCTAACCAATAAGTACTCGTACCGTGTGTGCTATGTTTAAAAAAAAATAAGTTTTTCATCCACGTATGTAAACGACGTCTGTGTCCACATGTGTGTTAAATTCGTTCATCGCTACCAACCGAAGCCAAAACAAAATATGTAAGTACTTACTTAGTGATGTTGACTTTTTATATTGACTTTGACTTTTGTCTTTGACAATGTGATATAAAGAAACCAGAAATGTGTACTAGAAAGTTTGTGTGTTTTATTTTTTATTTTTTAATATGTTAAGATTTAAGGATATAGATAAAGCCGTCATTCTGTAAAATCTAGGTTTTGTAATTCAACTGACTGCTTTAGCGTTTTGGGTACCATCTAAGCATCTGGCAACGTATTGTTGGGTTTTTCCACTAACTGCTGGCCCAGTAGTAGCGGCCCCGACTTACGAATTGTAGGTCGTGGGCTCGCTCCCGGGCAGGTGCTTTACTTTGTGTAAATTTTTTCATCACCACTGCTCTCAAAACGGTGGAGGAAGACATCGTGAGGAAACCAGCATGTCTTAGAACCAATAAATTCGAAGACGTGTGACATCTACCAACCCACACCAAGCCCGCGTGGTGGATTACAGCCCACTCACAAGCTCGAAGAGAGGAGGCCTGTGTTCCAGCAGTGCGAACCATAGGCTGATTATAGGTTTCCAGTCTAGCGTTATCCCTGTCCCTGTCAAAATACAAGTGCAAGATAGAGACGAGAACATGTCTAAGTCAAAGCACGTGTTACGTAACCTTTATAGATCTCGGCCTCAATCTATCCCCGATTAATGGTCTTCTTATGTTTAATTTAGTTTAGTTTGTCTTAAGATTTAATTTAATCAAATCCATTCAAATAATACCTACACGTCTGAAATAACGGTCTTTCTAAAAAGAGAGTCCCGGAGTTTTACGAGCCAAACGACAGTTTTACGTATCATAAAATCTGTTCATAAGGATTAAATCGTTGTGTTAGCCGTGTGGAAAGTAGTAATTTTCTTCCTTTTTACAACTGTTTGTATTCATCACGAGTTTAAGATAAAGAGTCTTCTTAATAAGTTTGTGGGCGCATGATTTTTATGGAAAAAGTAATCTATTAAGGTTTTGGGCATGGAGAGACAGGCTTTTGTTGTGTTTGGTATGAAAATTAAAGGGATTAATGGTTATTTGTTTTCTGTATGTACCCATTTTTTGGCACTTCTATAACGTCCTAAGAGGCTAAATAAGATCGTAACAATGCCAACCATTACATACATCATATAAATAACGTTATATTTTATGCAGCGTCATTAACTTTCTACATAATTTTGTCAAACATTAATTGGCATTGGATAATATTAACAAATAATAGATAGTTACTTAGGCCCGAAGTCAATATCATACTATCGCTTGGTCCTCTACGTGACCAAATGACAACTGATATATTTAGGAACCCCCATTTAGCAAGTGGGTCAACGGACCCGTAAAATATTGCATGGAATATTTATACTCTGTGACAAGTTTACGTGATGCACCTTGCCTTTAAAAGTAGGTTAGAGTTGTCTTTGGGAGGCTTTAAAGTATTATGTTTGAAGAGTGGCACAGTGCATATGTAATGAAGGGAAGCTGACCCACAACCCCTGAACCACACACGTTTTTACGACCATGGTGGAGAAACGACTGAAGTATTCCGTTTACCATGTTTTGTTCCACTTCGAGGCTGTTTGATCTTGATCAATGAATGCAAAAAAGGGTTTAATTTTATTACTGCAATCAGCTACAGCATTACGATATCCTCCACCAATCGTAAACGGTAGGTACTGTCAGCCTCCAAAGATGTTTACATCGACAAGAATTCACTTGATTGTTCAAAATTTAACTTATTTTCTGTGATATCTATACAACTGTTATCCTTTTGTTGTAGGTGTTGATTCTTCTGTACTTAAATAAATAAGTTTCGTTTTACACACATTCTGTAAAAAAAGTATCGGTTTGTTTATGGTTCCAATTTTTTTGTTGTTTTTTTCTTTTGTTGTTGTTAGATTGGCACAACTGTTTTCCATTTTGGCGCGGAGTAGTAGTACACATGTGAATTTAATAACCATCACTTGATTGTGTTATGATAAATAAAACTTAATTGCGTTATTAACTGTAAAGTTAGTGTGAACATTTATGTGAACGACTTCCACGTGCATAATCAGTATTCTGTGAGGTAGAGACTGGCAGTCACGTTAGATGAATGTACCAGAATCCTGACGTTCTTGGAACTTGGGAGGAGCCAGCGTGAAACAGCAAGAAACATTGGTGTATCTTTGTCGACTATTCAGCGGGTAGTTCAGCGGTACCGAGAGACCGGATCGCACCTTCGGAGACCAGGAAGTGGCAGGCCAAGATGCACAACGGCCGGGGATGACATACCTGGTGGCTACAATGCTCCGAAATCGTTTTCAAACTGCAGTTGGTCTAAAAAAACACTTAATTCGCTTTGGTGGTAGCAATTGAAGCGACGTCTCGTTTAAAAAGACGTCTTGTTGAGGCAAACTGGAAACCATTAAGGCACGCAAATGGCCCCAGACTGGAATGGCAACATCGAATTGCAAGACAGAGATACGTGCGCGAGCACTAACACTGGATACTGGACGTTTGGTCTAGGGTCATGATCAAGGACGAATCGAAATTCATGCTTCACAAGCATGATGGTAGGCTGTTGGTGTACAGAATTCGCAGAAAAATACAAGTGTGACATTGAGCTTGTACAAGGTAATATAAACCATCTTAGTCAGCTGTACAGGAATCAGATATCGGTCATAGAAGCGGAGTATAATATCTTAAAGCGAACAGAAGAGACTATTGAAAAGCAGCATAAGATAATCAATAAACATTTGAATTATTTAGACAGCGTCACCAACACAGTGCAACAGGAGATTGACGTAATGTCTATTCAGCAAGATTTCTCCTTAGCAGCATTAGCGACCATGAATATGATTCAGAGTTTAAAGCGGATTCAGGACACTTTTCTTGATTCTATGACTGAGATCTATCATGGTCAGATCAATCTCTTGACTCCACAACAACTCCGTGGGGAGTTACAGATTGTGTCTAGTAAAATATCGAAAGAGCTAGCATTACCTATAGATAACATTCAGATCAACCTGTATGACATCTACAAATTGTTAAAAGTTAAAGCGAGGATGATGGACAAATATTTCATATATGAAATTAACTTACCGTTAATTAGCAGAGATACGTTCCAGCTATACAATTTGATACCAGTACCGGTCCATATTAATAAAAGTATGATCAGCATCAAGCCAGCGTCTAGATACGTAGCGATTAACTTGAGAAGAGATTCATACTTAACAGCCAGCGTCAGTGATCTTCAAGGTTGTGAATACCAAGCGGAAACCTACCTTTGTCGTCTACAAGGGCCAGTCCGGAGTGTAGGTCCCGATGAACAATTCTGCGAAAAAGAGAAGCCATCTACTTGCAGGATAATTAAATCTAGCTGTGAAAACAAATGGGTTCCATTACATGACTATTCTACCTATTTGTATTTCTGTTGTGACTCATACTCTTTGAGAGTCATACGCGACGACGACCTACAAGCGAGCGAAGTCAGCAAGGCTGGACTTATTCAACTAACTCAGCAATGCATTGTGAAGGGTCATGATGTAACACTTTATTCTCATCAGCAATTAGACAATAACTCCCATAAATCGTATAATCAGTAATCTTACGCTACCTATCCAAAACTTCCAAGAAGATAAAGTCAACGAAGATATCACACCGATAAACGTTTCTTTAAAGCATCTCGGTGAGCAGATTGAATCGATGAAAAAATCATCCGAGCAGACAGAGGTTTTAACGACACATGACATACATCAGTATGCGTTGTCGTATGGCCTATTAGCAGCAGCTATTGCAGCGGCCCTGTGGTTCCCGTGGAAGAGATATTTGCGAACCGGTGGTGCGCCCATCCACGGGCGGGTCCAGAGCGTTCCAGCGAGTGTGAGTGTGTGTATAAACCAATCTGAGAAAGAGCAAAGCTCTAGTGTAAGTGCGCGAAATCAACCCCTGTCCGAGCAGGAGGCAAGTGTCAGTGATAGTGCGGGCGTACCAAATTTTTTTAAACGGTGGTCTAGTTTACATTTGAAAAAGCGAGACATGTCAACGTCTCCTTTAGCTAAAAAGCAATCAGTGTTTTCGATTAATGACTCAACTGTTTGAGCATATATGTCTAGATATAAGATCACGTTATGATTGTTCTATCACCTTGTCAATCATTTCGCATCTAACATTGTCTTAACTCCTTAGCATTTTAAGCTCACACTCACCTAACTCTTTATTTTTGTATGAGCTTATCTCATCATCTCATCTCTTCCCCTCGGGAGCATGTTCGATGCAATAATTGCAATCGACCACGTCTTGCTTACGTAGCAATATGATGCGGCCGCCCCGAGTGCGCCTCGAGCTCAGTGCATAACGGACAGCAACCGGGTGCATTCATTTCCAACATTTTAGCGATAGTTTACGTTATCTCAATAAAATCTTAGTCGCGTCCCCTACATGGGGAAAGCCTCCTTCGCGCTGATGCTGGAGCGGCTTAGTCCGCAGAGGCCTTCTACCTTTTTTTTTTTTTTGTTCCGTAGTGGAAAATCCTCATGGAAGTCCTCCGCCCTGGGGCGGGCGGAGGGGTCTGTCAGACTCTTGCTGACTAAAAACCACCCCAGTGTTCCATCTCACACCTACTTCGGGGTCGCGGGAACATATGATTCTTCCGCAACGCCAACTTAAGAGGGGTGCTCGTGGAATACTACGCGCCGCCACCTCGGGTCCTGATGTATGGGGGGCGGCAGACGTCCCCGAGTCCACCGTCCCTGGGCCCATTTAGGGGGGCTGGAAGAGGGCGTTGTCCGCCCTCCGCCTGCGCCTGGTGTGCCTGCTGTGGCACGGGAGAGTGGACGAGATCTCTCTCTCTCTCTTTCCGAAGCCTCCTTCTGCGAGATCACTGTTTCGCAGAAGGAAACCACCGCGTCCCAGGACTCTACGCTGCCGACCATCGCACTTCAGAGATGAGGGCACAGCGCGGCTCCTCCCAAGCGGCACACTCTGCCAGCGTATGCCACGCCGTGTTAATTGTCAATGGATAATACGAGAGTAAACAGTAACAAACCCCGATCCCTTAAATTAGGCTTTTTCAACGCAAATGGCGTTTCAGGTCAACGCGATGAGATCGCCGCTTTCCTCCGTGACCATCAGCTTGACATCCTCCTTTTTTTTTTATTTTTATAAATGGCATCTCGCAGGTCAACCTATGAGGTTGTCGTCTGCTTAGACGGACTTGCCTGTGGATTCCCTAATAAATTAAGGCCTCCAGCCAGGACTTAAACTTAAATACTAACTAAAAACTAAGCGACTACACGCTAAGGGCACCCCCTGTGGGGTACGAACCTCGGCTTAGGGCGTCGCTGGAAGAGGGCAGCAAATGACTAGCTGGATCAGGAATGATATTATTTAGGGATGAATTTAAAGCTACAGGCTCAGCGGCGCGGGCTGGCTCGAGCAAGGGTCGGGAGGGGCGTAGATTTGGGCGTCGCGGCGGGCCTCGGCGGCGAGGACGGTAGGACGGCGATCGGGTTTTGGGCTTATGAAGCGTGCTGGTTGCCTTACTACTCTCCTGGAGGAGGGTAGTGGCGTCGTCGGGGGCGATTAAGGTATGCCTTGGTCGGCGAATACTACTAATACGGGAAGGAGTGTAGCGGGCGGCCGCTGAGATCAAGGGGTTGGGGTGTTTTATGCCACAGTCAAAGAAACGCTTCGATAAGCGTTTCATGAACTGGTTTATGGTAGGCATTTTAAGATCGATGTGGAGATTTATATTACGGACATAGAAGGGGGCACCCGTGACCTTTCTGAGGAAACGGTTCTGGAGGGTCTGCATCTTATGGAGATGACGTGGGTGAGCGTGCGCGAATACAACGCAGGCATAGGTCATGATGGGACGGATGACTGCGGTGTAGATGCGCAGCTTGCATTTAAGTGACAGTTTGCAACGGGCTGTCAGAATAAAGTGGAGTCTACCAAGAGCGAAAGCGGCGCGCGCGCGAACAGCCTTAATGTGCTCTTTAAACGTTAAGTTTTGATCAAGGATCACGCCTAGGTATTTGGCTTGCTTCTCCCAAGGGATTGGCTTGCCGTACATAGTGATCGGGCTGGGAAGGGGGGGTGGGACTCGCCGACGTCTCGAGAAGAGAACCGCCTGACTCTTATCGGGGTTGACCTCGATTCTCCATTTCCGGAACCAAGCGCCTAAGACGTTTGCGGAGGTTTGGAGAGTACGAGCTATAGCATTGGGACAATGACCGGTATAGTAAACGGCAGTGTCGTCGGCGAAGAGAGCCAACTGAGCCTTTTTACTCTGTGGGATATCGCTGGTGAACAGCGTGAAAACTAGAGGAGATATGACGGCACCCTGAGGGACACCGGCGCGAATAGGGTGAGGGGACGAGAGTGCACCCTCGATGCGATAGCGGAAGGTGCGATTCGACAAAAAGTCTCGTAAGATGAGTACGAGACGATCTGGCACTCCTAGTTGGTAAAGCTTGTATAACAAGCCGTTGTGCCAGACTTTGTCGAAGGCTTTCGCTATGTCGAAGAATAGCACACCCGTCGTCGCGTTACGCTGCATACCGGCGCACAAGTGCTCTACGATACGGTGGACCTGGTGGATACTCGAGTGTTGTGGACGGAAACCAAACTGCTCGTTGGGAATGAGGCTCTTTGCTTCGGCGTAGTCTTTGAGACGCTTATAAATAAGCCTCTCGTAGATTTTGCCGAGAACGTTGAGTAAGCTAATGGGACGGTAGCTGGAGGGCTCAGACTTTGGCTTGCCTGGCTTTGGGATACCGATGACTGTTGCTTCTTTCCACGCTTGTGGGAAGATGTTGTTGCTCATGGCGCCATTGAAGATGGCGGTCATGAGCATTATTAGAGGGGCAGGTAGGAGTTTGTATACCTTGTTGGTAATACCGTCCGAACCGGGGGCTTTACGAGCTTGGAGCCCTTTTACGATGTCGTGCACTTCATCTGGAGTGACGGGAGGCAGAGGATCATCAGGGTCTTCAACGGGTGGAAGGGAGGCTCTCCGTTCGACTTCAGCGTCAACCTTGTTCAGGTGAGCTTGGTCTACTGGTTGAGAGCTGGGAGAACACTGGGACTCTAGGCTGTCAGCAAGGCATTCGGCCTTGTCGGTGCTGTCGAACGCGACGCTCTTGTCGGGGCGGATGAGGGGAGGCATAGAGGCCTCCTCGGAGGAGCGCAATTTCCTCTGAAGGTGCCAGAAGGCTTGGTGAGTGGGCTCGAGTTCATTCAGCATCTTGTTCCAACCCTCTGAGCGTACCTCCCCTATGCGTTTCTTTACAGCACGCTGTAAATGGCGCATGTGGGCTTTGTTCGCGTCACAAGGGAAGGAGTCGTAGGCACGGATGGCCGCGTTCTTCTCGGTTATCAGGTCACGTACGTCAGTAGGTAGTTTCCAGCGATGGTCTTCCATCACCGGAACTTCCCGTGAACAATCCGTCAATACGGATTGTATGTGCTCTGTAAACGAGTCGATTGCGGCCGTCGTGTCGGCGACTGACACTAAGTGATCGGGGATGGTGTCTAAGTGAGGCGACGTGGTGGATTTCAGTCTTTCGCTTACTTTCCTCCAGTCGGTTATCGTCTGGGTCTGAGGGGGGCCCGAGTAGGGTGCAAGATGCATGACTACAGGGCGGTGGTCGGAGTTTAGCTCGTGGAACGTCTCAATCGATTGCAAACGGAGGTTCACATTCTTGAGCAGCGCTACATCGAGAACATCGGGAAGGTGATTAGGATTACCTGGGAAGTGAGTCGGGCTCATTGGAGCGATGACGTCAAAGTTAAGGGATTCGCCTAACTTGGAAATGATCCGACCTCTGGTAGAAGTCGTGCTACTATTCCACGCCGGGTGTTTGGCATTAAGATCCCCCGCCAATATGACGGAGTCACTCATACCGAAGAGGGCGGTGAAGTCCTTTTGGAGAGAGATGGGATCCTCCGGACCATTGTCTGGTGGAATATAAGCAGAGATGATGGTGATCGGTTGATGACCAGTCATGCCGAGCCGACAGATAGAGGTCTCCAGATGGGAGAAGAGAGAAGGTGGGTCGATAGGGATGCAATACAAAGATTTCCTAAAGTATATTAGTGTGCCACCCCTGTGGCATCGAGACCTGTCGTTGCGAACTAGTTTATAGATGGCAATATTCGGGTTTCGGTGATGCGGTTTTAAAAAGGTTTCCTGTATGAGGAGGATGTCAAGCTGATGGTCGCGGAGGAAAGCGGCGATCTCATCACGTTGACCTGAAACGCCATTTGCGTTGAAGAAGCCTAATTTAAGGGATCGGGGTTTGTTACTGTTTACTCTCGTATTATCCATTGAGAATTAATATTTGAGTGAGTGTAGAACTTGCGCGATCTCGGGATACGCGCTGAGGATTTCCATAAGGCGGAGTGCGTTGCCGTTTGCAGCAACGATTTCTTCCGCCATTTTGTCCGCGGCGGTGGTGAAGAGAGCCGCGTATGTACTAAGTATAATTTGGGCGCTGTTTCGGCCCTGGGTTCCCTGAGGTTTCGCTGGAGAGGCCGTAGGGGCCGCGGGGGCTACCAAAGGCGCTGGGATGGCGGAAGCCAACAGCGCTGGAAGTTGAGCGGGTTGCGCCGGTTGCGCGGGGATAGAGGGCACCGAAGCTGCGGGAGCCTTCAGGTGATTTAGGTTAGCCCAGGGAGACGGCCTCTGGGGTGCGTGCAGAAAACCTCCTCGTGTGCCTGATAGCTGCTAATCCCTTACGGATACGTTCGAGGGGAAGAGCAGTTGTCGGGCCGGTGCACCCTGGGCATCGTCAATATACTCTTTTGAAAAAAGGGTTTGGGGGTTTTTTCGGAGAGTGTATTGTCTGTGGCGAATTTCTGCGGGGGGGGGAGCAGTAGGCTCCATGATGTTCTTCCACGTGTCCCTCTGATTAGCAGAGGGCACAGTGGAGAAACAAGGGAGATGGGTCGCTCCTGATTGATCGACGGTCGTCGATTGACACTGGACGCGACCCTGCCACAATGGTGCAGGCGTACCAACGTGGCTGGCGCTTCTCTCTCACGATCAATCGTGACGAGAGAACACTCGGCGGGTTCGCTGAGCCGGTTTGGCCAGACAGCGAACGGAGGCATGTCTAATGCCGCCGTCGGAGAGGAAGGACACCTCTAAGATAAAAAACCACCTAATCCTAAGCTTTGAGCGTGGCGAGAGGATGAGTGGCTGGTGGGGGACCAGTCGCTAGCGCTCCAGGGACCGCACCCTTAAAAAGCGGACAAAAAAAAAAAAACTAATATGGACAACACAGATGAAAAAATTTTACCCCAGGGCGGTACCAGCTGCTCAGCAGCTGGAGAATCCGCCACGCCACCTACGGTAGCGTCATGCCCCACGTATTCTGGGGGGGGCATCACCTGTATCCCGATTGCCAATGGCAACAAGAGCCGAGGAGGCTCCTGTCCCTCAGGGGATGAACAAAAGGAACAAAAGGAACTCGATGAACAACTGTTCACAAAATTGCCGATCGTGTTGGTCGAGCAGATAGGACAGGCAGTGTCAGATTCTGACACTGCCTCTGACAGAATGAGTGTGGTGAGCATTTCGAGCGTAAGCTCAAAGCGAAAGAGCCAAGTGGCCGAAGAAGAGGTGGATGGTGGTCCTGCCAAATTTAGGATGACAGGTTTCTCCTCTAGCGAGGAGAACATATCAGCACCTATGGGGCCAACGGGCACAAGAGGGCGAGGCCGCGCCAAGAACGCGTCAGCTTCTTCGGCGTCGCGCGACTCTAAGGGACGGTTTCTGAAGCGCCCTGACACGCCGGTTCCTGCGGAGCCCGACTCCGAGCCCTTGGTGGAGGACCAAAGCGGAGGCTCGACTACGTCCCTGTTGGGTTCCAACAGAGCTGAGGCGAGTGCTGTTAAGAGGGCCCAGCAAAAGACTGTCGCGGCTGACGAGGTCACTGAGTTGGCTCGACAGGCCCGAGAGCGGCGCTCTGCTCGCATGGCAGCCGGGGAAAGCGTGACGGGGGTGGCGCTCAGTCGCCAGGTTTTGGACGGCGTGGATGTCGTCCTGAAGGTGGCCACCAAATCTGGCAACCTGAAGGGCACATTCACGCGTGCTCTGAAGGAGGCGGCTGAGGGCATTAAGGAGGCGGTCGAGGTCCTCCTCAGTCGAACAAGTACGGAGGAGACGGCGAAGCTTTGGGAGGAGAATAGCCGTCTCCGATCCGAGTTGGAGGACCTCAAGCGGCAGTTCGCCGCCCAGAGGGTATTACCCGCTGCAAACAGCTCCTCTTCCGTCACGGCCCGGTTGTCGGCACCATCGCCGGTCCCATCGTCGACACCTGCACTTGCGGATGCGGAGATAGAGAAGATCGCGCGCATCTGCATGATGCAGTGTGGACAGATGGTGGGTGCCCGCATGGAGGCCATCGAGGAAAGGCTCCTTCCGGCGGTGAATCTCCGCCCACCGCTCGCTGCGGACAAGCGCAAGGAGGGGCCCTCAAAGCAGGGGCCAACAACCGCGGCGGTTCAGACGAGTGGGTCCGGGAAGGGGAATAAAAAGCCCGCGGAGGGTACGTCCGTGCCCACTTCCCGGGCGACAGCGCCACTGGCGGCCTCGCTCGCACCTCCCACAGAGACGTGGGCGACGGTCGTCAAGAAGGGCCGGCGTCGCGGGAAGAAGACGGCGCCACTAGCACCCGCTGGAGCACCGGCACCAGAATCGGCTCCTAAGAAGGCCCAGGGACCGCCTAAGGTCAGAGCCCCACGCTCCGCAGCTGTAGTTATTACACTGCAGCCCGGAGCCGTCGAACGGGGCATTACCTACGCGGCGGTCCTCAGAGAGGCGAAGAGCAAAGTCGCGTTCCCCGACCTTGGCACACCGTCCGGCCTCAGATTGAGGCCGGCGGTTACGGGGGCGCGGCTGCTCGAGGTGTCCGGTGCCTGCAGCCGCGAAAGGGCGGACGTTCTGGCCGCCAAATTGAGGGAGGTCCTCAACCCGGAGGACGTTCGGATTTCCAGGCCGATGAAGACCGCGGAGCTGCGAGTCAACGGCCTGGATGACTCGACGACCCCGGCTGAGGTCGTGGAGGCCATCGCCCGTGTCGGTGGATGCCCGCCCGACGACGTGCGGGCGGGTGAAATCCGCGCCGACGCCTCCGGGCTCGGCTCGATTTGGGTGAGGTGCCCGGTGTTGGCGGCGAACAAGGTGGCCGACGCTGGGCGTCTGTTGGTGGGGTGGGTTGCGGCGAGGGTGAAGATGCTGCAGCCCAGGGCCATGCGGTGCTACCGGTGCCTGGACGTCGGGCATGTCAGGTGCCGGTGCACCGCCGAAACGGACCGCAGCGATGAATGTTATCGCTGCGGCCAGCCCGGACATAAGGCGGCCCAGTGCTCCGCGGCGCCAAACTGCAGCCTCTGTACAGCTGCAGGGAGGCCCGCTGGGCACAGAGCGGGGGGTAAGGGCTGTGGCGCGCCCACCAAAAAGAAGAGAGGGTCTGCCAGGGCTGCCGGGGGCCCTCAGCCTGGCTGCCCTCCGGCCGACTCCCGGCCTGAGAATGGTGTGGAGGGGGGGATGGACTGCGCATAAATGGCGCTGTTCCGTCTCCTCCAGGGCAATATCAACCACTCTGCCAGAGCTCAGGATCTCTTGCTCCAGAGTATGGCAGAGTGGTCGATTCACGTGGCCGTGGTCGATTCACGTGGCCGTGGTCGCCGAGCCGTACTGGGTCCCGCCCAGGGATAACTGGGTGGGAGATCTGGATGGTTTGGTGGCCATCATTGGCGGGGCTCTCGTCAGCCCGTCTCGGGGGCACGGCTGGGTAGCCGCCCTCGCAGATGGCGTTGGCGTCGTTGGGGCGTATTTTTCGCCCAACAAGAGTCTCGCCGACTTCGAGAGGTTCCTTGTCGAGTTAGGTGCCGTCGTGGGCCAGCTCCATCCTCGCCCGGTGCTGTTGCTCGGGGATCTCAACGCCAAGTCTGCGGCGTGGGGATCTCCGGTGACCGATGCTAAGGGTGAGGCATTGGAGGAGTGGGCGATCACGACTGGCCTGGTCGTCCTGAACCGGGGCTCGGTCTACACGTGCGTGCGGCAGCGGGGCGGGTCCATAGTGGACGTGTCGTTCGCAAGCCCTGCTGTCGCGAGCCGTGTCCGCGACTGGCGTGTCGCCGCGGAGGTGGAGACGTTGTCGGATCACCGATATATCCGATTCGACGTCTCCGCCCAGACCATTGGCGGCCGCAGGACATCAGTCCCGCGTTCGGACGGCCCGCGCTGGGCGCGTAAGCGCATCGACAGGGAGCTTCTCGAGGAGGCAGCCATTGCTCAGGCCTGGTTCCGGGGGTCGGCAACGACCGGACCCGATGACGTCGAGCTGGAGGCGCTGTGGTTCCGCGGGGCAATGACGCAGATATGCGACGCGTCCATGCCCCGCGCCCATGCACAGGGTGCAAGGCGCCAGGTGTACTGGTGGTCCGCCGAGATCGCGCAGCTGCGCGTCGCATGCGTGGCGGTGAGACGCCGGTACACCCGCTACCGGAGGAGACGTCGTCGGGTACCCGAGGAGGAGGCCGCGCTGTACGAGGTGTACCGCGCGGCAAAGCAGACTCTGTGGCTGGCCATCGACGAGGCGAGGACGCGATCCCGGGAGAGGATGTTGGAGACTCTGGACGGGGATCCGTGGGGGCGCCCGTATAAAGCGGTTCGAGGGCAACTTCGAGCCGCGGCGCCCCCACTTACGGAGAGTCTCCAACCCGAGCTGCTGGAGGAAGTGGTGGCAGCCCTATTCCCGGTGAGAGCGGAGCATGTTCCGCCGCCGATGGCTTTGCCCGCAGCCGCAGAGTCTGCAGAGGAAGAGATGGAGAACGCCATCAGCGTCCCAGAGGTGACACAGGCAGAGATGAGGGCGGCCGTGATGCGGCTCCGGGCCAAGAACGTGGCTCCGGGGCCCGATGGAATTCACGGCCTGGCTTTGGCCCTCTCTCTGAAGGAGTTGGAGCCCCAACTGAGAGGACTCTACACAGCGTGCCTTGAGCGGGGCCAGTTTCCCAGTCTGTGGAAGATTGGACGTCTGGTCCTGCTCAGGAAGCCGGGGCGCCCTGCCGACTCGCCGTCTGCGTACCGGCCCATAGTGCTGCTCGACGAGGTGGGCAAGCTGTTCGAGCGCATACTCGCAGCCCGCCTCGTCGGCCACTTGTGCAGAGAGGGGCCGGACCTGGACGAGAGCCAGTTCGGCTTTCGGCATGGGCGCTCTACCATCCACGCTGTGTCGAGGGTGAGAGTCCTGGCGGAGGAAACAGTGTCCCGGGGCGGGGTGGTGGTGGCGGTGTCCTTGGACATCTCCAACGCCTTCAACACCCTGCCCTGGAGCTGCATACGGGAGGCACTGCGTTATCATCGGGTGCCTCTCTACCTCCGCCGCATCGTTGGGGTTTATCTGGCGGGGAGGTGTGTCACCTACATGGGACGTGATGGCGGAAACCAGCATCAGGTGTCGTGCGGTGTTCCGCAGGGATCGGTCGTGGGACCGCTCCTGTGGAACATCGGGTACGACTGGGTGCTGAGGGGCGAGCTCCCGCCGGGCGCCGACCTGACGTGTTACGCGGACGACACGCTGGTCACGGCCCGGGGGAGTTCGCACAGGGAAGCAGCGTTGCTCGCGACGGCGGCGGTCTCACTCACGGTGAGCCGCATACGGCGCCTCGGCCTGGAGGTGGCCCTTAACAAGTCGGAGGCCATGGTGTTTCATGGCCCCCGGCGGGCGCCGCCGGCCGGATCACACATTGTGGTCGGGGGGGTCCGGATCGCTGTCGAGCCCACCATGAAATATCTGGGATTGGTGCTCGACAGCCGGTGGGACTTCGGACCCCACTTCCGGCGGCTGGCGCCCAAGTTGTTGGGCGCGGCCGGGGCGCTGGCAACGCTGCTTCCCAATCTGGGGGGCCCGAGCGCCGCCTGTAGGCGGCTCTATATGGGGATCGTGCGATCCATGGCGCTCTACGGAGCGCCGATCTGGGCGTCTGACCTGACGGCCGGCAGCATAGCTGTCCTGCGCAAGCCGCAGCGGGCGATGGCCGTCAGAGTCATTCGGGGGTATCGCACGATCTCCTTCGAGGCGGGTTGTGCACTGGCCGGATCACCGCCCTGGGACCTGGAGGCGAAGGTGCTCGCATCACTGTACCGGTGGCGCGAGGCAGCGCGGGAGCGGGGCGAACGACCGATGCAGCAACATATCGAGCAGCATCGGTTGCAGCTCCGCGAGGTCCTGGTGGCGGAATGGCGGGTGAGGCTTTCACGCCCTACCGCCGGCCTCAGCACCATCGAGGCGATCCGGCCAGTGCTCGACCGCTGGCTCGGGAGAAGGCACGGCTCCCTGACGTTTCGGGCGACGCAGGTGCTCTCGGGGCATGGTTGCTTCGGGAAGTACCTGTGTCGCATAAACAGGGAGCCGGACGCCCGGTGTCACCACTGCGTCGACTGCCTGGAGGACACGGCGTGGCACACGCTGGCAGAGTGTGCCGCTTGGGAGGAGCCGCGCCGTGCCCTCATAACTGAAGTAGGCAATGACCTGTCGCTGCCGGCCGTCGTGAACGCGATGGTCGGCGGCGCAGAGTCCTGGGGCGCAGTGGTTTCCTTCTGCGAGACGGTCATCTCGCGGAAGGAGGCTGCGGAAAGAGAGAGAGAGATCTCGACTCTCGACCCGGCCCGCAGCAGACGCACCGGGCGTCGGAGGAGGGCGGACAACGCCCTCTTCCGGCCCCCCTAAATGGGTCCAGGGGCGACGGATTCGGGGACATCCGTCGCCCCCCAACATCAGGACCCGAGAAGGCGGCGCACGTAGTGTTCCACGTGCGCCGCTCACAGACGTTGCGGGGGGTGTACACCTCACTCCCCCCGCCCGAGACGGGGCCCGCGCAAGCGGGCCGGCACCAGCCGGGGTTGTGGAAGAATAATGTGTTCCCGCGACCCCGGCGTAGGTGTGAGAAGGAACACCGGGGTGGTTTTTAGTCAGTAAGAGTCTGACAGACCCCTCCGCCCGCCCCAGGGCGGAGGACATCCATGAGGATTTTCCACCCCGGGAACAAAAAAAAAAAAAAAAAAGGGAGACGGCCTCTGCGGACTGAGCCGCTCCGGCATCATCGCGGAAGGAGGCTTTCCCCAGGGGCTTTCCCTGTGCTGGCGGTCGCTCGCGCGTTTCGCGAGTTTGGAAGAGGAGGACTTCGGGGCCTTAGGACAGCCCCGGTAATTTGCCGGGTGTCCCGATTGGCCGCAGAGTACACAGCTGGGAGGCTCTAAACATAGTTCCCTATCTTTAGGGCGGGTACAGTCGGCGGTGCCATGCTCTCCTAGACACTTGACGCATCTAGGGGTGGCATAGCAGTTGGACTGCGAGTGACCATATAATTGGCAGCGATGACACTGTCCAATTAATTGAGCTCTGTAAGGCTTCTCTATTGAGATGCCTGAGAGCGAACACACCGACTTAACTTTAAAAATCGGGTGGTGACCGTCTGTGGGGTCACAGATGACCAGGACCATGTCGTAGACTAGGCCCTGTCTCGCTTTATGTAAGCGATGGACGGCGGAAACTGGTATGCCTTGTGAGACAAGGTCGCTCTTAATCTCCTCGGTGGAGATTTCCTGTGGAACGCGCCTAATAACGACGCGTGTAGGGGTTTCCTCCGGAAGGGAGTAAGTGTGAAAGGAGTAGTTCCTTTCACGTAGGGCGCGGGAGAGGTCCCTAAAGTCCGCAGACGTGGGGACCGTAACTTTGATCCCCTGGAGGGTGGATCGGGCGTTAGTATAGTTGATCTTGCGATCAACACACATTTTAGATATTTCAGTCCATTTGGACTTTTCCTGGACGTATATCGGGGGAGGGGGCTTCTGCTTCCTCGCGGTAGGAGCGGGTGGGCAAGCCATAGGGCTGGCGGGGCGACTGGCCCGCGGACTAGGGGCGGAAGTGGAGCTGGACGATAAGTCGTCCTGTTTTTTCTGGGCCTTGGTGACCGGGCCAGCGGGGGCGGAGGATTTAGCCGCCTTCCTCTTGCCTCCTTTAACAACGACTTGGAAGTCGTCGTCGCTGGAGGAGGAGGTGCGGGCTTCGTCCTCTGAGAGTGGGACTGACGTGTCCATGCTCTCCGGTTGAGTCGAGTTTGATTCTGCGGTGCGCAGCTGCGTTGTCTCTGAAACAATGTCGGCCGGAACAATAGACGGCGTAACAATGGCGGCAGGTACAAAAGCGGGCGAGACAATAGGGCCCGCGGTATTTACTGCCGGGATAATGACGGGTGAGACAATAGGGGCCGGATTAGCGGCCGGGGTATTATCTACCGGAACAAAGGCGGGTGACACAATGGGGGCCGAGATAGTTGCCGGAACATTGTGGTGCGGAACAAAGGGCGGAATGCCTTGTTCACTTGCAGGTGGTGATAGCGGGCTCTCCAGTGCGTCACTGAATTCCACAAGTGACCCGTGGGACGGAGTGGGGGTGGACCGTTGGCGTATTTTGGCGCCATATTTCGCCAAGAACTCGGGGTCCTTAAAAAGGACCTCTCTGAAGAACGCCAAAATAAAGGCGTCCTCCATGGTCGGAGGAGGAGCTATTTTAGGGAGGGAATGGTGGAATTTTTTTTCCTACGTGGCCTAAACCCTATACCTATCTCCCCGGGTGGATGGGCCCGGGGATGTGTGACCCTCTCTGTCGGGTGTAGACAGAGAGGTGAGTACCTATTTGTGAGCCCTAAGCTTGTAACCCGTCGCCAGTCTTATTGTGCGAACGGGGCCCTGACCAGTCTAGCGCGAAGGGTGTAGACACACCCTAAAGACACTAGGTGAGTAGCTGAAAAGCAAAACTGTCACCAGAGCCGACTAGGAGATCCCCCAAGGCCGGTTATCTGGGACCCGTCCAACTAACTGCCTCGCCCTGAAGGGGTTCGGCGGGTGTGAATTGGGTCAACACCCCACTCGGCTTCGTTGACACCGTAAGGTTTCAACCGAGGACCACGAAACTGTGGTTTTACCCAGAAGGGGCCTAGTGAAGCTACTCACAAAACGTCTGTTAGAGAAACGAGATTTGCCTTGAAAAAGGCAGTTTTTTGAGTTATTAAAATCAAATCAATTTCTTGAATTGATTTTAAATCGGAGTAGTCGGGGCGACTACGATGACGTCACGTGGTAGCGACGAGTAGAAAACACGAAACACAACACTGGAGCGGGTGAGCGCACAAACACGTCCGTCCGCGGCGAGAGTCGAGCGTCGAGTCGAAAAAATGTTGACATCCTCATACAGGAAACCTTTTTAAAACCTCATCACCGAAACCCGAATATTACCAACTATAAACTAGTTCGCAATGGCAGGTCTCGATGCCACAAGGGTGGCCCACTAATATACTTTAGGAAATCTTTGTATTTTAAAACCTCATCACCGAAACCCGAATATTACCAACTATAAACTAGTTCGCAATGGCAGGTCTCGATGCCACAAGGGTGGCACACTAATATACTTTAGGAAATCTTTGTATTGCATCCCGATAGACCCACCTCCTCTCATCTCCCATCTGGAGACATCTATCTGTCGGCTCGGCATGACTGGTCATCAACCGATCACCATCATCTCTGCTTATATTCCACCAGACAATGGTCCGGAGGATCCCATCTCTCTCCAAAAGTACTTCACTGCCCTCTTCGGTATGAGTGACTCCGATATCTTGGCGGGGGATCTTAATGCCAAACACCCGGCGTGGGATACTCGCAGTAGCACAACTTCTACCAGAGGTCGGATCATTTTCAAGTTAGGTGAATCTCTCAACAAAGATGACGTCATAGCTCGAATGAGTCCTACTCATTTCCCGAGAAATCCCAACCATCTTCCCGATATACTCGATGTAGTGCTGCTCAAGAATGTGAACCTACGTTTGCAATCGATAGAGACGTTCCACGAGCTTAACTCTGACCACCGCCCAGTAATCATGCATCTTGCTCCCTACTGTGGCCCAAGCGATCCAAACCGCCCCCCTCAGACCCAGATGATAACCGACTGGAGGAAGTAAGCGAAAGACTGAAATCCACCACGTCGCCTCACTTGGACACCATCGCCGATCACATAGTGTCAGTCGCCGACACGACGGCCGCAGTCGACTCGTTTACTGAGCACGTTCAATCCGTTTTGACGGATTGTTCACGGGAAGTTCCGGTGATGGAAGACCATCGCTGGAAACTACCTACTGACGTACGTGACTTGATAACCGAGAAGAATGCCGCTATTCGTGCCTACGACTTCTTCCCTTACGACGCGAACAAAGCCCATATGCCCATTGCGCACATAATGCTTATGACCGCCATCTTCAATGGTGTCTTGAGCAACAACATCTTCCCACAAGCGTGAAAAGAAGCAACCGTCATCGTTATCCCAAAGCCAGGCAAGCCAAAGTCTGAGCCCTCCAGCTACCGTCCCATTAGCTTACTCAATGTACTCGGCAAAATCTACGAGAAGTTTATTTATAAGCGTCTCAAAGACTACGCCGAAGTAAAGAGCCTCATTCCCAATGAGCAGTTTGGTTTCCGACCCTAGTATCCACCAGGTCCACCGTATCGTAGAGCACTTGAACTCTGGACTGCAGCGTAACGCGATGACGGGTAAGCCTTCGACAAAGTCTGGCACAACGGCTTGTTATACAAGCTTTACCAACTAGGAGTGGCACATCTTCTCGTGCTCATCTTACGAGACTTTTTGTCGAATCGCACCTTCCGCTATCGCATCGAGGGTGCACTCTCGTCCCCTCACCCTATTCGTGCCGGTGTCCCTCAGGGTTCCGTCATATCTCCTCTAGCCTTCACGCTGTTCATCAGCGATATCCCAAAGAGTAAAAAGGCTCAGTTGGCTCTCTTCGCCGACGACACTGCCATTTACTATACCGGCCACTGACCCAATGCTATAGCTCGTACTCTCCAAACCTCCGCAAACGTCTTAGGCGCTTGGTTCCGGAAATGGAGAATCGAGGTCTACCCCGATAAGAGTCAGGCGGTTCTCTTCTCGAGACGTCGTCGATTCCCTCCCCCTCTTCCCAGCCCGATCACCGACCTTGGAAGAAGCAAAGCAAATACCTAGGCGTGATCCTCGATCAAAATCTTACCTTTAAGACTTATATTAAGGCGGTACGCCCTCGTGCCTCCTTCGCTCTTAGCAGGCTACACTCTGTACTGACAGCCCGTAGTAAACTGTCACTTAAATGCAAGCTGCGCATCTATACCGCAGTCATCCGTCCCATCATGACCTATGCCTGCGTTGTATTTGCGCACGCTCACCCACGTCATCTCCATAAGATGCAGACCCTACAGAACCGTTTCCTCAGAATGGTCACGGGTGCCCCCTTTTATGTCCGTAATATAAATCTCCACGTCGAGCTTAAAATGCCTACCATAAACCAGTTCATGAAACGCTTATCGAAGCGTTACTTTGCGTCCTCCAGGAGAGCAGTAAGGCCACCAGCACTTTACACGAGCGCAAAACCCGATCGCCATCCTACCGTCCTCACTGCCGAGGGCCGCCGCGACGTCCAAATCCACACCCCTCCCGACCCTTGCTCGAGCCAGCCCGCGCCGCTGAGCCTGTAGCTTTAAATTCGTCCTAAAATCACTCAAACCCTGATCCAGCTAGTCCCTTGCTGCCCTCTTCCAGCGACGCCCTAAGCCGAGGTTCGTACCCCACAGGGGGTGCCCTTAGCGTGTAGTCGCTTAGTTTTTAGTTAGTGTTTAAGTTTAAGTCCTGGCTGGAGGCCTTAATTTATTAAGGCAACCACAGGCAAGACCGCTTAAGCAGACGACAACCTCATAGGTTGACCTGCGAGATTCCATCCCAAAAAAAAAAAATACGGAGCGTTATACATGAGCATAGTCCGGTTAAGTAGTCACGACCTCTCAAGGTCAACTACAAGATGCCATACATAAAAAAATAAAACGGAGCGTTAGTCATACGCCCGCACGCACAGCGCGTGGACGTTGATGCTAGCTGCTACAAATTTTTCTCTCTTATAGACAACAGCATCCCTGCAGTAGCCACCAGAAATAAAATAAAATTTATTATATATCGATCGCGCCTCGTTTGTTTTCTATAAATATTCCATGACTATTTTGTTAACATCCAACCTTTGCTTCAAACAATTTAATCGCAGTCCTTTGCACTTTAAGCAATGACTTAATTAAAACGTGTCTTACTTTGGTGACACTTTTCGATAAGGATTATTCTGTTTGTTGTGTTTTCTTGATTGCAAACAAAGATTTTATCATTTTTTAAAGCTATTAGCGAATTTACTGATTAGAGCATCTACATTTTGGTTTGTAGTTCGATGACAGCACTCAATTAACGTTCTAAAGATGGGCCAGGCGATCGGCAGAATCATTTTAAGTCCATTTATCTTCTACCTAGCACAAGTTTTACTTTACTAATTACTAACTAACATCAATAATAACTTCACATTTGTGGATCAACATTTAACTTAAATAAATTTGGCTTAATTTCTCTTCGTAAAACCAATAAAACACAATTTCTTGAAAACTTTTTGAGTCGACACTGAACATTACACCGTCATGTTGGATTCGGAGCTAAAGCTCAGTAAGTGACCCAAACCGCATTAAATTAGTGACGGCATCGGCCAGTGTCTGACCGCACAGTGCAATTGGGCTACACATAAATTTAATAACAGCCTGGCCTTCCTGGTATTGACAAGAAAATTTCATTGAAAATGTGTTCCAAGATGAGATACTACTGATTATTTATTTCAGAGGTTAGGAACCTAATGTGGAATCAAGATTTGGTATTTTTGTTAGTGTTTAATAGAATCGTATGTAAGTATAGGTTGTTACCAAATACCAGTTAATCGAAACGTAATCTTATTCATTTTCTTTTTACCATGTTGGGAGAAAACGCTGATGGCACTTTAGGCGCGTTTACTTATAATAAACTCGGTCCAGTTGTAATAGATGTGTATTTGTATGACAGCACAGTATCATTATAGTGGAGGGGTTGGAAATGCTATTTTTAAGTAAAGAGACAGTAATTAAACTACCAATTTATATTAAAGCTTAGCCTACCTACCAGTATTTTAGCAAACCTTACTAACACTTTTTTTTCCTATATAGTTGTTTTTCAAAAAAAGAGGCTCCGTTTTTCTCCTGCAGATGTAAATCATACTGTTATCAATAATCCATAAAATTCCTTCAATTAAATGATGAACTAAATTCCGAAACTTAGGTGGCAAGGCAACTATTTCCTGTCATGTAGGTACCTACTATATTCATAGACAATTACTTAAGTACTTCATACGACAGCGGAATAATAGGTACAAGTTTACAAAAACACAGAATAAGAATATTGTTACTTATTTACACAGTACACATTTACATTAACTTAGTTTCTTCCCGTGTACCATAGAGATCTGGTAAGACCAAAGTAGTGTTGTCACTTTCTATTTATCTTACAGTGGGAACCTTAGATAATAAATAATAATGGTTCGTCACACCTCATAGTATTTGGAACTGCAATGGCATATTATACCAGGAATAGCGCCACCAGTAGTTCGCAGAGCGGTGGCATGCTCCAGCGAAAGAGCCAAAATGGTCTCCGACGCACGACATCCCTTCCACGACAATATCCTCAATGTCTGACCAAGTTATGAAATTTTTTTTTAGATCTTAATGTAACATATACTTACCCAGAAATAAATTTGACGAATTATATTGTTCGACGTTGTAGTTAGTGAAAACTCAGTACAACATCAGCAGGTACTATATGCATGAACTCATTTAGAAATAAATACAACATTATTAAAAAAAATACTCCAAACATATTCGACCAACTGACGTTTTCGTCAATAAATATACAAAATCACAATGGAAACTCAAAATTACTTTACTCCGAGCCGAGTTTACAAATTCTACATTTATTCATTTTAAGTCTCGTGCACACTGGCGCGACGCCACAGCGCGACACAAAGGCACCGCGTGCGGCGTTTTGCGGGTGACATAACCCGACTAAACGCGTAAGTCGGCCTAAATTATATAGTCAATGATTTTGGTGCAAGGTGAAGCTCTAAAGAGTTTATGTTGGCCCCAACTTAATTGTATAAAATATACGTGTATTACTGAATAAATAAATACAATATTGCAATAATTTTCCATACAAAATCCCGAGGTAACAACAACTCGGAACCCGATCAGCTTTCACGTTAACAATTTCTCAATGTGTGGGAAAAACTAATAACTTTCATAACTTCCTAATTCGATAAATCGGGGAAAAAATAGGTAAACAAACTTTTGCAATCCGATAGAGAAAATCGGAGAGAAAACGTATAGTAGGAAAGTTTAACACATTAGCAAACTTTTACATCTCGTTAAAATATTGTTAGCCGTTATTACACGAAACTCCACCGTTACTCTTGTACAATGTTTTACAATAGTTTGTATAAATTTAATGTATATATCGGGATAGGCCCTCATCAGCGATATTACACTTGCACTTTGTAAGTAGGCGTGGATTGTCGGGCGAAGAAAATAGAGATACTAGTTACAGCACAATCACTTTATTTCACTCACAATGTCTTATAAAATAATCACCATGAAATAACCTGAAGGCAGAGGTCCGAAATATTAAATGAAAGTATGACATTTAGCAGTAACCAACTCTTTTATTCCGACAGCTTGTTAATTAATTAAATAGATCGCGATAATAGCTCTAGGCGCTACGGCAGGCGCACCGGGCCGAGCCTGCCACAAGAATGCTCCCCCTCTTCGCTGCGCACTAGCTTACATTGAGTTGCTCGAGAAGTGGGGAGAGTGGGGAGGCGAACGTCCGCTTTGCACAGCGTAACTCGGCCCGCTGTACCTACCGCTAACGGTGACGCCGACACGGCCATACTGACGTGCGGACGTCCTCGTACGCGTAGACTATCAAGCATTGTCTAAAAAGACATAACGTTATTATTGATGTTCGTTCATCCTGACTAGCAATCTCGATGAGCAAAAAAGATCCAGGTCATCCCTACTGACTGTGCAACCAACTCTGGACCGCTCAATATTGAGCCTTCAGGACTTATACTAGTAATCTGGTCCGGTTCAGCCCTGCAGAGTTTACTACTAATTCGGGACCGCTCGTTATTGAGCCTTCAGAACTTTAGCAATCTGGTCCGGTTTACCCCTTCAGAGTTATAATCTTCTGGCCCGGTCCAGCGACCCTTCAGAATTATAACCGCCTGGTCCGGTCAAATGACCCTTCAGAATTATAACCTCCTGGTCCGGTCTTACGACCCTACAGAGTTATAATCTCCTGGTCCGGTTATAACAAACCCTTCAGGATTGTCACTGCTTGGTCCGGTCATGAATGACCCTACAAGATCACTCCAGTTTATACAGTTTTTTTTTTCTCTCTTTTTTTTTTGCTCTTTTTTTTTTCTCTTTTTGTCTCTCTTTTGTACCTCTTTTGTCTCTTTTTTGTCTCTCTTTTGTCTCCTTTTTAGTCTCTTTTTTTGTCTTTTTTTGTCTCTTTTTTGTCTCTTTTTTTTGTCTCTTTTTTTTGTCTCTTTTTTTTGTCTCTTTTTTTTGTCTCTTTTTTTTGTCTCTTTTTTTTTGTCTCTTTTTTAGTCCGGACTAAAATGGTCCCTGTAGATTATATAATCAAATGTATTAAAGTACTTGTCTCAACAATCCACACATGCTATGTTCATTGGTAGTTTCACTACCACCAAAGTCATTTACTTTAGAGCCTATAACAGAAACAAACTATTTTAATCTTAAGAATAGACTTGACTTAGACACTCCACCGAATGCGTAGCACGCCTGTGCGATGCCGACCGAGTCTCATGTCATACAGCCAGCAAAATGTCACTGAGTGTCATGTCATTGAATGTGTCGTAGCAGACACATAATTCATGTTCACACACACATAACACTCTAAACTAACAAACGACATCTATGAAAACTAAATAACACTAATTTAAGTATTGAAGCGCCGTCACGGCCAGACTGACATTCACACGTCCTTGTGCGTCTCCATCCCCTTAAAGTCACCGCGGGCCCATTTTTCTGTAAAAATAATAAAACTGGTAGATTTTCCTGTACGCTCGTCCATCGGTGACAAACATTACAACGTTTTATAACCCACAAAATCAACCTTTAGGAGCTGAGCCGGACTACTTAAATAGGCCTCCCTTGAGCTAGTTATCTCTCCAGATAACATGGACCAGGCAGCCAATCAGCGTCTCTCCGATCACTCACTAGTACCACACATATCTCCATTGATCTCATAGCCTCTCAGACTAGACGATCACTTTATAATATGACCCAGAATATCGGCCTGCATAAGCCAGTTCTTTAGACTACCCAATAACACACACCATAGGATGTCAACCCGCATGAGTCGGACCCTTACTTTATCTCACAGATTAGTACCAATTGTACGTTTAATTAAATTTCTTCACTATCAGAGGCCGAGAGGTTTTCAGAGCTGGCAGATAACGTACGTGAACTACAAATAGACAAAGCATCACTAAAACCACCCGATGACGCCCACTCCATTCGTCAATCGCGGACTGCCGCCACCTCGGCCTCCTTCAAGCTACCCGTCAAAGTGGTAGCTAAATGCACCAAGCCCTCACTTCCCCCGGGCATTGCACGAAAATGCTTACGACCATATTTGCATTCTCTATTAGACACACAACAAAGGGAAGTCTTTACTCCCTGCGAAGCCCAAATGAACCCAGAGGGGGGTCACATACAATGAAGTAGGAATCACCACTGTAGAACGGTCTCATTTTTCCTACTGTGACGCAGCAACTCTCCCAATATTCTCCAATGCTAACTTACGAATTTCACCCAAATCTCACCGAAACCCAGACTCAGAATATGAAGCCACACTTAAAAACCGCGCCCGAGTCCCAAACACAAGTTCTGTTTGTGTTACCCTAGACCTTGGACCATCCGTCGCTAGCTGCACTTCGAGAAGCTCGCCGCGCCAGGTCCCACCAGATTCACTTTCGATTATAACAAGTAAGCACCTCAATGTCCTCATGACTCTCTCTACCCGAACACATGCCCTGCCAGAACCGTTAGCAACAAGGTGCAACTCTACACCATGTTCACCATAAAATTGCTCTGTCTGCGCCAATACAATACCCACCCCGATCCGAAATGATCCGCGAAGTCGCACCGAAAAGACAGAGCCTCCTTTAGTGCTTCATCTGCACCTGCTGCATCCAACTAAGAAGTGCACTCGAGAAGGACTCATTTAGTGAAAGAGTCAACAATGACAAGAATACTCCCTACCATCGATTTCTCCACACAACTTCTCCGCGATGTCTAAATGTACAGTATAACATTGTGCAGAAACCCTAAGCATAGGATGGAGCGAGCCCCGAACAATCCCTTGAGGCCCAGCACACAAGTGTGAAGTTCAATCAGTGCGTTCCAGTCAAATCATTTTAGTCAGAACCCGTTCTGATGTTAGTATTTCGATCACTTTCTTGTAAATATCTTGTCTGTCCATTTGATAGGCCCTTTTAATTTGATTCAAGATTCTTAACGTAAAACACGTGAAATATGGGGCAAACCGCCAAAAACTAATCTAAAAGACCTACACATCGCTCAAAATAAAATTATTAAACTATTATTTCACTATGATTACCTTACACCTACAGTTAAAATTTACAGGGAAACGAAACTCATGAATATTAAACAACTTCCTGCATATTGCACCAGAATACTTAAAAATTCTAAGTAAGTTCATTCACACAAAAATACATCAGGTACACAATCGCAGCAATAGTAGGAAGGATCACATTTTACTACCGCGAGTGCGGACAGTCAATGGCGAGAGAACAATTATTTTTGCGGGAGGGCAACAATATAATAAGCTACCTATAGAAGTAAAGAATGCGAACTAAACGTTTGGTATTTTCAAGATTAAATTTTAAAAAATCACTTTCTAAATGATCAAACACATCCATTAAACAGACTTGCCCTACTACTGTATTGCTTTATTGTGGCACCGGGATCGCATTCCTTATCTACGGAAATTATTTCTTTTGCGGGTGGATCGAAAAGTTTTAAGTTGTGTTAGTTAATAATGTTATTTGCGTACGAAAAGAAATGGTATTACAACTTAGATGATTTAATATAAATTAAAATAATAGCTGCTTAGTTTGTGTGTCCAAGTTATATTTTAAGTTTTAAAACGTTCTCAAGTAAGTGAAATCTTTGTAATTTATTTTCGAGAAATAAATTTCTTTAACCATAAACACCATACCACCAATAAAGAATCAATTATCCTTTCGCACTGAACTAATGCGAGTTTATCTTCACCATGTAGGTCAGTTTTGATGTTGTGGTATATGATAATGAAACTCTTTAGTAACGTTAACTTTCTTACCCCAAATAGAATGTAATTTTGCAATATCGTTACGTACATGGATCTACTATCTAATAGATCCCTACCTATAATAACTGGTTCTGTAATTGAGTTAACAGGCACAACATGAAACAAAAAGGACACTGACGTGTTGAATTTCACCACGGCTCAGTTATTCTGCGATTCATATTTAACGTTTTCTTTACACAGGTATACCTGTAAGGTAAACTAAATCACAGCGCATAGTACCCTGGATTTTTTGACAAAGCTAAAAGCTACAAACGAACTACCAGATTATCTATTAAAAAGAAAAGGAACGAGCTCACCGGATGATGTGGTTGTCCATACACGTAGCAGGTGAGACGGTTCGTATCACGACTCTTCGGTGCTGGTGCTCGATTCGAATTCTTCACTTCGGTCAAAGGTTCGTACTGCCACTTGCTTCAATCACTTGATTTTTGGACTGTTGTGCTTTAACGATGGCATGTGCCATTGAAGCGATTGTCATTATCAGGATCAAACCGTATCAGTCGCGCAGTTGCGGTGAAATTTGACGTTTGCGGTTAAGTGGTTGCCGGAAGTCGTGATAGCAAAAACTCCATATTTTGAATAGATTAGACGATAGCCCACACTTCACTGTCGTCATTATTTTCTTCAGGTTTTTGCCCTTCGAATCCCAATTCTGATATCGGGATAGGCCCTCATCAGCGATATTACACTTGCACTTTGTAAGTAGGCGTGGATTGTCGGGCGAAGAAAATAGAGATACTAGTTACAGCACAATCACTTTATTTCACTCACAATGTCTTATAAAATAATCACCATGACATAACCTGAAGGCAGAGGTCCGAAATATTAAATGAAAGTATGACATTTAGCAGTAACCAACTCTTTTATTCCGACAGCTTGTTAATTAATTAAATAGATCGCGATAATAGCTCTAGGCGCTACGGCAGGCGCACCGGGCCGAGCCTGCCACAAGAATGCTCCCCGTCTTCGCTGCGCACTAGCTTACATTGAGTTGCTCGAGAAGTGGGGAGAGTGGGGAGGCGAACGTCCGCTTTGCACAGCGTAACTCGGCCCGCTGTACCTACCGCTAACGGTGACGCCGACATATACAAAATATTGCGATATATGTATAGACGATGCACCAAGAATAAAATGACTATACTAAAAGGTAAAAAGAATTGAAAATGACAGACAAATTAATTATGTGAGCGATATAGGGTGCTCACTTATACACAAACATTGTAAAAGTATACGATTTTCCTAAAATACTAACAATGAATAAGTCAGTGTTTGAAATCAAATAATTTAAATCAATGTCATAAAATAACAAATTATACAATTGAATCACACAATTGTTTTATGCAGCTGGACCAGCATCTTTTCAAGCTTTTTATCTTGGATATAATCCACTAATTTGTATTATGCTTGTTTACAAAGTGTTCTTTTTAAATAATCTGAAAAATGGTTGATCCAGATCAACCATTTTCTAGATCGAGTTTTTTTATGGCAGCATCGAGGATCTCACCCACGCATTTTGGTTTACAAAAAAAAAGTTGGGAATTCTTTGGTAAAAATATATTCATCAGTTCATCACATCAGTTTTACTGGCAGCATTAGGTCTCGAAATCCAATGAAAACGGTTTTGTATTTGTCAATATTGAAAAGTTCGGTTTGTTATTTCAAGATTTTATTAAACAAAAATTTGCATTTACCTTTCTTCAGACCACTAAACGTTTATAAACTTTTCGTTATGAAGCCCTAAAATTTGAAGTAGGCTTTGATATAAGCTAACCCAAGAACAAATAGTCTATCTTAGGGATACTTACTTGGGTGAATCAGTGGTGGACATTTCGTTCGCCAGCCCCGCTCTGTCGCCGCACGTCATTGACTGGCGCGTCATAGAGGGGGTGGAGACCTATTCCGACCACCGGTACATCCGGTTCGACGTCTCCGCCCAGACCTCGAGCGCGCCGGTCCGACAGGCCCCGAGTGGTCCGCGGTGGGCGCTGAAGCAGCTGGACCGAGAGCTCCTCCTGGAAGCCTCGATCGTGCAGGCCTGGGTGTCACCACCGGACAGGCCTGCTGACATCAACGACGAGGCGGAGTGGTTCCGGGAGGCCATGTCCGAAATATGTGACGTGGCAATGCCCCGGGTCCAGCCCGGACGTGCTTGGCGCCAGGTGTGCTGGTGGTCGCCGGAGCTGACCGCTTTGCGCAAGTCGTGCGTGGCTGCGCGACACCTGTACACCAGGCACCGCAGGCTAGGTATTCGCCCTCCGAATACGGAAGCCATTCAGGCGGAGCTGTACGAGGGGTACAGAGCGGCGAAGACCGCCCTCCAAGCGGAGATCCTGCGGGTCAGGGCCCTGGCCCGCGAGGAGTCGCTGGAGACTCTGAACAGGGACCTGTGGGGACGCCCCTACAAAATGGTGCGGGATAAACTCCACCCATGGGCCCCCCCACTGACGCAGAGTCTCCGGCCCCAGCTCATGGAGGAGGTGGTGAGCACTTTGTTCCCTTCGCGGGAGGAGCATACTCCCCCGCCCATGACTCCGCCTACTGCGGTGCCGGATGCGGACCACACTGACGACGACGATGCTTCGGAGGTGACCGAGGTAGAGCTGAGAGTGGCGGTACATAGGCTTAGTGCCAAAAATACCGCCACAGGACCCGACGGCTTACCTGGAAGAGCCTTGGTTCTGGCCATGGAGGCTCTCGGGCCTCGACTTATGGGGCTCCTAAGCGCATGCTTGGAGGAGGGCCAGTTCCCACTTCACTGGAAGACGGGGAAACTGGTTCTCATTAAGAAGCCGGGGCGCCCTGCGGACTCTCCGTCCGCTTACCGGCCCATCGTGCTGCTCGACGAGGTGGGCAAGCTCTTTGAAAGAGTTATTGCAAACCGCCTCGTCGGGCGGCTGGTGCGGGTGGGGCCGGATTTGGCGGAGAGCCAGTTTGGTTTCCGCAGGGGGCGCTCTACGGTTGACGCCATCATGCGCGTGCGAGCCCTCACGACGGGGGATGCTGTTGCCCGGGGTGGGGTCGTCTTGGCGGTGTCTCTAGACATCGCCAATGCCTTCAACACCCTGCCCTGGAGTTGCATCAGGGAGGCATTGCGGTATCACCGGATGCCGACCTACCTCTGTCGTGTGGTCGAGGCCTATTTGACGGACAGGGCCGTCATCTACCCCGGTCACCGGGGAGAGTGGAACCGGCGAGAGATGTCGTGCGGTGTCCCACAGGGATCGGTCCTGGGGCCGCTTCTGTGGGATATCGGTTACGACTGGGTGCTGCGCGCCGACCTCCCGAATGGCGTCAGCGTGGTGTGCTACGCTGACGACACGCTGGTCCTGGCACAGGGGAGGTCGCACCAGGAGGCGGCCGAACAAGCGACACTCGGGGTTGCGACAATCGTCGATAGGATCCGGCAGTTGGGATTCGAAGTGGCCCTGCACAAGTCCGAGGCCATGTGTTTTCATGGTCCTCGGAACGCGCCACTGTCGGGTTCCCAGATAACGGCGGGAGGGGTTCACATCGGTGTCGAGTCGACGATGTAGTACCTGGGACTCGTCCTCGACAGCCGGTGGAACTTTGTGGATCATTTCCGACGTTTGGCTCCCAGACTGGAGCGGGCTGGGGCTGCCTTGAGGCGGCTCCTGCCCAATCTAGGGGGTCCAAACGCCTCCTGCCGGAGGCTCTACGCGGGAGTCGTGCGGTCCATGGCCCTTTACGGGGCACCGGTGTGGGCGCGTTCTTTGAGGCGCCGACCGGCCCGCAGGTTGAACGCGTCCCAAAGGGTCATGGCCATCCGGCTGGTCCGGGGATACCGCACGGTCTCATGCGAGGCGGCGAGCCTCCTTGCCAGATTGCCGCCATGGGATCTGGAGGCAAAAGCCCTCGCGCACGTATGGGAGTGGCGCGAGGAGGCAAAAGGCCGGGGTGTAACTCCGCTGCCGCGAGAAATCACGGTACAGCGGACAGAGGTCCGGCGGGATCTCATGGCGACATGGAGGGTGCGATTGTCGCAACCCAGTGCTGGGCACGCCACAATAGCGGCGGTAAGTCCCCTCTTTGAGGAGTGGTTGGAGAGGCGCCACGGCGTCACACATATAAACTGACACTTTTCAAACAGTCTGGTGCAGTTGGTGGCATTTATTTTGGTTTAGCCATCCATTTAATCCTTATTAATATTATATATGCTAATGTAATGTAATTACAACCTGCCATATAGTATCCGTTCATCTGCGCAGCATAATGTTCACATTTACTCAGTCGGCCTAGCTGAATTTAGCTGCATCATTCGTTAGAAAGCTTAGAGTCACTCGGTACTCCATTAGCGAAAACTAGAGCTGCGCCACTTGATAGCTTAGTTTTCACGCGTTGAGTAAAATCACTTTGCTTTGTGTTGCCGCAAAAATCAACGGTTATTTTCCTTCTCTGCTAGACGGTTTATTTTTTCTGGCAAAAAATGTGTAGCTGTGTACACATTTTTTCTCATGTGTGTATGATTTGTGGTGCTATTTGCTATTAACGATTTGGAAAGTAGCATGAACAGCGTTCTGTTAATTCATAAAACTTTGGATAATTATTTATGACCCAAAAAAAACCTTTTAAGAAAAAAATTGTCAACCGAGGAATACGGTGCGAATTTTCCGAATATCTTGTACATCATGTGTAATTGTTTTCTTTGATATTTTATAGTTTATCAGAATCAGACTCAGAATTTAATTTGCTATGAATGTAGGTACAGGTATGTTATATAACAGGAAGGTATGTCCGTTAAATTACTAACTAATTAACTAAACGACACTACGTTATGAATATTCGTAAAATCAGCCGCACACACATCTGGATGGACATGTATGATGTAAGATAAGCTTTAGGTAATAATGCATTAAATCAATGTTACTTCAGCAAACACGAAAACATTTCTGGTCAGTTTAGGGTAATTTTGTTGAAATAAGTTGGAGTTCGATTGAAAAACATGGTGTCTGTGTCTTTAATTTGAAATTGGAATTAGTCGTTTGAATACCTATCTAGAAGTGAAACCATCGTTCCTAATTATTTTGATATAAAATAAGAATAGATAGAATGTCAAATAAAGTGCTACCTACATTCTCAAAGTTTGTAAGGATATGGTCAAAAAAAATACTCAGTGGACGCAAAGACGAACTTAGTACCGACAGCTGGATGGTCAGATATCATTAGACACTGTGAAACTCGGACTAGTCGACCACAAGCAGATTTGTGCACACAAACGCACCTTTACCTTTAGAAACATTTTCAATTCTGGCATACTCCATCGAGTAAATATTGATTTAAAATATTGAAATCACCGAAAATAACGAAATAGTGGAATTAAAGCAAACTTATGAATAAACATGAATTTAATTTGAATGATCGAGATGTCAAATTTATTGTATGCCTTAGGGACCTAGCTATGGTGACGCCATCTACAATTAGCTTTGACCGACCTTCCCCGTTATGCATTTTAGCCAGCGCCCATTGTGTTTTTCCAATCTTGACATAACATACAATGACATTACAATTGACACAGTTTATACAACTAAGTTTCTAGGACTTTAAATTGAAAAATGGAAATTTAAATTGGAAGGTGCATACCTCTACATGCACCTTCCTGACTAAAAGGTTAAGCAGTAGTGCGTACGCCTTGTATATTCTGTCATGCACTGTGAACATAGACGCGTTATTGACTGCTTACTACGGGCTAACTGAATCTGTTCTCAGATACGGTTTTATCTTTTGGGGTAACTAAACTAATAAAGATGGTGTATTTAAAGCACAAATGAGATGCCTCAGAGCCATGTTTAAGTTGGAAACCAACGATAGTTGTAAGCCCTATTGGATTCGCTATAACATTTTGACATAGGCTTTACTTTATTATTCTGGAAACTGTAATGTTTGTTAGAAATAATTTTAATTTTATTTTCGCGAATGGCTGATAAATCCCAGAAACAGGCGTGACCAAATTCAGCTCTGTCTGCATAGGTGTAGGACGGCACTTATGCACTAAGAGTATTTTTGGCATGGCTCCCATTATTTATAATAAGTTAACTAAAATTTGGAGGGAGCTTAATAATGTACATTTGAAGAAACAACTAAAGTCATATATGGTTAACAAAGCTTACGTATTAATAGAATAGAATAGAATTTTCTTTATTGGAGTAACCAAGACTCAACAGTATATTAGTAAAAACCTACGACTATGTTAGTAAGCACAGACACTAAACAGAAACAAGGAAAATAAAAATAAAAAACAAGGGTAACGGTTGGTCACTGTTGCGACATCCCATGAGAGATTGCACAACAGTGACCCACATATAAACAGTCCCATCGAGTTGCAACCATGCGTAAAACACTGTTGGAGCTGTCCCACACCCTGCGCACCAGGGAAGCACACCTTTTACGCATTGTTGCGTAAAAGCAATCTACATGCACATCCGCAAACATCCCTGACGCACTACAGAAACGGGGCAGACCCACTAGTATCCTAAAGGCATTGTTGTATTGAACGCGGAGAGAACTGTATGATTTTCGCGTATATCTAGCCCACAGGCTGCACGTGTAAAAAGCAGTACAGTAGGCTCGAAAGAGCGTGATTTCTACAGGAAGAGAGCATCGTGCAAACCTGCGAGCCAGCATGTTCGCTCTAACCGACAATGCCCTCCTTTCTCGTTCAATGTCATCATCGTCTTTGAGGTTGGGTGTCATGGAAGACACTAAAGTTACAGTCTTAGTGTTAATTGACTTCTCCAATGCTTTTAATACCGTCAGTCACGAAGTCCTTTTATCTAACCTTTCCTATCTTATGGTCTCTCGGGAGGGTTTGGAATGGTTTTCTTCTTATCTTCAGGGGCGCCAGCAGTCAGTTCGTGCTAGAGACTCTTCGTCGAGTTGGTGTGATCTTGCAGCTGGCGTCCCTCAAGGCGGTATATTATCTCCTCTTTTGTTCTCCATTTTTATTAATCTTATTACCACCGAACTTCGGGTTGCGTATCATCTTTATGCTGACGATTTGCAGCTTTACTACCAGGCAAGTGTGGACAACATATCCGATGCGATTGAGCAGCTTAACTGGGATTTAGGTGTAGTTAAAAACTGGTCTGATAGATTTGGGGTGGCAGTAAACCCTACGAAGTGTCAGGCTATCGTTGTAGGGAGCCCCTACAGTATGAGGAAAGTGAAAGGCGTTACTGTACCACCTGTAATGTTTGATAACTCCGTCATCCCGTTTAGCTCCGATGCTAAGGATCTTGGTCTGCATGTGGACACATGTCTTGACTGGCGAAAGCAGGTCACGACTGTTAGTAAAAAAAGTCACCGGAACGTTGCGGGCACTCTACCGGTTGAAAAACCTCCTCTCATCACACATTAAGAGTATGCTTGTACAGTCCCTAATCTTTCCCATAATAGACTATGGTGATGTGTGTTACTATGACCTTCTAAATTACTGCATTCGATTTGTCTTCAATCTACGTAAGTATGATCATGTGTCTGCGCACCGATTGCTTTTAAAATGGTTACCCATACGTCAGCGTAGAGAGTTGAGGGCTCTGTCTATGTTATATTCTATACTCGACAAACCTATTTCTCCTTCTTATCTGACCCCCCATGTTCAATACTTATGCTCTGCTCATAGTAAAAATCTTCGTTTCACCAACAATCGTCTTCTACGATGTCCTTCTCACCGCTCTGGTTTTATTCACTCTTCTTTCTTTGTCCAGGCGGTCTTTCTTTGGAATGCGCTCCCTCTGAACATCAGGATGGCAACCAGTCGGTTATCTTTCAAAGTGAAGGCTCGTGAACATATTCGTGAGAAGTTTGTTAAATCATCTCAACGCTGATTTGCTGGATTCGTTTTCTCATCTACCTATCGTTGTTTCTCCTGACAAAGTTTAATCAGTTTATATGTATGTATTTAAGTAGTTATGTTTTAGTAGTGTATTCTTTTTCGTGTTATCTATCCCCTTTGTTGCACCTGCCATGTTTTGTCTCTGCATCACCCTAAGGTTGACTGGTAGAAAATGCCTCAGGCATTAAGTCCGCCTTTGTACAGGGCGTCTCCTGCGGCGACTAGGGGCGTGAGGGCGCAAGGCTCTCTCTCTCTCACGCGCTCCGGCTCCTCCTTCGCGAGCATTACTGCTTCGCAGAACGAGGTGACGGCTTTCCATTCCCTCTCGCTGCGTACCATCGTGAGAGATCGCCTCGAGGACAATGCGGTGCTCCGCCCAAGCTGGGCAGACCTCCACCGTATGCTCCAACGTGTCTTCCGAGCGATCCACGAAATGTTGACACCCGGGCGTTCACTGGGCGTTTAGATAATGCTGCAGCATCAGTTCAAGGTAACTATGTGCTTTTAATATAATTGAAGTAATTAAATAATACAATGATAATACTACTCGGTAAGACCAGTGGCCGGTGCTCACATCCCTTCATCAACTAAAAAAGAGCTGATAATCTTCAAACGGCTGAACAGATTGTCTTAAATCATAGCTAAGAACACTTCTTTCAGATTAAGTCACCTTTGAACAAAACAAAATCGGTCCATTCGTTTGATAACTACGAGTCCACAGAAAGGCACACAGGCAAACAGGTCAAACTTATAATATCTTTTTGCGTCGGGGGTTAAAAATAAAACCGATGCAGCTTGCGCTATTATGAGCCATTGTCGAAAATGGAATGCAATAAATAATAGTTAAAAATAGCGACAGTTCAAACCTTTTTAAATAATGTAATTTTTTTCATTGGTTTAGTTTCCCTTTCATGCTACCTTCTCGTAACCCTCTTCCGCTTTCAAAATTTTCAACCACATTCCAAAGGATTCCGCCTAGACTTGTTCGCGGAAACTTAATTCACTAGAATCTCAATTAAAAAATTTGCGGTTAGCGCTGACATCGAGCCCCGTTCCGGGCTAACATGTCTGTACCTAGAAAACGTATCATTACACACCTCACTTATAGGTCTACCAGGATCTGATGGCAAACAGGGAAAAAAGAAATTGACGCTAGCAATACTGGGGAAATTGGAGTAAAACTTTTTAAAGGAAATTTGGAGCCAAACCAAAAACAATTCCTCGAAATTTCAGTTAACAGTTGACATGTTTTTTGTTGCCATATGAAAATCGCTACTTTTTTAACTTTTTATTGCCATCAGATCCTGGTAGACCTATACCTAACATAGTTTATACCTTTACAAATGAAGTTCTGCAGGACTGAAAACCTGGGTTCTTTGTTTTCAGATGCGAACAATACTCCTAATTACAACTTTTCCATTGATTCGTTGGGTATCGTGACTGTAGAATTTTCCGAACAGATTACTTATATACGTAAGAAGATTTCAGTAAAAAGGTACCAGACACCTTGGCTGGAAGTTTCCAGATGAGTGTCTGTAGCCGAGGATCGAATTAAATCGCGTACGATTCGGGATGCCTATTTCCAGCAGTGGGCTTTTGTAGGCTGATTATGATGATGACCGGTAGCCCAACTTCTAAGACCCGAAGTAGGTAGATACCTACTCGGTTAGACTCTAGCCGAATAAAAACGTACGGCAAAAATAAAACAAACAAACCATTGAAACCTTAGAGCTAATACTCGTACCGTCAGAGATAAATAAATAAATAAACTTACCTGCATTTGTTAATTTACGTGGGTCACGCCGGGTCTGATAATACTCTACGTGACGATCGCTTCCGCCCTCCGCGGCCCCACCATAATCGACACAAATGAAAAAATATGGCGGCAATACCTGATCAATGTAGGTAAAAGGTGGTTCTATGGATATGAACGGTTTTACCAGAATACTCTATTTTCATAAAGCTGTTGAGTGCCAGTAGTGCATACTGTAGGAATAAGTATTATAAAAGTCATTATGTTATTTTTTGTGTGGCTGACCGGTGCGCGGAGTATACAGTAGGTAAATGATTAAGTTTTGAATAGGTACATCTAGTTAGACGAGGAGATGGCCTATAGAGTAAAGCTGTGACTGAATGGTCCAAAATCGCGTTGGGTGGATGATATCGTCAAAGTTGCGGGAAGCACCTGGACGCATGGAACTGGGAAGTATGGAAGAAAAATGGGAAGGCCTATATATACCCAGCAGTGGGTGATTCAGGACTGAAATGATTATGATGATGAAACAAGTTATGAAACCTACCACCTACACTTTTAATTGTTAATACTATTTAATTTAGGGTAAGTATGAAGGACTGCCTCGTTGGGTTGGGTGATCGCGAGGTCATGCAGAGTTATTGAGTTTTCGATCTGAAATTTGCAGCAGCCCGGAGTCTGGATTGGTGTCCGGTTGATGGCATTGGGCTCGCGAAATGTTGGTGTCCGAAACCTCTGCCTTACCCTTCAGCGATTACAGACGTGGTGTTATGTTGTGAAGGTCTGAATTTTCCTACACCTAACTATTGTAACTTATGCTTATGGTATGGTATCAATAAGCAAAAATGTATTTTTAAATCATAATTTTGAATATTAGCCTTCGGTGACTCGATTCCGAATTCTAGCGAATTCACAAAGTTGTTAAAAGATTTTTGTGGCATGTCGCACATCATTAGCAAGAGGATAGACTGGAGAAGTAATAAGGGAGTTGGAAGATCGCGGTCGCATTTTTTTTTTTGTAGCCATGTTCTATGTTAGAGGGTTTGGTTTCCGCACGTAGTCCTTCATGTGGACCATTGTGCGTGGGCCATGGCGGCCGTCGGTGGTTAATATTCAAAACCAGCCCACCTCCCTCCAGAAGCCGATCAAAGCTTCTGTCCTAATCTGGGTAACGCCTGTGCACTCAAAGAGCACATGCGCAACGGTTTAGTCCGACTCCATGCAAGCTCTGCACAGTGGACTATCCGTGATGCCTATTGTGTGAAGGTGTTTGTTTAGCGAGCAGTGTCCTGTGATGGTCCCCGTCACCAGGTGCAGGCCATTTCTGTCTAGGCGTAATAACCGTCTGGTTAGCCTGCCATTTAAGGATGGCCAAGCTTCCTTGGACTGCCTGCAGCCTGGTGTCGAGGTCCACCACCTCTCAGCTTGTGTGTGGGTGGATTCCCGCAGCCACCTGTGTATCTGGTTGAAGGGGATGGGTATAGGCCCGCAAGCCGATGTGCTGGATGCTCTCCTGGCTAATTCGTCAGCTGCGTTGTTGCCTAGTGATCCGCTGTGTCCTTTTATCCATTGAAGTGTCACCTTGTTGGGGTTAGATACCGTAACTCGTTCTAGGGCATTGTGACATTCTAGTGTTAGACTCGAGGTAATATTTTCTTTCCCTAATGTGGGTGTCCGTAACTCTTCTGGCTTCTATGGTATACACCGCTTGTATGATGCCCACACACTCCGCTTGATAGACGGTGTTGAACATTCCCAGCGGACTTGATATGGTTATGTTGAGGTCAGTTGAGAAAACTCCGGCTCCTGTACCGGATCCGGTCTTTGAGCCGTCGGTGTATACTCTCAGTTCATTCGTGCCTGAGTAGTCACACTGTTCTTCTGAGAGTATGATATTGTAGTGCTTTTGAAAGTAATGTCGTTTCGGGATTTTGTCGCAGGGTGATGCCATCATTGGTTGCCGGTTGACCGCATCTTCCTTTATGCGTATGTGCTTGACCCTAGAGTCTTTGCTTGGGGTTCCCGATATGTGGAGCCTGAAGACAGCTAGGGTCGCTTCCTCCCTCACGATGAGGTGTAGGGGTGGTAGCCCAAGCATCGCCTGTATGGCAGCAGTGGGTGTGGTTATCATGCAGCTAGTGATTGCTACGCAGGCAAACCGCTGCAGTTTTTCGAGATCTCTTTGGGCTGTGCTCAGGTCGGTCCTAGGCCACCAGACCAACGAGCCAGTGTATAGCCAGTAGGTGACTTTGGGGCTAATCCCCCAATTTCTGCCAAGCATTCGCTTGCACTGCCACAGAGATATGCTGGCTTTTGTATTGATATATTTGGTGTGTTTCGCCCAATTAAGCTGTTTGTCCAAATAAATGCCTAGGTATTTGGTTTCGGTTGACAGGCTTAGGGTAGTACCAAAAAAGCGTGGTAGTTGTAGTGTCATTTGTTTCCTCTTTTTTGTAAAGAGAATCAGTTCGGTTTTTGTGGGGTTGACGGATAGCTGGTGTCTGTTGCACCAGTCCTCTACTATTTTCAAGGCTTGGCGCATAAGGTTGCATAAGGTATTTTCGTGGGTGCCATTTATTATTATGGTTATATCATCGGCATAGCCTACAGTAAAGTAGCCTTTGTCATTTAGTGTTCTGATGAGGCTGTCTACAACCAGGTTCCACAGAAGCGGCGAGAGGTCGCCTCCCTGCGGGCAGCCCTTCGCCACAATGGCCCTTGTGGTGTCGTTCACTTTTACCTGTACAGCTCTCAGTTTTGTAGCCATATAAACAGCTGTAACATGTACAGCTTTTATTTAAGTTTTACCTTTGCGAGTGAATTATAAAAAAACTGGGTGACTAATATCACTGATTTTGTATTTAAAAGTACTCTTAAACAATACACATCGAAACAAAATTAAAATTCAGAGTCTACGCCTTATATATATATTTTTTAAATTTCTGTTTGAATGTAAAATTTGGGTATTTTTTTAGTAAAAGTACAAAAAGTTGAAAAAAAAAACCACGGGGCAAGAGGGGTGTTAAGGGGTCTGAAAGGCTAGCAGATGACCCCTTCAGTCAACCATTTAAATTTGGCACACGATGCACCAAACATCCTGTATATCCCTAAAGGAGCTGTTTACATTAGCATTTCGGTGATGTGAACTCATAAGATTATCCCCCACCGAAATCACCAACGCGCCTAAAGGATTTATTACTTCAAAAAGCCTGTTATATAATACTCGGAAATTTGGGCACCCCGCTCGGACGTAAGGTTCGAAAGGCTAAGGTTACTGCCACATTCCAAAACCTATACTGCTGTAAAATACGTTTAAGCTGTCGTCATAACTCGACAAAGTAAGTTCTCTTTCGGTTTAATGGTCAAAAGAAAACGAAACCTATTTTGGTAGGGTGATAAAATATGCAGGCTCGCTTCGCTCGCAAATAAATTTAAGTTCTTTTGGAATGATAAAAATCTAACAACTTAGTGCAAAAAAAAAACGAGTTCGCTTAGCTCGCTCTTTCGTTCTACTTATAACATGAGTTTTAAACTTTCTTTCATCTAATTGCAATATACCACTACCGTCATTATATTAATCTTCTTAAATAGTTCTGTAAGAGATTCGCGGCGACGTAGATTGTAATAAGCTTGGGGCGTGAACGTCATTCTTACACTTTAAGATATAGGCTTAAAAAACTGGCGCGAAACATGACGCGAGTCGCGCGACAGGCGGTGCCCTTGTGTATCGTCGCGTGATGCACCTGTTTGTCCAGGAGCTTCAAGCTTTTAAGAAAATAAAGTTTTATGTTAACGCTTTATTGACTACTATCTATTTAAAGAAAGCTCGTTTAAAAAAAAGGTTTTTACTTAAATTTTACTTATTACCGTACTAGCCGTTTTTTTTTCCAGGCCAGCTTAGTATAAAACTAAGCTGGCCTGCAAATTGCCAAAAAAAACGGAATTAAATTAGATTATCCCGGGCTACCCTTGGGTTTTCGCTTTAATATCTGTCAAGTAGCTGTTAGCAATGATAAAATTACATTCTGTCTACGCAGTTACTCCAACAATTCCTGAGAGTTTAATCTGCCAGTCTGTGACTAAGAATTAGGTAAGTATTGTATTATCACACCTCTGGCCAGGCAGGGGTGCGACGTTATCAATCACAACCCATCGCAATTTGAATGATATTCTGCCCTAATTGTGACCCCTCGAAATTATAAGAGGGCGATGAAAATTAACTGAAAAAATGTTTTGGTTTTCATTATGTTTCGGCCCCTAATATTTTTAAGGGAAGTTTTTTGGTTTGAAATACCTATCGGTAGCTGGCTTTTCAAGAAAACTTGTCCCTCATTATTAAATATCGATCGCTTGTCTTAGGTACCTACCTAAATGTTGGAAGGTAATATAATATTTGATAACCGACAACCAACCGTGTAGCGTGCCTATATATACATATGTGCTTAAGTGATTGTCAATACTTGTACCTAGGTATATACCTAACCGTTTACTGTACCTACCCGCTCAGTCTTATTTATAGGCTTCAAAAAATGGCTTTTGTTCTACCTACATTCCCAATAGGGCTTTTCAATGTTAGCTTATTTATTTAAAGCAGCCTAAAGAAGGACTTTTACAAAATGGGTTAATTTCGACTGGATACTAACTGTATCCTATTTTATCGGGTTTGTTATGAGTGTAGATAAAATTAATATTTTGTTTCAAACCGATCCCAGCACGCGTACCTAGCATGACCATTATGGAAACGACCTGTGAGACTACACGTAGTAAAAACAAATTGTTATACCCAAATTTAGATTAACTAAAACAAGCAAGTCATTTCTGATAAACAGTATCCGCTTTTATAACAAGTTGCCAAAGTCTGCAGAACTTAGCGATGGAAAGTTCAATACCCACATCAAACGTGTCCTTATCAAAAAAGCATATTATAAGATTAAAGACTACGTCGAAGTTATAAGGAAGTTTGGCAATAATTCCTTCTGCACATGTGGCTTCCCTGGTACCTAATAAACGGCATCATAAATTTCTAATAACTGCTCCCCAATAACGGTGTTTTATTTTTATTATGAGATAAGTACTTTTTTTTATATAACTCTTTGACATAGCATTACCACTTTTGGACATTATTTGGACCTACAATACTAATTCCAACTGTTCATTAGTAGTTTTTGTGGACAGCAAAATTCAGATTTGTTACAGTTGAAATGGCAATTATGTCATTTGGTTTCAATTTGTTTTTTATTTTCCTTTCTTAGATTCTTTTATATTTTGTAAATGTGAGAACGTCGTAGGCCTTGTAGATTTATAGTCCATTGTCTATTTGTTAAGCACATGGTAAGTACTTGTTGACAGGCCTACACTGTCCTCCCATACATAATAACACTGTAATTTGAAAACATTCTAAAAGTTTAATATTTTTAAAAGAGCAACCATGGAGTTTCTTGCCGCCTCTTCTCCATTAGAAACGACCAATTGGAACCGTGCACCTAGATTCTGACGTTTCATAAGTGCCCATGTAGGTTTACGTGAAACGAAATATTTTAATTTTGATTTGTGTATACAAAATGACATATTAATTAAAGAAATCTGTCATTTTGTCTATTCTTCCGTCCACAACATGCTACGTGGGCTGCAGTGAAACGAATGGAAATAAAATGCGTGTGACATTGTAATGAAATTTACATCTTCCTATGACAAAGCTTTTAATTAAAACTTTTGTCTTCCATTACTTAGTCTACACGCTAACGAGAACTGATAGTGGTTATATAGTATACTAGCGACCCGCCCTTGCTTTGCACGATTTTTATGATTTGTTGACAAAACATTCTTATTTGAAAAAACGGATCACTCGTGTGTCTGTCAAAGCCAAATTGCTCCGAATCGACTGGAATGATTAGGTTGCTTTTTTGTAATAAGTTTAATATGAATTTATTTATACTAGTATTATAAAGAGGTCAAACTTGTTCGTTTTTTTTGTAAATTTGTATGTAGGGGGTAATCTCTGAGAGTACCGCTACGGGTCGGATTTGAAAATATCTTATTGCGTTTGATAGCCCAGTTCTTGAGAAAAGCAATGGGCTATTTAACATCATGCTATGGTCCTTAGGAGCCAAGCAGAACAAAAGAACGCTAAGCGAAAACGAAGTGACAGCGCGGGCAGGTGATGCGATGCGACGCGGTGGGGCGGGGAACAAGAAATATTACGCAGACGAAGTCGCGGGCGAAATCTGCTTTAAAATCCGGTGCGTTTAGAGGAACAACTTTATAAAGACAGACACAAAAAGCGACTTTAACTTATAATACTTACTAGCTGTTGCCCGCGTTATCGTCTGCGATCCAGGATGAAAAGTAGCCTATGTCCTTACCCAGGTCATGGTCTGTCTGTGTTACTAACTTTATCCAAATCCGTCAGCCGTTTTAGCGTGAAAGCGTAACAAACAAACAAACTCACTTTCACACACCTATAATACACCTATAGGTAATATTAGTTAGGAAGTTAGATAATTCTAACTTCCTAACTAATATTACGTAAACGTATCTATATCTCTATCTTTGAATGCTAATGCATTCAAAGATAGAGATATAGATACATTTTCAAAATCACGAGTCTGACTGAACAAAATTAAGCTGGTGGCTCTTAACTCCTAACTCTCACAGATAAAGGAGATAGTGGATAATCCCGTTCGCTAAGCTATTTGGCGAATCTCTCTCGACATTATATACCTAAAATTTTTAATTATTTTTTGATTTTACTTTATTAGATTATTTTATATTTTGTAAATGTGAGAACATCGTAGGCCCTGTGGATTATAAATTATAGACAATTGTCTATTTGTTTAACATATGGTACCTGTTGACAGGCCTACACTGTCCTCCCATACCTGTTAATCACTGTAATTGGAAAACATTGTAAAAGACATATTTTTAAAAGAGTAACCATGGAGTTTCTTGCCGGCTCTTCTCCATGGGAAACGACCAATTGGAACCGTGCACCTAGAATCTGACGTTTCATAAGTGCCCATGTAGGTCTATGTGAAATAAAATATTTAGATTTTGATTTTTTGATTTCTTATTTCATCTTTTATCTGCTAAAGCTTTGAGTTGGATCAAAGTTCGCTCACTGTGACTAATTTAACTAATAAATACGAGCTTTGATTTAGGTCTGTCTACAGTGGAGGTATACTCTCGAAGACTGACAATGAAGATACGGGCCCGTCCGAAAGTAGTTGATCCGTCAAAAGGAGTGTCAAATTCAATTTATCGACGGTCAGATACTTATTGGTAGTAGGGATAGCTGTCAAATCGTGTTGTCATGCATTATTAGTTCGGGCCCCAAACTTATCTTAAGTCCGTAAGTAATACGCAGGAGTACATGCCCGTAACTTCGGATTTCGTGCAAAGGGAGTAGAGCCTTAAGAATAATTTTTTTGATTGATGATACCTACACTCAACTGGGGGGTCAACTGCGGCTGGTAGTGTAATATATAGTTTTAAAAAATTATTAACTATTGTAAAAAAAAACAATCATATATTGGCTTGCGAACATGGGTATTATGTACATAGATGATTTATTATAAGCGTTTTCCATGTTTCACACATGGGCATGCAACTCATATTATTATTGAATTAGACACAAACTTAAAGATATTATTATAGAAAACAATTAAGAAATCAAAAATAATACAAAATTCGAATTAATGTCAAATCATTTGAATTACAGTAAAAATGTCACAATAATACAGAAATGTCATCAAAATTACAGTAAGAAAAATAAAATTTAAATGGAATAATAGCATGGCAATAGTCAGTGATTTGTCGATACCCATATGAGGTAGTTAAGTACTCATCACGTCTGTGAAGTTTTGCCAGCTATTTTTAACCTTGTTTCGTGTTTTTCTGCTGAACTAATCAATAAGGTTCGGAACACACTGATGAAGTCAAGAGTTACGTAAACCTAAGCTGTAAAAGGCTTCAATGTATATAAGTATTGATAAAAATCTTCTGATATTATTTCTTGGTTACCGACTGGAGTTCCGACATCTCTGAATAGTGCCCATCTATCTTAGATAGGTATAAGCAATGTTGAGAATGCCAAATGTAAGTAAATACACTACAGATCCTGGTAACCTCCCTAATTGTTGCTAGCTGCAGTCCAATTTGTTCCAAGTTTAACTGGATTGACGCGAACTAGTGCGAGGAGATCTTTGATTGTGTTAGAAATTCGGTGTTGTTGTAGAATCATTGAAATGAAAGGGCAGACATCTTGGCTTTTGGCTGCTTAATTGCAATAAGATATGGCTCGTGTAATTTAAAGTCATGTCTATCAAAATTTACTTTACGTAGGTACCTGCTTGGAAAAATCTATTTCAATGTGCAAGCAAAAAAAGAAAACACAAATAAAACGAAGGAATTTCCACATTTTTCACGCTGACAGCATTATATAAATTCATTTTATTATGGTTCGGAACTCTCCAGGTGACGATTGGAGTAGTTTGTTTAACGGACAACCCATTTACTGGCAACACAAACGAACTCATTTCCATTATGATGATAATTTAATGGCAACACAAAGTGATGGAGGATAGAACATGTCGTTAATCCCACGTAAATATCCACGTGATAGCTGAATAACACGCACGCAGCGAATTAGGTACAAGAGGGAATCTAGTAATGCTGAAATATGTCCGGGATGATTATCATTTTGTATCATTTTTCCGCAACTACCTACTTATGTTGTAGTCAGAGCTATGAAAGTTACAGCAACGCGTTTTCAGCCATGAGTAAGTAAATGAAATAAAAACTGGACGTGTTTATTTTAGACGGCATTTTTGGGGCCTATTCGTACAACAAAAACCTCAGTATTCGTAGATTTTTCCTATTGAGCAAACAAGCACCTCAATTTCGTTACACAACTTTATTGCAATCCCAATCCGAAGGCAATTTATGACCTATTGAAAAATTCGCCTGCTCGGCAGCATTTACTTCAACGGCACGGACGTCAAAATATCACGGCGGGATTTTATCACGAACTGGATTTTCAACTCTCAGTGTTCAACCGAGCATTGAGAATCCAACAGAGTGCAGCCCAGCGCGTCGAAAAAACACGCTGTTTGATTTTCATCTCTCGGCGCTAAGCAGTGCGTTGAAGATGTAGTGAGCGAAAAAATACCACCGCGTTCTTTTTACGTCCTTGTCTACGTGGATTTTGGCAATGAATAATGTTGAATTTTCAAATGGAAAGACATTGCCATTCCTGTGCCGATTTCAACTATATCAATACCTATTCCAAAGAAAATAATGACACTGACAGTTTTTAAACGTATTTTGTACTGATAAGGGCTGATTTCTTCAATGAAATTTAACGAATAAATTTCATTGAAGAAATCAGCCCTTATTGTACGTTTTAGATGTGCTCAGTTTCATTGGTACGAACGCGTTCAGTTTCATTGGTCAAATCGGCACTAAACTAGGTTTAAGAGCTGTCAGTGTCATTCATTTCTATGGAATATTGACACAGACAGCTCTAGAATTCGTTTTAGATATTCGTTTATGTATGGTTAAAATGCGCAAAATAAACATTCCTTAGAGCAGTGGTGGCCCAGTGGTGCCTCCACTGCTCTGACATCTACCAACCCGCAATGGACCCGCGAGCTGGAATACGGCCCACTCCCTCTCACAGAGAGGAGGTCTGTGTCCCAGCAGTGGGAACATTATGCTGAGCATGTTATACTTAGTTCCTAGAAGAACGCAAATTTAAATGAAAATGTAACTCATTCTAAGACATAAAATAGTTCCCAAATAATCATAGTCTTGGGTCAAGAAATGTTACCGTTTATTTAAAATCAACGGTTTTTTTATTCCATTCCATTCATTTCTACCTGCAATTCAATTCCATTTCATGGGTCAGCTACTGCAACATTCCAATTAAAACCTTCTATTTCTAATCTTGCAACGGTTATTAGGGAAAATACGTTTTTCCTCGATCTCCTACCGGTTGTCAGTGCCGAGGAAATCAGTTCGCAGCGCTAATTACAGCGCCCGGGCTCCAGGCCGGCTAGGGACGTCAAACGTGGCGTCTGTTCCCGGCGTTTTTATGAGTGGCAGCGAATGTTATGGCTTCAATGAACGGTTTCAAAAAGATTTTAGGATGTGATGATTCAAATCTTACAGTTTTATATTATTCATCTTTCGCTCTTTGTAAAAGTTGAATGTTAATTAACGTCTTAAAAATTATTCTTGCAACGATTCACTGAACAAAACGAAAAATATGTTTCTGTTTATTATATTTACAACTTCGCCTTAGTTATTTTTAATAAAAATGTTCTTCTTTTTAAATTGTAATAACAGACGAAGGGATACAGCTCGAAATTGGGTGAAGTTTTGCAATTTGCCAAGAGATTCTGTTTGTACTCCCGCGTAAGAAGTTTATTAAGAATGTTGGGTTTCGACTTCGGCTTGTTATTTTATAAATTCATACCCCAAAAGTCTAAGACTTTCGGGTTTTAATTGAAAAGCGATATGAGTCTAGAAAGTTTAGAACAAAAAGACGACGCCACGAGACAAACTTTTGAAACAACAAGTCAGTATTTAAAAAAAAAGCGATAATATTACATTTTCCACTGGACAAAAATTTACCTAGTTCTCCGTTTTTTCAACTCAGAATTTTTTCATAAAATATTCATTGAATTCGTGATGTCATTAATCAGATTTCAGCAGCGACTGGTCATATATTACATTAATGACTTGTCATCCGACGCCCCAAGTTTCCGGAGACCCAGTTTTGATACAAAAAATGGCCTTTTTACATTTTTATCCGGGTCTCCTCGATTAATTATGTAATAACTTCAAAGAAAGTCAGTAAGCCAATAATTCTTTGGAGTGCCGCTTTGGGTTTCTCGAGGCGATGAATTATAGAAACATCGTCATTCATTTTTTTTGTTCATTTCAGTTTTGATTCACTTTGAAGGTACAGTACAGTAGGTACCTTCAAAGTGTGGATTATTTAGTGCATCGTGTGGGGTACACGTGATCCTTCAGACTGGAGGAGACGGGTGTAAAGCTTCGCATATTTTTTGTAATGCTCACAAATAAATATGAAGTAAGCTCTCGAGCGCCCTACGCAAGTCGGAGCCTCACGGGTAATATTATGTTTACTCAAAAAGAAAAAACATTTTTATGGACTTTGATGTTTTCCCGTACGAAAATAATATGAATATCACGATAAAAGTTCATACTTTTATCCGTTTATCATAATATGCCTTTTATCAAGTGTGTTTTTTTATCTTACCTAGATTTATTTATTTATTTCTTTAACTAAAACGGTTTAAAACCAATTGCAAAAATTAATGACACAGTTTGTATCACACACATTGTACGGGTTGTAATAGTTAACTCCGTACACTTATTGGTCGCTAAGGTTTGTAATTTCAGTTGGTATAGGGAAAAACGTTCCACTAAGATGCACTAAGTAGATAAGTTTATTTAAGTTATGAGTAAGTGACAGTACTAGCGATTATTTGTCGTAGTTGATAGCTACACAGATATAAGTTCACTATATTTAAATTAGTTTTTCATGATGTGATTTTATTATGATAAATTATGTCGCGCATCGTTCGCCTAAAGTAGGTTACAGAAAATAGCGATAAATGATAACTGATTTTATTTTCTGTAAATAGGTTTGTACAAACACTTTTACACGTCAATCATATTTTAAAACTAGGTGAGATCGGCATTTCCTATCTGACTACTCTGAGAAGAAACGCCGAAACAAACTCAGAGGTCACAGTCTCTTTTAAAGTCCAGACATAATCTTGGTCAGGTCATGTGAGGACAATGTAGACTGGTGTCTGAAATGGTCTTTTGAGGAAAGAACCACACGGATTTGAGTGGACCTGTCCAGTCAGTGCACGCATTTGTCAATCATCGTGCAGCTCAACTCAGAACTAAGGAGCTCAACGATCCGACCAACAATACAAAAGAAACTTTTAAATTAGTTCAAATTTGTTTTTAGTGGTTACTGGCGGTTTTTTTTGTTGTTTATTTTAATTTTCAGTGAAGTGCTGTGGTTAGATTTTGCTGTGATTACCTTTGTTTTGAAGTGTTTAAAAGTTTCTTATCATTAAAATGTATTCGGAAACGCATGCAAGTGTTCCTTGTAAAGGATTAAAGTGTATTCAATCGTTACTCGGAATGGTATATACTTTGAGTTTTATAGACAAAAATAATCTCGTTACTGCATAGGCATTTTAGTCGACGAGTGTACAAGACTCAATGGATTGTAGGCTGCTCTCATTTCAATAAGTAATTCTGTTGGTGTTGCATATTTTTTTCAAAAGAAAATACCGCTTGGAATACATCAGGTTACGATAAATTAAGTAACTTCACTGGTGCCATTAAAAGACATCAAAATTCTTAAAAGCACTTGAATGCTGTTATTTCATTCTGTAGTTTTGATAAGCACGAATTGAAACTTCTTTGTCTCGTCAGCTAAGTGACTAAATTTCTTTCTCAAGGACAAGAGCGGCTTTCCGAATTATCGATAATTGCAATAGAAAAACAGTTGTTGGTAGAATTAAAACATTCACCAACTTTTTACGCTGATGTAATGAAATCATTTTTACAGAAAGATAGACGTTTTGATTTAGAATCCAGAAAGAAGTTTTTATATTTTTTAAAGTCCGCATAATTTACTGCAGGAATCAAAGCAATTGCCTGGATCACGCTCTTTAACGAATTGACAATAAACGGCTTTAGAGTGTAGTCCATGGAGTTTCTTGCCCGTTCTTCTCCATAGTGCCTGTTAATGGTTTAATTGAAATAAATTATTTGAGTTTGAGTATCTATAAATCTATAAATCTATCTACGAATGCCATGCCTTCCGTGTGCTTTGATATTTGTCATCTGTGTTGGTGAAGAAGCGAAGAATTAAGAATTTGGGAGTTATTTTATATTTTGACAACATCGTAAATAATGTGTAGTTAGGAATCTATCAATAATTTGAAAATCGAATCGATCTTCGAATGTTGCGAGCGAGTGAACTGTTGTACCAATAATGTTAATAGATGTTAATAGAGCTTGCCCTAAATTTGACCCCTAGGCACGCCACTGATTACCCGAGGTCGTCTATCGTCCTCCTTTGAGGCGGATGATACGCGCACAAGCAAAGTACCGAAGATTTTATCGTGAAACACCCTCCATCAAATTGAGGTAAGTATATGTAGGAAAATATTATTAAAATAAATCACATGCATACAATATTTATTTCATGTATTTTTATACAGGGTTACACGTTTTTTGCATATCTTTGTTAACAGTAATCGGTAGCCATCTTTCAGGCTACACTGTGGGTAGCGGATTCCATAAAACTGTACCACACAAAGTAAACTTCGGAACAATGTGTATCGCTTGTTGTCCGACCTGAAAACCATTATTTCCCTCTTTTTCATGAGTCACAAATATTCACGAATTTTTAATAATAATTTATTTATTAATTATTTATTTTATACATTATTTAGGCTACTTTGTACGTGTATTTTATGTAATTTTATTTTTGTAATTTGCGTTTGAGTGACTTCACTGAAACGTTGTATAAGAAAGTAAGTTGGTCTGTTTTCCCGGAGAGCGTTTATGATACTGAAAAGTCAAACCCCGCTGCCATCATTTTCATGACAGCCGTCACTGCTCCCGTTATGTGGCGGCCACCGCTATTCTAGTAAACCGCAGCCTTAGACACGTGCGGCGTATCCCACTTCTGACTGATGGTAAGCACAGTTTATTGGGAACATCTTATTCTTATTCTTATTATGGCCGGGTCATACGCCTGTTACATGAACACCGAACCAGAACATAGACAAGGACCTTATAGCACAGACCACCAAGGCCGGTAGTGTTGCTATATGTGACACGTAGTACTCGTATCGTAGCGTAGCGTCCTAGAATAGACGTAGCCGTGACAAGGCAAGTCTTCTCTTGTAGTGTCAATACTCTCATTGAAACAAAATAACTTTATCCTAAAGGGCCTTTTAGATCTCCATTGAACGAAGGCATTGCAGATATCTCCCCAAGAAGCCCCACTATTATCTACCAACCTACATTTCAATAGTTCACACACAAAGAAAACTCCACAATAGACCCTTTAACATTATTTACCATCCAAGCTTAAAGGTGATTCGACAAAAAGCTTAGTTACAGTGTTGCCAGTAATCACGGACCATCCTCCCGCAATTTACCCGATAATGAAAGAAATCACCCCCGTGCTGGGGAGCACGGTTGTTGATGAACGAATGAACGAACGAAAATGATTGAACGCGGACATTGCAGCGTTCGCAAAGGGTAGGGGGTAATGGGATTCAGTTTCCTGTTTGTCGTTTCCCTGAAATAGGAGTTGGGTATAATGAGTACGTGATTTATTGAGTGGTAATTTGTAATTGGTTGTAAGATGTCATGATGTCAAGGGATCTTTGAACCAAATAAGAGTCTTGTCCGGTTGTGTTGCACAAAATAAGTGATTTGTAAAGTCGATAGTTATCTTCACAGCGGCAGCGCTTTCATATTTTTCTTTTCTAGTTTATCGGGCCTATCGGTGTAATTGAGTCTTTAAAAAAAATAACTAGGTAATTGATGAAATGACTAGGTCATAACGCGCGCGAGACGCTAACGTGCGGACGTGTTTTGTTGTGCGAAATGGCCACTAAAGTAGTGAAATGTAAAAACTGTAATATTGTGATAAATGAAGTCCTGGCATTCGTTTGTAACAAATAAAAGTTATGGACGAAGAAAGTTTAGTTCGAATATGTTCAACTGCGTTTTTGGTGGAAGACATAGAAAGTGAAAAAAATCTGTTATTTGATGCATCGACCACAAAACAACGCAACATATTAAGAAAAAGAAGCGCAAAATCAAATCGTGACCTGTATGACATAATATCAGTACTTAAGCAAGCCGATCCAGAAGAAATTCCGATATTTGTGGCGAAGGACCTGCACAAACTACCCCTTGTCACCTTCTGATCTGAAGGATCTGGCTGAGATAAAGGACACGTATGTGTCTTCTGCACAGTTAAATGAAGTCAAGAATGAGGTGAAGAACCTAAAATTTTAATTTAAATAACATTTACGCAAATTTTACTACATCAGATCTATTCTTAGACCTAAGCAAAGCTTTCGATTTTGTTCATCATTTATATTCTCCTTATAAAATTGAATCAAATCGGTACAAGAGGTCAAGCCTTAGAATGGTTAAAATCGAATCTATCGAATAAAGGTTAAATTATGAGAATAACAAAATCCAAAGAAAAAAGGTATCATTGGTTTGGTGTACAGCTGGAGAGCATTCTAGGGCCACCATTATTCCTCATGTATGTTAACGATCTTCAAGCCAAAGATTCTGTCATTTTTGCTGGTGACAAGACGGTAATTCTAGATTGTAAAAACTTTGAAACTAACGAGTCTGATTTAAATAACACATTAAATAACATCATCACATTTTAAAAGTTAATGCAGAAAAGCTAAAATATTACATTTCACAACGCCAAAGAGTAAATGCCTCGAAGTTTAAACATCTCATAGTAACCAATTAGTCGCAGAAGAAAACAAAATTTCGGGGGAAAACATTTGATGCCTGAAAATTAATAGATTTGTTTATGCTTTGAAAAAAGTTAAACATGAGACATATAAACCAACTGCGATGATGGTGTACCACGGCTATATCTGTTCCATTATTCGATGTCGTATCATTGTTTGGGGTTACACCGTGTTACCTTGTCTTCTTGCGCACGTACTCCATGATGTCTTCCACCTTAGTAGTGTAGTGTAGGCGGGAGATGTACACCGGATTGTTCGGCTTTGCGGCACGCAGGCTTACTTCGAGACCCGTGGGAGCTTTGCCGCAGCAGTTCTTGTTAGTTTTTGATCGGTACTTCTTCTTTAGCACCGTCACAAAACCCTCATCAGTATTAGTTGTGTTCGGCTCCTTATCTGGCATAGGCTTTGTATTTGGAGCGCCAGGGGCACTCGCGGTGATGCAAGCGTAATCCTTTTGAAGGGGTTTCGCCGGGGCTGCAGACACTGGCAGCGGGACGAGACGAGGGGCTCGGGTCTGTGGGACGTGCGGGTGGTGCGCACTGCAGGCTCAGCAATCGACGGATGCGCAGGCGATGAAACTGCTGACGTGGAATTCGACGACGATATATCGAGGCCGGCTCCGCGAAACGTGTTAACATTCGACGCATCGGCTGATGACCTAATTTCCGTGACACTGTTACGCAACTCCCCAACTTCTTTGCGCAAATCGGCGACGGTGTTTTGGGATGCATCTAATGTCGATAGCACATGAAACAATGTCCTTCAGAAGGCTCGTTACATCAACGCGGTCGAAGGTGACGGGAGGAAGCTTGTGTAGCTCCTTCGACACAAACGTTGGCACGTCGTCAGGGTCGGTCTCCTTGAACAGCGTGATTATATCTTGCAGGCTTCCCTAAGTCCCGTCACGCCGGCGGGACACCATCTGGTCTCGCTTGTTCGGCACACTGAACAACTACAGAATGAACACACTAAATGCAACGCGGGTGCAGGGCAGCACGTGCATAGGATTGCGATTCATGCTATTGTAGATCAAGAGCATACCTAATCGTTTCGAGACGCGGTGCATAAGATTTATGGTTTTCTGAACGAGGCGTTCTATAACGCCAAGAAATAATTGGTGGGTCTGTGAGAGATTTTTGATCCCGCATCATAAGCAGCAAAACATGTTTTGATTTTATTCGCTGTTTTAAAAACAAGTGCTCCGAGTTTATATCAACAAACCTCCCATATTTATTAATATGAATATGTCATCGATGTTGCTAAAGAATCATAAAGTTTTCTTTTCTTTTTTTTGTTTCATGCTTTATGTGGTAGGCCCTTTCAGCTCTATATTTTAGATGTACCCTGCTATGATACAGGTGCAGACGTCTACTCACATGTGTCATCAACATTTTGTGTGAACCAGACTTTATAAGCATTAATAACAGTGGCTTTATTAAAATAAACCGGCAAGGACATTGAAGACTAAAAGTTTTTCTCCAGTATTTTCAACTAATTCAACCAATTATTTCAGTTGAAAGCATTACTAAATTAGATTCAAGGTCTCAGAAACCCAAATAGACGTCTGCTATAAGTTCCGAAACGATGAGTTCTTTGTGAACCGTTAAATAGTATGTTCAATTCGATTTCTTTTAACAGTGAACTTAAATCTTAACTGTAGAAATGTGTCTATTTGTGTTCGTTCAAATTGAGTTTTCATAAAAATATGTATTTACATTCTGTCAAAAAAGTATCGGAAATGGATGATTTGTATAAGGTTCCAAATTTAAGTTTTCCATTTTGGCGCAGAGTTTGGGTTGCATCTGTTTTTAGGTTAAATACATTGCTGTTTTTAGTTAGATCATATCCTAGTGTTTATGGCGAATTTCATAATGGACAAAAACATCGAATGCCAATGGAATTCCGTGTTCGGAGTCACTGAAAATGATACAGAAGGCTTACAAAAAAATGAGTGATACAAAGCGTTCAAAAGCGGCCGAGATGTGATGGAAGATTTGCCTCGCTCTGGTCGGCCATCAACGTCTACAACTGAAGTTAACATCGGAAAAGTGAAGCAAATAGTGACTGAAAATCATTACTTCAATTTGAATGAGATATCCGCCGTGCTTTCTGTGTCTCACGAGTCGATTCGTACCATTTTAAATAATCACTTGGGTATGAAACCTGTTGCCGCTCGGCTTTTCCCAAAAGACTTGAATTTTCTCCAAAAACTCAATCGCATAAGAGTCGCTGAGGACATGCTAGAACGAGTCAATTCCGACCCAACATTCATAAAACGCATTGTTACCCACGGTGACAAGACGTGGGTTTACGAGTTTGACATGCAAACTAGTCAACAAGTTTCGGAGTGGCGCCTTCCAACTAAACCGAAACCGAAAAAACCACGCCCAAGTCGATCTAAAGTCCAAGTCATGTTGACTGTTTTCTTTCACTATCGCGGTGTTGTGCACTCGGAATTCATTGCGGAAATGGTCAAACGGTAAATAAAGAATATTGTTTGAGCATTATGAAGCGTTTAAGAGAGCAAATTCGACGAAAAATGCCAGATTTGTGGAAAGAAGATTCTTGGATTTTGCATCACGATAATGCACCTTCGCACAAGGCCATCACATTGTGAACGATATTTTTACCAAAACTCAACAAATACCATCGAGCAAGCCCCTTATTCACCAGATATGTCTCCAGTTTTCATTCGGTAGAAGACAGAAGGGAGAATTCGCAAAGAGAATTGAACTCAATTCCGAAAAAGCGTTTAAAAATGTTTTGATGGTTGGATCGCAAGTGTATCGTTTCTGAAGGAACATACTTTGAAGGTGATATAATAATTTTGGATGAATAACTAACATTTTGTGTATTATTTATCTTTTCCCGGTACTTTCTTGACAGAGTAGTATCTGTGTTTAGTAACCAAATTTCAATAAAAACCGTTTGATAAACAAGCTTTTAATGAACTAAAATGTACTAAATCGTGATCGGTGACCGTTGAGAAGTTCCCCCGTCTGGAGTCAATCCTGGGTGCAGAAGCCACGTCTACCGTGACTGTCTAAATTTCGTGGGTTTATTGTTAACAGTTACGGAGCTCCCTAGTTTGGGAGCCGAACCTGTGTGTAGAATCAGGTCATGCATCATGCAAAAATACATCGTCTTTGAAACAAAATCAACATGTAAAATTACAACTCCAAAGAATAGGAGGAAGTGCTTGTCGGCGTCACCATTGTAAGCAGTAGGTGCAGCGGGCCGAGTTACGCTGTGCATAGCGGGACGTTCGCCTCCCCACTGTCCCCCCTTCTCAAGCAAATTAATGTAAGCTAGTGCGCAGCGAGGAGGGAGATCATTCTTGTGGCAGGCTCGGCCCGGTGCACCTGCTGTAGCGCCTAGAGCTATTAGAGCGATCTATTTAATTAATTAACAAGCTGTTGGAGAGTTGGTTACTGCTATATTTCATACTTTCCTTTAATATGTCACACCTCTGCCTTCAGGTTATTTCTATTTTTCTTATATATATCTACTTCGCCCGACAATCCACGCCTACTTACAAAATGCAAGTGTAATATCGCGGATGAGGGCCTATCCCGATATGCTTTTAATTTAGCTTGCAAGATCTGGCATAAAAAAACTAACATACAAATAGACATTGCAAGTTAAAGGTAATACGGGCTGGTGTCCGCAACTCGACGACAATGCGCGTATTTTGCGTACGGTGGGTAAATCGATCATTCGATCCACCCCAGCTCCTCGAGGAAGGCCAGCAACACCTTCGTGTTACTGACAGCCTCGCGTAGGGAACCGGGATTACCGAAGTACTTTTCCCTGTATGTGGCGACCACCGGGCAGTGTAGAACCACATGAGCTGCTGTCTCGTCCACCTCCATGCAGGCCCTGCACAGCGGACTGTCTGTGACTCCTATGACAAAGAGGTGTTTATTAAATGACCCGTGGCCAGTTAAAGCTGCCGTAACTATTAGCAGCTGTTGTTTGGTTATTCGAAGAACCTGTTTCGTGAGGCGGCCGTTTATAGTAGGGAGTGCTTCCCTAGCCTGCCTGCACTCACCTTGTTCAGACCATAGTTTGTGTTGTTGTTCAATGTTGCGTTTTTTTACCCGAAGGGAGTGGCAAGATGGGTTCAGGTCCTACTGGTGCCTCACTCGACCCCGTCTGGCAAGTTCGTCGGCTACATCGTCACCCAGCGACACGCTGTGACCTTTGATCCATTGAATGGTTATGTTATTGAGGCTACCTACCTAATAAAGGCGCTGGTGACACTCGTACATTAGCCCAGATTCAACTGTGTGGCGGTTCAGCGCTTGCAAAACAACCCTGCTATCTGAGAGTATCCGAATCGAGTGGACCCTAACTTCCCTGGCCATGATGGCCGACGCAGCCAGAGAAATACCCATGCATTCGGCTTGGAACACTGTGTTATGGACCCCTACTGGTGTGGCTATGCGTATGTTGATTATTATTGAGATCGTTGTTGCGGTCCTCCGAGAAGACTCCAGCACCTGTGCCATTACCTGTTTTGGAATGGTCTGTGAAGATGCGCAGCTCTGCAGAGCACAAACCCTCGCACCTACGATCCTCGTGAAGCTGGGTCTTGAATTTTTTATCGAAGATAAATTGTTTGAGTAACATTGCAAGTAACAAAAGCTCGTAAAAAAAAAAACAATATTTCTGAAATTCAGTCACTCAGAAGTATGAAAATTTTCACAAAAGTTCCTTACATTAGTAAGTAAGGAACTTTTGTCATAAATAAGCTATAACGAAAGTGGGCACAAAGGAAGAATTATTGAAATCTAATGCCCTAAATGGGTTAAATTTGGTATGGAAGTTAATCAGCTTGTGTAAAAAAAAAAAAAAAAAAAACTGGCACAAACAACGACCGCTAAAAACGGCTTATCACAAATTATTGATTTATAATATATAAGAAGACTCGACCAAGTCGTCATCTTTCAAACAAAACAAAAAAAAACATTTCGGTTCTGCCGTTTGGGATCTACGTTACCTCAGACAGACACCCAGATGCAAACGTTAAAAATAAGACGGAATGGCTTTGCGTCGTAGAAAGATTAGGAGGTATAACGACTAAATTAAGGTTGGTAGACTGTCGCTTCGAAGTGCTGCCAGTCACCAATTTATTTTCGCATCGTTTGTCACGTGTCTGCCGTTTGACAGTTCTCGACACCTACTGTCATGAATTAGGTGTGAAAAAGACTGTTTAATTGAAACTGTCACGTACTTTTTCCACATGGGTAAATATGTGTTGGTTGAATTAAAGATAACTGCTATTCCATAATCACATTTATTGTTTATCCGATTAACACACTTCGTCAAAGAATTACTTTTGAAATTTTCTATATGCGGAACGTTTAAGTCGGTAGTATATTTGATACACAATTAAATTGCCTGGCTTTTATAGTACGTACTGTCAACTGCAACTCAGAGGTAACTTCGGAAACCACCCTTTTGCCACGGTTTCCTAGAAAAGAGTGTAAAAGTGTACGCCGCCATAGCGGATGCTATTTACCGGCGATTGACGTCACTGAAACATTTATGAAAGAAAATTGGGTTTTCCTAGAAAGCGTTTTTTAAACCGAAACACTACAAAGTGAATAATAACTTTTATTTCGGAATTCGGTGTTTTTGCCACCGACTTCCGAAATTAAAGTTATTTTTCACTTTGTAGTCTTTTTTTGTTTAATATCGGTTGTTTTTTTTATTCTTTTTATAAATAATGTTTTTTATTTTTCACTTTTTAGCTGTGGCCCCTCACACAAATTCGTATACCTTCACTTGTTATGTAAATAACATTGACATGAAGTTATTACAACATACAATAAGTGGAAGAAGAAGTGGCGCAATAAACTTCCTAGCAGCACAGCTGCCTGTTTGGTTAGAAGAACTGGATTTTAAATAATTGTAAGTAATTACCAAAACATTAAATTAAATTAATTACCATACGTCAGCTAGCCACGCCAATACCAAAAAAAAATGTAATTAAAACTTAATACATAAGTAAAAGCCTCTAGGCCTAAAGGGCATGGCAGCTTACATTTGCAATACTTGATAATGTACAAACAAATAAAATTAATAAATGATAAACTAGGACTATCACCCGTCGAAGACCCTGATGATGCCTCCCGTCAAAGACAAACTCCAGATAAAGTGCACGACATCATTAAAGGGCTCCACGCTCGTAAAGCCCCCGGTTCGGACGGTATTACCAACAAGGTATACAAATTCCTACCGGCCCCTCTAATAATGCTTATGACCGCCATCTTCAATGGCGCTTTGAGCATCAACATCTTCCCACAAGCGTGGAAAGAAGCAGCTCAAAGTCTGAGCCCTCCAGCTACCGTCCCATTAGCTTACTCAATGTTCTCGGCATAATCTACGAGAGGCTTATTTATAAGCGCCTCAAAGACTACGCCGAAGCAGAGCCTCATTCCCACCGAGCAGTTTGGTTTCCGACCCCAACACTCTAGTATCCACCAGATCCACCGTATCGTAGAGTAGTTGAGCTCTGGTCTGCAGCGTAACGCGACAACGGGTGTGCTATTCTTCGACATAGCGAAAGCCTTCGACAAAGTCGGGCACAACAGCTTGTTATACAAGCTTTACCAACTAGGAGTGCCAGATCGTCTCGTGCTCATCTTACGAGAGTTTTTGTCGAATCGCACCTTCCGCTATCGCATCGAGGGTGCACTCTCGTCCCCTCACCCTATTCGCGCCGGTGTCCCTCAGGGTTCTGTCATATCTCCTCTAGCCTTCACGCTGTTCACCAGCGATATCCCATAGAGTAAAAAGGCTCAGTTGGCTCTCTTCGCTGACGACACTGCTATTTACTATACCGGCCACTGTCCCAATGCTATAGCTCGTACTCATCAAACCTCTGCAAACATCTTAGGCGCTTGGTTCCGGAAATGGAGAATCGAGGTCAACCCCGATAAGAGTCAGGTGGTTCTCTTCTCGAGACGTCGTCGAGTCCCACCCCCCCTACCCAGCCCGACCACTATGTACGGCAAGCCAATCCCTTGGGAGAAGCAAGCCAAATACCTAGGCGTGATCCTCGATCAAAACCTTACCTTTAAGGCTCATATTAAGGCGGTTCCCGCGCATGCCTCCTTCGCTCTTAGCAGGCTCCACTTTGTACTGACAGCCCGTAGTAAGCTGTCACTTAAATGCAAGCTGCACATCTATACCGCAGTCATCCGTCCCATCATGAGCTATGCCTGCGTTGTATTTGCGCACGCTCACCCACGTCATCTCCATAAGATGCAGACCGTCCAGAACCGTTTCCTCAGAAAGGTCACATCATTTCAATTGATAATATTATTCTTACCTGAGCAACCGGTAGCAAGTTCGTCATACTCCCTTAGATGTCACTGCTTGCGATAGCGTCGGAGGTCGGGTTGCCTCCTTCCCTAAAATATGGCGAGGGCGTTAATGGCTGATCTTTACATTATACTCGTGAACGGGTGCTGCTTGTGGCGACTGGTCGTCTTGACCATGGTTTTGTAATTGTTATAGTAATTGTACTGTTTATTTATTAAACTTCGATGGTCCCAGTTTATCATTTGTGTGTTCTTAATCCGGTGTTGCATATGCAAGATGCCACGCCCTTTGTGCTTGGAGGCTTTTATTTATGTATTAAGTATTGTATTTTTTTTACTTGTTGTTTTTTTGGTACATTGGCGTGGCTGCCTGACATATAAGGTTCTGTGACTTGTAAGGTTTAATACCTTGCATACCTATTATTGTATAGATTCCACTTTTTTTCTAACTGAACTAAGCTGTGATGCTGTGGAGTTTGTTGCGCCACTTCTTTTTCCCAGCTAAAGCACTAGGGCGGGCGTTTTGGGGGACTGTGATGTGATTTTGAAGTTCGAAAAGTTCTGATTCTCAACCTAATTTGAATAAATGACTTTTCTGATCTAATTTTTATCAAGCCTGATTTTGAAAAAAAAAAAAAAACGGTATGTTAATAAATTCTAAATTCTGAAAGTCAAAAGCCGTATTATAGTATTTTGGAAAGTTCATGTGTAATACATTAATACTTTATAAGATATAACACAGAAATCTCGATGTTTTGAAATGTCGCCACATCAGTAGTTTGCACCCGTGCGAAGCCTGGATGGGTCACTATATTGGTATAATAAAATTGTAGATGATAGAAATGATACCCTGTCCTTTAATGTAAAACGGAACTCTTTCAAACTTTATAATAGCTATTTCCTTTAAACTCAAAACTGACTATAAACTATATCAAATAAGTTGAGCCATTGTTTACCAGAGTTATTATATTATAATTTTTTTATTAAGTCCACTACAGCTAGCTAATCCCTCGCAGATAACTCAATTCCGATCAAATTGTGCAAAGCTTTCAGGATGGCACTATGTTTTAAACATCGAGCCTAGAAATAAAGGAGATGCCAGATATGTCCAGTTATTATCTTCATAAACATATTGTCTCTAATTGCAAAACGTGATTTAGCGATTCCATTTATTTGAATAATTGTATAGATGGCTTTTTAGTGTAACAAATAAAACCATGTTTAATTTGGTATTGATTCTGTCCTAAATTACTAGATTTTTTTAACTGGAGTCCCACCCTGCGCTATTCATTAGAATTACCCAGCCACTTATCGACACGCTAGCAAGAATAATCTGTCGTAAAGTAGGGACCATACACGATCTTCTGGTAAGGTAATGCTTGTGAAATATCTCACAAGCATTACCTTACCAGACAACTTAACAACTCCGTTGTTACTCAATTCTATCCGATTAGTCTGTTAAAAATATTATTCTATGTTAAAACATAGTGATTTCACACTTAACACACTTCCATGCCACATCTCCCTTATTACAAGCATCTTCGACCTAACCCTCGCATGAAACCTACATGAAACATCCCAGATACAGGAATTGTTACTCAAGGGTTAATTGATCCAACGTGATTGGTGCTTTGTCGTAGCTCTGCGCCTAACCGCAAAGTAATTGATTTATTGACTACCGCTGTAATATTGTTTGATTCTAGTTGGATTTAACGAAGGATGGTGGTTTGTTTGTTAGATAGAAATTAGATTTAGTACGGTATACTTATTGCTTAGCTTCATTTATATGGGTGCATTGGCGACTCTGACTAAGGAGCATTTTTTTTATTTGGTGGCAATTTTGTGTCATTTTTGCTGGTAATTTTCTGGAGATTAAATTTGAATATAGAATCTTACTAAGATGAATTTTAAGCAATTTTTAGATAACGAGTGCTTAATTTTAGTTTCACACTTTTTGCTACATACATATAGGCACCCAGTTAATACTCGCCCTTTTAATTAAAATAACAGTAACTGCTATTATTTATATTCTCATTGCATTCTCAATTCTCATGTTGCTGACTTTAAAACTTGCACCCAAAAAATTACTTAAATTCAAACTAAAGACATCATTGCATTGTGAAGACGTTTTCATGAAACGGGTCGTTATTAGTAATGGGACTTTGGAACAGGTAATGGGTTCGTCTGCTATTGTTATTGTTGAGCTGCTTCAAATGTAACAGCTTGTTTTCATGCAATTTATTATTATTGTTGAAATGTCACATGAACTAAGTTTTAGTGAGAGTTACTATGGGATATGGATTTGTAAAGAGGGTTTAAATGTTTGAATCATTTTTTCTGATTGGTCTTGTCGTGCAAGATATCTATGCTCTAATATTGATTACTTCGGTTTACAAACTTACGTATTATTGAGTTTTAGATGCTTAGAGGAATATCTTTTTAAATTTATTTTATATAACAGACAATGAAAAAAAATACTCATAAGATGTTAGTAACAATCATAAATTATAACCAACGTTACTCATCTATATAATAGAATGTTGGTGGCTTATGATCTATGTTAGTACTTATACACTACGACAGACAGTGTTGTTCTGTTGAGTTGTCCAATTATGGGGCTCTAAAGCCTGTCAGCTATCACCTTCAGGAGGCCATTGCCAATGCCACGCAATCTGGCGAGCAGAGACGCACTTTTCTTCCTTACGAAAGCTGTCGACTCGTGCTTATGCGAACATTCCTGACGCACTGTAGTAACGCGGCAGCTGCATCAGTGCCCTGAAAGCGGTATTATATTGGACGCGCAGCGCACTGACGGCACGTTTGGTACAGTTGATCCATAGGGCGCTCGAGTACAGAGAAGCATACTGCACAGTATGCTTTATAAAGCAATAGCATGTGTTTGACCGCTTCTGCTCATCGAGCGCACCTACGGACCAACATGTTCGCCCGTACCGCCAATGCCCAGTGGTCTTTGAACACCTCGGCTATAAGTTGCAGTTCAGTAACGCCCTCAATGCTCACGGGAAGCCCCTGGGCCGCACTAATCTTTTTGGCACATTTCCAGAAACTACGAAAATCTGAATTAATGACACACCACTTCCCTTTATAAACTTTCCGCGCTTCTATCATAGCATCGTACAAAGTACCCAGTTATGGTCGGCCGTGCCAGTCCCATATAGTGAATTTAGCCCGCGCCTCCCCTTGCGCTTTACGGACGTGTCTAATCCACCCTACTACACACTTGCGATACCTCGGCTTTTTCCGGTGTGTGAAACCAGCTGCCAAACCTAAACAGTGTAGTATCTTACTGTACAGCTCATCAATAGTCACCTTATGACTGATGTCAGTACAAAATTTGCCACTACAAGATTCCAGTTGCTCTGGAAAGTCTTATCTCGAGTTGGTAATTACTACACAAACTTAAAAACATTGCTATTTGCGCGGACGGCCCTTCCCCCCACCTGACACCGTTGGGTAATTGTGCACATTGCTTAGCATGTTTGTGCTTCACCAAATCATAATTACACTTGATTAAAAGTGGAAAATGGTGGGACCATTAAATGACAGATTTAACTTGTACACAAGTAATTTGTGACAAGGCTGCTTTAGTAACCATACAATGGTCCAGTCATGTTCGAGTTTTGCCTAACTTATAAATGTATAGCTGTCCGAACTCATTTTATTTACATCTACTCATAGCTATTCCTGATCACAACAAAAGCTCTGTAACTCAGTAAAAAAAACATGTACCAGGGTGTGAATTAAAATCGCCTCAGGACAAATACAGATTCCACACCACTCTCCTCTATAATTGCACTTACAGTTCCTAAACAGAGGCGTCTTGAGCGACTTTTGGAGAAAGGAGAAAATCTTCTGGGATCGTGTCACCGACTTGATCAATGCCGTGTTGCGCTTGGCCAGCAGTGAAAGATTATTTTACTTTAAAGTTATTACTTCTGTCGGCAGCCTACTGATGTTTTTTTAACCATAAAAATTTGCTCTAGGGATACTAAAATAATAATAAATCTGTAACGCCTTTACCCTCATTACAGGACCTGCCAATACAAACTATTTAACACAACTTCCTCTCATTAATAAAAAGCTTTTCCTCTAAAAAGATTGCTCTACTTCACAATTCCCTTTACCTTCCATAAAGCTCTCGCCGGTCAATTTATCAGTTCACCGTGGATTAGAAGTGAAGTGCTAGCCAAACATGACGCAAGCCACGTTCAACGCCAGTCCAGGCTTCCAACGAGGTTTTAATTCTTTTTTTTTTCACGATACAAGTGCGCAGTAAAACTCGTACAATTCGATTCCACAGGCGGCTGACGTGATGTGACGTGGTTATAGTATACAAAGGGAATTCTAGTGAAAATAGAGTTTTTATTGCCTTTGCACTGCTATGGAGCCAAAAAATATTTTTGCTTGTTGTTTTCGAGAACGACGACGAGAAGGAAATGTTAATTTGAAAGATATTCTTAAGGCGCTTTGATCCGGGAGAGAAGGCGCCTACTATTTTTTTGACATATAAAAAGCAGGGTTATAAAATTCTGAAAAAATATAAGTTATTTTAGGGTCTGGCGGACACGCAATCGCTTTTGTTACACAATTAGATTAAACTAGATATAAAAAAAAAACAATTCGTAATGTTTAATCAATATAATAGCTACAAAACAAACGGTTTTTTCTTATTTTTTATTTAAATAAAAAGGTAGTCAAATTGTTTAGGACATTACGCTGAGTTCGTATTGATAAAATGATTAAAATAAATACTATGTTTAAATACCTACCAAAATGAGCAATCACTTTCGAGTCCACTTCAGTAGGCTTCGGCTCGAGAGCCAGCCGGATCATATCGCCTCAAACGGATTTTTCTCAAAAGGCAGTTAACGGTTCATTTTGATTTGAATAAGGTAGGTACCTACTTACAGTCAATTGTACATCAGTAAAATCAATTTGACATTGATAGTACCTTTATGCTGTTGCAATAAGGGCGATTTTAAAGTGTTACCACAGATGTGCTGTTGGCTGTAAGTAGGTACCTAGCATAACACAATCAGCCTATAATGTTCCCACTGCTGGGACACAGGCCACCTCTCTTCAAAAGTGTGTGGGCTGTAATCTACCACGCGGATCCAGTGCGGGTTGGTAGATGTCGAACATCTTCGAATTTTTTGTTCTATGACATGGCTGTTTCCTCACGATGTTTTCCTTCACCATTTTGAGAGCAGTGGTGACGAAATTATTTACACAAAGTAAAGCGACTGCCTGTGTGCGAACCCACGACCTATACGACTCTTAAGTCAGGGCCAATACCACTGGGACACTAATGCTCTAGGTAGTAAGTACCTTATTCAAATACCTTGTGACACAGCTCTTTTAATAATTATAGTTTCTGATCTTACAATTATTTTAATCTTTATACACCCGTCGTTATAAATCTCTTTTCCCTTTATCTATTTTTCCACATTGCAGTTCATAATTATTATAGGCAATTTCTCATTATTTAACTACCTTCTTACTTCGTAATGGTAGATATAGCACCTAACTAAGACTTTAGATCGAAGACGCTAAAAGGCTTAATTTTCACACGATAAAGGAAACAATAATGTTCAAAACCACTGCCTCACGTTCACGGTTTGCAATTAAAGTCTACATTAACTACAGTAACAATCAATTAACGGCCGTAACCCCAACATGACTTCCCCTTAACTAAGTAATCAAGCAAAAATAAACCTAAACGAATAAGGTTTAAAGTTCAAAGTTGAATGAGAAAAGAAATATAATTTCAATTGGTTTCCTCCAGCCTTTGATTGTACAGTGAGACTTTTAAAGCCAAATAGTAAAGCTGTCACTATATTTGGTGTTAGTCTGGCTGGGACATTGTCCTTTGTTCGATAAGAGATAGGTTCGATTTCGTCCTGAGATGTGTTCGCTGTTTCAGTTATCTTTATCAAGATAATTACAAGAAAGTCCTTTTAAGATTTGGGCACTTCAAAGTAGGAATACTTTTATAAGGCTGACTGAGGTAAGTATTACCTGGTTCGAGGTAGCGCAAGATTAGAATACCTACCTGGAAGAATCAGGACAGACAAATGCACAATGAAGGGTTCCGGAGTTGGATGAATTTATACCAGGAATAAACTTAATATTGTAGTTGAAAAACATATTCTCCACTGTAAATGTGAGTTGGTCGACTATTACTCGTCTTGTTAAGCCTCCTTTGCTGTGATAGTTTTCCTTTTAACTTCTTTAGGTATCCTACTCTTTACAATTGTGTGGATCGCCCGGAGGACACGGTGGAGCGTACAGTGGAGGTCTGCCCAGCTTGGGCGGAGCACCGCAGTGTCCTCGTGGAGGCGATCGGCGGCGGCGATCTGTAGCGTCCGGCCCTGGTCCAGGCCATGGTACGGAGCGAGAGGAAATGAAAAGCCGTCACCTCTTTCTGCGAAGCAGTAATGCTAGCAAAGGAGGAGGCGGAGCGCGTGAGGGATAGAGCCTTGCGCCCTCATGCCCCAAGTCGCCGCAGGAGACGCAAGCAGATTCCCGGCCACCGTAGGCACGGGCTTGCGGATGGCGAGCAATGGGTAGCTCACCGTCCGGCAGGGACCAGGCCCGGGTCGACGGCGCGTCGTGTTCCACGCGCGCCTCAAAGAGATGTCAGCACAAAATGACGGGGTCCGATAGGGCCGACGCCTCAGGGTCGCGGGTAATTCGATAGAGATAACCGTGGCCCTGGCAGAGGCAACTGAAGGAACACGGGTGGGTTTTAGTCAGTAAAAGTCTGCCACGTAGAGTGGGAGAAGTCATTTGATGATTTCCCACACAAAAAAAAAAGGTATCCTACTCTGCCGTGGATTTTTTCACATATCCAAAAGCAACCGTTTAGCTGGCAGAGGAGGGGGGGCCGACGCCTAACTCTTAATTTACAACAAAAAAAAACTCGATGTGACTAATATGTATATCCATGCCAAATTACAGCGTTCCTAGTATTACTAAGATTCTCTGAGTATAGACGGACGGACGGCCGGACATGGCAAAACTATAAGTGTTCCTTGTTGACTACGGAACCCTAAAAAAAGGCAATGATAACATTATTTCTGGATTATCAAATAACCTGGACTTATACTTTTGCACCAATGTAAGAAATATACCTTCACCCAAGCAGTAAAAGTTTCGAAGTCTTACATTTTGAAACTGCTTTGGGGACCTAGAAAGGAAAACATAACCTTTAAGATCACTTTCCTGTTCGTCTGTCGCAAAGGTTTTTTTTATATATCTTAAAATACATAATAATTTTATTTCTATACGCAGAAACTAAACTCGTCAAAAACTAAAGGAAAGTCCAGTCAGCAGCCCGGGGCCCGTTCTCAACACACTTTGATATGCAAAAGATACTTAACGAGAGCAAGTCTTAGACGCTGTGTCTTCTTCTGCCACAGTTTGTGTTTGAGTAATGAATTCTAGAGTTCAATGTGGTTAGTAGAAAATGGAAATGGGGGTAGGTTCTATAGATTGGAAGTAAACAGTTGTTTATTTTATTTAACGTTGCCAAGTTGTAAGGTAATCAAATGGCGAAATACATTGTGTCAAAAATGTATCGGGAATGGATGATTTGTTTATGGTTCCAAATTAATTTTTTGTTGTTACATTGGGACAACTGTTTTCCATTTTGGCGCGGAGTTTGAGTTGCATCTGTTATTTAGATTTAATACAGTGCTGTTTTTAGTTAGATCATATCTAGTGTGTATTGCGAATTTCATAATGGACAAAAATATCGAACAAAGAGTTTGTCTTAAATTTTGCATTGCTAATGGAATTTCGTGTTCGGAGTCACTGTAAAAGGTTACAGAAGGCTTACGGTGAATCAACTTTTTCAGAAAAACGTACATATGACTGGTACAAAGCGTTCAAAAGCGATCGAGAAGTGATGGAAGATTTGCCTCGCTCTGGTAGGCCATCAGCGTCTTTAACTGAAGTTAACATCGCAAAAGTGAAGGAAATTGTGACTGAAAATAATCATCCAAGTTTGAGAGAGATAGCCGCTGAACTTTCTGTGTCTCACGGGTCGATCCGTACCATTTTATATAACCATTTGGGTATGAAACATGTTGCCGCTCGGCTAGTCCCAAAATACCTGAATTTTCTCCAAAAACTCAATCGCATTAGGAGTCAGTCCCGACTCTTATGCGATTGAGTTTTTAGTAGAACGAGTCAATTCCGACCCAACATTCATGAAACGCTATGTTACTGGTGGCGAGACGTGGTTTTACGAGTTTAACATCATGGTGTTGTGCACTCGGAATTCTTGCCGGAAGGTCAAACGGTTAATAAATAATTTTATTTGAGCGTTATGCGGCGTTTAAGAGAAAATTTCAAATTCATTCACGGAGTAGTAGTATTGCTGTAAGTAATGTGACACACTTATGGTTTAAAATATGAGTTGAGGTGAATAACTGTTTGAGAAAGTTAATCGATGTCCTCGATAAACTATCAACCGTTTTTCAATTGACAAAGTTTAAATATTTCTTCCTTATTTGAGTGTTCAAAAATAATATTCTGATATGGAAACAGAAGCACTATCAAATAGATCAATTCCGGTTACGAAACTGATTTATTCTAGTTGCCCCTTCCAAAAGTTTCGAATGGAGAAGAGTTGTCAAGAAACTCCAGCATTACTCTTTTAAAATGTTGAACAATATATTGTATACATTAATAAATAATAAAGTATGTGAAGATACCTAGGATAGAATTACTACACCACAATAGGTTAAAAGAGTTAAATAGGTTGAAGGAACATGAAGTAGTATTTATCAATGATGATAATTTTACTGTAAAAAGCGCATTTGTAAGGAAAAGTGCCATTCGCGGTGGCTCTTTAGTTCTTGTCTCAAACAAGTTGAAATGTCAACAACGTTTAGATTTAGTTAATTTTTCCATTGAGCGCACTATTAAGTTGTCTTGTGTTGAACTCGAGCGATACGTTATAATTTGCGTTTATCGACCCCCTTCTGGTGATTTTAGTTTTGAATCGGTAATGGAGGATTCTCTCATTAAGTTAAAAACAAGTAATAAGAGTGTAAAGGACATGGATTTTCTTTGGCCCAGCACAGTTAAAGACATAATAATATTACAAAAAAAAACATATAATATTTGAATTTCCATCATGGCTTTCATTTCTCCGCATAACTCGGTGGGAAAATATCAACTTTAAAGAGTATTTATTTGTTTGTTTTATATTGATTTCCATCCGTGAGTTACTAATGTTGCAATTGTTTGAAATAAAATGGTAATAAGTACATATTTTTTGTGCGAAACGACATGTATTTACTTGGGAATAAGATAACAGAGTAAGAAAAATATATATTTTTATGCGTGTTTAGTGATAACGGAACTAAAAGTAAACAAGACACATATTATTTATATCTTTAATTAAAAATCAATAGATTAATTGGTTCTTCAAATTAATGGAAACACTACCTTCTTCTTTTAAGATGGGTATACACGAAGTGATAAATAAATGTTATCGAAATGTCGCACATTTTGAAATAGTGATTGGTCCAATATACAAATCCTATCTACACATCCATCCGATACATACATCGTCTTCTAATGAGTCTTTATAGGTGATTTAATGATTTTCAATATCTCACGACAATGCCAACTATGGATTACATTCAACTTTTCCTGATAAGTAAGCTAATTTTTTAATTAGCAGTGCTATGAGTTCTAAGAATAGTTAGTGACAATTATACATTTTCATTAGCTAATGAGAAGATAACTAATGAGGGTAGTTACCTAATTATTGTATAGACGATTGCCTGTCTGACGAAGATCGTGTTGTTCTCAAAGAATTTTGTCGGAGATTTACGCGAGCCGCTTTACAAAGGTGGCAGAAATCCAACCGATTCCTTGATAATTTCAGGAGAACGTACGAGAATTGGTTGGGAGCAAATATTGATTGGCCGAGTTTTGTGCAAACTTTAGGTAATCAAGAACCAAGTGTTGATGAGATACATCAACGTCCATTGGAACAATGACGAAAAGATCCCGTAAACCATTCGAAGATCTGGGAAGTAAACAAAAAAAGAGAAGATCTGATGAACACACAGGCGAAGATTCTAATGAATTGATATATGCAGCTGCAGCACGTTTAAAAGAAGAAGGGCATGGAGATATCGCCTCTGTCATCGAATACATGATGAAAAATTCTGAAGCAGCCGCTAAATTAAATGAAACGCTTAAGAAACCAGCGAAAACAATCATATTTACATCAGAAAAGGCGCTTGGATTGCTTCTTTCGCTAAAACTCTCAAAGTGGCAATATATTACGTTGCGAGAGGCTGTCATTCGGGAAGGTGCTAAGGATATTTATCCATCTTACTATAAAGTGCAACAAACTAAGCTTGATTGCTACCCTCCGAAGCAATCAGTGACAGTTACTGATTCATCAGCTAGGATTACACTTCTAGCTTTACTTGATATCACAGTTACAAGAACCCTTCAAAGCCTTTCTAAGGAAGAGCATAACAAGCAGTTGAAGCTGATATCCAAGTGGGGATTTGATGGTGCTTCTAACCAAAGCCGATACGAGCAGAAAATGGAGGGTGAGGAAGATGACTCGAGCATTTTCATGACCTCCTTCGTGCCACTTAAACTGACAGATGGAGACAACATCTTATGGACGAACCCAAAACCATGCTCAGTTTTGTATTGTCGTCCAGTTCAGTTTACTTTTGTAAAGGAGAGTAAAGCAGTTGTCCTTGAGCTGAAAAAACAAATGGATGAAGAAATTGAGGCCCTTATCCCTACAGAGTGCAATAATAATAATAGGGTGACTCATGAACTAATGATGACGATGATCGACGCTAAAGTTTGCACTTACCTTTCTGAAGCTAGATCAAATGCATCGTGCTACCTGTGCTTAGCAAAGCCTACAGAAATGAACCGCTTAGATGCTGTTACGTCAAAAATTGTGTGTTCCTGTATGAATTTGGCTTGTCATTCCTACACGCCCGTATAAATTGTATGGAATGTCTGTTACACATTGCATACAGGCTCGACTTCAAATGGTGGGCAGCGAGAAGTGATGAGCACAAAGAAATGCTACAGACAAGGAAGAAAATAATTCAAAATAAATTCAAAGATGAGCTCAATCTGTTGATTGATATAGTAAAACAAGGCTCGGGAACCAGCAATGACGGGAATACTGCAAGAAAATTCTTTGAGTTTCCTAATAAAACCGCAGCTATAACCGGTTTGGATGAAGACCTCATCAAAAGATTTGCTGTAATTTTACAAGCAATTACATCTGGAGAGCAGGTCGATATAATAAAATTTAGAGATTATGCGCTCAAAACAGCAGAAAAGTACGTATTATTATACGACTGGTACTACATGTCAACCGTTCATAAATTATTAATCCATGGGGCTGACATAATTGAGGAAAATAATATTGTGCCGATTGGGACTCTCTCGGAAGAAGCCTCAGAGTCTCGAAACAAAGATTTTAGGAGGTTTCGAGAACATCATTCGCGGAAAAGAAGCAGGCAGGATTCCAATCAAGACATTTTAAATATGCTTGTTGTTTCTTCGGATCCTTTGCTAAGTGCACAAAGGCCTAAGTTAGATGCCAAGAAAAAGCAGAGCTTTTTTGCTGAAACTCTCGACTTAATTCAATTTCAGGAAACTGAGTTCGTGTTTTTGGATATATCCAATCTGGATGCTGACTCAGAATTGGAGTCTGACAAGGAGAGTGATAAGGAAAATTTGTAAAAAAATTATATATGTACTTATTTGTAAATTTGTATTTGAGTCTGTTTGGTTTTTTTTTTGTAATATTTAATGATATTTTGTCTTTTTTTTATTTATTTTACTTTATTTTACAAATGCTTATTATTAATTCCTTAAATTAAATTATTTTGTATGTAATATAACTTTATATGTTACTTAAATAAGAGTTTGATAATCGTTTTTTATTTAAATTAATAAAAATGTGTCAAAAAACAGCAATTTTTTTATTTATTTTTTCTTGTTTTGTGTGTTCTTAATATTTGGGTTAATAACATATCGAACTTTTTAACTTGGACACTAAAAGGGATCGTTTTACATGTAAAAATAAATAAAAATATTTTGACGATTTTTTTTAAAAAACGGCATTAAATTTTTCGTCAAATCGGCAACCAAAAAATCATAAATAATTAGAACTATGACCACCTCCAAGGATATTACGGTTAAACATGCCGTTTAGGAGATAATTCGATTTTTCATACTAGCTCCATACATTTTTTTCTTATAAAAATTATAACTCTTCCATTTGTGCACACATTTACTTCATATGACATTTTATAGAACAGTAATGATCAGCAGAAGTAATTTCCAGCAAAAAAAATAACATTTAAGAAATCGAGATCCTATGTCTTCTACAGCCGATTTTCGATCCACCGTGCGGCACCGGCGGCGCGACGGCGCCGCGAGTCGGGTCTCTTTTGATCATTCATAAAAGCCACGCGACATCTAAGGGCGCCGCCATGACCTCGCCCGCTTCAATGAAAGTAGTTTCTACGTAGTATTTTCGTAGAAACTAGCGTAATGGATGTTACAAAATATGAAAGAGCCAGTATTTTTATGTGTGTTTAAGTAATATTACATTTTTTATTATTATTAGATTCTTAGATAAAAAACTCTTTTTGATTTCTATAGCCCAAGTTCGACCTATAGATGCACCTCTTCAAATATTTCGTGTATGAATAGATACACCTTATATATTGACACATTTTTGTGACATTTACGGTATACTTTCTTATAAAAAAACACACGCACAGCTGTACCTAATAATTACATATTTGACACCTTTTGTGTACAACACAATATATCAGTTATATTAAAACGACGCGCCTGTACGACTAGATGTATGAAAGCGGACAAAGCAAAATGAGTACGTAAGTACCCTTTGTAGTAGTGGGCGTTTTGTAGTTTCTGCCTTCCCCCATGGGAAAAGTCGTGAGTTTATGTTTGTTTGTATCCATATTATAGCTAGTGTGTTACGGGCTTTATGTCGATTTTCTTGAGAAAGTCAAAACATGACATGTATTGATATGACAGTTTATGTCATTCGTGTGTAGTTGAATGATTTCTTGTGGTTTGTAGTGGTGTTACGACGACCTTTGTCTTTTTATCTGGATATCTGTTGTTACTGCTCTCCCGAACAACCCCGGCGCTCACATCTTTTTATTTCAATTTACCTTGGGGACTCGATTATGAAGAACAGATTTTAACCCTATTTCTAATGAAGTATAGCAACGCTTCGCTTAAGGAGCCATTTGTTGGATTTGCATAAAACTCAATCTGTTATAATACAGTGGATGACTCCGCGATTGGAGACTTCTAACATTTTCAGTACGTCTTCAACAAGTCTTAGAAGGGTGTAGGGTGTATTTGTTTATACTTATGAAGGTATTTTATTTTAGGTCACTGCGTCTTGTCATGATTGTGTGCTATTCTTGCATGTTAATGGCAGTGTTGGTACCTAATAGTCATATTTGTAAACTGTGAAAGATCCCTGATACGGGTTCGTTTTCACACACTGACACGTAACCCTGAAAGCAATAGCACATTCATGATGTAATATTTGAATAGATTTATTCCTCAACAAGTTAGTATGAAATATGTTTGGTTTTATTATGTAAGTACCATGACTTCTTAAATATTTTAATACAATTATTAGGTTATGAAATGATACATTATGGTGTTTTTCTATTTGCCACCCATGTTAGCCAAGAGCTTACAGAGCACAATCTGCAGTACCTAAGTGGCCAAACAACGTCAACGACGACAGTCAACAACAATAAGAAAATATCATTGTTCCAAGACAATGTTTAATTAAATAGTAATATCAGCATAAGCTTGTCCCACTGCAGGGCGAAGGCCTGCAGAGGTACTATTGCAGAGAAGGTACGAGCATTGAACACCATCCTTATTCATATATTACCTTCTAACAAACGAATTAAAATAATAGTCATCATCATCATTCTGCCAAAGAAGTCCACTGCTAGACATAGGTAGCAAATTCCCTCGCAGGAATTTGCTGTATGCGATAAGCACAGGACCGGTCCATGTGATGGAATTTGAAAATGGTTAGAAGGTCTTATAATTTAATTAACCTGTTATTTGAACCAACTAGGATCACGGCATCTTCATCAACTTGTCTTAATAATGTATTAAGTAATTGTGATGCCAACAAGAAATTAGTGTTAAGTGACTTAACGTCCGACCATTGTGGTTTAATAGCTAGCTTTCCGATGTCATTACCTAAAAAGCCGCATAAACTTGAACGCAGGCCATATCCAGCTAGTCGTTGTAACAAGTTTAAAAATAATATAGCTCATAGAATTACACCATCGTTAGTAGAAAACGAAAATCCTAATGACATATACGGAGCCCTTTTTGATGTTGTGCAAAAATAATACCAATATATTTTCAAGACAAAAACCATTAACATTAATGGCACCTCTGTCGGCTTCAACCAATGGGCTACTCCAGGTATTTATAAAAGTAGAGTGAGACTATACGAGTTTTATGGTTTGAAAAAATACAGGTTTGATACTCCTTTCCTACAGTGTGTAAAAAATTATTAAAAATTATTTAAAAAGATTTGCGCTTTTGCTAAATCAAAATTTTTAAGCGATTCAATTAAAAATTCTAATAATAAATTAAAAACCACATGGAAAATTATTAACAATGAAACGGGTAAGTCGGTTAAACAAGAAAATCAACTTGAAATTATGGTCGATAACGAATTAGTTAATAAGGTAGCTGAAGTAGCTGAGGCATTAAATGAGTTTTTTGACGATATACCTATAACTACGGCTTGCTCCTTAAATTCGTCCCCGTCTAAAGCTGAGAATCTTTTGAATAATAGTGTGCCAAAATGCACTCGTAATTAACGTCTTTAACACACTTAAATCTAAAAACATTGGTGATTACTGGGGCATCTTAATTAAACTTTTATGTAATATAATAGACATCGTAGCCCCCTATCTAGCTGTTACTTTTAATAAATGTGTCGATATAGGAACTTTTCCTGACCTCACGAAGAGTAGTAAAGTCATACCATTTAAATCTGGTGATAAAAATAACATTGGCAAGTTCAGGCCTATTTCTATCTTACCAGCATTTAGCAAAATATTTTAAAAGTTAATACTTAAGCAGTTGCTAAGACATTTTAATTTAAATAGCCTCCTTCATAATGAACAGTATGGCTTTACAAAAGGACGTTCAACTACAGATGCTGGTGTTGCTCTGCTGAAACACATATTTAATGCATGGGAGAAATCGCAAAATGCTATTGGAATTTTCTGTGATCTCTCCAAAGCCTTTGATTGCGTGCACCATGACACGCTTTTGCGTAAACTACGTCATTACGGTGTCCAAAACGAAGCTCTCAACGTATTAAACATAATTCTTATTTACACAATAGCTTCCAATGTGTAGATGTCGATGGTGTGAAATCTTCCGGGCTTCCAGTTCAGTTAGGTGTTCCTCGGGGCTCAATACTAGGTCCATTCTTGTTCTTAGTGTATATCAATGACTTACCATTCCATTTAAATGATATCTGTGACGTTGTACTGTTTGCAGATGATACCTCTCTTATTTTTAAATTAGACAGGAATAGACAAGATTTTGACGACGTAAACAGTGCACTCTCAATAATTACGGCTAGGTTTACGTCAAATAACCCAGTTCTCATGGCTAAGAAAACTAAATGTGTAAAGTTCGTTTTAACGAATGTTAGAAATCTAGTACCCAATATCGTCTTAGATAAAGAGCTGCTTGAAACAGTAGACTCGGCAGTTTTTCTGGGCATAACAGTAGATGCCAAACTTCAGTGGGGCCCACATATATCAAACCTAGCGGGGAGGCTCAGGTCAGCCGCCTACGCCATCAGGAAAGTAAGACAATTCACTGACGTTGATACAGCTCGGTTAGTCTATTTTAGATATTTCCACAGCGTTATGTCCTACGGTATTCTACTGTGGGGCAAAGCTGATGATATGCAAAATATATTCGTCCTTCAAAAACGAGCTGTCCGAGAAATTTATCAGCTAGGAGCCAGAGTTTCTCTTAGAGATTTTTTAAAGATATTGGTATTCTCACGGTAGCATCACAATTCATCTTCGCAAACATCTTATACATTAGACAAAATATACACTTATACACTAAAAACAGTGATTTTCACAATGTTAACACATGCAATAAGAACAAACTACGTACTCCCTTTCACCGGCTTCATAACTCATTTGTTGGGCTTGGTATAACTTTTTATAACAAGCTACCCTCTTCTTTGCTAGATTTGCCTTTTATTGCGTTTAAAGCTCAAGTAAAATCCAACCTTTGTTCAAAGGCATATTATTCCATTAACGACTACTTAAACGATAAGAAAAGTTGTTCGCTGTAATTAACTCAAGATAATGTTTAAGTTCTTTCTCCAGAATCAGCTTACCTACTGACAGGGTATACGAGTTCGTATATATATTTAAATTTTATTTGACTACGATATTTTCATTTATTATTGACATGATCTACTCATTACAATGTTTTTTTAACGAGTTGTATTGCAATATGTGGTTAGCTAGCGACCTCGACAATTGATCATAAATTATTCTTGCTTGACCAACCGGCACCGAGTTCGTCATGCTCCCGTAGATGTCACTGCTTGCGGTAGCGTCGGGGATCGGGTTGCCTCCTTCCCTCAAATATGGCGAAAGGGGCAATGGCTGATCTTTGTGTTATGCTCGTGAACAGGTGCTGCTTGTGGTGACTGGTCGTCTTGCTGTTCGTAGTTTTGTTATTGTTAAAGTAATTGTTCTGTTAATTTATTATACTTCGATGGTCCTTGTGTATCATTTGTGTGTACTTAAAAATTAATCCAAATGCATATATAAGGTTCCACGCCCTTTATGCCTGGAGACTTTTATTTGTGTATGAAGTTATGTTGTTTTTTCATAGATTTTTATAGGTTTCTGTTTGCCACGCCAATATACTCACTATCAGCGTGGCTAGCTTACATATGGCAGATAATTTAATATGATTTTCTGTTTCGTTTTTTATTTTATTTTGATTACCTTATAATTGTATAGTTCAGTGGTTTTACTAAATGAAAAGACAGCTGTGCTGCTGGGGAGTTTATTGCGCCACTTCTTCTTCCCAGCTAAAGCACTAGGAAGTGGTGAAGGGCGGGCGTTTTGAGGGACTGTCTTATGTAATTTTGACGTTCGAAAAGTGTTGACTCTGAAACTAATTTGAATAAATTACTTTTGATTTTGATTTTGAAATACAAAGCAATAACTGGTTAGTTAGTTATGTGATATACATGGTGCTCACATAATGCTCAAGTAATAATTTGTGTATAAACTACAGGATGCGAAATCAATGTCATAAAAATTATAATTAATACAGTTAAATTAGCAACCCGTTTCATTAAATATATTAACCTTAACACACATATTATTCATGTAGTAGAATCTCTACCAAATTTTTGCTCAACCCCGTAGGATGATTCAAAAAGTATTTAGGTTGGGCTATTTCGTAGTCCCAGTTAACTCGTCCCAAAGCTTCCAAACTCCTCAATTTGCCCTCTATTACCGAACTGAATGCTCCTGTTTGACCCTCTTTGCCCCTATTTGCCGACGAGCCTGAATTGGCAATATGGGCATGTAAATAGATTGCGCTGAGCAATATTTTGTGAGTTAGACGCTCGTCTTTAAGATTTTTTTGTGTCTTGAAAATAAAAGGGGAAAAGATGTAGTTTCTTCTCTTGAAAAGATAAAACAGTGATGTGGGCCCAGCTTGAGGCACAGATGCGATACACATTAATTTGTTGTGAAACTTTGTTTATTACTTCCTCAATACTGGTATTGTCTGTGTATGCTCCATCAATGTTTCAACTTTATGAATGTACACGTACAAGTCAGTAATACCTTTAAATACATAGACATGTAGGTAAACATACCTCATGCACATTAAAGTTATACTAAAACAAAAGACACAAGAGAAACAAATTAGGCAGTTCATAAAGTAATGATGAAAGGTTTTTTATGCTGTGGTGTGTTAGAAATATGGGTATATCATGGCTGTGAGAGGGCTTAATAAAATGGCCACCCGGCATAGTTTTTCAGGGCAACTCTCGCAAAAAATTTAAACAGTAAGTATGAATAGCGCGAATGTTGACGAAATTGCACGATTTTGGTGGTGTTGGGTCGTATGATATTTGTGCCAGAAAAATAGGAACCTGATATCTCTAAATGAATGACGTTATTTAGTTTTATTAGAAATCGTAATTTTCTGGCTACTTATTTATTGAAACCTAAATCAATCAATCTGCATAGCCGTTTCCCAACTGAGTGCCGATTCCACCACTTGTTACTGAACGCGTTCAGCACATCTAAAACGCGTTCAGGAGCTGTCAATGTCAATATTCCATAGCAAATAATGACACTGACAGCTCTTAAGTAATTTGTAATAACGTAGTTTGTGTGCTGATCGCGTTCAGTTTTCAGTAGTTCATTGGTGACATCCACCCTAAGTATGTTGGGGTCGGCTTCCTGTCTGAACGGTTGCAGCTGAATACCAGTATTATACATGGAGCTATCTGACCTCTACAACCCAGTTACTGGGTAACACGATAACCCTTTGTAATACTGGTTTTCAGACTTTTGAATTTCTTGCTACCCGCAACGACTGTCTAAGACATACGAATGATAGCCGCGACCAACGGTTTAACGTACTTTCCGAGGCATGGGAGGTCTCGATGTGTAATGAATGGACTCCCAACCACGAATCAACCGAGACCAGCGAAGCTTGACCCGTGTGGTATCTTTCAAACTAAACTAAATACGTCCAGTTCATATGTACCTATTATTTTGACAAAGTGACGTTTGAGTACGAAAACTCAACCTCATCAAAAACAAAACTGCAAATAAAATTATACGCCAGCAGAATAAATTAATGTTTCGCCGGAAATCTATTGAAGTAACAGACCAATCAAAATATATTCCACCTTTATATTCCAAGAGACCAGTTTATAAGCATCATGAATAATTGCAGACACGTCATTATTTAATGAAACTTTTGCAAGGTAAACATTATATTCATTTTGAGTTTACCGCGGTTTGTGAACAAAAGAATGTATGAAGAAGCATGTGGATGTTAAGGATGTCGGAACATGCAAATCGGTAGATATTAATCCCACCAAAAACATTCTGTAAAAAACTAGCCAAGTCTCGATGGAGCTGCTTGTTATCTCCAAAAAGTAATAAAATCTAGACAAAGTCGTGCCAAGTCTAAGGTTCCTTACTGCGATTTCTTTATTATTATAGTTAACAACATCATAACATCACGCCTTGTTTTCCCGAAGGGTTAGGCAGAGGTGTACCTGTACACCCACATTTCGCCAGTTATGTTTAAGTCCCATGTAATAGGGGGCGAGCCTATTGCCATCAACCGGGCACAAATCCAGACTCCGGGGTGCTACTGAGAAATTCCAGATAGAAAAACCCAATATCACTTTGCCTGACCTCCGACGCCGGAAGATGCGCTGTCAGCGTCCGAGCAGGCTGTAAACGAGGTGTCTACGGCGGTCTGGAAAACGTGTTTCGAAAACTGGTTCAGACGCATGCAACTTTTATAGAGGCTAGTGGAGAGTACTTTGAAAAAAAAAGCCTATACCACATTTATGTTAATTTTCGCAAAAGGTTCGAGTGTCCCACGTGTGCATGTTTAAAGAATAAAGTGAAGACGGCTATATGTTTCGGGGAACTAAACTTTGTAAAATCTCGTACTTTACAAAGTTTAGTTCCCCGAAACATATATAAACAAGCAAAGTGAATATCTGTAAAAATTAAGTTAATGCTTTTTCTTTTTTATCAATAAAAAGCTGGCAACACCGTGTCAACAAAACGTCTCGTCTTTATATTTTTATAATTTTAACTGTGAAAGGATTTTGACCCCATATAACAAGAAATTTTTATTTAAAACTAAACCTGCAACCTGCAAAACCACAGCAAACACAAAAAAGACACCAAACTACAACAGCTCCAAAAACTACCGAATCGGAGGTGATATAACAGGGGTCACCTCCGGCAAAACAACAATGAACCAGATAATGAAACGAAAATAAGAAAATGTTGACGAGGTCAGCTTCCAGACGAGCACGCCCACCACCTACGGACTCTTCGCTCAGCTCCGTCTCGCCGCTGCCGGTATCCAGCCCCACCGTGACTGCTGTGACGACACCGGCCGCAGTAGTTGCGTCGAGCTCGAGCGACGAGTACTTTTCACCGCCGACGTCGCTAACACCTGTTCGTCGGCAGGGGAGAGGCCGGCCACCGAGGAGCTTGGGACTTAGGGGACTTAGGTGCCGAGTCCCCGCTGCCAGTGGTTGTGTGCTGCGCATGAGATGGACTCAGTCAATGAACAGAAAGCTCGCGCACATTATGGGTCTACAGAGGGGGGAACTGACCTCACTGCGTACCGTGATAAGATGCTGTCTCTCTTTCAGGAACGCAATCATAGGTTGCACGATGCCGCATTTGATAGGCTGCGCTCAGAGATACTGAGAAACCTTAGAACTGTCAGAAGCTTAAGGCATCAATGTTAGTGACATGAAGCAATCGTTGAAGGAGCGCTTCTTTGTGCGCCTGAAGAAGGTATTAATTAGTCTTCTTTCGGGCGGAAACAAGGTCGCGCAGCACCTTGTTTCCGCCCGAAAGAAGACTAATTCTTCAACGGTTGGGTCATGCCGGTTTTGATGTACTCTTGCGGCATACTCAAATGGACTCAGACCGAACTCGACGCCCTGGATAGCAGGGTCCCTACACTGCTGACCGCAAACCGGATGCATCACCCAAGATCATCGGTGATGAGACTGTATATCCCGCGGAAGTGCGGGGGTCGAGGCTTTTTAACTGCGAAGACGCTACACAACCGCGAGGTGTGCAGTCTCAGGGAATATTTTCTAAAAGCCGAAATGGGTATGCACCGTGATGTGGTCGCAGTGGACAAGGGACTCAGCCCACTCTCCATGTCTAAAGAAAACTGGCACAAACCTGTAGTACTTACTACCGATGACCGCAAGGCGGTATGGCAAAGCAAGGAGTTTCACGGGCGCTTCTATCGGACTCTTCATGAGCCTGGTGTAGATTTCCTAGCGTCCGTATCCTGGTTACGTTTTGGTGACCTTTTTCGGGGAAACTGAACGTTTCGTCTTTGCAATTATGGACAAAGTGACGCCGCACAATGATTATCGATGTTAACATTCCGCATGACGCGAACCTCGTGAAAGCTGAGAAAGAGGATCAAATTAAATGTCTCGACTTAGCACACGAGGTTGTTGACATGTGAAATGTGAACTCGGCTGTCATTGTGCCGATTGTCGTATCGGCCAATGGACTGATGGTCAAAAGCCTCGATGATCGCGGTTGGGTCAAGGGCCTGATTCAGAAGGCAGTACTCCTCGATACGGCTCGCATCCTGAGGAGGTTCCTGTCTCTGGAGCCCTAACCATAGCTTGGACCCTGCTCCCGATATCGGCGGACCTATAGTTTATAGAAATATTTAAAAATGTAGCAAAATAAGGACAGAAAAAAAAACCAATAATAAGTTAATGCGTTAGTTGCCGCGTATGATCAAGATGTCTCTTAAAAATCTAAAATGCTCGAATGTGCAACTGTGCTGCCTGCCATCTAATGAAAAAGTGGCTGCGAGAACAACTATTGTTCACCCTTAAAATCCTTCTCTTTCGAATAAACTGAGCAACGTAAGGTACACACTTCACCTTACCTCCACTCGACATTGTATCCTCCTCACAGAGTATCGTCTCTTCAAGCCCTTTATTTATTCGAACCCAAAACAGTCATGGTACAATTTTCTTTTTGCAAGACCTTTCTTATTGACGCCTTAAAACCCGCCATTTTGATTTTAAACAAAACCTAGCCTATCTTTACGTGACCCAGACGAGTCGATAGTCACGTCATGTATGTATGAAATCCATCCGGCCGTTAGGATGCTTCGAGGGTATAAATATTACATAGGTATACGGATGAAAAACACAACCCTGGTCTGCGATCACGTAGTCGGGTATTTAGTGTATGAAACTGCACTGAACTTGGGGATACACGTGCCTTCGTCACAGCCGCCACATAACAGCCGTCACCATAACAGCCGCTGCATAACGGCCGCCGCATAAAGGCCGCCAGATAACAACCACAACAACAGATTCCAAAACCTATACAAGCTTTTCGTTAACCGTCAATCATTTGTATAACTTTTAAAACATTGTGAGATAGGTTAGTAAATAGTAACAATAAGTACAAAAACGGCGACGGGTCATCCGTCGAATAGTGGGTACCCACAATGGTTTTACCGAACCAAACAAGATATTAATATTCGGCTGATGCCAACGAGTTTTCATATTATGTAAATTCTTTCGCGCCATTTATCCGGAGGGCAGGGGCACGCAAAATGAAATAAAAACGATTTAGTGCACTTTTTCCACCCTTTCAAGCATTCGTACACACCCCAATATTTTTGAGCATTGTCTTTACTCAACCCTTATCCGCTCTGGATTTATTTCTCTGGGAAGAGATTTCGATGTTTTTAGGGGAAAGAGAAGGTTGTAGATTAAAAACAAAGGCGGATTGTAACGAACTTTTCAACTTTACACTTTTTTTTTACTTGTAGTATCACTATTATGTTGGTACTTAATACATTATTTTCTCTCTTTCTTCTTCTTAACAATCCAACATAAAGCGATATCGTGGAAACGTATAGAGACACAAATATCGACCTAAACTGCCAGGCCCAGCCCAGAAAATCAGGCAGGCTACCTACGTACCTTTACTTTGTCATGCCTTTAGTTTATTTATTCCGCGTGAGAATCGAACTCACCGATGAAATTGTGATACACAAAATTAGATTAACTAAAGCATGGCAATTAATTTTTTATAAACAGTATCCGCTTTTATAACAAGTTGCCAAAGTCTGTTACAGAACTTAGCGTTCAAAGCCCACATCAAATGTGTCCTTATCCAAAAAGCATATTAAAACATTAAAGACTACGTTAAAGACAAGGAAGTTTGGCAATTTCCTTCTGCACATGTGGCTGCTGTAGTGAGGTACTTGATAAAATTGAAAATGGTCTACAAATCTACAGTCTGCAAGGCCTTACCCTTCGGGGAATACAGGCTAAGGTGTTACGTTATGTCATGTCACGTATATTATATTTTTGAAAACTTAAAGATGAACGAGGTTTAAAGCCAAACTTAAAGCACGTTCAAAACCATTACTTATGAAAGTTTTCCAAAGTAGATTTTAATCTTCTTATCTTGGAAAAGATTCATTACTTTTTCTCAAGAAAATGAATCCATTTATCAACCTCAATGGCTACGCTGAAAACGAGGCAGCTTCAACTACCACCATTTTTTTTTAGCAAATGACGCGTGAGACATGTGAGTTCCCACACAATTTATTTAGGTGCATGCTGTACCTAAGAGCTAGACACAAGACTGTGAGATAAACTGAAATTTCTTTCCCAAATACCTGCCCGCAATAAGTATAGAGTACTTTTCTGCTTTATGAGTACACGTCCTACAAAATGCCGCGCCCACTCGAAAATAATGACGCAAAGTAGAATTTCATGCACACGCCGTCTTACTGGGCCCGGCTAGACAGAAAATGTGAAATATTGACTGCACCGGAATGCGCCCCGAGCCACAAGACGACGATCTACCATATCCGCGGTATTTCATGCAAATCGCATAAATCCGTTTAAAGTCTCCAATTGATCTCATGCCGATTGTGAATGAAAGTCTCCAGGATTAAAGTCTAGAAAGATTCCATCAGGATTTTTGCAGAAAATCAAAAAGTATTCATGATACAATGCAAACAATTTTTTGTGCAAACGTAGCTTTTAGGTTTCCGTGTTGACTTTGGAATGGAAGAGAATCGAATTTATGGATTGCACTGTCTACAAATGATTGGATTTTCAACTTTCTGTAAGTCGTTCAACAGTGGGAAATAGGGCTAAAGAACACTATAACGGTGCATAAGTGTTAAGTCCTGCGCTAGAAACCAGTCGTATAGAATATCTGCGTAGTATAAAATCTGTACCTTTTGCTGCGAAAAGTAGGTTCTAGTTCTTGTTTTATCTTTGTGTGTTTTCATTCTTTACTTTTTTCTATCTGTTAGTTCATTTAAAAAAAAACGCTTTTTACCTGACTACGGCTAAGCAAAAAAATGGTAAAGATTTTGACCGAAATGTATGTTCATTGGTTCCCTCATAAATTCTAAACTCCTTGTGATAATTTGACAAATGAGGTATTTTATTTTATTCAATTAGGGAAACTTACAGCTAACAGATCCAGTGTCCTTAAATGATACAAAATTGAAGGCCATTTATAAGTTTCCACTGATAAACATAGTTGGAAGCGTCTTGGTTGCCCGCTGGTTATAGGACATGTGGGGTCTCAAAAACCAAAATGGTGGCTTATAGCGGATTAAAAGGGTTGCAGAAAAAAGGGTAAATATATCTTGTTCTATCGTGAATTTAGAATTTCTAAGTAAAAGCCCGAAGTCTGGATTTGTGCCCGGTTGATGGCAATAGGCTCGCCGCCTATTACGTGGGAATTAAACATAACTGGCGACTCGACCTCTGCCTTTCCCTTCTGGGATGACAGCCGTGATGTTATGTGTTATGTTATATTGTGTTTGGTATCTTACGAAAATTCTAAAGAAGTACTTTCTGAAAGTATATTGGTAATCTATGATTGTGCTGTTGAGTTTTCGCAAACTATAGAAGTGAGTATCAGTTACTTACGTAGGCCTTAATGGTCCGAAACCCCAAAATAGTTGAAATAAAATAAAAGTGTAAAAAACCCTATTACGGCAAAAACAACCATTAAAAAGTTATAAACAAGACACACAAGAAAAATCCGGAGTCACACGACAATTATTTAATTACGTTTACGGCAAATATTTAACAGTTTACGTGACGTGTTTATCTTTCTGTGATGTCTTGAAAAACATCAACTATAATAAGGTTTAAGTATATACCTTATATTAGTTGATGTTTTGGTAAAAATTTAGTATCGTTTGGCAGGAAAAGGGGGTGGGGGGATGGGGGGGGGGGTGCTCAATCCCCCCTAGTACCACTCCCATGAAAAGGTAACGCACCGTTCTTGAGAAAAACTAATTATTCTAACCTAACCTCAAAACTCTTAAATGTCGCTTCTGCAACGTCTCCGGCGCTGCGGGAAGTGCAACCCCTTCGCCCTTACGTAACAAAGGAACAGTGTCGACCTATTTTAATCATGAAGTGTGGGTACACTCATTTCCTTCTAAGCAGAATTGTCCAGAGTACAAGCGTAGGTCAAACGTGAAGGCAAACAATGAAAGTCCAGAAGGTAAGCCAAAGTCGTCGAAGAAATCCACAACATAAACAACGCGAAGCACAGCAAACACATTTACGCAACTCGGGGAAAAACCGAATGAACGTAAACAAATAACACTGACACATGACACAAATATTATTGTTTTTTTTTTTTACGTTCCGTTTCATCGATTTTGCACGACATTTGACACCACAGACAACACACTAGTACAGATTTGGTTGTCAATCGACGATTTTAACGTTTCGTAACGCTGTTTATCTAATTAGAGGTTAGAAACATTTTTTATTAATTTCTCCAAAAATACGCATTACCTTGTAATGAGAGTGGTAGCGTTATAATCAGGGAACCCACCCCTACCATCTTCAACCCTTTTTACCCCAAAACTCCTGCCAAACGATACTAGATCCAAGCCGATGTTTTTGTAGTAGTTGGATTTAAGCTTTTTAAACTTTTTTTATATTAAATATATCTTCGAAATGACAATCAAAACAAAAACCTTTGTAACCTAAAATAAACAGCAGAAGCCATGGGCATAAGATAGTAAATGGTAAAGAAGACGAACATTAGTGCAATCTCATTCCTTTATTGAGCCATCAAAGTGTCAGCGGCAGGATATTTCCCTGCCGCAGGAGGCACCCCTGGATACTATAAAGTCGTGCAAAGGGTTGGATGTTAAGGGTAGGTACACATCGGGAAGTTTTCAAATCACGCAAGCTAAACGCACACTTTACGAATACATTACTCATTTTCCGAACCGCGAGTGAAAACTAAAAAGTTATATTCACCAATGTGTGTGCACCCTTACACTCTGTTTATTTTCCATCCAGGGAAAGGATATTCAAAGTAATATTGTCCCCTGTAGTTTCGCCTGCGATGGCGCCAACGGCTCATTTATGCAGGATAAATGTATTTCTGCATAATCTGTTTGTCACGATTTTATTTAGTTTTTGTTACGTTTGTTTTAGTTACGAGTGTACGTTTATTTTTGTTGTGTTTCAAGTCGTTCCGGTTTGTACACGGTGAAATTTTAAGTGTCCGTTTGTAGAGTAAGCGCCTGCAGATGGGCCATTAAGGCAACTGTGAAGTCTGCGTATATTGCTTTGGAGTGAAACGTCTTATTTGTACAGAATTAACATATTTAGTTTTATCTTCATTCTTTCTTTCTATGCAATGATACCGATGCTAGTGAATAACTAGCTAAGATTTTGAATTCTAATAAAACGTAACAAACTTTTCTCAAAAGAAAGTGTGTTTTGAATCGATTTAGGTTCTACGATCATGATTGAATTATATTCTTAAAAACTTTCGAACTTATAAGGGTGGATTTCACCAATTAAACTGAACGCGATCAGCACATACACTAGGTTTAAGTTCTATCAGTGACATTGTTTTCTGAGGAATATTGACACTGACGGGTCTTGAACGCGTTTTAGATGAGATTATCGCGTTCAGTTTCTTTGGTGAAATTGGCACTAAGTTGAATTGTTTATCATATTGACTGCCAACTTAAACTCTCCAAATTATGTTTTTCAAATCATAAGAAAGAATCAATTCCATCTTGTGATATGAATAACGATGCTCACAGAAGATTGATTATAGATTTCGTTCGCAGGGATAATCTAAAGCAAAATAATTTATCTAGTTTTGTCTGAGGATTTTGCGGAGGACATGGCCTAAGCAAGTATTTGTTTATAAATGACACCCATAAATAGTGGTGTTTTGCACATAATACATTGCGCGTTTTTTTACTCTTCTCCATTTATTATCGCTATTTTAGAAGCCTCACCGAAGGATTGATCACGTGGCTTCGACGTTCAAGCGACCACTTAGCATGATTAAAACATGGGAGCCTATTCATTACCGCTGCTCTTTTCTCCACAGCAAGCTCTTCTGATAAGTGGTTGACCAATAGACGGAACAGAGGAATAGGAAATGTTTCTTTTCAGGATGCTAATTAGCCTTAGGTGGGTGATAAATACAGTCAAATTATGAGTTTTACTTGAAAATAAACCCTTGACTCATTTAGATAGCTATTGGATTTGGATCGGTCTTTAGTCTGGCCTGATAAGGCTGGAAATGATCTGTATTTTACGAGGAACGACTGCCATTTTACCTTAAAACCGACGTACCTAACAATCAAACCAGTTTTGGGCTTCTTATTTTTTTATCTTGGTACCCGTTACATCTTCCGGTATCGTACCGGTACATCGTGGTTAAATACAATTTTAAATAAAACAATCTTATTCCCTATCAACTCTCGAATCAGCGTTTTCACACGCATCCGAAATTTTCATCAAAATAACATTGAAAACAAATGTCTTCCCCGGATTCATGGATTTATAAAGAGGCAGACGTCTAGGAAGGGAACGTTTCCTGTCGTTGATCGATTCAGCCAACAAATTGAATTATGAGGAGTACACCGAGTACACGAGCACCAGATTAGACATCAAATTAAATGTTCAAACTAATTTACAAGCTCCGTTTTTTTTTTTTGTGTATGGCATCTCGCAGGTCAACCTATGAGGTCGTCGTCTGCTTAAACGGACTTGCCTGTGGCTGCCCTAATAAATTAAGGCCTCCAGCCAGGACTTAAACTTAAATACTAACTAAAACTAAGCGACAACGCTAAGGGCACCCCCTGTGGGGTAAGGACCTCGGCTTAGGGCGTAGCTGGAAGAGGGCAGCAAGGGACTAACTGGATCAGGATTTGCGTGATTTAGGGACGAATTTAAAGCAGCAAGGGTCGGGAGGGGCGTGTATTTGGGCGTCGCGGCGGGCCTCGGCGGCGAGGACGGTAGGACGGCGATCGGGTTTTGGGCTTATGTAGTGTGCTGGTGGCCTTACTACTCTCCTGGAGGAGGGTAGTGGCGTCGTCGGGGGCGATTAAAGTATGCCTTGGTCGGCGAATGCTGCTAATGCGGGAGGGAGTGTAGCGGGCGGCCGCTGAGATCAAGGGGTTGGAGTGTTTGATGCCACAGTCAAAGAAACACTTCGATAAGCGTTTCATGAACTGGTTTACGGTAGGCATTTTAAGGTCGATGTGGAGATTTATATTACGGACATAGAAGGGGGCACCCGTGACCTTTCTGAGGAAACGGTTCTGGAGGGTCTGCATCTTATGGAGATGACGTGGGTGAGCGTGCGCAAATACAACGCAGGCACAGGTAATGATGGGACGGATGACTGCGGTGTAGATGCGCAGCTTGCATTTAAGTGACAGTTTACTACGGGCTGTCAGTACAAAGTGGAGCCTGCTAAGAGCGAAGGAGGTGCGCGCGCGAACCGCCTTAATATGAGCCTTAAAGGTAATTTTTCATCGAGGATCACGCCTAGGTATTTGGCTTGCTTCTCCCAGGGGATCGGCTTACCGTACATAGTGATTGGGCTGGACACGCTCCGATAGTTCCATGAAGGATTTATAAAATCTAGCACAACTTTGTACCAGTACAAGTAGTGTGTAGTGTAGACAGTAACTTTGTCTGGCCGCCCAATCTGAAGCCCTATTTACATGACTTCAGTGTCAAAGTCAAAGTCAAAGCATTTATTTCAAATAGGCACTCCTCAATTTTCATTTAAATAGAATTGATTCTAGGCGCCCCTTCCAAAAAGTAGTTTCGTATGGAGAAGATGGGGCAAGAAACTCCAGTTACTCTTTTAAAATGTTTAACAACATTTTGTGTACATTAGTTACATTTTTATATGTGAAGACGCATCACCCAGAATAAAATACTATACCACAAATAGGTAAAACTAATTTTAAATAAGCAAAGACGGATAAATCAATCACGTGAGGTACATGGTACTCACATATTAACAAACATTGCGAAAGTAGTAAGTATATGATTTTCCTAAAATATTAACTAGGAATAAGTCAGTGTGTGAGTAAAGTAAAAACAACAAAGCATACAATACAATAAGCAACTAGTATGATTTTATCTAGCCTCTAGATTGTCCTATGGAGCAGGACCAGCATGTTTCCAAGCATTCTCAACTAGGATATAATCCTCTAATTTGTAATATGCTTGTATACAAAGTGTTTTTTTAACATGAGTTTCAAACTTTATTTCATCTAATTGTAATATATCACAAGGTATGTTGTTATAACATTTAACCCATAAACCCATAAAAGATGTATCGATTTAAAGTAGAGTAGCATGCATGAACATCACTATCGTATTACCTATTAAATAAGTGTTACTGGCAAAAAGTTTTCATAATTTTATTCATTTTATGCAAAAACTTTCAATACAGACAGCCGACACAAATCTATTGTGTACAACAAAATATCTGTCTCGCAAAACTTCTCGTTTCAAATACAGTATTTGCATATTTTTTGTAAACCAATAAGAGTCCCCATTCATCCCTTTTCTATACACTTATCAAAAACAAATTTCGCGCCAAAGGATAATACATTTTTCGTATCAAAGGGAAAAGTATGTTTTTTTTTTAATTTCTTCTATTTGCTCCGGAAGGGTCAATCCATAGGAAGCGTTTTGTAGAAACCTTTTTTTTACGGATAAGCTCTCTCACTCCCTAATTTTCGCAGTCAAAGGTAAATTTTATGACCACAAACTCTTAATTATTATGTTTTAATTAGGAGATTTGTCTTTCACAAGTACCTACGCTGTAATACCATGTAAAATTATATTTATTTAAAAAGGTTCCGTTTATTTTCCTCGAATTCATTATACGTATAAAATTGCTATATATAAATATGTGTCACATTTCAACTACACAAAGAGAATAACTCCAAAGTTCTATGTCAAAATGCGAGAGAGACTCCCGTTTTATATTACAGATTATCACGGAGACGAAGAGTAACATAGTCGTTATTATAAAACTACGTTATTCACTTGACTTTGACCAACTTTGACGCCAACGTGGGCGTGTAAGTAAATACACTACAAATCCTGGTAGGATTTGTAGTGTATTTACTTACATTTGGCATTCTGAACATTGCTTATACCTATCTAAGATAGATGGGCACTATTCAGAGATGTCGGAACTCCAGTCGGTAACCAAGAAATAATTTCAGAAGTTTTTTATCAATACTTATATACATTGAAGCCTTTTATAGCTTAGGTTTACGTAACTCTTGACTTCATAATTGTGATCCGAACGTAATTGATTAGTTCAGCAGAAAAACACGAAACAAGGTTAAAAATAGCTGGCAAAACTTCACAGACGTGATGAGTACCTAATATGGGTATCGACAAATCACTGACTATTTGCCATGCTATTATTGCATTTAAATTTTATATTTCTTACTGTAATTTTGATGACATTTCTGTATTATTGTAACATTTTACTGTAATTCAAATGATTTGACATTAATTCGAATTTTGTATTATTTTTGATTTCTTAATTGTTTTATATAAAAATATCTTTAAGTTTGTGTCTAATTCAATAATAATATGAGTTGCATGCCCATGTGTGATACAAGGAGGACGCTTATAATAAAACATCTATGTACATTATACCCATAATTTCAGGTAAGTAACTACACTACCAGCCGCAGTTGACCCCGTGATCAGCTTGCCGCGTGTGTAGGTGTCATCAATCACAAAAATTCAGAGGCTCTACTCCCTATGCACGAAATCCGAAGTTACGGGCATGTACTCCTGCGTATTACTTACGGACATAAGATTAGTTTGGGGCCCGAACTAATAATGCATGACAACACGATTTGACAGCTATCCCTACTTCCAATAAGTATCTGCCTGTCGATAAATTTAATTTGACACTTCTTTTGACGGATCAACTAGTTCCGTACGGGCTAGTAGTAGTATCTTAATTGTCAGTCTTCGAGAGTATACTCTCAGTGTAGACAGACCTAAATCAAAGCTCTTATTTATTAGTGAAATTAGTCGCGGTGAGCGAACTTTGATCCAACTCAAAACTTTAGCAGAAACAAGACGAAATGAGAGATCCGCCAAATAGCTCAGCGAATGGGATTAGCCACTATCTCATTTATCTGTGAGAGTAAGGAGTTAGAAGCCACCTGCTTAATTATGTTCATACAGACTCGTGAGTTTGAAAACGTATCTATATCTCTATCTTTAAATGCTAATTCTAACTTCCTAACGAATATTATAAAAGTGAAAGTGAGTTTGTTTGTTTGTTACGCTTTCACCCTAAAACGGCTGATAGATTTGGATGAAATTACGTACACAGATAGACCATGACCTGGGTAAGGACAGAGGCTACTTTTCATCCTGGATCGCAGACGAAAACGCGGGCAACAGCTAGTTAGTATTATAAATTAAACTCACTTTTTGTGTCTGTCTTTATAAAGTTGTTCTTCTAAACGCAACGGATTTTAAAGCAGATTTCACCATCATTTAGAGCATTTATTCCGGAAGGTTTTTGCCAGCGGCTGCGCCCGCGTGGGCGAAACATAACACTGGAACGCATTGCCGTGATTAAAAGTACTAAACCATCTGTGTGCTAAATCCCATACAAGTCCGTTCAGTTTATGCGCCAATCTGGAACATACATTCAGACAAACAGACAAATGAACAAAAATTCTAAAAACTATATTTCCAGCATCAGACTCGTTCTCACAGCTCATAGCAATAAGCGTGTAGACTTTTTTACTATTTCATTATATGTATAGTCTAGCACCTGCCAGCGACTTCGTCTGCGTAAGATTTCTTGACCCCCCGCCCCACCGAGTCGCATCGCATCGCTTGCCCGCGCTAACACTTCGTTTTCGCTTAGCGTTCTTTTGTTCTGCTTGACTCCTTAGGACCATAGCATGATGTTAAATAGCCCATTGCTTTTCTCAAGAACTGAGCTATCAAATGCAATAAGATATTTTCAAATCCGACCATACAAACTTACAAAAGTAACAAACAAGTTGACCTTTTTATAATACTAGTTGTGAACGTCTTGTCCACGTATTTATTATTTATTTTTAGTACAGATCGAAGATACCGAAATTAAAGCCACCTTTTATTGAACAATCTTCTATTTCTTATTTTCTTACCGACATTGCAACAGTGCCACACCCACGATAGAAAACCACAGAGTCCTTATATATATAAAATGTCACAGATTAAAAAAACACATCGATTAGGGTTTTCAACATCCTCCACACCCAGAAAAGAAATAAAGCTAAGACAAAGTTAATAAAATTAATTTGTCAACAATGTGACATTTTATGCACATTTGTATTTAGCAAACATTATCAAATTCTTCTCTTTAATTATAGAGTCTCTAAAAATAATAATCCAAATTATAACCAATCTATAACTAATAATACTAAACATATCAAAGAAGTTTATAAAATCTTAATAACATTGTATTTTAAATCCGTATCAATCATATTCAGTGTCTGGCATCCATACAATTTGAAACACCTACTTATCCTATTATTGTTAATGCTCAATTACCCATAAAGCAGATACGCAAGTCATACTAATAATCTGTGCACTAAATATGTGAATATGTAGTGCTGAGTAAGTGTGTAATGTGTATGTTTACTGAATAAACCAAATCAAATCAAGACACTAGTTTCAAATCAAATACCTGCTGGGTATCCTAGCAATCCGGCCAGAGCGGGTGGTCTGCTCTTTGACTTTATCTTTCTCTAGGGGATTACTAGTACTAGGAGAGACGACTGGAACTAACGACGGGGTCCCCTCAGGCACTGCTTGCTGAACATTAGTGGTAGGTATAATCTTACCTGGAGCACTCTTCTTATGTTTTGGGAACTCTACTTCAGGATTAGTAATCTCAAGAGGAAATAAACGCTGAAATGGACGTACCTTGGTGCCAGTTGATGTTCTCACCTTTGCTGTTCTGTTGATATTATCACGACCTGTAAAAATCTCTTCTATTATTCCAAGAGGCCATTTCACTCTTTTATCTTCTGTTTCCAACAAAACAATATCTCCAACATCTAGTTTTGTTTGTTTCTTATTTCCTCTTTGTACTAAAGCTGTCAAATATTCTGTCTTGAATCTTTGTTTAAAGTCTTCTCGTAGTTTTAACAAGTACTTGAGTCTGTAATTTAAACTTTTAGCATCTGCTGCATCCAGATCTGTAACATCATTGTGAGGAATACTTTGTATGAAACATAATGGTGTCAATGGTTCTAGTTGTGTATTCATATCATCTTGCACATATGTCAGAGGACGTTGATTCATTATTGCCTCACATTCATATAAGATGGTCACCAACTCCTCATAATCCACACGCGACTGTCCTAGGATCCTTCTCAACATTTCCTTCATTATACGTATTAGTCGTTCAAAAAATCCACCCCACCAAGCTGCTGTTGGAGCATTCATCTTCCACTTGATACGTTCAATAGTTGAGAATTTCTGGACTTCTTTCCAATCTATTTCCGAAAGCCTGTTCTTTGTGCCCACCAGATTAGTGCCATTGTCGCTAATTAACTGTTTAATCCTACCTCTTCTAGCAATGAACCTTCTTAGGGTTAGCATAAAAGCTTCTGTTGACAGCGATTTTGTTAACTCCAAGTGGACACAGTGATAAACTGCACATGTGTATAGTACAACCCAACATTTTTCTCCATTGCGTAGGAACAGGGGGCCAGCCAGGTCGACGCCACTTACTTGGAATGGGGAAGTGCACTGAATTCTTTCACTTGGCAATGGGGCAGTAGGGGCTTGTACTGATTTAGACCTGAATCTGGCACATACTACACATGAACCTATAACAGATTTTGCAAGCCGTCATATCCCAATAATCCAAAATTTGGCTCTTATGTCTGCTGTCAATTGGTTAGCACCTGCGTGCTTGAGCTCTCGATGTCTTTGCTCCACCAATCTTCTTACAATGATGTTGTTCCCTGGGAGCAGTACCGGAAACTTGGTTGTCTCTGGAAAGTCTGAGAGTAAAAGTTTAGTTTTGATTTTTAACAGGCCATCATTATCATAAAAATGTACGAGTCCTCGAATTTTCTTCTCTATGTCATCTCTATTTTCTGCCTGTATAAACTCAAACTCAAACTCAAATCATTTCAAACTCAAATCATTTATTTCAATTAAACCATTTACTGGCACTTTTGAATTGTCAAGGAGTCGGTCAGTCAGAAATATGAAGCTAGTTGCCCATTCCAAAGCGTAGTAGGTACCTATGGAGAAGAACGGGCAAGAAACTCCATGGACACTCTTTTAAATAATAATGTTTTTACATATATCTTAGTTACATCGATTAATGTTGTTCACTATAAGTGAGAACGATGTACAAAAAACCGTACACGTTAAAAGCGTCCAGAGTGCATCAAAACATAATTAAAAACAATCCAGCTAATAATTTATTAAAATAAGCCGTGGCAGCTAAGAGATGACCAGTCCCAACTGACGGCGCCCGTTCACGAACATGACGCATGGATCAGCACCATTCAGCTCAACCATTTTGAAGGGAGCTAAATGATCCGACACACGCGCCACCGTCAGCGAGACATTTGAGTGAGCATGACATACTATCAGCCGCCAAGGCACATTCAAGTCAATCTATGACATTACCCGGTAAATGGTAGCTCTATAGTACAAAGTACTCACATCTGTGCAATGCATCTATATAATAAAAAGGAGATTGAGTTTATATAATGCAAATAAATTCTTACTATCTTCATCAGCTTCAACAGTGATTCGAATGTCAATTAATTAGTTGTGGTGTGGAGCAGGACCGGCATTAAGCCAGGCATTTTTATCAGTTATGTAGTCCTCCAACCTATAATATGCCTGCCTGAATAGTGTGCGTTTGACAAAGGATTTGAATTTTGTCTCATTCAGTTGAAGTATGTGGGGAGGTATTTTATTATAACATTTTAGACAGTACCCCATGAAAGATGAGTCTACTTTAGCCAGTCTGAAACCTGGTTGAACTAATAGATCCCGATTTCTAGTACTATAATTATGTCTTTCACCTCTTTTACTGTAAAGATGTAATTTTTTTCTTACGTACATGATGTTTTCATAGATGTATTGACAAGGTACAGTCATGATGTTAATATCCTTAAACAATTCCCTTAGAGAATCGCGCCTGCGGAGATTATATATGGCTCTGATGGCTCTTTTCTGCAGAATAAAAATAGACTCGATGTCTGCAGCCCGTCCCCAAAGCAAAATACCGTAAGACATGATACTATGAAAGTAACTAAAATAGACCAGCCTCGCGGTATCTACATCAGTAAATTGACGGATTTTTCTGACAGCGTAAGCTGCTGAACTTAGCCGTCCTGCTAGAGATGTTAAATGAGGACCCCATTGTAGCCTTGAGTCGAGCGTGATCCCCAAGAAAACCGTTTTATCGACGAATTCTAGCTTCTCTTGATTCAATACTATCTCACAATCACTACTCTTGACGTTTGGTAAAGAAAATCTTATACACTTAGTTTTATTTCCATTTAGTACTAAATTATTAGCCGTGAACCAATTTTGGACCAGCAGTAGGGCGTTATTTACGTCGTCAAAATTTGAAGCACGTCTATCTACCTTAAAAATTAAGGAAGTATCGTCAGCAAATAACACCATTTGTGGTTGATTTATTAATAAATGGAGTAGGTCATTAATATATACTAAAAAGAGGAAAGGACCCAATATCGAGCCTTGTGGAACACCCATTTTTACCTTTAAACCAAGTGAATTGACACCATTTATTTGAACTTGCTGTTGTCTATCACTTAAATAAGATTTTATTAAACTAAGCGCAAGTTTTCCAAGTCCGTAATGCTCAAGTTTCAAAAGCAGGGTTTCGTGATCGACGCAATCAAATGCCTTGGAGAGGTCACAAAAGATTCCTATGGCGTCTTGAGCATCTTCCCACGCGTTAAAAATATGTTTTAATAAGGTAACACCAGCGTCGGTCGTACAACGCCCTTTGGTGAAACCATACTGTTGCTCGTGAAGGATTTTATTAGTATTAAAATGATTGAGCATCTGACTAAGCATTATCTTTTCAAAAACCTTGCTGAAAACCGGCAACACGGACACAGGTCTATAATTATTAGTGTCTTTACTGTCCCCGGATTTGAAAAGTGGTATTACCTTACTGTATTTCATTAGATCCGGGAAGACTCCTTGATCCACACACAAATTAAATATTAAGGCTAAGTAAGGTGCTATAGTTTCAATTATGGAGGTACAGACTTTAATAGACATTCCCCAAAGATCTTCGGTCAATTTGATCTTGATTTGCTTAAAAGATTTTATTACTGTTAAGGGGTTAATATGCTTAAAGTTAAATTCAATCGGGCAGGCAGAAATATTCGCCCTCATTAAATCAAAAGCACGCGAGGGCGAAGAATTTAAGATTTCAGTGGTTTTTAGTGGGACACTGGTAAAGAAATTCACAAATTCCTGAGCAACTTTTTTGTTATCGCAAATGAGACCACGTGACGTCTCCAGTGTGTAATCAGAATTTTGCTTTTTGATCCTGTTCGTTTCATTATTGATAATTTTCCAAACCGTCTTTATTTTATTGTCTGCTGATTTTACCTTGTTGCTAATGTATAAGGCTTTAGCAGCCTTACAAGTGTTCTTAAAAATTTTTGAGTAAGAAGCAACATACTTATTAAAAGTTTCCGTGTTAATATAAGGCTTAAGGCCATACAGCTCGAAAAGTTTTTCCCTACTTTTCCTAAGTCCTTTAGTTGCCCAGTCACTAAATAAAAACTTAGGGCTGATACTTTTAGACTTCTTCTTAAAAATATTATTAAACTCGGTTTGAACTACCGAAAAGAATTCTTTATACAAACTATTAACATTATTCATTGTAAGGTCCTGATTACTTAACTTACAAATTAAAGTGCTTTTAAATTTATTTAAATTGACAAATGTTATTGGTCTGGATTGTATCTGCACTTTTTGTATCGCTATGTTGGACTCAAAAGTTACGGTTTGACCGCTGTGATCTGAAGGGAGATAATTAACGATAGCTTTATCTAAATAGTCGCAGCAACAAAATACATTATCAATACATGAAACAGAAGTTGTAGTTGTTCGGGTTGGTTCCAAAAACACATTTGACAAATTGAATGATTTAAACAAATTCAATAATCTACTGGTATTTGAATTATTTTCTAAAATATTAATGTTAAAGTCTCCACAGATAATAACTGATTTATTACCAGTTGCAAGTTTAGCCAAAACATCTTCCATTACTGACTCAAATATAGAGAAGTTTTGATAATTTGGGGGTCTGTAAACGCACACTATAACATGCTTATCTAGCTCAACACAAGACAGTTCAACGCTATGTTCAACCGATAGTTCAACTATGTCTTTACGAGCTTTTGATTTTATACAACGTTTAATTAGGATTAGTGAACCACCACGCAGCATTGATTTTCGGTTAAAACAACTGGCCACATTATAATTCTCGTAATTAATTAACATTTCAGAATCTTTTAACCAATGCTCAGTTATGCAAATAATGTCAAACATTGTTTTTTCTAAAAACAATTCAATTTCCAATTGTTTGGAGTTAAATCCTTGAATATTTTGATGAAATAATTTCAAGGATTTCTGCTTAGCCCCTTTTCTACAGTTAACTATTGTAGTGCTAGAAAATACCTTTTTGTTTTTAAGTGGAACTGTAGTATTATTGGTACCTTCTGTTGTCTTACAAACTAGTTTAAATTATCTGAGCTAACCACCTCAACATTAGTACTATTACTAATAGTGGTGCTAACTAAAGGTGACTTCGACATACTACTTATGTCTGGGTTAATAATAAAAGCTAATAGTCTAGCTATTTGACGTCTAAAACTAATCGGCAGATACACAGTATCTCTAGTCGACTTTAGCTTTTCAATAATTCTGATTACTCTATTTTCACTCTCTTCATATTCTTCGCACCTAAGCTCGCCTCTTATTTTAATTTTATGACGTGCATTGTGTGCAAATCTGAGCATCCAAGTAACCATTCGAATAATTTTGTTGTATTTAGAAAAATGGGAGAGCTGACCTGTCGTACCTTCATTTGAGACTGTTGTATTACAAACTGCGGTCTTCTTAAGCTCACGACTGGCCTCTAACTCATCCACAACCAGCACAGTCTGCGGCCACGTTTCTGGTTGCTGTCGGAGCCAGGCTGGTCCTTCCCACCAACGAACCTCGAGCAACTGACGTGCGTTGCAACCCCTGGATGCTAAATCTGCCCAGTTGTCTGATCCAGGAATATGATACCAATTGTTTGTCTTAGTGATTTGTCTGATTTCTTTGACACGGTTCCCTACATAGGTATTCCAGAGCAGCTGTCTTTTAATCCAACATAATACTACTCCTGAGTCAGTGTAACAAAACTCTTTGCAGTCATTTAATTCCAGATACTTTCTTGCTTCCGATAGCAACCTCGCACCTACTAGTGCTGCCAACAATTCAAGTCGCGGTATCGTCGCTTTCTCTGGAGTTGATACTCTTGATTTTGCAGAAATCAATCGAACAGTCACAATGCCTTTGTTTTCGGTTCTCAGAAAGACACAGGCTGCATATCCAACCTGGCTAGCATCACAGAACATATGCAAGCTTGTAGCACATTTTTGTAGCTGTGCTGCTGACAGTCTTCGTGGTAGTCTGCAACTATTTAAGCATTCAATATGTTTATACCAATTTTTAAATTGTGATTGAACATCATCAGGTAATTCTTCGTCCCATTTTAATTTCCTGATCCAAATTTGCTGTAAAATCAGTCTCGGAACCAAGGTGACTGGACATATAAATCCAATGGGATCAAAAACTTTTTGTGTCAAAGACAAAATAATTCTTTTGGTAATTTTATGTAATTCAGTGTATGAAGGCATAGAATTTATATTACAACACAACTCGTCTGTGACAGTGTCCCATTGAAACCCTAGCACCTGAATCATTATATTTTTAGTTTCATTTATTTGTAATGGGGATGTTACCCATTGCCTCAAATTGAACTTTGCTTTATTCATTATACATTTAGCTTCCTGAATGAATTTCTGGGTTTCTTTAGTGGAATCCAAGCTTGTTACTAAATTGTCTACATAGAATGATTTGGCTAATATATCTGCTGTATCCTTTTGCTCTGTTATTAGATTAAGGTGATGTGAAATAGTTGCAGAAAGCAGGAAAGGGCTTGCAGTTAAACCAAAAACAACTTTCCGGTGTCTGTACACTTTAAGCTCTTCACCTGATCCATTCTTCCACCAAAAAACCTTAGGTAGTCCCTATCTTGTGGTGTTACTGACACTTGTAAAAATGCTTTTTCAATGTCAGCGGTTATACCAATACAACCTTTGCGAAATCCTGTTAGTATTTTGGGAATTTTATCAAGGAAATTAATTCCTTTGTCTAAGCACGAGTTTAATGACTTACCATTTTTATCTTTTGCTGATGCATCAAATATTGGACGCAACTTTGTTGTAAGACTGGCCTCCTTGGATACAGCCCTATGAGGTAAGTAATGCACTTTGCCTATGTCTCTCTCTGCATCAGGTACTTCTTCTATAATGCCTGCCTGCTCCCATTCGCTTAAAATGTTATTGTAATCATCAAACTTATTACCTGCTTTTAATTTTCTTGTTGTAGATTTCAGTCTGAGAATGGCAAGCTGTTTGTTGCTTAGAAGATCATCATGCCCAGCCTTCCATGGAAGATGCACCTCATACCTGGATTCAGAGTTGACTTGTATATTTTCTTCAAAACATGCTATCACCTCCTCTTCTATCTGCTGCTTGGACTGCACCTGCATAGGGTCATTAATGCCTAATATTTCTAAATCCCAAAAGTTAATAAAATCTTGTGAACAAAATAAAGATGTGACTATATTGCTGTTTGTTGCAGATATTTTACCCTGTAGTGTCCACCCTAATTTTGTTTTAATGGCAGTTAAACCATTTTCGAGATGAACAAAGGAATCAGTCAGTAGCAACCCTGCATAATCAGCTCCTATCAATAGACCTATATCAGAGCTCTTAGTGTCAGTCAACCTAATGTTTTGTTTGTTTAACAATCTTATTACAGACTCTTTATCCACTTTGGGAACATTTTTGCAAATACAAGATTGCTCTAAAGCTGACATATCAAATTTGAATGAACTATTAGTACTTTGTACTGTGAAATTATATACATTATACTCCTTAGAAGATACAGTGACACCTCCAAACAAAGAATGACTTAATTCTTCTTTCCCTGCCGCTGGTAGTTCAAGTTTCTCCATTACCTCTTTCTTGATATACGACCTTTGTGAGCCGCTATCAAACAAACATCGCACTGTTGCTACTCTGTCTCCACAATGGATTTTCACGGCTACAGTTTGCAGTAGAGTTGTTGTATTTGATGTCTTCAAATTATTCTGTGAGAAGTTTTGTAAAGTTGCAGCAGAGTCACTCTTTTCTGATTTTGGGTATGTTGTATGGTCACCTTTTGTTTGGGACTTGGAATATGTTTTATTGTCACTCACTGTTTTTTCAGAAGATGTCCCAGTACATAAAACAGGAGAATGTCGTTGTCCACACACATAGCACTTAACAAAACATTTGCATACCTTTGCATGATGCCCAACCTTTAGACATAAGACGCAGGCTTTCTTCTTTTTTAAATGTTCTCGCCTCTCTTCAAGAGACATTTTTGATATTTTATAGCACTCAATGCTTGAATGATCCTTTTCACACCAGATACATTTTCTATCAGCTCGCTCTTTTCGAGTAGTTTCACTGTTTACCATAAAGCATCCTGCTGTTGTTTTGAGCGGCTTACCTGTCTCTGTGTCAAATGTTGATTTAGCCATGGTTATTCTTTGTTCACTCTCCACTTCTTTCTTTAGAAATTCCAATAATGAGCTGAGTACATCATCCATTTTCTCCGGTCTCGCTCTCTCCCAGGCTTTGAGGGTATCAGTTGGTAATGCTGACTCCACCATTGGTAGAAGAAATGCAGAGAATTTATCTTTTGCAACCCCTAATATATGTAAAGCTCTCAGTTGAGCATTGAGTTTGTCATATAGTGTGTATATATGACAAACTCAATGCTCAACTGAGAGCTTTACATATATTAGGGGTTGCAAAAGATAAATTCTCTGCATTTCTTCTACCAATGGTGGAGTCAGCATTACCAACTGATACCCTCAAAGCCTGGGAGAGAGCGAGACCGGAGAAAATGGATGATGTACTCAGCTCATTATTGGAATTTCTAAAGAAAGAAGTGGAGAGTGAACAAAGAATAACCATGGCTAAATCAACATTTGACACAGAGACAGGTAAGCCGCTCAAAACAACAGCAGGATGCTTTATGGTAAACAGTGAAACTACTCGAAAAGAGCGAGCTGATAGAAAATGTATCTGGTGTGAAAAGGATCATTCAAGCATTGAGTGCTATAAAATATCAAAAATGTCTCTTGAAGAGAGGCGAGAACATTTAAAAAAGAAGAAAGCCTGCGTCTTATGTCTAAAGGTTGGGCATCATGCAAAGGTATGCAAATGTTTTGTTAAGTGCTATGTGTGTGGACAACGACATTCTCCTGTTTTATGTACTGGGACATCTTCTGAAAAAACAGTGAGTGACAATAAAACATATTCCAAGTCCCAAACAAAAGGTGACCATACAACATACCCAAAATCAGAAAAGAGTGACTCTGCTGCAACTTTACAAAACTTCTCACAGAATAATTTGAAGACATCAAATACAACAACTCTACTGCAAACTGTAGCCGTGAAAATCCATTGTGGAGACAGAGTAGCAACAGTGCGATGTTTGTTTGATAGCGGCTCACAAAGGTCGTATATCAAGAAAGAGGTAATGGAGAAACTTGAACTACCAGCGGCAGGGAAAGAAGAATTAAGTCATTCTTTGTTTGGAGGTGTCACTGTATCTTCTAAGGAGTATAATGTATATAATTTCACAGTACAAAGTACTAATAGTTCATTCAAATTTGATATGTCAGCTTTAGAGCAATCTTGTATTTGCAAAAATGTTCCCAAAGTGGATAAAGAGTCTGTAATAAGATTGTTAAACAAACAAAACATTAGGTTGACTGACACTAAGAGCTCTGATATAGGTCTATTGATAGGAGCTGATTATGCAGGGTTGCTACTGACTGATTCCTTTGTTCATCTCGAAAATGGTTTAACTGCCATTAAAACAAAATTAGGGTGGACACTACAGGGTAAAATATCTGCAACAAACAGCAATATAGTCACATCTTTATTTTGTTCACAAGATTTTATTAACTTAGTGGCTTTTGTGGACAGCATAATTCAGATTTGTTACAGTTGAAATGGCAAGCAATCATGTCATTTGGTTTCATTTATTTTTTTAATTTCCTTTCTTAGATTATTTTATATTTTGTAAATGTGAGAACGTTGAAGGCCTTGTGGATTTATAGACCATTGTCTATTTGTTAAGCACATGGTAGGTACTTGTTGACAGGCCTACACTGTCCTCCCATAAAACATTGTAAAAGTCTAATATTAAAAAAAAGTAACCGTGGAGTTTCTTGCCGGCTCTTCTCCATAAGAAACGACCAATTGGAACCGTGCACCTAGATTCTGACGTTTCATAAGTGCCCATGTAGGTTTGTTATATATATTTTGATTTTTGTCGACCGAAGAATAGACAAAGTGACAGATTTCTTTTATTCATCTGTCATTTTGTCTATTCGTCTGTCCACAAAGCCCTGCCATGCTACGTGTGCTGCAGTGATACGAATGGAAATAAAATGGGTGTGACATTGCTGTAGATAATTTACATCTTCCTATGACAAAGCTTTTAATTAAAACTTATGTCTTCAATAAAATAGTCTACACGCTAATGAGAACGGATTGTGATTATATTGTAGACTAGCCACCCGCCCTTGCTTTGCACGGTTTTCATGGTTTGCTGACAAAACATGCATAATTGAAAAACGGATCACTCAAGTGCCTGTCTATGCCCCAAAGCCAAATTGCTCCGCATCTACTGGACTGATTAAGTTGCTTTTTTTTGTAATAAGTCTAATATGAATTTATTAATACTAGTGTTGAAAACCCTAATCGATGTGTTTTTTTAATCTGTGACATTTTATATATATAAGGACTCTGTGGTTTTATATCGTGGGTGTGGCACTGTTGCAATGTCGGTAAGAAAATAAGAAATAGAAGATTGTTCAATAAAAGGTGGCTTTAATTTCGGTATCTTCGATCTGTACTAAAAATAAATAATAAATACGTGGACAAGACGTTCACAATCTGGCGACCGTGATCATGGATCAGAAAACGAAGGTACGCTCCGTATTGCGTCGGCATTTTACAAAGTCTGCTAACGCATTCGAAACTGTGCTGAACGCAACGGACTATAACGAAATCGAGGCGAAGTCATGCTATAAATTTATGGAAGAATGCCACAAAAATTTGAACACGTTAGACAGCGAGATTCAACAACTCTTAGTAAATTTAAGTGATTGGAAAGAAAAGGATCTCGATGACGAATTGAACGATGTCTCAAAATACGAAACAAGATGGATGATCCTACAAACACGATACGAATCGATTTCCAAGATTCACAGACAGGGATCGCGAGATGAAACTACCGCGTCTACATTTAAAAACATTTAACGGAAGCATAAAAAATTGGTTAACCTTCTGGGGTTCATTCCAAAAAGTTGATAGCAACCCTGAAATTGACGAAATCGACAAATTCCAATATCTATCACAGGCGATGGAAGAAGGTACTGATGTTAAGTCATTTGTGGATAGTTTTCCGTTGGCAAATACCAGTTATAAACAATGTCTTGAAGAGCTCAAAGCACGATATGCTCGAGAAGATTTACTAATCCAGGTCTATGTGAGAGAATTATTAGCATTAATATTGAATAAAGAATCAAACAATGATTTAACCTCACTTAATGCCGACGCAATACGGAGCGTACCTTCGTTTTCTGATCCATGATCACGGTCGCCAGATTGTGAACGTCTTGTCCACGTATTTATTATTTATTTTTAGTACAGATCGAAGATACCGAAATTAAAGCCACCTTTTATTGAACAATCTTCTATTTCTTATTTTCTTACCGACATTGCAACAGTGCCACACCCACGATATAAAACCACAGAGTCCTTATATATATAAAATGTCACAGATTAAAAAAACACATCGATTAGGGTTTTCAACACTAGTATTAATAAATTCATATTAGACTTATTACAAAAAAAAGCAACTTAATCAGTCCAGTAGATGCGGAGCAATTTGGCTTTGGGGCATAGACAGGCACAGTGATCCGTTTTTCAATTATGCATGTTTTGTCAGCAAACCATGAAAACCGTGCAAAGCAAGGGCGGGTGGCTAGTCTACAATATAATCACAATCCGTTCTCATTAGCGTGTAGACTATTTTATTGAAGACATAAGTTTTAATTAAAAGCTTTGTCATAGGAAGATGTAAATTATCTACAGCAATGTCACACCCATTTTATTTCCATTCGTATCACTGCAGCACACGTAGCATGGCAGGGCTTTGTGGACAGACGAATAGACAAAATGACAGATGAATAAAAGAAATCTGTCACTTTGTCTATTCTTCGGTCGACAAAAATCAAAATATATATAACAAACCTACATGGGCACTTATGAAACGTCAGAATCTAGGTGCACGGTTCCAATTGGTCGTTTCTTATGGAGAAGAGCCGGCAAGAAACTCCACGGTTACTTTTTTTTAATATTAGACTTTTACAATGTTTTATGGGAGGACAGTGTAGGCCTGTCAACAAGTACCTACCATGTGCTTAACAAATAGACAATGGTCTATAAATCCACAAGGCCTTCAACGTTCTCACATTTACAAAATATAAAATAATCTAAGAAAGGAAATTAAAAAAATAAATGAAACCAAATGACATGATTGCTTGCCATTTCAACTGTAACAAATCTGAATTATGCTGTCCACAAAAGCCACTAATGAAGAGTTGGAATTAGTATTGTAGGTATATAATGTCAAAAAGTGGTAATACTATGTCAAAGAGTTATGTAAAAAATTTGTACTTGTTTAATAATAAAAAATAAAAAAAAACACCGTTATTGGGGAGCAGTTATTAGAAATTTATGATGCCGTTTATGAGGTACCAGGGAAGCCACATGTGCAGAAGGAATTATTGCCAAACTTTCTTGTCTTCGACGTAGTCTTTAATCTTATAATATGTTTTTTTGATAAGGACACGCTTGATGTGGGTTTTGAACTGCCCATCGCTAAGTTCTGTAACAGACTTTGGCAACTTGTTATAAAAGCGGATACTGTTTATCAGAAATAACTTGCTTGTTTTAGAATCTAAAGAACAATGCCCACTTCCCATACATTTCAAAACCTGATAATAAAAGTTTATGTATAGTTATAAGGTATAGTAGAAACACTACCTGTAAGATTAGAAAATAATTTCATATGGTCGTTTTCACAATTGAAACGCTACGAAGTCCAAAATATTAGTGTTACTTTTTAGGTTAGGATTTGCCGTTATAAAGAAATAAATGTGCTAGAACGAATTATTTAACACTCGAAGTTTAGTCTAAAATAGTAATAGTTACTTAATAATACATATCTATGTTCTAAAACGTCTTTTTTACTTTGTGAATTCCTTAAAACCAGCTGCCCATATGTCACTGCTTAGATTCTCGATAATTGTCAATTTATATTGAGTGGCGAGCATTAAATGTCAAACGTCAAAAAATACGTTTCAATCGGCCTAACTCAATTACATATTGCATGATTCATTAATTTAATTATTCATTTATTTTTAAATAATCTGTTTTATACATTGACAATAAAAAAGAAATACTTACTGATTAAATAAAACGTAAAATAATGTATGAAACTCAGAAACAGAGTTGAATAAAGTCAAGTAGCAGTGTGTAAAATGGAACGTTGTAAAAAATGGTGGTTGAGATGCGTTCAAAACATGCTAATATGTTTACCCTTGAAGTAGAATAAGCAAAACAAAAAACAAAATTTAAAAAAATCCTGCGTTTCTTTTAACATTGTGATAAGCGTAATTAATATAAAATTTTATTGGCTGTTTTTTAAGATTTATTTCATTTCTATACATCGTCAGGTGAAAAATGGGCATTCCTCTTTGGGTATAACAATTTGTTTTTTACTACGTGTAGTCTCACAGGTCGTTTGGGTCGTTGCCATAATGGTCATGCTAGGTACGCGTGCTGGGATCGGTTTGAAACAAAATATTAATTTTATCTACACTCATAACAAACCCAATAAAATAGGATACAGTTATTATCCAATCGAAATAAACCCATTTTTTAAAGTTCCTTCTTTAGGCTGCTTTAAATAAATAAGTTAACAACGAAAAGTGGGCATGTAGGTCAAGCCTAAAAATAAGACTTAGTGGGTTGGTACAGTTAATGGTTAGGTAGGTATATGCCTTGGTACAAGTATTGGTAATCACTTAAACACATATGTATTGATACGCACGCTACACGAATGGTTTTCGGTTATCAAATATTTATATTACCATACAACATTTAGGACCTACGTCAATCGATCGATATATAATAATGAGGTACCAGTTTTCTTGGAAAGCCAGCTATATTTATTACCGATAGGAATTTCAAACCAAATAACCTCCCATAAAAATATTAGAGGCCGAAACATAATGAAAACCAAAATATTTTTACAGTTAATAACTGCATTTTCATCGCCCTCTTATAATTTCGAGGGGTCACAATTAGGGCGGAATATCATTCAAATTGCGATGGGTTGTGATTGATAACGTCGCACCCCTGCCTGGCCAGAGGTGTGATAATACAATACTTCCCTAATTCTTAGTCACAGACTGGCAGATTAAACTCTCAGGAATTGTTGGAGTAACCGCGTAGACAGAATGTAATTTTACAGTTCCTACAGCTACTTGATAGATATTAAAGCGAAAGCCCTAGGGTAGCAAACTCAAAAAAATCAAACTCAAATCATTTATTTCAATTAAACCCATTAAAGGCACTTTTGAATTGTCAAGGAGTCGGTCAGTCAAAAATATGAAGCTAGTTGCCCATTCCAAAGCGCAGTAGGTACCTATGGAGAAGAACGGGCAAGAAACTCCATGGACACTCTTTTAAATAATGTTCTTCTTACAAATATATTAGGTACATCGATTAATGTTGACACTATAAGTGAGAACGATGTACAAAAACCATACACGTTAAAGCGTCCAGAGTGCAGCAAAATATAATTAAAAACAATCAAAAAAAAAAATTATTAAAATAAGCCGTGGCAGCTAAGAGATGACCAGTCCCAACTGACGGTGCCCGTTCACGAACAAGACGCATGGATCAGCACCATTCAGCTCAACCATTTCGAAGGGAGCTAAATGATCCGACACACGCGCCACCGTCAGCGAGACAATTGAGTGAGCATGACATACTATCATCCGCCAGGGCACATTCAAGTCAATCTATGACATTACCCGGTAAATGGTAGCTCTACAGTACAAAGTACTCACATCTGTGCAATGCATCTATATAAAAAAATGAGATTGAGTTTATATAAAGCTTTTGACACATTGTCTGTTCCCATCCTTCCATCCAAGCTGCCTTGCATCGGCATACGAGGAATTGTTCATGATCTTTTCAAGAGTTACTTGACAGACCAATAAATCTGTGTGAAGATTGGATCAGATATAGCTGATGAGATAATCTCGTACGGAGTCCCACAGGGCAGTGTCCTCGGCCCAACGCTCTTCCTTATCTACATCAATGACTTGTGCACCCTTACTCTTCCACGTGCTAATATATTTACCTATGCCGATGATACAGCCATTATAGTACATGGGAGGAACTGGGCTGAGATCAAAAATAATGCTGAAGAATCCCTGCAAATTGTGATGGAATGGCTTCGCAAAAATCTACTTACCCTGAACCTACAAAAAACAAACTACATCCCATTCTCTATTCATGCTAGTATGAAACCCCCAAGCACATACTCAATTAGAGCGCACACCTGTCTGGACAACTCGACCTGCTCTTGCTTAATGCTCCCCACAGCAACATCTGTCAAATATTTGGGTGTGTTGATCAATGATGCGCAAATTGTGATAGAATGGCTTCGCAAAAATCTAAAACAAACTACATCCCATTCTCTATTCATGCTAGTACGAAACCCCCAAACACATACTCAATAAGAGCACACACCTGTCTGGATAAATCGACCTGCTCTTGCCTAGTGCTCCCCTCAGCAACATTTGTTAAATATTTGGGTGTGTTGATCGATGATGCGCTGAAATGGAACATGCATCTAGAGTTTACTGCCAGTAAAGTCAGGAAGACAATTCACCTCCTCAAGTCACTAACGCATTTCTTTGAGTATTTTTAAGGGCTTAAGTAATCCTAAATACGTGGTTTGGCGAACTTGGAACCATGAATAGAATTCTTCCTATTTCAAATGCCTTTTGTGACTCTGTGTCCTGAATTAATATTGGCCTGGATTTTATCAATAAAACAATTATTAAATACATTTTGGATCCGAGATAACTTCATTATTATTAATTCCAAGTTATTTAATACTATTCTTTGGCATATTTAACTTTGTTTGATTTATAATGTGCCATGTTGTTTTGGATTTATTTTTTGTTCTTTGGCAAAATATCGGTACCTGCTAAATATTATGCCTCACATTAAACAAAAAACAACTCAACTCATTTAAACTCTTCTTATTTTAATGAACATTCCAAAGCCTATATTTATTGCATGCTTCATTGTTACCACTGTACGAGTATGCAACAGTATGATTAATACATATGTATCTAAAGGTAAAGCTGCGTTTGTATGCACAAATCCGCTTGTGGTCGACTAGTCCAAGTTTCACAGTATCTAATGATATCTGACCATCCAGCTGTCTACTAAGTTCATCTTTGCGTCTACTGAGTATTTCCTTTGACCATATCCTTATAAACTTTGAAAATGTAGGTAGCACTTTATTTGACATTCTTTCTATACTTATTTTCTTATTTGATATTAAAATAATTAGGAACGATGGTTTCACTTCTAGCTAGGTATTCAAACGACTAATTCCAATGTCAAAATAATAGACACAAATAGACTCCATGTTTTTCAATCGAACTCCAACTCATTTCAACAAAATTGCACCTAAACTGACCAGAAATGTTTCCGTGTTTGTTGAAGTAACATTGATTTGATGCATTAAGACGACGGTGGAGCCTTGTAATATTATGTAAACGGCTCTACCTAACAGATAAGCTTTAGGTATATAAGCTCTATATACCTAAAGCTTATCTTACATCATTCATGTCCACTAATTGTGTGTGCGGCCGATTTTACGAATATTCATTACGTAGTGTCGTTTAGTTAATTAGTCAGTAATTGAACGGACATACCTTCCTGTTTTACAACATCTTATACCTGTACCTACATTCATAGCACGTAAAATTCTGAGTCTGATTCTGATAACACCTACAACATTAGCTATTAACAGTTGGATCTTTCCTATCAAAATGATAAAGCACGAGGTAAACCATAAAATATCAAAGAAACCAATTACACATGATTTACAAGATATTCGGAAAGTTCGCACCGTATTCCTCGGTTGACAATTTTTTTCTTAAAAAGAGTTTTTGGGCCATATATAATTATCCAAATTTTATGAATAAACAGAACGCTGTTCATGCTACTTTCTAAATCGTTAATAGCAAATGGCACCACAAAGCATAGGTACACAGCTACACATTTTTGGTAGAAAAAATAAACCGTCTAGCAGAGAAGGAAAATAATCGTTGTTTTTTGCGGCAACACAAAGTAAAGTGATTTTACTCAACGCGTGAAAACTAAGCTTTATAGTGGCGCAGCTCTAGTTCTTGCTAATGGAGTACCGAGTGACTCTAAGCTGACTAACGAATGATGCAGGTAAGTCCAGCTAAGCCGACTGAGTAAATGTGAACATTATGCTGCGCAGATGAACGGATACTCTATAGCAGGTTTGTAATTGTATCTTTGAGAAATGGAATAGAATTATAATTAGATTGGTATCCAATTCAATTAATAGTTTTAGTGTTTGTGGGTTGTGTAATGTGAATGGTGATTTACACTGGCAGGATTCACAATCTTGCCAGTGTTAACCATATAAACGAATTATGTTGCAACATTATGCGATACATAAAGTAAAAGCTAACTATTTAGGTGCAGAAAATCTAACGTGTTGTTATTTTAGGTTTAGTTACATAATTTCGTTCACTCTTAGGAGTTAATAAAAAATTATAGTATAAGAAAAACGAAGTAAATATCCCTATGATAGACTATCCCTAAGATAGACTATTTGTTCTTGGGTTAGCTTACATCAAAGCCTACTTCAAATTTTAGGGCTTCAATAACGAAAAGTTTATAAACGTTTAGTGGTCTGAAGAAAGGTAAATACAAACTTTTGATTAATAAAATATTGAAATAACGAAGCGATTTTTATATTTAAACCCAAACCGAACTTTTCAATATTGACAAATACAAAACCGGTTTCCTTGGCTTTCGAGACCTAATGCTGCCAGTAAAACTGACGTCCTTAATAAAAAGCTATTCTTCATATTTTTTACCAATGATTTCCCAACTTTTTTTTTGTTTACCAAAATGCGTGGATGCGATCCTCGATGGGCCACAGCTATTTAAATACTCGATCTAGAAAATGGCTGATCTGTATCAACAATTTTTCAGATTATCTAAAAAGTACACTTTGTAAACCAGCATATTACAAATTATAGGATTATATCCAAGATAAAAATGCTTGGAAACATGCTGGTCCAGCTGCATAGGACAATCTGGTCTAGACAAAATCAAACTGGTTGCTGATTAAATTTTTTTCGTGTAATAACAGCTAACAATATTTTTAACGAAATGTAAAAGTTTGCTAATGTGTTAAACTTTCCTAAGCCGGGAGAGTACTATGTCGCTTTGTACTGTAAGACGCCTTTCACCTTGAGATTTTACCCCACATTGCTTTAACAAACGGGTCGTAACAACATGTTGCAAGAAATCATTAATGGGGAACATAAAAGGGAACTTGTTAAGAGACTTAACTTTAGAGATCAGTTTCGGTTCAGACATATACATACAGTAGCTTCTGCCCGCGGCTTCGTCCGCGTGGATGTCGGAAATTATTCCACATGAACGTGCTACCGGACAAGTAGCCTATGTCCTTCCCAGGATGCCATCTATCTCCTTGCCAAATTGTATCTTTAACCGTTCCAACCGTTCCGAACGTACGGACAGAGTTACTTTCGAAATTATAGTTTTAGTATATTTATAGAAATGGATAAGATAATGCATAAGGCTTGACAAAAAAATCAGTACTTTTCAGATACTGGAATATCTGTACTGTAAAAATCTGGCCGTGAAGACATAAGTGAAGGAAGCTGTCATTCCACCTACATTTGCTATTCTGTAACCATCTTATCGTGAAAACTTAGGTGAAATGAGCGTGGAGTAAGATGTCAGTGCCACTGGTGCTAGCGATTGACCAAGACGGGATGACTCTGCACCCACTCCACGCAAGTCTTCTCGCAGAGATTTTCATAGAATCGACATACATACATACGGCTACATAATAGTCGACTGCTCTAATAGTTACTAAAGGTCCACCAAAATCAAAAAAAAAAAAAAAAAAACAAAAGTCATTTATTCAAACTAGGCTGAGAGTCAGCACTTTTCGAACGTCAAAATTACATAAGACAGTCCCCCAAAACGCCCGCCCTTCACCACTTCCTAGTGCTTTAGCTGGGAAGAAGAAGTGGCGCAACAAACTCCCCAGCAGCACAGCTGTCTGTTTAGTTAGAAAACCGTTGAATTATATAATTATAAGGTAATCAAAGAATAAAAACCGAAACACAAAAAAAAAACATATTAAATTATCTGCCATATTTAAGCTAGCCACGCCAATATACCCAAAACAGAAACCAATAAAAAACCAATGAAAAAAACAACATAATTAATACACAAATAAAAGCCTCCAGGCATAAGGGGCGTGACATCTTACATATGCATTATTGGATTATTTTTAAGTAAACACAAATGATAAACTAGGACCATCGAAGTAAAATAAGTTAACAGAACAATTACTTTAACAATATCAAAACCATAGACAGCAAGACGACCAGTCACCACAAGCAGCACCCGTTCACGAGCATAACGCAAAGATCAGCCATTGCCCCCCTCGCCATATTTGAGGGAAGGAGGCAACCCGATCCCCGACGCTACCGCAAGCAGTGACATCTACGGGAGCATGACGAACTCGCTGCCGGTTGCTCAGGCAAGAATATTTTAAGATCAATTGTCGAGGTCGCTAGCTAACCACTTATTGCAATACAACTCATTGAAAAACATTATAATGAGCGGATCATGTCAATAATAAATGAAGGTAACTTAAACTAATTGACTTATACAGTCAAATAAAATTAAAATAAATATACGAACTCGTATACCCTGTCAGTATGTAACCTAATTCTGGAGAAAGAACATAAACATTGTCTTGAGTTAATTACAGCGACCAGCTATTCCTATCGTTTAAATAGTCGTTAATTGAATAATATGCCTTTGAACAAAGGTTGGATTTTACTTGAGCTTTAAACGCTCACGCTGGGGCGCTGGGGCTTTAACATAACTGGCGAAATGTGGGTGTACTATAGGTACACGTCTGACTAACCTTGAAGTCTAAGCCTGATGTTGTGAAATGAAACCTACATGATTACCCACGTACAGTAAGCGTTCAAAAGTACATAGGCACGTTAAGAATCGTGAACTCGCAGTACGACTGTATGTGTTTAATACTGACTGTATTTATTTTGACATGTGAAATGTAAAAAAAATTGTATATATAAGGTGTATCTATTCATACACGATATATTTGAAGAGGGACATCTATAGGTCGAACAGAAGCTATAGAAACGAAAAAGATTTTTTATCTAAGCATCTAATTTATAAAAATTAATAATTTAATATTACTTAACACACATAATAAATATTGGCTCTTTCTTATTTTGTAACATCCATTACGCTAGTTTCTACGAAGTGTCGACGTAGAAACTACTTTCATTGAAGCGGGCGAGGTCATGGCGGCGCGCTTAGATGTCGCGTGGCTTTTATGAATGATCGAAAGAGACCCGAGCCGCGGTGCCGGAGCCACGCACGTGTGTTGCTTCAGTTGCCTCGCCCGCCGCCCGCCGCCCGCCGCGCCAATCGCCGCCGTGGTTTTTTTTAGTCCCGCGTCTACCGCATGTTGCACTGCACGTGTCTTAGCTAACGTGGAACGCATCGCGCTTCGCGCAACAAACGCAACAATGCCGAAATATTGGTATTCCAACCAGGAGTACCAGATTATGGTGGACTGCTACAATGAGGGTTGACTTATTTTGGTCACAGCACAAGCCCCCTTGCTACGGATCCTAGGAGCTGTACAGCGGCAACTGGACAATGGGATCTACATGCCCCCAGCTGCAGACGGAAGCAGGCCTGATCTTACGCCGTTGGACTTCCATGTGATAGATGTCTAGGGATAGACCTGATTTATGGTAATGACGGCCAGACCATTTCTAGTACGAAACAATTAAACTAGTGATAGAGACATTATTAAAAGTGCAAGGACACATTTTAAACGTACAACTGCAGGGCGAATATGTACAAAATTGGTGTAAATAAAAACAACATCGTTATGAGGTATGTACATTTTAAATTGTTGTAAATAAGTTGATTCTAATTTTTAAACACGCTTGCCTAATTATTGTTACAATAATTCGTTGCATACCGTATGCAGATCATGTTTCTACTAACAATGTTGTTTACCTACAAAAAGATTGGTCAATAAAACGTATAATCTAGCCGTAATGCAGTTATTTTATAGTTACAAAGGTCTTTGTGGTTATTTTACGAAAAACATGGCCAGCTATTTATCCCGTTAACCACTGGGAGGCGAGAAACAGCGTGTACCTACAACAGTCCAGTCCACATCTGCCAATCTGGTACGATTTTTGATAAAATAAATTCGCGCTATGCACTTCTTACAGTTTACATCAGTACAAACAGGTAGGTACACAATCAATCAATCAGCTGACAGATACGACTCGACGCACAGTTCGTAACCTAACAGAAGTCATTACCGCAAATTCGCGTTGCGTCAGCTGTTTATTAGTTCTTACCCAGTTTACATCTAGTAGATTGATAGAGAGTGTAACACTGTAGAATATGAATATGTTTTAATCGCATCTAGGATCCTTTTCGTAAAAAAAATAAGAAATGATTAAAACGTCTCGATACTTTCGTAAAAGTCGTGACCTCTTAGAGATCATCCCCAAGTGTCGAATCGATCCAAATTGCTCTTATGTTGGTTTATTGTTAACATAATAACGCCTGCATTCCTCGTAGATATAGGCAGAGACGTATTGTCGAATGTTAATTACAGTTCATATGTTGAGTCCGATGTACCTAAAAGGAGGTGCGGTAACCGTCGCACGCGGGCGATATGTGAGAGACGCCACTCGCTTTTATAGCTTCTGTTCGACCTATAGATGTCCCTCTTCAAATATTTCGTGTATGAATAGATACACCTTATATATTTCAACAAAAACATTAAGCTTTGATCTTTAATTTCCAAAATAAGTGATTTTAATAAGTGGTTATCTAGGGCAGTTTGTTTACATTAAGTATTTCACATTTTATTTGGTTTAAGTGAATATGGATAACAAATTGAGGATAGCTTAAGTATTCATTTTCTCTAAGAAAAGAGGATTGATACTAAACCTTATTTTTTTAATTAAATATTCACGGATATAGCGCAATATACAGGATAAACTATTCCGAAACATAAACGTTATTGTTTGCTGGGTTTCAGCGATGCAACCTTTATAGCGTGGAGTACACGGCGAACAGTTTTAATGACGTTTTGAATAATTCAACAAATGTCCGGTTAGTATGAAACCAGTTGTTTCATATTCATTCACCATGTGAAGTCTTGAATTAATTACCTTTCCACTTCATAAACAAGCGCTTCGACTACCCTCTTCCTCACATCTCTTTACCCACAGACTCACAGTATTTCTCTAGAACAAAGAATGTAATGATAAATGATACATGAAAAATGATTTATTTTCTGTAAATAGGTTTGTAAAAACACTTTTACACATCAATCATATTTTAAAAACCAGATGAGATCGGCGTTTCCTATCTGACTACTCTGAGAAGAAAGGCCGAAACAAACTCAGAGGTCACAGTCTCTTTTAAAGTCCAGACATAATCTTGGTCATATCATATGAGGACCATGTAGACTGGTGTCTAGATGGTCTTTTGAGGAAAGAACCACACGGATTTGAGTGGACCGTCCAGTCAGTGCACGCATTTGTCAATCATCGTTCAGCTCAACCCAGAACTAAGGAGCTCAACGATTCGACAATTAATACAAAAGAAAGGACATTTGGGTAGGCCGCGTAAAGCACGCAAACAGCCAGACCATCGTTAAAAGAAAAATACAATGACCCACATAGTCCTTACATTCCCAAAAATTAAAACAATATTATACTTTAAACAGTAAATATATAGATGTCATTGTTTATCTAAAAAGGTACGAATATAGAAAAAAAACAAAAATAAAAGTTTTACAGCAAATCATACATCAACAATATCTGTGTAAACTTATTGGAGCAGCTCAATCCCAAGCCATTCTGGCATAATAGGCATTCTGGCATCATTTCCGCTTTATAAAAAATTTGAATTTATTAAGGCTAAGTTCTTGAATGAGGCTAGGAAGTGTATTATGAAAACGTATACATTGACATTTAAACGAGCCTGGTAGTGGGAACAACTAATTTGTGTTTGTTCCTAGTATTTATGTTATGGATATCACTTGACATTTACGTCCTCATTTACGCAGCGCAATAATATTGCCAACGCTTCAATATTTATATTACACTGCATTTTGAAAATTATGACCACAACACCGCTAATTAAAAGATTTAAACATTCCTCACTAAAACCAACAACAACGTTCAATTAGGTGAATAGTCGTAACGAATTGCATCTACCTCACAGAATTCGAAATAATTTACTCAGTTTTCTGTGGTCTACCGACAAACTTTTATTAACTAAGTAAACAAGATGAACGAGACAAGTATCTAGACATGATTGTCGAATCACATCAAGTAATTTTATTAAAACAAACAAAAATTGTTAATTTCAGGTGATATTAATAACATATCAATAACTATAAATGGATATTATTTTAAAATAATCCGCAGGCGCAGGTGAGATTCGAACTCAGGGCTTGCCATAATCGCGCCTACCCAAGCACGGTAACGACTAAGCCAGCATGCCATATGTTAAGTTAGTTGAAATTATGAACTACTATCAATTACAGACAAAATGAGTGTGTGAGTTTGTGCGTGTCTATAGTATAGAAACAACTTAAAGAAGAAGGTCGTTAGTGAAATGAAGCGTCAATCTATTGCTTTGTGAGATTGCTTATGGACTTATGAGCACTACTGTACAACTATGTCATCATCATCATTTCAGCCAAAAGGCGTCCATTGCTGGACATAGACCTCCCCCAATCACTTACACTTTTTAGCCGTTTGGGGTCCAAACGCTCTGGTCATGGTGCAGGGATACGCGTCTCCTTTTAAAGGAAATTTCTCGACGACTTGTCGACACTTCACGTAACCAGAGCGCTGGCTCTTTCTTGGGACACTGAATAAGCATTGCCTTTCAACGTAGCAATGCTGCCAGTCTTCTGGGCACGTTTCCGAATGACAGCGAAGCGCACGATTACTTCGACGCCTAAGTGAACAAAAAACAAAAGCATTTTTTTGTATATCTTGTAGGTCTTTACCTATGAAATTGCCGTTTAGTATACAGAAAGTTAAAGTCATGTGACCAACCCGCACTGGGCCTGCGTGGTAGATTACTGCCCACTCCCTCTCATAGAGAGGAGGACTGTGTCCCAGCAGTGGGAACATAATATGCTGATTCTGAAAGAAAGTAATTTTAAATAACACTAGCTACTCGCATAAATCTTGATCCCGTGGGAGTAACGGGATAAAAACTGCATGTGTTAATCCAGGTTATGAACTATCTGTGTGCCAAATTTCATCCAAATCCGTTAAGTAGTTTTTTCGTGAAAGAATAACAAACATCCATCCATAATCACAAACTTTCGCGTTTATAATATTAGTAGAATTTTTATTTCTATCAATCAAAATATGCACCCATTAACACTGTGTTGGCAGATATGATAATGCATATCTGCCAAAACAGTGTTAATTTTTCAATGCCCTTCGAAAGACGTCAGGTGTACGGGAGCCAACAAACTCTTCAAAGGCATTTTGTATTGCCTCTCGTTATATTTTTTTTCCCTGCCAAGAAGTTGTCCAAATTTTGGAAAAAGTAGAAGTCTTCCGGCGCAAGGTCTGGTGAGTACGGTGGATGACGCAAAACTTCCAACCCTTGTAGCTCTTGTAGCTAGCTCCTAGCTCTTGTAGCTAAGTTACCGTCTGTTATGCCGTATGAGGTCGAGCGTTGTCGTGTCTCCTACACGAAAATGCAGAAGAAGCTGTGATGAATTATACCGGCACTAGAATGCCAAACAGTGAACATGATTTTTTAGGGGTATTTTTTTGTTTGGGGCATTGCCTAGGTGCTGAACTAGGGTCTAACTAACATTATAACCGCTTACGATTATCAAAAATTATCAATTTTTCATCGCAAGTGAATTTTCACTTCAAAATCCCTTCGTTTGCGTTAAGCAACGCAAGGCATACCTCAACGCGTTCGTCACACTGTCGATCGTTCAATTCGTGCGGCACCCACTAATCAAGTTTTTACCTCGCCAATTTGACGCAAGGCCAATATTGATTTGATGCTAACGTTGAAACCTGCTGCTAACTCGTAACACGTAGATTGAGTAACGTCAGCTTCCACTATCGCCTTTAATAAGTTGTTGTTGTTGTTTTAGTCTGGCGAGATGCGGGTGTATTATAGGTACACACCTCTGCCTAACCCTTCTGGGATTGCAGGCGTGATGTTATGGTTATGTTATGTTGTTGTCTTTAGTTTTCGGGCGACTACAGGGTTCATTTTTAGATCAAAATGTCCATGTCAGACGCGTTGAAATCAATAACGAGTCGTGCGGTCGTTTTAAGTGTTCACTCCGTACACGTATTTAATGTTGCAAGACCTTTGTGCGGCATTGCAACAGCGACGGAACCGTATTCCATAATTGTTCGCATTTTTATCGTGTCCATATTGAAGAAAAAGATAAAAACGTAGTGAAAACAAAACCAAAACGCTAATCAATAAACAAATGACAGAATTTGAAGTTTTAGTTAGTTGCGTTATGTAAGGTATATAATCATTATAATGCTTATAAAACAATACACACAACTGATTAGCAACCTTAGTGAGTCTAAGTTGTCAATTTTGTTTAAAGAACTTTATCTCAGTCGGAATATGGTTTTAAAAAACAATAACTGGCTAAAAGGTTTTGGACCAAAGTTAGAACTCATTTTGCGATAAGCTTTTCCAATATTTTGAGCTTCTAAAACTCAGGAATCCAGAACATAAAAAAAACTATTTCCATACCCATGGAATAGGAATGATCTCATGAAACTTGAAGTATCGAGATATGGAAAAGTATTGGCAAAGTGAAAGATTTTCTTGTTGGCACGACGCCATTCGTTAACTAGAGATCTTGTCCATCCAGATTGGATCGAAAGTATGTCATGATAACTACCTGTGTAGGCTCTTGTGTGTCACGTATACAGGGACAAGACCCTTCATATGACCTATGTTTTATGTAAATCAAAGTAAGTAAATTTGCCCAAAAATAATTGCTAGAAAACTACTTTTAGTTTTGGTGTTAATTCGCTTTTAACGTCAGTGTGCAACTTTACGCACATAAAAACATTGTGCTTATGGATGCATGCAAAGGTACAGGAATCGTGGTTATAACATATAAAAAGTGTTTTCGTAAAAGAAAACCAGTAACCGGTTCCCAGGAATTTTCCAGTACAAATCTTGTCTTCGTTAAGGGTATTTTTACATCCGTTATTGGTAGAATGTTTAAAATAGGATGTAAAAAACATAGTCATTTATTCAAACTAGTCTGAGAATCAGCGTTTTTTGAACGTCAAAATGACATAAGACAATCCCTCAAAACGCCCGCCCTTCAGCACTTCCTAGTACTTTAGCTGAAAATAAGAAGAGGCGCAGCAAACTCCCCAGCACCACAGCTGTCTGTTTAGTAAGAAGAACTAGATTCTATAGAATAATAAGTAGGTATTTATCATTACAAAACACAAAACACGCAAATAAAATGATTTGCCTTAAGTCAGTTAGCATAAGCATAATCAGCCTATTATGTTCCCACTGCTGGAGCACAGGCTTCCTCTCTGTGAGAGGGAGTGGGCCGTAATCCACCACGTGGGCCCAGTGCGGGTTAGTAGATGTCACATGTCTTCGAATTTTTGGTTCTAAGACATGCCGGTTTCCTCACGATGTTTTCTTTCACCGTTTTGAGAGCAGTGGTGATGAAATAATGTACACAAAGTAAAGTGCCTGCGTGGGTTCGAACCTGCGACCAGCAGATAAGTTAGCTAGCACACGTCAATATATGCAAAAATAAGAAATGTAAACGTATACAGAACTTAATACCTAAATAAAACCCTCCAGGCATAAAGGGCGTGCCAACTTACATAATTGTGCAAAGCTAAAACAAAGTCGCGTTCCGCGTCTTTCTGGGTGACCGCATTGTTCTTCTACATTACTCATTTACTTTTGATGCGGTTTTCACAGTCATTTAGAGAGTTTATTGCAGAAGGTACAAACAGTCAATACATTAATATTAAACTAACTTATAATAAAGAAATCTCGGTATTTTGTGAAGTCGTAAAATCTGTGTCAAGCTGAGGCAGGTCGCTAGAAAATTAATAAATTAGAGTAGGCTTGAAATTCGGACACTCGCCTTTATTGCTTAATACACTATACTTCAAAGTTGGTACCGTTCAAAATTGAAAAACAAAATCCACCCCTAAGTATAGAAAAATTTAGATTGATTTTACCACCGGCAGATTTTTACTTGTGAACCGATTGTGTTGTAACTTGGCACACGTGTGTAGTTCAGATGATGCTTCAACAAAATAAAGACTTGGAGTTGGTTTGGTGATGAAGGAGAGAGAGTTTCCCAACATTTTGCAGTAGTTACATCGTGTTTGAGCTTATCTCATTCATCCTGACGAGAGCTTAAGACCAAGCCAGGACTGTCATTGAAGTGAATACTTTCTTCCTAGTTGTTGAGTAAGGTTTCATTGTTTAGTTTATTAATGACAGCTCTCTCTTCTTGATGTAGTGCTGCATGGTCGTATTTAAATCAGATAATCTAATGTGAATGAGATTAATATATCAAGATTTCTTAATTTCATAGATGTAAATAAAAGTTATAGTACACACACAAAGAGTTAGTATGTTGAACAGTTGCATGTACCTTTCACGGTACTATCAGACGTTTCGTATGTGCCCATGTTTATGTGAAATAAATAATTTTTTCAACACACTTGCTCATAAAGTGGCTCTATTGTCACCGCAATTAGGCACAGAATGACACCCATAATCAAACTGTGACTTTTTCATTGCTATAACTCACTACTGAGTTATAATTTTTATTTTTATTTATTGGTGGAGTGGCGTTGTTCTTAAATCATTTTCTTCGTAACTAGTACTTGTAGACATTTTATTTAATAAATAACTATAAATTCAATAGTGAAAACGAGTTGTGAAAAATGTTTCGCTATGGCGGGAAAAATTAATTAGTTTTCCTATGCGCGCGCATTGCGATCGGCCACAGACTAAAGGGATGAGGTTTTTTTTTTATTTTCCGCGCATAGGGTTTGCGCCTATTCTGCCACGTACAAAATGGGGAATTAAAAGTTTTCTTCTATTACAGAGAAAACAAAAGTTATATTTGAGTGAAAGTTTTATTTATTAAACACGTACGAGTTAAAATTGTCTATTTAAATAAGAAGTTGTATGAAATGAACAAGCAATAGGAACATTAATTTATTTGTTCTATTTAACACGATCTTTTTTTTTGAGTAAAATGAGTTTTTATTGATATTTTATTCACAAGAGTGTTGAAAAACGTCGTATGATACACGTGTGTATTGATACCATAATGTACTATTACTTTGTTTTTATTTTTATTTTTGAATGTCTGATAATGGAGACGGAAGGCCGTTGAGTGACGATCCAAATATTAGCTGAGAGATTATACAAAAAAAATTAAGGTATAGATATTTACAAAGGTGACCTTGATGGCATACCATCAATATTTATTACCTACAGCTTGCGCCGCGGAGTTAAGTTTCGTGCACACTGGCGCACCACCACAGCGCGACACAAAGGCACCGCCTGACGCGCGACGGTGTCGCGCTGTGGCGTCGCGCCGATCCTTTATTGTGTCAACTTCTGCTCATATACAGCAAGTCCTTGATCTTTGGCATATTCCCTTGAAAATGGAAAATAGCATATACGTAAATTGGATAACACAGACAACCTAATTTAAAGCTATTCATTGGCGATCATCAGCACGGATTTCTTTGATCACGATCAACAATTACTAAACTGGTTCCATTTACTGAACTTTTAATTGAGGCTGTTGATGCTGGTCATCAGTCTGACGTCATTTATACTGAGTTCTGCAAGTCTTAAAATTAAGTTTACCACAAAACCTTTTCCTATAAGTTGCGTGCTTATGGTATAATTGGTAACTTGGTTAAATGGGTGATTTCATGTTTAGCAAATAGATCTTTCTTTGATATGGTAACAGGTTATCAATCTATCGTCTATAACATATCCTACGTAGTCATACAAGGCCGATCTGGGGACAATTTTATTTAATTAATGACATTCCCAGCTGTTTTCGGCTTTTCGAAATTTTAATGTAATTGTTTTGAAAAACTTTAAGCTATCCGCTTAAAGTAACAATTTGTTTATTTAACTTTATACAGAAGTAAAAAAAACTGTACCTAGGCGGACTTAATGACTGAGGCATTTACTACCCGTCAACCTTAGAGTGATGCAAAAACCAAACATGGCAGGTGCAACAAAAGGTTATTTAACTCGAAAAATAATAAAATATTAATGCATAGATACAGATAGATACATACTGTTTTACAAAAATGGGATGGCGCATACCAAACTGTTTTGGACTGTAATTAGGCGATAGACGACAGTTTGTACAAAGGAAAGGGTGCACAATACCTTACTTGATGCGATGGAGGCCTGGATACGATTGCTATTGCGCGAATCTCCCCTGTTTCTTCGAGTTTGAACACAAGAGTTACTGCGCGCGATACGACACTTTTCGAGCATACACTATCGCCAGTTCCAGTGTAGCGAAGAGATTGCGCAAGATGGCGCCACTTGTTGTAGCCGTCTTGCTCACACGCGAAAGAAAGGCTATGTGCAGGAGAGGGATAGGAATAGGAATTTGCTAAACCAACCTTATCTATTAGTATCTTGCCAACAAAAAATTTAAAGGAAATTACAAATTTATAATTCCAATCGAATCAGCGCAACCACATACATATGAACAGATTAAACTTTGTCACGAGAAATAACGATAGGTAGAGGAGAAAACGAATCCAGCAAATCAGCGCTGAGATGATTTTACAAACTTCTCATGAATATGTACATGAGCCTTCACTTAAAATATAACCGGCTGGTTGCCATCCTAATGTTCAGAGGGAGCGCGTTCCAAAGAAAGACCGCCTGGACAAAGAAAGAAGAGTGAATAAAACCAAACCGGTGACATCGTAGAAGACTATTGTTGGTGGAACGAAGAATTTTACTATGGGCAGATACTTATGGTATTGAACATGGGGGTCAGGTAAGAACGAGAAGAAGGTTTGTCGGTACTCAGACACATGATCATACTTACGTAGATTGAGGAGATCTGCATTCAGGTCATAGTAACACACATCACCATAGTCAATTATGGGAAAGATTAGGGACTTTACAATTCCTTTACGTGCCTTTATGCCTTTATGTATGATGGGAGAACGTTTTTAACCTGCTTTCGCCAGTCAAGACATGTTTCGACATGCAGACCAAGATCAGCAAACATCGGAGCTAAACGAAATGACTGAGTTGTCAAACATTACAGGTGGTACAGTAAAGCCTTTTAATTTCCTCACACTGCAGGGATGCCTTACAATAATAGGCTGACACTTGGTAGGGTTAACTGCCACCCCAAATCGGTCAGACCAGTTTTTAATCACAATTAAATCCCAATTTAGCTCCTTAATCGCATCGAATATTTTGTCCGCAATTGCCTGGCAGTAAAGCTGCAAATCTTCACCATAAAGATGATACGCAACTCCTTGGTTCGTTGGTAATTAGATGAATAAAAATGAAGAACAAAAGAGGAGTTAATATACGGTCTTGAGGGATGCCGACCGGGACTGCTGTCACCCCTTCTATGGAATCTGGTGATTAATGACCTCATCACCAAACTCAACGCCAGCAGCTATTATACAATGGGGTATGCTGACGACCTCACAATCCTTGCTTCGGAGAAGGTGACAGGTACGATCTGCAACCTCAGTCAGCAAGCGCTACGCGTCGTAGAAAATTGGTGAAGGGAAGTTAACCCAAAAACGAGCATACACTTTCCGCCTACCAAAACTGTTCAATACAGAACTTCAATTGGCCAACGCAGTCAAGTACCTCGGGGTCATTCTAGACAGTAAGTTAAACTGAAGTAGTAATTTGGCAACCTTCTCGCAGTGCAGGAAAATGATAGGTAAGAAGTAGGGACTATCCTCTAAAATTATACTATGGCTGTACACCATAGTGATATGCCCCATGATCACCAGTGGGGCAGCGGTCTGGTGGCCCCGAACCAAGCTGGCTACAGCCTTAAAAACGACTACGCATGCAACGACTAGCCTGCTTGGCAGCTAAGGGCTGCATGAGGACCACTCTGAATGCCGTAGTTGAGGCCATGCTGGAAGTGCGACCGCTCCACCTGTTTATTCAGCAGGGAGTAGAGTAGAGAGTAGAGCCCTAAATAGGTGACCACTAGGGCACAGAAGATAAAGAATTCTTGTCGCCCAATAGTCATAAGATATATCAATGGAAACAGCTTTTCAAAGAAAACCTTTGCTACAAACACGACTTTTGTCAATTGCTAGTCAGTTCCGATTTAATGACCTGAATAGGTAACAACTTGGGCCCCAAAGTTAAGGAGTTTTATAAGTGATATAAGTATATGTGATATACCAATGAAAAGTGTTTTTTAGAGAAACTTATGTTACAAAACTTCATTTGTATTTGACGGCAATCCGACAAGACTTGAAGATCAGGAAAAATTTAACTTATTCGTTTGAATTTCGTAAAAACTTATTTAAATGATAGGCAACAGCAAGTTCAAATAAATGGTGTCAATTCACTTGGTTTATAAGTAAAACTGTGTGTTCCACAAGGCTCGATATTGGGTCCTTTCCTCTTTTTAGTGAATATTAATGACCTACTCCATTTATTAGTAAATCAACCACAAATGGCGTTATTTGCTGACGATACTTCCTTAATTTTTTAAGGTAGATAGACGTGCATTAAATTTTGACGACGTAAATGCCCTACTGCTGGTCCAAAATTGGTTCACTGCTAATCATTAAGTATTAAATGGAAATAATACCAAGTGCATAAGATTTTCTTTGCCAAATGTCAAGGGTAGTGATTGTGAGATATACCTGTTTTCCTGGGGATCACGCTGGCCTCAAGGATACAATGGGGTGATCATTTAACATCTCTTGCAGGACGGCTAAGTTTCAGCAGCTTACGCTGTCAGATACATGAGTCATTTACTGATGTAGATACCGCGAGGCTGGTCTATTTTAGTTACTTTCATAGTTTCATGTCTTATGGCATTTTACTTTGGGGAGGGGCTGCAGACACCGAGTCTATTTTTATTCGGCAGAAAAGACCCGTCGAGCCATATATAGAATTTATATAATCTCCGCAGGCGCGATTTTATAGGGGAACTGCATAAGGATATTAACATCATGACGTTACCTTGTCAGTTTTTCTTTACAGTAAAAGAGATGAAAGACATTATTATAGTACTAGAAATCGGGACCTATTAGTTCAACCAGGTTTCAGACTGGCTAAAGAAGACTTATATTTCATGGGGTACGGTTTAAAATGTTACAATAAAATACCTCCCCACATTCTTCAACGAAATTCAAATCCTTAGTCAAACTGCTCCACACCACAACTAATTAATTAACATTTGAAATACTGTTGGAGCTGCTGAACACACTCAATCTTCTTTATATTATATAAATGCATAGCACAGGTGTGAGTTTTTTGTACTATGGAGCTACTATTTACCGGGTAATGTCTTACATTAACTTGAATGTGCCCTGGCGACTGACATTACTGTCATGCTCACTCAAATGTCTCGCTGACGGTGGCGCGTGTGTTGGATCATTTAGCTGCCTTCAAAATTGTTGAGCTGAATTGTGCTGATTTATGCGTCATGTTCGTGAACGGGCGCCGTCAGTTAGGACTGCTCATCTCTTAGCGGCCACGGTTTATTATAATAATTTATTTTTTGGATTGTTTTTATTAAATTTTTTGCTGCACTCTGGACGCTTTTAATGCGTACAGGTTTTGTACATCTTTCTCACATATAGGATCAACATTAATGATGTAACTAATATATTTGTAAGAACAGTATTATTTAAAAGAGTGTCCATGGAGTTTCTTGTCCATTCTTCTCCATAGGTACCTACTACGCTTTGGATTGGGCAACTACCTTCATATTTCTGACTGATCGACTCCTTGACAATTCAAAATTGCCAGTAAATGGATTTATTTGATATAAATGGTTTGAGTTTGAGTTTTAATATTATAAAATAACAAAAAATTGAGCATTTATCTTCTTCTACGTAATTGGAAAAACTGTCGTGATTATAGTGGCTTTATGGATTGAAAATTATGTTGCTGGTATCTAATGGGTTGGAGCAAAATTATGTGGCCTGGTATGAAGGTTATACTTTTTTACAAATACTGTTATGGAACATACTGGTACTCACGAGGAAGGGTGCTTCAATTTTTTTTTACTTTTATTACTTGAATTTTTCGTGAAAACAACTTGACAAGTACCTACGGGATTTTAATATTAAACTGGGTGACTCTTGAGAAACAACATTTGTGCACATCTTAGCACTATTATTCACACTTTAAGCAGCTACCCTAATATACATTACTATATGCAATGTCAACCCTTTATTATCAACCTTAACATATAAACACAACTAAGCGAAATGTGAGTGTACAAGGTGGGGCAAAAGTAAGTCAAATTGTAAATTGGCTCCCATTTGGTTGGAAATTAAATAAATTGGGTTCTGTTTTCACGGCCGAAACGTGCCGGTGCGGTGGCACGGAAATGTAGTGTAAAATGTAAAACATTAAACATGCGTGATGTTAGCATGTATGTGTTGTTACAAAACAGAAATAAATATTTAACCTTATTTAACCATTTATTTCCATCTTCAGTGCATCCTGAAGACAGATTTTCAAAGTGCAAATGAAAATTTTAAAAAGTTCTAAACACACCAATGCACTGCAGAGATTCTCAACACTCATATTAATGCTTTCCTAGAATTCCAGAGCATTGCAGAAAATGTGTGATTTTAGTAATATACTAATAAACTTTTGGTGCATTAAAACCTTTTAGGCGTGCCCATAATTGTTTTATTTTTATGTATCGTATAGTATTGCGTCGTTCTTTATGTGTAAAAACTTTTAAAACCAAAGACTGCAACATATTTCTTTAATTATCTGAAATAAAGTATAAACTGATTAATCTCGGACTTCACATTTCTAATAGTACCTGATATGTATTGTTGTGTATATATATACTTGGGTAAACAGATATCGTTTGCTACGACCAGACACGGAGATGAACTAGACAGACGTATAAAAACAACATGGAACAAATTTTGGAGCAATAAGGAAATACTAAAATCAAACCTCCCTGTAAAACTGAAGAAAAAAGTACTAGATTCCTGTATACTGCCGAGTCTCACCTATGGCTGCCAAACTTGGATATTTAATAACTACACAATAAATAAACTGCAAGTATGTCAGAGGTCAATGGAACGTAGTATACTAAATCTTAAAAGAAAAGACAAAATAAGAAATACAGTTATAAGGAAAACAACAAATGTTATAGACGCTTTGGAACATTGTAAAAAATTGAAATGGAAGTGGGCGGGTCATATAGCACGAATGAACAAAGATAAGTGGACTCATATAATAACTTCTTGGCCAGGACCACCCAATAAACGAAAAAGGGGAAGACCAAAAGAAAGATGGATGGACGAGATAAATAAAATGGCTGGTAACGACTGGCTAACTAAGGCAAAGAATAGAGAAAATTGGAGTAAAATGGAGGAGGCCTTTACTCGTAGAGAGGTCCTTAATCTACAATAAAAATAAAACAAATGCATGATAATAATATAAATAAGAATAATAAACAAATAAATACTTTATTAAAGTTAATTAATAGTCTATTAACTTATTTGAAATGCGAGATGTAAAATGTAAGCAACAAATATTAGTAAATGTGCAATTATTATAACAATTTAATGCATGCTATTATTACTGTTACTGTATTAATTGGATCTATTTACTGTATGAAATTATATTGAAATACGAATTATTAATGCAATGTAACTAATGAAATGTAATTAATTATATTAAGGAAATAAAAGGCTATAATAATAATAATAATGTATTGTTGTGTAATGACAACTCTTTATCTAAATGAAAAAATATGCAGATGAAGATCTGAAACGATCCTTTCATTTAAAAAACCTTTACCACAATTTCGTAGTATGTCCCCTCCGTTCCCACTAACTTATGAAGAGCAAAACAAATCTCATCACACGCACATACATACCCCCGGCCATAACATGTGCACACACACGTATCCCGTGCGCAGGTGGCGAGCGTGACCCAGTTCTAATAACTGGCAACTGTAGTGGAAGAGTGCACTACGCCTGTCGATACCAAGTACAACCCTTGGGTAACTACGTAAAGATTTTAAAAGTTTTTAACACGCCATCGTGTTTGTACTTTGCGAAAGAGTTGGTAAAGATTTGGTTTTCTAAGAAAGCGGTGAACGGTTACACAGTAACGGCTGTTTGTGGTGGTGGCATTTTTTGACACCAAGGTAAAAATGGCGGATTGCCATGACGGCCTTTTTAATGACGTAACCGCTCTTCTAGAAAACTGAACCTTAATAGTATGTTGTTGTGAAAGATCCTGACAAAGGAAATAAAACATAGAACACCTCCTTGTTATCCCTTAAGCATGACAATACCACACAAAAATATGGAACGCCCGCAGGATACGCAGCAGCGCAGATCGGTCGTTGAGGCTATTCTTGGGAGCATCCTTTGTCTATCAGTGGACATCTATCGGCTAAGATGATGACCAGCTCCCTCATTTCGTAACACACCATCAATCACAATCTTAATAATTTTGAAGGATTTTGCTTATCTGTGATAAAACCGGTGACCGGTGGGCGGGTGCCGGTGGTGCCGGGAGGTGATCCGAGTAATCTTCAAATGTTCGAATAAATTGTCTGACCAACAATGTAAAAAACAAAACGAACGTTGTTTAACTGTCAAATTACCGCGCTGAATAATACGAATACTAATCCTTACTAATATCATAAACACGAAGGTTTGCTTGTTTGTTGGTTTGTTACGCTGTCACGCTAACACAGCTGAACAGCGATGAATTTTGTCACACAGATAGACCACAATCTGGGTAAGGAAATGGGCTACTTCTTATCTTGGATCACGAAAGACGAAGTCGGGGGCAATAGCTAATTAGTAATAAATTAGCCACCTGTACACCTTTTACGAAATATTATTACAAGCAAAATTGTGACCAAAATGTTACAGTTGGATTACAAATACCTAATCCAGTTCTGGACATATAATATACCTAACCGACTCTAGGACAAAAGATTTAGTTTCAATAGCAAAAGTAAGGCATACAAATACAACTTGCCCACATTTCCGAATCCCCCTATAATTTAAAGGCATATTAACACCTTTATAAGCTAATGAGGACCGTAAACTATATATCACGTAAGTCTATCCCGTAGATCTGTATTGTACGGGGATTATGAAGGGTTCAATGTCCGTGCCCCGTATTATGAAACGCTTTATTTCCCGTTAATGTTCAAGCGATTCTGAATTATTTTAATATGTGGCCGATAACACGTACACACCTAATTCCTGGAAACGTTTTCGTTTGAAAATATTAATACCATTGGATATGTAAAGTGCGATGTAAAACTACCGCCTTCATTGTATGCTTTAAATGCGATTACAAGTAAAATTGCGTACAAAATATTTTCAAAGTGTTAATTAAATGCTTTTGACGAGGAAATAATACGAATATTTAGAGTTTAATAAATGAGAACCGAGGCATTATACTGAACAATATAAGCATGCCTGAAACACACCAGCTTGCACGTGTAGGTAATGCCATACATCGGCCGGCATGTGTTACTGTAGCATATTGGCCTAAATACTTGAGCCTTTATGACCCTCATCGATCTGTGCAAAAAACTAAAACTAAGTTGCGATGCCATGTTGGTGATATGTATATAATTATGTTGTATACCAAACGCAAATAAAACACCACACTTATGTAGAGATATTTATTGCATTTTAAACTTAACAACACTAAACTGACTGGGTACCTAATTTAAAGATGGAAACTTTACAAATTTTTCTGAAAGCAGATGAGTAATTGGATATAAGATTTTTCTTTACCAATAACGGAAATCTTAGCGGTAGGCTTTCGCAAATATGACCGTATATCAGCTAGAGTAAGGTTTCTTTCTGCTGAGTAATTCGTAGGGGTGTGATGAAACTGTCATTTCCTACAGATTTCCATCTGGTTCCCTCATGATTACCAACACATTGACAGACTGACTCATCCTCCTAGTTCCGGGAACAGTCACCGTTGTTCAGACAATAACTATAAGACGCGTACAGTTGCCTGCATTACATCTGAAATAATTGTAAAGATAATCATGATTATTTAAACTAAATTAAACACGAACAATGGAAAATTGGGAGCAGCGGTGGTCCGGTTTTACAACCACCCTAACTTACGTGTCCATTGGTCATGGGTTCGAAACCAAACAGGCACTGTACTTTAATTCATTACTGCTGCAATATAAAGGTAAAATACGTGAGGAAATCGGCATGTCCTAGAACCAAAATATCGAAGACAGGTTACAGCCACTGTGACTGTCTGTCACATATTCCCATTTAATTACAAAATGTTATGTTTATTTAAAACCAGCACATGGTCCGGGCCGGGGCGGAAACACATAAATTCTGCATTTAATGAGAAACAAAGGGACAAGTAACAGTGAACAGGTGGAACGCAATAATAGCCGCTGAAAAGACGCTTGCGTCACTTAATTTCTTTGAGTACTCCGAGTGTAGATGTGAGGTATCGTGTAAGTTACGACGGATCAAATATCTGTTAGGTACGCTAGCGTATGGGTTACTTACAAGTTTATATTATAATACCTATACTCTGCATCGCTCTAATAGTAAGCTTTCTAAACACTTCCATTGTATTTTCATAAGTAACTGAATTTCTTAGTCTTATTCACCATTTGTTTCAATTCTTTCCTTGCCTTCTTAATAGAACAAGGCATCGGACTTCTTCATATTTGGGAATTCATTTAAGGCGTATAGACCGAGCGAAGAAGGCATTTAACGCTACCATCCTTCCCGCAAAGCGAGCCGTGCGTTCGAGTAGCCGGTGTGAAATAAGGCGCTTGCTCGATAGTATTTGTTGAGTTTCTGGTCGAAAATTCGTGCACAATAATGGGCTTGTGCGAAGGCGCATTATTGTGATCAAAATCCAAGAATTTTCTTTCCAAAAATCTGGGCCTTTTTCGTCGAATTCGGTCTCTTAAAGCCGCATAACCCTAAATAATATTCTTTATTTACCATAGCAAGAAACCGAGTGCACAGCACCGCGATAGTCAAAGAAAACAGTCAACATGACTTTGACTTTTAATCGACTTTGGCGTGGTTTTTACGTGGCGTGGCGTGGTTCAGTTGGAAGGCGCCACTCCGAAGCTTGTTGACTAGTTTACATGTCAAACACGTAAACCCACGTCTCGTCACCAACAAATAACAACGCGTTTCATGAATGTTGGATCAGAATTGACTCGTTCTAGCATGTATAGGTAAGGGCGTTTGTGTTTGAACTAATAGCAAGGCCACGCCCATTTGTTTAAAAAGGTAAAACGTTTTTATGTGTTAAAATGACGAAGTTAGGGTGACGACTTTGAATTGATCATAAACAGAACTTACTATGTCAAATGTGAAATTGTTCATTAGACTTTAACCCAAAAGCCATTCAATAAATTTTGCCTTTTAATTTTTACAATTTATATTATTTGCAGTCTATGCTACGGCCCAAATACATTACATGTTCCCCGATTTTAGGGAAACTGTTAATTCCTAGCAACATTTTTTTTCGTCTGTGCGCGTATAGGCGGGCGTAATTACGTGCCGCTCACTCACACATAAATACCAAAGTTGTGTAAATTTTTAGTAGGGAGCCTGTATGCTTACCTATGCGTTATTATTCTAAGTTAGCTAGTTCAAGAATTACAAAAAAAAAATGCAAATTTCAAAAACAAAATGTTTCTGTAGCTACAGGAGAAATTAATTTATTAGGACCCGAACACACGTTCCACAAGCTACACCACAACTATAACACGTGGACGGGCGCATATTTGTATGAAAATAAATAGTTCATTCACACGGATCACATTTGACCGTCAAATGATACCGACCACATCAAGGCTACGTGGCAGCCACAACGATCTGTCTGTCTCCAAAAAACACCAGCCACAATGCAACCACAACGCAACTGCAAAGAAGTTGCAGCGATACTATTCACACGTACCGTCGCCGCGTCGCGTTGGAACGTGTGGTTGTCGCACGTGTGAACGGGCCCTAGTGAAAGAAAGAAAAGAAAGAAAAAACGTTTATTTAGCACAGACTAAAAGGCACACAAAGCAGGTAAAATTATAAGAGTAACAATCAAAATACAAATAAAAAATAAAATAAATGTACATTGCGAAGTATGTAACTGGCAGGGTAGTGTGCCTCACGGCAGCGCCAAAAACTGGGCCCAGTTCAGCAAAAAAAAAATGCCAGACAACTAGTGCCTGACGCTGGTTGTGGGATGTAAATCAGTTTTATACTGCAACGTGACGTGTGTATGCATACATATAAAAATGTAGTGGTGGTAAACAGTAGCGCCTGCCTTTTATCTCGTTGATGGACCATTACATTTTTGTTGACCGTTGTTTTTATTCGAGCTGACTTATTGCATCGGAAGCGGCCGCAAACGGTGGAACGGTTATAAAAACACGCAGCTGCTTCGGGTGCTCAGAGGATAACAAATCACGGGACTGTTTGAAGAATCGATGGCATGTTTTCTAAGTGGTTGTGGAATGGAAAATGTTGAATGCAATTGTTCTCCTTTCACAGCTTTTTTTGCCACAGAAAATAAACAACGAGGCAGGGGCGTTCTGACCACCGTAACCAACATGATAACAAAATCAAGTAGCTAATTTAAATAAGGACGGAACCAGGAAAGGATAATTATTCCGATAAAGTCTTTGTCAAAAGTTATTCCAATTATATTCATAAAAATGTACCGAAACGCAAACACATTTCTGTAGCACTTAGCCCACATACCGTTCACATAGGCTACCGAATATTTTATCAGGGCAATCGGTCGCGAGTACCTACCATCTATGCCCCAATAATGGGTGCTACGTAGGTGTCACGTAGTCTAGGAAATATTCCTAGACGTGACCTATGTTTTATATACTACTTGGAGTATGAATTCGCTGTAGAGTGGTTAAGTAGCGTACAATTAAAGTACGTTTGGATGAGTTTTGGATAATTAAATTGTCTCGAATTTTATCCTCGGTCATATTATTGTCATCGTTATTGATTCATGTCATTTTTTTATGATTTTTCTATAAGTAGCCCAAAGGAAAGGCAACGTGTGTTATTAATACATGATTTTTAAATATACATGTTTTGTTTAAAAAACATACATGTATTTTACCATCGCCACGCTAAGAAGAAGTCAAGAAAGAAAAAAAGAAAATTTGTTTATTCTGCACAAACAAAACGCACATAACAAAAAAAATACACTGGAGGACACTGCTGATGCTATCTGGCCGATCACAAAACAATGCTTTGTCATATTCATACTCAATGACCCAGTTTTCCTCTCAGATTGCGAGTTTCTCATAAGAAATTGAAATATCCGGATCTGGCCGTATTTCAAAGGTAAGCTCTCTAATATATGAAATCCTATCGTAATGATGCTGAGTATAAAAAATTCACTAAAACTAGTGTTCTTAGCATTAACTTTTCCAGGTTAAATACTAATGTTACAATTTAAAAGATTTGTAGACAAGTAATAAGCTAATAAAGTTTCTATGTCGCGATGACGAGCTTCTATTAACCACTAGGTATGTAAAACGATTATATTTGAAAGACAGTTTTTGCTATTTTGCCCAAGATTTAAAAAGTTTGTCCTCGTTATTAATGCGCATATAATTTGCATTAAATTCCGTATGTTGCGGAAGCCCTCAAACTGTGATTAAATTATACAGATTAGGAACACAAAGCTTGGCCAATTTTAGAGCTAACGACAATCCACTAAATGTAAGGCAGAATACCAAACCTCTACAAATTGTACCAAAATTTTCCCTCAGAACAAAAACGCTGCAATATTTTGGATAGCTGGTGGGCACGTGCTAACTCAGCGTTATTCTCCGGACGTGGGCTATGTTCTCGGCACATTAATTTGCGGGAAGGCAGCGCTCCAGGTACACACACAGATACAACCAGGCTATGCGCAGTCACGGACTGCTTGCAACCATTTGCATAGTGTCCACTGCGGTGAATATTCACTGTAACGGCTCCTATGTGCTCAGTACCTTGTTTACGAGCGTGATACGTAGGATTATGTGCTAAATTCTGGAGTGACGTCACAGCTGTGTGGATTCGACCACAGTTATTATTGCGCCAGACCAGAGCAGCTGTAGACCTACTGCCGACAAATTGCTTTGCAATTTGGCAGATGTTATATTTAAGGAAAATTTTATTGTAGTATTGATTAAAAAAAAGGTAAATGGCGATTTCAGGATAAAAAGGTTTTTTTTTATTTCAGTCATCATAGCTCGTAAGCTGCGTTTTGCAGAGGTTAGCGTGCTATTTTTATCTTCGGAAGCAGATTAAAGCGAAATGCGCAGTGACCTAAATAAGACAAGCCTCGAGATAGAACTTCAAATGAAAAAAAAAACTTCATAGTTGCTAATGTGACCGATGAAAAACCTCATGAAAGGAGACCTACCAATTTGCCATAAAGCAAATTAATGGACACGTGCATACTTCCCTATCCTCACATACGGCGCTCAAATCTGTTCTAGGATAGTTCAGCAGAGGTTCAAGCTTGAGGTTTGTCAGCGAGCAACAGCATTTTTGGAGACAGATTAACGAATCGTGTTAGGAGCACAGTGCTGCGCTCCAAAACACTAATAGCCGACGCGACGCCAACAAAGAATTAGCCAAGCTTAAGTGGGACTGGGGCGAGTCATGGACCAAATCTACCACCAAGTGGATCCCAGAAAACATGCGGTGACATCGAGCAGACCCAGGAGCTTGACGGCTGTAGACAGGATTGGTCCACACTAGTCACGCTCAGGACAGAGAGGAGTGGAAAGGAGAAAGGAACGCCTTTGCCCTGCAGTGGGACAACTTAGAGTTAAAAATAAAATTGCTCGAATGAGGTTAGAGTTTATATTTGGAGAAGGCACAGGTGTTATGTTAGTGTTGTGTTATTTTAACTTTTAATTTGTAGAAGTTGTGAACTTTTAATTGGTCAATCATCGTTCATCACTTTCTTACATTTTCCAAGAACCATCGCACTCTATTGGCGGGCCACTCCACACTTTTTTGTATGAAAATGCGTTGCGCTGCGGCCCGTAGCGGCTGTAATGTGCGCTCAGCTTTACGAAATGCAGATGGAAGCCACCATGGTCAATTACGGTGATAAGAAACCGAATCGAGAAGAAAATAATAGACCTTTCAGGGACATTTTCTTGAGAAAACAACTTTGACGTACTCGTGTCTATGTTGTCAAAGATATGAAGTCTTAGTTCTGAAGCAGCTTCAAAGCTGAAACTTCAGATACTTTGATTTTGGTGTAGAAAAGATAGCAAATCGTCGATATTAACATAACATAACAGTGGTTTCCCCTTGTTTCCCCGAAGGGTTTGGCAAAATTTTGAAACTAAATTCCACTTTTTGGGAATTCTATTTACATATTTTAAAAATATTGATAAATGTATTAAAACGTCAAATCAAATCATTTATTTTTGCAAACATGGGTAATTGGTACATAGACGTTTTCTTAAATTAAACTCCTCCATATTCTACATGTCAGTCATACAGTCTCATGAGCATGCAATTAATATTCAATTCCAAACAGAAATTCTATTGATGTCAAATAAATATGAATGTCAAATCATTAACGTGTATTGACGTTGTTTCAGAAGTGTATTGTTAACTATCTTTTTTCCCTTTTTGACATTTTTGACAAGTTTTGTACTTATACAACTACATGTACAATACATATCATTAAAATACGAAATAAGTTATCACCGGTACCTACCTCATCTCGTAACGTCAATTTATTTTGAAATTACTTACACAAACCGACTACGTTTACCGACTGAACTGTGGGGACATCGGTGGGTTTAATATTTAATATTTTAACTTTACGTTTACTTCCAGCTCTTGGTGGCGAAAGATGAATTACTGGATTAACCCTGAGTTAGCTATTAACCCCGACTCATTTAGAATAACCCATGAACGTAGGTACTTAGTTAAAAAGAAACAACAAATAAAATTACAATAAGCGAAATATCATCTACTACCAACGAGCGAACATCGGTGACCAATCTGACCTTCTGTGCTGAAAACCAAAAGTGGTGAAAGATTTTGTTGAATTACTACTTGTTCCTAAAACATAGTTTTAATATACTCGGAAATGGAATCTAAGATCAAAAATGTAAACAAAGAAATGTTAAAGTGACGTTTCAGGGGTAGTCATCACTTCTCTAGTCGTTTTAATTATTTGATTTTATAAAACTTCGTGATTTTGAAAGCACGTTGAAGCGGCGTTTCAAAATTAAACATAATATATTATAGCATGAGGTTTTCTCGTAAACGTCAGAAACCGAATAACAGTGTTACTCTGAATGACCAATACAAAATGGAGACCAGTAGGGACGCTCACTTCACTCGATTATTAGAATAACGCAATATTAATTACGTTTTTACCCACACCCCCAGCCAACCCTTCGGGGAAACGAGGCGTGAAGTTATGTATGTATGTGTAATTACGTTTTTTTTACTGTTCTCTTTTTTAGAAGGAAAAAATATATAAATAGGTAATAATAAATGAAAGTCTAAATATTTGCCTTAATTCCAGTATCATAACAATAATTTGCACGATTTTACTTCAATCGTTTATATTTTATTCTTGGATCGTGGTTTACGTCACTTTAAAGCTGAAAACTGTGTGCCATTTTATACATATGCTTACAATTTTAGCACTATATTATATTACTTTTCGAAAAACTACACAATTGAGGTTTTATCTTACAGAATTCAAATAATGTATGGTAGTATTTTTTGTATTTCTTCATAGTCATAAGCGCGACCATTGCTTTTAATACAACAGTCAAGGTGAGTATTTTAAGACCTACCATAGCTCGACGGACCGTAGGATATCGTTGATTCGGCCAGGGCCGTAAAGTAGCAGACTTGGTTATGGAATTTCGCATTTTATAATAAATTATTTGGCTAACATACATCTCAATTTATCACGCACCCCAACCATGCATATTTGGTGGATACAGCTTTGAATGAAACTTGGCGGATCATCACTGGTTACCTAAAACCGACCCCGTTACAAATTCTGTACCGACTACAATTTAATTGCCCCGTGCGAACACGGACAGTGGGCTATTGCTCTCATATTATGAGCATATTGTGGTACATGTGCGATGCAAGAAACCAGTGCTTTGTCTCTGCACCAGCTTCTTTATTTTAATTAGATAATCTTTTTAGGATTGAATAAGAAAATAAAAGGAAAATAATTATGTACAATGATTGTATGTCTTGAATATTTTTTAAGTAACATATTTATTTTGTAATATTATAAAGTGACTAAAAGAGATTTTTTATTGCTTTTATTTAACAAAGCCTTAGTTTCTATGAAAGGACGGACAGGAGGATGATGCTGTTAGAACTGTTTTTTTTCAGCTTGGTTTAATCCGACCGCCGCAATAAGAGTACATAGAGTTTCCTTATCGCTGCAGACGTATATTAGCAATTTTATGAATCATCAATTAGACGGCAACGTATATTTGTTTAGCTATACGAGTTTGAATAAAGACGAAAATCAGCATTAGTATACCTAGTTATCGCCCAATATACCAGCGATGCAGCTCTTTCACTACATTATGCAAAATGAACCTTAGTACTTTATATACACCAGGTTTATCTGGCTAAACAGATGTAGAAGGAACCTATAGATAGAGACAGAAGAGACCTTCCTATTGATAGAGATTTTTATTCAGATTCAGCATTATTTTTATTGGCCAGGAGAAGACACCCGTAAATAGTCAGGTGCGCGTTTGTGACTCGGATGTATAAACGTGGACGAAGCAAAAGGAGTGGGTATGTAAGGATCGTAGCAGGTGCTACCTTCCCTCACGGCATATATGTGTGTAAGTATGTACAGATAGGCCATTCTGTTAATAAATAATAAACAATAAGTCCATGCCCAAACTACTTTTAGATTATTTTGGTTATACATAATGTTTTATCCGAGCTGGCAAGTCGACAAGTGATGCAGCTCATGAGCTTGTTGATTATGTAGTAGGAAATTTGGATGCAGGCAAAAAGAGTATTGGCATATTCCTAGATTTGGCCGTGTATTAAAGGTGGACCTTTAGTAACTATTCGAGCAGTCCACTATTCTGTGGCTTGAAGTGAGCTGTAAATAGTGTCAACCCCAATAGCATCAGCATGTCGATTCTGTTAAAATCTCAGCGAGAAGACTTGCGTGGAGTAGTTGTCAGTGTCATCCCGTCTTGGTCAATCGCTAGAACCAGTGGCACTGACAGCTCACTCCACGCTCACTTCACCTAAGTTTTCACAGTGAGATGGTTACAGATTACCAAATGTAGGTGGAATGACAGCTCCCTTCACTTATGTCTTCACGGTCAGATTTTTACGGAATAGACCGGGAGTTGTTTGAATCAAGGTTATATATTCTAGTATATGAAAAATGCAGATTTTTGTATAAAGCCCTATGAATTATTATGTAACTTATCCATAACTATAAATTATACATTTTAAATATACATAGAAATTAAAAATTCGAAGGGAACTGTCCGTATGTTACCTTTTAACGCCTTAACCACTTCGGAACTATTAACGATACAATTTGGCAAGGAGATAGATGGCATCCTGGGAAGGACATAGGCTACTGGTCCCGGTAGCACGCTCCTGGGGGATGATTTCAGACATCTGACTCTGAAAACTGATTTATAAAGTGTAGTCTCTAAACAAGTTCCCTTTTATGCTCCACATTAATGATTTCTTGCAACATGTAGTTACGACCCGTTTCTTAAAGCAATGTGGGGTAAAATCTCAAGGTGAAAGGCGTCTTACAGTACAAAGAGACATAGTACTCTCCCGGCTTAGCTCAAAAGACCAGCGTGTACAGTCGACAACAAAGATAAATATGCAGGCAGCTATAAGTCTATTCTAGGTGGACAACTTATAGCTGCCTCATACTGCAATCATACGGATCATACGAGTCATTTATGACAGATTTCTTTTTCATTGATCCGTATGATTCATCCGTCTTTGTCTGTTCTTCCGTCGTTGTTTCTATGGGGTCATGCTTCGCGTGCTGGCATGGCATGCCGGAGAGATATTAGGGACAGGGCAATGACCGCTATTGCCGTGCTAGAGCGCGACAACTGTAGTATCTATCTACATCTGCTGTTTAACCTATTTTGTGTGACACGGCTCTTAGCGAGTATCTTAGACGAATCAAGCTATTATCCTTACGTTTTATTTTGCTTTTAACCTAAACACCAAACTCTTTAGCCACGTGTACACCCACATATCCATTCTTTGCTTACCTTGTGGTCACAAAAGACTACAATAAAACATTCATATAGGTAACAACAGAACAAATCCGGAACATGGCTTTTACGACTCAACCTACTTAACCGGAAGAGGAAATGCTTTGAGGGCTTGAAAGCGGGTTAATTTAAATAATTCGGGACAAGTAGAGAGCCCGTTGCGGGGAATGGCACATATTTAGGTTTAATAAAAACTATAGTTTTATTCCTGAGGTTTATTGTGCTCCCTCCGGTTTAATTGCAAATTATTGTTATCTTGCTCTGAGGCACGTTATTGCGATATTTTGTCTTGAGTAAGCGATCTGTGGTTTCTGTGCGTTGTCTTGGCAGCATTGTGAGGTGTTATGGGATTCACAAGAAACGTAAAAGCTTTCTTTCGATGTTTAGGTATACTATTATCAAAATGGGGTAGGCGCTACATATGAATGTAAGAAGCAACACTGAATTTACGCTATTTATTTCAAGAAAACGTCATCAATTTTACTAATTATAAATTCGCTTCAGTGATCGTATAGAGGTATGAGAAACAAGGTGTAAAGTTTACTCATCCTATATAGTAAAAGCCAGACGGGTGTTGGTTCTAACAGCCCGCCGATTGATGTCGGGACGTGGTATATATATAAGTTGCGCGTTAAACTGCGGCTAAAACTAAAACAGGATTTTGCGTGACGTCAGTGTTGTGCGTAGTTCGCATGTGGCGATGTGCCGATGGTAGATGCTGCCACAACCAGAGTCATTTTTCAACCGAACTGCGTGATGTAAGGTTCCCTTTTACAGACAATCCTTTACAGTACCTACTGAACGTATACTACGTATGCCACCATGCATAATCAGTCATAACATAATATGTTCCCACTGCTGGGACGCAGGCCTTCTCTCTGTGAGAGAGAGTGGGCCCGTTATCCACCACGCGGGCCCAGTGCGGGTTGGTAGATGTCACATGTCTTCGAATTTTTGGTTCTAAGACATTCGGTTTTCTCACTTAGTTTTAATTCACCGTTTTCAGAGCAGTGGTGATGAAATAATTTACACAAAGTAAAGCGCCTGTCTGGGTTCAAACCTACAACACGTATGCCACCGATACAATATAAATCGTCTAAAATATCATAACAGTCATTTTTTACGTTACCTTCGTCGAAAGCGTAGGGAACAAAATCTTCTAAATGGCTGCGTCGCAGAAAATGTGCAATATTTTCGAAATAATAGGCCACAATCATCGTAAGTTATCTCCTAAACTACTCTCGAAGGCATGCTGTAGCCACCATTTCTATTATTACTCAAACTGCAATCAAGCACACTCTATTTTCAAAGTTTTAATTTATTTCTCTCATAGACAACAGCATCCCTGCAGTAGCCACCAGCCAGAAATAAAACTAAATATATTTCGGTCGCGCCTCGTTTGTTTTCTATGAATATTCCATGGCTATTTTGTTAATATCCAGACTTTGCTTTAAATGTTTTATTCCCAGTCCTTTGCAGAATAAAGCATTAATTAATTAAAATGTGTCTCAGTAAGGTGACACCTTTCGTTATGTTTGTTATGTTTTGTTAATTGCAAACTAAGATTTTACTGGTGTTTTTTTTTTCAAAGTTATAGGCGAAATTACTGATTTTTCTACATTTTGGTTTGTTGTTTGATTGACAGCATTCAAGCTCTAATAGTAAGTGACCCAAACCGCATTGAATTTGTGACGGCATCGGCCGGCGTCTGTCCGCACAGTGGAATTGGGGTGATACCACAGATTATTTATTTCAGAGGTTAGGAACCTAATGTGGAATCAAAACTTGGTATTGTTATGAGTATTAATTGAATCATACATAAGTAAAGGTTCTTACGAAAAACCAGTTAATCGAAACATAATCTCATTAATTTTCTTTTTACCGTGTAGGGGGAAAACGCTAATGGCACTTTAAATAGACAGTAATGAAAGTTCATGCGACAGCGGAATAATGAGTACCCGTTTACAAAAACACAGAATAAAAATATTGTTAGTTATTTACACAGTACAGTAATATGTTCATGACGTTTACATTAACTTAGTTTCTTCCCGTGTACCATAGAGATCTGGTCTAGACCAAAGTAGTGTTGTCATTTTTCTAACATTATCTTACGTCACTTCCAATCTTACAGTGGGACCTTGTAACTTGTAACTGGATTTGTAACTGCAATGGCATATTAGAATGTTTAAGCTTGGTTTATCAGTTAAACATTGCATTGAACTGTCCTGTGTTGAGCTAGATAAGCATGTTGTAGTGTGCGTGTACAGGCCCCCTAATTACCAGAACTTTCTTTATTTGAGTCAATATTGGAAGATGTTTTAGCAAATCTTGCACCCAAAGCTGTAATTATTTGTGGTGATTTAAATATTAATATTTTGAAAAATATTTCAAATAGCAGTAGATTATTAAGCCTTTCTAAATCGTTAAATTTATCTAATGTGTTTACCAACTAGAGTTAGTCCAATTATCTGCCGTCTGATCATAGTAGACAAACGTTAACTTTTCAGTTTAAAACACCTTTGCAAAAACTGCAAATAAAATTTAGACCAATAACGACTGGCCAATTTAATAGATATAAGAGAATAGATATAAGATGTATTAATAGATACCTTCATATTCTGAGTCTGGGTTTCGGTTATATTTGGTTGAAATTCGTAAGATAGCATCTGAGAATATTGGGAGAGCTACTGCGTCGCAAAGGGAAAAATGAGACCGTTTTATAGGGGCGATTCCTTCTTCATTGATTGTGACAGGGGTCCGACTGGGCTTTGCAGGGAGTACTGACTTCCCTTTGTTGTGTGTCTCTGCCATGCCCGGGGGATGTGAGGGCTTGGTGGATGTAGCTACCACCTTGACTGGTAGCTTGAAGGAGGCCGAGATGGCGGCAGTTCGGCATTGGCGAGTGGATTGGGTGTCGTCGGGTGGTGGCAGTGATGTATTGTCTATTTGTAGTTCACGTACGTTAACAGCTCTGGAAACCTCTCGGCCTCTGAGAGTGAAGAAACGTAATTAAAGGTAACATTGATAATAATCTGTGAGCTAAAGTAACTGTAAGGATAATATAAGGGACCGACTCATGCGGGTTGACGTCCTATGATGTGTGTTATTGGGTGAGTCTAAAGAACTGCCATATGCAGGCTGATGTTCTGGATCATATTATAAAGTGATCGTCTAGTCTGAGAGGCTATGAGATCAATGGAGATATGTGTGGGTGGTACTAGTGAGTGATCGGAGCGACGTTGATGGGTTGCCCGTTCCATGTTATTTGGTGAGATAGCTGGTTGGAGGGACGACTATTTCAGTTGTCCGGGTCAGCTCCTAAAAGGTTGAGTTTGTGGGAATATAAAATGTTGTAATGTATGTCACTGATGGACGAGCGTACAAAGTAATGTATCTACCAGTTTTAATTCTCTTTACAGAAAAATGGGCACGCGGTGACTTAAGGGAATGGAGACGCACAAGGTCTTGCGAATGTCAGTGTGGCCGTGACGGCGCTTCAATACTTAAATAAGTGCTATTTAGTTTTCATAGATGTCGTTTGTTGGTTAAGAGTGTCATGAACTGTCATGAACATGAACTATGTGTCTGCTACGACACATTCAATGACAAGCACATTGAAGTGACATTTTGCTGGCTGTATGACATGACACTCGGTCGGCGTCGCACAGGCGTGCTACGCATTCGGTGGAGTGTCTAAGTCGAGTCTATTATTAAGATTAAAATAGTTTGTTTCTGTTATAGGCTCTAAAATCTAAATCAAAATATTTTATTTCACATAAACTTACATGGGCACTTATGAAACGTCAGATTCTAGGTGCACGGTTCCAATTGGTCGTTTCCTATGGAGAAGAGCCGGCAAGAAACTCCACGGTTACTCTTTTAAAAATATTTATCTTTTACAATGTTTTTTAATTACAGTGTTAAAAGGTATGGGAGGACAGTGTAGGCCTGTCAACAAGTACCATATGTTAAGCAAATAGACAATGGTCTATAAATTTACAATCTAAAGTAAATGACTTACATAGCATGTGTGGATTGTTGAGACTAGTACTTTAAAACATTTGATTATATAATCTACAGGCACTATTTTAGTCCGGACTAACAAGAGACAAAACAAAGAGACAAAAAATAGACAAAAAAGAGAGAAAAGGAGACAAAAAAAGAGACCTAAAGAGAGAGAGCAAAAAAGAGCAAAAAAAAAACTGTATAAACTGGTGTGATCTTGAAAGGTCATTCATGACCGGACCAAGCAGTAACAATCCTGAAGGGTTTGTTATAACCGGACCAGGAGATTATAACTCTGTAGGGTCGTTAGACCTGACCGGGAGGTTATAATTCTGAACGGTCATTAGACCAGTCCAGGCGGTTATAATTCTGAAGGGTCGCTAGACCGGGCCAGAAGATTATAACTCTGAAAGAGTAAACCGGACCAGATTGCTAAAGTCCTGAAGACTCAATAACGAGCGGTCCAGAATTAGTAGTAAACTCTGCAGGGCTGAACCGGACCAGATTACTAGTATAAGTACTGAAGGCTCAATATCGAGCGGTCCAGAGTTGGTTGCACAGCCAGTAGGCATGACCTGGATTTTTCGATCATCGAGATTGCTAGTCAGATGAACGAACATTAAAAATAACATTATGTCTTTTAAGACAATGCTTGATGAGACTACGCGTACGAGGACGTCCGCACGTCAGTATGGCCGTGTCGGCGTCACCGTTGTAAGCAGTAGGTGCAGCGGGCCGAGTTACGCTGTGCATAGCGGGACGTTCGCTTCCCCACTCTCCCCACTTCTCAAGCAACTTAATGTAGGGGCTCGGCCCGGTGCACCTGCTGTGGCGCCTAGAGCTATTATAGCGATCTATTTAATTAATTAACAAGCTGTTGGAATAAAATAGTTGGTTACTGCTATATTTCATACTTTCCTTTAATATGTCGGACCTCTGCCTTCAGGTTATTTCATGGTGATTATTTTATAAGAAATTGTGAGTGAAATAAAGCGATTGTGCTATAACTAGTATATCTATTTTCTTCGCCCGACAATCCACGCCTACTTACAAAGTGCAAGTGTATTATCGCTGATGAGGGCCTATCCCGATATATGCAACCATAAAGTCAATAATAATAAAAACAAAGTTTCCTTATTGTTGTCAACAATAAAGTCGCTCAAATAGATTGGTTCGGTCAAACCGCCATAAATATGGTTCAGTCATCCCGCCAATGATATCCAAGCATTAGTGTTCAAAAATATGGAACACATTTGAAAAATAAACTTTACTGCTATAAATTTTATGTATTATTTCTCACATTGATTAATATTAAAACATTTAAGCTCTAACTTAGAAGTAACTATTTTTTCTAATACACCATCTAAACATCTTAAACGACGGATGCTTTTGATTCCTCACCCAAAGTCTCAACAAATTGATTGCACGTCCTAGACTGTCCGTTTGAATTTCAATTTATAAATGAAAAACCCTTGATAGCAAATGAAGCTTTTCGGCGAAGAAAAATCAAATTTACCGTAGATCTATGGGAAATGTCATGGGAATGAAAAATAAAATCTTATATCATTTACCCTCTCAGGCACAAATCCAACCTCCGGCAAAAAAAAAGAAGGCTGACCTGGGAAGCGAACCGAGGACATCATGCTAAGCAGTAGCGCTTGTGACCACTAAACCAATGTGGCAGTCTGTCAATGACTTTAACATCTCGTTAAAAATATTTCTAGATTTTACTGTCATCACGGTTATATTATCCTCTACATTTACTGCTTCAAAGTAGGGCGATGGATTGCGTGAAAAATGATGTGGATAGGCTCCACAACAAATGTACTGCTGCATCGACATAATGAATGGGAATAAAATAGGTTTATATGTCATAGGAACATTTCCATTTAAAAAGATAACTAACTTGAGTAGGTACGAAATGGATACTTAATACTCTCGGACATTTATCAAGTAGTATTATTTAATCGAGATGAGTATTTTAAATGAAAGTGCAGTAATATGACTGAGCTCTTGAGGTCTCTGGTCGGAATTGATTCAATGACTCGTTCGGACATTTCATTTGCGTGCATCCCTCGGTCGCTCCCCACTACTCGCTCCTGTAAAGCCTTTTACGCCGCTCGAAGAGTTTTGATACTAAGCGCGAATATTATTTAACAACATATTTTTTTTCTCGAATTACATAATAATAATAGCGAGTGTGTAACCGTTATGTGTGAGACTTGGTTTTATTCTTTATTTTCATCAATTTCTTGATCAAAAGAGAAAAAGAGCTGTAATACCTTCGTCATCGTCTGCTCTTTTTTACCCCCAAAGTGAAAGTCACTGAACCATTTTTCATTCGACTTGTGACGCAGAGAAACATAGAGAAAAATAACTCTAAATCAATCAATAATAAAACCGTTGACTTTTCATATATAGGTCCATCATCTGCCAGCCTTTTCCCAACTATGATGGGGTCAGCTACCAGTCTAACCGGATGCAGCTGAATACCAGTATTTAACATGGAGCGATCTGACCTCCACAACCCAGTTACTGGGTAACACGATACTCCTTTGTAGGTCTGGTTGTCAGACTTTCGGCCATCATTTCAAATAAAGTAATAATAACAATCAAGTATGTGTCAAATGAGCCCGACTCATTTCGCAGGAAATTCTAATCACCTTCCCGATGTTCTCGATGTAGCGCTGCTCAAGAATGTGAACCTCCGTTTGCAATCGATAGAGACGTTCCACGAGCTTAACTCTGACCACCGCCCTGTAGTCATGCATCTTGCATCCTACTCGGTCCCGACGAACCCCAACCGCCCCCCTCAGGCCCAGATGATAACCGACTGGAGGAAAGTAAGTGAAAGACTGAAATCCACCACGTCGCCTCAATTGGACACCAGCCCCGATCACATAGTGTCAGTCGCCGACACGACGGCCGCAATCGACTCGTTTACTGAGCACGTTCAATCCGTTTTGACGGATTGTTCACGGGAAGTTCCGGTGATGAAAGACCATCGCTGAAAACTATTACTACTACTACCATTTGTTGGGGATTCCCAGAGGTGTTAGAATTAAAATAGCGGACTGTAATTTTAGGTATGGTTCGTATATTGGACGTAAGAACGCGCGCCTCTATGGTCCGTCTTTTTGAATGGTACTATGTCAATAGATCTAAACATTTTTTCAATGTCTGCCGATACTACAAACTTATGCTGGCGGAATCTGAGGAGAATCGATAAGAGATCGTCTTGGACAGTAGGGCCGACCATCTGAATTTCATTGTATGAAATTCCTGAAGTGGTGACAGCAGAAGCGTCGAAGACTGTACGCAACTTTGTCGTTGTACTGGACTCCCGAAGTACGCCATGATGAGGAAGGTAGTAGTTGACATTGTCACTGTATGGAAAAAGGGTTTTATTTTCAGTCATGTGACCTAACTGCTCGTATTCTTTCATGAAGTCTAAATATTTCTCCTTGAATATAGGTTCTCGTTTGAATTTTCGCTCAAGCGATAAAAAGCGGCACTTAGCCATCTCAAAAGAATCACCTAAGACCTGGGGATCCCGCTTGAGAGGAATGGTGACGACAAAGCGACCATCGTCATTAAGAGTGGTGTTGACAGTAAAACTATTTTCACATTTTCACACGCACGTTCCTCTGCGGATTGAGAATGCTCAAGAGAAACACTATCTACTTCCCAAAAACGAGTGAGATCAATATCAAGTTGACCTTGAGTAAAAAGACATTGACTGAATGTACATTTTGGACTCGATATGTGACCAGTGACTATCCATCCGAACTCTGAACTACGTAACATAGGTAAATGCTTGCCTAGGCTAATCTTTTTGCTACCTAGAATATCCCAGAAGATTTCTGCCCCGATAAGAAGATCGACCTTAGAAGGAATGTTATAAGAGGGGTCAGATAGACATAAGCCTGCTGGAATTTGAATGTGTTGTGTGTCAATGTATGTGATTGGTACTGCTGTGGTGACGTTGGTGAACACGTGACAATCAATGTTAGTCCTATAGCTAGAATTGAATGACTCAATTGTGAGATTGCAAGACTGTGTACTATTGGATACATGATTATTGAAACCTGATACCGTGGAGCTCACGTTCCGCCTCGGCAAACCCAGCTTACTGCAGAAAGCTTCGGAAACGATATTTATTCCGCTACCGTTGTCCAAGATCGCCCGAGCGGTGTGTTTGTTGCCCTTGCTGTCAACCACTCTTACCAACGCTGTGGAAAGGAAAACACGCGTCGGAGTAGTAATCGGTAGAACATCAGTTGTCAATACAATATCTTTTGAAGATGAATCACGAGAAGCAGATTGCTCGGATTCTTCAACGTGCAAAAGAGTGTTGTGCTTTTTTTTGCAATATTTGCAGTGTGACAAAAAACATTTCTTTGCTACATGACCGAATCGCAAACAGTTCAAACACACATTGAACTCCTTTACTTTAGAAATCCGAGATTCTAGTGGAAGACTTCTAAATGATTCGCAAGTGAACAGCTGATGTGACTCATCGTCGCACAATGGGCATGATTTACGTTTTAATGTTTTATTTTTGCTATTTGTGCTATTATTTATTACTAAACTTTTCGCTTTTACGGGTTCTGATTTTATTTTATTATTTTTATTGTTCTCTTCTAAAGTTTGTAATAAGTCGGCTCTGTTATTTAAAAATGTTATGAACTGTGATAGGGATGGGGATGTAGTTAATGTATTCCTATGTTCTTCCCACTGTCGACCCGTCACACTATCAAGTTTGGTTGACATCATATAAATTACGAGCGTATCCCAATACTGAGTGGGTTCTTTCAATGATGTGAGAGCCCTGATGTTCTTGTTAGTTACATCAATAAGATATTGGATCGACTTACACGATTCTGATCGAATAGGATCTACGTTAAACAAAGCCTGTATGTGATTATTAACCAGTAAACGACTATTATCGAATCGCTCGCACAATAATTCCCACGCAATTTTATAGTTGTCGCTTTTAAAATCGATGTTTTTAATAATCAGAGCAGCACTTCCCTGAAGAGAAGCCCGTAAATAGTGGAACTTATTAATGTTATCAATGCTTTCACTGTTATGTATAAGAGAAAGGAATGTGTCTTTAAATTCAAGCCAGTCTTGATAGCCGCCACTGTAATTTGGTAAGTAAATTTTCGGTAGCCTAACCAAATTTCTCACTCGCCCACCTGTTTCTGCATCACTAAACTCCAACACAGACCCGCTGCGCTTCCCTCCGGCAGCAATCAGGCTCTTGGCTGTGGCCACCAGCGGGTAGTAGTCGCTGTCAAACTGTACACGCTCGGCGGAAACTTCATCGGTTGGTGGCTCATCGGATAGGATCTCGATTTCAATCTGTAACGCGTCGAATTCCTCGCATAAGGGCTCAAATTTTCGTAAGCGACACTCCAAATCTATGATTTGTAGTTCCGTTAATGATTTTGAAGTTTTCATTAATTTTATGTGATTGCCAAAAATAGTAAGCTTTGATTTTATAGCTGAGCGTTTTTTAACTAAAGTTTTAAGTTCAGACATGATCAAAAAACGAACCTCAAATCGCAATAAGGGCAACAGCTGATTTTAAGCACCGTAATAAGAGAGTTGTAAGCAATAATTATAACCAGGTAGCTGTGGTCAATGACTGTGCGTAATGATTTGAAGTAAACAAGATGATTCATGCGATAGGCATTCAACGCTCGAGTTTTATGACTGCAAGTAGCTCACAATAGATAACGGGATATGTATTTATCAATGAGTTTAACGTATGAAGAATGCACAAAGCAGCGGCTCAAGTTTTAGCAAAATGTGTATGATATTTAAAACGGAAATATGAATTTGAGTAGCTATGAGAAGAGGGAATAAGAGGAATAAATAGGAACGAACTCACAAGATGTCTTATCCTTTATCCTGAGACGAGACGGTTTGTTCGTCCTTCAGATGTCCTTCCTTGACCTCCTCGAAAGTCGTCGCGTAATGGCCGGCGCGTACGACTCGCTAAAGTTTCTTGATTATGACACGGAATATTCTCCAAAATAAGCTTCAAGACGTTCTTAGTGTCCTTTTCCACGGTGAGAGGACCATTTAGACGCCCAAATCCACGCCCCTCCCGACCCTTGCTCGAGCCAGCCCGCGCCGCTGAGCCTGTAGCTTTAAATTCGTCTCAAAATAATATCAATCCTGATCCAGCTAGTCACTTGCTGCCTTCTTCCAGCGACGCCCTAAGCCGAGGTTCGTATCCCACAGGGGGTGCCCTTAGCGTTGTCGCTTAGTTTTAGTTAGCATTCAGTTTAAGTCCTGGCTGGAGGCCTTAATTTATTAGGGCAACCACAGACAAGTCCGCTTAAGCAGACGACAACCTCATAGGTTGACGTGCGAGATGCCAAACAAACAAACAAAAAACAAAAAAAGTATGTATCAATGTCTTTAGATCGTAGTCCAAATTGCATCTATTTTGGTGATGGCAACGGATTACAGGATTGGAATCCAGATTGATTATTGGAATTTCCGTTCGCTTTATTCAAGTTGACGTCGTCCACTAGCGATGTCAATATTACCCACGGCTTATCTATTATTCCATTCACGCAAATTAGACACACATCTAAGAACATGAGGGTGATAATGTGGAACATATCATAACATGACGCCTGTACTCTCCGAAGGATTTGGCAAAGAGACCTTAGTTAGTTATGTTTAAGTCCCATGTAATAAGGGCAAAGTCTATGGCCATCAACCGGGCACAAATCCCAGACTCCAGGCTGCTACTGAGAAATTTCCAGAACCCAGGATCTTATGTTCAGCAGTAGCACTTGCGACTTCTTAACCGACGAGGCAATCATGTATGTTTGTGTGTTCTTGTTTTAATTTTTATTAATATTTTTTTGATCTATGTCGTACACAACAATTCAGGTAATTATTTTGTGTTAGTAGGTTGAAAGCACCTACAAACTGAGATGATTTATTTTAGAAATATGTACACGTATGTATGTAAGTATATTCTCATATTGTATGATTATATTTAAATTAGAGTATTTTAGGTCTAGTGGTCGCAATCGCTACTGCTGAGCATGAGGGACTGGGTCCGATTCCTAGGTCGGGCAACGTGTTATTGGGTTTTTCTATCTGGAATTTCTCCGTAGCAGCCCGAAGTCTGGATTTGTGCCCGGTAGATGGCAATAGGCTCACTCCCTATTACATGGGACTTAAACATAACTGGCGAAATGTGGGTGTAATATAGGTACACCTCTGCCCAACCCTTCGGGGAAACAAGGCGTGATGTTATGTTATGTTATGTAGAGTATTTTGATGTATTTATTTTTCACTTCTATTCTTACACACGTTACATCTCTTTCAAATACTCTCCTATCGCGTTTATGCTGGAAGAGGTTTTTTTAGAAATAAGCATCACCTATGTACGTACTTTTCTGTTCTTTTCTTCTTTTATGTTTTTGTGTGTACATGAATGGTTCAATAAATTAATAAAAATGAAAGTTTCAATAACGTTAGTGTGAATGTTATCAGTAGGGACTAACCCTTAAATAACTAGGAACACACTTTTCTAAATCACAGAAGCCAGCACAGAGCACAAACAGAAAGAAATGAACTTGCAGGTAATTAGTCGAATTCCCAGTTGGATTGGTGCTTCTAATTAAATCAACAATGACGCCAGAAGACAATTCTCGTATTTAAAAACGTTCAAATTCAAGTCGCAATCTCATCTCACCGTCTACAGGCTACATATCAATGACATAAACTTGTCATTCTGGTCTAAGATTTGGTCGGAATTCGATTGACGTGTCCGGGATAAGCCCACGTTCGCACTAGCGTAAAAATATCGCGGCGGGATTTTATCGCGCAACTGTCAACTCTCTATTCAACTGTGGTCTCTCGGTGTCAAACTGATCGTTGAAAATCCAGGCATATGTCTAACACGTTAGCGCAATGCAAAGATTGCATGGCGTGCATCTGCGGCGTTTGCAGATCACTTAATATGAATGAGTGTTGGTGTTAGCTACATATCAACTTCAGCTGAGTTTAAAAAAAACCATTCAAGCGTCAGTTTTGTTTATGTTTCAGGTTTCTGAAAACCAAAATATTAATTTAAGTGTCAAACTCATATCAAGTGATTTGAGTGGCTGTCGGTATTTAGGTCTACCAATTACAGCAGTTAACAGTTTGTTTGTTACCTTTTGTCTTGATCAACTTTTCAGAAACCGAGTGTTAGAATGTTCTTTATATATAATACTAACAATTTCTAAAAATGTTCCACAAATGAACTCTCTGTCTGAATCCTTCATGTAGAATTAATGTATCTTATAATAACCACTTTTCAACATTAAAGAGGTAATATGGTTCAAAAGTGGTTCACCGCAAATGTCCATGTAAGTTCGTTAAATCCCTTAAAACAATAAGCAAATTAGATGTCACCTACAGATAAATTTTTACCCAACTGCGGCGCGAAAGGATGGTATCTAATGTTATTTAGTTCCTTATTTTCGTTAATAAAAACACTCTCAGCAAGACATCTGAAACTATAATTCAAGATAAAGTTACAGTCTACGAGATCTGTTTGTGTTTTGTTTGTAAACAGTAGTTGCTGTTGTCAGAAGCCTGGTTTTTATTCCAGTCTTTAGTGCAGTCGGAATTGTATGGAAAAGGGTTGTCCTTTCGTTCTAGGGTTGACAAATGTCAGGTGTCAGTCGGACATGTTTGTGTTCACCTTGGTCCGGGCGAAAATAAGAGCGTCCGGTTATACTGAGGTTGTAAGTCTTTTTTATGAAGGACATTTGTATATCTTTTATGCCTATGAATGTGGACAGTTAAGATTAAAAGAGGCATTAAAATAGTAACCAAGCTAGCCAAGCTATGCAACTTAACTATATTTTAGTTCGACAGCACTAAAATGGCACTGAGTGGATTAATTTAGTTATTTTATTGAGTTATACATCATCTCTTTTCTTTTGTAAAATAACAGTACATTCTAAATTTAAATATGAGAGCATAGATAGTCATTAAGTAGGCGAAAAAGTCTTTGAAAAAGTGTTTCATACTAAACGTTAAATCTCGTATCAATTACTAATCATCTATTGATACCTTTTTGTTCATTACGACCAGCTTTTATAATGTAGATACCTACTACATACAATAACATAGATATTCGAATTTGCCGTTCGTTTTTTAACTCCGGTAATCTGACAATTATCAAGTCTTTGTGTTTGCTCTATTTAGTCTAAGAGTTTGACATTACACCAGTCAAATTACTATCTGGATTTCGATTTAGCCACACTAAATCGGCAAAGATAAAAAAGATTATGTGGGATTAGAAAAACTAACTATATGCTCCTACAAATCTCTTCACTTTCACATATTATTTTTCACCTTACTCCATCGACATGCATAACTCACAGGATATTCATCGTCGCCCACTTTACACCTGCGGGTAGTCGCGAAACTATTTTTATTATTTGACGTAGCGCCGCACGACTCCTGAATACATCTCAATGCAGTGGCGGTAGATCAGTTATTTACAATAACGGTATTATTGATGTTTATAGGTTTTTTTTAATATAAATAGGCCTGCTTTGGTTGGTGGCGTAGTATGGTTGTTAGCTAATATTAGACCATCGAGAAATGTCTCGTACAAGGCGAAAATACCTACCCCTTGCGATCACTCATCTGTCGCTCATAGTTGTAGTTTAAAGCATACCTACTGCGCACACACTACTATAGACAAGAGAACTGGCGGGCATAGACAAGTGCCGTTCAACTATACTTCTATCACCATCATCCACAATCTTGGAATAAGCGTCCTTCATAATCCAGGCTTAAATGATCGAAAACTTAAATCATGTGGCCTAAAGCCATAGCTACTATTGAAAAAGCTGTAACCACTAAACATTTTTATATAATAGTGTAAGAGGAAGTCCGAACACGAACACGTTTCCGATCCGCGCCGACTCGCGCGGCTTAACTTGTTTAACTAGTTTCGCCAACTCTAAGGCTTTCAAATCTATCCATAGGTAATATATACCTACTTTTTACGTATAAGTCACAGTACTCACAGTTTGTCCAAACCTATCTATATGTCACAGTTTTGGCACTAGACGACTCGTAGTGAACCGTCGCCGCGTCACACACAGACAACGTACAACACTACTACACTATCTCGGTAGTGCTGTATCTACTCGGCGGTTTGATAGGTTACAAGGTACTGAAAAAGTTGTCTACAATAGCCGAACTGCTTTTGTAGGCTGGTAAGTAATTGACTATGGTTAATTCGAACGTACAAGCTTGTTTTAAACGAGCTGACATATGAAATACAGTTTTTTTGTTTGAAAGAACAATTATGTAGATAGGCCCGTCCATGTAACACGTTCATAATCTCAATATAAAAAGATAACTTAAATATATAACATGTTTTTTCCTCTACCTACGTCCCCCGGTGTAGATCTGAAGGCACACTATAGTACTTCGTCATCACCTACCTACCTAATCGAAATAAATTACAAAATCTTTGTGATCGAATTTATCAACCGTTTAAATAGTGTTTTAATTCTTCAGTCAAAGCAAGATGAGCTTTTCATATGCATGACAAATCTGTAGGTAACTACGACCGCCACTTATTCGACTGCTAAAATATTTACAAATCGCGCATCACTTAGATAGGTAGGTACTCACCGACCGGCCTTAGTGGTGTGAAAGTTTCTCCAAATTCTTTAGGCGCCAGGCAGGCGGTCATCGCGGATCGATGCCAAGATATTTTGAAGATATTTCCTGTTTTGTGTATCATGCGTTTCATCTAGGATTAGTCTAAGGGTAGATGACCAAGAATAGATGGGTCTCATTACGACAAACGTAAAGTTAACCAATAATCTTGAAAGAGCTAAGTTTGTTTTGAATTCTGTTATGTCATATGGTTTAAATTGTTTTTATTAATTTTCCTTATTACATTCGTTTATATTTTGTTAATGTGAGAACGTTGTAGGCCTTGTAGATTGTAAATTTATCGACAATTGTCTATTTCTTAAACATATGGTACCTTTTGACAGGCCTACACTGTCCTCCCATACCTATTAACACTGTAATTAAATATATATATATCCCATGGAGTTTCTTGCCGGCTCTTCTCCATAGGAAACGACCAATAGGAACCGTGCAACTAGAATCTGACGTTTCTTAATGTGCCCATGTAGGTTTATGTGAAACAAAATATTTTTATTTTGTTTGCTTGTGTCGGTCCGCCTACTTGGCATGAGTAGTTTTTGTCGACAGAAGAATTCACCTGTAATTTTGTCTATTCTTCCGTCGAAAAAACTCATTTTTCTGGAGGTCATGCTACGCGTGCAGGTGTGGCTTCACATCTACAGTCATCAGAATATAGTTCCATGTCTTGCTTGTCAGTTCGTCTCCATCTGTCAAGCTGTTGCCGCCTGAAATGATAATGACATTTCGGTACCAACAGTCTCTCGCGAGTCATTTTCGACATTTAGAGCCAACGTGTATTGACTTATGTCAATAAATATGTGCCAGGAGTACCTATCCTAAAGGTTAAGTGGCCCACCTCAGGCGATAGGCGACGTGCCAAGTTTGACAAAAGTTATTTATGTCAGTGAAGGCCAAGCGTTGTTGGTCTATGTTAATAGTTTTGTTACACTTGAACTTGGCGGCCATTTGCATTTTGTTGCGGGTCGAGGCTCGAGTTAAGGACAGTACCTCATAAGTGTTACCTTCCTATTTTTTTGATACAAATTACTTACCGCATTTAATGTTTCCGTAAGTCTTGTTCCTATTTGACAAAACCATACCTACCTTCGTTTTATATATTTTTAACGATCCAAAAGGTTTTAGTTAAAAAATTTAAACCTAGCTTCTGCCTGCGGCTTCACCCACATGGATGCCGGAAAGTATCCTATGGGAACGTACCACCTGGACTTAAAGTACCTCATATGTTAATACTTCACCCATCACAATCTGAATAGTTTTGAAGGATATTCCTAATCCATTGCTTCATGTGTTTGAAAAATTTGTCCAAAAACTCAACAACGTAAATTACCCCTCTGGTTGTAAACTATCTGTGTGCCAAATTTCAACCAAATTCGTTAAGCCGTTTTTGCGGCAAACCGGAACATATATCCAGACAAAAATACTAAGTTACTATTTTATTATATGTATAGTTTTTTTTTAAACACGCTGTTTATGTATCTCAATCAATGTTTGTGCCTAGTTATAATATCATAAATATTATAGATACCCACCGTTTCTAGGCTCATTTAAGTAGGTATACGAGTACTAAGGCTGTAACTTTAACTTTAGAATTAACCTAATTATGCGTACAGACATTCGTTATTACAAGACTATGTTTTCGATTTACAATTTGTATCCATCTGAGCCACTTTGATGTTTTTTTTTTCTATTGATTACAGTTTTTATTAAAGCCTTCGCCAGATTGTCACAGGCTTAATAAAATTAATAGAACCTAGGCTGTTTGCATTTGTGTGTGTATATTTACGTTTATTAATATGTAGTACTCTGGTTCATTATAATACAATCATGGCGTAACTGCAATGAAAATTAAATTATTCTCGGTAATAAACCACATCTGGTTCATACAGGCGAAAGTTATTCCTAGGCAGTTTACCTATAGCATTGCGTATGACCCGAAACAGAGATCATAGGAATACTTATTCCTAATTTTATTTGGTAAATACAAAAGTGGGTTACATTTTTATTAGGTAGGTAAATGAATCTTTCACAAATGTTGTCAAAATAGGTATGTATTTGTAAGGCAAAGGTCTTGAACTTATTCAACAAATGCAACTCTAGGTTCAGGACGGTACTCTAACAATAATCTATCTTCTAAATTTTATTCACAGGCAGAATTTTTATTTCAATTGTCCATAAATTATTGTTGTCTAATCTTGCACAAAACCTTGAAGCTATCTTCCACTTTATTACAAAGCAAACAGGATTGTTAGTTGTATGCACTTTCGTTAACGAATAAAATTCCATTCGATCTTTGAATTACGTCGACAAAACTTTGTTGTACAATAGGAAGCAATTAATTTTGTCAAAAGTTGAACGCCCGCTTGGTTTATGAAAGCGAAATATCCAAAAACCCTCTCTGGGTATCTCTGTAACAAGAGAACCGTTCTTTTGTGAATATTTTCGTTCTAGCTACTTTTACGAAAACATTTCTAAAGGACTAATTGCGGGGAGTTTTATGCGGAATTTAATGAATAATTTTACTAGTATTTCGCAATAGCATTTTATAATCATTATAACAAACAGGCAGTTATCATTTTAAATCCGATTAATATTTTTTTAACTATTGTAAGTACCCAAAATGTATTGAAAATGTTTTTTTGATTAAATAGTATTCCGCTGTAGTAAATTATCGATGAAAAACTACTTTTACTAAAAAGTGAAAATCACTGTGCGCCGAACATTGAAAATGGATGGCCGGGATAAACTGAATCGAGAGCGTTTCTTTTATACAACCGTTTTTGTCGGAATTATAAATCGAAGCTTTTCGGTTTTATTTATGTTCGATTTTACTTGAAGACTGCTTATATAATTATTGTATTGTTTTCTTAAATACATCCATCTACTTTGTCTTGAACAAAGATTGAACACGAATTCAAGAACTTATTTTGATTGGTTCTAGAGTTCTTTACTGTACCTTCCGCGTAGATACATCAAGCAGAAAGTACAGACCGAAAGTTAGTTTCTTCATCATCATCAGCCTCAGCAGCAGTCCTCTGATGGACATAGGTCTCTCCAATTGCACGCCATTCAGCTCAATACCCGGTCACTTAAACATTTAATGCCTCATAATCAAAATTTAATTATAGGTAACGTTGACTACATCAAGCTTTTTTAGGGTTCCGTAGTCAACCAGAACCCCAAGTTTCGCCATCTGTCCATCCGTCCGTTTGTCCGCAGCATAGTTCAGAGACTCTTAGTCCTAGAAAGCTGTGAATTTGCATGCCGACAAAGTGGTAAAATTTTATATTAATTTAGTGTACCTACCTCTACACGTAAAGTGGGGATGCTTTTATTTAAATCCTATCCATGGAGTATCAATGGATAGGTATTTAAAAAACATTGCGGGTTTGTGAAAACTCTTTTTCAATTAAGGAATCCGTTTGTGAAAATTAAGCTTTAGCAAAGCGGAGCAAATTTTTGCCTCCTGCTAGTTAAATGGTTGTTGTTGAATTTATGAAAAAAATCACAATATAGTATAAACAGGGTGTCTCGTAAGTCGACGTCAAGCCGGAGTCGGGTAATTGGTCGGGTCATAACAGTTAGCAGATTTTTTTTTATACAGTTAAAATTTGTAGCCACAGAAAACCGCCACAAAATACCGCCACAGGCAGTAGATTTTCTTGATTTTTTAATATATTTTTTAAATACATAGCAAATATGTATTTTTCTATTTTTATGTTAACTATTATGACTGCTATCACCCGATTCCGGCTTGACGTCGACTTACGGGGTACCCTGTATAACAAAGTTAAAAAGAAAACGATGACAGCTAAGTAGGCTTTACAAATTTACGAATCGATTATTAGTCAGACAACTTACATTTGCAGTTGGAATGTATGGGAGACCATGTTTTTCAATAATATTATATAGCTTTTGGGACAAATTAATACCAACTACGGAACCCTTCATTGTGCGTGGTCCGACGCGCACTTGGCCGGTATTTTTTTAATATGACTAATATAAGTAATTCCGAGAACCCATTTCCAGAAGAAACAATTTGATTTAATTTAAACCTGGCAAAGCATTTTTTACTAACCTGCCACTTTAATAATATAAATCATGGTGATACGAAGATATAAAGCGACCACAGGACAACCTCGCGTGAAAAATGCCCGGATGTACCCGGGCACCTTCGCCGTTATTCACCGCATCAAAAGTAGGAATGCTGCTTGTCTTGTACAAGCAACGCGGAAAAGTCGACTATTGTGGATGATCGCTATGCGACGTTGCGATTTGTCGGACGATTGCTGAAACTATTTTATCGATCAACGTCTTTGTTTTGAACCATAGGTATCAAGTAGTAACAGACTAAATTCTATCCAGATTCAAATCGTATCATGTTCATAAGTTTAGCTATCATAATATTTTCCCCAAATTAAATCACAACTACAGAGTAAAAAAAACGTCATAATCTCTTAACAGCCTCAACAAAAAAATGCAAAATCACGACTCCCTCGTTGGCCTCACACACAATTTGTGCGCCTACATAGGCGAAGGTAGCAAAGCGAGACAACAGATGGTTGCATGAATAAAACAGTGGAGGCCTCCCTGAATATTTGACGTAGTGTGGACCGCGTCTCTGCCCGCCGAACAACAGTCGTATGATCAATTTTTTTTTTTTTTAAATTCTACTCGGGAAAGTTACAGCTAACTTGTACAGTGTTCTTAAACCATATGAGATTAAAGACTATTTACAAGTTTCCACACTGTAGATACATAGATAGAATACTCTTAGAACAAAGAGTATTCTACATATATGTGTGTTGTGATGTGTTTATTTCGGTTGTTGGAATCTAATATAGAGTGATGACAATGGATTTTGGGTGTCTACTTACAAACAGTTGTTACAATTGTGTGTCGTAGTGTAGTAGGTTTTTAAACATATTTAAATAAATTCGTATTCCAAACTTTTTGTTATTGCATCTACCACTGTTTGTGTCTGCATCACCCAAGGTTGACTGGTGATGCAGAGACAAACAGTGTAATTGAAAAAGTATAGAATAAGAGCACTCCACAACTTTCCTCGACAAATTTTTTACTTTCCAGGCCGTTTGTTTGTGAAATGCATCCTGTGTCGAAATAAAACGCGCGCAGTCGTTACTTGCGTTTAAAAGACTCGTGAAGGATCTTTAACTTGTCGTTGTGATCTTGCTCTCGTAAACAGTAATTATCTATAGTCTTCATTTATTTTCGTTTCTTATATATTTCGTACGTATTTATTTATCTATTCGTAAGAACATGTCAATATGTACATATCTGTGTATCTATTTTAGTGTAATGTATAGTTATTTCTTGCACCACTGACAGCCCCATTTTATGTCCAGACAAATCACTGTCCATTCTAAGGTTGCCTGAAAGAGATCGCAGAAAGCGGTAAGGCCGACAGTTGTATGTTTTTCTTGTTATGTTATTTTGTGTTGTACAATAAAGTATTTATAAATAAATATAAATAACTCTTAATATTAATATATAGGTCACTTCGGGGAGTAGATCAACTTATGAGTAGGTAAGTTGATTATTTTTAGGATTATCTGAAAATAATCTAGGTACCTGCCTGCACATGAGTTTAAAATTAGAAATTGAACAAAAACTAGTGTAGCAGCAGCGGTGAGGTTTGGTGAAAACTTAGCTTTTTATAGATTGTGTTGAGGATTTTATAAAGAAAAACGATGCGTTAGGTTTAACGAGCAAAATATGTATATTGGCCATCTTTATTACAACATTCAAGGAGAGGGTTGTGGGAACAATCATGAAGTAAACCAATCACGGTCGAGAGATTACTATGACGTAGCATGTGGTGTTGTTTCTAGCCTCGAGATGTCGCTATCAGTCATAGATGAGCATCTATAAAGTAGGAGTTCACAACATGCCCCCGGCCTTGGAAGCAGTGGCTTTCAATGGTCTTCAGTCACTGCATCAGTGTCGATAACGTCCTGTAGTAGAGGACATATCTTGGTGAATGCGCGCCGCACCACGCCCGATGAAGTCTGTATATTAGCCACCCGAGATATACCATCCTTTTCTGGGATCGTGCTAAGGACACGTCCCAAATGCCACTTCAGAGGTGGAAGGTTATTGTCCTTAATAACCACTAAGGAGTTTGGTTTGAGCTCGTCCTTATTCGCCGTCCACTTTATCCGCACCTGCAGCTCGGAGATGTATTCCTTCGCCCACCGGTTCCAAAAGTGTTGGCGTAGTTGTTCTACCTTCTGGTATCGTTGGAGACGACTAGCAGGAACATCTCGTAGGTCATCGCCGGCTGGCGCAGTCAGTGGTCGGCCAATAAGGAAGTGACCGGGTGTGAGCGGGCAAAAGTCATGAGGATCGGGGGAAAGAGGAGACAGAGGTCGGGAATATAGGACGGTTTCGATTTGAGCCAATACTGTGCTATATTCTTCAAACGTGAGGTGCGCATTACCTATCACACGACGAAGATGGTATTTACTTGATTTTACTCCTGCCTCCCACAGACCACCAAAATGCGGAGAATAAGGGGGAATGAAATGAAACTTAATATTTTGACTAGATGCGAATTCTTAAATATCGGCACTACAATTAGTTAGAAAATTTGAAAAATCGTTCATTACACCTACGAAATTACGACCATTATCTGAGTAGATATCTGCAGGCTTACCACGGCGGGAAATAAATCTTTTTAAAGTTAATAAATACGCTTCACTAGAGAGGTCACTGACTAACTCCAGGTGTATAGCACGTGTCACGAAACAAACAAATAGACAGATGTAGCCTTTTATAAGCCTAGCACCCCTACCTCTGCGGTTCAGAATGAGCACTGGTCCAGCGTAGTCCACACCAAATCGAACGAATGGAAGACTAGGTGTAACTCGCTCCCTAGATAAGTTACCCATCATAGGACTGAGCGTCTTACCTCTAATACGAGTACAAGTCACACAACTCTGCACTACTTGGCGAGCTAAATTTCTACCTCCGACAGGCCACCATGATTCGTCGTAACTGAAAAAGTAATGCCTGTGGAGCAGCGTGGAGAAGCTGAATGTGCTCATGACGAAATAAGAAAGTGGTAAAATAATGTTTACAATGAACTACAATTGGATGTTTTTTACCGTAAATAAACTCATCAGAATTAACTAAACGACCACCTGCGCGCATTAATTTGTGATCATCTAGAAACAAATTCAATTTTGACAAATAACCTTTCTTTTTAATAGTCTCATTATTAGATAATGCCTTATATTCAACTGGATAAGATTCCATTTGGCAAAATCGAGCTAATATATTATCTGCATGGTCTAACTCGTCTACACTAAGGCCGCCTGTACGCTTATTATTTTTACATCGACTGTTTATAAATAAAACGTAACATAAAGGTAGCCGCGCGTCTAATACGTTTGTATTGTGAGAACCGATGGAAGGGAAACAAAGATAATTTGCAACAATCGTGAGCTACAACGGCAGTGAGACCCCAGAACCAGCGCTGGGGCTCTGTCTCGGATAGGGTCGTAGCATTAAGCTGAGCGATGGCCGTTTTGCGTGGATGTGACGCATATTTTCCCCCAACTTGTTATTTTTGGTGTTTGTGTTCAATCACTGCGTCATGCTTACCGCAAATAAACGTTTTTTCTTTCTTTCTTTCTTTCTTTCTATGTTTTGACCTCAGGTAACTCGCGATGTTTGAAGGAGTCCGAACTTTTGTGATCGTCAATTGAAAAACTAGGGTGACGAAGAAATTCAGGACCCTCCCACCACAAGGTAGACGAAGAAAGTTCTTCCAATCGAGCACCGCGTGACGCGCGATCGGCGGGATTATTTCCACTGCTTACGTGACGCCACGGGACGTCTAGTGTAAGGTCATGAATTTCTGCGATCCTATTTTGAACGAATGTCTTCAGTTGGTTAGGCCTCATGTGCAGCCAGCCTAAGACAATTGTGGAATCAGTCCAAAACACTACGCTATTATACTTACAACGTAATGAGTTGCGTACCTTGTCATACAGACGAGCACCCAATAAAGCACCACAAAGTTCGAGACGTGGGATACTAATTGGTTTCAAAGGCGCGACCTTTGTTTTTGAAAACAATAATCTAACTGATACCGTTAAATCTTTGTTGACTGTGCGAACATAAATACACGCGCCGTACGCCGTTTGAGATGCGTCACTAAAAATGTGTAAATCAATATACATAGATTGTGTACCTATAGCGTGGCGAGGAATACGAACAGTGTTTAGCGTTTGCAATGAAATAACAAACCGGTTCCACACGCGCGCCGTGTCATCAGGAATGTTATCATCCCAACCTATTTTTAATAACCATAATTGTTGTAAAAGAACTTTTACAACAATTATAACAGGACTCAACAAGCCGTGAGGATCAAAAATTTGCGAAACGTTTGATAAAATTGATCTCTTCGTAATAGACTTGTTATTATCAATAATAACATGAGAATTAAAATAAAAGTTGTCGCTAACCCTATTCCTAAGGTTTTAGAACTAACATTTTCATCTAAGCTTAAAGGTTTAAACTGACTTGATGACTGACGGTCATCATCGTGTTTAAAATTAAATATCCACTTCCTGAGTGAAAAACAGCCCGACTGCAGCATCTTCTGAGTTTTGTCGCATAGATCTAATAATTTTAGTTTATCATCCAAGCCTGTTATGTAGTCGTCGACATAAAAATCCTCTTTTATAGCTCGAGCGACGTCAGGATCAGGAGATTCAGAGGCTAGTTGTTTGAGGCACCTAACACTTAGGAAAGGCGCTGAGGCAGTTCCATACGTCACGGTGTTTAATTTAAATATACCTAACGGCTTTGAGGGATGGTCACGCCACAGAATCATTTGCAAGCTGCGCTGACCCTCATCTACTAGGCATTGCCGGTACATCTTCTCCAGGTCAGCGCACACGACGTACTTGTGCTGCCGAAAGCGGAGAAGAATGGCAATTAGATCACCCTGTATAGGAGGGCCAACTAGTTGCAAATCATTCAGTGACTTACCAGAGCTCGATGGTGCGCTTGCGTCAAACACCACGCGCAACTTAGTGGTGGTGCTGAGCTCGCGGAACACGCCATGATGCGGCATGAAATAACACGGGGATTCATAAGAATCTACCTGTCAGCAGTGTCATATGGCCTAAACTGAGATACTCCTGTAAAAAATTGTAATAAAGAACTTTATATTCAGGCGAACGCTGCAGACGTTTTTCTAGCGCAAGAAATCGACGTTCTGCTTGTGTATGAGAATCCCCCAAGGTATCAGGTGACTGATGGAGTGGAATGTGCACGCAGAATCTTCCCTCGTTATTGCGAGTAGAAGTGCGAACAAAGTGATCTTCGCATGCACGTTCTTCCTTAGTCTGTGCGTCTCTGACCTTGGAAGGTTCCTCGATCTCCCAGAACAATCGAAGTTGCGTATCTAAAGAATTTATAATATTGCACTGAATTGGCGCATTTTTTCGCGTATTAATTATAGGTCCGGAAAGAATCCAGCCTAGCTTGGTATTCTGTAGAAACGGACCACTAGACAAACGAATTTTGCCGTGTTCTAACAGATCCCAAAACCTATCTGCACCAATTAAGATGTCAATATTTTTGTAGTCTAAAAACTCCGGATCGGCCAACCGTATGTTGCCTGGAATACAGACTTGTGCACTTAATTTACATACGGCAGGCATCGCAGCCGTAATCTTAGACAGCATATAACAATTAATGTGCGTAGTAAATGAACTATCGACGCAGGATTTGATAACGATATTACAGCTTTGTGAACAATGTACTATCGAGTCACCTACGCCTCGAACTTCGTTTGTGGACTGTATTAATGGTGAATTTAATAGTTGACATAATGATTTAGCAATGAAACAGCGCTGGCTTCTATTATCCAGCAGCGCCCGCGCTTTATGGTATCTACCGTGTACATCTGCTACTTGAACGATAGCTGTTGACAACAACACGGATTGCACACCTATAGACTGAATAGAATGTGTTTGCATGTGTGCCTTGTTTACTTGAATAGAGACTGCGGAGTCCGAGGCGGTTGGTGCGGCCGCGGGGAGGTGCGCAGGCGCTTCCCTCGCATGCGACGCCTCAGTTATCGTTGTGGAATGCAAAGCAACAGAATTAAACCCCGATCCCTAAAGTTAGGTTATTTCAATGCCAATGGCATCCTGCGACAACGCGCTGAAATCAGCGAGTTCCTCCGCGACCATCACATCGACATCCTCCTTGTTCAGGAAACGTTCCTTAAACCGAGTTACCGAAATCCGTCAATTGCAAACTATCGTACAGTTCGCAATGACAGGACGCGTTGCCATAAGGGCGGTACCCTTATCTATTACAAAAAGGAGCTATACTGCATTCCCATAGACCCTCCCACACTCTCACGATTAGAAGTGTCTTGCTGCCGGCTTGGCATGACAGGTCATCAACCGATCACCATAGTTTCGGCCTACCTCCCCCCCATTAATACTTCGGAGAACTTCCAACTCCTTACTGAAGATCTTTCTGTCCTTTTTAGCCTGAGTGACTCCGTTATCATAGCGGGTGATCTCAACGCCAAACACCCCTCCTGGAATAGCACCAGGACCTCTTCCAGAGGGAGACACTTGTTCAACCTCTCCTCCTCTCAGAATTTCGATGTCATCGCGCCGATGACTCCCACTCATTTTCCCCCCGATCCCAATCACACCGCCGATGTACTCGACGTGGCGCTCCTACAGAACGTCAACCTACGGTTGGACTCTATAGAAGTGGTACAAGAGCTCGCTTCCGATCACCGTCCAGTAGTCATGAAACTGGTCCCCCGCATAGGTCTGCCCGATTCCACCCAACCCCTTCCCAACAAAGTGGTAACGGACTGGAGGAGAGTAAGCGATCGCTTAAAATCCACCACGTCCCCCCACTTGGACCCAATCCCCGACCATTTTGACTCTATCGCTGACACGACGGCCGCGATCGACTCATTCACAGCTCACGTACAATCAGTCCTGAACGATTGTTCAAGGGAAATTCCAGCGACGGATGACCGTCGCTGGAAGTTGCCGGACGATGTACGCGAACTGTTGAATGAGAAGAACGCGGCTGTCCGTGCCTACAGCAACTTCCCCTGCGACGCGAACAAAGCCCATATGCGTTACTTACAGCGTACTGTAAGAACACGCATAGAGGAGCTGCGTGCCGCCGGCTGGGACAAGATGTTGAGCGAACTAGAGCCCACCCACCTAGCCTTCTGGCAACTCCAGAGGAAGCTCAGATCCGGAGAAATAGTCTCCATGCCCCCCCTGATCCGTCCCGACAAGACCATCGCCTTCGATGATGTCGACAAGGCTGAGCTTCTAGCCGACACTCTAGAAGTCCAATGCTCGCCTAGCTCTCAACCAGTAGACCAAGCTCACCTCTTTGAGGTCGACGCTGAAGTCGAACATAGAGCCTCCCTCCCTCCCGTCGAAGACCCAGAGTATCCACTGCCCCCAGTCACGCCCGACGAAGTGCACGACCTCATCAAAGGTCTTAAGGCTCGTAAAGCCCCCGGTTCAGATGGAATCACCAATAGGGTATTCCAACTTTTCCCTGCCCACCTGATAATGCTACTGACCACCATCTTCAATGGTGCTCTGAGCAACAACATCTTCCCACAGGCATTCAAAGAAGCCACCGTCATCGGTATCCCGAAGCTCGGCAAGCCAAAGTCAGAGCCTAGTAGTCACCGCCCCATCAGTCTGCTCAATGTCCTCGGCAAAATCTATGAGAGGCTTATTTATAAGCGCCTCAGAGACTACGCCGAGACAAAGGGCCTCATCCCCAACGAACAGTTTGGTTTTAGAACCCAACACTCGTGCGTACAACAGGTCCACCGTATAGTCGAACACATCAACTTCGGTTTCCAACGAGGTTTGATGACCGGTGCTGTTTTCTTGTCGCTATGTCGAGCGAAAGCGTTCGACAAAGTCTGGCACAACGGCTTATTATATAAGCTGTACCAACTCGGTGTGCCAGATCGTCTCGTGCTCATCTTACGGGACTTTTTGTCGAATCGCACCTTCCGTTATCGCATCGAAGGAGCGCTATCCTCCCCCCACCCTATTCGCGCAGGAGTCCCTCAGGGCTCTGTGATCTCTCCCCTAGCATTCACGCTATTCACCAGCGATATGCCCAAGTGCAGCAAGGCACAGCTGGCTCTGTTCGCAGACGACACGGCCATTTACTACACCGGCCGCGATCCAGACTCGATATCTCGCATTCTCCAAACCCAAGTCAACAAGCTTGGCGCCTGGTTTAGGAAATGGAGAATCGAAGTAAATCCCGACAAAAGTCAAGCGGTTCTATTCTCGAAGCCGCGTCATACCCCCTGCCCCCCTCGACCGATCACCATGTTCGGCAAGCCGATCCCTTGGGATAAGCGAGCCAAATATCTTGGTGTAGTTCTCGACGAACACCTTTCGTTTTCAGAGCACATTAAGGCGGCTCGTTCGCGCGCCGCCTTCGCTCTAGGTAGACTCCACTTCGTCCTCAACGCACGTAGCAAATTGTCACTTAAGTGCAAATTGCGTATCTACACAGCGTGCATCCGTCCGATCATGACCTATGCCAGTGCAGTCTTCGCACACGCCAAGCCCGTTCGCTTCCATAGAATGCAGACCCTCCAGAACAAGTTCCTCCGTAGGATAACAGGCTCCCCCTGGTACGTTCGCAACGAAATCCTCCATGTAGACCTCAGGATTCCCACTATCCGTCAGTTCATGAAACGCATTTCAAAGCGTTTCTTCGAGACCGCCGCGAATCACCGCAACCCTCTGGTTGTGAAAGCCGCTAGTTATATTCCCTCCTCCATTAGTCATGTCCGCCGTCCCAAGCATGTCCTCACCGATCCCGATGACCACATAACTCTCATTCAGGAGAGCAGTAGGGCCACCAGTACAGTGCACAAACACAGACCGACATTCCGACCTCGCCGCCGAGGTTCCTCGCGAAGATCCCGACGTAATTGTCCCCCCCGACCCTTGCTCGACGAAGTGCCAGCCCGCGCCGTAGCTGAGCCTGTAGCTTTAAATTCCCCGATTAATAATAATCAACTAAACTTGATCCAGCCTGTCCCATCTTGCTGTCCTCCCGTCAGCGACGCCCTAAGCCGAGGTACGTACCCCACAGGGGGTGCCCTTAGCGAGCGTTCGCTTAATAATATAAGTAGTTTTACGCCCCTGGCTGGAGGCTTTGAGTCCGCTTAAGGCAGCCACAGGATAGTCCGGTTAAGTAGTCACGACCTCTCAAGGTCAACTACGAGATGCCATACACAAAAAAAAAAAAAAAAAGCAACAGAATTATTAGCGTCATCATTGTGCAATAATGAATTATGTTTTTGATTGCAGTGTCTACAAGGCCCAAACCTACAACTATTTACGGATCGTCTCGAATGTAAACAATTCTCACATAAGTTGTGCTCGCGTACAAGTTTAAGCTTTGTGTCTAAGTCGCAATCGATAAACTCTTTACATGTATATGTCGGCGTCACCGTTAGCGGTAGGTACAGCGGGCCGAGTTTCGCTGTGCAAAGCGGGACGTTCGCCTCCCCACTCTCCCCACTTCTCAAGCAACTTAATGTAAGCTAGTGCGCAGCGAAGAGGGGGGGCATTCTTGTGGCAGGCTCGGCCCGGTGCGCCTGCCGTAGCGCCTAGAGCTATTATCGCGATCTATTTAATTAATTAACAAGCTGTCGGAATAAAAGAGTTGGTTACTGCTATATCTCATACTTTCATTTAATATGTCGGACCTCTGCCTTCAGGTTATTTCATGGTGATTATTTTATAAGAAATTGTGAGTGAAATAAAGTGATTGTGCTGTAACTAGTATCTCTATTTTCTTCGCCCGACAATCCACGCCTACTTAAAAAGTGCAAGTGTAATATCGCTGATGAGGGCCTATCCCGATATCAGAAATGGGATTCGAAGGGCAAAAACCTGAAGAAAATAATGACGACAGTGAAGTGTGGGCCAACGTCTAATCTATTCAAAATATGGAGTTTTTGCTATCACGACTTCCGGCAACCACTTAACCGCAAACGTCAAATTTCACCGCAACTGCGCGACTGATACAGTTTGATCCTGATAATGACAATCGCTTCAATTGCACATATCATCGTTAAAGCACAACAGACCAAAAATCAAGTGATTGAAGCAAGTGGCAGTACGAACCTTTGACCGAAGTGAAGAATTCGAATCGAGCACCAGCACCGAAGAGTCGTGATACGAACCGTCTCACCTGCTACGTGTATGGATAACCACATCATCCGGTGAGCTCGTTCCTTTTCTTTTTAATAGATAATCTGGTAGTTCGTTTGTAGCTTTTAGCTTTGTCAAAAATTCCAGGGCACCATGCGCTGTGATTTAGTTTACCTTACAGGTATAGGCAAAGAAAACGTTAAATATGAATCGCAGAATACTGAGCCGTGGTGAAATTCAACACGTCAGTGTCCTTTTTGTTTCATGTTGTACCTGTTAACTCAATTACAGAACCAGTTATTATAGGTAGGGATCTATTAGATAGTAGATCCATGTACGTACGGATATTGACAAAATAACATTCTATTTGGGGTAAGAAAGTTAGCGTTACTAAAGAGTTTCATTATCATATACCACAACATCAAAACTGACCTACATGGTGAAGACAAACTCGCATTAGTTCAGTGCGAAAGGATAATTGATTCTTTATTGGTGGTATGGTGTTTATGGTTAAAGAAATTTATTTCTCGATAAGAAATTACAAAGATTTCACTTACTTGAGAACGTTTTTAAACTTAAAATATAACTTGGACACAAACTAAGCAGCTATTGCTTGAATTTATATTAAATCATCTAAGTTGTAATACCATTTCTTTTCGTACGCAAATAACATTATTAACTAACACAAAACTTAAAACTTTTCGATCCACCCGCAAAAGAAATAATCACCATAGATAAGGAATGCGATCCCGGTGCCACAATAAAGCAATGCAGTAGTAGGTCAAGTCTGTTTAATGGAGTAGTGTTTGATCAATTAGAAAGTGATTTAAAAAAAAAAAAAAAAAAACCAAACGTTTAGTTTGCATTCTTTACTTCTACAGGTAGCTTATTACATTGTTGCACTCCCGCAAAAATAATTGTTCTCTCGCCATTGACTGTCTGCACTCGCGGTAGTAAAATGTGATCCTTCCTACTATTGCTGCGATTGTGTACCTGATGTATTTTTGTGTGAATGAACTTACTTAGAATTTTTAAGTATTCTGGTGGAATATGCAGGAAGTTGTTAAATATTCATGAGTTTCGTTTCCCTGTAAATTTTAACTGTAGGTGTAAGGTAATCATAGTGAAATAATAGTTTAATAATTTTATTTTGAGCGATGTGTAGGTCCTTTACATTAGTTTTTGGCGGTTTGCCCCATATTTCACGTGTTTTACGTTAAGAATCTTGAATCAAATTAAAAGGGCCTATCAAATGGACAGACAAGATATTTACAAGAAAGTGATCGAAATACTAACATCAGAACGGGTTCTGACTAAAATGATTTGACTGGAACGCACTGATTGAACTTCACACTTGTGTGCTGGGCCTCAAGGCATTGTTCGGGGCTCACTCCATCCTATGCTTAGGGTTTCTGCACAATTTTATACTGTACATTTAGACATCGCGGAGAAGTTGTGTGGAGAAATCGATGGTAGGTAGTATTCTTGTCATTGTTGATTCTTTCACTAAATGAGTCCTTCTCGAGTGCACTTCTTAGTTGCAGCAGGTGCAGATGAAGCACTAAAGGAGGCTCTGTCTTTTCGGTGCGACTTCGCGGATCATTTCGGATCGGGGTGGGTATTGTATTGGCGGAGACACAGCAATTTTATGGTGAACATGGTGTAGAGTTGCACCTTCTTGCTAACGGTTCTGGCAGGGCATGTGTTCGGGTAGAGAGAGTCATGAGGACATTGAGGTGCTTACTTGTTATAATCGAAAGTGAATCTGGTGGGACCTGGCGCGGCGAGCTTCTCGAAGTGCAGCTAGCGACGGATGGTGCAAGGTCTAGGGTAACACAAACAGAACTTGTGTTTGGGACTCGGGCGCGGTTTTTAAGTGTGGCTTCATATTCTGAGTCTGGGTTTCGGTAAGATTTGGGTGAAGTTCGTAAGATAGCATCGGAGAATATTGGGAGAGTTGCTGCGTCACAGTAGGAAAATGAGACCGTTCTGACCGTGTGTTCGACCGTGTGATAGTGGTGATTCCTACTTCATTGTATGTGACCCCCCTCTGGGTTCGATTGGGCTTCGCAGGGAGTACAGACTTCTCTTTGTTGTGTGTCTAATAGAGAATGCAAATATGGTCGTAAGCATTTTCGTGCAATGCCCGGGGGAAGTGAGGGCTTGGTGCATTTAGCTACCACTTTGACGGGTAGCTTGAAGGAGGCCGAGGTGGCGGCAGTCCGCGATTGACGAATGGAGTGGGCGTCATCAGGAAGTTTTAGTGTTGCTTTGTCTATTTGTAGTTCACGTACGTTATCCGCCAGCTCTGAAAACCTCTCGGCCTCTGAGAGTGAAGAAACGTAATTAAACGTATAATTGGTACTAATCTGTGAGATAAAGTAAGGGTCCGACTCATGCGGGTTGACGTCCTATGGTGTGTGTTATTGGGTAGTCTAAAGAACTGGCTTATGCAGGCCGATGTTCTGGGTCATATTATAAAGTGATCGTCTAGTCTGAGAGGCTATGAGATCAATGGAGATATGTGTGGTACTAGTGAGTGATCGGAGAGACGCTGATTAGCTGCCTGGTCCATGTTATCTGGAGAGATAACTAGCTCAAGGGAGGCCTATTTAAGTTGTCCGGCTCAGCTCCTAAAGGTTGATTTTGTGGGTTATAAAACGTTGTAATGTATGTCACCGATGGACGAGCGTACAAAGTAATGTATCTACCAGTTTTATTCTTTTTACAGAAAAATGGGCCCGCGGTGACTTTAAGGGGATGGAGACGCACAAGGAAGTGTGAATGTCAGTCTGGCCGTGACGGCGCTTCAATACTTAAATTAGTGTTATTTAGTTTTCATAGATGTCGTTTGTTAGTTTAGAGTGTTATGTGTGTGTGAACATGAATTATGTGTCTGCTACGACACATTCAATGACATGACACTCAGTGACATTTTGCTGGCTGTATGACATGAGACTCGGTCAGCATCGCACAGGCGTGCTACGCATTCGGTGGAGTGTCTAAGTCAAGTCTATTCTTAAGATTAAAATAGTTTGTTTCTGTTATAGGCTCTAAAGTAAATGACTTTGGTGGTAGTGAAACTACCAATGAACATAGCATGTGTGGATTGTTGAGACAAGTACTTTAATACATTTGATTATATAATCTACAGGGACCATTTTAGTCCGGACTAAAAAAGAGACTAAAAAGAGACAAAAAAAAGAGACAAAAAAAGAGACAAAAAAAAGACAAAAAAAGAGACTAAAAAGAGACTAAAAAGGAGACAAAAGAGAGACAAAAGAGAGACAAAAGAGAGACAAAAGAGAGACAAAAGAGAGACAAAAGAGAGACAAAAGAGAGACAAAAGAGAGACAAAAGAGAGACCAAAAAGAGACCAAAAAAGAGCAAAAAAAAGAGAGAAAAAAAACTGTATAAACTGGAATGATCTTGAAGGGTCATTCATGACCGGACCAAGCAGTAACAATCCTGAAGGGTTTGTTATAACCGGACCAGGAGATTATAACTCTGTAGGGTCGTAAGACCGGACCAGGAGGTTATAATTCTGAAGGGTCATTTGACCGGACCAGGCGGTTATAATTCTGAAGGGTCGCTGGACCGGGCCAGAAGATTATAACTCTGAAGGGGTAAACCGGACCAGATTGCTAAAGTTCTGAAGGCTCAATAACGAGCGGTCCAGAATTAGTAGTAAACTCTGCAGGGCTGAACCGGACCAGATTACTAGTATAAGTTCTGAAGGCTCAATATTGAGCGGTCCAGAGTTGGATGCACAGTCTGTAGGGATGACCTGCATTTTTTGCTCATCGAGATTGCTAGTCAGGATGAACGAACATTAATAATAACGTTATGTCTTCTCGTTGCTCGTTATGTTAGACAATGCTTGATGAGTCTACGCGTACGAGGACGTCCGCACGTCAGTATGGCCGTGTCGGCGTCACCGTTAGCGGTAGGTACAGCGGGCCGAGTTTCGCTGTGCAAAGCGGGACGTTCGCCTCCCCACTCTCCCCACTTCTCAAGCAACTTAATGTAAGCTAGTGCGCAGCGAAGAGGGGGGGCATTCTTGTGGCAGGCTCGGCCCGGTGCGCCTGCCGTAGCGCCTAGAGCTATTATCGCGATCTATTTAATTAATTAACAAGCTGTCGGAATAAAAGAGTTGGTTACTGCTATATCTCATACTTTCATTTAATATGTCGGACCTCTGCCTTCAGGTTATTTCATGGTGATTATTTTATAAGAAATTGTGAGTGAAATAAAGTGATTGTGCTGTAACTAGTATCTCTATTTTCTTCGCCCGACAATCCACGCCTACTTACAAAGTGCAAGTGTAATATCGCTGATGAGGGCCTATCCCGATATATACAGTGGATGATTGGCGTTGCACTTTGCGCACGATAACTTACCGCGTTGTTTATTTGATTTGCTCGGCCCGCTGGAAACATTGCAGTGAGACATATTCTGACATTTTGAGTGTTGTTTTTTGTTGTCTGTGCTTTGTGCTTCTTTGCTATGTGAACGCTGCAATGCCTCCAGCATGTCTGCTTTGTTGCGCAAAAAGTCAATTAAAATATCCACCGATAAACGTTTAGAATTGTTCTCGTTTGGGTTCGGGAACAATGTGCACTTATGAGACCCCCATTCTCTTTCAGTTACTTTATCTAACTTCGACACCATGATATTAATAATCAAACTATCCCAGTAGTCTGTAGGTTCACCTAGAACCTTAAGTGCGCGTAAGTTTTTCAAAATAGTTTCTATTAAATTTCTAATTGAAGAAGGCGACTCTTTAGTTAATGCAGTTATATTTAACAAAGCTTTGATATGGTGATCAACTAAAAGAGAGCAGTTATTATATCGGTTGAGCAACAAATCCCAAGCAACCTGATAATTATCAGAAGAAAATTCTATGGAATGTATTACAAGTTTTGCGCTGTCTTTTAGGGACGATTAGAGATAGTGAAACTTTTGTATATTTGAAATATCTTTAGAATTATGAACTAGTGAGGCAAATGTGTCCCTGAATTCCAGCCATTGTTCATATGAACCGTCAAATGTAGGCATGGAGATAGTGGGTAACTTCACAGAATGTATTTGAGTATTATTATGACTCTGACATGACTTGGAGCAGTCAGCAACCTCATCAGTGTTAAGCATAAATTCAGCAAGTGATATTAAATTGTAGTAACTATCTTCAAAATTTTCTCTTTGATTTAACTGTTCGCCTAATTCACTATCAGAAACTCTTTCTTCTATTTTAGTTTGGATGTCGTTAAATTCAGAAAATAAAGTAGTACATCCTTGAATCCTCAACTTTAAATCAATGCGTTTTTGATTAGGAAAGTCATGATCACAATCTTTTAAAGATTCTAAATAATTATTAATTTTGGTAAGCCTGCCCTTAATAATACCACGTTTCCTAACTAAATCGCGAACTAACTCACTACTTTCTACACTTAGTAAATTAGGAGATTTGTCACGAGATTTAGCAGCGTCAATAGGCATTTTGGTGGTCAGTGAAAAGAGGAGTACTCACGGTTTTATAATCGTTATCTCAATCACACACGGCACTGATGCTAGCAACGTCACCAGGCTAGTAATTGACTGGAAATCCGATATTCCGAGAACACAATGCGGCAGTTTCACTGAAATAAGAGCACAGACACACTATAGCACCAAATAGAACTCAGAAAAAGATGGAAAGGAATAAGGATTGGCCCCACCGATTGCTTATTATATTCGATGAAACCTTTTGCGTTTTCTTCTCAATCCGCCATGTGCAAGGGGTCCTCATCCAAAGGTCGCTCAGCGATCTTGAAGGTATCAATATCCCAATGTTCGGTTCGAAGGTCCAAATGTAGCAGCAGCGGTGAGGTTTGGTGAAAACTTAGGTTTTTATAGATTGTGTTGAGGATTTTATAAAGAAAAACGATGCGTTAGGTTTAACGAGCAAAATATGTATATTGGTCATCTTTATTACAACATTCAAGGAGAGGGTTGTGGGAACAATCATGAAGTAAACCAATCACGGTCGAGAGATTACTATGACGTAGCATGTGGTGTTGTTTCTAGCCTCGAGATGTCGCTATCAGTCATAGATGAGCATCTATAAAGTAGGAGTTCACAACAACTAGTAATTATATAGCATATTAGAAGGTCTTTATTTCGGACGGTATAAGGAAAACAACAATGCGCGTCAAACCAAGACTATTAAGTGGGACTGGGCCGGACATGTCTGCCGCATGTCAGATGAGAAAAGGGCTAAAACAAACCTCCGATTCGGTCCATAAGCACGACGACATCGCAGCAGACCGAGGTGAAGATGGCGGGACGAGTTTGACTCCTACCGAAACTGTACCGTACTTCTTTCACAACACCAACGCGTATGGTTTGGTTCGTATTTGCTGTAAAGTTATAGCAAACACGAATATACAAGCAAAATGCTTTAAAGCAACAAAATCAAACAAGCATATTCATAAAAGCTCAATTACTTGAAAGCTTATGATTTGCACACCGGTCTAGACTCAGTAAACAGCCACAGCAAATATTCGAAGAGACAATACAGACAGTTCTCATCTCTATCGTATGATAAAGTTGAATTACTAACGACGTCCATGGAGTAAAGGAGAACAGAGTGCTAATATTTTCCCTTCAAAACTGCCTTGTATATTGTAAGACAGACGAACATCGTTAATATTAGTTGACTGATGAGCAACGTACTGAAATGGATATTGTCGTGTAGTGGTATATTTTATTTTGCATTCTAATATGCCTTTGTCTTCAAATAAAGTAGTTGGCTTTTGGGCGGTTATGTTAAAGTAAAAAGACAAAATATAAGCAAGCAAGGAATCAGAATAATTGTATCGGCATTAAACAGAGACTTTAAATGTCGACGAGTTAAAGGCTACTGGAACGCACTGAACGATACACTCACTTTGCCGATGCATTCCATCCACACTAAGAAGAAGTTGGTCGACAGACAATAAACACTCCATTTCCATAAACTTTAAGCCTCTTTTTCTTCGCCGACGCTGCCCAGGCCTGTAACTCGATGCGGGCAGTAAATATTGCATCGCACGTGGGCACTGGGGACCCCAGGGTAACATCCAACGGAATATCAGGTTGAGACCTATTAACATAACGTCTAGACCTTAATGTAAATATGCTACTAGTCTTACGGATAAAATAAGATGGTTTCGGGTAGCTTTTGTGTGTATAATCATGATGGCTGAGAATGAAAAGTATGTTTAGCTGCTTTTGGGAATAAAAAATTGGTGGTGTGGTCGAGGCCTATTTGACGGACAGGGCCGTCATCTACCCCGGTCACCGGGGAGAGTGGAACCGGCGAGAGATGTCGTGCGGTGTCCCACAGGGATCGGTCCTGGGGCCGCTTCTGTGGGATATCGGTTACGACTGGGTGCTGAGCACCGACCTCCCTAGTGGCGTCAGCGTGGTGTGCTACGGAACAAGCGACACTCGGGGTTGCGACAATCGTCTAGAGAATCCGGCAGTTGGGACTCGTAGTGGCCCTGCACAAGTCCGAGACCATGTGTTTTCATGGTCCTTGGAACGCGCCACAATCGGGTTCCCAGATAACGGTAGGAGGGGTTCACATCGTCGTCGAGTCGATGATGAAGTACCTGTGACTCGTCCTCGACAGCCGGTGGAACTTCGTGGAGCATATCCGACGTTTGGCTCCAAGACTTTAGCGGGCTGGGGCTGCCTTGAGGCGGCTCCTGCCGAATCTAGGGGGTCCAAATGTCTCTTGCCGGAGGCTCTACGCGGGGGTCGTGCGGTCCAAGGCCCTTTACGGGGCACCGGTGTGGACGCATTCTTTGAGGCGCCGACCAGCCAACCGCTTCCCCAAAGGGCATGGCCATCCGGCTGGTAAGGGGATAACGCTCGGTCTCCTGCGGCGGCGAGCCTCCTTGTCGGACTGCCGCCATGAATCTCCGGCGGGATCTCATGGCAACATGGAGGGTGCGATTGTCGCAACCCAGTGCTGGGCACACCCCTCTTTGAGGAGTGGTTGGAGAGGCGCAACGGCATCCTTACCATCCGCCTGACACAGGTCCACACTGGACACGGTAGTTTTGGGATGTTCCTCTTTCGCATAAGGCGGGAGGAAACGCCCGGGTGTCACCAGTGTGTGGATCGCCCGGAGGACACGGTGGAGCATACGGTGGAGGTCTGCCCAGCTTCGGCGGAGCACCACAGTGTCCTCGCGGAGGCGATCGGCGGCGTCGATCGCTCGCGTCCGGCCCTGGTCCAGGCCATGGAACAGAGCGAGAGAGTATGGAAAGCCGTCACCTCCTTCTGCGAAGCAATAATACTTGCGAAGGAGGAGGCGGAGTGCGTGAGGGAAAGAGCCTTGCACCCTCATGCCCGCACTAGTCGCCGCAGGAGACACCCTGGGTGTCGAGTTTGCCTGCAGGTTTCCGGCCACCGTAGGCGCGGGCTTGCCGACGGCGAGCAATGGGTAGCTCGGTAAGGACCAGGTCCGGGTCGCAGCGCTTCGCGTTCCACGCGCGCCTCATAGAGATGTCAGCACAAAATGACGGGGTCCGATAGGGCCGAGACGCCTCAGTGTCGCGGGAAATTCGAAAGAGATAACCATGGCCCTGGTACAGGCAACTGAAGGAACACGGGTGGGTTTTAGTCAGTAAAAGTCTGACACGGCCTCCCGCTCCACCCAGAGCGGTAGAAGTCATTTGATGATTTCCCACATAAAACATAGGGAGGCGAGCTCGACAATATATAAACATCACGGTCACAAAAAAATTAAAATCGTGTACCAGTTTTACAATTTTCGGTTTAAACTGGACTCAAACTCAAACTCAAATCATTTATTTCAATTAAACCATTTACAGGCACTTTTGAATTGTCAAGGAATCGGTCAGTCAGAAATATGAAACTAGTTGCCCATTCCAAAGCGCAGTAGGTCACTATGGAGAAGAACGGGCAAGAAACTCCATGGACACTCTTATAAATAATATTGTTGTTACAAATATATTAGTTACATCGATTATTGTTGACACTATAAGTGAGAACGATGTACAAAAACCGTACACGTTAAAAGCGTCCAGAGTGCAGCAATACATAATTAAAAACAATCCAGCAAATTAACTATTAAAATATGCCGTGGCAGCTCAGAGATGACCAGTCCCAACTGACGGCGCCCGTTCACGAACATGATGCATGGATCAGCACCATTCAGCTCAACCATTTTGAAGGGAGCTAAATGATCCGACACACGCGCCACCGTCAGCGAGACATTTGAGTGAGCATGACATACTATCAGCCGCCAAGGCACATTCAAGTCAATCTATGACATTACCCGATAAATGGTAGCTCTATAGTGCAAAGTACTCACATCTGTGCAATGCATCTATATAATAAAAAGGAGATTGAGTTTATATAATGCAAATATATTCTTACAATCTTCAGCAGCTTCAAGTGTTTCAAATGTCAATTAATTAGTTGTGGTGTGGAGCAGGACCAGCATTAAGCCAGGCATTTTTATCAGTTATGTAATCCCCTAACCTATAATACGCCTGCCTGCATGAGTGCGTTTGACAAAGGATTTGAATGTTGTCTCATTCAGTTGAAGTATGTGGGTAGGTATTTTATTATAACATTTTAGACAGTACCCCATGAAAGATGAGTCTACTTTAGCCAGTCTGAAACCTGCACCCTAATTGCGTAACACATTTTCGTAAACGATTACGACTAATCTGTTTGATTTTGACGGTTCAAGAACATTCATTGCGTTCTATATATTGTTGAGCAGAATTTTTATCGAACTTAGGAAGCAATGGATTAGCAATCTTTTTCAAAACGATTCAGATTCCGATTGATTGTGTATTACACAATTAGGGTGCTGGTTGAACTAATAGGTCCCGATTTCTAGTACTATAATTATGTCTTTCACCTCTTTTACTGTAAAGATGTAATTTTTTTCTTACGTACATGATGTTTTCATAGATGTATTGACAAGGAACAGTCATGATGTTAATATCCTTAAACAATTCCCTCAGAGAATCGCGCCTGCGGAGATTATATATGGCTCTGACGGCTCTTTTCTGCAGAATTAAAATAGAATCGATGTCTGCAGCCCGTCCCCAAAGTAAAATAACGTAAGACATGATACTATGAAAGTAACTAAAATAGACCAGCCTCGCGGTATCTACATCAGTAAATTGACGGATTTTTCTGACAGCGTAAGCTGCTGAACTAAGCCGTCCTGCTAGAGATATTAAATGAGGACCCCATTGTAGCCTTGAGTCGAGCGTGATCAAGAAAACCGTTTTATCGACGAATTCTAGTTTCTCTTGATTCAATACTATCTCACAATCACTACTCTTGACGTTTGGTACAGAAAATCTTATACACTTAGTTTTATTTCCATTTAGTACTAAATTATTAGCCGTGAACCAATTTTGAACCAGCAGTAGGGCGTTATTTACGTCGTCAAAATTTGAAGCACGTCTATCTACCTTAAAAATTAAGGACGTATCGTCAGCAAATAACACCATTTGTGGTTGATTTATTAATAAATGGAGTAGGTCATTAATATATACTAAAAAGAGGAAAGGACCCAATATCGAGCCTTGTGGAACACCCATTTTTACTTTTAAAACAAGTGAATTGACACTATTTATTTGAACTTGCTGTTGTCTATCATTTAAATAAGATTTTATTAAACTGAGCGCAAGTTTTCCAAGTCCGTAATACTCAGGTTTCAAAAGCAGGGTTTCGTGATCGACGCAATCAAATGCCATGGAGAGGTCACAAAAGATTCCTATGGCGTCTTGAGCCTCTTCACACGCGTTAAAAATATGTTTTAATAAGGTAACACCAGCGTCGGTCGTACAACGCCCTTTGGTGAAACCATACTGTTGCTCGTGAAGGATTTTATTAGTATTAAAATGATTGAGCATCTGATTAAGCATTATCTTTTCAAAAACCTTGCTGAAAACCGGTAGCACGGACACAGGTCTATAATTATTAGTGTCTTTACTGTCCCCGGATTTGAAAAGTGGTATTACCTTACTATATTTCATTAGATCCGGGAAGACTCCTTGATCCACACACAAATTAAATATTAAGGCTAAGTAAGGTGCTATAGTTTCAATTATGGAGGTACAGACTTTAATAGACATTCCCCAAAGATCTTCGGTCAATTTGATCTTGATTTGCTTAAAAGATTTTATTACTGTTAAGGGGTTAATATGCTTAAAGTTAAATTCAATCGGGCAGGCAGAAATATTCGCCCTCATTAAATCAAAAGCACGCGAGGGCGAAGAATTTAAGATTTCAGTGGTTTTTAGTGGGACACTGGTAAAGAAATTCACAAATTCCTGAGCAACTTTTTTGTTATCGCAAATGAGACCACGTGACGTCTCCAGTGTGTAATCAGAATTTTGCTTTTTGATCCTGTTCGTTTCATTATTGATAATTTTCCAAACCGTCTTTATTTTATTGTCTGCTGATTTTACCTTGTTGCTAATGTATAAGGCTTTAGCAGCCTTGCATGTGTTCTTAAAATTTTTTGAGTAAGAAGCAACATACTCATTAAAAGTTTCCGTGTTAATATAAGGCTTAAGGCCATACAGCTCGAAAAGTTTTTCACTACTTTTCCTAAGTCCTTTAGTTGCCCAGTCACTAAATAAAAACTTAGGGCTGATGCTTTTAGACTTCTTCTTAAAAATATTATTAAACTCGGTTTGAACTACCGAAAAGAATTCTTTATACAAAATATTAACATTATTCATTGTAAGGTCCTGATTACTTAACTTACAAATTAAAGTGCTTTTAAATTTATTTAAATTAACAAATGTTATTGGTCTGGATTGTATCTGCACTTTTTGTATCGCTATGTTGGACTCAAAAGTTACGGTTTGACCGCTATGATCTGAAGGGAGATAATTAACGATATCTTTCTCTAAATAGTCGCAGCAACAAAATACATTATCAAAACATGAAACAGAAGTTGTAGTTGTTGTTATGTTAAAGTCTCCACAGATAATAACTGATTTATTACCAGTTGCAGGTTTAGCCAAAACATCTTCCATTACTGACTCAAATATAGAGAAGTTTTGATAATTTGGGGGTCTGTAAACGCACACTATAACATGCTTATCTAGCTCAACACAAGACAGTTCAACGCTATGTTCAACCGATATTTCAACTATGTCTTTACGAGCTTTTGATTTTATACAACGTTTAATTAGGATTAGTGAACCACCACGCAGCATTGATTTTCGGTTAAAACAACTGGCCACATTATAATTCTCGTAATTAATTAACATTTCAGAATCTTTTAACCAATGCTCAGTTATGCAAATAATGTCAAACATTGTTTTTTCTAAAAACAATTCAATTTCCAATTGTTTGGAGTTAAACTGAACTATGTACTTTGTGTACGCAGGATTTTATGAGGTTAAGGGCCTACGCCCCAGATTCACCTATGTTATCTACAAGATGGATTACAAAATCAGAACAGAATTTACATGAAAATGTCTGGCAACACTCATCTGGCTGTAAAAATGGTTTTAAAACCTTTTATGAAGTAGGCTTTAAAGACGGGGCAAAAATCAAAAGTTATAAATTATTTAATGAAATTATTATTCGAATTAAATCAGACAAATGGGAATTCTCTGGATTAAATAGTTTAAGATACAGTACCTTCATTAATTTACAATTATTAGTAACGGATATTTATCTGCATTAAAAAGAAAACAGCCAAACAAAATAAACCATCGGGAAATAATAATACCCGCTTAAATATATTATAAAATAATTATGTGAAAAAAAAACATACCGACAAAAGATAATACGCGAGTCGCAGTATGTATGAGTTTGCCAAAGATAAATAAGTATGTCAATAAATTACGTTACATGGAGAGACTTTATTTTGGCTCACATATAGTTTTCTGATAATACTTATGAATTTATTGGAAAAGGCGAGCGTCGTTTGGCTACACTTGTATAAGAGTCACATGATTACTATTTTCCATTATAAAAGACGAAGAAATCTTAGAGCTTACCAATTGTTTAATTACCATTGAGGTAAATGCGTAACACACATAAAATGGCAATTGATCTCAAAGACTTTCATTTTGTCAGTTCAGCCACGTTCATTGCGTCATCTACGTTGCTTAGCATACATTTTTTTATGAAGCAATGGATAAGGATATTTCTCCAAAACCCTCGGCTTATGATTGTAACTGCGTTACGCAATTGAGGTACATATCACATAAATAACTATATCGCCCTCATCAACAATATCTTTTGCCCTAAATTTTTTATAATTGGTTGATAATTAAAACCTATTTTCAGGATCACTTCAGACTAGCTGCTCGCGACTTTGTCTGCGATCCAGTATGAAAAGTACCTGACATCCTTATCCAGGTCGTGGTCTAAATATTTGTGCCAAATTGCATCTCAATTGCATTCCTATTTTTCTAAAAATGCTTTACCTGTGGTTCTTATTTATCTGATAAAAAAAACTAAAGAAATTTAACATTCTAGTTTGCATAAAACTGACTTCTGAAAAATAGATAAATGTAATGAAATGAAAACTACCAACTTTTGTTTTTTTCTGCATTTCTTTTCCAACAAACAACCACCAGCTCAGTGTTTTTACTAGTCAAACTTCAGTGATGGAAGCACGGAGCACAGATAATCAAATTTGGATCTAGTTCTGCCAGTGTCTGAAAGAAACAATGAGATTACAAGGATTCATTAGCAGGTCCGAAATTGCTTGTCTGACGAATTAAACGAAACTTAATCAACATTACTTTGTAGTAACCTGGGTTGGTTTGTATTGATCTCTTTATTATCCTGTATTAAAAAAGGAGTTAAAGTTTATAAATTCGACAGTTTTTCTTTTGTATGTAATAATTTCCAGCGATATCTTCGCATTTATAGCTCACTGATTACTTATATATTATTTGTTTTGTAGATATTATGTAAATAGTTCAGTAGGATTCTAGTTTTTGGTTTAGGTTTTGATTTTCTCCGCCTACCTGCGTAGTCCCCATTTCGAATAGTGATCGTAGCCGTAAATGAGGAATTCTTACATGTTTCTCGTTAAACGCGCAATACTTTAGTTTGAGAAATCTTTTCTGTAGCTATTTGAAAAAAACATGCAAACGACACCTAAAATAATAATAAAAAATCGGATCCGCTATCTTGGATTTTCATTTTAAACTCACTATTGGCCAGCACCCTCAAAAACCATGAAAACTCTCTTTGTGTCTTTCTAATATGTAATAAAAATTAGCTTCTTGCATGTCCATTTTCATAATTTCAATCCAAGATGGCGCATAACGCTATTTTGATACGAGACGATTTCTAAAAAAAAACAATTATTACAAACTGCGACCACCAAACCAAATATGGCTAAGCATTGGCCTAAGCATAAGCCCATCACACATCACAGCCGCACCGGGCCTCACCGCAACGCATCTTCAAAATAGCGTTGCGGCGGCCTGCCAGTAGTGTGTGAGTTCATTGACAAGAGTAAGAAAGTGATGAAGGAGATGTTTTGCAATGCGCGCCCCAATCTGCTCTAGCCTTTACGGTAACGTAGGATAGGCATAGTTATAATGGCACTTAATTACCCCTTTAATTTATTCCGGTTATCAAGGTACGTACGTCGTATTCAGTGCACAATATTTTTGACTATCCAGTTACTTACCATAATTTCGTTATTATAAGACACAAGCCCAAACGGTGAAATTATAGAAGGATGCACAATAATTTTTAAAGTCTTCGTTTTGCAAGCTTTTCAATTAGCCTTATAATGTCCATACACTCAGAACCCAAAACAAATGCTTACAGCAAAAATTAAATAACATATATAAATCCACTGCCGCAAACCAACAGCTAAAATTAAAAATAAAACACTTAAAAATAAATGCAGAATCCAAACAATGCTTCCTATGTACTTTGCATGAAGAAATAAGTTTCGAATTAAAAATGTTCTCCTCTCATTGCTTTGGTCGACTCATTCGAGCTTTGTCCTGCAATTAGCTGGAACATTGCGAATGCTTCGACGTTCGACCATGACGGATATATCATGGAAGGGGAAAATAGTGTTATAAGTATTGAAAATTCTTGCGTTCGGTTCGGTAGATCGTAGACCTGCGTTTTTAGTATTAATATTAAAAACGCATGTCTGCGATCCAAGCAAGGTCACACAGCGCAAGTAAAGGAAAAAGTCCGACAATCGTTAATTTTTAGTTTCATTAGCACTTTTTTTTTAGGTTACAATCTTACATCTGTAGTTGGAGAATTGACCGTGACGTAAATCGAAGTATAGTGTTTTTCAACAACAAAGTTAAGTTTGTTTTGGGATAAATTCATACCAGGTAGTCGCGTATTCCACAGAACCTAAAGACTAAAGTCTTCAATCAGTGCGTCCTGCCCGTTATGACCTACGGAGCCAAAACGTGGACACTCACGGTACGGCTGGTCCATAAATCAGCTCAGCGAGCTATGGAACGAGCTATGCTTAGACTCCAAGCATTGCACGCTCTGAGGGATAGAATCCGGAATGAGGTGATCCGGCTAAAATCAAAGTTGTCGACATGGCACACAGAGTAAGCAAGCTGAATTTGCAATGGGCCGGGCATATAAGCCGTAGAACCGATGACCCTTGGGGTAGACGTGTTCTTGAGTGGAGACCGCGAATCGGCAAACGTAAGGTAGGACGTCCTCAGGCTAGGTGGAACGACGATGTTCGCAGGGTGGCTGGTAGCAGCTGGATTAGAGTTCCCGAGAGTTAAGACACATGGAGCAATTGAAGAGGCCGATGTCCAGCCGTGGACTGCTGTAGCCTGATGATGAAGTACAGAACCCTTCATTTTGCGTGGACTTTTCATTCTGTATGTTCATTGTCGTCACCAATTGTTATCACACATAGCCATAGGACAAGCTGTGGTAGTAGGTAACGTCCGCAGATACCAAAATTATATTTCTTAAGTTTTCGAGTTCATTTCTGCTTACATTTTCTATTCTGATTAAACTACAAGTTTTCTACTAGCTACATTATAACAAACTACTCAAGACTGCGTTGGTAATTCAGGCAAAACTTTGTTATAGAGTTTAGAAAGCGGGATAGTTAATGAGCGCCATAGTTATCGATCCCCTCAATTTACTCCCACTCCTTGAGGGGTGCTCAGCTGACTCACTGTTTTTCCTTCATTTTACCATCACAATTCAAACTAACAAGTAAGAAATAAGAACTTGCCAATTTATTAGAAGTGTCCATGTTTTGATAATTTTCTGATGTAAATATGTATTTGGTTACGGACTACTTTGAACGTTAGAACAAATAGATACCTACGTGATAATTTCGACTAAATTATTTAATGTTATAGCGAGGTGGTATTCTCAATTCGCACAAGATTACCTTTTTAACATACAAACCCATAGCATATGTACTCGTATACCGTAATTCCACAAATTTTATTTACACTTACAACCCTTCTAACTTTTCAATATTTTTTCTCTCATCTTATCAACTGGTAACACGGGGCAAAGAAAAATCCTGTGATGTGTTGCAATTTTTTAAACAAACAAGCTTCTGCATGCGATCTAATCCTCGTGAAATTTTTGTTGCATCGCCTGCCTGCGCTATCACTCCTTTTTCGCTTACCAGTCTTTCTTACTTTATGCTCGGCTAAGAGTCCAAGCATTTCAAGCATTTATAGTACGAGTATACCTTAGCCTTCCTCAAGAATTCGGCTATCAAATGCAAAAAATAAAACCAACAAGTTAGTTCCAGAGATTAGCTCGTTTCAACAAACAAACTAACAAACTCTTCATGTTTCGTTATATACGTTTCAAGACCAGCAGACTTTCAAGCCTTCAGAATAAAACGTATGAATCACTTATGATATGAATATGAAATATATGAATACGCAGACAAATGAGTAATCCTGTTATGTGTTGCCGTTTTTTATAAATGAATTCGCGAGTTGTAAAAAGATTCTTATAGAGAAGAGGAATAAATTCGGATGTGAGATCATCAAAGTTGTGTGTAGAAGCAACCGGACGAGGATTAAATTGCGCTCGTGTATGTCAGGTCTTACAATAATCTTTATATGTTAAGTGTTTTACAAACGTAATGGTTGTATAAGTATTGTTAATTTGCCGTGCACCAAAAGCGTGCAGTTAATTCGTTGTTAAAACTCCAAACCCTTTTTCAACTAGTTAAGGCGGCTTTGTTTTTGGAGTTTTTAGTACTTATCATCTGCCTAGTCTTTTTCCAAGTATGTAGGGGTTAGCTTCCAGTCTGACCGGATGCAGCTGCGTACGAGTGTTTTACATGGAGTGACTGCTTAGCTGACCTACACAACCCAGTAACTGGGTAGTACGATACCCTTGGTGAGACTGGTTGTCAAATTTTTTGGAGTTTTTAGAACTAAGTAGTCTAAATAAAAAGGATTTGAAATATGTCAGACTGATCGAACGTATTTATTTATTCAAAAGCAGCAAATCTTGTCTCAGTTTTCTCCTGTCACAAAAACACCTTATTGTTGTTGAAGAAATCACTACAATTTGTCACGCAGTATCATTTTCAGGGATTCAATAAATTTTCGTTTAGATAACTTTACCCGTTCGCTAAAATGAAATAGTTAATTTTGAATATCATTGTTAGATCGTTTTAATTGGCTTTGTCGTGACTGAAATGTCACCGATGTTTTGGAACATTTCGATGTAACTGTTAGAGTAAACCTACTCTCTGATACTCAAATTGGTTATTTCATATTCCGATTTTAGTTGGGTTTTTCTGATACCGCTGAAAAGTATTAAACATTATTAGCTTTTGCTTGTGGAACCTACTACCGTGAAAAAAAAAATCCAATGAACACCTGGGATACTTTTGAATTAGATGGAATTTGGAACACAGACAACTTATATAAGTGGTCTGTCTTCCAAACTTCATTTAAATCCTGTCATTGATCCCTGGGGCATTGAAATATGGGCTTCTGAAATTATCGCTATGTGAATATTGGTTTGGTTTCTCGTTTATTTACGTAACGAACTACTAAAGTAATAGAATATTTAGTATTGTGTGAAGCATAGTACTTTAAGAGATTTTATAATTAGCTTTTACACTAAATTCGGATTTTGGAACAAAGTCAGTCAGCAATTAAGCATTCTCTTTTTCAGACAGAACTACATACTAAATAAATGTTTTTAGCCATCCCATCCACATGATTATAACACCAAATAAATTTAATGTTGTGTTCAAACATACACACAAGTACTAATAATATATAGAAACGAAAACCATAAACGCAATGCACAGTGCATTCAGTACAATAGCCATATCTAACCATCCACTTGCATAATGAAATGTCGAAAAAGAAAACAGTGGCCAAGTGCGAGTCGGACTCGCACGTGAAGGGTTCCGAACCACCGTAAAATTTTACAAAACTAAATTTGTTGACATGAATACACCTTTAAATTTGCTGTCACACTATGAGGCCATTAAAAAAAACTGATGATATCAAAATCGAGAGATAGTGTGGTGTTGCAGCTACATATCTGTCATCTAGGTACATCTAAATATATTTACACCACTCGATGGCGACAGAATCTAAGAATTTGTAATGTCGAGTCAGGACTGTGAAGGAACGAACTCTACCCACTGGAGAATATATTACTCGTTCTGTTCACGCATTCACGAAAAACACACGGCCGTGTGCATGACACAGCCACACGCCTTTTCTAATATTTTAGTCGTCCCTTTAATTTGAAAGGTGTACATTTCACGTTAGACACGTCTACTACGGTTAAAAATACAGCTCTGCGACAGATCCTCAGACGGAACGACGGATAGCGGAGCCTTAGTATAATAATAGGGGCCCGTTGGCACCCTTTGGCTACGGTACCCTAAATACCAACTACAGTTCTGAGTTCTTCGATCCACCCTCAAAACTTTTCTTTTTTAATCGTGATAAATTCGTAATGTTATTTCAACGTCAAAATGTCGTCTGACGTTTGGAAAAGTGTTGCTACAAAAATAATTTCAATCTCCACCATAATGAGTGCAAATAAAATTCTCACGCAACAAATATTCCACCCTGGTTTATTAAATAGAACAAGGTCGTCATCTTTGTCTGAAATTAGCAATGAGAAACAAAATACTCACAGTTGTAATCTCAACAAAAAAACCAAACAAGCTAATGTAAACCAAATTCCTATCACCGCGACTGCTTGTGTACCTAGTACAAGCAAAGAGATGGCAAGTATGCCATGTAACCCATCGGTGCCTTGGCAAAGAGCCCCCGTACAGAAACAAAAGAGAAATCGATCACCGGATGAGACAGCGACAAATAAAAACTCTGCTAAAAAAAAACAGTCAAGAGATCAAGAACTAAATAAACACCGAGGAATTAACACACAAAACATTCAAGAAGCTGCAGTGCCAGAATTAAACACAAGCAACAGTTTCTCGTTGTTAAACGTAGACGAACCGGCTCAGGTTCACACCGAATCCAATGAAACCAGAAAACCTTCCATACCTCCGCCATAAATGCTCTACGGCATTGATGACTTAGAGAAATTAACTGAGTTTCTCGAAGAAGTGGCCGAAAAAACCGACTACACATATAAAGTGGTTACTAAAAACCAGTTAATTATTTCCCCCACCTCTGTTGAAACATATAAACAACTATTAGGACACATTAGAGCAAAAGGACTAATAGGGCACACTTTCACCCAAAAGGATGAAAAATGCATGAGAATTGCCATAAAACACCTTCACTCTTGCACTCCTAAAGACGCCATAGTACAAGCAATAGAAAAATCTGGCAACAAAGTCAAAGGTGAAATAGTGGTAGCACGTGCCAATGGGACAAAGGAGCCATTAAATACATTCTTTGTTAACCTATTCCCTCATGAAAACAACCGAAAGGTTAAGGAGATCAAATATATATATCAACAAAAAATCATAATAGAAGATCCAAAAAGAAAAAAGACAATGGTACAGTGCACGCGATGTCAGCAGTATGGGCATACTAAAAACAATTGTATGCGACCCTACAGGTGTGTAAAGTGTACTGGTGAACACAAAACGACTGCATGTACCATGGACAGAAACACCCCTGCAGTATGTACTCTATGCTCAGGAAGCCATCCCGCTAGCTATAAAGGATGTCAAGTCAACAAAGAAATTGCTGCAAGAAAATGGGGAAACAAACAAAAACTAACACAAACAAGAGTCACATCAAACATGGAAACATGGCAAAGGTCACTCTCTGAAAAACAGAACCATAAATTGAATCCAGATAATGTACAATCTACGGTACATCAAAATAACGATGGGAACCTTAAATTATACAGCGAAGCTGTTAAACAAGCTGAAACCAAGGCAGATTACACTCAAAAGAGTATATATAACAGTGATCACAATGAGTCACAGAGAACAATTCCGAATAAAAAGGAAAAAGAAAACAGTCCTATAGAACAAAACTATAGCTTAACTAACCTCATAATAAAACAGACTGAAAGGATAGACCAATTCATATCTCAGATGAGCACAATGATGAACTTGATCATGACACTCATAAGTAAACCACAACCATGACCTCAATACGAATAGCCATCTGGAACATAAACGGCTTATCGCCAAACAAGACAGAGCTAGAGGTGCTCTTAAGAATAAATAAAGTGGACATTGCCTTAATATCTGAAAAGCATCTCAATGATCGCAAACTGTTTAAGATGAATAACTATTGTGTATACTGCACCAACCACCCTGACAACACCTCGCATGTTGGAGCTGCTGTTATTATAAAAAATAACATAAAACACCACCTACATAGCAAGTTCAAAGAAAATTGGCTACAAGCGACTACAATCACCATAGATGAGAGAATAGGTCCCCTCAACATTAGTGCGGTATACTGTCCTCCAAACCAGAAGGTCAAGAATGATGTTTGACATATATTTCAACACGTCGGGCCACAGGTATATAAGTGGAGGAGACTGGAATTGCAAACATACCTACTGGGGGTCTAGACTCATCACAACCAGAGGACGTGAGCTGAAAAAGAGTGTTGAAACCCACAGGCAAACCCTGCTGTCGACTGGCGAACCAACTTACTGGCCAACCGATGTCAATAAAACACCTGACCTTCTGGACTTTCTTATTGTCAAGGGACTGTCAAATATCAACTCTAGTGTGGAGTCGTCATTCGATACACTATCTGACCACTCTCCAGTCATTGCTACATTTAGTATAACAGCAATCCAGAGAGAGCCTAAAGTAACCCTGTGTAATCGGAAAACTGACTGGGACTCATTTGAGGACGACCTTGAAGAAGAAGTTAACCTAAAAGCAAAGCTGAAAACTGAAGAAGACATAGATTCTGCCACATTCTACATAACTAATCTGATACAAATAGCAGCATGGCGCGCTACCCCTACGCTAGACACTTCAGTCAGTCAAAATAATATACCCCTAGAGATAAGGCAAAAACTGGAGGCCAAACGAAGATTGCGAAGGAAGAATTTTAACAAAGCTTCAAGAGAACTTAAGGAGCTCATTCATGATAATGAAAATACCGGTTTTCAAGAAAAACTCTCAACATTTTTTGCTCGAAAACAAGACAACTACTCCTTGTGGAAGATAACCAAAAATTTCAAACGACCACAAAATTTTACAGCCCCTCTTAGGAAACCTACTGGATCTTGGGCCAGAAAAGCAACTGAAAAGGCGTAGCTTTTTGCTCAACACCTCTCTACGGTTTTCACTCCGAATGAGTCGTCGATTACCGATTTTGAAGAGGATGTCGATAATTATCTTAATAGCGATCAACAATTATCACCTTTACTCAAACTGGTCAAGCCGAAAGAACTGATAAGGACAATAAGTAATCTGGAGAATAATAAAAGTCCTGGTTATGATCTCATCACAGGTGAAATACTCAAGCATCTACCTAGAAAAATTATCGTCTTTCTTACTATGCTGTTCAATGCCGTCTTTCGATTACAATACTACCCAAAAACGTGGAAGATATCACAAATATGTATGATAGCGAAATCGGGAAAACCACCTACCGAACCAAGCTCATATAGACCCATAAGCCTCCTTCCAGTCATATCAAAGGTTTTTGAGAAAATATTTTTACGTAGATTAAAACCAGTCCTTGACGAGAACGTGATAATACCAGACCATCAATTTGGATTCCGTGAAAAGCACGCAACTGTAGAGCAAGTGCATAGAGTGGTCCGTAAAATCAGACAGTCATTGGAAAATAAAGAATACTGCTCCGCGGTGTTCCTGGATATCCAACAGGCATTCGGGTCTGGCACAAGGGACTATTGTATAAAATTAAATCTCTTCTACCTAACTCTTTTTATATGATATTAAAATCTTACTTAGACCAAAGAAAATTTCAAGTTAAGTATGAGGAAGAACTGTCAAATCTCTATGAAATGAAGGCCTCAGTCCCACAAGGCTCTGTGCTCGGGCCCGTGCTCTACTCGATCTATACTGCAGATTTGCCTAATACTAATGAAGTGGTAACTGCGACCTATGCAGACGACACTGCATGCCTTGCGAGTGACCAGAATCCAATGCAGGCATCTCAGAAGTTACAAGTCCAGTTGAATAAAATTGATCTTTGGCTGAAAAAATTGAGAATTCAACCTAGTACAACTAAGTCAGTTCAAGTAACTTTCACTCTTCGGAAGGGCGATTGTGCCCCAGTGTACATGGAATGTAAACCACTGCCAACTAGCAACACAGTGAAATACCTTGGGCTACATCTGGACAAAAGGCTAACCTGGGTCAACCACATTAAGGAAAAGAAAAAGGCAGCTACCATTGAGATGAAAAGTCTATCCTGGCTCTTAGGAAAACAATCAAAGTTATCTAGAGATAACAGTAATAAGATACTTGTTTACAAAGTTATAATAAAACCAATCTGGACTTACGGAATAGAACTCTGGGGATCGGCTAGCAACTCCAATATCGAAATTTTACAAAGGTTCCAAAATTTTGCCCTAAGAACAATCTCAAGTGCGCCCTGGTTCGTCAGAAACACAGAAATACACGAGCACCTTAAGATACCAACAGTGAAAGAAGAACTATGCGAAAAATGCAAAGCATATAAACAGAGACTTAGCAAACACACCAATATCTTAGCCAAGAACCTTTTGAACAGACAAGGGGATATAATCCGCCTAAAGAGATGGCAAATCTTAAACTTGGACCAGCGACAGGGAAAATTTAAAGCTTATCAAGTACTGAACCACAATATGTGAATGTTCAATGGAACACCACAAAAACAATCTCACACGAAGATCTCATCTGATTATGGCTAGTAAGCCGATTGCAGATAAAAGGAGAAGAAAAAAAAAATTAAAAAAAAAACCTGATTTACAGTTTTTTTCTGTCTTCGCCCTGCAAAATATCGCCCAGTATTTTCAGTAACGTTCTCAATCACAGGATTGCTTGCGGTCGGCTCCGTCCTTATTTATTTCCTACTATATTTTTACTACAATGCAGTGGGGGGTTGGATGTCGTATTTCGTTATGCACTAATGTTGCTACTTGATTTTTATTGTAGTTCTTAGTTCATTGAGCTGTGACCGCTTATATGTCCCTCGTTAGTGTTTTACTTTGACTGGGAATGTTGAAGTGTGTGTATTGTGTAAGTAGTGGTTTGCGATTTTTGGATTGTTGCCTGAGTTACATTTTATCTTTTGTGTCATTTGGCTAACACAGTAGGTAGCTGTATACACAAGTTTTGACTTCGTTTAAAGTTGCTGATATAGTCATCTCCCGCCTTTAGCCAGCCATGTTGAGGTCGGCTTCCAGTCTGACCGGGTGCAGCTGAATACCAGTATTTAACATGGAGCCACTGCCTACCTGACCTCCACAACCCATTAACTGGGGAACAACAACCACCAGTCTTAACAAGGGGTGTCGTATATATACCACTTGGTAAGACTGGGTTTCAGACTTTCGGGCTAATGAAGACCAGTAACGACTGTCAAAGATCAAACTCAGATTTTTATCCCAATTAAACCATTTACAGGCACAGGCGTCAAAGAGTCGGTCAGTTAGTCAGAAAGTACATCTCAAAACGTAAATCTCTATGGAGAAGAACGGGCAAGAAACTTCAAGAACACTCTTTTGAATCAAGATATTTCAAAATCCTGAGTACATTGTTCTTGTTGCTTCTATCCACGGCTAATCAGCTTATAGCAAAAATTAAATAAAATATGTAAATCCACTGCCGCAAACCAACAGCTAAAATTAAAAATAAAACACTTAAAAATAAATGCAGAATCCAAACAATGCTTCCTATGTACTTTGCATGAAGCAAAAAGTTTCGAATTTAAAATGTTTTCCTCTCATTGATTTGGTCGACTCATTCGAGCTTTGTCCTGTAATTAGCTGGAACATTGGCGAATGCTTCCACGTTCGACCATGGCGGATATATCATGGAAGGGGAAAATAGTGTTATAAGTATTGAAAATTCTTGCGTTCGGCTAAAAACGCAGGTCTACGATCTACCATCGTAGACCTGCGTTTTTAGTATTAATATTAAAAACGCATGTCTACGATCCAAGCAAGGTCACACAGCGCAAGTTAAGGAAAAAGTCCGACAATCGTTAATTTTTAGTTTCATGATCACTTTTTTTTTCGATTACAATCTTACATCTGTAGTTGGAGAATTGACCGTGACGTAAATCGAAGTATAGTGTTTTTCAACAACAAAGTTAAGTTTGTTTTTGGGATAAATTCATACCAGGTAGTCGCGTATTCCACAGAACCTAAAGACTAAAGTCTTCAATCAGTGCGTCCTACCCGTTATGACCTACGGAGCCAAAACGTGGACACTCACGGTACGGCTGGTCCATAAATCAGCTCAGCGAGCTATGGAACGTGCTATGCTTAGACTCCAAGCATTGCACGCTCTGAGGGATAGAATCCGGAATGAGGAAAAACCAAAGTTGTCGACATGGCACACAGAACAAGCAAGCTGAAGTTGCAATGGGCCGGCCATATAAGCCGTAGAACCGATGACCCTTGATACTCAAATTGGTTATTTCAATTTCGATTTTAGTTGGGTTTTTCTGATACCGCTGATAAGTATTTTTGCTTGAACCACGATAAAAAAAAACCAATGAACACCTGGGATACTTTTGAATTAGATGGAATTTGGAACACAGACAACTTATATAAGTGGTCTGTCTTCCAAACTTCATTTAAATCCTGTCATTGATCCCTGGGGCATTGAAATATGGGCTTCTGAAATTATCGCTGTGTGAATATTGGTTTGGTTTCTCGTTTATTTACGTAACGAACTACTAAAGTTATAGAATATTTAGTATTGTGTGAAGCATAGTACTTTAAGAGAATTTATAATTTGCTTTTACACTATATTCGGATTTTGGAATAAAGTCAGTCAGCAATTAAGCATTCTCTTTTTCAGACAGAACTACATACTAAATAAATGTTTTTAGCCATCCCATCCACATGATTATAACACCAAATAAAGTTAATGTTGTGTTCAAACATACACACAAGTACTAATAATATATAGAAACGAAAACCATAAACGCAATCCACAGTGCATTCAGTACAATAGCCATATCTAACCATACACTACTACTTGCATAATGAAATGTCGAAAAAGAAAACAGTGGCCAGGTGCGAGTCGGACTCGCACGTGAAGGGTTCCGAACCACCGTAAAATTTTACCAAACTAAATTTGTTGACCTTTAAATTTGCTGTCACACTATGAGGCCATAAAAAAAAAATTAAGATATCAAAATCGAGAGATAGTGTGGTGTTGCAGCTACATATCTGTCATCTAGGTACATCTAAATATATTTACACCACTCGATGGCGACAGAATCTAAGAATTTGTAATGTCGAGTCAGGACTGTGAAGGAACGAACTCTACCCACCGGAGAATATATTACTCGTTCTGTTCACGCATTCACGAAAAACACACGGCCGTGTCCATGACACAGCCACACGCCTTTTCTAATATTTTAGTCGTCCCTTTAATTTGAAAGGTGTACATTTCACGTTAGACACGTCAACTACGGTTAAAAATACAGCCCTGCGACAGATCCTCAGACCAAAAGTATTGCCCAGTATTTTCAGTCACGTTCTCAATCACAGGATTGCTTGCGGTCGGCTCCGTCCTTATTTATTTCCCACTATATTTTTACTACAATGCAGTGGGGGGTTGGATGTCGTATTTCGTTATGCACTAGTGTTGCTACTTGATTTTTATTGTAGTTCTTAGTTCATTGACCTGTGACCGCTTGTATGTCCCTCGTTAGTGTTTTACTTTGACTGGGAATGTTGAAGTGTGTGTGTAAGTAGTGGTTTGCGATTTTTGGATTGTTGCCTGAGTTACATTTTATCCTTTGTGTCGTTTGTCTAACACAGTAGGTAGCATATGGCAGCGCCACCCCGACTCACTGGTGAATCATCGCAGACAGTTCCGACTAACGGTGAATTATATGAGGCACCAAGTTCCGACCCACTGACACCTCAACTGACACTGAGAAGCATCGCATTGTACAAGACTTCAGCGACCTGGGAGTGATGTGGCTACAACTACATCACACATCACGAAATCCTGCATCGCGCAAGCAGAGTTTACCGTGCAACTAGCTTATTTACAACGTCCCGTTTTCAATCTTTGGGAAGTTGCCCACCAGACACAACACCTGTCTGGTCGAAGGATCCTCCCTTTTCCATCGAGTATGAGTGTACTTTACACCCTGTTCCTCATACCTCTATACTATTTTTAAGTACTGTGTTATTTATTTCATTTGTCACCTTTTTCATATAAGCATGAGAAAAATTGGATAGCCGGTGTAAAGCTTTACATACGCTAGCTGTATACACAAGTTTTGACTTTGTTTAAATTTGTTGCTGATATAGTCATCTCCGGCATTTAGCCAGCCATGTTGAGGTCAGCTTCCAGTCTGACCGGGTGCAGCTGAATACCAGTATTTAACATGGAGCCCCTGCCTACCTGACCTCCACAACCCATTAACAACGACCACCAGTCTTAACAAGGGGTGTGTCGTATATATACAGTCAGTCAGACTTTCGGGCTAATGACGACCATTAACGACTGTCAAAGATCAAACTCAGAGTTTTTATCCCAATTAAACCATTTACAGGCACTTTTGAATTGCCAAAGAGTCGGTCAGTTAGTCAGAAAGTTCATCTCAAAACGTAAATCTCTTTGGAGAAGAACGGGCAAGAAACTTCAAGGACACTCTTTTGAATCAACATGTAACAAAAACCCTGTCCGATCCAAAAAAGGCGTATTCCTGGTTTAACATACGTACTAGAAAAAATAGTAAAAAAAAAGTAACTCATAAAAACCAAAAGTTATTGATTTTTTTTATTTTTAGTTACCATGTGAAATGTAACACTAAATATGGTTTTCATAAGTTGACAACACTCCACCGGCCGGAGAAATCTTTTATTTTTGCCTATTTGTATTTCAAAGGACACCGCCGTGCTCTAGCCGCATTGTAAGTACTCATAACGAGTCCTCGACCCTTTGATGTAGCCGACTTGGTTGCCAGTCTCACGTGGAGATATCTTGCGATCGGATGTCCGTACGTATCACGTGCCGCTATCGTATCGCGAACAATGTCGTATACCAATCAGGAATATATGATAATATGTTAATTTTTATTGGTGAGTGAATGTGTGATTCGGAAATCGAAGTAACAGCTCGGATTGTGGAAGCTTTCGAGTCACTCAAATCGTACACATGTGCGCTGCGTAGAGTACGTGAAAATTAATAAAAAGGTGTCGAATGTGTACTAATGTTCTAGATAGATAGAGGTATGTAACAAGTAAATGTTTTAATAAACTGATACCTACAGTGGGTACATTGCCAAAAGCACATAACATCAACTCAATAATAATTGTTTCTTGATAAACAGAAGGTCAGAAATCGGGGTCATTGTGCGTAAGCCTACAATAAAATATCAGCTGATACCTACGCGTAGGAAAAACGTAGATGTCTTTAGTCCTACGTTTCTTTGGCGGCATGCGACAAAAGACCGCCGCGCTCAGGCGCTCAGGCGTGCCTTTGGTATCATTATTTTTAATTTTTTAAATTAATTGTTTTCATTAGGGAAAAATAATTATCTCGTATCCATTAAATGATTACGTATTTGTGTACGCGCTACGATACCAAATAATACCCTTCAGGATCGGACAGGGTTTTCGTTACACGCTGTATTACAAAATCCTGGGTACATTATTCTTGTTGCTTCTATCCACGGCTAAGCGCAGCTTAACTTGATCTAATAACGCTGCGGCTATTATAACTTTGTTACGAGCCCATAAGTTGCTTATATAATGTTACAAAATACTAGCTGACCCCGCAAACGTTGTTTTGCGTCTTTATTTTTATAGTTACGTTTTAGTACTTTTTATTCTCAGACCTACTGAATATACAATAAAATTTTCATAAGAATCGGTCTAACCCTTTCTATTTTTTTTTTACAAAAACTGTGACACGAACATTTTATTTATTAGATTAAGAAAATACTAATGAATAATAATAGCTCTGAAAAATTATGATCAATTTACTATGAGAATAAAATCGGTAACAAACATTGCGACAAGAGAATTTTATATTTAAAGGGATAAAAAAAACAAAACAACATGAAAAACTAACTTTTTTATCTATGCTGACTTCTCTAAGAGATTATTTACATCGGGTGAGTTATTTATGGTTTTCTACTTCCTTCCCGCTTTTGCCTACCTATATATATATATTATGTCGACGCGAAAGCGTCTGTAAAGATTATAATTTAATTGTATGCTCAACTATTTACTAAAATAATTGTTTTTACCTTAAAGTGGATGATCCTGCCCTCTTTGGGACAAGTTTACAACCAATTGTATGCATCTGAAAATTTCTATGATTTCTGCGAGATTTTATGATGCAGCGGTACCGAATGTGCCGACAATGGTGCGGATTGCAATTTTGATAAATGATAAATGATTTTATTTATGTAAGTAGATTTGTACAACCACTTTTACACGTCAATAATATTTAAAAAGTAGATGTGATCTGCGTTTCCTATCTGACTACTCTGAGAAGAAAGACCGAAACAAACTCAGAGGTCACAGTCTCTTATAAAGTCCAGACATAAACTTGGTCAGGTCATGTGAAGACCATGTAGACTGGTGCCTGAAATGGTCTTTTGAGGAAAGAACCACACAGAATAAGTGGACCTATTCAGGTTTTGTGATCAATCACTGAAAGTAATAATTTAATACTAGAATAAAATCCATAAAGTAAAAAGATTATTTTACACAGCAATTTACTACATAATACTTGATATTTGATGAAATTCCTTGAATTACAGGTAGTGTTGTAAAATAGGAATAATGAAGGAAGAAAATAGGAAACTGTTTTTCTAGGAATTACTTTAGATTTAAATTGCAATGGGGCGCTCACATTAGAGCTCTTTCAGTTAAATTAAGTTCAGCTGCAGATGCAGTAAGAAAAATAAGGCAGTTGACCGATATAGCCACAGCTAGGTTAGTATACTTTGCCTTTTTCCACAGTATTAAGTCTTATGGCGTTCTGCTGTGGGGATCAGCAGCTTACGTAGATTCAATCTCGAGTCCCTTAGAAACAAAAACAAAGAAATTGATGTACTAACTCTGCTTTCTCTTTACATCTTAGAAAGTATTTCGTATGTTCGCTAAATCCTAGGACTTTTTAAAATAAGAAGCGATTTCCATAATATAGTAGTAAAAAAGAAAGAGTGTCCATGAAGCTTCTTGCCCGTTGTTCTCCATAAGGAACCTACCTCGTCTTGGAATTTGCAAATACCTTCACTCACTAACTCAAACTTAATAACTCCTTGTTCAATGATAATTCAAAAGTGCCTGCAAATGCTTTTATCGAAATAAATGCTTCGAGTGTGAGTTAAGTGTTGTATGTGATTGAAAACCAACCACCTACCTATCTACCATCAACGAAAGATTAACGTCGGAAGCTGGTTGGAGACTACTTCCCTACACAATGCCCACTACCCCCCATTGTCTGATCAGAACTGGGATCGCACATGCAATCCTCTGCCGCTCATGCTTATGGGCATCCAAAGAATTATGTGCAACTGCAAAACCAGCTTGCACAGTCGTAGCCGATTGCGATCCAAAATAATATTTCTCTGAAGTCTCGAACATGATGTGTTCCAAGAGTGGGCGACTTATTACCCAGCCAAAGCCAAGGCATCCACAAACCTGCACTGGGCCCGAGTGGTGGGTTACGGCCCACTCGACAGTTAAGACTGCATCTTTATAATTTCTCTTGGGAGTTAAAAATATTGGGTCAATACTTAGTCAAAACAGTTGCACGAGCAAGGCCTCTAAATTTACCCGTTGGAACACCGAAGATTATTCCTACTAATCCATTTCAGACGACGGTTTATCGATAGGTATTACTTTGTGACTCAAATTCACGACGCAGGAGTTCTGCCTGATACTTGTCACACCAAGATTATTAAAACAACTTAGTCGTGTCGCTATGTTTTTTTTTGTGTGCAAGCAGTAGTCTATTACGAGTATAAATAAACAGAAATAACTTAGCAAATGTACTACCCACTACATTTTCCAAAGACAAACAATCATCTCTTTTTTATAACATATCTTCAAAGCAAAAACAAAAACCCACAGCTTAATCGGATTGCTCATTAAAACGCGCTAAAATCAGATCTCAAACCAAATTAAACATTTGCGAAAAGGACATCAAGAAACAGGATCGCTTGCCCTAGTCATCTCGCGATTTTAGCCCGAAGAAAACCGGAGACTCCAGAGACGTTCTGTTTCAAACATTCAATACCGGGAAAGTGAGATAGGTTCTGAACACGTATTCAATTTCCCGTTAGCTGTTCGAAAAGCATTACCTGTGGCGTTGGCTGTAATAAGGTGGTAGGTCTTAACGGGAATGTGGCGACGGCAGTTTATGACTGAATTTCTTGCTGTTTGGAAGGCGAAGGGCTACATGTCATATTTTGCACGGTGCGGCCGGTATTGGTCTGTCAGCGTCGCATTGTGAGTGTGCAGACAGCCATACTCGTATGACACTTGACCTTTAGGTTTGCGTAGTGGTGTACTAAGTTGTTGTTGGGACGTCAACCCTTTTTTTTCAAGCGTATGGTTTTATTTTTAAGGATATAAGGTATTAGCCTGGGCAAGGTCTCGAATCAAGTCGCCTAGATTGGAGTGTAGGGAGAGGGGTTATTTACAATATTTAACACTATTAACTATTTACACTAGGTGCTGTTACAAATGATTAACTAACTAACTATACAAACAAATACAAAATCAAAAGGACACTTTTCCAACCATCCAAAAACGTGCCCATAAGACAGGCAATATTGCCACGTTGAATGGCAATGCTAATTCTTTGGTGGTCTAAAAGAATGAGGCAGGTCTACTTTATATACTTGAATATGTTTGCCGAATTAATACTCAAAGCTAATTCCTTCTCTGTACAAACGGAGGCATTTGCTGTTACAGACCGGTATGATTGTGTTTTCAAACCTACTAAACAAGATGACGAAGTTTCCCTACACTCGGGCACGAACGGCGAGCAAATCGGCTAATGGCCGCTATAACAGCAGCTCGACAATATTGCCAGCTTTGCCAACGTGCCACCAACAGTTTTGCATTCATTCGGCGTGAGCTGAATAAAGATAGTTTGTTTGTTTAGTATATGTTGTAATGTCGCTTCAGTTGGTACAGATGTGGTTTCTATTGAACATGTTCGTTTGATAAGGAATTGGTTTCATTTTGTTTTCTTTTTTCATTTAACTACTAGACGCGTGCGTAGGGCTGTTGGCTCACACCGCGGCATTTTCATACTTTTAGCATTTTATAAACGCAAGGTCCGATTCGAATAGTTTAAAGATACATTTACAAAATCAACCTTAATTTTGAAACTATTTAGTTGGATAAGGATTAATGGCATGATACAAATGACGATAAGGGACTAGTGGCTCAGCAAAAAGCCGCACGCGTCGACCGAACAGGTTAAGCTACGCTTGGCGAGGTCGGGCCGTGGATGGGTGACTTGATTATACCCGTGTTTTGATTGACTAATTTGAACAAAAATTGTTGTTGCGACTTACCTATAATAGTTAGACACATCATTTATAGACTTCCGGACTTTTTTGTGGGTAATAATGCATAGCATGCTAAACTCCTATTATGTTCCCACTGCGGGGACACAGGCCTCCTCTCTGTGTTTAATAATGATTACTATAAATATGTAGTACTATGACTGAGAGAGAATGACTTTCATAGGCAAATTGTTGATACCTTGGGTTATATTATTGGAATGTTCGTAGAAGGATCTCATTTTTTTTTATATGAAATGCATCCCACGTTACTCGCTGATAATGTAGCTTTATTCTTATTTTTCTTTCGCTTTAAATGAAGGGTATTTTATGTCACACCACGCTGTTGCCGAACAAGTCGACAGCAAAAACTCGTATCGTTATGGATGCGAGTGCTAACTGATAGCGACAAAGAAAAATATATTTTTAAATCGGTTAAGCATTTGTTAGGTGTATCCATTACAAACATTACAAAACTTTTTTTCTTAAAATATTTGTATAGATTTAGATAATTTCCTAAAGATATATATTATGACTTCACTTATCAAGCCAATAGAGTACACAGTCACGTAAATATATTAATATTAATACGTATATATTTACGTATCTATTATTAAGGATATATACTTCGGACACTCAAATTTTTTTGCGAAAATAAAAATAGATATTCTTTATGAAAATAGTTTTTTTTTAATCTTTTCAAAGTTCTCTCCACTAGCCTCTATGCAAAGTTTCATGCTAAAGTTTTTCGAAAACTGGTTCAGATAGTTTTCGAAAAACTTTTTCCAGTCCGCCCTAGACACCGCACAGACTGTTCGAACGAGGACAGTTTTTTTTTTCGGGAGAAAAAAGAAGTTTCATGGTGCTAGGTCAGAGCTGTAAGGAGGTTGGAGGAATTTGACCGGCGCCCTGTCCAGGAAATCCCTCATTTTGCGCACGGTGTGCGAAGACGCGTTGTTGTAGTGGAGCAGTAGCCCGCGGAGCCCAGTGTATGGTTGCATGTTGCTCACAACAGAGAAAACTTCTGCCAAGCATTTGCCATTCAGCGTTAATGCTTCTTCAGGCATATTGAAAAAGCTCGCGATCAAAATCTTCCACCCGCTTCTAGATCGCTTCACTTTGGTATGCGTTGATTCGTTTTGAAACACCCAAACCGTCAACTGGCGCTTCGATTCTGGATCGTATTGATGAATTAAATACTCATCACCTGTATTGATGTCGTTAACACGCCGAGACGAGCCTGCTTTAAGTTTGTTTACCAAATCACGGCACTATATCACCCGGGCCTGCTTCTGAGCATCGGTGAGGTTTTGTGGCACCCAGCGTGAAACTATCCCTCTCACAAAGATGCACGTTTAGAATTTCGTGAAGACTTCCCGATCAACCTGCAGTATGTGCTGAATCTCTTGATACGTAACTCACCCATTGTCTTGGATTAAATGTTTCACTGCTAGCACGTTTTCTTCCGTGTCTACCGTCAAAGGGCAACCACTTCTTTCTTCATCGCCCAAAGTTAGTCCAACGCGCTTGAATTCGTGATTACAACTGCATTAGAAGGGCCTTCATCCATGAATGCCATTAAAAGTCTATCGTATGATTCGTCCGGTTTCAGGCGACACTTGAAATCGAAAAAAGTGATGACGCGAAAAAGTTTTCGGGGCAGATCCATTTTTTATGAGACACGATAGTTTAAATTAGCTCGCAAACAATGTGAAGAGAAATTTTGTAATTGGAACGTACCTATTTTTACTTACGAATAATCATATTTTCAAAATAGTCATTAAACTTTTTTTCGCAATACTTTCTGAGTGGCCTGCACCAACGACAGCCCCATTTTAAGTCCTGGCAAATCACTGTCTATTCCAAGGTTGTCTGGAAGAGATCGCAGAAAGCGATAAGGCGGTTGTATATTTCGTAGATTCCGATTTATTTTTGTAATGTATTTTAATGATGTAAGTACAATAAAGTCTAAACAACGTGTTTTTTTATATCCGCCCTTTTGGTATATTCTATAAGTAAAATTATACCAAAAGGGCCAAAAAAATGTAGTCCAAAAATGCATAGTTTCGAAGATATCATCAATATTTTCATGTGTGCCACCTTATTTTATTGATAAATACGAATGATTCATTTTCATTCAAACCAAACATTCATAATTAAAGCTAAGAAAATGCGACATTGCCATTTTTCAGGTAAGGGTGTTTGACATTAATTATTGTTTGGATTGAATGAAAAATGAAAACAAAAAAAAATTAAACTTAATTGAAAAAAAATTCAAATGCCAGTTGATTGATATGGTCTCATTCATACCCTAGTGTTATGGGTGGGATATAAAAAACACCTTGTTTATGCAAATAAATAAATAATTTGCCAAAATTTCAAAACTTAGAGATTTCTTGATAGTGAAAAGCATTTCGTTCACGTTTTCTCCCGGCATGATCGGTTTTAATAGTTAATATCCGCTATCCATCGGGTTATCGGAACGCTGTGTGCCGGGAATAGGTCGCAGAGCTTGTCAGTTGCAATCGAACACCCGATGCATTGCCTTAATTTATAGTTTTTATCTACTCTTTGATTTTTTTATTCGTTACTGAACAAATTGATACCCTACTTCAGTTTGCTGTGTCCATGTGTGCTATTTCATACAACTGTCAAATAATGACAGTTGTAATTTGAATAAACGGACCATTACCATACCTCAGAATCGTGCATGGATGCGTTTTTAGCCTCAAACCTCAGATACACTAGGGAATATCCAGACTGATTCAAGACAAAAACAAAATAGTTTTGAAGGGCGGGACAAAAGAACCTGCGCCTGCACCAACCAAAAGTCATAAAAAACGTAATTTTAACCCTAAAACCAACATACAAATTTTTTTTAACATGAAAATTAGCACCCACTGAGAAACTTCCTGTTTATACGTTTTCATTAATAACTGAGTACGCACAAAGGCTCGGGAACTCGGGAAGTACGGACGAAGCCTATTTCTTTTATATTGCCCGAAATAGATCAACGGTTTAGAGGACAATAGTGATCGATAAGTGGGTTAGTGTTGAGGTGATTGGCTCATAAATCACTAGTTGTTCACTACTACTTTTATCAACATCACTGTACTATGTATATACAACTAGTACAGTGATGTTGATCGCTATAACCTGAACCATTCCTGTATGGGTCACGTATTGACCAATCGCAGTGTGAAATATGTTTATAGCATAAGCATAATCAGAACATAATGTTCCCACTCCTGGGACACAGTCATCCTCTCTGTGAGAGGCAATGTGCCGTAAACCACCACTCGGCGGGTTGGTAGATGTCACATTTCTTCGTATTTTTTATTCTAGGTCATGACAACAGACGCCATAAGACATAATACTGTGGAAAAAAAATCAAAATCAAAAGTCATTTATTCAAATTAGGCTTAGAATAAGCACTTTTCGAACTTCAAAATTACATAAGACAGTTCCCCAAAACGCCCGCCCTTCACCACTTCCTAGTGCTTTAGCTGGGAAGAAGAAGTGCCGCAACAAACTCCCCAGCAGCACAGCTGTCTGTTCAGTTAGAAAAACCATTGAATTATACAATTATAAGGTAATCAAAGTTAAAATAAAAAAAAACGAAACACAATTTTTTTTTTAAATAATCTGCCAAATGTAAGCTAGCCACGCCAATATACCCAAAACAGAAACCAATAAAAATCATTGAAAAAACAACATAACATAATACACAAATAAAAACCTCCAGGCATAAAGCGCGTGACACCTTACATATGCATAATTGGATTAATTTAAAATACACACAAATAATAAACAAGGACCGTCGATGTAAAATAAATCAACAGAACAATTACTTTAACAATAACAAAACCATAGACAGCAAGACGAACAGTCACCACAAGCAGCACCTCGCCATATTTGAGGGAAGGAGGCAACCCGATCCCAACGCTACCGCAAGCAGTGACATCTACGGGAGCATGACGAACTCCCTGCCGGTTAATTTATGATCAACTGTTGAGTTCGCTAGCTAACCACATATTGCAATACAACTCGTTAAAAAAACTTTGTAATGAGTAGATCATGTCAATAATAAATGAATATAACTAAAAATAATTGACTTATCTAGTCAAATAAAATTAAAATAAATATACGAACTCGTATACCCTGTCAGTAGGTAAGCTGATTCTGGAGAAAGAACATAAACATTGTATTGAGTTAATTACAGCGACCAACTATTCTTATCGTTTAAGTAGTCGTTAATTGAATAATATGCCTTTGAACAAAGGTTGGATTTTACTTGAGCTTTAAACGCATTAAAAGGTAAATCTAGCAAAGAATAGGGTAGCTAGTTGTAAAAGGTTATACCAAGCCCAACAAATGAGTTATGAACCTTATGAAGCCGGTGAAAGGGAGCACGTAGTTTGTTCCTATTTCTAGTGTTAAGATTGTGAAAGTCACTGTTTTTAGTGTATAAGTGTATATTTTGCCCTATGAATAAGATGTTGGCGAAGATGAATTGTGATGCTACCGTGAGATTAACAATATCTTTAAAAAAATCTCTAAGAGAAACTCTGGCTCCTAGCTGATAAATTGCTCGGACAGCTCGTTTTTGTAGGACGAATATATTTTGAATATCAGCAGCTTTGCCCCACAGCAGAATACCGTAGGACATAACGCTGTGGAAATAACTAAAATAGACTAACCGAGCTTTATCAACGTCAGTGTATTGTCTTACTTTACTGACGGCATAGGCGGCTGAACTGAGCCTCCCCGCTAGGTTTGATATATGTGGGCCCCACTGAAGTTTGGCATCTACTGTTATGCCCAGAAAAACTGCCGAGTCTACTGTTTCAAGCAGCTCTTTATCTAAGACGATGTTGGGTCCTAGATTTCTAACATTCGGTAAGACAAACTTTACACATTTAGTTTTCTTAGCATTGAGAACTAGGTTATTTGACGTAAACCAATCCGTAACAATTGAGAGTGCACTATTTACGTCGTCAAAATCTTGTCAATTCCTGTCTACTTTAAAAATAAGAGAGGGCTACATTTAAATAGAATGGTAAGTCATTGATATATACTAAGAACAAGAATGGACCTAGTATTGAGCCTTGAGGAACACCTAACTGAACTAGTAGCTCGGAAGATTTTACACCATCGACATCTACACATTGGAACCTATTATGTAAATAAGAATTTATTACGTTGAGAGCTTCATTTTGGACACCGTGATGACGTAGTTTACGCAAAAGCGTGTCATGGCGCACGCAATGAAAGGCTTTAGAGAGATCACAGAAAACTCCAATAGCAATAGCACTCCAATAGCTTCCATCCTTTTAAGGCAGCTGGTCCTGACGGTGTGTTCCCCGCCTTACTACAATGGGGTGACACCGGTGTCGCAATAAGACTGGTGCCTTTAATGCGAGTGTACCTGGCCTTTAGATACGTTCCCAAAGGATGGAGGGAAGTGAAAGTAATATTAATTCCTAAGCCAGGTAAGGGTGACTACACAAACGCCAAATCCTACCGACCAATCAGCCTGACCTCCTTTCTACTAAAGACGCTGGAAAGGCTGTGTGGTAGGGAGCTAAGGGACGGTGCTCTGAAAACCATTTATCGCTTCACGGTAACCAACATGCATACAGCTCGGGTAAGTCGACCGAATCTGCTCTCCACCTGGTAGTCAGCCAGATAGAGGAAGCGATTCATCAAAAAGGCACCTGCCTGGGCACGTTCATAGACACCGAAGGAGCTTTCGATAAAACTAACTTCTCCAGCATCAGCAGCGCCCTCTCCAGACATGGAGTAGAACAGGTACTAACGGACTGGATTACAAACATGCTAAGTAAACGAGTGGGTTGGCCTGAGGATGAGCAGCAACTTGCCTATCATGGCAAGTTGGTGCCCCCAGGTAGGGGTTTCGTCCCCACTTCTATGGAATCTGGTGATTAATGACCTTATCACCAAACTCAATGCCAGCCGCTATTACACAATAGGGTATGCTGACTACCTCGCAGTCCTTGTTTCGGGGAAGGTGACGGGTACGATCTCCAACCTCACTCAGCAAGCGCTACGTAATATGACCTATCAATGAGCGCCACTAAAACTGAACTAGTCATGTTTACCTAAAAACGAGCATAAGGCCCTTTTCACCTACCAAAACTGTTCAATACAGAACTTTAGTTGGCCAATGAGGTCAAATACCTGGGGGTCATTCTAGACAGTAAGTTAAACTGGAGTAGTCATTTGGACAACAAACTAAACAGGGCCTGCATAACCTTCTGGCAGTGCAGGAAAATGATAGGTAAAAAGTGGGGACTACCCCCTAAAATTATACTATGGCTGTACACCACAGTGATCCGCCCCATGATCACCTATGGGGCCGCGGTATGGTGGCCCGAACCAAGCTGGCTACAGCCTCAACAAAGTACAACGCATGCAACGACTAGCCTGCATGGCGGCTACGGGCTGCATGAGGACCACTCCTACTGCAGCAGTTGAAGCCATGCTGGAACTGCCAACGCTCCACCTGTTCATACAGCAGGAAGCGACACTGGCGGCGGTACGTCTTAAGGCACTAGATCTCTGGGGTATGAGAGCCACACCACACACCGTGCTACTTGAGGGACTCAACAAGGAGTTCCCCATTACGAAAGCTATTAATGATCGGGTACCCAAACAATTTATCTTTGATAAAAAATACAAGATCCAGCTTCACGAGGATCGTAGGTGCGAGAGTTTGTGCCCTGCAGAGCTAACAGACGGATCAAAAACAGGTAATGGCACAGGTGATGGAGTCTTCTCGGAGGACCTCAACATTCACATAACCACACCATTGGGGGCCTATAACACAGTGTTCCAGGCCGAATGCATGGGTGTTTCTCTGGCTGCTTCGGCCATCATGGCCAGGGAAGTTAGGGACCACTCGATCCGGATACTCTCAGACAGTAGGGCTGTTCTGCAAGCGCTGAACAGCCACACAGTTGAATCTGGGCTAATATACGAGGTTCACCTGCGCCTTAATCAGGTGGGTAGCCTCAATAACATAACCATTCAATGGATCAAAGGACACAGCGGTTCGCTGGACAACGATGCAGCCAACGAACTTGCCAGAAGGGGGTCGAGTGAGGCACCAGTGGGACCTGAACCCATCTTGCCACTCCCCTTCGGGTACTTACGCACTCTGGTAAGGAAACGCACCAGGGAACAACATCACAAACTATGGTCGGAACAAGGTGAGTGCAGGCAGGCTAGGGAAGCACTCCCTGCTATTGACGGCCGCATCACGAAACAGGTTCTCCGACTTACCAAACAACAGCTGCTTATAGTTACGGCAGCTTTAACTGACCACGGGTCTTTTAATAAACACCTCTTTGTCATAGGAGTCACAGACAGTCCGCTGTGCAGGGCCTGCATGGAAATGGACGAGACAGCAGCTCATGTGCTTCTACACTGCCCGGTGGTCGCCACATACAGGACATAGTACTTCGGTAACCCAGGTACCCTACGCGAGGTTGTCAGTAACACCAAGGCGTTGCTAGCCTTCCTCGAGGAGCTGGGGTGGATCGAATGATCTGTGGGGTACATACCTACCATACCATTTATTTTTTTATTAATAACATAAACTCACACAATACAAATACCATCATAATATATATTTACATTTATTTATATTATCACATTATACATATTCACATACGGTTGATGACGGGTCAGTGGTAAACACTGGACCCGCGCGCGCCGATCTACGTCATTGTGACGTAGCGGCGAGCGCCAAGGTGGGGAGTCCTGGTAACTATCGTTCGACCACCTTGCCACGACCTTCAGTCGATATTTGCTCACGCGACGCTCGGCTGCGCATGATTTACGTACCTTGCTTATTGTTTCCGGAATATCCAATAATAACTGTTGTCTATTGTGCCGTTACTATTGTGACCGTGTGTGACTGTTGTGTATATTACTGTACTCCTTCTGACTGTTTTCTGTGTTGTGTGTGTGTGTGTGTCGAACCTAATATAACCGTGAGTACCTACTTAGCAGATTGACTTTTATTTACCACTCTGCCTTACACGCACCGAATGATAACACTATAGATCGATTATCCCACCGTACGCAAAATACGCGCATTGTCGTGGAGTTGCGGACACCAGCCCGTATTACCTATTACCTATTTTTTCGCATTAAGTAAAGATAATGATTATAAGTTGCGTACCATTTCGAAAGAACAGCCAGACTAGACTAAGACCGTTCCGTATCTTTTGTATCTATTTAAAATATAAGAGAAGTGTCAGCAGAGAATCAAATTATATGTGATAAGTTAGCCATCATCTAAGGAAGGGAATTAAAATCTCGATGATAAAATCGACTATGTAAATTTCCATTTGAATTAAAATGTGGCAACATCTGGTCTAGTATGATTTTTTATAGATTTAACTCAATGCTGGCTCAATATGCTGCTTCAATATCTTTATCCGTATGTTTTAAATTCCTCTCTGACCTCTGCAAGGGTGACTGGTAGTAATAAATGTTTTTCCTGTTCCACTAGGAGCATCCTGGAAGAACACTTTAGCCTGACTGAGGCCTACGCTTTGAAGAACGGTGTTGAAAATGTTCCTTTGCTCAGAGGAGAACTCAGAGACGTGGTAATTTACTACTCATTGCGCTTAGGTCGTAATTAGTTTCGGCGGCGTATTCCCGATTTCCGCGGTTTTGATGTGCCAATGATTGCGGAGCCGGTAACTCATATCCGACCAGTAGATTGCCACCGATGGGAGTTATCACATCTTGAAGTGACTAAGGAAAACTGTTTAGAACGCGATCATCATTTTGTTCAATGCCGCATAGCTCGTTAAAATGTCTTCGGGTAGATGATGCCGATATTTCTTCCACAACAGAACTGGGTTTGCAGTTCCACAAAACACTAAAATGATGGCAAACAAATGTCGCAGACGACTGGGACTGTCGCTGGCTCTTGCCCCCGCCAGAGTTTCTTCTCAGTGTTGTTCACTGTCAAGAAGGTCACGTGCTTCGCAGGCTACGTGTATTGTGGGTTACTTTACATCATCAACCGTCCTCAGGAACGCAAACGACGCACTGAGACGTATTAGACTCTAAAACCCGATTAAAAGTCAGTTCCAAAATGGTCCCGCTTCCTAGAAATTAGCCTGATCTGCCGATACCCAAGGTATTAAGAAACAATGTGCGGCCATTTTTCATAGTTTCCACCGAAGATTTTCAACGTGAATATTGCAGAATAAGCTAATGATTTATTTCAATTAATAGTTTTTTCTAAAATAATTTATTTTATCTAAGGGAATGGTGTGCTTGTATTTTTGTTTCGGCAATTTTTTTCACTTATCTTTCTAACAATCAATTTCAGAAAAGGCTAATAGTGAAAAAATTGGGCGTTATTGGATTATAACTAGTTTATCTTTTAGTAGGATATATATTTGTGATATATTATGAAGAAAAAAAAGTTGCCACTTGTTGCCCTCAATAATGAAATGAATGAGATGTTTTCTCTGCAAATAAACTGCAACATCTCGATAAAGTGAGGTGCTCAGAGGTAAACATGGAGGGCATAAAATTCTTCATGCTAGAATCAGATTTTTAGAAAGCCTTCTTCATGTCGCATATAAGATTCCTGTAGGGAATTGGCAAATTAGGTCGCAAGCGAAAAAGACATCGTAAAAACTAAAAAGCATGAAATTCAAGAAAGGGTTCGAGATGAACTTGGTATTTTGGCTGATATTCCAAAAGCTGGTTTTGTCAATACCAATGATGGAAAGAGTACGAAATTTTTAAATGATCTGAAGGGGCTTAGACTGGTATCAATGAAAAAAAGGTTCACAAAAATTTTGGAAGTCATTTCGAGTGAATACGACATAATTATTAAATAGTTTTCTTCATTCTGTGACAGTACAGAAGATCTTTATGTTAGCTTATACAGCTGACATCCGATGCCACTCATAGAGAAAAACGCTTTGTTTCCAATCGGGACTTTGTTACAAGAAGCAGCAGAAGTTAGGAACAAGAATTTTCTAGGAATGTATATCTGGACTGGCACAAACAGCTCTCTTAAGACACTTCGATGTTAACGCGGAATTGGCCATCCACTACGACGCCTCGGACAAGGCCATCGGTGCGGTTCTGAAGCAACGACAAGGAGATGCGTGGCAACCAATAGCATACTTTTCAATGAAGCTTAGCTCCCCACAAACAAAGAACAGTCCCTACAATCGGGAACTACTAGCCATTTATGAAGCTGTTCGCTTTTTCACGAATTTACAGACCACAACCAACTAACGTTTGCTTTCAATGCAAGAAGAGATAACAGTACACCACGACAGTTCAGGTATCTAGACCACATCAGTCAATTTTGCGTGGACATCAAGTACGTTCTAGGAAAGGACAACGTTGTAGGGGACTGGTTGTCGTGTATCGAAGAGCTGTCATCAAATAACATAGACTACCGGGCTCTTGGGCTGGACCAGGCAACGGACGAGGAACTGCAAGATCTACTACAAAGCGGTTGTTGTTGAGACTGGAAAAAGTCAAGGGTCCAGATTCTCACACGTTTGTGTATTGCAACACTACCACGCTGTAACCATGACTGTTCCTGACACAAAAATACCGCCGACAAACTCAAACTCTCAAACTCAAATAATTTATTTCAATTAAACCATTTACAGGCACTTTTGAATTGTCAAGGAGTCGGTCACCCATTCCAAAGCGCAGTAGGTACCTATGGAGAAGAACGGGCAAGAAACTCCATGGACACTCTTTTAAATAATATTGTTGTTACAAATCTATTAGTTTCATCGATTAATGTTGAGACTATAAGTTAGAACGATGTACAAAAACCGTACACGTTAAAAGCGTCCAGAGTGCAGCAAAACATAATTAAAAACAATCCAAAAAATTCGTTATTAAAATAAGCCGTGGCAGCTAAGAGATGACCAGTCCCAACTGACGGCGCCCGTTCACGAAAATGACGCATGGATCAGCACCATTCAGCTCAACCATTTTGAAGGGAGCTAAATGATCCGACTCACGCGCCACCGTCAGCGGGACATTTGAGTGAGCATGACATACTCACAGCCGCTAGGGCACATTCAAGTCAATCTATGACATTACCCGGTAAATGGTAGTACAAAGTACTTACATCTGTGCAATGCATCTATATAATAAAAAGGAGATTGAGTTAATATAATGCAAATATATTTTTACAATCTTCAGCAGCTACAACAGTATTTTAAATGTCAATTAATTAGTTGTGGTGTGGAGCAGGACCGGCATTAAGCCAGGCATTTTTATCAGTTATGTAATCCTCCAACCTATAATATGCCTGCATAGTGTGCGTTTGACAATGGATTTGAATTTCGTCTCATTCAGTTGAAGTATGTGGGGAGGTATTTTATTATAACCTTTTAGACAGTACCCCATGAAAGATGAGTCTACTTTAGCCAGTCTGAAACCTGGTTGAACTAATAGGTCCCGATTCCTAGTACTATAATTATGTCTTTCACCTCTTTTACTGTAAAGATGTAATTTTTTACTTACGTACATGATGTTTTCATAGATGTATTGACAAGGTACCGTCATGATGTTAATATCCTTAAACGATTCCCTTAGAGAATCGCGAAAGCGGAAATTATGTATAGCATTTGAGGCACTGCTCAACCTCAGCCACACAGGCGCAAAAGATACAGTTCGTTTAATCACACAGTGATTTGCATGGCCTGGCATTAAAAAGGACTGACAACAGTGGATTCAAGAATGCCTACTGTAGGCATTCTCGAATTCACTGTTGTCAGTCCTTTCAGCGAGTCAAAATACATCGTCATACCAAGGCACAACTTCAAACATTCAGCGTACCATCTGCTCGTTTTCGGCATGTTCACATGGACTGCCATTTACCGCTTTCTTCTGGTTACAGGTATTGTCTCACCGCCATTGACCGCTGCACAAGCTGGCCTGAGGCATATCCACTCCAAGTCATCACGGCGGTGCCACCGCCTTCGTGTCCGGCTGGGTGGCCAGGTTCGGCTGCCCCGAGCTCATCACGACAGATCCAGGTCGACAATTCGAGTCACCTCTATTTAAAGCGATGGCGGTGCTCATAGGCGCCACACATCACACCACCACGGCCTATCATCCCGAGGTATATGGCATTATTGAAAGGCTTCACCAAACTTAAGGATGCTGATAACCTGTCACACCAACAACCGATGGATGGAGGTGCTGCCTCTGCTTCTCTTGGGCATCCGCGCCTCGTGGAAAGAAGATCTCCAGACTTCAATAGCAGAACAAGTCTACGGCGAGCCACTATGCTTGCCTGGCCAGTCCTTCACAAGCTATTCACTGGTTCCAGTACACTATGCAGACTCCGCGACCACATCACAAAACTCAAACTTCACCGAACTACTTGGTACACCGCTCGCGCGTTCTACATACCCAAAGATATTGCCACGTGCACTCGCGTGTTTCAGCGGCAGGTGCATACAGTCCTCTGCAAGCTTCGCACATAAGCCCGTACAAATTCATACGACGAGTATCAGTCTTACGACATAAATCCGTTCGATAAATCGATTAAAACCAGTATAAATAGCCAGTAATGACAAACCGGCACAGGCCGTGAGCAACACACCAGCGCCAACAACAGAGGGGGATGCAAACCAGGCTCCGGTCAAGAAGACGATGACCTTCCTTCGAGAACATTCCGGAGAAATCAACACAGTGGCGCGGGCGGCGGCCAGCGGCACTCTTCCGTTGGTTGTCGACACGCGTTCTCGCTTTTGATATGCTTTATATTCGTTATCGTTAGTTGTAGTTTTTCATCATTGTTTGTATTTTATTTAGATCTGTTACTAGTGTTAACATAGAAAATAAAAGCACCTTTCATCTCATCAGAGTAACGCTCACTGTCGCTTGTATAACACAATCACTTTACACTACAGTCCTTGGTGAGATTCCGGATAAAGTTTTATATGTCTCACTCACTCATCAATAGGGCACTTCCCGATGTCCTAGCAAGCTGAAATTCGGTATGCGGGCTAGGATTTGTTCAAAAACAAAAAAAAATATATTTCACCCTTCAACCCCCGTAAACAGAGGGGCAAGTCTGTATATCCTACGGATAAACTATATATAATATCACCGTTAAAATAATAAGAAATAGAGCACACCTACACCCTACAAAAATAAATGAATTCCTATCATCAAATTAGTATAGACTCACAGATTGACACACGATATTGAATTACTATAAAAACAAAAATTGCATGGGAAATACATAAATACACATTGCCATACATAGAATGCTAAAAACATAACCCTTCCATTTGGGTTTAACGTAGTCGGGTAAACAGGATGTCACTTGAAATACTCCCACATGTTAAGAGAGATTGATGTTTGCGAGAAGTGTTTATATAACGGACTTGTCTTCTACACTCAAAGCCTCAGAGTTCCAATTGTCTTTGCCAGAGACACTAGATGGCGCCAATGCGTCCATAACACATTTTAAGAGCCAAGTTATAGGTAAAAAAGTAGAGACAGTTTTTTTTGTTTTTGTGAACATAATAAATGATTCTCAGCTGTTTCGTGGAATATGAAAATAGCCGTGAATGAAAGATTTTCTATGATAGTTTTTTAATCCTTTTCATATTTGCACATTTTTGGCCATACAAGGCGTTTTTATTTTAATTTTGTAAAGCCCAAGAAGAGTAGTTTTGAGAGCTCTTGAATGATAAGGATAGAAGCACGGATAATAGATTTGTGCACTACCCTTCTGCACTCACATAAGATCATCATAACCTTATTGAAAGTGCAATCGTAAGGAAATATTGACATTACTACCCTTACCACGCAAATTGGTGACCTGTATCTACACCGGCAACATTAAATAACTAATTCCCCATTTAAAAGGCTGTAGCAGTGCCGAGTTGAGCAGCCAAGCATAAGCTAACGAGATTACAGGTGCCTTTAAACTTAACTTATATTTATTAAAGTCCCAGGATTTCTCAAATGTACGCAGGAAGAGAGAAATTCAATTAAAATAAGTAAAATGCAAATGGTCAGGAGTCACTGGATTCTCAATAATTTCCGTTGAAGAGCGTCGTTAACAAAAGTCACGTAGTTGCCAACAATAAGGAAGCTATCTTCACAAGTATATACGTACGGCTATAAAACAGAATAGCTGCTATAATTTGACCTTTATCTCTTTCTAATAAGATTGTTAATGCCAATACTTAACCGTACGTGGACGAGAGCCCTTGATGTCCTTTGATTGTCTAGACTGAACTAACAACAGTCCCACTGTTCATTACTTTTCATTGTTATTCAGAAATTAATTGAGTAATAGTATTATATTTACTTTTTAAAGCTAAAATGTTTGAATGGGTCCCCCGTCAAATAAGGTCCACTCATAGTGGAACTACAATCAAGGTTATAGAGTCGAACAACAGTATAACTTTGTTTCTTTTACCATTTTCGCTCCGTACCATGGCCTGGACCAGGGCCGGACGCGAGAGATCGCCGCCGCCAATCGCCTCCCTGAGGACACTGCGGTGCTCCGCCCAAGCTGGGCATACCTCCACCGTATGGTCCACCGTGTCCTCCGGGCGATCCACACAATGGTGACACCCGGGCGTTTCCTCTCACCTTATGCGAAACAGGAACCTCCCGAAACAACCGCGTCCGGTGAGGACCTGTGTCAGGCGGAAGGTGAGGACGCCGTGGCGCCTCTCCAACCACTCCTCAAAGAGGGGACTTACCGCCGCTAAGGTTCCGACCCAGCAATTGAAAATCACTGCGTTGATCTTATATGTAGGAAGACATAATATTATGTTCGTATGTTGTATTTTACTTAAAGCTTCTCTTATTTGGACAACAACATTGTAGTAATTATTTGTTTTACGAAAATCTTCTTCGCCTATGAAAATAAAGCAGAAATCTTCTTGGGTGTAGTTCGTTACTTTTGTGTCAATATTTTCAATTAATTTCTCTGATCCGCAATTTGGTATAAGATGATGACATATTTGGAAGTTGTAGAAAAAGTCACTAGCTTCCACCCGCAGCTGCTCTTAACCCAGGTCATTCTACCTGTGAGCCAAATTTTATCAAAATCCGTTCAGCCGTTGAGGCGTGAAAAGGTAACACACATTAAAACAATACTAATACTTACCAAAAAGCTGAGCCAAAAAAAATATTATTATAACTCCATAACCTCGTTTGTTCACATACTCGCACGACATCGATAAAATATGTGTTTTGTGAATCAAATAGAATTTCGAATTCCGATGACCCAGTTTCTTTGGTTCATATGGAAATTATTTCCTTTATTTTTATTCGTTAAAAGGAACTTCCAAAACGTAAGAATTCAATTATTTTGCTTATGTGCATAGCATATTTTAAGATAAGCTCTAATGGAATTACGATTACGTTGATCGGCTTGTATTTTCCTCATACTATTTCATAGAAGTAATTAATTAATGTATACTTTTCAAAAGAGCATATCAATACGAGTAATGAGACATAAAAATTAAATCAAAATGGGTAGTAAATTATCAATTCATCAATCATGCGACGAAAAAAATTGCTGCACGGAACCATCTACGGCGTAGCGGCCTACGCCGTAGCCGCTCGTAGGCAGCTACGTAGGTCTTCACCACGGACACGAGCTTGATTCACATCAAGTGTAGACGTGAACACCAGGGATTTCATCTAAAAAGGGCCTTTGAAACCAAATCATAATCTTGGATCTAGTTTTCTTCTTGAATATTATTTTGCCTTGTTTTTATTTTAATAAAATATAATTAAGTTTTATATAAATTGGATACGGCTCCAATTTATATAAAACTTTAATGTTTATGTTATAATTGTCTGCAGACTAAAGGTGTTCTTGACAATCTTTATTAGTTTGTTTTTCCTACTGGAAAATATGAATACTCTTGCAATTTATATTAAGATTTAGGTCACATAACAAATACTTACAAACGTAAAGTATGAGGCAATTTCGCCAAATACGGGTTTATTATAGGTAGGGCAATAAATAATAAAGAAGTACTAACGCTAAGCCAGTTGAATACATAAAAAAAACTTTGAATACACAAATTAATATTTTTTCGATAAAGTATTAATTATTCAGCATTTTCATATCACAGCTAAAATATGTTAACTACCGTGCGATAAAATCGACTTGACCTCAATACCGGATAAAGCCGGTTCGGTCCGGACGAAACCAGCCATCTTTTGATAACAATTGTCTTACTACTAGAGAGGGCGTTTGAATTGGCCGTTCAGAATTTTATTCCATGTTTGGTTGATAAGGTTAGTTTTGGGAGCATGTGTGGTGGGACTTTGAATGATAGGCAACGGTGCGGTTTAGAAGATGATAAAGTGACAAAAATTTAAAAGAGTATGGTTAGATGGTTTGGTCATGTTGAGAGGATGAATGAATAGGTATTTACAAGGCAGATGTGAGTGGAAACGCCGGGAGGGGACGCCCTAGGAGCACATATAGTGACCTTATTAGTGATGTTTTTCATAAAGGTCATATGCGTAGTTCTCGCAACCGTAGCTTGTGTATGGCCAGATGTATGAACATAAACGAGACAAAAGGAGTATAGTATGTAAGGATCGTAACAGGTGGCGTTCTGTGATTTCTGCCTACCCCAATGGTAAGAAGGCGTGAGTTTATATAGATGTATAGAAATTAATTGTTTAGCAAAGGACACCCTACGCCAATTTGTATTTGTTTTAGTCATTGCCTGCAACTGTCAAAGAATGGTTAGTAGTTATTTTGCTTAACAATTAATTTATCTTGCTTTACTTAGGATTACATTGTAATTTGTAACAGTTTCTTGAACATGTATAAGTAACTACGACTGTATTTGCTAATGCATTTTACGTTTTACTAATGTACTGTCCAAGTTTACCGTAGCAAAGCCTACTTACTCTATTTCCAAGCCATATCTTCGCGTAGTAACAGGCAATAGATACCTACTTATATTTCAGGAGGGGCTTAATTCCGATTGATTTGTAACTTAGTAACTTGTCATACATCGACAGTAATTTTCTTTATACTCGGCTGAAGTGTAGATGGAAGAAAATGTACCACGACATTTGATAATGGATGTACCCACAAAGAAACAGGTCAACTCTAAGCTGGCTCTTTCTTCAAAAGGCCCTTCTAAACACGGCTCTGCGTTGTTAGACTCACATCAAATAATGTAATGTTTAGACTTTAACAGAGACCATGACCTCTGAGATGTTTCAGCATTTCTTCTCAGGAATCAGTAAGCTAGGAAATGCCGAAATGGCGTCATCTAGTTTCAAAATATTTTGTAAATACCCTCATTATACCTGTACCGTTGCATGCACCTGTAAGCACAATGTTTTGTGAGGCTTATATTGAGCACTGCCGTACCTAAACTGTGATTTTACACCAAAATTACAAGTCGTTTACCAGAAAGAATTTTACTTGGTTTCATGTTTAGAATGCGTAGATGATGGATATGTGGTCTCTTCCAATCCCTGTGTTCCAAAAAGTAGCCCTGAACTTTTAATGAAATTTGAGAGTCATAAAGTTATTTAATAGAAAGCCAAACAAAAAAAACCAAACATATGTACATAGATGGCTATTTGTTTAAAACTACGTGACATTGAAACGCACACAAGTTAGATTGACTTCAAACTAAGCCGCTCTACACACAGACAGGGGATCAACTGTTTATCAGATTGACATAAAATGCAGTTAATTTCTTAAACTATCAAACAATGACAGATGGGATTTAGAACGTACGAGACATTTAATTTGGCACACTTTGGCACATAAAAACTTTACAAGGTGCGGTGTGGTGTGATCAATGTGCTTGTATTTTGTTTCTGAACACGCGACGGTGGCCACACATCTACTTTTCAGGACATTACTTTTTACTTTAAAGAAGTCTTTCGGAGCTTCACGCATATACTGCTACTAGGATATTTTGACATCGAATGAGGGAGTGCTGTTAACATTGGTGCTAATAGTTTTAGGTAGACGGTTATTCATATTCTGTTGGCCCAAAACTTTGCTACTTCCACGGCGTTATCGGAGGTAGCGCAGAGGTCATTTGAGCTGCATGTTTTGGGGCACAGAGGGCTGGATAGGAGTGGAGCATAGTTTGTGACTCAGCTCCACATCCACACACGGCTGCCGATCCGATCAAGTAGCCGACCGACGACTTACGCCTTCCCACTTGGGATGTCTTAAAATAACAAGATGGTGGAATTAGTTCCCATTTAGGCCACGAGTCAAAAGAACCGAGTAGCGCTAAAGCGACGTGCTTTCAAAAAAATTGAAAACAAAAACATAACGATCGGACTGCGCTGTGTGTAGCACCTCTTACAGCTTCATTATACAAAGTGACTAGTCTGTTGGTTTGTCTTGTTTTAGATGTGTCTAGAGAGATGGCATAGTGAGCGTTTTTGAATGCTGCATTTATTATTTATATTTTAAAAAAACCGGCTAAGTGTAAATCGGACTCGCACAAGAAAAGGTTCCGTACCACCGTACAATATAAAACGTTACGTGTTCAAAATAAAAACCCGTATCTAGTTTTAGGAACCCGTTTAATATTTTTCATTTACACATTCTGTGAAAAAATAAATTATACCTACTACGGTACATGAGGTACAGCCCAAAAATAAATCATTTCAAGTAAAGTAGGTTGGTAACGTGAGAAATCAAGTCACTGGTTTTTAGTGTTTTGTCATGCAATAGTTGAAAGGAACGACCAAGCCATTCGTTTTGCCCAAGATGCAAGGTTTCTAGATTTAGGACTTGTACAGTTAGGGGCTAGGTTTTTTTTTTTTTTTTTTGTTTTTTTTGTTTTTTTTTTTTTTTTTGTTTTTTTTTTTTTTTTTTGGGTGGGAAATCATCAAATGACTTCTCCCGCTCTGGGTGGAGCGGGAGGGTGTGTCAGACTTTTACTGACTAAAACCCACCCGTGTTCCTTCAGTTGCCTGTGCCAGGGCCACGGTTTTCTCTGTAGAATAACCCGCGACCCTGAGGCATCGGCCCTATCGGACCCCGTCACTATGTGCTGACATCTCTTTGAGGCGCGCGTGGAACACAACGCGCCGTCGACCCGGGCCTGGTCCTTACCGGACGGCGAGCTACCCATTACTCGCCGTCCGCAAGCCCGCGCCTACGGTGGCCGGGAATCTGCAGGCGACTCCCGACGCCCAGGGCGTCTCCTGCGGCGGTTAGTGGGGGCATGAGGGCGCAAGCCTCTCTCCCTCACCCGCTCCGCCTCCTCCTTCGCGAGCATTACTGCTTCGCAGAAGGAGGTGACGGCTTGCCATTCCCTCTCGCTCCGTACCATGGCCTGGACCAGGGCCGGACGCGAGAGATCGCCGCCGCCAATCGCCTCCGCGAGGACACTGCGGTGCTCCGCCCAAGCTGGGCATACCTCCACCGTATGCTCCACCGTGTCCTCCGGGCGATCCACACAATGGTGACACCCGGGCGTTTCCTCCCGCCTTATGCGAAACAGGAACCTCCCGAAACAACCGTGTCCGGTGAGGACCTGTGTCAGGCGGAAGGTGAGGACGCCGTGGCGCCTCTCCAACCACTCCTCAAAGAGGGGACTTACCGCCGCTATTGTGGCGTGCCCAGCACTGGGTTGCGACAATCGCACCCTCCATGTCGCCATGAGATCCCGCCGGAGCTCTGTCCGCTGTACCGTGATTTGTCGCGGCAGCGGAGTTACACCCCGGCGTTTTGCCTCCTCGCGCCACTCCCATACGTGCGCGAGGGCTTTTGCCTCCAGATCCCATGGCGGCAATCCGGCAAGGAGGCTCGCCGCCTCGCATGAGACCGTGCGGTATCCCCGGACCAGCCGGATGGCCATGACCCTTTGGGACGCATTCAACCTGCGAGGGGCTAGGCTTTACATCAGATCTGATAACTATTTAACAGTGAAATCGTTATGTAAGTCTTGCCAACATAAAACAAATTCGGGGAATTTAATTTAATTTTGTAAGGTGCATTTATTTTTAATTAAGCTGTGAAATTGTACTTATATTACACAGATATGTTAAAATCATAACCATTATTTCCAGTATAGCCGGGTTAAAATTGTATTTTTTGCTGCACTCCAGCAGATAGTTTCTTCATTGCCAACGAAAAGAAGTTCCTTCTTTCTTTAATCTATCTTTCATAACAAATGAAAGTAGTAATCCTGGGGGTTGTAGGGTGGAAAATACAGAAATCGTCTTTTTGGTTTGTTGTTGGTGTTCCAAATTTCAGCTTTCGGAACTTCGGGAAGTGCCCTAGAGGTTTCGATGAGCGAGTGAGTTAGTTCAGTCAGTGACGAAATCGACGTATTTTAGGTAATAATAACACCCAAAGTACAAAAAGTTCTGTATGTTTTTCAAAAATTTAGGATCAGTAGTTTCGGAGATAAAGGAGGGGGGATTTATTTTTTTATTTTTCATATATTTTAATAAATAACTACAAAACTGTTTGTTTTAAAATCGTTTAACAAAAAAAATACATATCGCAACAAGCCCTCATTTGATACGTCACACGGTGCAGCATGGTAAACTTTTAATTTTAATATTCTAGTTTGCCACCCAAAAGTGACGCCCTGTTCAAAATTAATTTATTTACGTGTAACGTTCGTTTTTGGGGCACAGAAATTCTTATTTGTACCAAATTTTAACCTAATCAGTTCAGTATATTCGGCGCAAATTGGCTGTGGCAGATGGATGGACAAACACACGAGTGATCCAGTAACGTTTTTTCATACGGAACCCTAAAAACTAACGCCATGTGCGGGTCGTAACGAATTTATTCCAAAAACAAACATAATATTATAGATGAATAACATGTTCTCCCATACATCGACGTACGTCACGGTCAATTCTCATGCAAATGTACACGATAGGTCAAAAATTGGAACCTTTACTATAAAAAGTATATAAACATTATTGAATTGGTCCAACCCAAATTCCTACGTGCAATGCACTATAGATGCTTTAAAAAGAAAATATCTTATCATTTATTACTTCAAAAATATTATCTTATTACTCTAAAATCTAGACGCACCCTACTTGAGATGATGACCCTATTTAATATATGTCGTAATAAATTCGACTGTACTGATCTTGTGAACAGTTTGTGCTACCTGATCCCTCGTACCGTACATGTTCGGGAAGTTCGCTCTAGACACTTGTTTGCAACTACTTTCTGTAGAACCAATGCAGGCGTACGCTCACCGCTGCATCGATTAGTTGACACCTATAATGGGCAGTTTGGCTCAACCGATATCATGTTTCTCAGCGAGACTGTATTTAGAAAAGAAATTGTTAATATTTTAAGTGATCAGAACTGTAATAATTAAGTAATGTTTACTTTTATTCCCTTTATTTATGGATTGTTCTTACCAACAACAAGTAGATCTGTTTTTTAAACTGTGGATAACGTTGTGAGTAGTGTGTTTGATACTCCTATTAACATCTAATCTATATATACCTATTAGTACACTGCTGTTTGTTGTCCCTATGTGAATAAATAAATAAATAAACGGGAAGTACCCTATGATTTATTTACGAGTACCAAAATATGTCGGATGAATGGCCGTATTTTTTTATTGTGCTAACTTAGATGCTTGAGTTTTTTAAATCTTTAAGGAACCGTAAACCTACGAATTTTATATTAATTTAAATTTGATACCTCCACTCATTACTGAGAAAAAGGGTCTTGGCACACTTGCAGACAGACGGAACAACTAAGTGATCCTATAAGGGCTCTGTTTTTCTCTTTTGAGGTTCAGAACAATAAATAAGTTTAATAACGTTTTTTTTTTTGCAGAAAATAGAAATTAAGCAACTCTAACATAGTAGGCCCTTTTCAAGAAATGATCGTGTTTCACTAAGCCGATCCGATGAATCCTATAAAAGGGTACTCTAATAATATCCACAATTTAACGACAAAGAAATGATCTTCAAAGATTTATATGAAACAAGATAATTTTTTCAAAGTGAAATAAATCGTACACAAAAAAAACATTAACCGACATAGGGCTGATATTTTCAAACATCGTTACATGTTTCTGATCGAGTGGTTGAACTTTTCACATTGCGTTTATCTTTTTTTATTTATTGGCACAGAGTATCACGAACCAAAATATCAATACATATAAAATAAACAATAGAGGGCGAATGTTCGAGCATAAATCCAAGATACGACGATTTATCAAAATGTCAAAAAATGCACACACACACCTGTGTAGCTTCGACCTAGTTCTAGTTACAGAATCATCCTTATTGGTAACCTTTAAACGGAAAAAAGACCTTAGTACCACTACTTAACGTTTCTAATGTATTTTAAGGGTCGTTAAAAGGAATTTGGGGCATAAAATTTAGCCGTGAACCCCTAGAGATGAGCATCGTCATCATATTTCTGTTTTGACGTCTATTCTCGAGGTAGATCGGTTGAGAAACAAGGTACTTATACAAAGTTTTTTTTGCGTTGCATTAGGAGATTGCTATACGGCAGAAATTTAGGTCAATATTGTCCGAGGATCACTGTGCTCTGAAGAGTCAGGAACAAAATATATTCAAGACAAAGTGAAATATGTAGGTATCCTACCTTTGAAAGGTCTGGCGAATATGTTGTCCGAAGTAACGTACAATAGTAATGGTTTTGTTTCGGACTCTTAGGAACGATTTTCGTCTAGAAACCGTTTCGTGTAATTCCCGAAAGGTTGGAGAACTTATTACCTACTTGCACGCAGCGTTCTCTGTGTTCTTAAAATATTTGGTTCCGTTTGATCTGGAGGTTTTGATATAAATCTAACACGATAGGAAGTGTGTATGTGCAGTCACCAGCATAAATACCGTACACCTACTCGTACGCAACATTCAAGAGTTTACTCGTAAAATAACGATTAGAACATTGAGATGGTATGTTTGTAACACCATACAATTTCTATTCTTACTTTAGAATTAAAATGCTTTTCACTTTTGCGTAATTGTAAGGTATTTTTGCTCTTCTGTACTTCCATTACACCCGCAGGTTTCCCAAACTTAATAATAGAGGGGAATCAATTGAATGAAAATTTAATTAACTTGTTCGGAATGAACACAAGATTTTCAAAGACTAATTTTTTTTCTGGTTGGTTCTCTATTCCGTGGGCTAGGTATGCCAGCCCCCCAACGAGTTCACACGCCCGCCAGACTATTGCAATCATCCGAAGCGTCCTGCCTATCATTTCAATCAGCTTTCAATCATTTTCAAGCCGCCCCTCCCTCGCTAATCCCTTTTGACGGCATTTTTTTCTACTTTTCTTTTCACATTCCGCTGAGTTTACTTTTTTATTTATAATTGCGATTCATTATGGCACTCGTTTCACGACAATTTAAGGGAATAAATTCGAAGTGCGAGTTTTTGTGAATCGTTGTCTGACCGAGTGGAATAATGACGGGAAACTTTTAATTTCTGGGTGAAAGGGATTGTTGTTTCAATAAACATTTTTGCGGTTTTGGATACATTAATTCGAATTCGGTTTTATTTAGAACTCGAAATGTAGTGGCGACATTATCCGAACATCGTTATTTACTCTACGTAAATATTTAAATTATACAAGATCTTCTATCATACTGTAGATTATCTCTTATTTCTACCAAGCATAAACCCTGACATTGCATAGGTCTGAACGAGTAAGTTCGGAAGGCTGCGCAGTAGATCAGGAAGGTCCCAACATGGGCTTTAATTAACTGATTGCCTTGCAAATAGGACGTGGAATCAAGAAGTCAATCTTTTGCCTTCAAGCGCCTTAAATACCTGCTTTTGGAAACTCTGAACTTCCTAGCCACGTAAGATATGGACCTTAAAAGTGGCTTGTAAGTTAAGAGTTCCCAAGTGAAGTTGTTAAAAAGAAATAAGTTACTTAGTTTTTACACTCACATCGTATCTTAGGACGATGCAAAACTGTATGTGTTCAAAAGTATTCTGCTTTAGTTCGGCACCCCATTTACGTGACACACTATCAATCACAATCTGTGGCTATCATGAAGCAATGGTTTAGCAATATCTTTGCTTTTCCATTGCATTGCGGGAATTCCTAATTTGGAACAATTATCACATTTATATTTTTCTGTTAACTATTTTGACTTGACCTATCACAGATTCCAGCTTGACGTCGACTTCTGGGACACCCTGTATATTTTATTGTACACTAGATAATACATAGCCAAAAGAAACACTACAAAACATACAATGGGCGGGCCTTATCGGTTTCTGCGATCTCTTCCAGGCTCTTTGTATTTGTACGTTTTTTACGTAAGAAATTGGTTTAGTTTATTTTGTAGGTAATAGGCAACTTAAAACTTAGAGATTTTGGTCAATATCCAAACAATAATATCAAACAAAAATCTCAAACAAAAATTAAACGACACGATAGCAGAAAAAATCATCCCTCTTTACGTACCGATCCAACGATGTAACAATTTAACGCAAGAGTTTACTGTACCCTTACTAATTCGTACCATTTCTAGCATGCTATTCGATAAAAGAAACAACTTATCTCCAGAACACTCGCTTTGGAACCATCCTACTTACATCGGTGCAAACATACAAACATACATACGCAGGTACAATCATGTCAAGTACACTAATCTTTACGTCTGGGCTTTAAACTGTTACCCAGTACAAGTGGAACTAATGAAGATATTACTGAGATTTTTCTTGATGTGTGGTAGGATTCTTAACCTGTGACGTCACGACTGAGTGTTTGTATTTCGTGCAAAATTAATGCGCACTGAATAAAAAAATAAAAAAAGGAACGGCATCGGCAGCAGATAACCACTTGGTCTTCACATGCAAATACCCATTATATTTGCATGTTATTTCACTACTTAAATGCACCTACAATTAAGATAACAGGAATGAAAATAATCTTCGTCTTATTTATTCACATTTGGCTAACCAATAAGTACTCGTACCGTGTGTGCTATGTTTAAAAAATAATAAGTTTTTCATCCCCGTATGTAAACGACGTCTGTGTCCACATGTGTGTTAAATTCGTTCATCGCTACCAACCGAAGCCAAAACAAAATATGTAAGTACTTACTTAGTGATGTTGACTTTTTATATTGACTTTGACTTTTGTCTTTGACAATGTGATATAAAGAAACCAGAAATGTGTACTAGAAAGTTTGTGTGTTTTATTTTTTAATATGTTAAGATATATGGATATAGATAAAGCCGTCATTCTGTAAAATCTAGGTTTTGTAATTCAACTGACTGCTTTAGCGTTTTGGGTAGCATCTAAGCATCTGGCAACGTGTTGTTGGGTTTTTCCACTAGGATACTCAGTTGAGCAGTGCTGGCCCAGTAGTAGCGGCCCCGACTTACGAATTCTAGGTCGTGGGCTCGCTCCCGGGCAGGTGCTTTACTTTGTGTAAATTTTTTCATCACCACTGCTCTCAAAACGGTGGAGGAAGACATCGTGAGGAAACCAGCATGTCCTAGAACCAATAAATTCGAAGACGTGTGACATCTACCAACCCACACCGAGCCCGCGTGGTGGATAACAGTCCACTCACAAGCTCGAAGAGAGGAGGCCTGTGTTCCAGCAGTGCGAACCATAGGCTGATTATAGGTTTCCAGTCTAGCGTTATCTCTGCCCCTGTCAAACTACAAGTGCAAGATAGAGACGGGAACATGTCTAAGTCAAAGCACGTGTTACGTAACCTTTATAGATCTCGGCCTCAATCTATCCCCGAATATTGGTCTTATTATGTTGATTTCCGAGGCTTTGTCTTAAGATTTAATTTAACCAAATCCACTCAAATAATACCTACACGTCTGAAATAACGGTCATTCTAAAAAGAGAGTCCCGGAGTTTTTACGAGGCAAACAACATTTTTACGTATCATAAAATCTGTTCATAAGAATTAAATCTTTGTGTTAGCCGTGTGGAAAGTAATGATTTTCTCCCTTTTTACAACTGTGTTTGTATTCATAACGAGTTTAAGATTAAGAGACTTCATAATAAGTTTGTGGGCGCATGATTTTATGGAGAAAGTAATCTATTAAGGTTTTGGGCATGGAGAGACAGGCTTTTGTTGTGTTTGGTATGAAAATTAAAGAGATAAATGGTTATTTGTTTTCTGTATGTACCCATTTTTTGGCACTTCTATAACGTCCTAAGAGGTTAAATAAGATCGTAACAATGCCAACCATTACATACATCATATAAATAACGTTATATTTTATGCAGCGTCATTAAATTTCTACATAATTTTGTCAAACATTAATTGGCATTGGATAATATTAACAAATAATAGATAGTTACTTTGGCCCGAAGTCAATATCATACTGACGCTTGGTCCTCTACGTGACCAAATGACAACTGATATATTTAGGAACCCCCATTTAGCAAGTGGGTCAACGGACCCGTAAAATATTGCATGGAATATTTATACTCTGTGACAAGTTTACGTGATGCACCTTGCCTTTAAAAGTAGGTTAGAGTTGTCTTTGGGAGGCTTTAAAGTATTATGTTTAAAGAGTGGAACAGTGCATATGTAATGAAGGGAAGCTGACCCACAACCCTTGAACCACACACGTTTTTTACGACCATGGTGGAGAAACGACTGAAGTATTTATTCCGTTTACCATGTTTTGTTTCACTTCGAGGCTGTTTGATCTTAAAGAATGTTGTGTTTAAATCGTTTCAAAATACATTTTCGGCTACATCACACATCGCATATTGGGTCGAAATGGTTCGTTTTGAGAACTCATAACAGCTCAGAACACACCAAGCGGTTTCTATTTATATTATCAATGAATGCACAAAAGGGTTTAATTTTATTACTGCAATCAGCTACAGCATTACGATATCCTCCACCAATCGTAAACGGTAGGTACTGTCAGCCTCCAAAGATGTTTACATCGACAAGAATTCACTTGATTGTTCAAAATTTAACTTATTTTCTGTGATATCTATACAACTGTTATCCTTTTGTTGTAGGTGTTGATTCTTCTGTACTTATATAAATAAGTTTCGTTTTACACACATTCTGTAAAAAAAGTATCGGTTTGTTTATGGTTCCAATTTTTTTGTTGTTTTTTTCTTTTGTTGTTGTTAGATTGGCACAACTGTTTTCCATTTTGGCGCGGAGTAGTAGTACACATGTGAATTTAATAACCATCACTTGATTGTGTTATGATAAATAAAACTTAATTGCGTTATTAACTGTAAAGTTAGTGTGAACGTTTATGTGAACGACTTCCACGTGCATAATCAGTATTCTGTGAGGTAGAGCATGGCAGTCACGTTAGATGAATGTACCAGAATCCTGACTTTCTTGGAACTTGGGAGGAGCCAGCGTGAAACAGCAAGAAACATTGGTGTATCTTTGTCGACTGTTCAGCGGGTAGTTCAGCGGTACCGAGAGACCGGATCGCACCTTCGGAGACCAGGAAGTGGCAGGCCAAGATGCACAACTGCCGGGGATGACATACCTGGTGGCTACAATGCTTCGAAATCGTTTTCAAGCTACAGTTGGTCTAAAAAAACACTTAATTCGCTTTGGTGGTAGCAATTGAAGCGACGTCTCGTTTAAAAAGACGTCTTGTTGAGGCAAACTGGAAACCATTAAGGCACGTAAATGGCCCCAGACTGGAATGGCAACATCGAATTGCAAGACAGAGATACGTGCGCGAGCACTAACACTGGACACTGGACGTTTGGTCTAGGGTCATGATCAAGGACGAATCGAAATTCATGCTTCACAAGCATGATGGTAGGCTGTTGGTGTACAGAAGGCCAGGAGAACGCTTCCATCAAGACTGTGTGGAGGAAAAAGTAGCACACGACGGAGGCTCAGTACTTGTTTGGGCTGGAATTTCTGCCGAGGCCCGCACCGAGCTCGTGCTAATGCTAACATGGAGGAGATCCTGAATGAGCATATGGGACCTTTCATGGCGAGGATGGACCGCATTATCATGCATTATTATGCCATCGTATTAATGCATGATAATGCGCGTCCCCATACCGCCGGAATTGTAAATGAAGTCCTTGGAGAGGTCGGTATCGAACTGATGCAGTGGCCAGCGCGAAGCCCTGATTTAAAACCCATAGAGCATGCATGGGACGAGCTTGAGCGTTGCGTAAAACGTCGTAACTTCCCACCAATCACGCTACCCGAGCTCAGACAAGCACTGGTGGAGCAATGGGAAGCCATTCCTCAGAACCGGCTCCGAAATTTGGTGTTCAGCATGTCGAATTGCCTGGAAGCTGCAAGAAAAGCTTGGAGAGGCAATACGAAGTATAAAAATTATGCATGTAATTTAAAAAAAGCAAAAAAAACATTCTAACAATTTTTTAAAATTTCAGCAAAAAAAATGTCTTACTTTAGTTTTTTTTTTTGAGATTAAGAAAGAAGGTACTATAAGATTTCAACACATTCATTGTTTGTATTATTAAATGCCCAATCGAACAGTATTCTTTTCATTATGATAGCATATGTAGTTCGGGAGATATTCCGACTTTTGTGACTGACCCGTTATTTTTGGAACCGAGTGTATTTTTGCATTTCATAGCTAAATTCTTGAGGAATTTAATATCACGATAGGACTTTTAGCAGCCGAGCACGAAGAAAAAAGTATAACGCCTGCGAAAGATGTCGCCACTAAAGTGCCAGCCAGCCAGCCAACCGCCATGACGTGACATCCTACCTCGACAGCTAAGTGAGGAGGATTGACCGTTGCCGCATAGCAAGCCAGCCAGCCAGTCATTATAAAAAAACAGAGTGCGCCTGTATGCAATATAATATATAATATATATGTAATATTCTAGAATTCAAGGAATTATAAGTGATTGCGTTTCTGTTTATTTTTATTATTTCCAAGCTTATCAGAGTGTTATAATTCAGAAGTGTGATCCACGCAAAATGAAAAGACGAATCTATTGTGAAAAAGATTGGCAGTGCTGATTCTGACCGTGATGAAATGCCTTCTTGCAACGCCGCAGACAACTCACCGCCTGCAAGTAAAATTTTGAAGACTCTTCTTACTCGTGAAGTAGAAAAGGCATTTCAAGACCTGCAAAACTAAATTCCTACCCTAGTTCCATTGTAACAGCAGCGCGGGTCAGCCTTGATTCCGGAGTTCGGCCCTGATAGCGAGGAATGTACGATAACAGCTTGGTTGAAGAAAATAGAACAACTCGGAGAGATTTACGGATGGGATGAAAAAACAAAATCTTTCTATTTACAAGACAAACTGCGGGGTCAGGCAAGAAAATGGTATAACCGTCTCGAAGAATACGACTTTTCATGGGAACAGTGGAAGCAAATGACGTCTGTCCCCAACCAGACCAGCGCAACTGCTTCAAATGCGGTATACAAGGTCATATCGCCACGAGATGTCCTTCCAATTCAAAAACCAGTGAAGCTAGTACTGTCAGAGATATTAAATTGCTGCTAAACTCTAGTGATATTTATAAAAAAACTGCAAAAGTAAATTGCTTTCGTGAAGTCTTACATTGACACCAGCAGCCAGGTGAATGTACTGACTAATCAAGTTGCAAAACTGCTGGAGTTAGAGGTCACACCAACAACCATCGCGTTCAAAGGATTCTCCGGTGCGCTGGTTACTAGCCATGGTGAAGTGAACTTCCGCCTTGAAATCGACGGGTTGGACGTACGCTGCATACACCTCCTTATTGGGCAGCCAGTGATAAATAGCGACGGAGTCTCTGTAGTTGTACAAAATGGAACAGCTGTGTTACAAAAAGCCTCAGGTTTTCTGTGTCAAGTGGACGTGTCAGAAGAATCCAGTCGTTTCGCAATCAAGACCATTTCAGATGAATATTTGCCTCCGGGAATATCGATTTTCAAGGTTATCATAACCGGAAACCCAGAGGGAAATAACGTGGCGACTCCAGTACGCCACTATGAGTTCCAAGACGTCTCATACTCGATCCCTGCAACTGTGCTTAGCGGAAGCACTGGCTACCTGAAGATCATCAACACTGGAGGAAAGGATGTTAACTGGAAGGAAGGGACGTGCTGAAAGCTGCATTCAGGTCAGAGCCACTGCCATTAATTGCCTATTGCCTGACAAAAATTGCCATTTGTCTGCCAAAAATATACTCTGTGCCAATTTAGCTTCATATAGTAATAGTGCCATAGGGGGGACGGATTTAGATAAAATTAACATAGGACCCATAGGAACAGAAGAGCACAAAAAAAATATAGAACTATTAACACAATTCGGCGACTGTTTCGCAGCTAGCACTAAAGAGTTAGGAATTGCGGGTATGTTACTACAAAAACAAAACGATGACAGTTTGCGCCCTGTTATGTATTTTAGCCGAGTTACTAGTCGGGAAGAAGGTGTGTACCATAGTTATGAACTCGAAACTTTGGCGGTAGTAGAATCTTTACGTAGGTTTCGGGTTTACATATTAGGTAAACCGGTACGGGTAGTGACAGACTGTACCGCCGTTCGCGACACATTAACAAAACGCGATCTCATTCTGCGTATTGCTCGGTGGTGGTTACTAATTCAGGACTACGACATATCGTACATACATACATATTATTACATACCGCTCGCCGCTGCTGGCTGTATCGGCTGCCAGGACCAACCTTCTCGCCAAAGCACCATTGACCCGTTCAATTCGGGTGATTAACGATCTTCACGGGAAAATCGATGTATTTACAAGCCATTTGAGTGAATTCGCAAAAATACTATTGTTTGTTTTATGTTATAGTGTAAATTAGTAAATTAATTAAGTACTAGTATTTTTAAGTTTTTCATAGTTTTTAAATTTATATTGTAGGATAATTTTAAGACCTCGCTATCGCATTAGGTATCACCTGTAATGATAGTTCTAAGGGAGATTTTAATAAATAAATAAATAAATCTATAGATTATAGGCCCGGTGAGCGTATGCAGCACATAGATGCATTAAGTAGAAATCCTGTAAAAACGTTTGATGTAGACCGTTTAGATGTAATGGATTGGTTTGCTACCGTACAAAACGAGGATGAAAAATTAAAACACATCATAGATTTGCTAAAGGGCGGTTGTAAGGATAGTGAAATAGTAAATAATTACGCGTGGATTAACGAGAGACTTTATCGTAAAACCCTGATCGGCAACCGCTTAGTTGTTCCGGGATTAGCTAGGTGGAAAATATTACAAAAACACCACGACGACATAGGCCATGTAGGTATAAAGAGATGTATTGAGGCTATTAAGAATATTTTCTGGTTCCTCAAAATGTCGCGCTTCATAAAAAAGTATGTTTCATCATGTCTGCATTGTGCTTACGGAACAGGTGAATATGGTAAGAGGGAAGGCAAACTTCAGCCCATACCAAAGCCTAATGAGCCGATGCGAATGGTCCATATTGATCACCTAGGACCGTTCACTCGTACAAAAAAAGGGTATCAATACATGTTCGTGGTGACTGACTCCTTCTCTAAATTTGTGGTAGCCGAACCAGCTCGTACTGTTAACTCTGTGGAAACCATTCGACTTTTAAAAAAGATATTTAGTTTATTTCGGTATCCTGAACGAGTGGTTTCTGATCACGGCAAAGCCTTCACGAGCAGGTATTTTAAGAGATTTGCCACTGAAAAACAATTTAGACATATATTAAACGCTATAGCATGTCCTAGAGCAAACGGTCAGGTCGAACGCACCAACCGTACCATATCCGGATGCTTTACGGACCTCTGAACCCAGTGACGCTTCTCACAATTGGGATAACAGCTTACCTGACATCATTTGGGGTATTAATAAGGAATCAAAATAGGGTAGCCCTACTTAATACTGAATATACGCTACTTATTTCAAGAAAACGTGCTCTGTTTACTAATTGTAAACTCGCTTGAGTGATCGTATAGAGGTATGAGAAACAAGGTGTAAAGCTTACTCATCCTTTATAGTAAAGGGAGGTTCTTCCGACTAGACGGGTGTTTGGTCTAGTGGGCAACTGCCCGCCGATTGACGTCGGGACGTTGTATATATAATGCAAGTTACATACAGTACCTACTGAACGTATACTACGTTTGCCACCATGCATAAAAACTCGTAAGTCGCGGCCGTTACCACGGGGCCACCACTGCTGTCAACACGTACGTATGCCACCAATACAATATAAAACGTCTAAAATACCATAACAGTAATTTTTTATGTTACCTTCGTCGAAAGCGTAGCTGTCATAGGGAACAAAATCTTCTCAATGGCTGCGTCGCAGAAAATGTGCAATATTTTCGAAATAATAGGCCACATTCATCTTAAGTTATCGCCTAAACTACTCTCGAAGGCATTCTATAGCCCCACCATTTCTATCATCAAACTGCAATCAAGTACACTCTATTATAAAGTTTTAATTTTTCTCTCTCTTATACAACAGCATCCCTGCAGCCACCAGCCAGAAATAAAATAAAATAAATTTCGGTCGCGCCTCGTTTGTTTTCTATGATTATTCCATGGCTATTTGTTAACATCCAGACTTTGCTTCAAACACTTTTATCCCAGTCCTTTGCACTTTAAAGAATTACTTAATTAAAATGTGTCTTACTTTAGTGACACTTTTCGTTAGGGATTATTCTGTTTGTTATGTTTTCTTGATTGCAAAGAAAGATTTTATCTTTTTTTTTTTAAGTTTTCTAATGTTTTACATTTTGGTTTGTAGTTTGATGACAGCATTCAATGAACGTTCCAAAGATGGGCCAGGCGATCGGCAGAGTCATTTTAAGTCCATTTATCTTCTACCTAGCACTATTTTTACTTTACTAATTACTAACTAACATCAATATTAACTTCACATTTATGGATCAAACATTTAACTTAAATAAATAAGGCCACGCTTCGTAAAACCATGGAAATCACAGTTCCCTGAAAACTTTTTGAGACGCTAAAGTCGAACGGAGAGCCTGCCTCCCTCCCGTCGAAGACCCTGATGATCCTCTGCCTCCCGTCACTCCAGACGAAGTGCACGACATCATTAAAGGGCTACACGCTCGTAAGGCCCCCGGTTCGGATGGTATTACCAATAAGGTATACAAACTCTTCCCTGCCCCGCTAATAATGCTTATGACCGCCATCTTCAATGGCGACTTGAGCAACAACATTTTCCCACAAGCATGGAAAGAAGCCACCGTCATCGGTATCCCAAAGCCAGGCAAGCCAAAGTCTGAGCCCTCCAGCTACCGCCCTATTAGCTTACTCAATGTTCTCGGCAAAATCTACGAGAGGCTTATTTATAAGCGTCTCAAAGACTACGCCGAAGCAAAGAGCCTCATACCCAACGAGCAGTTCGGTTTCCGAAGCCAACACTCGGGCACCCAACAGGTCCACCGCATCGTAGAGCACTTATGCGCTGGTCTGCAGTGTAACGCGACGACGGGTGTGCTATTCTTCGACATAGCGAAAGCCTTCGACAAAGTCTGGCACAACGGCTTGATATACAAGCTCTACCAACTAGGAGTTCCAGATCGTCTCGTGCTCATCTAACGAGACTTTTTGTCGAATCGCACCTTTCACTATCGCATCGAGGGAGCACTCTCGTCCCCTCATCCTATTCGCGCCGGTGTCCCTCAGGGTTCCGTACTATCTCCTCTCGCCTTCACGCTGTTCACTAGCGATATCCCAAAAAGTAAAAAGGCTCAGTTGGCTCTCTTCGCCGACGACACTGCCGTTTACTATACCGGTCACTGTCCCAACGCTATAGCTCGTACTCTCCAAACCTCCGCAAACGTCTTAGGCGCTTGGTTCCGGAAATGGAGAATCGAGGTCAACCCCGATAAGAGTCAGGCGGTTCTCTTCTCGAGACGTCGTCGATTCCCTCCCCCACTTCCCAGCCCGATCACTATGTACGGTAAGCCGATCCCCTGGGAGAAGCAAGCCAAATACCTAGGCGTGATCCTCTATGAAAACCTTACCTTTAAGGCTCATATTAAGGCGGTTCGCGCGCGCGCCTCCTTAGCTCTTAGCAGGCTCCACTTCGTACTGACAGCCCGTAGTAAACTGTCCCTTAAATGCAAGCTCCGCCTTTACACCGCAGTCATCCGTCCCATCATGACCTATGCCTGCGTTGTATTTGCGCACGCTCACCCACGTCATCTCCATAAGACGCAGACCCTCCAAAACCGTTTCCTCAGAAGGGTTACGGGTGCCCCTTACTATGTCCGAAACATAGATCTTCACGTCGACCTTAAAATGCCAACCTTAAAACAGTTCATGAAACGCTTATCTAAGCATTTCTTCGACTGCGGCATCAAACATTCTAACCCCCTGATTACAGCGGCCGCCCGCTACACTCCCTCTCGCATTAGTAGTATTCGCCGACCATGGCATACTTTAATCGCCCCCGACGACGCCACTACCCTCCTCCAGGAGAGTAGTAAGGCCACCAGCACGCTACATAAGCCCAAAACCCGATCGACGTCCTACCGTCCTCGCCGCCGAGGCCCGCCGCGACGCCCAAGTCCACGCCCCTCCCGACCCTTGCTCGAGCCAGCCCGCGACGCTGAGCCTGTAGCTTTAAATTCGTCCCTAAATAATATCAATCCTGATCCAGCTAGTCATTTGCTGCCTTCTTCCAGCGACGCCCTAAGCCAAGGTTCGGACCCCACAGGGGGTGCCCTTAGCGTTGACGCTTAGTTTTAGTTAGTATATAAGTTTAAGTCCTGGCTGGAGGCCTTAATTTATTAGGGAATCCACAGGCAAGTCCGCTTAAGCAGACGACAACCTCATAGGTTGACATGCGAGATGCCAAACAAACAAACAAAAAAAAGCGGAATAATAGGTACACGTTTACAAAAACACAAAAATAAAAATATTGTTAGTTATTTACACAGTACAGTAATATGTTCATGACATTTACATTAACTTAGTTTCTTCCCGTAGTTTTTCTATTTATATTACAGTGGGAACCATAGATAATAAGAATGGTTCGTCACACCTCTTATTTGGAACTGCAATGGCATATTATACCAGGAATAGCGCCACCAGTAGTTCGCAGCGCGGTGGCAAGCTCCAGCGAAAGAGCCAAAATGGTCTCCGGCACACGACATCCTTTCCACGACAATATCCTTGTGCCACAAAGGCTGAAAAGCCGAAACAGTTTTTTAAAGTGTTTTGCCCCAATCACTAGAGAACATTCTAAGGAAAGCCTGATGCTGTGGCGAGACAGTGCTTCCTTACCCAAACCATTCGTTCTACCGGCTGAAGCCTGGACATTAGTTGCCTTGGGTAACCTGGAAGTCTTTAAAAAGGCTCTGGACCCAGGTTGGCCGAAACAAGGAAAACCTGTTCAGATTGAGATTCATAAACGACTCAGCTTTACAGTGTAAATGTGGTGCTGCACGTTACAGGAACTGATGGGCAGAGTCCATTTAGTTTGCCATCGACACGCTAAGAAGATCACGCACCCCGTTTATGTGCTCCTTCCAATTAAGTAGGCTATCAACTGTGAGTCGTAGGTATGTTTGGCTATCTACGAGATCTACGGAGCAACACGCGGCTCCGAACGGCCCACTGCACGCGTAGCTGATCTGTGTGCTACCGTCGTCCTACGGCCGCGGCCTACTACAAACGCACGCTAACTGCGGCTCTTTGAAGGTTTTACCAGCCTCTTTCTGAGCCTGGCGTCCCGTGAAACCAAGATCACCTTTTTCACTTAAAGTGTGATAGTGCTCAGAACAGAGAATCAGTGGCCTTACCCGCGACTGTAGAAAATATATGAATGAACCTTGCATAAGTGTATTTTATGTCTAAACACTAAACGGTTTGTTAGCAATTAATGTATAACGTCAATGTGTACTTATAATGAAGAGATCAGTTTATCGCTTCTCGGCCTTTTGGCTAAGATCAAAGTTAAGAGATCACTTTAACATGCTTATCTTGTCAATTTCACTTTTGCTACGGCGTAGCACACACAGAAACTGAGTTCGATTATTGACCGTTGGCGGAAGGTAAGTGCAGATAGAAAACAACTAGGAACCCGATCAGCTTTCACTTTAACAATTTCTTATTGACGGGAAATTCTGCAGAAACTCAATGTGTCGGAAAAACTAACAACTTTCATAACTTCCTAATTCGATAAATCGGGGAATAAACAGGTAAGTACAACAACAAACTTTTTGCAATCCGATAGAGAAAATCGGAGAGAAAACATATATTAGGAAAGTTTAACACATTAGCAAACTTTTACATCTCGTTAAAATTATTGTTAGCCGTTATTACACGAAACTCCACCGTTACTCTTTTAAAATGTTTTGTAATATTTTGTATACATTTTATGTATAATCATACAGGGTGGAAGGGACATCGACGCACAATCTGATACAATAGATTCAGTACATAATTCTGGACCCCTTGGAGTTGAAATTTTTCATTGGTTAACAAAAAAAATCTCCTGTTTCATAGAAAAGTGCAATAGCTACGCGGTCAAAATGTATGGCAGAGCAATTTTTAATAACCGACAAAAAAAATCAATTCCAAGAGGTCCAGAATCGTGTACTGAATCTATGGTATGAGGTTGTGCGTCGATGTCCCTTCCACACTGTATTTGAAGACAATGAAGCTATAATAAAATTACTATACCTACCACATTAAGTAAAAATAATTGGAAATTAAACAAATACAGATTAATTAATTATGTGAGAGATACATGGTGCTCACATATATACAAACATTGTAAAAGTATACGATTTTCTTAAAATACTAACAATGAATAAGTCAGTGTTTGAAATAAAATAAATTAAATCAAAGTCTTAAACATTACAAATTATACAATTAAATCAGCAACCAGTTTGGTTTTGTCTAGACTAGATTGTCCTATGCAGCTGGACCAGCATGTTTCCAAGCATATTTATCTTGGATATAATCCTCTAATTTGTATTATGCTTGTTTACAAAGTGTACTTTTTAGATAATCTGCAAAATAGTTAAACCAGATCAACCACATTTTGTTTGTTTGTTTGGCATCTCGCAGGTCAACCTATGCGGTTGTCGTCTGCTTAAGCGGACTTGCCTGTGGATTCCCTAATAAATTAAGGCCTCCAGCCAGGACTTAAACTTATATACTAACTAAAACTAAGCGACAACGCTAAGGGCACCCCCTGTGGGGTACGTACCTCGGCTTAGGGCGTCGCTGGAAGAGGGCAGCAAATGACTAGCTGGATCAGGATTGGTATTATTTACGGACGAATTTAAAGCTACAGGCTCAGCGGCGCGGGCTGGCTCGATCAAGGGTCGGGAGGGGCGTCGATTTGGACGTCGCGGCGGGCCTCGGCGGCGAGGGCGGTAGGACGGCGATCGGGTTTTGAGCTTATGTAGCGTGCTAGTGGCCTTACTACTCTCCTGGAGGAGGGTAGTGGCGTCTTCGGGATCAACCACATTGTAGATCGAGTATTTTAATAGGTCTGGCCCATCGAGGATCGCACCTACGCATTTTGGTTTACAAAAAAAAGTTGGGAAATCTTTGGTAAACAGTAGGACGAAAAGCTTTTATTAAGGACGTCAGTTTTATTGGCAGCATTAGGTCTCGAAAGCCAAGGAAACCGATTTTGTATTTGTCGATATTGTAAAGTTTCGGTTTGTGTTTAAATATAGAAATCGCTTCGTTATTTCAAGATTTTATTTAATATTCAGACCACCAAACGTTTATTAACTTTTCGTTATTGAAGCCCTAAAATTCTAAGTAGGCTTTGAGGTAAGCTAACCCAAGAACAAATAATCTTAGGTACCTATACTTACGATTATATTTAGACTATTATATTTTATTAACTCCTAAGATTGAACGAAATTATGTAACTAAACCTACGAGTTAGATTTTCTGCACCTAAATAGTTAGCTTTTACTTATTGTATCGCATCATGTTGCAACATAATTCGTTTACATGGTTAGCACTGGCAAGATTGTGAATCCTGCCAGTGTAAATAACCATTCACATTACACAACACTAAAACTTTTAATTGAATTGGATACCATTCTAATTATATTCCAATTCCATTTCTCAAAGATACAATTACAAGCTGCCAGAGAGTATCCGTTCATCTGCGCTGCATAATGTTTCACATTTACTCAGTCGGCTTAGCTGAACTTAGCTGTATCATTCGTTAGTCAGCTTAGAATCACTCGGTACTCCAATAGCGAGAACTAGAGCTGCGCCACTATAAAGCTTAGTTTTCACGCGTTGAGTAAAATCACTTTACTTTGTGTTGCCGCAAAAAAACAACGATTATTTTCCTTCTTTGCCAGACGGTTTATTTTTTCTGGCAAAAAATGTGTAGCTGTGTACATATGCTTTGTGGTGCCATTTTCTATTAACGATTTGGAAAGTAGCATGAACAGCGTTCTGTTTATTCGTAAAAGTTAGGATAATTATTTATGGCCCAAAAAAACTTTTTAAGAAAAAAAATTTAAATTTATTTTAATTTATTTGTAAACCGACTATAAACCTGTTTGCATACGGTGCGAATTTTCCGAATGTCTTGTAAATCATGTGTTGGTTTCTTTGATATTTTATGGTTTACCTCGTGCTTTATCATTTTGATAGGAAATATCGAACTGTTAATAGCTAATTTTGTAGTGTTATTAGAATTAGAATCAGAATTTTATTTGCTATGAATGTAGGTACAGGTATAAGATATTGTATAACAGGAAGGTATGCCCGCTCAATTATTGACTAATTAACTAAACGACACTACGTAATGAATATTTGTATAGTCAGCCGCACACACAATTAGATGGACATGAATGATGTAAGATAAGCTTTAGGTATATAAGCTAGGTAGAGCTTATATACCTAAAGCTTATCTGTTAGGTGTAGCCGTTTACATAATGTTACAAGGCTCCACCACCGTCTTAATGCATAAAATCAATGTTACTTCAACAAACACGGAAACATTTCTGGTCAGTTTGGGTGCAATTTTGTTGAAATAAGTTGGAGTTCGATTGAAAACCATGGTTTCTTTTTGTGTATATTATTTTGAAATAGGAATCAGTTGTATGAATACCTGGAACTGAAATCATCATTCCTAATTATTTTGATATAAAACAAGAAAATAAGTATAGAAAGAATGTCAAATAAAGTGCTACCTACATTCTCAAAGTGTGTAAGGATATGGTCAGAGGAAATACTCAGTAGGCGCAAAGACGAACTAAGTATCGACAGCTGGATGGTCAGATTTCATTAGGTAATGTGAAACTCAGACTAGTCGACCACAAGCAGATTTGTGCACACAAACGTACTTTTACCTTTAGATACATATGTATTAATCATACTGTTGCATACTCGTACAGTGGTAACAATGAAACGTGCAATAAATATGGGCTTTGGTATGTTCATTAAAATAAGAAGAGTCTAGATAAGTTGAGTTGTTGTTTGTTGTAATGTGAGGCATAATATCTAGCAGGTACCGATATTATGCCAAAGAACAAAAAATAAATCCAAAACAACATGGCACATTATAAATCAAACAAAGTTAATTAAGCCGAAGAATAGTATTAATAAACTTAGCATTAATAATAGTGAAGTAATCTCGGATCCAAAATGTATTTATAATTGTTTTATTGATAAAATCCAGGCCAAAATTAATTCAGAACACAGAGTCATAAAAAAACATTTGAAATAGGAAGAATTCTATTCATGGCTCCAAGTTCGCCAAACCACGTATTTAGGATTTCTTTAGCCCTTAAAAATACTCAGGAAGGAAATTTGGTGCCCTTTAAGTTACGAGTACATTATAAACTTGTGTATAGGCGAATGTGTTTTTCCGGATGCCCTGAAAAAATCGGTAATAAAACCAATGTTCAAAAAACAAGATAGGGAACTAATGAAATAGTACAGGCCGATTTCATTAATACCAATGTTTTCAAAAATAATTGATAACTACTTATACAGAACTCAATTTATATTTAGAAGCGAATAATATTCTTTGCAATGAACAAATAGGATTTAAGAGAAACAAGACAATTAACATGTCTATTTATAACTTTTTGTATACTATTTTGACAAATATGGTTAAAAACACTCCTGTGTGTGTTAATAATATTTTGTGACATGTCTCAGGCATTTGATTATATTAAACATAATTTTTACTAAAAAAGCTTAATGCTTACTGAGTAAGAGGCAATGAACTTGAGCTCTTCAAATCCAACCTACACGACAGAATACTAATAACGGAAATATGCAGAATTAATATTAACACCAAAAGAGAAGAAATCTTTCTTTCGGATGAATGTAACGTTATCTACGGAGTGCCACAAGGAAGTATATTAGGACCATCGCTTTTTACACTTTACATTAATGACTTTGCAAGGGCAATCAAACATCCTATGACACTGTTCCCGGACGACAGTACAATAACGATACCGTGTAATCACAGAGATTTTATAAAGAGGACATAAATAATACATTAAAAGAAACAATAGAATGGTTAGACAACAGTACTAGAAATCGGGACCTATTAGTTCAACCAGGTTTCAGACTGGCTAAAGTAGACTCATCTTTCATGGGTTACTGTCTAAAATGTTATACATAATAAAATACCTCCCCACATACTTCAACTGAATGAGACAACATTCAAATCCTTTGTCAAACGCACACTATGCAGGCAGGCGTATTATAGGTTAGGGGATTACGTAACTGATAAAAATGTCTGGCTTAATGCTGGTCCTGCTCCACACCACAACTAATTAATTGACATTTCAAACACTTGAAGCTGCTGAAGATTGTAAGAATATATTTGCATTATATAAACTCAATCTCCTTTTTATTATATAGATGCATTGCACAGATGTGAGTACTTTGTACTATAGAGCTACCATTTACCGGATAATGTCATAGATTGACTTGAATGTGCCTTGGCGGCTGATAGTATGTCATGCTCACTCAAATGTCTCGCTGGCGGTGGCGCGTGTGTCGGATCATTTAGCGCCCTTCAAAATGGTTGAGCTGAATGGTGCTGATTCATGCGTCATGTTCGTGAACGGGCGCCGTCAGTTGGGACTGGTCATCTCTTAGCTGCCACGGCATATTTTAATAATTAATTTGCTGGATTGTTTTTTAATTATGTTTTGCTGCACTCTGGACGCTTTTAACGTGTACGGTTTTTGTACATCGTTCTCACTTATAGTGTCAACAATAATCGATGTAACTAATATATTTGTAACAACAATATTATTTGAAAGAGTGTCCATGGAGTTTCTTGTCCGTTCTTCTCCATAGTGACCTACTGCGCTTTGAAATGGGCAACTAGCTTCATATTTCTGACTGACCGATTCCTTGACAATTCAAAAGTGCCTGTAAATGGTTTAATTGAAATAAAAGATTTGAGTTTGAGTTTGAATAATTTAAAAATTTATTTAGATAAAATTGTAATGGGGAAGGCAACTGTCAAAATGGCGCTGACGTAGCTAGTTCCCAATATAAGCTAGTAATCGTAGCAAGGCGTAAGGTGGTTTTTATTATTTTGTGCTAGAATGATTCTTTGTTACGTTCCTAAATACTTGAAAATTGGAGTTTACCATTTCCCTGAATACCCTAAACTTAATAGATTGTGGATTAAAGCTATTCAAAGAGAACTATCATAATTAATTCAAAGAGAATTATAATAAAACTAGGAAATGAGCAATATTTAAGATTTTCAATTCTGGCATACTCCATCGAGTAAATATTGATTTAAAATATTGAAATCACCGAAAATAACGAAATAGTGGAATAAAAGCAAACTTATGAATGAACATGAACATGAATTTAATGAATGATCGAGATGTCAAATTTATTGTATGCCGTAGGGACCTAGCTATGGTGACGCCATCTACAATATCCCCGTTATGCATTTTAGCCAGCGCCCATTGGTTTTTTCCAATCTTGACATAACATACAATTGACACAGTTAAAACAACTAAGTTTCTAGGACTTACGATAGATCGAAATTTAAATTGGAAGGTGCATGCCTCCAAGGGCGGATTTAAGGGGGGGGGGGGGCACGGGGGCACGTGCAAGATAATCAGTGATAAAGACAGGAAAAGACAAAAGAGCTTATGTTCTTTTGCCTTTTCCTGTCTTTATCACTCATTATATTATTATCACTCACGCAATTAAGTGCGTTCTTTACTAAAAAAGAAAAAACCGACGATGCAGTTGAAGATACAGAGAGAGGGAAATGTATTAAAGTGGTGTCCCATGTGCATCCACGCATGCGGCAACTACATCAATGCCAACAAACCCATCAGCAGTATCAGAACTCAGCCTTTAGCCTTTAGCCTTTTTTACCCACTGTGTAAGCCACCAACTCAACTTTATTTCTTTCATCGTGTCGCTAGAGGGCGGTGCAACCTGTTTACTTTTTGCATCGCTCCGTTTTGAATTTTTATTAAATATAGTATAAGTGCATAATAGTAGTATTTGTTGGCTTTTACTCCAAGCTTAGACGTTGCTTGGTGTAATATTTGGTTAACCGTGTAATAATCTACCTTAAAAGAGAACTTGACTGTGTGAAGTGAATAACTGTGTGCAGCCTACGATAGCTAGAGAACAAGCATAATTTGGACGGTAAAGTACTAGTGTTGGACTAGGGGCAACCTTGCCAAGCATCTCCAGTGTCTTAACAGTATTGCAGTGAAGTGATTATTCGTGTTTAAAAATCCAACGACACACTCAAAACTGCAAAGTCATTGATAAATATTGAACTCAGCGCCATCTATTAGTTTACTAAGGCATCACTTGGTCAATCAATCGCTTACAGCGACGAGGTGATTATTGGACTGATTTCAAGTGATCGATAAGGAGCTTCGTTGCTGTATGTTAATATAGAGGGCGCTAGTTGCACCTTGCTGTCCGTATTTGAAGTGTAGTATTCGAAGCGACTTCAATCAAGATGGAATGCTGTAATGATACTTCGGCTTCGTCAACTAATATTCTTCAGTGTTCTGTATGTAGTGGGAAATACCACTACGAGTGTTTGAGTTTAAGTTTGAGCCAGTTTGTAGCTCTAAAATAAGAATACAAGGAAGCTTGGAAGTGTCCCTCATGTTGTAACGTAACTAGGCGGGCCAGGTCGAACATAGACACTCCCGTGCGCAGCTACACTGAGCTTCCAGCTGATGACCACACCATGGATATGTCCTGTGATAACTTAGACCATAGTCATCTCAGTTCGTCCACCAGTCTTGGCGCTAATAGGACACTGATCACAGATAAGTCATCGCTCCCTTCAAAGTCCACGGACTTTGAGTCATTTACAATAAATCTACAAGCAACTCTCAGCCAATGGCGAAGTGATATGAACAAAGATATGCTTCAAATACGGGACGATATCAGATCCACCTTGACTGGCATCCAAAAAGATATGCAAGTACTGCGTTCAGAGCAGAACCTCTTAAATCAACAAGTGACCACCCTTCGTGATGACATTATTGACCTGCAAACCAGTTCTCAGAACCAGACAGCAGAGCACGACTCCCTCAAAAAGCGTGTTGATGATTTGAGCTGTAAAACATCGTAAGCTGAGTTTGAGTCTTCAATTTGTAGCCTGGAAACGAAGATTGACATCCTTGAGCAGCAGGCTCGACAATGTAATGTGGAGATATGTAACCTGCCTGAAAGGCGTAACGAAAACTTACCTTCCATCATTGAAGCCATAGGGAACGTCCTTAAATCTCCAATCATACTCAATGAGATTGTCGCTGTACATAGAGTGCCTCATGCTCATCAACAGAGCACAAGACCAAAGAATGTTATTCTAAAGTTCACCTCACGCCTACAGAGGGACAATTTGCTCAGCGCATATCGTAAAGCTAATTCGTTAAAGACTTATCAAATTGGTATCTCCGGTACTTCCACGTCTATTTATATAAATGAGCACTTAACCTTAAAGAGAAAGCAGTTGTTTCGTAGAACCCGAGAACTTGCAAACAACCATAATCATAAATACGTATTTATGATTATGGTTGTTTTCAAGTTCTCCATACGTATGGATCAGAAATGGTACCATACTGGTACGCGAGCGTGATGGCGCAACCGCCTTTGCGATACGTGGAGACGGTGATCTTAATAAAATTAAAAAGAAGACAACTGATTAACTGCTTCCTCTTTTTCGTCTTCATCGCTATAACAATGAAATATTATATGCATATGTTCATGTATTCATTACTTGAGCTGAAATATCATTTTATTTGTATTGTGTTGCATGTTCCTTTATTTGTTTTAATTTTATCATTTTTCAACTATTTATTAACTAAATTAATTACTTTTCAGTGGTATTCCAAAATATACTATTATTTACATTCCTGTAGATGGTATTTTTCGGACGGCATTTTGAAAATTTTCCTCTGTGAGTACGACATGGTATATCTATGTAAAAATATGTTCATAACCTGCTATCTTTTTATACTACGGCTGAACCATAAGTGCACAATGCCTGCTGCCATATACAAATTTATGATAAGATATTTGTTCTATGGATAATAATGACATAACTATTTACTACCAAAATTGCAGAGGGGTGAGAACCAAATTGCACACCTTGTATTTGAGTATTCTGTCGTTCTCATACGACATAATCATATTGACTGAGACGTGGCTTATACCTGATATTGCTAGCAGTGAGTTTGTGGATCCTCGATACGTTGTGTACCGCTGTGATCCAGATCGCGACACAACTTGTAAACGTGATGGTGGTGGCGTTTTGATCGCGGTGTTGCGTGGACTCCGGTCATGTTTGATTAATATTTCTGGTAGACCGACGTGCATTGAGCATCTTACGGTTGGTATTCCGAGTAAAGATAACAGCTCTAAAATGCATGTAGTTAGTGCTGTATACATACCACCTTGGGCGACTACCGATGTATATACATCTCACCTTGATACACTGCAGGACATGTTAAATGAAACTTATATCGAAAATATATTTATTGTGGGTGACTATAATCTTCCTGAAATGATGTGGAAGGGTGATCAGTCTGTCGGGTCACATCAGCCTACTGGTATGTCTGGCTCTGGAACGTCCCCTGTATGCTCACAATTGGCGCAGCTCATGTCAACTCTGAATGCATACCAATTTAATACTATACCTAATGCAAATGGGAAATTTTTAGATTTGTTTATTTCTAACTCCACTAGTACTATAAGCCCTCCATTAGACTCACTACTACCTTTAGACACACATCATCCTCCGTTTGTTGCAACAACCCCCGCAAATATCTCGACACAAGCTCTAAAAAGAAAACCGTTGAGTAAATACGACTTTCGTAAAGCTAACTATGATGTGATTAATGAACAGATCAGTGAGGTTGAATGGGTGAACCTGCTAGAGCGCCTTCCTTCGCAGGAGGCCGTGCAGTGCTTTTATGATGTTCTCGGTGGCATTACTGAACGCAATGTACCACGTGTTAAATCCCGAACACTTGATTTTCCAGTTTGGTTCTCGGCACAATTAATAAAAATTTACAAGCGAAAACAACGTCTTTGGGTTAAATGGAAAAAAATTAAGAACATCAAAGACTACAATGAGTTTTCGGAATACAGATAAACCTTTAAAGAAGCCTGTAAGACCTGCTACTCAAACTATATTCAATCAGTTGAAGATAAACTTACCACAAACATTAAGTACTTCTGGATATATGTATCAAATCGCAAAAATAAATCAGTTATTCCATCCACTATGCACTATCAAAACATTAAGTCAAGTGCCCCAGAAGAGATTTGTGATATGTTTTCTGACTTTTTCCAGTCTGTGTTTGAACCTAGTTCACCCTTTTTTTCATCTTTCATTGTCCGCCTGGACCCCACCTACACACTGTAATGCCAATGTTAGCTTGATCGATAACTTGCATATTGATGAAGACAAAATACTTAGAGAGTTAAAACTACTGGATCCCTCCAAAGGAGCAGGTCCTGATGGGTACCCAGCTCTGTTCTTAAAGGCCACCGCTGGCAGTATCTGTAAGCCACTCTTTATTATTTACAATAAATGTTTAAGCGAGGGTGTTTTCCCGGATGAATGGAAACGAGCCAACATCACGCCTGTACACAAAAATGGATCCAAACATGACGTAGAGCAATACCGGCCTATCTCGATTCTGTCGACCTTGTCAAAACTGTTTGAGAGACTCGTACACAATGAAATCTATCCAATCATACACATCGTTATCATCCCACAGCAACATGGGTTTGTTCAGCGTCGTTCGACTGTTTCAAATTTATTAACTTTTTCCAATTATCTTTTTGAAAACATGGACAGGCGGTTGCAAGTTGACGCAGTTTATACAGATTTCAAAAAAGCTTTTGACAAGGTCGACCATGAAATCCTACTGAATAAGATTGCGTATAATGGTATACGAGGAAATTTGCTTCGCTGGTTTTCATCCTATATTAAAAATAGAACACAAAAGGTTGTCGTGAATGGTCATCAGTCTGATCCAGTGCGTGTAACCTCGGGTGTTCCACAAGGGTCAATCTTGGGACCACTATTATTTATTTTATATATAACTGATATAGTCAATTACTTTATAAATACTAAGTTTCTTATATACGCTGATGATCTAAAAGCGTATAGGTCTATACGGACTGTAGAGGATTGTCGACAGTTCCAACAAGATCTGGACAGTCTCTCTGACTACTGTCTCAACAACAAACTACATCTTAATCTCTCTAAGTGCAATTGCATAAATTTCACAAAGAATAAAGTAGTTATCAACTTCAAATACTCGTTGCACGACACAACACTCAGTAATGTATCTGCTGTGAGAGATCTTGGTGTGTTAATTGATGATAAGTTGTCCCTAAACCAACATGTAGGAAACATTATTAATAAAGCATTTAAGATGTATGGCTTTGTTATGAGATCGTCCACTGAGTTCAAGCGGGTCTCCACATACCTTTACCTATATAAGACCCTTGTACGGTCACAATTAGAATATGCCGTCCCTATTTGGAACCCGTTTTACCAGAAATATGTAGACGAGATTGAAAAAGTCCAGCGTAAGTTTCTGCGAGCCATGCATTACAGATGCCACAAAACGTATTTGTCGTACTCACAATTACTTGATAAATATAAGCTGGTCAACCTGGAATCTAGACGTAAATATCTAGAGGCTTCTGTATTGTATGGTATTGTTCATAGTGATTTTGATTGCATCGATCTCACGAGCAAACTGTGTTATGTAGTTCCACGCACTGTTCATATGCGTAGTATTCGTGCAGGTACCCTATTTGCTGTCAATACATGTCGTACTAATTCTGGTTTGCGCTGCCCTATCCGTCGAATGGTTGAATCTTATAATTCTAATTTTGCTAATATTGATATTTTTGTATGCTCAAAATCCAAATTTAAATGTAATGTAATGAAAATTATTATTAACCAATAATGTTATGAATGTAAGCTAATCAAGATTTTATTATTTATTTGTTTTTAGTGTTAATTATTACTCAGTTGCCAATCAATGGGAACTTATAGTTTGCATGATGTAATTAATTATTATGAATGTGATGTAATTTTTTTTACTACTTATTTATTACCTATCTAGTGGCACTCATTATCATATTTTCTTTGTAAATATGCGGATAATGTAGTGGGCTGCAATATTGTTAATATTTTCTATTGTCTTTTCATTGTTCCAACACATATTGTAGCTGTTTATTGTCCCTAAATAAATAAAATAAAATAAAACAGTTATTGTTGATTTTTTTGCCCGTCCGCCCCTTGTGCCCCTCCCAGAAAAAAATCCTGGATCCGCCCTCGCATGCAGTAGTGCGTACGCCTTGTATATTCTGTCATGTACTGTGAACCTAGACGCGTTATTGACTGCTTACTACGGGCTAACTGAATCTGTTCTCAGGTTCGGATTTTTTGGGGTAACTCAACTAATAAAGATGTTGCATTTAATGCACAAAACAGATGCCTCAGAGCCACGATTAAGTTGGAAACCAACGATAGTTGTAAGCCCTATTTTATTCGCTATAACATTTTGACATTGGCATTACTTTATTATTCTGGAAACTGTAATGTTTGTTAGAGATCATTTTAATTTTGTTTTCGTGAATGGCTGATAAATTTCCAAGAAACAGGCGTGACCAAAGTCAGCTCTGTCTGCATAGAAGTAGGACGGCACTTATGCACTAAGAGTATTTTTTGCATGGCTCCCATTATTTATAATAAGTTAAGTAAAAGTTGGAGAGAGCTCAATGATGTACATTTGAAGAAACAACTAAAGTCTTCTGGTTTACAAAGCTTACTATAGTATTAATGAATTTCCGACAGAAACTTTTATTTTGACATAGATTTTATGTATTTTTATTGTATTGTTTAACTATTGACATTTATAATTTATTTATGTTTGCAATTGTAATTCTTGTAACAGAGTATTTTGTCGTGAAATTTATAATTTATATTCGCACCGTATATTTTTATTCTTGTATGAGTACACATGTTTGAGCAAATAAATATACTTATCTTATCTTACATAACATAACATCACGCCTTGTTTCCCCGAAGGGTTGGGCAGAGGTGTACCTATAGTACACCCACATTTCGTCAGTTATGTTTAAGTCCCATGTAATAGGGGGCGAGCCTATTGCCATCTACCGCGCACAAATCCAGACGGCTGCTACTGAGAAATTCCAGATAGAAAATCCCAATAACACGTTGCCCGACCTGGGGATCGAACCCAGGACCTCATGCTCAGCAGTAGCGATTGCGACCACTAGACCAACGAGGCAGATCTTATCTTATCTTATCGTTGTCTTAAACAATATACAACCAGAATTTTAAAAAAAAGTGACTATATATATCTAGATTATTCTATTGCAGCGCTGACAATTTTTTTTTCTAAATCATTTAACGGGTCATACATTTTTTATTCTTATTTTTTTTAATTTTGACGTAATCAAGGCACATTTTATTATTGAAAAACACTTCAGTTGCTGAAAAATAAAAACAAAACTGGCAAATTTAATAAACTGACGGCTGAGGGAAACTGACCAGTGATACGCGGAGTCGAATGAACACGGGTGGGTTTTAGTCAGTAGGTAAAATTCTGACACGCGCTCCACCCAGAGCGGGAGAAGTCATTTGATGATTTTAAATAAAATACAAATACCTGTAATTTTGTTTATTTTTTCTGTCATTATGATGCACTGTTTTGATTTTGATTTACTACGTATATTTTAAAATGTAGCACATTTAATTTATCCATGCCAATGCTACTACCTACTCTAAATCCCATTTAGTTTTAAATATTCGCTGATGCTTTATAGTTCTGAAGAAGAAAATCCTCAGATGTCGTCTTCAAACCACGGCTACAATTTTTTTTTTGTTCCGGGGGTGGAAAATCGACATGGATGTCCTCCGCCCTGGGGAGGGCGGAGGGGTCTGTCAGACCCTTACTGACTAAAAACCACCCCGGCCCCCCAAATTGGGAAGCAGCGTTGCCAGCGCCCCGGCCGCGCCCAACAACTTGGGCGCCAGCCGCCGGAAGTGGGGTCCGAAGTCCCACCGGCTGTCGAGCACCAATCCCAGATATTTCATGGTGGGCTCAATCCGGACCCCCCCGACCACAATATGTGATCCAGCCGGCGGCGCCCGTCGGGGGCCATGAAACACCATGGCCTCCGACTTGTGGAGGGCCACCTCCAGGCCGAGGCGCCGTATGCGGCTCACCGTCAGTGAGACCGCCGCCGTCGCGAGCAACGCTGCCTCCCTGTGCGAACTCCCCCGGGCTGTGACCAGCGTGTCGTCCGCGTAACACGTCAGGTCCGCGCCCGGCGGGAGCTCGCCCCTCAGCACCCAGTCGTACCCGATGTTCCACAGGAGCGGTCCCACGACCGATCCCTGTGGAACACCGCACGACACTTGGCGCTGGTTTCCGCCATCACGTCCCATGTAGGTGACACACCTCCCCGCCAGATAAGCCCCAACGATGCGGCGGAGGTAGAGAGGCACCCGATGATAACGCAGTGCCTCCCGTATGCAGCTCCAGGGCAGGGTGTTGAAGGCGTTGGAGATGTCCAAGAACACCGCCACCACCACCCCGCCCCGGGACACTGTTTCCTCCGCCAGGACTCTCACCCTCGACACAGCGTGGATGGTAGAGCGCCCATGCCGAAAGCCGAACTGGCTCTCGTCCAGGTCCGGCCCCTCTCTGCACAAGTGGCCGACGAGGCGGGCTGCGAGTATGCGCTCGAACAGCTTGCCCACCTCGTCGAGCAGCACTATGGGCCGGTACGCAGACGGCGAGTCGGCAGGGCGCCCCGCCTTCCTGAGCAGGACCAAGCGACCTGTTTTCCACAAAGTGGGAAACTGGCCCCGCTCAAGGCACGCTGTGAAGAGTCCTCTTAGCTGGGGCTCAAGCTCTTTCAGAGCGAGGGCTAGCGCTAGGCCGTGAATCCCGTCGGGCCCCGGAGCCACGTTCTTGGCCCGGAGCCGCATCACGGCCGCCCCCATCTCTGCATGTGTCACCTCTGGGACGCTGATGGCGTTCTCCTCTGTAGACCCTGCGGCTGTGGGCAAAGCCATCGGCGGCGGGGTATGCTCCGCTCTTGCCGGGAAGAGGGCTGCGACTACCTCCTCCAGCAGCTCGGGTTGGAGACTCTCCGTAAGTGGAGGCGCTGCGGCTCGAAGTTTCCCTCGAACCGCTTTATACGGGCGCCCCCACGGATCCCCGTCTAGAGTCTCCAACATCTCCTCCCTGGCTCGCGTCCTCGCCTCACCGATGGCCAGCCACAGAGTCTCCTTTGCCGCGCGGTACACCTCGTACAGCGCGGCTTCTTCGTCAGGGACCCGACGACGTCTCCTCCGGTAACGGGTGTACTGGCGTCTAACCGCCACGCACGCCCATGCCGAAAGCCGAAGTGGCTCTCGTCCAGGTCCGGCCCCTCTCTGCACAAGTGGCCGACGAGGCGGGCTGCGAGTATGCGCTCGAACAGCTTGCCCACCTCGTCGAGCAGCACTATGGGCCGGTACGCAGACGGCGAGTCGGCAGGGCGCCCCGCCTTCCTGAGCAGGACCAGACGTCCAATCTTCCACAGACTGCGAAACTGGCCCCGCTCAAGGCACGCTGTGTAGAGTCCTCTCAGTTGGGGCTCCAACTCCTTCAGAGCGAGGGCCAAAGCCAGGCCGTGAATTCCGTCCCGGAGCCACGTTCTTGGCCCGGAGCCGCATCAACTCATCATCTCTGCCTGTGTCACCTCTGGGACGCTGATGGAGTTCTCCTCCTCCTCTGCAGACTCTGCGGCTGCGGACAAAGCCATCGGCGGCGGAATATGCTCCGCTCGGGTTGGAGACTCTCCGTAAGTGGGGGCGCCGCGGCTCGAAAGTGCCCTCGAAGTTGCCCTCGAACCGCTTGTGGCGGCATCTACACCGCCACATGCGAACAAACGCATCAATCCTGCATCGCGCAAGCAGAGTTTTCCGCGCAGATAGCATACATACAACTTCTCGATAACAACCATCGGGCAGTTGCCCACCAGATACGACATCCATCTAGTCGGAGGATCCTCCCTTTTCTAAAGAGTATGAGTGAACTTTACACCCTGTTCATCATACTCCTAACACTGGTGACCCCGACGTGATCCTCATATCTCTCAACTGGTGACCCCGAGTATGAACGTCAGCGCAGGCTTCGTGCAACTACTTCAGCGTGACGTCATCATCATCTCTCCCGCAAGTCACACAGCCAGGCAGTAAGCACGGCTTGAACGGTTGTCCTGACCATCAGCATGCAGCGCAAGCGCATACCTGGTCATCACCTTCAGCCTCATCAGCAACCTTGGCACAGCACACTGCACATTCGGCCGGTCCACAAGCAGAGTGCTTAATCCCTCTCCTGGTCGACATCAGCAGTCAGCCACCCCGACTCACTGGGGCATCTTCGGGCATCTTCGCAGACAGTTCCGACTCACCGCGAACTATGCGACACCCGGTTCCAACCCACTGGAACCCAACTGGCATTGGCAAGCATCGCAACTTACAAGACTTAGTCTACTATCGACCTCCGGTCTTCGGAGGGGAGTGATGTGGCGGCATCTACACCGCCACATGCGAACAAACGCATCAATCCTGCATCGCGCAAACAGAGTTTACCGCGCAGATAGCATACATACAACTTCCCGATAACAATCATCGGGCAGTTGCCCACCAGATACGACATCCATCTGGTCGGAGGATCCTCCCTTTTCTAAAGAGTATGAGTGAACTTTACACCCTGTTCATCATACTCCTAAACGCTTTATAACCACGGCTACCAATGCCACCATCCCGTGTCAAGTATCTTGTGTCTTGTGCGATGGTAAAAATGAGCACCCGCGATCTGTTTCATTCAACAGGAACCGTATCTAACTATCTAAGTAGTTAGAAACTGTTGTCGGAAGCCACTTCTCAATGTGAAACATGGCGCCGTCAAAAAAAAAACAGTAATCATATTTGCACATTGTTTCTTATTCTTCTTTTTCTGCAAATCACAATTGCTTTGTTTACAGCATGGGGGAATGGTGAATTAAAATTATAATAAGAAGATAAATAAATAAACGTGATAGTAATAATATATATAATTTCCATAAAAAGTACACATATACAGGGTGACACTTAATTTAAGCTTGCAAATAACCAGATACAAAATTAATTATCAATGACCTCCATGCTAGGAAAAACCTGTGTTACAGCGGTCATCCATCCGTCCAATACGAATGTAATGTTATTGAATGATTTGTCAAAGAGTGTGTAAAAACTGTTACTAAGGGCTGATTTAAGCAAAGTCAGACATTATATATTATATTTCGTCTGTGGAATAAAAAGGACGTTTGTTGTACGAAAAAACCTCTATGGAAAATCTGTCAAAAACTCATTATGAATGCGTGGGACAAGGCACAAACCTAAAGTTCGGTATCTAATGATATGATGTTCCTTCTTCGTGGAAACTAGCTAAAGTTATTGCTATTAAGAAACCCGGCAAAGATGAAGCAATTCCTTCTAGCTATCGGCCTATAAGCCTTCTCCCTAGCTTGGCTAAACTTTTTGAGTCCCTGATCTTAAGCCGCCTTTCCAAACTTACTGAGCATCTTCTTATCCCAGAACAATTTGGATTCCGCAAATCCCACTCCACAGTCCAACAGCTAGCTACTAAATGGAAGCTTAAAGTGAATTCCACAAAAACGGAAATAATAATGTTCTCAAGAAAGCGATCAGTTCCCATCCGCTCCGTTAAAATCGAAGGATATGACGTCCCGTGGAAGAAAGCAGTTAAATATCTTGGAACAACATTAGATGATAAAGTTAGCTGGTTGAAAAATCTCGAAGAACTACGTTTAAAAGGAGTCAAGTCCCTTAACAGCTTAAAACCAATCTTAAATCGTTAATCTAATTTGAGCCCTCAAACTAAATTACGCATTTATTCCACACTGGTTCGACCTTGTATAACATACGCATCCCCTGTCTGGATCGAACGCATCTCGCCGTGTACGCTGATGACACTGCAACATACACCTCTTCTGACGACCTAGACCTAATCATTCAACGGCTACAACTTTCGCTTGATCTTCTTCTAGACTGCTTCACTAAATGGAAGCTTAAAGTGAATTCCACAAAAACGGAAATAATAATGTTCTCAAGAAAGCGATCAGTTCCCATCCGCTCCGTTAAAATCGAAGGATATCACGTCCCGTGGAAGAAAGCAGTTAAATATCTTGGAACAACATTAGATGATAAAGTTAGCTGGTTGAAAAATCTCGAAGAACTACGTTTAAAAGGAGTCAAGTCCCTTAACAGCTTAAAACCAATCCTAAATCGTAAATCTAATTTGAGCCCTCAAACTAAATTACGCATTTATTCCACACTGGTTCGACCTTGTATAACATACGCATCCCCTGTCTGGAGTAGTATCAGTAACACTAATTACAAAAAACTCCAGGTCGTCCAGAACAAAGCACTCAAAATAGCATTCAACACACCTCTCTACACAAACCTCACACAACTGCACAACCATATCAAGTTTCCACCTCTAAAAGAATTAATTTTGAAAGTATCCCAAAAATTCTACCTCTTCAATAATCCACGTCGTCGTAATACTTTGGTCTCACACATTGGTAAGAGTAGATTAACCCGATTACCTTATGCCAGGACTTACAACAAATACAAACTGCCTCATCACCATTTCCTGGTGGATTAACGTTAGCTCACTTACCACATAACTAGCGTGATTGCTGTCACTTTACTCAATACTCAATACTCAATCATTTATTTGCATTCCACATGTTTACTTAGATGGTAACTTAAAATTATATCGATCATTGTGGACCCTGTCGGGCACAGCCAAAATAGTAGGAGAGAGGAAACTTTGTAGAATTTACCTAATCTCTCTAACAAAAATCATTATGTCTCTTTTTTCTAATTAACAGATATTGCTTAAAATAAAAAAAGAGAACAAATTAAATCCAACAAATAAAATTATGTCAAAAATAAATCGATAAACCAAAATAAAATCAAGGTAAATAAAATAAAAATCAAATCAAGTCAAATGAATAACAAACAAAATTAATAAAAACAAATGAAATCAAAAATAAATAATAAAATCAAAATTAAATCAACACCCATTAAACACCCCATTTGCACTTAAATGTTGTCGTTTAAATATTCGTTAATACTATAGTAGCATTTTCTTAGTAATAATTGTTTTAGTTTTTTAATAAATGTATTAATACTGTCTTCTTTTTTAATTAATTCAGGCAGTTTGTTGTATATTTTAATGGACATTACATAGGGACCCGTAGAATGTATTTTTAGCCTTGAAGTAGGTATGTTTAACCTTGACTTATGTCGGAGTGTGTAACGTGACTGTATGTCTTCGCGTTTTGTGTAGAATTCTTGATGCTTACGAACAAATTTGCAGGTCTCTAATATGTATATACTCGGGAGGGTTAAAATGTTATACTTTTGGAAGTGAGGTTTGCAGCTTTCAGTTTGATCGATGTTTATCAGGATTCTAATTAATTTCTTTTGAAGGATGAAGAGTGTAGGTGCATCTGTGCTATTTCCCCAAAGGGTCACGCCGTAGCTCAGCCATGCATAAGCATACGCATAGTAGGTGGTGAGCGCTCTTTGAAGATCGGTGGTTTTTTTAATTTCACGGAGAGCATACGAAAATTTTGAAATTTTTGATCTTAATTTTTGTATGTGTGTTTTCCAGTTTATACGTGTGTCTAAATCTAGTCCAAGTAAGGTAAATTCTTTAACAATTTCAAGTCGTGTGTTATTAAAAGTAAATTCTATATTTAGAGGTGGTTTTTGATGGGGATGGAAAGTAATTAGTTTAGTTTTGGAGTAATTTATTTCGAGGTTGTGTGCGTTCATCCAGGTAACGGTTTTTGTAAGTATTGAATTTAATTTTTCATTTAATTTATGGTTGTTTTGACATGAGACTAAAAGAGATATGTCATCCGCGAATAAAACACATGGTCCCTCTATGGTTTTCGGTAAGTCATTTACATAAATTAGGAACAAGAGACATCCTATTACACTTCCCTGAGGAATAGAGGCGCTAATTGATTTGCAATTTGATCGGACTTTTTCTATTTCATTGTTCTGGTGATTAAATAATTCTATTTCTACGGTTTGTTCTCTGTTCTTCAGGTAGGATACAAGCCATTCATGGGCTCTTCCGCGAATACCAATTCCGTATAACTTTGTAAGCAATATGTTAAATTATACTTTGTCATAAGCTTTGGTCATGTCTAGGAATATACCTACTGCGTATTTTTTATTATTAATTATGTTGAGTGCTTCTTGGATATATTTGTAGACTGTCAAAGTTGTTGGGCGGTTTTTACGAAAACCGTTTTGGCTTTCGTCAAATATTTTATATTTTTCACAATATTTGTAGATCCGGTCGCACATGGCTTTTTCAAAGATTTTTGAGGCTGAAGGTAAGAGGGCTATGGCTATGGCTCATTGATATGTACACTACATTATGTATACCTAACCTTTCGTTTTATTTTTATATATTTTTATATGGATATTTTTGTGTTAAAATTATTCTGCAATAATGAAAAATCGAATAAAACAATAATTTTAATATGATACTAAGGGGGGGCCTGGATAATTTATTTTTAAAAATGTGGGTCTGCAAATTGTATCAATTAAATAATTAGTCGCAACACTTTCGATGATACATATTTGTTTGTTAAAACGAGGCGAATAAGCCTATTTAACATTGCTCGGATTATGCTAGTTTACATTTAGAATAAGATCTTTCTGTTTACTTGTGTTTACCTTTCTGTGAATAAAGACCTTTAAAAATCAATGAAATCAATTATATGATGCGGCGCCTAGCCATTAAATTAATTTCATGTAGTCAGGCATAAATACATAACTAATTCACATTCAAATTCTCAAGACATGGTATCGTGAACATTGCCACAACTCTAAACTTATCTTCAAAATGTTCGTCTACCCGCAAGCACCGCTCGAAGTTATTGAACTCGTTTTAGTTCCAACTTAGTTATTGAATTTAACATTGCCGACTACTTAAGTTCTTCAAGAACTTACGTAGTCGGTTCGGTTAACTTCAACTATAAAGTATAGAATGTCAGATCTTCGGCTACTATGGAAGTTAGGCAAGCAATAAATGATTAATAGCTGTTTGATTAGCGAAAAGGAATTGAGATACTCAATTATGAAGTACCTACTTAATGGTATGGGCCAGTCCTTATAACCAATTACGGACATAAACCAATTTTTCGGGTCAAAGTCTCAATTACGGCCCACAGCTCGGTTTCTCACCCCATTATAAGGATTCTGTAAAAGTTACCGTCAGTCGGTTAATAACAGATGTGAAGGGTCTGTGTATATAATGGTTCCTTCGGTTTTCTTATAATATCTTCACGGCACTAATCACGATGATCTATGAACTTTAATACACTTTTACGAAGCAACTTCGTTTACCTACCTATCCCCTAAAACAATCACACTTTGCTGCTGAAGATATTTCACACTATTTGGTAGGTACCTTTAATATTATATTCTAATTTTCGGTAGAAATATCCATTTTCAGTATTAAAAATTCTGCAGTGGCAAATAAAAATAAGTAGTACCGGCAAATCTATACTTTCAATTCATTTATTCATAGAAAATCGATAGGTAGGACAACAACTTAGTGTGAAAATGCAGAAAAATCATGTTTTTTTCTTGCGAAAATATAACATAGGGTTGATTATTAATTATTAATGAATTTGAGTAAAGTACAGTTTCGTGATATTCAAGTTTAAAAGTTTAAATATGAAAAGATTGACACGTCTACCAAATAAGAAATCAGATCTATGGAAAACAAATCTCTTTTTTTTCGGTCGGACTACCTATTATGAGATGATGTGATCACATCTGATAAAACAGCTAACATCGATAGTTTCATTCTCCGATATTCATCAAAGGTCAAGACATACGAAGAGCTCTCGATATGCACTGCTTGACAATAGCGGTGGATCACAAAACCCATTCTCTAGTGGATGCAGATCTCGAGATTGTTAAAGTTACGAGCCTAGTCTCGAGATCGAGAGGGCTCTTATTTGAAGGTTAAGGTCTTCGCTAAATGATAAATGATGGATTTTTGTGTAAATTGTTCAAAAAAACACTTCGCGTCAAAAATAAATTGTATTTTAAAACTCGATGAGAAATACGTGCACGACTAGACCGGTTCTAATCTGAATGGTTATTTCCTCAAAAATTATCTCAGATATGCATGGTCCTCATATGGCCTGACCAAGATTATGTCTGGCAGGCCGCGTCAATCAGTGCTAACATCTCTTTGAGGCACGCGTGGAACACGACACGCCGTCGACCCGGTCCTGGACCTTACCGGACGGTGAGCTACCCATTGCTCGCCGTCTGCAAGCCGGTGCCTACGGTGGCCGGGAATCTGAATTACTATTGACGCCGTGGCGCCTCTCCAACCACTCCTCAAAGAGGGGACTTATCGCCGCAATTGTGGCGTGCCCAGCACTGGGTTGCGACAATCGCACCCTCCATGTCGCCATGAGATCCCGCCGGAGCTATGTCCGCTGTACAGTGATTTCTCGTGGCAGCGGAGTTACCTCCTCGCGATCAAAATATTACCTGCAACTTATCGACCAAAGCAATTTTTTTGTTTGATTTTGGAAGTGTTTATTTGTGACGGGGGCTTTTAATTTTTTTTTTTTTGGTAAAGGCATTTCACAGGTCAACCTATGAGGTTGTCGTCTGCTTAAACGGACTTGCCTGTGGTTGCCCTAATAAATTAAGGCCTCCAGCCAGGACTTAAACTTAAATTCCAACTAAGAACTAAGCGACTACACGCTAAGGGCACCCCCTGTGGGGTACGGACCTCGGCTTAGGGCGTCGCTGGAAGAGGGCAGTAAGGGACTAGCTGGATCACGATTTGAGTGATTTAGGGACGAATTTAAAGCTACAGGCTCAGCGGCGCGGGCTGGCTCGAGCAAGGGTCGGGAGGGGTGTGGATTTGCACGTCGCGGCGGGCCTCGGCGCCGAGGGCGGTAGGACGGCGATCGGGTTTTGGGCTTACGTAGCGTGCTGGTGGCCTTACTACTCTCCTGGAGGAGGGTAGTGGCGTCGTCGGGGGCGATTACGGTATGTCTTGGTCGGTGAATACTACTAATGCGGGAGGGAGTGTAGCGGGCGGCCGCTGAGATCAAGGGGTTTGGGTGTTTGATGCCACAGTCGAAGAAACGCTTAGATAAGCGTTTCATGAACTGTTTTATGGTGGGCATTTTAAGGTCTACGTGGAGATCTATATTACGGACATAGTAGGGGGCACCTGTGACCTTTCTGAGGAAACGGTTTTGGAGGGTCTGCATCTTATGGAGATGACGTGGGTGAGCGTGCGGAAATACAACGCAGGCATAGGTCATGATGGGACGGATGACTGCGGTATAGATGCGCAGCTTGCATTTAAGTGACAGTTTGCAACGGGCTGTCAGAATGAAGTGGAGTCTACCAAGAGCAAAAGCGGCGCGCGCGCGAACCGCCTTTATGTGCTGGGGGGCTTTTTATTTTTAATTTAACTTTTATTTCCTGCTTTTTAAACTTAATAAACCAAAAGTAGACACGCTACTATCGACACGTGCCTCACTTAAATATGCGCAGCTGTACGTTTGTTTCCCACGGAGAAGCTAGTTCCTTATGTATCTCTCTATAATCTAATATATTCATAGATACCACTCCAATGAGCCCGTACACGATACTTCTGCTGTATTTTGGTGAGGGTTTTTGTATCCTTTTTTTTGGTGGGCATTCATCAAATGACTTGTCCCGCTCTGGGCGGAGCGGGAGGGCGTGTCAGACTTTTCCTGACTAAAACCTACCCGTGTTCCTTCAGTTGCCTGTGCCAGGGCCACGGTATCTCTTTCGAATTTCCCGCTACCCTGAGCCATCGGCCTTATCGGACCTCGTCATTATGTGTTGACATCTCTTTGAGGCGCGAGTGGAACACGACGAGTCTGGTCCTTAACGGACGGCGAGCTACCCATTGCTTGCCATCTGCAAGCCCGCGCCTACGATGGCCTGGAACTAGCCCGCGCCTACTATGGCCGGGAACTTGCAGGCGACTCCCGACGTCCAGGGCGTCTCCTGCGGCGACTAGGGGCGTGAGGGTGCAAGGCTCTCTCTCTCACGAGCTCCGGCTCCTCCTTCGCGAGCATTACTGCTTCGCAGAACGAGGTGACGGCTTTCCATTCCCTCTCGCTGCGTACCATCGTGAGAGATCGCCTCGAGGACACTGCGGTGCTCCGCCCAACCTGGGCAGACCTCCACCGTATGCTCCAACGTGTCTTCCGAGCGATCCACGAAATGTTGACACCCGGGCGTTCACTGGGCATTTAGATAATGCTGCAGCATCAGTTCAAGGTAACTATGTGCTTTTAATATCATTTAAATAAATAATTAATACAATAATAATACTACTCGGTAAGACCAGTGGGCGGTACTCACATCCCTTCATCAACTAAAAAAGAGCTGATAATCTTCAAACGGCTGAACAGATTTTCTTAAATCATAGCTAAGAACACTTCTTTCAGATTGTTGACAGTTACCTTTGAACAAAACAAAATAAAACAAAATCGGTCCATTCGTTTGATAGCTACGAGTCCACAGAAAGGCACACAGGCAAACAGGTCAAACTTATAATATCTTTTTGCGTCGGGGGTTAAAAATATCACCGAAGCAGCTTACGCTATTATGAGCCATTGTCGAAAATGGAATGCAATAAATAACAGTCAAAAGTAGCGGCAGTTCAAACCTTTTTTAAATAATGTAATTTTTTTAATTGGTTTAGTTTCCCTTTCATGCTACCTCCTCGTAACCCTCTTCCGCTTTAAAAATTTTCAACCGCAGTCCAAAGGATTCCGCCTAGACTTTCTCGCGGAAACTTAATTCACTAGAATCTCAATTAATTTTTTTGCGGTTAGCGCTGACATCGAGCCCCGTTCCGGGCTAACATCTCTGTAGGTACAGAGATGTTAGCCCGGAACGGGGCTCGATTTCTAGGTAGAAAACGTATCATTACACATCTCACATATAGGTCTACCAGGATCTGATGGCAAACAGGGAAAAAAGAAATTGACGCTAGCAATACTGGGGAAATTGGAGTAAAACTTTTTAAAGGAAATTTGAAGCCAAACCAAAAACAATCCCTCGAAATTTCAGTTAACAGATCTATGACATTTTTTTTGTTGACATATGAAAATCGCTATTTTTTAAACTTTTTTTTGCCGTCAGATCTTGGTAGACCTATACCTAACATAGTTTATACCTTTACAAATGAAGTTCTGCAGAACTGAAAACTTGGTTACTTTGTTTTCAGATGCGAACAATACTCCTACTTACAACTTTTCCATTGATTCGTTGGGTATCGTGACTGTAGAATTTTCCGAACAGATTACTTATATACGTAAGAAGATTTCAGTAAAACAGTACCAGACACCTTGGCTGGAAGTTTCAGGATGAGTGTCTGTAGCCGAGGATCGAATTAAATCGCGTACGATTCGCGATACCTATTTCCAGCAGTGGGCTTTTGTAGGCTGATTATGATGATGACCGGTAGCCCAACTTCTAAGAACCGAAGTAGGTAGATACCTACTCGTTTAGACTCTACCCGAACAAAAACGTACCGCAATAATAAAACAAACAAACCATTGAAACCTTAGAGCTACTCGTAATACCGTCAGAGATAAATAAATAAATAAACTTACCTGCATTTGTTAATTTACGTGGGTCACGCCGGGTCCGATAATACTCTACGTGACGATCGCTTCTGCCCTCCGCGGCCCCACCATAATCGACACAAATGAAAAAATATGGCGGCAATACCTGGTCAATGTAGATAAAAGGTGGTTCTATGGATATGAACGGTTTCATCAGAATACTCTATTTTCATAAAGCTGTTGAGTGCCAGTAGTGCATACTGTAGGAATAAGTATTATAAAAGTCATTATGTTATTTTTTGTGTGGCTGACCGGTGCGCGGAGTATACAGTAGGTAAATGATTAAGTTTTGAATAGGTACATCTAGTTAGACGAGGAGATGGCATATAGAGTAAAGCTGTGACTGAATGGTCCAAAAGCGCGTTGGGTGGATGATATCGTCAAAGTTGCGGGAAGCACCTGGACGCACGGAACCGGGAAGTCTATATATACCCAGCAGTGGGTGATTCAGGACTGAAATGATTATGATGATGAAACAAGTTATGATACCTACCACCTACACTTTTAATTGTTAATACTATTTAATTTAGGGTAAGTATGAAGGACTGCCTCGTTGGGTTGGGTGATCGCGAGGTCGCGCAGAGTTATTGAGTTTTTCGATCTGAAATTTGCAGCAGCCCGGAGTCTGGATTGGTGTCCGGTTGATGGCATTGGGCTCGCGAAATGTTGATGTCCGAAACCTCTATAAAAATTAATTATAGAAAAAACTAAGTGACTAGTATCACTAATTTTGTATTTAAAAGTACTCTTAAACAATACACATCGAAACAAAATTAAAATTCAGAGTCTACGCCTTATATTTTTTTTAAATTTCTGTTTGAATATAAAATTTGGGTATTTTTTTAGTAAAACTACAAAAAGTTGAAAAAAAAACCACAGGGCACGAGGGGTGTTAAGGGGTCTGAAAGGCTAGCAGATGAGCCCTTCAGTCAACCATTTCAATTTGGCACACGATGCACCCAAACATCCTGTATATCCCTAAAGGAGCTGTTTACATTAGCATTTCGGTGATGTGAACTCATAAGATTATCCCCCACCGAAATCACCAACGCGCCTAAAGGAGTTATTACTTCAAAAAGCCTGTTATATAATATGGAATCAAGGACGCAAGAGCGAGCATTTCAAACTCGGAAATTTGGGCACCCCGCTCGTACGTAAGGTTCGAAAGGCTAAGGTTACGGCCACATTCCAAAACCTATACTGCTGTAAAATACGTTTAAGCTGTCGTCATAACTCGACAAAGTAAGTTCTCTTTCGGTTTAATGGTCAAAAGAAAACGAAACCTATTTTGGTAGGGTGATAAAATATTCAGGCTCGCTTCGCTCGCAAATAAATTAAAGTTCTTTTGGAATGATAAAAAATCTAACAACTAAGTGCAAAAAAAATCGAGTTCGCTTAGCTCGCTCTTTCATTCTACATTTTTATAGTTATCTAACCTAACATAACAGAGGCGGGTTGTAAATTTTTTTTTTTTTTTAATTTAATAAACTCCGAAAGAAGGAATTATTAACGCCTTCGTTTTTTTTTTGTCTGCCTCCGTCACAAGAATCACTAGCAGTGGGACTGTTCAAAATAAAAAAATCAAAATATTTAATTTGCTTAAATAAGGTACAGAAAGTTGGTAAAAATACAAAATTGTTTTCTTATTCTGCCTTCAATTTCGCCGTACAAATATAAAAAATTAAGTAATTTTTTTAATTATTAATTAAATAAGGTACAGAAGGTTGGTAAAAGTACAAAATTGTTCACATAAACTGCAATTTTTTATTTAAATTAATTATTGATCACAATCATTTAGCCATTAAACAGAAAATCCATTAAAATTGTATTATTGAACTAAATAAATGTCAATATAACAATGCAAAAGTAATATAGGTATGTCAATAATAATCATGTCAATAATGGGTGAAATTCGCCACACAATAATAATAACAACAATAATTTTAAGTGCTCGTGAAATTTACAAAACTTACAATGTATAATCCAAAAACTCATGGGCAGTATAAAAGCATTTTTCAATTAATAAGTTTTAAATCTAGAAAATGTTAGTATTGGTAGTTAATGTGATTGGTAGTTGTGTGAGGTGTGTAGATAGATTCATTTATTTGCCTGAAATTATTATGGCATTTTACAGATTTTTTAACACATACATATAATTCTTCATTTTCCGCCTGCTAAATTTGTGATGCAAAGGACCATGCATCAAATTGAGCTCAGTGTCCAACAGAGTTATGGCATAAGCCATTGTAAAGGGTTCTGTTCGTACTTAAATTGTTACTATTGACATCACCTTCAATTCCATTGCAGAAAAAAGATATGCACCTAAATAGGTTTTGTAGAAAAAGACAATTGGTAGTCATAGAACTAATTGTAACAATAAAATCATACTTTAAAAAAATTAAAAAACATTAGACGCGCCTGCGCCCGTGTGATTTTCAACACTCTCCATCCCTCTCACACGTCTCGGGCGCCTGCCCGGGCTCCCGTCCGCACTCTCAGTCAGTCGAATCGTGCGTCCATAGCCTAGAAGAGGCACAAATCGCACCAACAATACAAACAATACATGTTCGAGCATGTACATATATGTTCAGGTCAAACGAAATGAAATAGGTCCAGATGCCATCGCTCAATATTGACTGCTCTTGTAGAACAGGTAGACGCACAGTAGGGAGCTGTGCATAATATGGTATCAGCACAGGCACAAAATTTATCTACGCATTGATACACCATGAGCTGTCTGCTGACCCAGGATTGGCACAATACGAGAGACCTTCTCAGCGGTCGACAGTACAGGCACAAAATTTATCTACGCATTGATACACCATGAGCTGTATGGTGCCAATCCTGGGTTTGGCACCATACAAACGATCTTCACAGCGGTCGACAGCAAGGGCACGAGATTTCGTAAAAGTACTCATAAAATTATTATTATTATTTATTTATATTTAATGGTAAGTAAATAACTTATAAACTAAGCGCCACAAAACTGTAGTAAAAGTCAAAGTCAAAGCGTTTATTTCAAATAGGCACTACAAGGCAATTTTGAACGTCAACATTTACATTTAAATAGAATTGATTCAAGGCACCCCTTCCAAATGGTAGTTTCGTATGGCGAAGGGGCAATAAACTCCACCATTACTCTTTTGACTCTCTTTTGGACTAAGGAGCCATGTCTCATATTTAAACGCGAGTAATACCAATATTTAGTAGTACTTTATCCGATTTTGTAGGCCCGATCCCGATAAATCCTACCAAATTTTAAATATGTTATAAGGTGGCTCCTCAGTTCAGAAGTCTGAATTGAAGAGCCACCTTAAACGTCCTAAATGTTTTACTACAAATTCCGGGATCGGGCCTACAAAATCGGATAAAGTACTACTACATATTGATAGTACCTGCATTTAAATATAAGACATGGCTCCTCAGTCAATACGGACACTATTTTGCATACATTAATAATATTTTTATTTGTGAAGACTGTGATGCTGCAACCAGAATAAAAAATACTATACCACAATAGGTAAAAATAATTTAAAAAAGCAAAGACAGATAAATCAATCACGTGATAGGTACATGGTGCTAACATAATTATTTACAAACATTGCGAAAGTATAATTATGTTTTTTTTACTAGGAATAAGTTAGTGTGTGAGTAAAGTAAAAATAACAAATTATACAATTCAATAAGCAACTAGTATGATTTTGCCTACCCTCTAGATTGTTCTATGGAGCAGGACCAGCATGTTTCCAGTATATAATCCTCTAATTCGTAATATGCTTGTTTACAAAGTGTACTTATAACATGAGTTTTAAACTTTCTTTCATTTAATTGCAATATATCACAACCGTCATTATATTACTCTTCTTAAATAGTTCCGTAAGAGATTCGCGGCGACGTAGATTGTAATAAGCTTGGGGCGTGAACGTCATTCTTACACTTTAAGGTATAGGCTTAAAAAGACTGGCGCGAAACGCGACGCGAGTCGCGCGACAGGCGGTGCCCTTGTGCATTGTCGCGTGATGCGCCTGTTTGTCCAGGAGCTTCAAGCTTTTAAGAAAATAAAGTCTTATGTTAACGCTTTATTGACTACTATCTATTTAAATAAAAGCTCGTTTAAAAAAAGGTTTTTACTAAAATTTTACTTATTACCGTACTAACCAACCTAAAACTAAGCTGGCCTGCAAATTGCCAAAAACAAAACGGAATTAAATTAGCTTTAATATCTGTCAAGTAGCTGTTAGCAACGATAAAATTACATTCTGTTTACGCAGTTACTCCAACAATTCCTGAGAGTTTAATCTGCCAGTCTGTGACAAAAAAATTGGTAAGTATTGTATTATCACACCTCTGGCCAGGCAGGGGTGCGACGTTATCAATCACAACCCATCGCAATTTGAATGATATTCCACCCTAATTGTCACCCCTCGAAATTAAAAGAGGGCGATGAAAATTAACTGAAAAAATGTTTTGGTTTTCATTATGTTTCGGCCCCTAATATTTTTAAGGGAAGTTTTTTGGTTTGAAATACCTATCGGTAGCTGGCTTTCCAAGTAAACTTGTCCCTCGTTATTAAATATCGATCGCTTGTCTTAGGTACCTAAATGTTGGAAGGTAATATAATATTTGATAACCGATAACCAACTGTGTAGCGTGCCTATCTATACATAATGTGCTTAAGTGATTGTCAATACTTGTACGTAGGCATATACCTAACCATTTACTGTACCTACCAACTCAGTCTTATTTTTAGGCTTGAAAAAATGGCTTTTGTTCTACCTACATGCCCAATAGGGCTTTTCAATGTTAGCTTATTAATTTAAAGCAGCCTAAAGAAGGACTTTTACAAAATGGATTAATTTCGACTGGATACTAACTGTATCCTATTTTATCGGGTTTGTTATGAGTGTAGATAAAATTAATATTTTGTTTCAAACCGATCCCAGCACTCGTACCTAGCATGACCATTATGAAAACGACCTGTGAGACTACACGTAGTAAAAAACAAATTGTTATACCCAAATTTAGATTAACTAAAACAAGCAAGTCATTTCTGATAAACAGTATCCGCTTTTATAATAAGTTGCCAAAGTCTGCAGAACTTAGCGATGGAAAGTTCAATACCTACATCAAACGTGTCCTTATCAAAAAAGCATATTATAGGATTAAAGACTACGTCGAAGACAAGGAAGTTTGGCAATAATTCCTTCTGCACGTGTGGCTTCCCTGGTACCTAATAAACGGCATCATAAATTTCTAATAACTGTTCCCCAATAACGGTGTTTTATTTATTTTTTATTATAAGATAAGTACTTACCTACAATACTAATTCCAACTCTTCATTAGTAGTTTTTGTGGACAGCATAATTCAGATTTGTTACAGTTGAAATGGCAATTATGTCATTTGGTTTCAATTTGTTTTTTATTTTCCTTTCTTAGATTCTTTTATATTTTGTAAATGTGAGAACGTTGTAGGCCTTGTAGATTTATAGACCATTGTCTATTTGTTGAGCACATGGCAAGTACTTGTTGACAGGCCTACACTGTCCTCCCATACATAATAACACTGTAATTTGAAAACATTCTAAAAGTTTAATATTTTTAAAAGAGTAACCATGGAGTTTCTTGCCGCCTCTTCTCCATAAGAAACGACCAATTGGAACCTTGCACCTAGATTCTGACGTTTCATAAGTGCCCATGTAGGTTTATGTGAAATAAAATATTTTAATTTTGATTTTTGCATACAAAATGACAGATTAATTAAAGAAATCTGTCATTTTGTCTATTCTTCCGTCCACAACATGCTACGTATGCTGCAGTGAAACGAATGGAAATAAAATGGGTGTGACATTGTTGTAGGGAATGTACATCTTCCTATGACAAAGCTTTTAATTAAAACTTTTGTCTTCCATTACTTATTCTACACGCTAACGAGAACTGATAGTGGTTACATTGTATACTAGTGACCCACCCTTGCTTTGCACGGTTTTTATGATGTGTTGTCAAAACATCCTTATTTGAAAAAACAGATCACTCGTGTGTCTGTCAAAACCAAATTGCTCCGAATCGACTGGACTGATTAAGTTGCTTTTTTTGTAATAAGTTTAATATGAATTTATTTATACTAGTATTATAAAGAGGTCAAACTTGTTCGTTTTTTTGTTGTAAATTTGTATGTAGGGGGTAATCTCTGAGAGTACCGCTACCGGTCGGATTTGAAAATATCTTATTGCGTTTGATAGCCCAGTTCTTGAGAAAAGCAATGGGCTATTTAACATCATGCTAGGTCCTTAGGAGCCAAGCAGAACAAAAGAACGCTAAGCGAAAACGAAGTGACAGCGCGGGCAGGTGATGCGATGCGACGCGGTGGGGCGGGACAAGAAATATTATGCAGACGAAGTCGCGGGCAGAAGCTAGTCTATACATATAATAAAATGGTAACAAAGTCTATACTGTGCACTGCATGTTTTTGAAAAAAAGCAATTGCTACGAGCTGTGGGAACGAGTCTGATGCTGAAAATATAGTTTTTGGACTTTTAGTTCGTTTGTCTGAATGTATGTTCCAGATTGGTGCATAAACGGCTGAACAGATTTGTATGGGATTTGGCACACAGATAGTTCATAATGTAGATGAAAACATGGTACTTTTAATCCCGGCAATGAGTTCCAGTGTTACGTTTCGCCCACGCGGGCGAATCCGCGGGAAAAAAAATCCGGAATAAATGCACTAAATAATGGCGAAATCTGCTTTAAAATCCGTTGCGTTTAGAAGAACAACTTTATTAAGACAGACACAAAAAGCGACTTTAACTTATAATACTTACTAGCTGTTGCCCGCGTTGTCGTCTGCGATCCAGGATGAAAAATAGCCTATGTCCTTACCCAGGTCATGGTCTGTCTGTGTGACTAACTTCATTCAAATCCGTCAGCCGTTTTAGCGTGAAAGCGTAACAAACAAACAAACTCACTTTCACACACCTATAATACACATTCCTAACTAATATAGGTAATATTAGTTAGGAAGTTAGAATTAGCATTCAAAGATAGAGATATAGATACGTTTTCAAACTCACGAGTCTGACTGAACATAATTAAGCAGGTCGTTCCTAACTCCTAACTCTCACATATAAAGGAGATAGTGGCTAATCCCGTTCGCAAAGCTATTTGGCGAATCTCTTATTTCGTCTTGTATCTGCTAAAGCTTTGAGTTGGATCAAAGTTCGCTCACTGTGACTAATTTAACTAATAAATACGAGCTTTGATTTAGGTCTGTCTACAGTGGAGGTATACTCTCGAAGACTGACAATGAAGATACGGGCCCGTCCGAAAGTAGTTGATCCGTCAAAAGGAGTGTCAAATTCAATTTATCGACGGGCAGATACTTATTGGGAGTAGGGATAGCTGTCAAATCGTGTTGTCATGCATTATTAGTTCGGGCCCCAAACTTTTCTTATGTGCGTAAGTAATACGCAGGAGTACATGCCCGTAACTTCGGATTTCGTGCAAAGGGAGTAGAGCCTCTGAATTTTTTTGATTGATGATACCTACAATCAACTGGGGGGTCAACTGCGGCTGGCAGTGTAATATATAGTTTTAAATAATTATTAACTATTGAAAAAAAAACCAATCATATATTGGCTTGCGAACATGGGTATTATGTACATAGATGATTTATTATAAGCGTTTTCCATGTTTCACACATGGGCATGCAACTCATATTATTATTGAATTAGACACAAACTTAAAGATATTATTATAGAAAACAATTAAGAAATCAAAAATAATACAAAATTCGAATTAATGTCAAATCATTTGAATTACAGTATAAATGTCACAATAATACAGAAATGTCATCAAAATTACAGTAAGAAAAATAAAATTTAAATGGAATAATAGCATGGCAAATAGTCAGTGATTTGTCTATACCCATATTATGTACTCATCACGTCTGTCAAGTTTTGCCAGCTATTTTTGACCTTGTTTCGTGTTTTTCTGCTGAAATAATCAATAACGTTCGGATCACAATTATGAAGTCATGAGTTACGTAAACCTAAGCTGTAAAAGGCTTCAATGTATATAAGTATTGATAAAAACTTCTGAAATTATTTCTTGGTTACCGACTGGAGTTCCGACATCTCTAAATAGTGCCCATCTATCTTAGATAGGTATAAGCAATGCCAAATGTAAGTAAATACACTACAGAGCCTTGTAACCTCCCTAATTGTTGCTAGCTGCAGTCCAATTTGTTCCAAGCTTAACTGGATTGACGCGAACTAGTGTGAAGAGATCTTTGATTGTGTTAGAAATTCGGTGTTGTGGTAGAATCATTGAAATGAAAGGGCAGACATCTTGGCTTTTGGCTGCTTAATTGCAATAAGATATGGCTCGTGTAATTTAAAGTCATGGCTATCAAAATTTACTTTACGTAGGTACCTGCCTGGAAAAATCTATTTCAATGTGCAAGCAAAAAAAGAAAACACAAATAAAACGAAGGAATTTCCACATTTTTCACGCTGACAGCATTATATAAATTCATTTTATTATGGTTCGGAACTCTCCAGGTGACGATTGGAGTAGTTTGTTTAACGGACAACCCATTTACTGGCAACACAAACGAAATCATTTCCATTATGATGATAATTTAATGGCAACACAAAGTGATGGAGGTTAGAACATGTCGTTAATCCCACGTAAATATCCACGTGATAGCTGAATAACACGCACGCAGCGAATTAGGTACAAGAGGGAATCTAGTAATGCTGAAATATGTCCGGGATAATTATCATTTTGTGTCATTTTTCCGCAACTACCTACTTATGTTGTAGTCAGAGCTATGAAAGTTACAGTAACGCGTTTTCAGCCATGAGTAAGTAAATGAAATAAGAACTGGACGTGTTTATTTTAGACGGCATTTTTGGGGCCTATTCGTACAACAAAAACCTCAGTATTCGTAGATTTTTCCCATTGAGCAAACAAGCACCTCAATTTCGTTACACAACTTTATTGCAATCCCAATCCGAAGGAAATTTATGACCTATTGAAAAATTCGCCTGCTCGGCAGCATTTACTTCAAATGCACGGACGTCAAAATATCACGGCGGGATTTTATCACGAACTGGATTTTCAACTCTCAGTGTTCAACCGAGCATTGAGAATCCAACAGAGTGCATCTCAGCACGTCGAAAAAACACGCTGTTGGATTTTCATCTCTCGGCGCTAAGCAGTGCGTTGAAGATGCAGTTCGCGAAAAAATCCCACCGCTTTCTTTTTACGTGCTTGTCTACGTGGGTTTTGGCAATGAATAATGTTGAATTTTCAAATGGAAAGACATTACCATTCCTGTGCCGATTTCAACTATGTCAATACCTATTCCAAAGAAAATACAACTCTTTTGTTCTTTTTAGCGTAACTTGAAGGATATTAAAGTGTACCTACTATGTTGATGTATAAAAGTGAGAAGTTTTTATGGACACCTGCGTAGGTTGACCTGAAGTGTAAGTGAAGCAAGTGAAAAAAAGCAAAGCAAAATATTTACGAGAGCTACATTTAAAACCGTAGTTCCGTACTACAACGCATAAAACGCCAAAAAACAACACGGTTCCTGCATCTCCTTTAATTTATATGATTAAATATCTGTTATTAGAGCGGCTATGAATTACACAAACTGTGCAAATCTTAAATGTCTACCGTCTGTCTTTTTAATCAACCAATACGCCCACGTTGGCGTCAAAGTTGGTCAAGTCAAGTGAATAACGTAGTTTTTTAATAACGACTATGTTACTCTTCGTCTCCGTGATAATCTGTAATATAAAACGGGAGTCTCTCTCGCATTTTGACATAGAACTTTGGAGTTATTCTCTTTGTGTAGTTGAAATGTGACACATATTAAGGTTCCAGTGATTTTATACGTATAATGAATTCGAGGAAAATAAACGGAACCTTTTTAAATAAATATAATTTTACATGGTATTACAGCTTAGGTACTTGTGAAAGGCAAACCTCTTAGTTAAAACATAATAATTAAGAGTTTGTAGTCATAAAATTTACCTTTGACTGCGAAAATTATGGAGTGAGAGAGCTTATCCGAAAAAAAAGGTTTCTACAAAACGCTTCCTATGGATTGACCCTTCCGGAGCAAATAGAAGAAATTTAAAAAAAAGCATACTTTTCCCTTTGATACGAAAAATGTATTATCCTTTGGCGCGTAATTTGTTTTTGATAAGTGTATAGAAAAGGGATGAATGGGGACTCTTATTGGTTTACAAAAAATATGCAAATACTGTATTTGAAACGAGAAGTTTTGCGAGACAGATATTTTGTTGTACACAATAGATTTGTGTCGGCTGTCTGTATTGAAAGGTTTGCATAAAATGAATAAAATTATTAAAACTTTTTGCCAGTAACACTTATTTAATAGGTAATACGATAGTGATGTTCATGCATGCTACTCTACTTTAAATCGATACATCTTTTATGGGTTTATGGGTTAAATGTTATAACAACATACCTTGTGATATATTACAATTAGATGAAATAAAGTTTGTAACTCATGTAAAAAAAACACTTTGTATACAAGCATATTACAAATTAGAGGATTATATCCTAGTTGAGAATGCTTGGAAACATGCTGGTCCTGCTCCATAGGACAATCTAGAGGCTAGATAAAATCATACTAGTTGCTTATTGTATTGTATGCTTTGTTATTTTTACTTTACTCACACACTGACTTATTCCTAGTTAATATTTTAGGAAAATCATATACTTACTACTTTCGCAATGTTTGTTAATATGTGAGTACCATGTACCTCACGTGATTGATTTATCCGTCTTTGCTTATTTAAAATTAGTTTTACCTATTTGTGGTATGGTATTTTATTCTGGGTGATGCGTCTTCACATATAAAAATGTAACTAATGTACACAAAATGTTGTTAAACATTTTAAAAGAGTAACTGGAGTTTCTTGCCCCATCTTCTCCATACGAAACTACTTTTTGGAAGGGGCGCCTAGAAACAATTCTATTTAAATGAAAATTGAGGAGTGCCTATTTGAAATAAATGCTTTGACTTTGACTTTGACACTGAAGTCATGTAAATAGGGCTTCAGATTGGGCGGCCAGACAAAGTTACTGTCTACACTACACACTACTTGTACTATGGTACAAAGTTGTGCTAGATTTTAAAAATCCTTCATGGAACTATCGGAGCGTGTCCAGCCCAATCACTATGTACCGTAAGCCGATCCTCTGGGAGAAGCAAGCCAAATACCTATGCGTGATCCTCGATGAAAACCTTACCTTTAAGGCTCAGATTAAGGCGGTGCGCGTGCACCTCCTTCGCTCTTAGCAGGCTCCACTTTGTACTGACAGCCCGTAGTAAACTGTCACTTAAATGCAAGCTGCGCATCTACACCGCAGTCATCCGTCCCATCATGACCTGTGCCTGCGTTGTATTTGCGCACGCTCACCCACGTCATCTCCATAAGATGCAGACCCTCCAGAACCGTTTCCTCAGAAAGGTCACGGGTGCCCCCATCTATGTCCGTAATATAAATCTCCACATCGACCTTAAAATGCCTACCGTAAACCAGTTCATGAAACGCTTATCGAAGCGTTTCTTTGACTGTGGCATCAAACACTCCAACCCCTTGATCTCAGCGGCCGCCCGCTACACTCCCTCCCGCATTAGCAGTATTCGCCGACCAAGGCATACTTTAATCGCCCCCGACGACGCCACTACCCTCCTCCAGGAGAGTAGTAAGGCCACCAGCACACTACATAAGCCCAAAACCCGATCGCCGTCCTACCGTCCTCGCCGCCGACTCTTGCACAAGCCAGCCCGCGCCGCTGAGCCTGTAGCTTTAAATTCGTCCCTAAATCAAAGAAATCCTGATCCAGCTAGTCCCTTGCTGCCCTCTTCCAGCGACGCCCTAAGCCGAGGTCCGTACCCCACAGGGGGTGCCCTTAGCGTTGTCGCTTAGTTTTAGTTAGTATTTAAGTTTAAGTCCTGGCTGGAGGCCTTAATTTATTAGGGCAACCACAGGCAAGTCCGTTTAAGCAGACGACAACCTCATAGGTTGACCTGCGAGATGCCATACACAAAAAAAAAATATATCGGAGCGTGTGACTCGACGCTCGACTCTCGCCGCGGACGGACGTGTTTGTGCGCTCTCCCGCCCCAGGCCCAGTGTTGTATTTCCGATACACCGATATAAAATCACTATCAAAAAATTGATTTTGATTTTAATCAATTAAAAAGCGCCTTTTTCAAGGCAAATCTTATTTCTTTTTCGCGCCTTTTGTGAGTAGATCCACTAGGCCCCTTCTGGGTTAAAAACCACAGTTTCGTGGTCCTCGGTTGAAACCTTACGGTGCCAACGAAGCCGAGTGGGGTGTTGTCCCAATCACACCCGCCGAACCCCTTCAGGGCAAGGCAGTCAATTGGACGGGTCCCAGATAACCGTCCTTGGGGGATCTCCTAGTCGGCTCTGGTGACAGTTTTGCTTTTCAGCTACTCACCTAGTGTCTTTAGGGTGTGTCTACACCCTTCGCGCTAGACTGGTCAGGGCCCCGTTCGCACATTAAGACTGGCGACGGGTTACAAGCTTAGGGTTCACCAATAGGTACTCACCTCTCTGTCTATACCCGACAGAGAGGGTCACACATCCCCGGGCCATCCACCCGGGGAGATAGGTATAGGGTTTAGGCTACGTGGGAAAAAAAAACCACCATTCCCTCCCTAAATTAGATCCTCCTCCGACCATGGAGGACGCCTTTATTTTGGCGTTCTTCAGAGAGGTCCTTTTTAAGGACCCCGAGTTCTTGGCGAAATATGGCACCAAAATACGCCAACGCTCCACCCCCACTCCGTCTCAGGGCTCACTTGTGGAATTTAGTGACGCACTGGAGAGCCCGTTATCGCCACCTGCATGCGAACAAGGCATTCCGCCCTTTGTTCCGCATTACAATGTTCCGGCAACTATCTCGGCCCCCATTGTGTCACCCGCCTTTGTTCCGGTAGATAATACCCCGGCCGCTAATCCGGCCCCTATTGTCTCGCCCGCTACTGCCCCGGCAGTAATTAAGTCGGCCGCTAATCCGGCTCACTTTGTCGCGCCCGCCATTGTCCCGGCCGCCATTGTCTCGGAGACAATAAACCCGACGCAGCTGCGCACCGAAACTAACTCGACTCGCCCAGAGAGTATGGACACGTCAGTCCCACTCCGCGGACGAAGCCCGCACCTCCTCCTCTAGCGACGACGACTTCCAAGACGTCGTTAAGGAGGCAAGAGGAAGGCTAAATCCTCCGCCCCCGCTGGCCCGGCCACAAATAAACAGGTCACGACTACATCGTCCAGCTCTACTTCCGCCCCTAGTCCGCGGGCCAGTCGCCCCGCCAGCCCTATGGCTTGCCCACCCGCTCCTACCGCGAGGAAGCAGCAGCCCCCTCCCCCGATATACGTCCAGGAAAAGTCCAAATGGACTGAAATATCTAAAATGTGTGTTGATCGCAAGATCAACTATACTAACGCCCGATCCACCCTCCAGGGGATCAAAGTTCGCCCTGGGCGTCGGGAGTCGCCTGCAGATTCCCGGCCACCGTAGGCGCGGGCTTGCGGTCGGCGAGCAATGGGTAGCTCGCCGCCGGTAAGGACCAGGCCCGGGTCGACGGCGCGTTGTGTTCCACGCGCGCCTCAAAGAGATGTCAGCACAAAGTGACGGGGTCCGATAGGGCCGACGCTCAGGGTCGCGGGTTATTCCACAGAGAAAACCGTGGCCCTGGCACAGGCAACTGAAGGAACACGGGTGGGTTTTAGTCAGTAAAAGTCTGACACGCCCTCCCGCTCCACCCAGAGCGGGAGAAGTCATTTGATGATTTCCCACCCAAAAAATAAATAAATAAAGGGGATCAAAGTTACGGTCCCCACGTCTGCGGACTTTAGGGATCTCTCTCGCGCCCTGCGTGAAAGGAACTACTCCTTTCACACATACTCCGTTCCGGAGGAAACCCCTACTCGCGTCGTAATAAGGCGCGTACCTTTAGAAATCTCCACCGAGGAGATTAAGAGCGACCTCATCGCTCAAGGAATTCCAGTGTCCGCCGTCCATCGCTTGCATAAAGCGAGGCAGGGCCTTGTCTACGACATGGTCCTAGTCATCTGTGACCCCACAGAAGGTCACCACCCGATTTTTAAAGTGAAAACGGTATGTTCGCTCTCGGGCATTTCTATTGAGAAGCCCTACAGAGCCAACTTGATTGGCCAGTGTCATCGCTGCCAATTGTACGGACACTCGCAGTCCAACTGCTATGCGACCCCTAGATGCGTCAAGTGTCTCGGTGAGCATGGCACCGCCGACTGCTCTCGCCCTAAAGATAGGGAGATATGTGCAGAGCCGCCGAGCTGCGTCCTCTGCGGCCAATCCGGTCACCCGGCCAATTACCGGGGCTGTCCGAAAGCGCCAAAGTCCTCCTCTCCGAAACTCGCGAAACGCGCGAGTGACCGCCAGCTCAGGGAAAGCCTCTGGGGGAAGCTTGCCTCCGCGCAAATGCCGGAGCGGCTAAGCCCTCAAAGGCCCTCTCCCTGGGCAAACCTTACGCACCTTAAAGCTCCCGCAGCTTCGGTGCCCTCCAAACCCGCTCAACCCGCTGAAGTTCCAGCGCTGATGGCTACCGCCATCCCAGCGCCTGCGGCAACTACCGCGGCCCCTACGGCCGCGGACAAAATGGCCGACGAAATCGTTGCTGCAAACGGCAACCCTCGTCGTCTTCTAGAAATCCTCAACGCGTATCCCGAGATCGCGTTAGTCCTGAAATCCTTAAAATTCTAATTCTCAATGGATAACACAAGGTTAAATTCCACCAAACCCTGATCCCTCAAACTAGGCTTTTTCAACGCAAATGGCGTTTCAGGTCAACGCGATGAGATCGCCGCTTTCCTCCGCGACCATCAGCTTGACATCCTCCTCATACAGGAAACCTTTTTAAAACCTCACCATCGAAACCCGAACATTGCAAACTATAAACAAGTTCGCAATGACAGGTCTCGATGCCACAAGGGTGGCACATTCATATACTTTAGGAAATCTTTGTATTGCATCCCTATAGACCCACCTCCTATCTTCTCCCATCAGGAGACCTCTATCTGTCGGCTCGGCATGACCGGTCACCAACCGATCACCATCATCTCTGCTTATATTCCACCAGACAATGGTCCGGAGGATCCCATCTCTCTCCAAAAGGACTTCACCGACCTCTTCGGTATGAGTGACTCCGTCATATTGGCGGGGGATCTTAATGCCAAACACCCGGCGTGGAATAGTAGCACGACTTCTACCAGAGGTCGGATCATTTTCAAGTTAGGCGAATCCCTTAACTTTGACGTCATCGCTCCAATGAGTCCGACTCATTTCCCCGGAAATCCCAACCATCTTCCCGATATACTCGATGTAGCGCTGCTCAAGATTGTGAACCTACGTTTGCAATCGATAGAGACGTTCCACGAGCTTAACTCTGACCACCGCCCAGTAGTCATGCATCTTGCCCCCTACTCTGGCCCAAGCGATCCCAACCGCCCCCCTCAGACCCAGATGATAACCGACTGGAGGAAAGTAAGTGAAAGACTGAAATCCACCACGTCGCCTCAATTGGACACCATCCCCGATCACATAGTGTCAGTCGCCGACACGACGGCCGCAATCGACCCGTTTACTGAGCACGTTCAATCCGTTTTGACGGATTGTTCACGGGAAGTTCCGGCGATGGAAGACCATCGCTGGAAACTACCTACTGACGTACGTGACTTGATAACCGAGAAGAATGCGGCTATTCGTGCCGACGACTCCTTCCCTTGTGACGCGAACAAAGCCCACATGCGCCATTTACAGCGTGCTGTAAAGAAACGCATAGGGGAGGTTCGCTCAGAGGGTTGGAACAAGATGCTCAGTGAACTCAAGCCCACTCACCAAGCCTTCTGGCACCTTCAGAGGAAATTGCGCTCCTCCGAGGAGGTCTCTATGCCTCCCCTCATCCGCCCCGACAAGAGCGACACGTTCGACAGCACCGACAAGGCCGAATGCCTTTCTGACAGCCTAGAGTCCCAGTGTTCTCCCAGCTGGCAACCAGTAGACCAAGCTCACCTGAACAAGGTCGACGCTGAAGTCGAACGGAGAGCCTCCCTTCCACCCGTCGAAGACCCTGATGATCCTCTGCCTCCCGTCACTCCAGACGAAGTGCACGACATCATAAAAGGGCTCCATGCTCGTAAAGCCCCCGGTTCGGACGGTTTTACCAACAAGGTATACAAACTCCTACCTGCCCCTCTAATAATGCTTATGACCGCCATCTTCAATGGCGCCTTGAGCAACAACATCTTCCCACAAGAGCGCGGCAGCGCCCTATTTTTTGTGCATAGATAGGCGTGGTAATCGCGGTCTAAGTTCGGTCGGAGTGAAAGTTTACATATAAAGCATTCATATCTGTAGACTGAGTCAGGAGGACAACACTCTTGCAAATAAAATAAAATAAAACTTGAATTTGCTATCGGCATCACATGCAAGTAGCTCAGAAATTATTCCAGGGGAACGTACTGTCCAGATGAAAAGTATCCTTTGTCCTAATACAAGTCATGGCCTATGTGTGTGCATTTCTTCAAATTCCGTTCAGCCGTTACGGTGTGAAAAAGTAATAGTCAGATTTATTTTTGCATTTATTCTCAATATTATATCAGTATGGTTGTAGCGGTTAAATTGGTTCATATTGGAACTTGCACTATAACATAACATCAAGCATGTATTCCCTGAAGGGTTAGGCATATAGTACACCTAGATTTTTCACACATTCCAGTTTTCTTTAAGTACCATGTAATGGGGGGCGAGTCTATTGCCATAAACCGGGCACTGAGAAATTCCTAATAGCAAAACACAATAACACTTTGCCCAACCTGGGAATCGAACCTAGGAACTCATGCTGGCATGCTCACTTGCGACCACTAGACCAAAGAGGCAGTCCGTCCATCCGTCCAGTATTTAAATGAATGCGTGATGAGTATGATAATAATGAGTAATCTTAATTTAAAGCCAACTTAGTCCCGCCACATGTACTTCCCCACCCATTGTTTTGCTATATTTGGGGTTTTCCAAATTACAATACAATATAACAAAAAAAAATGCTACCATGAAAAATTGCCAGTCCATGAAGTACAGTGCTTCCCTTGTGTTAGCTGATGGTATATTTTCGAAAAGTGAACCCAGTATTATTTGCCTTCAAAATTTGAAATTAGCGACTACAAACAAGGTGTATTTTACGCCCCCAGAAATTAATATATACCGATTTGCATGTTCCGACATCCTTAAAACCAACATTCTTCTTCCAGCATTATTTTGTTTTCAAACCGCGGTAAACTCAAAATGAATATAATGTTAACCTTGCAAAAGTTTCATTAAATAACGACGTGTCTGCAATTATTCATGATGCTTATAAACTGGTCTCTCGGAATATAAATGTGGAATATGTTTTGATTGGTCTGTAACTTCAATAGATTTCCGGCGAAATGTATATTTATTCTGCTAGTGTATAATTTTATTTGCAGTTTTGTTTTTGATGAGGTTGACTTTTCGTACTCAAACGTCACTTTGTCAAAATAATAGGTACCTATGAAACCCATCAAGAATCAAATGGACGTATTTAGCTAAGTTTGACAGATACCGCACGGGTCAAGCTACGCTGGTGGCAGTTTATTCGTGGATGGGAGGCCATTGATTACATATCGCGTAGCAAGAAATCCAAAAGTATATAGTGTATACAAATATATACGACCCAACACCACCAAATCGTGCAATTTCGTCAACATTCGTGCTATTCATAATGTTTAAATTTTCTGCGAGAGTTGCCTCGAAAAACTGTGGCGGGTGGCCATTTTATTAAGCTCTCTTACAGCCATGATACACCCATATTTCTAACACACCACAGCATAAAAAACCCTCATTATTACTTTGTGAAATGCCTAATTTGTTTCTCTTGTGTGGAAGAAAATTCCAGGCTGTGCTGAAAAAATGTAGGTCGTCTATTTAAGATTTTTGTCGCTATTATTAGAAGGTCTAAGGATATTATTGTTAGTTTGTTATTATTAAGTGCTGTTTTCACGAACTACTCTTGCTTAGTATGAAAATAGGTAGTTTTTTTGTAATTGTGTTGAAATGATATATTTAGGTGCTTACGCTTTTTGTTTTAGTATAAATTTTATGTGCTTATGGTATGTATACCTACATGTCTATGTAATTTAAGGTATTACTGTCTTGTACGTGAACGTTCATAAAGTTGAAACATTGATGGAGCATACAGAGACAATAACAGTATTGAAGAAGTAATAAATAAAGTTTCTGTGCCTCAAACAGCTGGGCCCACATCACTGTTTTATCCTTTCAAGATAAGAAACTACACATTTTCCCCTTTTATTTTCAAGAAAAAATAAAAAGTCCTAGAGACGAGCGTCTAACTAACAAAATACTGCTCAGCGCAATCTATTTACAAGCCCATATTGCCAATTCTAGGCTCGTCGGAAAATCTCTACTATTTCTTGAGAGAAATGCCTTTAGAGGCAAATACGTTAAGAACAATTACGGTATGGGCAAATAGAGGCAAACAGGAGCATTCAGTTTGGTAATAGAGGGCAAATTGAGGAGCTCAGTAGCTTTGGAATGAGTGAACTAGGGCCTATATTTGAAATACTTTTTGAACAGGCAAAAAACTATATTGACACTCTTTCAAATAATATTGTTGTTACAAATATATTAGTTACATCGATTAATGTTGACACTATAAGTGAGAACGATTTACAAAAATCGTACACCTTAAAAGCGTCCAGAGTGCAGCAAAACATAATTAAAAACAATCCAAAAAAATAATTATTAAAATAAGCCGTGGCAGCTAAGATGGCCAGTCCCAACTGACGGCACCCGTTCACGAACATGACGCATGGATCAACACCATTCAGGTCAACCATTTTGAAGGGAGCTAAATGATCCGACACACGCGCCACCGTCAGCGAGACATTTGTGTGAGCATGACATACTAACAGCCCTCAGGGCACATTCAAGCCAATCTATGACATTACCCGGTAAATGGTAGCTCTATAGTACAAAGTACTCACATCTGTGCAATGCATCTATATACTAAAAAGGAGATTGAGTTTATATAATGCAAATATATTCTTACAATCTTCAGCAGCTTCAACAGTATTTCAAATGTCAATTCATTAGTTGTGGTGTGGAGCAGGACCAGCATTAAGCCAGGCATTTTATCAGTTATGTAATCCCCTAACCTATAATATACCTGCCTGCAGTGTGCGTTTGACAAAGGATTTGAATTTCGTCTCATTCATTTGAAGTATGTGGGGAGGTATTTTATTATAACATTTTAGACAGTACCCCATGAAAGATGAGTCTACTTTAGCCAGTCTGAAACCTGGTTGAACTAATAGGTCCCGATTTCTAGTACCATTATAATGTCTTTCACCTCTTTTACTGTAAAGATGTCAATTTTTTCTAACGTACATGATGTTTTTATAGATGTATTGACAAGGTACCGTCATGATGTTAATATCCTTAAACAATTCCCTTTGAGAATCTCGCCTGTGGAGATTATATATGGCTCTGATGGCGCTTTTCTGCACATGCAGAATAAAATAGATTCGATAACTGCAGCCCGTCCCCAAAGTAATATACCGTAAGACATGATACTATGAAAGTAACTAAAATAGACCAGCCTCGCGGTATCTACATCAGTAAATTGACGGATTTTTCTGACAGCGCAAGCTGCTGAACTTAGCCGTCCTGCAAGAGATGTTAAATGAGGACCCCATTGTAGCCTTGAGTCTAGCGTGATCCCCAAGAAAAACGTTTTATCGACGAATTCTAGTTTTTCTTGATTCAGTACTATCTGACAATCACTACTCTTGACGTTTGGTAAAGAAAATCTTATACAAGTTTTATTTCCATTTAGTACTAAATTATAAGCAGTGAACCAATTTTGGACCAATGTAAACAGTTGTTGCTGTTGACAGAAGCCTGGTTTTTATTCCAGTCTTTAGTGCAGTCGGAATTGTCTGGAAACGGGTTGTCCTTTCGTTCTAGGGTTGACAAATGTCAGGCGTTAGTCGGACATGTTTGTGTTCACCTTTGTCCGGGCGAAAATAAGAGCGTCCGGTTTTACTTTTAGGTTGTTATTATTTTTTATGAAGGACATTTTTGTATCTTTTGTAACTATGAACGTGGACATTTATGATTAAAAGAGGCATTAAAATAGTTCCCAAACTAGGCATGCTTGGTTTTTGAGTCCCCTTAAAGTTACATTTACTTTGATAGTTGGTACATACTAATTCCATGCATTTAAAAACTCAAACTCAAACTCAAAGCATTTATTTCAAATAAACCAATTACAGGCACTTTTGAATTTTCAAGGTCGGTCGGTCAGAAAAATGAAGCTAGTTGCCCATTCCAAAGCGTAGTAGGTACCTAGGAAAAGAACGGGCAAGAACCTCCACGGACACTCTTTTAAATCAAATTATGTTTACAATAGATTGGTTACATCTTTCATGTTGAAATTATGCATGTGAAAACGATGCAGAACGTTAAAAGCATCCGTTATTTAAATATGAAAACAATTCGAAAATAAAATTTTATTAAAATACGCCGTGGCAGCTAAGAGATGACCAGTCTCAACTGACGGCGCCCGTTCACGAACATGACGCATGGATTAGCACCATTCAACTCAACCATTTTGAAGGGAGCTAAATGATCCAACACACGCGCCACCATCAGCGAAACATTAAAGTGAGCATGACATACTCTCAGCCGCCAGGACACATTCAAGTCAATGAAAGACGTACCCTGTAAATGGTAGCTTTAAAGCATGTACATAGTACTCACATAATATGGCATATAGCAATTATACAGGACTATAGCAATTATACAGTACAAAAAATTGAGTTTATACAATGCAAAGATTCTTGTTTTTAATCTTCAGCAGCTCCAACAGTATTTTCAAATGCTAATCAATTAGTTGATGCGTCCTTGAAGAGCAGGACCAGCGATTAGCCAAGTATTTTTATCAGCAATGTAATCCCCTAACTTATAATATGCTCGGCTGCATAGTGTGCGTTTTATACAAGATTTAAATTTGGTTTCATTCAGTTGATGTATGTGGGGAGGTATTTTATTGTAACATCACAGTACCCCATGAAAGATGAGTCTACATTAGCCAGCCTGAAACCTGGTTGAACTAATTGGACCCTATTTCTAGTGATATAATTGTGTCTTTCACCTCTTTTACTAAAAAGATGTAGATTTTTCCTTACGTACATGATGTTTTCATAGATATATTGACAAGGTACCGTCATGATGTTAATATCTTTGAACAATTCCCTTAGAGAGTCGCGCCTGCGGAGGCCATATATGGCTCTGATGGCTCTTTTCTGCAGAATGAAAATGGTCTCGATGTCTGCAGCCCGTCCCCATAGTAAAATACCGTACAACATAATACTATGAAAGTAACTAAAATAGACTAGTCTCGCGGTATCTACATCAGTAAATTCACGGATTTTTCTCACAGCATATGCTGCTGAACTTAGCCGTCCTGCAAGGGATGTTAAATGAGGACCCTATTGAAGCTTTGAATCGAGCGTGATCCCCAGGAAAACAGTTTTATCGACGAATTCTAGTTTCTCTTGATTCAATACTATCTCACAATTAGTACTTTTGACATTTGGTAAAGAAAATCTTATGCACTTAGTTTTTTTCCCATTTAATACTAAATTATTAGCAGTGAACCAATTTTGGATCTGCAGTAAGGTAGTGGTTGGGTTTTAAACAAATGAGGTAGATCATTCATATAAACTAAAAAGAGGAAAGGACCCAATATCGAGCCTTGTGGTACACCCATTTTTACTTTTAGACCGACTGAATTGACATCGTTTATTTGGACTTGCTGTTGTCTATCATTCAAATAAGATTTTAATAAACTGAGCGCAAGTTTTCCAAGTCCGTAATGTTCAAGTTTTAAGAGCAAGGTTTCGTGGTCGACGCAATCAAATGCCTTGGAGAGGTCACAAAAGATTCCTATGGCGTCTTGAGCCTCTTCCCACGCTGTAAATATGTGTTTTAATAAGGTGACACCGGCGTCAGTCGTACTACGTCCCTTTGTGAAACCACACTGTTGACAGTGTAAGATATTATTGGTGTCGAAATGATTTAACATTTGATTCAGCATTACCTTTTCAAACACCTTGCTGAAAACTGGCAACACGGATACGGGTCTATAATTATTGGTATCTTTACTGTCCCCGGATTTAAAAAGTGGTATTACCTTACTGTGTTTCATTAGATCCGGGAATACTCCTTGATCCACACACAAATTAAATATTAAAGCCAAGTATGGCGCTATAGTCTCAATAATGGAGGTACAAACTTTAACAGACATTCCCCATAGATCTTCTGTTAGTTTGATCTTGATTTGCTTGAAAGCTTTCACTACTATTATGGGGTTTATATGCTTGAATTTAAATTCAATCTGCCAAGATGAAATATTTGCTTTTAATAAGTCAATAGAACGCAGGGGCGAGGAGTTTAAGGTTTCAGTCAGTCAAAACAAAATTTAGGGATACTTATGTCATTACAAGTTAAAATAACAGTCTATTCACAGTCTATTTACCTCTCACAGCAGCAACCCAATAGCAACCATAATGTAACTAAAGATCATTGTGAAATTTACAGACTTGTCAATGGCGGCAACCCAACAGTAACCTTATTGCAGTGGCAATAAAATCATTGTGATTTTGAGAGGTAAAGAAACTGTTAACGAGCAGTGTGGCGTTTTTCTTGTCACAAATGCCTCTAAACTAAACTAAAAATCACCAAAATTTTGTTTAACATAATATAACATCACGCTTGTAATGCCAGAAGGGTTAGGCAGAGATGTACCTATAGTACACCCACATTTCGCCAGTTATGTTTAAGTCCCATGTAATAGGGGGCGAGCCTATTGCCATCAACCGGGCACAAATCCAGACTCCGGGCTGCTAAAACGACGATTTTCCATTCTGAAATTGACTAAAGTGACACAACTTAACTATATTTTAGTTTGACAGCACTAAGATGGCACTGAGTCATTTAATAAGTTATTAATTTATCAGCTGAGTTATTAAGTTTGGCGATTTAGCTTTTCTAAATTTGACATATTTCACCTAAATTTTTATTGTCTAACTAAATCTGACTATTTTTAATCGCGTATAAAAAGGGGTGGAATAAAATAAGTTATCACGAACTAAAATTTACACCAACACGTCGACATCGGATGCAAAAACAGTACTGTATCTTTTTTTCTTTTCTTTATTTTTCTAAGTGAAAAGTTCCATTTAAAACACGTCGAGGTTGCCCCCCCTGTGCGCCTCCGTCTCTTAAAAATTTTTTTTTTTTTTTAAAAGTAAGTACCACGTTGCGAAGCAAAAAAATATACATCGTAGAGTAGCGATTCAGCGTTTTTTTATTTTATTTATTGATTTGTTTTTACAGAGTAGCTTTAACATTATGATTGCCAAAAGTAAGGTATTTTGGTGATAGTTTAGTTCGGTGTGCAGAAAATCGGCACCAGTAGCTATTTTATTCATAATGATTTTTTTTACCTACTAAACAATATTTCTTTCAGTCTAGCTTGTGTTTTGGTACCTGGCAACCCTGCGAGAGTGCAGGGATTTACTACAAGGACACTAAATAGTGTAATTACTCGGTAATCCCTCCTTATACTGGAACTGATGCCTTCACCACTGTAGTACCAACCGTGGAATGTGGAAGGCGCTTGACCGACATTCGGACTAAATGAATAAGTATTTAAAATTTACCATCTGCATTTGGAAGTGAGGAAAATAAAGAACCAGAGGCGATTGACTCTTGAGAGTATTCAGGTGGCGTTGAGAGGATTAACATGCAAGATTATATTACTGTAAGTGGAGGAGGAAAGATGGGGGGCGGTTAGTAAACGTTTTTATTTTTTAGAGCAGCTTTTTAAATATTATAGGTACCGAATTGAAAATACATAGAAATTTGAATTAGCAGTTCGTTTTTTAATCCCAAAAAGTAATCTGACAATTTTCAAGTCTTTGTGATTACTTTTTTTTATTATATTACTTTGACATTACAGCTGTCAAATTACTATTTGGATTTCGATTTAGCCACACTAAATCGAAAAAGAAAAAAAAAAGATTATGTGAGATTTGAAAAACTTTCAGTTGTTCCTACAAATCTCGTCACTTTTACATATTTATTTTCACCTTACTCCATCGACATACATAACTCACAGTACAAAAATTCGCCATTGTTTCCCCCACCTTACACCTCCGGGTAGTCGCGAAATCATTTTTGTTATTTGACGTAGCGCCGCACGACTCCTGAATACATTTTAATGCTGTAATGTGTGCATTATGCATTGAGATGTTGTTGATACCGGCTGTGAAGGCTGTGATATGAGGATGTATTCAACGTGGTGGTGGATCAGTTATTTACAATAACGGTATTATTGATGTTAATGGTGTTTTTTAAATATAAATAGGCCTGCTTTGTTTGGTTGCGTAGTATGGTTGTTAGCTAAATTAGACCTTTTTCGATCCTAGGGTCGAGGCGAAACAAGGCGAGACAAGGCGAAAATACCTACCCCTTTGCGATCACTCATAGTCGCTCGTAGTTGTAGTTTAAAGCATACCTACTGCGCACACACTACTATAGACAAGAGAACTGGGCGGGCATAGACAAGTGGCATTCAACTATACTTCTATCATCATCATCCATAAGCTGGGAATAAGCGTCCTTCATATTCCAGGCTTAAATGAAAGAAAACTCAAACCAAATGGCCTTAAGCCATAACTACTATCGAAAAAGCTGTAACAACTACCTAAACATTTTTATATAATAGTGTAGGAGGAAGTCCGAACCCGAACACGTTTCCGATCTACGCCGACTCCGGGCTTAACTTGTTTAACTAGCTTCGCCAACTCCGAGGCTCTCCAATTTGTCCAGCAATATACCTACCCATTTACGTATTAGTCACAGTACTCACAGTTCGTCCAAACCTGTCTATATGTCACTGTTTTGGCACTCGGCGACTCGTTGTGAACTGTCGCCGCGTCAGTGGGTACCAACGGTACTCACCAGGAAGACACTGTACAACACTACTGCACTACTTATGTAGTGCTACTCAGCAGTTTCGTAGGCAACTAGGTACTAAAAAGGTTGTCTACAATAGCCAACCTGCCTGTGTAGGTTAATCAGAAATGAACTATGGTTAATTCGAATGAGCTGTCAAATGAAATATAGTTTTTTTGTTTGAAAGAACAATTAGATAGAGTAGTTATATTCTTTGATTAGATTTAAAGGCCCGTCCATTTAACACGTTCATTTAAATATATACAGTGCGTTTTCCTCTACCTAGCTTCTTCCTCGTCCCCGTAGCTTGTGTAGATTTCAAGGCACACTATAGCCTTATTCTTCATCACCTACCTATCAAATTGAAATAAATTACGTAATCTTTTTGATCAACCGTTTAAATGGTGTTTAAATTCTTCAGTCAAAGCAAGATGAGCTTTTCATATGAATGAAAAAGCTTTTCATATGTCTGTAGGTAACTACGACCGCAACGTATCACTCACCGACCGTCCTTAGTGGTGTGAAAGTTTCTCCAAATTCTTCAGGCGCCAGGCAGGCGGTCATCGCGGATCGATGCCAAGATATTTTGAAGATATTTCCTGTTTTGTGTATCATGCGTTTCATGTACGATTAGTATAAGGATAGATGACCAAGAATAGGTGGGTCTTGTTACAACAAACATAAAGTTAACCAATGATATTGAAAGAGCTAAGTTTCTTTTGAATTCTATTGCGTATCTTTTTTTGCAATAATCGGTGATGCTAGGCGTGCTGGTATGGCTTCACGTGTACAGTCATCAGATTAGAGTTCCATGTCTTGCTTGCCAGTTCGTCTCCATCTGTCAAGCTGTTGCCGCCTAAACAGATAATGAAATTTGTGTGTCACATTTGACATTTAGCGCCAACGTGTATTCACTAGATGCCAGGAGTACCTATCCGATATAGAGTAAAGGTTAGGTGGCCCACCTCAGGCGATAGTTAGGCGACGAGCAAAGTTTGACAAAAGTAATGTAAGTTAGTGAAATTCAAGCGATGTTAGTCTACGTTAATGGTTTTGTTACACTTGAACTTGGCGGCCATTTGCATTTTGTTGGGGTTCGAGGCTCGAGTGAAGGACAGTACTTCATGAATGTTACCTTCCTATTTTAGATACAAATTACTTACCGCATTGAATGTTTCCGTAAGTCTTGTTCCTATTTGACAAAACGATACATTAATTTTTTATATTTTTAAAGATCCAAAAAGGTTTTAGTTAAAATATTTAAGATTAGCGTCTGCCCGCGGCAACACCCGCGGGGATGCCGGAAAGCATCCCACGAGAACGAACTACCGGGATTAAAAGTATTATGCACTTATATGCGTAACACACTGTCAATCACAATCTGAACCATTTTGAAGGATCTTACTAATCCAATGGACAACGGACTTGTATAAACACTGCTCAATTTAATTTATCTGTTAAAAATTATTTTTAAAAGTTTGTTGCATAGCCAAGTCACGTTACTTGAGTTCAAAGATTAAAAATAGCAGTAATGTAATTAAAATGACATGGAATATCATTAATAGCGAAACGGGAAGATCATGCAACCGAAGTAGCGACTACAGCCTTGCAATTGATGGCAATTTAATTCAATCGGATTCTCAAGCAGCCGCGACCTTCGAAAATTTCTTTGCAGAGATTCCCGTTTTGACTACTACATCTCTAAAATCATCGCCCACTGCTGCGGAGTCTTTACTTAAAGAAAACGTTCCAGTTTGTGATTCTCAATTTAATTTCCAATATGTCACTTGTAGAGATATAATTAAAACCTTTCACACATTAAATGTTAAAAAAACTGCAGATCTGTGGGGTAACTCTGTGGATGTTGCGAAGTCTATTATAAATATTGTAGCACCTACTTTAGCTGTTATTTTTAACAATTGTATTGACCGTGGTGAGTTTCCTGATCTTATGAAAAACAGTAAAATAATACCATTGTTTAAATCTGGTAGCACATCAAACCCTACTAATTATAGACTATTCTACTATTCAGTGCTACCTACCTTTATTAAAAATTTTGAAAAACTTATTTTAGATCAAATGCAAAGATTTTTTAATAAACACAAATTACTGCATAACAAACAGTTCGGTTTTACAAGGGGTCGTTCGACTACTGAGTTGAACTTTTAGGACATGTCTAAATGGCATGGGAGGACAAATGCGATGCTTTGGGAATCTTTTGCGATTTGTCCAAGGCATTCGATTGTGTTCTTCATGAAACATTGATAAGGAAACTTCACCACTACGGAATCCGGAACGCCTCTCTGGATCTTCTTACTTAAGTGATAGGATTCAGAGAGTTGATGTTAACGGAAAAAGATCACCTGGATCTGTAGTAAGAATGGGGGTCCCTCAGGGTTCAATTCTTGGCCCATTTTTGTTTCTTATTTATATTAATGACTTGCCTTACCTCATAAAGGATAATCATGATATAGTGTTGTTTGCAGACGACACTTCACTTTTATTTAAACTCAAACGTCAGCAGCTGGTTACTGACAATGTAAATAGCGCCCTTCCTAAAGTAGTTAACTGGTTTAATGTTAATAACCTACTTCAAAACGAGAAAAAAACTAAATGCATTAAGTTTACGATACCTCATGTCAGACAAGTAGAAACTAGTGTTCTTATTAAGGGTGAAGAGTAGAAACCCGAAAACACCGCAGTATTCTTAGGCATAACTTTGGATGCCAAGCTTCAATGGGGCCCCCATATAGATAAATTGTCAAAAAAACTAAGCTCTGCAGCATACGCCGTTAGAAAAATTCGTAATTTAACTGATTTAGAGACAGCGCGTTTAGTATACTTTAGTTATTTTCATAGTGTGATGTCGTACGGTATTCTTTTGTGGAGAAATGCCGCCGATATTCTGACAATTTTTGTTTTACAAAAAAGGGCAATTCGTTCAATTTATAAACTAAGTCCCAGACACTCCCTCAGAGACAAATTTAAAGAGATGAATATAATGACTGTGCCTTCTCAGTATATTTACGAAAATCTTTTGCACGAGTATGCACATAAAAATATGAATCTGTTTAAAAAATACAGTGATATCCATAATATAAATACTAGGAACAAACACAAATTTGTTGTTCCCACTACCAGGCTCAAGAAAATAGGTACCATTTAAATGTCAATGTATACGTTTTTATAATAAACTTCCTAGCCACATTCAAGGACTAAGCCTTAATAAATTCAAATCTTTTATTAAGCGGAAATTATGCCAGAAAGCCTATTATACTGTCAAAGACTATATTGAGGACAGGAAGGCTTGGGATTGAGCTTACCGATAAATTTGCACAGACAATCTTGATGCTTATTATTATTTTTTTATATTTTTTTATATTTTTTTATTATTATATTTTTTTTTAAATTTTGTTCCTTTTTACATACAAAATGACATGTAAATATTTACTGTATAAAGTATAATATTATTTTAATTTTGTGAATGTGAGGACTATGTGGGTCATTGTATTTTTTTTTCAGTTGTTTAATCATGTTCTGGCTGTGTTCTTTATGCGGCCTACCCAAATGTCCTTTCTTTTGTATTGTTCGTCGAATCGTTGAGCTCCTTACTTCTGAGTTGAGCTGCACCATGATTGACAAATGCGTGCACTGACTGGACAGGTCCACTCAAATCAGTGTGGTTCTTTTCTCAAAAGACCATTTCAGACACCAATCTACAGGGTCTTCACATGACCTGACCAAGATTATATCTGGACTTTTTAAAAGAGACTGTGACTGTTGACGACAGTGTCCGGTCCGCCCGAGCTTTTAAAATTTAGTGATTTAAGTACCTTAAACGTATGTTTTATAATTGTGATTGTTGTGTTTTGTAAACATCAATTAAAACAAAGACTAGCAAGAACGGCACTTCAACACGACTAGCAAGATCAATTAAAACAAAAATGCACACGGGCGCTCTTATTGGTTGACGCGCGACGCCCTTCACCCCGCTTACCGCTGCGGCCGCCATTGCAAAAAGACTACGGAGTAGTGCAAAAAAACCACGCGAAGAATGCACGCGTAAAAATATGCGCGCCCGCCATATTCCGTTCTAGTCTGTTCTTTACCAAAAGTTTAGTTTTCCTTATTTTCTCACCTATAACCACCACCTAACAACTACAAAATTGGTCCATCGAGTCGGATTGGTTATCGGTAGTGAGAAGCAAAACCTGTGTGGCAGGGATGTCGTTGTTGCGAACGCCGCGTGTGGTTAAAACACGTGCACAAAAGAAAATGGAGCAACTGACTAACGAAGAAGGAAAACAACTTGAAGTCAAATCAGATCTGCTGCATAGCAGTACGGATGCAGTGAAAGAAGTCGGGAAGGTGCATTCAGATAGCTGTGTACGCCCACGTGCTTACTCGAGCTTGAAGCGACAAGATTGCAGCGAGTGCAAAAGTTATCGCAAGTCACGCGCGTCGTCGTCAGCAATACGGCGGCAGCAACTAGAATACGAAGCCGCTCAAGTCAAAGCCAAAATCGAAATGGAAGAAATTCAAACAAAGGTTCGCATCGAAAAAGAATTGGTCGACAAGAAATTGGCCATGGACTTAGCTGAGTTGGAATCACGCCGCTCAAATCAATCCTCATCAGCTTCCTTCAAAAGCAAAGTGGAGGATTGGCTGGAAAAATCTGTTGCTGAACCCGGCACGTCGCACGATTGCAACAAAGCGACTGTCAGGGACGGTGAGTGCCACCGCAACATTGACGGCGACGAGATGGCCATACCACCTGCTATCGCGACAAGTACTCATCGCGCCATCGAGGAGCTGACCAACGCGATTAAGATGGCTGTCGACTCATCTAGTTCTAACACTGGCAATAAGGTGCTGTTGTCTAGGCTGGCCACCTCGAAGGATCTGCCTTTGTACTTTGGGGATCCGTTGGAATGGATACAATTTCGGGAAGCGTTTTATGAATCGTCACGGGTATGTAAGTACAGTGATACTGAGAATGTGTGGCGTCTACGGAAGTGTTTGCGCGGCGACGCAAAAGATGCAGCCGCTGCATTGCTGATGGGAGCGAGCTCGCCCCACGATATCATAGAAACGCTTGAACTGAGGTTCGGCAGACCAGAAAACGTCATGCGGCAAGTTATATTACAACTGAAAAAGTTATCACCACTACCACACTCATACCACGCCGAAATTGTGAAATTCGCTATAAAAATAAAAAATTACGTCACCGCCGTAACTACATTGAAACAAATAGATTACTTGAAAAGTCCAGAGTTGTTAACAATCGTCGTATCCAAATTGCCACCAGGACTCGTCAACAAATGGGTAGAATACCTACACGAACACCGAGTACACACTGAAACGCCTAAATTGGAACTACTTTCAAAATTCCTATATGGAGAAGCGCAAAAGATCGCTGAGTCGGGAGTTAGCCACATACAATACCAAAGTGAATTTAACAATAATAAACAACACCAGAAAAAGCATAACGATCACCATTTCCTTGCTAACATCTGTTAAAGTCAGTGACCCCGACACTGCCGGCAAGTGCAAGTTTTGCAGAAGGAACAAGCATGCGTTGCCAGACTGTAGTCAATTCAAGCGAGCCATGAGAAAGGATAGATGGCGATTTGTTCGAGCAAACAAGCTATGTTTCAAATGTCTCGGTGCTCGACATCCGGATAAGAACGAGTGTACTGCGGAAAACTGCAACGTCGAGGCCTGTGGTGGGGCTCATCACCAGATGCTGCACTGGACGAAGCCAAAAGTGGCGCGCCGTGAAACCCACGCGCCACCCAATGATACCGCGACGCCCGATTCCGCTAGCGCCGCCGCTAGTGAGCTCGTCTCACACGCCAGCACCCGCGCCGCGCAGTGTCACGAGGTCTCAGTGATAAAACCAAAAACAAATGTAGTACTTAATATAGTGCCGGTCACTATTCATGGACCCAGTTCAAGTGTGGCCACGCACGCGCTTCTAGACGATGGCGCAACAGTGACCCTCATCGCGGCTGACCTTGCCGATAAGGTCGGGCTGCACGGGGAAAGAGTCACAATGCGTGCTTCAGGTGCATGGGACTCCGAATTATTGTGCGAGACTGAGATAATTAAATGTAAAATAAGTAACAGTGACGGTAAGAAATTCGACTTGCGTGCTCGTAAACTCAAAGAACTTAATTTACCCTTACAGTTATTCACCTCTAATGTAAACTATTGTGATAACATTTCCAGTAATAATAACCCCATAATATTATGTGACAGCAACGTTAAACCTAAAATGTTAATTGGTCAGGACAATTATGATTTAATTGCACCTATTTTATGTAAAAGATATAAGCCGGGCGGACCGTACATTACGCAAACTTTGTTAGGATGGTGTGTACACGGAGCTTGGCAAGCAGATTTTACTGGTAAGCGCGCCGAGCACGTCAACAACATCGGCAGCATTGGCGGCGAGCCAGCCGCAGTGCACGGAGCGGCGACATCGTGCACACTCAGTCACCCAGGTAAGCATGCCGCGCACGCGCACCGCGACTCGTTCCCGAGTAACGGCAGCGCGGGTGCGAGCGGGATGCAATGTTTTGATTTTAATACATGTGTAGATAAACCATTGTGTCAGTCAGCTGTCCTTAAAGATACCTTCGAAAGTAGTACAGATATTGATTTAAGCCAATTACACGATTTAATTCGCTGTTCATTTTCACTCGATTCAATTGGTATCAGTAACAAACCATGTCGAAGAGTTACGAGCCGTAAATATCCTAAACGAGTCAGCTGAGTTAGTTAACGGTCAATGGTCGGTCAAACTTCCATGGAAACACGATAAATTTGTTATGCCGGACGCTTATCCCGTAGCATTAAAAAGATTACATTCGGTAGAAAGAAAAATGTCGTCTAATCCAGAATATGAAATTAAATACCGCGAACGTATTGAACATTTACTTAAAAATAATTACGCGCGAAAACTGACTGAAGAAGCAGGGTGCAGGTTCGATTCCGAGTCGGACCACATTTGGTATTTACTGCATTTCGGTGTGGACAACCCAAACAAAAAAAAGTTGCGATTAGTGTTTGATGCCGCCGCCAAAAGTGACAATGTGTCACTAAATGACTTTCTACTTCAAGGGCCTGACTTATTACAATCTTTATATGGTATAATGTTTAGGTTTAGAGAGAATCGAATAGGAATAATAGGAGACATAAAAGATATGTTCTTACGTATTAAAATACATAATAACGATCAAAATGCATTTAGGTTTTTGTGGAGGGAGAAAGACAGCGATGTTGTTAATAAGTATGTAATGACGTCACTTATTTTCGGCGCGAATTGTTCCCCGTTTGTTGCCCAATATATAAATCAAAATAAAAATGCTTCTCGGTTTAGTGAACAGATGCCAGACGCTGTGAAAGCTATAACAAACAATCAATACATGGACGACTATATTGATAGTTTTTCTGATGAGGAGGTGGCTAGGAAAATAATAAAAGAAATTTCATTTATCCATAATGAAGGTGGATTTAAAATGTGTAACTATCTCAGTAATGTACCTAATGTGCTTAGTGACATTCCAAAAGACAGTCTTAATTACATAGTAATAAAGTTCAATTTTGATAAACAGGCGGAGCGGGCATTAGGCATATTGTGGTTCCCGCGTAACGATCTGTTAGCTTTAGATTTGTCTTTTAAAGGTATTCCGCAAGATATTATACTTTTGAAACGAAGACCAACTAAGCGCGAAATGCTAGGTATTATTATGTCTATTTTTGATATTCACGGCTATTTGGGACCGTTTACCATCAAGGGAAAAATATTGATGCGCGAAACATGGAAACTTAATATCAAATGGGATGAAAAGTTGAATGATAATTTATATGATTTATTCAGTAAGTGGATTAATGAAGCTAAGGTAATAAACAATATTAGAATACCGCGTTGTTATTTTTCCTGTGATCAGACGAGTGATAGTTTAGCTAGCTTAGAACTTCATTTATTTTGTGATGCATCGCCGAGCGCGTACGCCGCTGCCGCCTATTGGCGTCGCGAAAGCAGCGACGGACAAGTAACCGTATCGTTTATCGCGAGTAAGTGTAAAATTACCCCATTAAAACCGGTTTCCGTGCCTAGACTTGAGTTGCAAGGAGCCGTGTTAGCATGTAAGCTAGCTAATAGTGTTAAAAAGGAACATCGTTTGCAACCTAATTTAGTTTTCTACTGGATAGATTCGACTACAGTTTTACACTGGGTCAAAAATAACTGTAGAACGTATAAAGTATTCATCGCAAACAGGTTAGGGGAAATAGACGAGTTGAGTAAGCCCGACGAGTGGCGATATGTTCCCACTGGACTGAACGTGGCAGACCTGGCGACAAAAAATAATGATTACGTATTGACAGGTGATTCGGAGTGGTTCTCGGGCCCTTCGTTCTTACATCAGCCGCGTGCTTGCTGGCCGCAACAACCTGAAATAAAGACAATTAGTGATGATATATTAGAAAGGGTACACGTTGTTCAATATAATAATACAATTAGTGAATTACCTGTTCCCGAACCAAGTCGATTCTCTAGTTGGCTGCGATTATTACGTAGTACTGCAACTGTTCTATTGTTTGTTGAAAAATGTAAAAAGAGTGAAGTTAAAGTAATCAACGATAAATTAATAAATCAAGCGGAACTATTGTTACTTCGTTACTCACAAGAACGTACCTTTCAAACTGAAATAAATTTACTTAGATTAAGCAAACAGGTAAATAAAGATAGTCGTCTGAGATCACTCACCCCGATCTTAGACAAAAATAATTTGTTACGCATTGGTAGTCGTATCGGTAACGTAAAGGGTGTAGATCAGTCCACTAAATACCCAATAATTTTAGATGGCAAGGACCATATCGCTCGACTAATCGCGACTCAATATCATGTAAAAGCCGCGCACTCTAGTAACGAGATGGTAATTAATGAGTTGCGTCAAAAATATTGGCTCATTCGATTAAGACCTACAGTTCGCACAATATCTAAACAATGTTTAATTTGCCGTTTTAAAAGAGCCATCCCCTTGCCGCCACGCCTAGGTGACCTACCCGAATGTCGTCTTACACATCACCATAGACCATTCACCATGTGTGGAGTGGAATTATTCGGGCCTATGGAAGTCACTGTCGGTCGGCGGAGGGCACGCAGGTACGGCGTACTATTCACTTGCCTTACGGTGCGCGCCGTCCATATTGAAGTAGTTCCGACTCTTACTACTGATTCCATGATAATATCACGTCGTCGAATGGCCGCCCGTAGGGGTTGGCCACACACCATGTTTTCGGATAACGGTACTAACTTGAGAGGGGCTGACACGGAAATGAAAAGGGCTTATAAAGAGCTACTCGACAATCAACCAGCATTAATAACTGAGGCTTTGAACAAGGGAGTCGAGTGGAAATTCATTCCACCGGCCAGTCCACATATGGGTGGTGCGTGGGAGCGTCTTGTTAGGAGCGTTAAAACAGCTTTAAAGGAAAGAGCTCCGCGAGAGGAAACTTTGCTTACATTCTTGTGTGAAATTGAGAACATGATAAACGGGCGACCATTGACTTATGTTTCCGTTGACCCACGCGACCCAGAGGCTCTGACACCAAATCATTTTTTGCTAGGGACTTCATCCAATCTCCCACAAATAGGAATCTTTGATGACAGTGACTTATACCTTAGAAAGCAATGGCGAATTGTACAACGCCTAGCTGATTTATTTTGGTCCAGATGGCTCAGAGAAGTATTGCCTACATTAGCGCCCCGCAAGAAATGGGACCGCGAGGGTGCACAGCTAAAGGTAGGTGACCTGGTTGTTGTAGTAGACCCCGCTTCCCCTCGGAATGTCTGGCCAAAGGGAATCATTAATCAGGTGTATCCGGGAGCTGATGGACGGGTAAGAACCGTAGACATTAAGACAAAAACAAGTATTTTGAAACGTCCTGCAACACGAGTTGCTTTACTCATGAGTTTTGAGTGTCGCAATGACAACACTAAGGTGCAAGATGTTGACGACAGTGTCCGGTCCGCCCGAGCTTTTAAGATTTAGTGATTTAAGTACCTTAAACGTATGTTTTATAATTGTGATTGTTGTGTTTTGTAAACATCAATTAAAACAAAGACTAGCAAGAACGGAATGCACACGGGCGCTCTTATTGGTTGACGCGCGACGCCCTTCACCCCGCTTACCGCTGCGGCCGCCATTGCAAAAAGACTACGGAGTAGTGCAAAAAAACCACGCGAAGAATGCACGCGTAAAAATATGCGCGCCCGCCATACTCCGTTCTAGTCTGTTCTTTACCAAAAGTTTAGTTTTCCTTATTTTCTCACCTATAACCACCACCTAACAACTACAGTGACCTCTGAGTTTGTTTCGGCCTTTCTTCTCAGATAGGAAACGCTGATCTCATCTAGTTTTTAAAATATGTTTGACGTGTAAAAGTGTTTTTAAAAACCTACTTACAGAAATAAAATCATTTATCATTTATCAATGCTTTATGTGTTTGAAAAAATTGTCTACTCAATAATGTTAATAACGTAATGAATGTTGTTGAACTGTCAAAATGACAGCCAATGCTACTGTTAGTGTGTCACGCAATTAAATTAAATTTAATAAAACATTATTTCAGAATCCGAAAATCCATATTTTGTTAATAGTTTGATGTTAGTAACAATCGTGCTTAGGTTACTAGGTTAGTATTGTTAGTGTAAACTTTTGAGGCTATAACAGACTTGATACATCCTATATTATTTTAATGGCAACACGGAGTCAGAAGTTCCGTTGGTTGAGTGGGGATTAGTCTACGCCCAGGTAGCAACGAGTCCTTTTCCAAGATCATAGTTATTCTTGAGCTCATGGCGATCAGTCACTCCTTAAAAAGGTCGACACGTTAATATTTTCTAGACTAGATTTTCCTAGAAATAAGCATTTATTTTAAAAGTTAAGCTATATTATAAAGTCAGATTATTGTCAGTCTACATTAAAAAGCTTAAATAACGATCCTGCTGTTTCAATTCTGGTTGTTTCTTACATTAGTTTTTACAGAATTAATTATTTTGTAAGTCCTATTACTGTGGCCATCCAGTGCTCCTGAAAGGGCCAGTCCGCTCTGGACGCGATCATTTTCAGAATGCTTTTCACTTGTCACTACCATGTAGGCGCTGCAGTATGGGGGCCGCTTTCTTTCGCATGATGGCATGAAAACCATCCGTGCGAGCCTCCGCGAACATTCTGGAGGCGCTACAACTCCATGGCAGTTCCAACAGCATCCTAAAAGCATTATTAAATTGAACACGCAGGACGTTGTAGGCTCGGCGCGTGTATGACACCCATAGGCCACTCGTGTAAAATGATTGACAAAACGCCTTAAAAAGAGTTACTTTGACGTCTCTAGTACAACGAGCGAGACTGCGGGCAAGCATATTGCTCCTCAAAGACAACGCCCTGCGGTCCCTCTCTATATTTGCGTCATCTCTCAGATCACTTGCGGCTGCTGCTTAGGTGCTTAAAATACAAGTTTACTTTTCTTCGAATTGTTTATTAGCCCATGCTCCTCCGCATAGACCTCGCAGGTCGATAACAACTTCTTCAACTCACCTATCGATGGACTGAGAAGCATCATATCGTCTGCATAGCATAGATTGTTCATACGAGTTCCATCAATGTGGCAGCCGACATGTGTACCGCTGAGTCGCTCGATAAGCCGGTTGATATAAAAGTTAAAAAGACGAGGCGAGTTTAACTCCCCCCCCCCCCCCCCCTGGCTAACTCTGCATTCTAGCCCATCCTCGGCCGACAGAGTACCCACCCACTTCACCTGTTTTTTTTATTTATTAGAGGACCAATATTTGAGAATGGAGGTGTAATCCGCCGATACCCCCGCGCCCCTCAACTTGTCCCACAGCACGTCGTATGCCACCAGATCAAATGCTTTTGACAAGTCTTCCTCGCTGTGTAGTACATGACAGTTCGCTTCAGACTCAGAACAGCGCTCTCTGTTGAGACTCCTGCTTTGAACCCGAACTGGGCATCGTGCAACTCAACTTATGCAGTGAGGCGACTATTCAGCAGACTGTCAAGTACCTTGGCGATTGTGGTAGCGAGTGAGAAGGACCGGTGAGTTACCAATGTCAGACGTATCCCCCGTCTTATTCTTAACTATCGTAACGACAATGGTCTGCATTAGTAGCTCCGGCAAATACGAGTGACAACAACAGACTGTGAAACATATACAATATTTATAATGCTCAATGCTGAGCCCATCGTGGCCAGGAGATTTTCCACGCTGCATTTTTTCTAATAATTTTAGCCACAGTCGTTGCAGGTGTCTTTACATTCTGCCCCATCACAACGAGCTCACCACCGCGTTTCCAAAAGCTTTTGATATCCTTAGAGGAGTGGTCGGATGCAAGGATCTCCTTTTTAAGTTGCTCTTGAGTATCCTGACACCACTTTAATCTAGTTTTTAAATGTTTCCTCGCCTCCGACATCTCATCAAAGTTTCGACCATTAGCTGGTCGACCAGCTAAATTCCACACTTGAAACTTAAGCCGCGCCTCCCGATGAGGGTCCGCTACGTGCTTATTCCATCCAATGGCATAACCTCCCTTCCTAGGATACTTCTTTATACATGTTTGAATAGCCGCTCGTGATAACGTATCAGTAATTTGCACATATAATTTATCAAGAACTGAGTGATGTTCCTTCATAGTACAAAAACCATCGTAACATTTACTTAACTGGTTTACCCCGCTGGTTCTAAACTATGTGTGCCAAATTCGTTAATCTGTTTTTGCGCCAATCCGCAACATAATTTATATCCAGTTAATTGGACAGAATACTAAAGTTACTATTTTTTGCGTATCGTGTTTTTTTAAACACTGTCAAAATATAATATCATAAATATTATAGATTCCTACCGTTACTAGGCTTTTAAAGGTACATTAAGCTCAAGGCTCATATAGTTAGGGATACTAAGTCTGTAACTTTAAGTTTAGAATTAACCTAATTATGCATAGATAGACATTCGTAATTACGAGACTATGTTGTATCCAACTGAGCCACTTTGATGTTATTTTCTATTGATAACAGTATTTACTTAAGCATTAGCCAAATAATCACAGGCTTAATTAATAGTAGGCTGCTTGTATTTGTGTGTATATTTACGTTTATTTATTCAAATACAATCAAGGCGTAATTGCAATGAAAATTCTAATTTTCTGGGTAATAAACCACATCTGGTTCATACAGGCGAAAGTTATTTATAGGCAGTTTACCTATAGCATTGCATATGAACCGAAGCAGAGATCATAGGAATTCTTATTCCTAATTTTATTTGGTAAATACAAACGTAGGTTACGTTTTTATTAGGTAGGAATTCTAGGTAGGGGAATTTAGGTAGGGTTTCTTGGACGAATATTGTCAAAATAGGTATGTATTTGTGAGGTCTTGAAATTATTCAGTCGTGTCTATAGTTGAAGTTAGGTAAATGCAACACTAGGTTCAGGACGGTACTCTTACAATAATCTATATTCTGAATTTTATTAACAGGCTGAATGTTAATTCAATTGTCTATAAATTATTGTTCTCTAATATTGCACAAGACCTTGACGATATCTTCCACTTTATTACAAAGGAAACAGGATTGTTAGTTGTATGCACTTTTGTTCATGGATAAATTCCATACGAACTTTGAATTACGTCGACAAAACTTTGCGTAGGAAGCAATTAATGTTGTCAAAAGTTGAACGCTCGCTTGTTTTATGAAAGCGCAAAAACCCTCTCTGGGTATCTCTGTTGCAAGAGATCCGTTCTTTCGTGATAGGTATATTTTCATTCTATACTTTCTGACTGAGGTATATTTTCATTCTATAGTTTTTGGCAAAAGTATTTTTAAAATTTTAACAAACAGGCAGTTATCGTTGCAAAAGGACATTAAACATTTTAATTTCGATTAATATTTTTTAAACTGTTGTGCCCAAACATTTTGAAAATGTTTTTTTTGTTGAATAATAATATAGTAAAGTGGGGATGCTTTTTTTTGTGAAATACCTATCCATGGAGTGTCGATGGATGAAATATTGCATTAATATAGTATTTTTCTAATAAGGAATCCGCTTGTGAAAATTAAGCTTTAAGGAGCTAATTTTTGCCCCTTGCCAGCTAAATGGTTGTTTTTGGATATATGAAAAAAAATCACAGTAAAGTATATGCAGGGTGTCTCGTAAGTCGACGTCGAGCCGGAGTCGGGTGATAGGTCGGGTCATAACAGTTAGAAGAAAAATACAAAAAAATATACATCTAATATATAAAATTCTCGTGTCACAGTTTTCGTTGCTATACTCCTCCGAAACGGCTTGACCGATTTTGATGAAATTTTGTGTGCATATCGGGTAGGTCTGAGAATCGGCCAACATCTATTATTAAAAAAAAAAAAAAAAAAACAACGTTTTCGGGGTCAGCTAGTATACATATATATATAAAAACAGTTTAAATTTGCAGCAACAGGAGTTAAAAGACCATCACAGGCAGTAGATTTTCTTAATTTTTATTTTAAATGCCCGTATTTTTTTAAATACATAGCAAGTATACATTTCTAAATTTTTCTGTCAATAAAAAATGACTTGACCTATCACCCGATTCCGGCTTGACATCGACATACGGGGTAGCCTGTATAACAAAGTTAAAAAGAAAACGATGACAGCTAAGTAGGCTTTACAAGTTTACCAATCGATTATTAGTCAGACAACTTACATTTGCAGTTAGAATCTAAGAGAGACCATGTATTTCAACAATAAAAGTAAAATTGGCTTTTGGGACAAATTAATCCCAACTACGGAACCCTTCATTGTGCGTGGTCCGACACGCACTTGGCCGGTATTTTTATAAATTTAATTTCGATAACTCATTTACAGAACAAACAATTTGATTTCATTTAAACCTGGCAAAGTATTTTTGCTAACCTGCCACTTTAATAATGGGTGTTATTCAAAAAAAATTACGTAACGGATATGAAAATAAATGTAATGTAACAGAAATGACAACAGATTGGAACTGTTAGGACTAGTTCATAGTACGTCTAAAATGAAACTATTATTTAATGAGTCTGCAATTGAATACTTGTAAAATTGCTTTGGTACGATTATTTTAGGAAAGTTATTTTGAGGAATCACATTTTTATGGAAAAAAAAAATCGCAGCTTAGGACTTTATGGTGACAAAGTTTATCAATAACAACAGTCTAAGAACGTAACATCCTTCTTTATCTTCCTTTTTCGGGCTCCCATAACTCAGTTAACTTTTTATAGTTTCTTATTTTTTTCTCAGCACCTTTTTTCTTCTCTTTATTCCATTTAATAGGATTATTTTGCTTTAACCGTTCTCGATATATTTTTTGTCGCTCTGCCGATGTCAAAGGCATTTTATCTAAAACAAAAATAAACATTATTTACATGTATTTTAAAAATGCAGTAGTATATCTCTATCATTGAAACGGAAGCATGCATTAATCCTATACCTGTGGTTTAAAAAAAAAGAATATCTGAATTTATAATAGAAACGTTGCAACCGGTTGACCGGTTAATTCTACAACTATGAAATATTTTTTTCGTAAATAGTCAATTTTTTGCTTATAGGGCAACAAACAGTTGCTCGGGCACATTATGTTAATTAAGGACATACCTACAATCTTTGAAAATTCTATTTTATTTTGTAACCGTAGTGACATCTTTAGAAACTCTCAGTACCTCTACCTTGTTTTTTTTTTTTTGTGTATGGCATCTCGCAGGTCAACCTATGAGGTTGTCGTCTGCTTAAACGGACTTGCCTGTGGTTGCCCTAATAAATTAAGGCCTCCAGCCAGGACTTAAACTTAAATACTAACTAAAACTAAGCGACAACGCTAAGGGCACCCCCTGTGGGGTACGGACCTCGGCTTAGGGCGTCGCTGGAAGAGGGCAGCAAGGGACTAGCTGGATCAGGATTTCTTTGATTTAGGGACGAATTTAAAGCTACAGGCTCAGCGGCGCGGGCTGGCTCGAGCAAGGGTCGGGAGGGGCATGTATTTGGGCGTCGCGGCGGGCCTCTGCGGCGAGGACGGTAGGACGGCGATCGGGTTTTGGGCTTATGTAGTGTGCTGGTGGCCTTACTGCTCTCCTGGAGGAGGGTAGTGGCGTCGTCGGGGGCGATTAAAGTATGCCTTGGTCGGCGAATACTGCTAATGCGGGAGGGAGTGTAGCGGGCGGCCGCTGAGATCAAGGGGTTGGAGTGTTTGATGCCACAGTCAAAGAAACGCTTCGATAAGCGTTTCATGAACTGGTTTGAGGTTGGCATTTTAAGGTCGATGTGGAGATTTATAATACGCACATAGAAGGGCGCACCCGTGACCTTTCTGAGGAAACGGTTCTGGAGGGTCTGCATCTTATGGAGATGACGTGGGTGAGCGTGCGCAAATACAACGCAGGCATAGGTCATGATGGGACGGATGACTGCGGTGTAGATGCGCAGCTTGCATTTAAGTGACAGTTTACTACGGGCTGTCAGTACAAAGTGGAGCCTGCTAAGAGCGAAGGAGGCGCGCGCGCGAACCGCCTTAATATGAGCCTTAAAGGTAAGGTTTTCATCGAGGATCACGCCTAGGAATTTGGCTTGCTTCTCCCAGGGGATTGGCTTACCGTACATAGTGATCGGGCTGGGAAGTGGGGGGGGGAGTCGACGACGTCTCGAGAAGAGAACCGCCTGACTCTTATCGGGGTTGACTTCGATTCTCCATTTCCGGAACCAAGCGCCTAAGACGTTTGCGGAGGTTTGGAGAGTACGAGCTATAGCATTGGGACAATGACCGGACCGGACCAGACTTTGGCTTGCCTGGCTTTGGGATACCGATGACTGTTAGGTAGAGGATCATCAGGGTCTTCGACGGGTGGAAGGGAGGCTCTCCGTTCGACTTGAGCGTCGACCTTGTTCAGGTGAGCTTGGTCTACTGGTTGAGAGCTGGGAGAACACTGGGACTCTAGGCTGTCAGAAAGGCATTCGGCCTTGTCGGTGCTGTCGAACGCGACGCTCTTGTCGGGGCGGATGAGGGGAGGCATAGAGACCTCCTCGGAGGAGCGCAATTTCCTCTGAAGGTGCCAGAAGGCTTGGTGAGTGGGTTCGAGTTCACTGAGCATCTTGTTCCAACCCTCAGAGCGAACCTCCCCTATGCGTTTCTTTACAGCACGCTGTAAATGGCGCATGTGGGCTTTGTTCGCGTCACAAGGGAAGGAGTCGTAGGCACGAATAGCCGCATTCTTCTCGGTTATCAAGTCACGTACGTCAGTAGGTAGTTTCCAGCGATGGTCTTCCATCACCGGAACTTCCCGTGAACAATCCGTCAAAACGGATTGAACGTGCTCAGTAAACGAGTCGATTGCGGCCGTCGCACAGTGGGTCGAAACTATGATTTTAGTGACTTAGGGCTCAACTTTGCTTTTTTACTTTTTTCCTCATGTGGATGGATAGAGCTCATTAACCTCAACAATAATTGTTCTGATGTATTTTTTCCTAAACTTTATACTTTGGGTAGAAAAATGTGTTTTGTTATTTTTTTGTATGGAGCGGATCAAATAACCTTAAATTCCTGCTAAGTAGCGTGTGATCCCGCGTTGAAACTTTATTTTTCATATACCTTGTCTAGTCTATTATCATTTGATGCTATTAACGTGTGCATAAAGTTGCAACTCTGCCAAATAAATGGATCGAAAAAAATGAAAAAATATATAGAATAAAAAGCTACATTTTTTACTTTCGTAAGTTCTTTTAAGTTAAATTTGATATGGAATAGTAAGTAAAAGCACGTAATAATACACATAGTTACTTAACAACTAACAACAATACATTTAAAAGGTCCCTAATTAGCTTAAATTTACTAATATATGTAGTATTAGTAAATTTAAAGCTAATCACACTAATCATAATACATTTAAAAGGTCCCTAATTAGCTTAAATTTACTAATATATGTAGTATTAGTAAATTTAAAGCTAATCACACTAATCATAATACATTTAAAAGGTCCCTAATTAGCTTAAATTTACTAATATATGTAGTAGTAGTAAATTTAAGCTAATTAGGGATCTATGAATTTCAATTTCTTTGTTTTAATGACTTTAACATGTTTATGAAATGTTATTTTAAGTTAGATTTAATACTGAATAGTGAGTAAAGATAGGTACATAATAATACAAATTAGTAAAGGTAAACTAACATTACTACAACTAACACAAGCAAACTAAAAACTAACTATAAACAACATCAAACATTACTATTTCCTTTCAATTATGAGTTTGACATTTATAAACTAATAAAAAAAACAAGAAACTTACAAACTACCAAAAAATCTTATTCACTATCGCTATGACTATCTTGTAAATTATCTACATCAATAAAATCTATATCGGATTCTGTGGGAAAAATCAGCAGAAGCTCTTTGACTTTTGGAGAGAGAACCATTATATTTTGTTTCACCATTCGAGGTCTTGTGATCTTTGGATCAGAAGACAAAAGAAGATTGTGTATAATATCCTCATTTGTCGCCGTTCTACTTACCTTTCTAGAATGACTCTCTCTATATTTCCGGAAATCTTTATTACGAGCTTCCGCTGCCTCTTCCGACAGTTTACCTATAGGTATGGCACCAAAGTGCTTAATTATATCACTCCCATGTACTAACAATTTATGTATACTGGAAGGCATATAATACCAGGGATATAAGTGAACGTACAATTGTGCAGTATCTCTACAAAATTCGGAAAACTTAGAAAGATCCACGCTCTCTCCAGATGCAACCGTCTGAAGAATCACATGAAACCTTTCTATTAAATCTTTATCCATTCCTGTTATGCGAGCTGTTGTTTCTGCATCCCTAAAAAATCTTCTGGCAGTATTGCCATCATTGGTTGTGCCTACTCCTTGCTTGACTACGTCAATAAGTAAACCGCATTCTTTCTTAAACGCTTGCTGTATAGCGCTCTTTCTGAGTGACATTTTTTCTTTGTCATCGCCCCTGCAACTCCATTTTTTGAAGTCCAAACGATAAGCTGCAAACAAAAAGAAATATCACTTAAATAAAAATCTCACAAGTAACTATATAACGTGAAAAAAATTATGAACTAATAAAATTATATTTACCGATATGAAGTAAGCACTCCATGCTTCTTATCCAGGCATGTAAAGATGACATTCCATACTGGAACACTTCTTCGTTGTTCTCTTTTTGAGCAAGTGACTCTAAATTGTTCATCTCTGACGGTTTTGCTTTGCAGATATCACAGACAGCTGAAGATGTGTCTGACAAATATGACGATATTTTGCCGTCTATCATCGTCAAGTGCAATTGATGCTTAACTTCAACTTGATTGAACTTGATTGGCTGAAGTGTTTCTATTTCTTCGGTTATGCTAGCTTTTATAGTTACCACTGTTGACTGCGTTTCTTTGGTAAATTTGAACATTATCGGACGGCAATAGAAAGTTGATGAGGGTCGATCGTTTTCCCAAACAATTGTTCCATCACATTGTTGAAGCCTTATAGGAACTAGACTGGCCATGAAGATAGTTGAGTCATCAAACTCTGCTTCAGTCTTTTGTTTATAATTACTTTGACCTGAGGCTCCATCAAAACCCCATTTGCTTATTAGCAGTAACTCAGTTGGCGAATCCAAATCTAAAGTAATCACTTCTAAAAGCCTAGATACCGTCAAGTTGAGTAAAGCTTGCAGTTTAATAGCAGCTCCTTCTTCAGTTATAATTATGTCTTCTTTCCCTGGATAACATTTTGCCTTCGCTTGTTTTATTTTATAATAAGAAGGGTATAAATCAGACCTATTTTCACTTGCTGCTTCTCTTAGGCTTATATACTGCCACTTACTTAATTTAAGTGAAACTAATAAAGACAGTGCCTTATCGGGTGAATATGTACTACTTTTCGGTTTACTTGTACTTAAACACTCTTTAACTTTTTCTAGATCTTCGGGGTGATTTAGTAAATGGTTCATAATTTTTCCTACATCCTCATTTCCGGTGTTTCTTAAACTAGCAATTGTAGTAGCTTTAAGTTCATCCGGGGATAACGAAAGCGATTGGTTAATTTGATCAACGCGTCGTCGTTTTTGCCTGGAGCCCAATTCCTCGAAAGGTTTTCGAGGTGTAAATGTAGATGTCGAAGCTTCTGTAGTAGATGGTGGTAGATTTTCGACATCTTCAGTATTACAAATCTCGAGCCTTTCCTGTTCAGTGTTCACAGCTTCAGGTATCATTCCTTCGGGCCAGTTTATTGCACGTTCCAACCAATCACCATTTTTTCTTACAAACTGTGCTAACGTGCGACTACTTCGTTCCCATCTTGCACTTATATTTGAACAAAAGCGCGTACAGAATTTTTGGAGCTCAACACTGTTCTCTTCGGTCACGTTTATTTTATGTTGTAGGAATTGAAAGAATTTTTGACTATCCGACAGTGACTTGACCTGCTCTCTTAAAATCATATATAAATCTAAATTGTTAACTAAATTATCCATTATAACGAAAAAGGGACGATCAGAATCACGAGATGTTAGTAGTAGTACGAATAAACGAACACTAGTTAGTATATAATAAATTATGGTCATTTTATACTTCCAGAATCCAGTGACAAACAATGTTTACTATTTTTTCTACTACCCTCATTAACTAATTATCCTAATTAATATTACAGTAATGACTAAAAGTGAAAAACATTGTTATTTTATAAGGTAAAAGGTTAAGCTAATTACAGTAATTAAACACACAAATAGAAATTAATTGATTTCATATCCACATTTTTAAATAAAGGTCCCTAATTAGCTTAAATTTACTAATATATGTAGTATTAGTAAATTTAAGCTAATTAGGGACCTTTTAAATGTATTGTTGTTAGTTGCTAAGTAATTATGTGTATTATTACGTGCTTTTACTTACTATTCCATATCAAATTTAACTTAAAATAACTTACGAAAGTAAAAAATGAAGCTTTTTATTCTATGTATTTTTTCATTTTTTTCGATCCATTTATTTGGCAGAGTTGCAACTTTATGCATTTGTTTATAGCATCAAATGATAATAGACCAGACAAGGTATATGAAAAATAAAGTTTCAACGCGGGATCACACGCTACTTAGCAGGAATTTAAGTTTATTTGAGCCGCTCCATACAAAAAAATAACAAAACACATTTTTCTACCCAAAGTATTAAGTTTAGGAAATAATACATCAGAACAATTATTATTGAGGTTAATGAGCTCTACCCATCCGCATAAAAAAAAAAGTGAAAAAGCAAAGTTGAGCCCTAAGTCACTAAAATCATAGTTTCGACCCACTGTGCGTCGTGTCGGCGACTGACACTATGTGATCGGGGATGGTGTCCAATTGAGGCGACGTGGTGGATTTCAGTCTTTCACTTACTTTCCTCCAGTCGGTTATCATCTGGGTCTGAGGGGGGCGGTTGGGATCGCTTGGGCCCGAGTAGGGGGCAAGATGCATGACTACTGGGCGGTGGTCAGAGTTAAGCTCGTGGAACGTCTCTATCGATTGCAAACGGAGGTTCACATTCTTGAGCAGCGCTACATCGTGTATATCAGGAAGATGGTTGGGATTTCCGGGGAAATGAGTCGGACTCATTGGAGCGATGACGTCAAAGTTAAGGGATTCGCCTAACTTGAAAATGATCCGACCTCTGGTAGAAGTCGTGCTACTATTCCACGCCGGGTGTTTGGCATTAAGATCCCCCGCCAATATGACGGAGTCACTCATACCGAAGAGGGCGGTGAAGTCCTTTTGGAGAGAGATGGGATCCTCCGGACCATTGTCTGGTGGAATATAAGCAGAGATGATGGTGATCGGTTGGTGACCGGTCATGCCGAGCCGACAGATAGAGGTCTCCAGATGGGAGAAGAGAGGCGGTGGGTCTATAGGGATGCAGTACAAAGATTTCCTAAAGTATATGAGTGTGCCACTCTTGTGGCATCGAGACCTGTCATTGCGAACTAGTTTATAGTTGGCAATGTTCGGGTTGCGGTGATGAGGCTTTAAGAAGGTTTCCTGTATTAGGAGGATGTCAAGCTGGTGGTCGCGGAGGAAAGCGGCGATCTCATCGCGTTGACCTGAAACGCCATTTGCGTTGAAGAACCCTAATTTAAGGGACCGGGGTTTTGTACAGTTTAAACAAGTGTTAGCCATTGAGGATTTAGAATTTAAGAGATTTCAGGACTAACGCGATCTCCGGATACGCGTCAAGAATTTCCAAAAGCGACGAGGGTTGCCATTTGCAGCGACTATATCCCATTTTATCCGCGGCGGAGCTGTAGAGGGCCGCGTATGTGCTAATAATAATTTGGGCGCTATCCCTGCCCGGGGCTCTTTGCGGTGCAACTGGTGCCACGGGGGCTACCGAAGGCGCTGGGACGGCGGTAGCCATCAAAGCTGGAATTTCGGCGGGTTGGACAGGTTTGGAGGGCACCGAAGCTGCGGGAGCTTTCTGGTGGTTTAAGTTAGCCCAGGCAGAGGGCCTCTGCGGACTAAGCCGTTCCGGCATCTGCGCGGAAGGAAGCTTACCCCAGGGGCTTTCCCTGTGCTGGCGGTCGCTCGCGCGTTTCGCGAGTTTGGGAGAGGAGGACTTCGGGGCCTTAGGACAGCCCCGGTAATTTGCCGGGTGTCCCGCTTGGCCGCAGAGTACACAGCTAGGAGACTCTAAACATTGTTCCCTATCTTTAGGACGGGTACAGTCGGCGGTGCCATTCGCGGTAGGAGCGGGTGGGCAAGCCATCGGACTGGCGGGGCGACTAGCGCGCGGACTAGGGGCGGAAGTAGAGTTGGACGACAAGGTATTGGTGTCCTGTTTCTGGGCCTTGGTGGCCGGGCCAGCGGGGGCGTAGGATTTAGCCTTCCTCTTGCCTCCTTTAACGACGACTTGGAAGTCGTCGTCGCTGGAGGAGGAGGTGCGGGCTTCGTCCGCGGAGAGTGGGACTGACGTGTCCATACTCTCTGGGCGAGTCGAGTCAGTTTCGGTGCGCAGCTGCGTCGGGTTTATTGTCTCCGAGACAATGGCGGCCGGGACATTGGCGGGCGCGACAATGGGTGCCGGATTAGCGGCCGACGTAATTACTGTCGGGACAGTAGCGGGCGAGACAATAGGGGCCGGATTAGCGGCCGGGGTATTATCTACCGGAACAAAGGCGGGTGACACAATGGGGGCCGAGATAGTTGCCGGAACATTGTAATGCGGAACAAAGGGCGGAATGCCTTGTTCGCATGCAGGTGGCGATAACGGGCTCTCCAGTGCGTCACTAAATTCCACAACTGAGCCCTGAGACGGAGTGGGGGTGGAGCGTTGGCGTATTTTGGCGCCATATTTCGCCAAGAACTCGGGGTCCTTAAAAAGGACCTCTCTGAAGAACGCCAAAATAAAGGCGTCCTCCATGGTCGGAGGAGGATCTAATTTAGGGAGGGAATGGTGGTTTTTTTTTTCCCACGTAGCCTAAACCCTATACCTATCTCCCCGGGTGGATGGGCCCGGGAATGTGTGACCCTCTCTGTCGGGTGTAGACAGAGAGATGAGTACCTATTGGTGAGCCCTAAGCTTGTAACCCCGTCGCCAGTCTTAATGTGCGAACGGGGCCCTGACCAGTCTAGCGCGAAGGGTGTAGACACACCCTAAAGACACTAGGTGAGTAGCTGGAAAGCAAAACTGTCACCAGAGCCGACTAGGAGATCCCCCAAGGCCGGTTATCTGGGACCCGTCCAATTGACTGCCTCTCTCTGAAGGGGTTTGGCGGGTGTGATTGGGACAACACCCCACTCGGCTTCGTTGGCACCGTAAGGTTTCAACCGAGGACCACGAAACTGTGGTTTTACCCAGAAGGGGCCTAGTGAAGCTACTCACAAAACGCGCGGAAAAAGAAATAAGATTTGCCTTGAAAAAGGCACTTTTTAATTGATTAGAATCAAAATCAATTTCTTGATAGTGATTTTATATCGGTGTAGTCGGGGCGACTACGATGACGTCACGTGGTCGCAACGAGTAGGAACAGGAAACACAACACTGGGCCGGGAGCGGGAGAGCGCACAGACACGTCCGTCCGCGGCGAGAGTCGAGTGTCGAGTCGATCCTCTACCTTGTCGTAAATTCGTTTTTATGAAGTTTGAAGTGAGAATACATTAAAAATATTTGATTACTTAGTGATGATTTTTGTAAATCAATATCTGTAAATTTATTAATATCCACATAAATTTAAACCCTTTTTAAATAGGTGACCCAAATTGTAAAAAAAAGGTGTACATTTTTTTATTGAACAATTATATTTATTGTATTATAATATATAACTAAGTTAATAGTAACTAAGTTTTATACTAACACAATTCGATTTTTTTTATTTTTTATTTCATGCTTGCTTAATCTAAGCAAAGGTGGACACGATTTTCTCTATGAAATTTCTGTGGACACATTTTTTAAATTTGAAGTATTGGAATATTGTACCCTTTGATAATTTTACTAGGTATAATAAATTGTAGCTCTAAACTTTTAGAATTAGGGTGAATACAATTTAGCTAATATAGATATAGCAGATATAAAATTATCAATCTGGACGCGGAGAGAGTAGTAAATGTACAATTTTTGTGAATAACACCCTAATATAAATCATGGTGATACGAAGGTATAAAGCGACCACAGGACAACCTCGCGTGAAAACTGCCCGGACGTGCCCGGGCACCTTCGCCGTTATTCACCGCATCAAAAGTAGGAATGCTGCTTGTCTTGTACAAGCAACGCGGAAAAGTCGACTATTGTGGATGATCGCTATGCGACATTGCGATTTGTCGGACGATTGCTGAAACGATTGTATCGATCAACGTCTTTGTTTTGAACCATAGGTAGATACGTTAATAAAGAAGATATAATGCGATCAAGTAGTAACAGACTAAATTCTATCCAGATTCAAATCGTATCATGTTCATAAGTTTAGCTATCATAATATTTTCCCCAAATTAAATCACAACTACAGAGCAAAAAATCGTCATAACCTCTTAACAGCCTCAAAAAAAAAAGCAAAATCGCGACTCCCTCGTTGGCCTCACACACAATTTATGCGCGTACATAGGCAAAGGTAACAAAGCGAGACAACAGATGGTTGCATGAATAAAACAGTGGAGGACGCGCTGAATATTTGACCTACTCGGGAAAGTTACAGCTAACTTGTACAGTGTTCTTAAACCATATGAGATTAAAGACCATTTACAAGTTTTCACTGACAAACACTGAAAATAAAAAACCAGAGAAAAAAGGTTCGGTACAAAATACCTATAACATTAATAAAGAAATACATAGGACACCATCGACAAATACAAATAAATAATCATTAAGACGCGAACAATTACTTTTCCGTAAATAAGCTTTTCAAAACAAATACTTAGCCGAGAAACACTGGTATTAAATATATCCAAATCATGTGCACCGGCCATGTATAACAGAACTACAGGCATTATATGGGTCGATGAGTTTCAATCCTTCGGCCAACAAATCGACGCCTCGCCGAAACTTATTCATTTCGCTTCAGGTACACTGTACATAGATAGATAGAATACTCTTAGAACAAAGAGTATTCTACATATCATTTTATGTGTGTTGTGATGTGTTTATTTCGGTTGGGTACTCCCAGTAAATATAGACTGATGACAATGGATTTTGGGTGTCTATTTACAAACAGTAGTTACAATTGTGTGTCGTAGTGTAGTAGGTTTTTAAACATATTTAAATAAATTCGTATTCCTAAATTTTTGTTATTGCATCTACCACTTGTTGTCTCTGCATCACCCAAGGTTGACTGGTAGAAAATGTAATTGAAAAAGTATAGAATATGAGCACTCCACAACTTTCCTCGACAAATGTTTTACTGTCCAAGCCGTTTGTTTGTGAAATGCATCGTGTGTCAAAATAAAACGCGCGCAGTCGTTACTTGCGTTTAAAAGGTCTCGTGAAGGATCTTTTACTTGTCGTTGTGATCTTGCTCTCGTAAACAGTAATTATCTATAGTCTTCATTTATTTTCGTTTCTTATATATTTTGTACGTATTTATTTATCTATTCGTTAGATCATGTTAATATGTACATATCTGTGTATCTATTTTAGTGTAATGTATAGTTATTTCTTGCACCACTGACAGCCCTATTTTATGTCCAGACCAATCACTGTCCATTTTAAGGTTGCCTGAAAGAGATCGCAGAAAGCGGTTATGCCGACCATTGTATGTTTTTTCTTGTTATGTTATTTTGTGGTATACAATAAAGTATTTATAAATAAATATAAATAACTCTTAATATTAATATAGAGGTCACTTCGGGGGGTAGATCAACTTATCAGTAGGTAATATTTTTAAAGATTAATGGTAAGATTATTTTTAGGATTATCTGAAAATAATCTAGCTACCTGCCTGCACATGTGTTTTAAAATTAGATATTGAAAAAAAAACTAGTCATTATATAGCATATTAGAAGGTCTTTATTTCGGACGGTATAAGGAACACAACAATGCGCGTCAAACCAAAACAATAAAGTGGGACTGGGCCGGACATGTCTGCCGCTTGTCAGATGAGAAAAGGGCTAAAACAAACCTCCGATTTGGTCCGACGCACGACGACATCGCAGCAGGCCGAGGTGAAGATGGCGGGACGAGTTTGACTCCTACCGAAACTGTACCGTACTTCTTTCACAAAACCAACGCGTAAGGTTTGGTTCGTATTTGCTGTAAAGTTATAGCAAACACGAATATACAAGCAAAATCGTTGCAACAAAATCAAACAAGCATATTCATAAAAGCTCAATTACTTGAAAGCTTATGATTTGCACACCGCTCTAGACTCAGTAAACAGCCACAGCAAATGTTCGTAGAGACAATACAGACAGTTCTCATCTCTATCGTATGAAAAAGTTTAATTATAACGACGTCCATGGAGTAAAGGAGAACAGAGTGCTAATATTTTCCCTTCAAAACTGCATTGTATATTGTAAGACAGACGAACATCTTTAATATTAGTTGACTGATGTGCAACGTACTGAAATGGATATTGTCGTGTAGTGGTATATTTTATTTTGCATTCTAAAATACATTTGTCTTCAAATAAAGTAGTTGGCTTTTGGGCGGTTATGTTAAAGTAAAAAGACAAAATACTCGTATAAGCAAGCAAGGAATCAGAATAATTGTATCGGAATTAAACAGAGACTTTAAATGTCGACGAGTTAAAGGCTACTGGAACGCACTGAACGATACACTCACTTTGCCGATGCATTCCATCCACACTAAGAAGAAATGGTCGACAGACCATAAGCACTCCATTTCCATAAACTTTAAGCCTCTTTGTCTTCGCCGACACTGCCCAGGCCTGTAACTCGATGCGGGCAGTAAATATTGCATCGCACGTGGACACAGGGGACCCCAGGGAACCATCCAAGGGAATATCAGGTTGAGACCTATTAACATAACGTCTAGACCTTAATGTAAATATGCTACTAGTCTTACGGATAAAATAAGATGGTTTCGGGTGGCTTTTGTGTGTATAATCATGATGGCAGAGAATGAAGAGTACGTGTTTAGCTGCTTTTAGTAATAAAAAATCGGTGGTGTGGTCGAGGCCTATTTGACGGACAGGGCCGTCATCTACCCCGGTCACCGGGGAGAGTGGAACCGGCGAGAGATGTCGTGCGGGGTCCCACAGGGATCGGTCCTGGGTCGCTTCTGTGGGATATCGGTTACGACTGGGTGCTGAGCGCCGACCTCCCTAGTGGCGTGCTACGGAACAAGCGACACTCGGGGTTGTGACAATCGTCGAGAGAATTCGGCAGTTGGGACTCGAAGTGGCTCTCCACAAGTCCGAGGCCATGTGTTATCATGGTCCTTGGAACGCGTCTCCTGCCGGAGGCTCTACGCGGGGGTCGTGCAGTCCATGGCCCTTTACGGGGCACCGGTGTGAACGCGCTCTTTGAGGCGCCGACCGGCCCGCCGGTTGAACGCTTCCCAAAGGGCATGCCCATCCGGCTGTTCCGGGGATACCGCACGGTCTCCTACGAGGCGGCGAACCTCCTTGCCGGACTGCCGCCATGGATCTCCGGCGGGATCTCATGGCAACATGGAGAGTGCGATTGTCGCAACCCAGTGCTGGGCACACCACAATAGCGGCGGTAAGTCCCCTCTTTGAGGAGTGGTTGGAGAGGCGCCACGGCATCCTCACCTTCCGCCTGACACAGGTCCACACTGGACACGGTAGTTTTGGGGGGTTCCTCTTTCGCATAAGGCGGGAGGAAACGCCCGGGTGTCACCAGTGTGTGGATCGTCCGGAGGACACGGTGGAGCATACGGTGGAGATCAGTTCAGCTTGGGCGGAGCACCACAGTGTCCTCGCGGAGGCGATCGGCGGCGTCAATCGCTCGCGTCCGGCCCCGGTCCAGGCCATGTTACGAAGCGACAGAGAATGGAAAGCCGTCACCTCCTTTTGCGAAGCAATAATACTTGCGAAGGAGGAGGCGGAGTGCGTGAGGGAACGAGCCTTGCACCCTCACGCCCCCACTAGTCGCCGCAGGGGACACCCTGGGCGTCGGGTTTGCCTGCAAATTTCCGGCCACCGTAGGCGCGGGCTTGCGGACAGCGAGCAATGGGTAGATCGCCATCCGGTAAGGACCAGGCCCGGGTCGACGGCGCTTCATGTTCCACGCGCGCCTCAAAGAGATGTCAGCACAAAATGACGGGGTCCAATAGGGCCAACGCCTCAGGGTCGCGGGAAATTCGAAAGAGATAACCATGGCCCTGGCACAGGCAACTGAAGGAACACGGGTGGGTTTTAGTCAGTAAAAGTCTGACACGGCCTCCCAATCCACCCAGAACGTGGTAATTTGATGATTTCCCACATAAAAAAGGGGGCTCGTAAATATATAAACATCACGGTCCCAAAAAATGTAAAATCGTGTACCAGTTTTACAATTTTCGGTTTAAACTGGACTTAATTATGTACTTTGTGTACGCGGGGTTTTATGAGGTTAAGGGCCTACGCCCCAGAGTTCACCTATGAAATCTACAAGATGGATTACAAAATCAGAACAGAATTTACATGAAAATTCTGTTCTAAACTCATCTGGCTGTGAAAATGGTTTTAAAACCTTTTATGAAGTAGGCTTTAAAGACGTGGCAAAAATTAAAGTTTTTAGGGATATGAGGAACAGGGTTTAAAGTTCACTCATACTCGTGGAAAAGGGAGGATCCTCCGACCAGATGGATGTCGTATCTGGTGGGCAACTGCCCGATAATTGTTGTCGGGAACTTGTATATATGCTAGCTGCGCGGTAAACTTTGATTGCGCGATGCAGGATTGATGCGTTTGTTCGCATGTGGCGGTGTAGATGCCGCCACAAGTTATAAATTATTTAATGAAATTATTATCGGAATTAATTTAGACAAATGGGAATTCTCTGGATTAAATAGTTTAAGATACAATACCTTCATTATTTTGCAATTATTAGTAACGGATATTTATCTGCATTAAAAAGAAAGCAGTCAAACAAATAAACCATCGAGAAATAATAATACCCGCTTAAGAATGTAATAAAATAATTATGTGAAAAAAATACATACCGACAAAAGATAATACGCGAGTCGCAGTATGTATGTGTTTACCAAAGAAACATAAGTATGTCAATAAATTACGTTACATGGAGAGACTTTCTTTTGGCTCACAGATAGTTTTCTGAAAATACTTATGAATTTATTGGAAAAGGCGAGCGTCGTTTGGCTACACTTGTATAAGAGTCACATGATTACTATTTTCCATTATAAAAGACGAAGAAATCCATTACCATTGACGTAAATGCGTAACACACATAAAATGACAATTGATCTCAAAAACATTCATTTTGTCAGTTCAGCCACGTTCATTGCGTCATTTACGTTGCATAATTTTTTTTATGAAGCAATGGATAAGGATATTTCTCCAAAACCCTCGGCTTATGATTGTAATTGCGTTACGCAATTAAGGTACATATCACATAAAGAACTATATCGCCCTCATCAACAATATCTTTTGCCCTAAATTTTTTATAATTGTTTGATAATTAAAACCTATTTTCAGGATCACTTCAGACTTGCTGCTCGCGACTTTGTCTGCGATCCAGTATGAAAAGTACCTGACATCCTTATCCAGGTCGTGGTTTAAATATTTGTGCCAAATTGCATCTCAATTGCATTCCTATTTTTCTAAAAATTCTTTACCTGTGGTTCTTATTTATCTGATAAAAAAAAACTGAAGAAATTTAACATTCTAGTTTGCATAAAACTGACTTCTTAAAAATAGATAAATGTAGTGAAATGAAAACTACCAACTTTTGTTTTTTCTGCATTTCTTTTCCAACAAACAACCACCAGCTCAGTGTTTTTACTAGTCAAACTTCAGTGATGGAAGCACGGAGCACAGTTAATAAAATTTGGATCTAGTTCTGCCAGTGTCTGAAAGAAACAATGAGATTACAAGGATTCATTAGCAGGTCCGAAATTGCTTGTCTGACGAATTAAACGAAACTTAATCAACATTACTTTGTAGTAACATTACTGTGTAATACAAACCAACCCAGGTTGGGTTGGTTTGTATTGATCTCTTTATTATCCTCTATTAAAAAGGAGGAGTTCATAAATTCGACAGTTTTTCTTTTGTATGCAATAAGTTTCAGCGATATCTTCGCATTGATAGCTCACTGATTATTTACATATTTTTGTTTTGTAGATTTTATGTAAATAGTTCAGTAGGATTCTAGTTTTTGGTTTAGGTTTTGACTTTCTTCGCCTACCTGCGTAGTCCCCATTTCGAATAGTGATCGTAGCCGTAAATGAGGAATTCTTACATGTTTCTCGTTAAACGCGCAATACTTTAGTTTGAGAAATCTTTTCTGTAGCTATTTGAAAAAAACATGCAAACGACACCTAAAATAATAATAAAAAATCGGATCCGCTATCTTGGATTTTCATTTTAAACTCACGATTGGCCAGCACCCTCAAAAACCATGAAAACTCTCTTTGTGTCTTTCTAATATGTAATAAAAATTTGCTTATTGCATGTCCATTTTCATAATTTCAATCCAAGATGGCGCATAACGCTATTTTGATACGAGACGATAAAAAAAAAAAAAACAATTATTACAAACTGCGTCCACCAAACCAAATATGGCTAAGCATTGGCCTAAGGATAAGCCCATCACACATCACAGCCGCACCGGGCCTCACCGCAACGAATCTTCAAAATAGCGTTGCGGCGGCCTGCCAGTAGTGTGTGTGAGTTCATTGACAAGAGTAAGAAAGTGATGAAGGAGATGTTTTGCAATGCGCGCCCGAATCTGCTCTAGCCTTTACGGTAACGTAGGATAAGCATAGTTATAATGGCACTTAATTACCCCTTTAATTTATTCCGCTTATCAAGGTACGTACGTCGTATTCAGTGCACAATATTTTTGACTATCCAGTTACTTACCATAATTTCGTTATTATAAGACACAAGCCCAAACGGTGAAATTATAGAAGGATGCACAATAATTTTTCTAAAGTCTTCGTTTTGCAAGCTTTCCAATTAGCCTTATAATGTCCATACACTCAGAACCCAAAACAAATGCTTACAGCAAAAATTAAATAAAATATGTAAATCCACTGCCGCAAACCAACAGCTAAAATTAAAAATAAAACACTTAAAAATAAATGCAGAATCCAAACAATGCTTCCTATGTATTTTGCATGAAGAAATAAGTTTCGAATTTAAAATGTTCTCCTCTCATTGCTTTGGTCGACTCATTCGAGCTTTGTCCTGCAATTAGCTGGAACATTGCGAATGCTTCGACGTTCGACCATGACGGATATATCATGGAAGGGGAAAATAGTGTTATAAGTATTGAAAATTCTTGCGTTCGGTTCGGTAGATCGTAGACCTGCGTTTTTTGTATTAATATTAAAAACGCATGTCTGCGATCCAAGCAAGGTCACACAGTGCAAGTAAAGGAAAAAGTCCGACAATCGTTAATTTTTAGTTTCATTAGCACTTTTTTTTTAGGTTACAATCTTACATCTGTAGTTGGAGAATTGACCGTGACGTAAATCGAAGTATAGTGTTTTTCAACAACAAAGTTAAGTTTGTTTTTGGGATAAATTCATACCAGGTAGTCGCGTATTCCACAGAACCTAAAGACTAAAGTCTTCAATCAGTGCGTCCTGCCCGTTATGACCTACGGAGCCAAAACGTGGACACTCACGGTACGGCTGGTCCATAAATCAGCTCAGCGAGCTATGGAACGTGCTATGCTTAGACTCCAAGCATTGCACGCTCTGAGGGATAGAATCCGGAATGAGGTGATCCGGCTAAAATCAAAGTTGTCGACATGGCACACAGAATAAGCAAGCTGAATTTGCAATGGGCCGGCCATATAAGCCGTAGAACCGATGACCCTTGGGGTAAACGTGTTCTTGAGTGGAGACCGCGAATCGGCAAACGTAAGGTAGGACGTCCTCAGGCTAGGTGGAACGACGATGTTCGCAGGGTGGCTGGTAGCAGCCGGATTAGAGTTCCCGAGAGTTAAGACACATGGAGCAATTGAAGAGGCCTATGTCCAGCCGTGGACTGCTGTAGGCTGATGATGAAGTACAGAACCCTTCATTTTGCGTGGACTTTTCATTCTGTATGATCATTGTCGTCACCAATTGTTATCACACATAGCCATAGGACAAGCTGTGGTAGTAGGTAACGTCCGCAGATACCAAAATTATATTTCTCAAGTTTTCGAGTTCATTTCTGCTTACATTTTCTATTCTGATTAAACTACAAGTTTTCTACTAGCTACATTATAACAGACTATTCAAGACTGCGTTGGTAATTCAGGCAAAACTTTGTTATAGAGTTTAGAAAGCGGGATAGTTAATGAGCGCCATAGTTATCGATCCCCTCAATTTACTCCCACTCCTTGAGGGGTGCTCAGCTGACTCACTGTTTTTCCTTCATTTTACCATCACAATTCAAACTAACAAGTAAGAAATAAGAACTTGCCAATTTATTAGAAGTGTCCATGTTTTGATTATTTTCTGATGTAAATATGTATTTGGTTACGGACTACTTTGAACGTTAGAACAAATAGATAACTACGTGATAATTTCGACAAAATTATTTAATGTTATAGCGAGGTGTTATTCTCAATTCGCACAAGATTACCTTTTTAACATACAAACCCATAGCATATGTACTCGTATACCGTAATTCCACAAATTTTATTTACACTTACAACCCTTCTAACTTTTCAATATTTTTTCTCTCATCTTATCAACTGGTAACACGGGGCAAAGAAAAATCCTGTGATGTGTTGCAATTTTTTAAACAAACAAGCTTCTGCATGCGATCTAATCCTCGTGAAATTTTTGTTGCATCGCCTGCCTGCGCTATCACTCCTTTTTCGCTTACCATTCTTTCTTACTTTATGCTCGGCTAAGAGTCCAAGCATTTCAAGCATTTATAGTACGAGTATACCTTAGCCTTCCTCAAGAATTCGGCTATCAAATGCAAAAAATAAAACCAACAATTTAGTTCCAGAGATTAGCTCGTTTCAACAAACAAACTAACAAACTCTTCATGTTTCGTTATATACGTTTCAAGACCAGCAGACTTTCAAGCCTTCAGAATAAAACGTATGAATCACTTATGATATGAATATGAAATATATGAATACGCAGACAAATGAGTAATCCTGTTATGTGTTGCCGTTTTTTTATAAATGAATTCGCGAGTTGTAAAAAGATTCTTATAGAGAAGAGGAATAAATTCGGATGTGAGATCATCAAAGTTGTGTGTAGAAGCAACCGGACGAGGATTAAATTGCGCTCGTGTATGTCAGGTCTTACAATAATCTTTATATGTTAAGTGTTTTACAAACGTAATGGTTGTATAAGTATTGTTAATTTGCCGTGCACCAAAAGCGTGCAGTTAATTCGTTGTTAAAACTCCAAACCCTTTTTCAACTAGTTAAGGCGGCTTTGTTTTTGGAGTTTTTAGTACTTATCATCTGCCTAGTCTTTTTCCAAGTATGTAGGGGTTAGCTTCCAGTCTGACCTTATGCAGCTGCGTACGAGTGTTTTACATAGAGCGACTGCTTAGCTGACCTACACAACCCAGTAACTGGGTAGTACGATACCCTTAGTGAGACTGGTTGTCAAATTTTTTGGAGTTTTTAGAACTAAGTAGTCTAAATAAAAAGGATTTGAAATATGTCAGACTGATCCAACGTATTTATTTATTCAAAAGCAGCAAATCTTGTCTCAGTTTTCTCTGGTCACAAAAACACCTTGTTGTTGTTGACGAAATCACTACAATTTGTCACGCAGTATCATTTTCAGGGATTCAATAAATTTTCGTTTAGATAACTTTACCCGTTCGCTAAAATGAAATAGTTAATTTTGAATATCATTATTAGATCGTTTTAATTGGCTTTGTCGTGACTGAAATGTCACCGATGTTTTGGAACATTTCGATGTAACTGTTAGAGTAGGTTACTCATTGATACTCAAATTGGTTATTTCATATTCCGATTTTAGTTGGGTTTTTCTGATACCGCTGAAAAGTATTAAACATTATTATTAGCTTTTGCTTGTGGAACCTACTACCATGAAAAAAAAAAAACCAATGAACACCTGAGATACTTTTGAATTAGATGGAATTTGGACACACAGACAACTTATATAAGTGGTCTGTCTTCCAAACTTCATTTAAATCCTATCATTGATCCCTGGGGCATTGAAATATGGGCTTCTGAAATTATCGCTATGTGAATATTGGTTTGGTTTCTCGTTTATTTACGTAACGAACTACTAAAGTAATAGAATATTTAGTATTGTGTGAAGCATAGTACTTTAAGAGATTTTATAATTAGCTTTTACACTAAATTCGGATTTTGGAACAAAGTCAGTCAGCAATTAAGCATTCTCCTTTTCAGACAGAACTACATACTAAATAAATGTTTTTAGCCATCCCATCCACATGATTATAACACCAAATAAAGTTAATGTTGTGTTCAAACATACACACAAGTACTAATAATTTATAGAAACGAAAACCATAAACGCAATCCACAGTGCATTCAGTACAATAGCCATATCTAACCATCCACTACCACTTGCATAATGAAATGTGGAAAAAGAAAACAGTGGCCAAGTGCGAGTCGGACTCGCACGTGAAGGGTTCCGAACCACCGTAAAATTTTACAAAACTAAATTTGTTGACCTTTAAATTTGCTGTCACACTATGAGGCCATAAAAAAAACTGAAGATATCAAAATCGAGAGATAGTGTGGTGTTGCAGCTACATATCTGTCATCTAGGTACATCTTACTAAATTTACACCACTCGATGGCGACAGAATCTAAGAATTTGTAATGTCGAGTCAGGACTGTGAAGGAACGAACTCTAACCACCGGAGAATATATTACTCGTTCTGTTCACGCATTCACGAAAAACACACGGCCGTGTCCATGACACAGCCACACGCCTTTTCTAATATTTTAGTCGTCCCTTTAATTTGAAAGGTGTACATTTCACGTTAGACACGTCAACTACGGTTAAAAATACAGCCCTGCGACAGATCCTCAGACGGAACGACGGATAGCGGAGCCTTAGTGTAATAATAGGGGCCCGTTGGCACCCTTTGGGTACGATACCAAAAGTATGGCCCAGTATTTTCAGTCACGTTCTTGAGAACGTGACTGAAAATACTGGGCAGGATTGCTTGCGGTCGGCTTCGTCCTTATTTATTTCCCACTATATTTTTACTACAATGCAGTGGGGGGTTGGATGTCGTATTTCGTTATGCACTAGTGTTGCTACTTGATTTTTATTGTAGTTCTTAGTTCATTGACCTGTGACCGCTTGTATGTCCCTCGTTAGTGTTTTACTTTGACTGGGAATATTGAAGTGTGTGTGTTGTGTAAGTAGTGGTTTGCGATTTTTGGATTGTTGCCTGAGTTACATTTTATCCTTTGTGTCGTTTGGCTAACACAGTAGGTAGCATATAGCAGCGCCACCCCGACTCACTGGTGAATCATCGCAGACAGTTCCGACTAACGGTGAATTATATGAGGCACCAAGTTCCGACCCACTGACACCTCAACTGACACTGAGAAGCATCGCATTATACAAGACTTCAGCGACCTGCGAGTGATGTGGCTACAACTACATCACACATCACAAAATCCTGCATCGCGCAAGCAGAGTTTACCGCGCAAATAGCATATTTACAACGTCCCGTTATCAATCTTTGGGAAGTTGCCCACCAGACACAACACCTGTCTGGTCGAAGGATCCTCCGTTTTCCATTGAGTATGAGTGTACTTTACACCCTGTTCCTCATACCTCTATACTATTTTTAAGTACTGTGTTATTTATTTCATTTGTCACCTTTTTTATAGTATCATATAAGCATGAGAAAAATTGGATAGCCGGTGTAAAGCTTTACATACGCTAGCTGTATACACAAGTTTTGACTTTGTTTAAATTTGTTGCTGATATAGTCATCTCCGGCATTTAGCCAGCCATGTTGAGGTCAGCTTCCAGTCTGACCGGGTACAGCTGAATACCAGTATTTAACATGGAGCCCCTGCCTACCTGACCTCCACAACCCAATAACTGGGGAAAAACAACCACCAGTCTTAACAAGGGGTGTCGTATATATACCACTTGGTAAGACTGGGTGTCAGACTTTCGGGCTTATGACGACCAGTAACGACTGTCAAAGATCAAACTCAGAGTTTTTATCCCAATTAAACCATTAAGAGGCACTTTTGAATTGTCAAGGAGTCGGTCAGTTAGAAAGTCCATCTCAAAACGTAAATCTCTATGGAGAAGAACGGGCAAGAAAGTTTAAGGACACTCTTTTGAATCAAGATATTACAAAATCCTGGGTACCTACATTATTCTTGTTGCTTCTATGCACGGCTAAGCGTAGCTTAATCTGATCTAACGACCCATGCGGCTATTATAAATTTGTTACGAGCCCCTAAGTTGCTTAGAAACTATATAAAAAAAACATGAAACACGTATTTTTTTATCTATGCTGAGTTCTCTATTCAAATCACAGGTTCTACTTTATGTACTTTTATCTAAGGTTTTCTTTTTATTAGATTCGATGAGTTTTTTTTTTTGTTTTCTATTTCTTTTCCGCTTTTGCATACCTTTATATAGTATATGTTGCCTCGAAAGCGTCTGTAAAGATTATAACATATTCGATTGCGCAACTATTTACTAAAATAATTGTTATTTCACCTTAAAGTGGATGATCCTGCCCTCTTTGGGACAAGTTTACAACCAATTGCATGCATCTGAAAATGTGTATGGATTTCTGTGAGATTTTATAATACAGCGCAACCGTGCCGAAAAAGCAATTGCAATTTTATGATCAACCACTGAATGTAATAATTTAATACGCGAACTAAATAAGTTTCAGAACTAAAATGGGTACAAACCATAAAGTAAAAAGATTATTTAACACAGCAATTTACTAATGAATACCTGTTGTTTGAAAAAAAAAACAAAATTGCCTAGCCAAATCAAATCAAATCAAAAGTCATTTATTCAAACTAGGCTGAGAGTCAGCACTTTTCGAACGTCAAAATTACATAAGACAGTCCCCCAAAACGCCCGCCCTTCACCACTTCCTAGTGCTTTAGCTGGGAAGAAGAAGTGGCGCAACAAACTCCCCAGCAGCACAGCTGTCTGTTTAGTTAGAAAACCATTGAATTATATAATTATAAGGTAATCAAAAAAACCGAAACACAAAAAAATAACATATTAAATTATCTGCCATATTTAAGCTAGCCACGCCAATATACCCAAAACAGAAACCAATAAAAAAATCAATGAAAAAAACAACATAACTTAATACACAAATAAAAGCCTCCAGGCATAAGGGGCGTGACATGACGTGACAAAGCCGTATCCTAGGCCCTTCTGGGCCCTAGTGGTGGATTACGGCCCACTCGCTCTCACCGAGAGGAGGCCTGTGTCCCAGCAGTGGGAGCGTTATAGTCAATTTATGTTATCCAATAAAATAACATAGTGTGTTGCTATTAATGATACAAAGTATAAACAGGAAATTATAAAAATACAGTTAAGACTGCATTTATATAATTTCTCTTGGGACTTAAAAATATTACCTACGGGGCAATAGTCAAAACAGTTGCATGAGCAAGGCCTCTAAATTGACCAGTTGGAACACCGAAGATTTTTCCTGCTAACCCATTTCAGACGATTGCATATCGATAGGCATTACATTGTGACTCAAATTCCAGACGCAGGAGTTCCGCCTTATAGATAACACTTTTCACACCAAAATTATTAAAAGAACTTAGTCGTGTGTCATACATTACTATGTTTTTTTTTTTTGTGTAACGGATGGCAAACAGTAGTATAATATAAATAAACAGAAATAACTTAGCAAATGTACTACCCTCTACATTTTCCAAAGACAAACAATCATCTCATATTTATAACATATCTTCACAGCAAAAACAAAAACCATCCCACAGTAATCGGATTCCTCATTAAACGCGATGCAATCAGATCTCAAACCAAATTAAACATGCGAAAAGGAGATTAAGGAACAGGATCGCTTGCCCTAATTATCTAGCAAGTTTTGCCCGAAGAAAACCGGAGACTCCAGAGAGGTTCTGTTTCAAACATTCAATACCGGTAAAGTGAGATAGGTTCTGAACACGTATTCAATAACCCGTTAGCTGTTCGAAAAGCATTCCCTGTGGTGTTGACTGTAATAAGGTGGTTGGTCTTCACGGGAATGTGGCGATGGCAGTTCACTACTGAATATCTTGCTGTTTGGAAGGCGAAGGGCTAAATGTCGTATTTAGCACGGTGCGGCCGGTATTGGTCTGTCAGCGTCACGTTTATTTACAATATTTATCACTATTAACTATTTTCACAAGGTGCTAATTCAAATGATTAACTAACTAACTATACAAACAAATACAAAATGAAAAGATCACTTAGGCGTCCAACTACTCGGAAGCGCGCCCAGGAGACCATCTGAAAACGTGCCCATAAGACAGGCAATATTGCCACGTTGAATGGCAATGCTAATTCTTTGGTTGTCTAAAAGAACGAGGCAGGTCTTTATACTTATATACAACTTTATATACTTGAATATGTTTGCCGAATTAATACTTAATGCTAATTCCTTCTCTGTATAAAGAGAGGCCTTTGCAGTTACAGACCGGTATGATTGTGTTTTCAAACCTACAAAACAAGATGACGAAGTTTCCCTACACTCACTTACCAGCTTCTCCTATCTCTGTTTCCCGTAGCTTGGAGAGATGACAAACTTTATGTATCAAAGACGGAGAAATCGGCTAATGGCCGCTATAACAGCAGCTCGGCAATATTGGCAGCGTTGCAAACGTGCCACCAACAGTTTTGCATTCATTCGGCGTGAGCTGAATAAAGATAGTTTGTTTGTTCAGTTTTCGTTGTAATGTCGCTTCAGTTGGCACAGATGTGGTTTCTATTGAAAATTTTCGTTTGATCAAGAATTGGTTTTATTTAGTTTTTTTTGCTGGCTGTTGGCTCACACCGCAGCATTATTCATACTTTTAGCAGTTTTTAAACGCAAGGTCCGATTCGAATGATTTAAAGATACATGTACAGAATCAACCTTAATTTTGAAACTATTTAGTTGGATAAGGATTAATGTCAATATACAAATGACGACAAGGGACTAGTGACTCAGCAAAAAGCCGCACGCGTCGACCGAACAGGTTAAGCTACGCTTGGCGAGGTCGGGTCGTGGATGGGTGACCATCTTTACACACCGAGACCCCTTAGTGCCTCGATTCTACCCGTGTTTTGATTGACTAATTTGAACAAAAATCGTTGTTGTGACTTAGCTATAATAGTTAGACACATAATTTATAGACTTGCGGACTTTTTGTGGGTAATAATGCATAATATGCATAATCAGCCTATTATGTTTTTGACTTTTATAGGCAAATTGTTGATACCTTGGGTTATATTATTGGAATGTTCGTAGAAGGATCTCATTTTTTCTATATGAAATGCTTCCCATGTTACTCACTGATAATGTAGCTTTATTCTTTTTTTTCTTTCGCTTTAAATGAAGGGTTTTTTTTATTTCACACCACGCCTAACAAGTCGACAACAAAAACTCGTATCGTTATGGATGCGAGTGCTAACTGATAGCGACAAAGAAAAATATGTTTTTGAAATCGGTTAAGCATTTGTTGAGTGTATCCATTAACAACATTTAAAAAAACTTTTCTTTTTAAAATATTTGTATAGATTTAGATAATTTCATAACGATATATATTATGACTTCACTTATAAAGCTAATAGAGTACACAGTCACGTAAATATATTAATATTAATACGTATATATTTACGTATCTATTATTTAGGATATACGAGTATACGATATATTTTAATGATGTAAGTACAATAAAGTCTCAACAACGTTTTTTTTATAACCGCCCTTTTGGTATATTCTATAAGTAAAATGAGACCAAAAGGGCCTAAAATATGTAGTCCAAAAATGCATAGTTTCGAAGATATCATCAATATTTTTATGTGTGTAGGGTACCTTATTTTATTGATAAATACGAATGATTCATTTTCATTCAAACCAATCATTCATAATTAAAGCTAAGAAAATGCGACATTGTCATTTTTCAGGTAAGGGTGTTTTACATTAATTATCGTGACTTTGTCAAGATATTTTGGATGAAACATGAAAACGAAAAAAAAAAACTTAATTGAAAAATAATTCAAATGTCAGTTGATTGATATGGTCTCATTCATACCCTAGTGCTATGGGTGGCATATAAAAAAACACCTTATTTATGCAAATAAAGAAATAATAATAAATAATGAGCCAAAATTTCAAAACTTAGAGATTTCTTGATAGTGACAAGCATTTCGTTCACGTTTTCTCCCAGCATTTTCGGTTTTAATAGTTAATATCCGCTATCCATCGGGTTATCGGAACGCTGTGTGCCGGGAATAGGTCGCAGAGCTTGTCAGTTGCAATCGAACACCCGATGCATTTTATTGCCTTATTTTATAGTTTTTATCTGCTCTTTGAATTTTTGATGTTAAATCCGGGTTATTTGTTACTGAACAAATTGATACCCTACTTCAGTTTGCTGTGTCCATGTGTGCTATTTCATACAACTGTCAAATAATGACAGTTGTAATTTGAATAAACAAAATCAAAAAAATCAAAATCAAAATATTTAATTTCACATAGACCTACATGGGCACTTATGAAACGTCAGATTCTAGGTGCACGGTTCCAATTGGTCGTTTCCCATGGAGAAGAGCCGGCAAGAAACTCCATGGTTACTCTTTTAAAAATATGTCTTTTACAATATTTTCCAATTACAGTGATTAACAGGTATGGGAGGACAGTGTAGGCCTGTCAACAGGTACCATATGTTAAACAAATAGACAATTGTCTATAATTTATAATCCACAGGGCCTACGACGTTCTCACATTTACAAAATATAAAATAATCTAATAAAGTAAAATCAAAAAATAATTAAAAATTTTAGGTATATAATGTCAAATAATGAAAGAATTATGTCAGAGATATGTAAAAGTCCATATCTAATAATAAAAAATAAAAATTAAACACCATTAAACAACGGACCATTACCATACCTCAGAATCGTGCATGGATGCGTTTTTAGCCTCAAACCTCAGATACACTAGGGAATATCCAGACTGATTCACGACAAAAACAAAATAGTTTTGTAGGGCTGCTCTAACCAAAAGTCATAAAAAAAACGTAATTTTACCCTAAAACCAACATACAATTTTTTTATATGAAAATTTGCTCCCACTGAGAAACTTCCTGTTTATACGTTGTCATTAATAACTGAGTAAGCACAAAGGCTCGGGAACTCGGGAAGTACGGACGAAGCCTATTTCTTTTATATTGCTCGAAATAGATCAACGGTTTAGAGGACAATAGTGATTGATAAGTGGGTTAGTGTTGAGGCGATTGGCTCATAAATCACTGTACAACAGTAGTCACAATCACAGTAGTGAACAACTTACTACTTTTTGTAGCAGAACTATTCTGTTATGGTTATGAAAGTAGTATTATAGCGATCAACATCACTGTACTATGTGTATACAACTAGTACAGTGATGTTGATCGCTATAACCTGAACCATTCCTGTATGGGTCACGTATTGACCAATCGCAGTGTGAAATATGTTTATAGCATAAGCATAATCAGAACATAATGTTCCCACTCCTGGGACACAGTCCTCCTCTTTGTGAGAGGCAATGGGCCGTAATCCACCACTCGGCGGGTTGGTAGATGTTCCATTTCTTCGTATTTTTTATTCTAGGTCATGATAACAGACGCCATAAGACATAATACTGTGGAAAAAAAATCAAAATCAAAAGTCATTTATTCAAATTAGGCTTAGAGTAAGCACTTTTCGAACTTCAAAATTACATAAGACAGTCCCCCAAAACGCCCGCCCTTCACCACTTCCTAGTGCTTTAGCTGGGAAGAAGAAGTGGCGCAACAAACTCCCCAGCAGCACAGCTGTCTATTCAGTTAGAAAAACCGTTGAATTATACAATTATAAGGTAATGATACGGGACTGATGTTCTGGGGCCGCCAGCGGTCTGGGCAGAGACGTCGAATCGGATATATCGGTGATCCGACAACGTCTCCACCTCCGCGGCGACACGCCAGTCGCGGACACGGCTCGCAACAGCAGGCCTCGCGAACGACACGTCCACTATGGATCCGCCCCGCTGCCACACGCACGTGTGGAAGGAGCCCCGGTTCAGGACGACCAGTCCAGTCGTGATCGCCCACTCCTCCAATGCCTCACCCTTAGCATTGGTCAGTTTCTCGATCGCTGAGGAGTAGTCATTTGGACAACAAACTAAACAGGGCCTGCATAACCTTCTGGCAGTGCAGGAAAATGATAGGTAAAAAGTGGGGACTATCCCCTAAAATTATACTATGGCTGTACACCACAGTGATCCGCCCCATGATCACCTATGGGGCCGCGGTATGGTGGCCCCGAACCAAGCTGGCTACAGCCTCAACAAACTACAACGCATGCAACGACTAGCCTGCATGGCGGCTACGGGCTGAATGAGGACCACTCCTACTGCAGCAGTTGAAGCCATGCTGGAACTGCCACCGCTCCACCTGTTCATACAGCAGGAAGTGACACTGGCGGCGGTACGTCTTAAGGCACTAGATCTCTGGGGTATGAGAGCCACACCACACACCGTGCTACTTGAGGGACTCAACAAGGAGTTTTTCATTACGAAAGCTATTAATGATCGGGTACCCAAACAATTTATCTTTGATAAAAAATACAAGATCCAGCTTCACGAGGATCGTAGGTGCGAGAGTTTGTGCAAAACAGGTAATGGCACAGGTGCTGGAGTCTTCTCGGAGGACCTCAACATTCACATAGCCACACCATTGGGGGCCTATAACACAGTGTTCCAGGCCGAATGCATGGGTATTTCTCTGGCTGCGTCGGCTATCATGGCCAGGGAAGTTAGGGACCACTCGATCCGGATACTCTCAGACAGCAGGGCTGTTTTGCAAGCGCTGAACAGCCACACAGTTGAATATGGGCTAATATACGAGTGTCACCTGCGCCTTAATCAGGTGGGTAGCCTCAATAACATAACCATTCAATGGATCAAAGGACACAGCGGTTCGCTGGGCAACGATGCAGCCGACGAACTTGCCAGAAGGGGGTCTAGTGAGGCACCAGTGGGACCTGAACCCATCTTGCCACTCCCCTTCGGGTACTTACGCACTCTGGTAAGGAAGCGCACCAGGGAACAACATCAAAAACTATGGTCGGAACAAGGTGAGTGCAGGCAGGCTAGTGAAGCACTCCCTGCTATTGACGGCCGCATCACGAAACAGGTTCTCCGACTACCCATACAACAGCTGCTTATAGTTACGGCAGCTTTAACTGGCCACGGGTCTTTTAATAAACACCTCTTTGTCATAGATTAGACATAGATTAGACATTTTAAAATTGTTTATCTGTTATTTATTTACATCATTTCATTCACTTTTATCGTGTCATCTCATCAGTCACCTAATTTTAACGTTACAATATTATCAAAATTGAATTGTGTTGTTTTTTATATCTTATATGGGTCAAGGACCTGAAATAAATGAATTTTATTTTTTATTTCTTTTTTTATAGGAGTCACAGACAGTCCGCTGTGCAGGGCCTGCATGGAAGTGGACGAGACAGCCTGCAGCTCATGTGCTTCTACACTGCCCGGTGGTCGCCACATAAAGGGCAAAGTACTTCGGTAACCCAGGTACCCTACGCGAGGTTGTCAGTAACACCAAGGCGTTGCTAGCCTTCCTCGAGGAGCTGGGGTGGATCGAATGATCGATTTTCCCACCGTACGCAAAATACGCGCATTGTCGTGGAGTTACGGACACCAGCCCGTATTACTTATTACCTATTTGTTCGCATTACGTAAAGATAATGATTATAAGTTGCGAACCATTTCGAAAGAACAGCCAGACTATTGTTTACATGTAAGACATCCGTATCTTTTGTATCTATTTAAAATATAAGAGAAGTTTCAGCAGAGAATCAAATTATATGTGATAAGTTAGCCATTATCTAAGGAAGGTAATTAAAATCTCGATGATAAAATCGACTATGTAAATTCCCATTTGAATTAAAATGTGGCAACATCTGGTCTAGCATGTTTTTTTATAGATTTAACTCAATGCTGGCTCAATATGCAATATGCTGCTTCAATATCTTTATCCGTATGTTTTAAATTCCTCTCTGACCTCTGCAAGTGTGACTGGTAGTAATAAATGTTTTTCCTGTTCCACTAGGAGCATCCTGGAAGAACACTTTAGCCTGACTGAGCCCTACGCTTTGAAGAACGGTGTTGAAAATTTTCCTTTGCTCAGAGCAGAACTCAGAGACGTGGTCATTTACAATGGTACTCATTGCGCTTAGGTCGTAATTAGTTTCGGCGGCGTATTCCCGATTTCCGCGGTTTTGATGTGCCAATGATTGCGGAGCCGGTAACTCATATCCGACCAGTAGATTGCCACCGATGGGAGTTATCACATCTTGAAGTGACTAAGGACAACTGTTTAGAACGCGTTCATCATTTTGTTCAATGCCGCATAGCTCGTTAAAATGTCTTCGGGTAGATGATGCCGATATTTCTTCCACAGCAGAACTGGGTTTGCAGTTCCAGAAAACACTAAAATGATGGCAAACAAATGTCGCAGACGACTGGGACTGTCGCTGGCTCTTGCCCCCGCCAGAGTTTCTTCTCAGTGTTGTTCACCGTCAAGAAGGTCACGTGCTTCGCGGGCTACGTGTATTGTGGGTTACTATACATCATCAACCGTCCTCAGGAACGCAAACGACGCACTGAGACGTATTAGACTCTAAAACCCGGTTAAAAGTCAGTTCCAAAATGGTCCCGCTTCCTAGAAATTAGCCTGATCTGCCGATACCCAAGGTATTAAGGAAAAATGTGCGGCCATATTTCATAGTTTCCACCGAAGATTTTCAACGTGAATATTGCAGAATAAGGTAATGATTTATTTCAATTAATAGTTTTTTCTAAAATAATTTATTTTATTTATGGGAATGGTGTTCTTGTATTTTTGTTTCGGCAATATTTTTCACTTATCTTTCTAACAATCAATTTCAGAAAAGGCTAATAGTGAAATAATCGGGCGTTATTGGATTATAACTAGTTTATCTTTTAGTAGGATATATATTTGTTATGAATTATGAAAAAAAAAAAAATTGCCACTTTTTGCCCCTTATATGTATTTCCCCTATTTTTTTTGGTTCTATGATCTCCTTACAACTTTTTGGATTTAAATTTTTCTAGGAAAGTCAAGGGCTCGAGTGGTCTACAGCATGGTTCGTAATTCTTCTGGTGATTGTACGACTAAAAAGCTTGATGAAGTCAACGGAAACTTAATAAATGATTCTTCTTTTGACTTGGAAAATTTGCGACATTCAAGCATGATTTTAAGCCAAGATGGCAAACAGGACTAAACCATTTTTTAAACAACGATCTATAAGGCACTCTCGAAATACCTTGGAAAAGACTGAGCTCAATAATGAAATGAATGAGATGTTTTCTCTGCTAATAAACTGCAACATGTTTTAACAATCTCGATAAAGTGAGGTGCTCAGAGGTAAACATGGAGGGCATTCAATTCTTCATGCTAGAATCAGATTTTTAGAAAGCCTTCTTCATGCCGCATATAAGATTCCTGTAGGGAATTGGCAAATTAGGTCGCAAGAGAAAAAGACATCGTAAAAACTAAAAAGCCTGCAATTCAAGAAAGGTTTCGAGATGAACTTGGTATTTTGGCTGATATTCCAAAAGCTGGTTTTGTCAATACCAATGATGGAAATACGAGTACGAAATTTTTAAATGATCTGAAGGGGCTTCCACTATAAATAATATGTAGGAATAATAAAATATGAAAATAATACTCTGGCATCAATGAAAAAAGGTTCGCAAAAATTTTGGAAGTTTGACATAATTATTGAATAGTTTTCTTCATTCTGTGACAGTACAGAAGAACTTTATGTTAGCTTATACAGCTGTCATCCGATGCCACTCATAGAGAAAAACGCTTTGTTTCCAATCGGGACTTTGTTACAAGAAGCAGCATAAGTTAAGAACAAGCATTTTCTAGGAATGTATATCTGGACTGGCACAAGCAGCTCTCTAAGCACACTTCGATGTTAACGCGGAATTGGCCATCCACTACGACGCCTCGGACAAAGCCATCGGTGCGGTTCTGCAGCAACGACAAGGAGATGCGTGACCCCTAGCATACTTTTCAAAGAAGCTTAGTTCCCAACAAACAAAGAACAGTCCCTCCTACAATCGGGAACTACTAGCCATTTATGAAGCTGTGCGCTTTTTCAGTCACATGGTAGAGGCACGAATATTCACAATATTTACAGACCACAACCAAATAACATTTGCTTTCAATACAAGAAGAGATAACTGTGCACCACAACAATTCAGGTATCTAGACTACATCAGTCAATTTTGCGTGGACATCAAGTACGTTCTAGGAAAGGACAACGTTATAGGGGACTGGTTGTCGTGTATCGAAGAGCTGTCATCAAATAACATAGACTACCGGGCTCTTGGGCTGGACCAGGCAACGGACGAGGAACTGCAAGATCTACTACAAAGCGGTTGTTATTGAGACTGGAAAAGGTCAAGGGTCCAGATTCTCACACGTTTGTGTATTGCGACACTACCACGCTAAAATACCGCCGACAAGCAAACTCAAACTCTGAAACTCAAATAATTTATTTCAATTAAACCATTTACAGGCACTTTTGAATTGTCAAGGAGTCCGTCAGTCAGAAATATAAAGCTAGTTGCCCATTCCAAAGCGCAGTAGGTACCTATGGAGAAGAACGGGCAAGAAACTCCATGGACACTCTTTTAAATAATATTGTTGTTACAAACATATTAGTTACATCGATTAATATTGACACTATAAGTGAGAACGATGTACAAAAACCGTACACCTTAAAAGCGTCCAGAGTGCAGCAAAACATTATTAAAAACAATTAAAAAAAATTATTATTAAAATAAGCCGTGGCAGCTAAGAGATGACCAGTCCCAACTGACGGCGCCCGTTCACGAACATGACGCATGGATCAGCACCATTCCGCTCAACCATTTTGAAGGGAGCTAAATGATCCGTCACACGCGCCACCGTCAGCGGGACATTTGAGTGAGCATGACATACTAACAGCTGCCAGGGCACATTCAAGTCAATCTATGACATTACCCGGTAAACGGTAGCTCTATAGTACAAAGTAGTCACATCTGTGCAATGCATCTATATTAAAAAATGGAGATTGAGTTAATATAATGCAAATATATTCTTACAATCTTCAGCAGCTTCAACAGTATTTCAAATTTCAATTAATTAGTTGTGGTGTGGAGCAGGACCAGTATTAAGCCAGGCATTTTTATCAGTTATGTAATCCCCTAACCTATAATATGCCTGCCTGCATAGTGTGCGTTTGACAAAGGATTTGAATTTCGTCTCATTCAGTTGAAGTATGTGGGGAGGTATTTTATGATAACATTTTAGACAGTACCCCATGAAAGATGAGTCTACTTTAGCCAGTCTGAAACCTGGTTGAACTAATAGGTCCCGATTTCTAGTACTATAATTATGTCTTTCACCTCTTATACTGTAAAGATTTAATTTTTTTCTTACGTACATGATGTTTTTATAGATGTATTGACAAGGTACCGTCATGATGTTAATATCCTTAAACAATTCCCTTAGAGAATCGCGCCTGCGGAGATTATATATAGCATTTGAGGCACTGCACAACCTCAGCCACACAGGCGCAAAAGATACAGTTCGTTTAATCACACAGCGATTTGCATGGCCTGGCATTAAAAATGACTGACAACAGTGGATTCAAGAATGCCTACTGTAGGCATTCTCGAACCCACTGTTGTCAGTCCTTTCAGCGAGTCAAAATACATCGTCATACAAAGGCACAACTTCAAACATTCAGCTTACCATCTGCTCGTTTTCGGCATGTTCACATGGACTGCCCTTTACCGCTTTCTTCTGGTTACTGGTACAGACAGTACCTTTGACCGCTTCACAAGCTGGCTTGAGGCATATCCACTCCAAGTCATCAAGGCGGTGCCACCGCCTTCTTGTCCAGCTGGGTGGCCAGGTTCGGCTGCCCCGAGCTCATCACGACAGATCCAGGTCGACAATTCGTGTCACCTCTATTTAAAGCGATGGCGGTGCTCATAGGCGCCACACATCACACCACCACGGCCTATCATCCCGAGGTCAATGGCATTATTGAAAGGCTTCACCAAACTTAAGGCTGCTATAACCTGTCACACCAACAACCGATGGATGGAGGTGCTGCCTCTGCTTCTCCTGGGCATCCGCGGCTCGTGGAAAGAAGATCTCCAGACTTCAATAGCAGAACAAGTCTACGGCGAGCCACTATGCTTGCCTGGCCAGTCCTTCACAAGCTCTTCACCGGTTCCAGTACACTATGCAGACTCCGCGACCACATCACAAAACTCACACTTCACCGAACTACTTGGCACACCGCTCGCGCGCTCTACATACCCAAAGATATTGCCACGTGCACTCGCGTGTTTCAGCGGCAGGTGCATACAGTCCCATGCAAGCTTCGTACTTAAGCCCGTACAAAGTCATACGACGAGTATCAAAGTCTTACGACATAAATTGCAAGGAAATACAGCGACCGTTCGATAAATCGATTAAACCAGTATACATAGCCAGTAATGACACACCGGCACAGGCCGTGGGCAACACACCAGCGCCAACAAAAGAGGGGGACGCAAACCAGGCTCCGGTCAAGAAGACGATGACCTGCCTTCGAGAACATTCCGGAGAAATCAACACAGTGGCGCGGGTGGCAGCCAGCGGCACTCTTCCGTTGGTTGTCGACTCGCGTTCTCGCTTTTGATTTGCTTTATATTCGTTATTGTTAGTTGTAGTTTTTCATAATTGTTTGTATTTTATTTAGATCTGTTACTAGTTTTAACGTAGAAAATAAACTCATAGTGTAATTCGTTGTTTCCGACTTATTTATTAGTGCACCGTAAAATTGCCTTTCATCACATAAGCGTAACGCTCACTGTCGCTTGCATAACACAAACACTTTCACTTCAATCCATCACTGTCACTTCAATCCATGGTGAAATTCCGGATAGCTGCAGTAACACAAAGTTTTATATGTCTAGATACACTAAATTTTAGTAATACCTACGACTGACTGACTCACTCACTCACTCATCAATACCTCTAGAGCCCTTCTCGATGTCCTAGTATCGTATAGTAGTATCTGAAATTCGATATGCGGGCTAGGATTTGTTCACAAACAAACAAAAAATACTTTCAGCCTTCAACCCCCGTAAATAGAGGGGCAAGTCTGTATATCCTACGGATAAACTATATATAATAGCACCGATTAAATAATAAGAAATAGCGCACCCTACAAAAATAAATGAAATCTTATCATCATAGTTTACGTCTAGTTCAATAAGTATAGACTCACAGACTGACACACGATATTTAATTACTTTAACAACTAAAATTGCATGGGAAATACATAAATACACATTGCCATTCATAGACTGCTAAAAACATAACCCTTCCATTTGGGTTTAACGTAGTCGGGTAAAGAGGATGTCACTTGAAATACTCCCACATGTTAAGAGAGATTGATGTTTGCGAGAAGTGTTTATATAACGGACTTGTCTTCTACACTCAAAGCCTCAGAGTTTAAATAGTCTTTGCCAGATACACTAGGTGGCGCCAATGCGTCCGTAGCACAGAATAAGAGCAAAGTTATTGGTAAAAAAGTAAAGACGGTTTTTTTTTAGTTTCTGAGAACATAATAAATTTTCAGCTGTTTCGTGGACTATGAAAATAGTCGTGAATGAAAGATTTTCTAAGATTGTTTTTTTATCCTTTTCATATTTGCAAATTTTTGGCCATAAAAGGCGTTTTTATTTTAATTTTGTAAAGCCCAAGAAGAGTAGTTTTGAGAGCTCTTGAGTGATAAGGATAGAAGCACTTAAAACAATACTAATACTTACAAAAAGGCTGAGCCAAAAAAAATATTATTATAACTCCATAACCTCGTTTGTTCACATACTCGCACGACATCGATAAAATATGTTTTTTGTGAATCAAATAGAATTTCGAATTCCGATGACCCAGTTTCTTTACCCAAACGAAATTATTTCCTTTATTTTTATTCGTTAAAAGGAACTTCCAAAACGTAAGAATTCAATTATTTCGCTTATGTGCATAGCATATTTTAAGAAAAGATCTAATGGAATTACGATTACGTTGATCGGCTTGTATTTTCCTCATACTATTTCATAGAAGCAAATAATTAATGTATACTTTTCAAAAGAGCATATCAATACGAGTAATGAGACATAAAAATTAAATCAAAATGGGTAGTAAATTATCAATTCATCAATCATGCGACGAAAAAAATTGCTGCACGGAACCATCTACGGCGTAGCGGCCTACGCCGTAGCCGCTCGTAGGCAGCTACGTAGGTCTGCACCACGGACACGAGCTTGATTCACATCAAGTGTAGACGTCAACACGGGATTCATCGGGACGACGGGATTTCATCTAAAAAGGGCCTTTGAAACCAAATCATAATCTTGGATCTAGTTTTCTTCTTGAATGTAATTTTGCCTTGTTTTTATTTTAATAAAATATAATTAAGTTTTATATAAATTGGAGCCGTAAACTTTAATGTTTATGTAAATATTGTCTGCAGACTAAAGGTGTTCTTGACAATCTTTATTAGTTTGTTTTTCCTACTGGAAAATATGAATACTCTTGCAATTTATATTAAGATTTAGGTCACATAACAAATACTTACAAACAGAAAGTATGAGGCAATTTCGCCAAATACGGGTTTATTATAGGTAGGGAAATAAATAATAAAGAAGTACTAACGCTAAGCCAATTATTTGATCAGTTTTTCGATAAAGTATTCATTATTCAGCATTCTCATTTCACCGCTAAAATATGTTAACTCCCGTGCGATAAAATCGACTTGACCTCAATACCGGATAAAGCCGGTTCGGTCCGGACGAAACCAGCCATCTTTTGATAACAATTGTCTGCGCTCTGCCTTACTACTATAGAGGGCGTTTGAGAATTGGCCGTTCAGAATTTTATTCCATGTTTGGTTGATACAACCTTATCGTTTTGGGAGCATGTGTGGTGTGTCTTTGAATGATAGGCAACAATGCGGTTTAAAAGAAGAAACGTGACAAAAATTTAAAAGAGTATGCTTTAGATGGTTTGGTCATGTTGAGAGGATGAATGAAAGGAGACTAACAAAAGGTATTTACAAGGCAGATATGCGTGGAAACGCCGGGAGGGGACGCCCTAGGAGGATATATAGTGACCTTATTAGTGATGTGCTTCAGAAAGGTCATTTGCGTAGTACTCGCAACCGGCGCTCGTGTATGAAGATGTATGAACATAAACGAGGCAAAAGGAGTATAGTCTGTGAGGATCGTAACAGGTGGCATTCTGTGATTTCTGCCTACCCCAATGGTAAGAAGGCGAGAGTTTATGTATATGTATAGAAATTTATTGTTTAGCAAATGGACACCCTACGTCAATTTGTATTTGTTTTAGTCATTGCCTGCAACTGTCAAAGAATGGTTAGTAGTTAGTTTGCTTAACAATTAATTTATCTTGCTTTACTTAGGATTATACTCGGCTGAAGTGTAGATGGAAGAAAATCTACCACGACAATTTATATAAGTAATGGATGTACCCAGAAAGAGACAGGTCAAGTCTAAACTGGATCTTTCTTCCAAAGGCCCTGCGTTGCGTCTAAACATGGCTCTGCGTTGTTAGACTCACATAAAATAATGTAATGACTAACAGAGACCATGACTTCTGAGATTTTGCAGCATTTCTTCTCAGGAATCAGTAAGCTAGGAAATGCCGAAATGACGTCATATAGATTCAAAATACTTTGTAAATACCCTCATTATACCTGTACCGTTGCATGCACCTGTAAGCACAATGTTTTGTGTGGCTTATATTGTGCGCTGCCGTACCTAAATTGTGATTTTACACAAAAATTACAAGTCGTTTACCAGAAAGAATTTTACTTGGTTTAATGTTTAGAATGCGTAGATGATGGATATGTGGTCTCTTCCAATCCCTGTATTTCAAAAAGTAGCCCTCAACTTTTAATGAAAATTGAGAGTCATGTAGATGGCTATTTGATTAAAATTATGTGACATTGAAACGCACACAAGTTAAATTGCCTTCAAACTAAGCCGCTCTACACACAGACAGGGGATCAATTGTTTAGCAGGTTGACATAAAATGCAGTTAATTTCTTAAACTGTCAAACAATGACAGATGGGATTTAGAACGTACGAGAAATTTAATTTGGTACTCACTTTGGCACATAAAAACTTTACATGGTGCGGTGTGGCCACACGTCTACTTTTCATGACATTACTTTTTACTTTAAAGAAGTCTTTCGGAGCTTCACGCATATACTGCTACTAGGATATTTTGCCATCAAATGAGGGAGTGCTGTTAACATTGGTGCTAATAGTTTTAGGTAGACGGTTATTCATATTCTGTTGGCCCAAAACTTTGCTACTTCCACGGCGTTATCGGAGGTAGCGCAGAGGTCATTTGGGCTGCATGTTTTGGGGCACAGAGGGGTGGATAGGAGGTGGAGCATATTTTGTAACTCAGCTTCACATACACACACGGCTGCCGATCCGATCAAGTAGCCGACCGACGACTTACGCCTTGCCACTTGGGATGTCTTAAAATATCAAGATGGCGGAATTAGTTCCGATTTAGGCCACGAGTCAAAAGAACCGAGTAGCGCTAAAGCGACGTGCTTTCAAAAAAATAGAAAACAAAAACATAACGATCGCACTGCGCTGTGTGAAGCACCTCTTACAGCTTCATTATACAAAGTGACTCTGTTTAGTTGTGTTTGAGTTTAGTCTGTTGGTTTGTCTTGTTTTGTTACCCAAAACTAATTCGGTATTCTGGACTCAACTGAGAGAGATGGCATAGTGAGTGTTTTTGAATGCTGCATAAATTATTTATATTTTAAAAAAACCGGCTAAGTGTGAATCGGACTCGCACATGAAGGGTTCCGTACCACCGTACAACATAAAACGTTACATAATCAAAATAAAAAACCGTATCTAGTTTTAGGAACCCGTTTAATATTTTTCATTTACACATTTAGTGAAAGAAAATGTCGACCTACTACGGTAAATGAGGTACAGCCCAAAAATAAATCATTTCAAGTAAGGTAAGTTGGTAACGCCGTCACTTTTAAAAAGTTATCAAATTTAAAGTAGAGCCAATCCTTTAACTTTAGTGAGGAATCAAGTCACTGGTTTTTAGTGTTTTGTCATGCAATAGTTGAATGGAACGACCAAGCCATACGTTTTGCCCAAGATGCAAGGTTTCTAGAGTTAGGACTTGTAGAGTTAGGGGCTACATCAGACCTGATAACTATTTAACAGTGAAAGCGTTATGTAAGTCTTGCAAACATAAAAAAAAAAATCGGGGAATTTAATTTTGTAAGGTGCATTTATTTTTACTTAAGCTGTGAAATTGTACTTATATTACACATATATGTTAAAATCATAACCATTATTTCCAGTATAGTCGAGTTAAAATTGTATTTTTTTCACTCCAGCAGTAACTTTCTTCATAGCCAACGAAAAGAAGTTCCTTCTTTCTTTAATCTATCTTTCATAACAAATGAAAGTAGTAATCCTGGGGGTTGTAGGGTGGAAAATACAGAAATCGTCTTTTTTGTTTGTTGTTTGTGTGCCAAATTTCAGCTTTTGGAACCTCGGGAAGTGCCCTAGAGGTTTTGATGAGCGAGTGAGTTAGTTCAGTCAGTGACGAAATCGACGTATTTTAGGTAATACTAACACCCAAAGTACAAAAAAATCTGTATGTTTTTCAAAAATTTAGGATCAGTAGTTTCGGAGATCTTTATCTCCGAAACTACTGATAACTATTATTAGTTATTTATTAAAATATATTTTAATAAATAACTACAAAACTGTTTGTTTTATCGTTCAACAAAAAAATTACATATCGCAACAAGCCCTCATTTGATACGTCGCACGGTGCAGTCTGGTAAACTTTTAATTTTAATATTCTAGTTTGCCACCCAAAAGTGACCCCATGTTTGGCTCAACCGATATCATGTTTCAAGACTGTATTTAGAAAAGAAATTGTTAATATTTTAAGTGATCAGAACTGTAATAATTAAGTAATGTTTACTTTTATTCCCCTTAATTTTTAGTAGTATTAGTAGATCTGTTTTATACCGTGGATAACGTTGTGGGTAGTGTGTTTGATACTCCTATTAACATCTAATCCATATATACCTATTAGTACACTGCTGTTTGTTGTCCCTATGTGAATAAATAAATAAATAAACGGGAAGTACCCTATGATTTATTTACGAGTACCAAAATATGTCGGATGGCCGTATTTTTTTTTTGTGCTATCTTAGATGCTTGAGTTTTTTAAATCTTTAAGGAACCGTAAACCTACGAATTTGATATTAATTTAAATTTGATACCTCCACTCATTACTGAGAAAAAGGACTGTTTTTCTCTTTTGAGGTTAAGAACAATAAATAAGGACACATGAACCAAGTGAAAGCCATGTTCTACGTTTAAGTACCTTTAAATATATTTTTTGCAGAAAATAGAAATTAAGCAACTCTAACATAGTAGGCCCTTTTCAAGAAATGATCGTGCTTCACTAAGCCGATCCGATGAATCCTATAAAAGGGTACTCTAATAATATCCACAATTTAACGACAAAGAAATGATCTTCAAAGATTTATATGAAACAAGATAATTCTTTCAAAGTGAAATAAATCGTACACAAAAAAATACATTAACCGACATAGGGCTGATATTGTCAAACATCGTTACGTGGTTGAACTTTTCACATTGCGTTTATCTTTTTTGATTTATTGGCACAGAGTATCACGAACCAAAATATCAATACATATAAAATAAACAATAGAGGGCGAATGTTCGACCATAAATCCAAGATACGACGATTTATCAAAATGTCAAAAGATGCACACACACACACCTGTGTAGCTTCGACCTAGTTCTAATTACAGAATCATCCTTATTGGTAACCTTTAAACGGGAAAAAATACCTTAGTACCACTACTTAACGTTTCTAATGTATTTTAAGGGGCGTTAAAAGGAAGTTGGGGCATAAAATTTAGCCGTGAACCCGTAGAGATGAGCATCGTCATCATATTTCTGTTTTGACGTCTATTCTCGAGGTAGATCGGTTAAGAAAGAAGGCATACAAAGTTTTTTTTGTATTGCATTTGGACATTGCTATACGGCAGATATTTAGGTCAATATTGGCCGTGGATCACTGTATTCTTGAAGATTCAAGAACAAAATTTATTCAAACTAAAGTGAAATGTGTAGGTATCCTATCTTTGAAAGGTCTGGGGAATATGCTGTCCGAAGTAACGTACAATAGTAATGGTTTTGTTTCGCCTTATTCTCTTAGGAACGAATTTCGTCTAGAAACCGTATCGTGTAATTCCCGAAAGGTTGGAGAACTTATTACCTACTTGCACGCAGCGTTCTCTGTGTTTTTAAAATATTAGGTTCCGTTTGATCTGGAGATTTCGATATTAATCTATCACGATAGGAAGTATGTATGTGCAGTCACCAGTTTATATGCCGTACACTTACTCGTACGCCACATTCAAGAGTTTTCTCGTAAAATAACGATTGGAACATTGAGATGGTATGGTTGTAACACGACAATTTCTATCCATACTTTGGGATTAAATTACTTTTCAAGCTTACGTAATTGTAAGGTGTTTTTGCTCGAGACTGTACTGACATTACACCCGCAGGTTTCCCAAACTAATAATAGAGGTTTCATTCAATTAATTTGTTCGGAATGTACACAAGTTTTTTATTTTTTCTTCAAAGTTACGATAAAAATAACCGCCATTAGAAATCAATGTCGCTCATTCGTTCACTCAGAACTTAGTCCATCGATAAGCAATTGGTTCGGTTCAATTGGTTTTTCTTTTATTCTTTGCCAGCGGATGTCGACGTAGAAACTTTTAAACGTTGCAGTACAAATACTCGTACGAGAAAATAAAGTAAGAAATCTTTGAAATAGCTAAAGTGCACTGCAAGGCCGCGGCTTGTAAAGCGACAGCGGGTTGACAGTGGCTTTGAGGCGACGAGCGGAACTAAATATACTTACAGAGCTTCTTACTATGTTGGTTCGATAGCGACATTACTACCTTACTGCAGGAACTTGTTGGTGTAGTGGTACAAGCGCTACAGCCGAGGTCCCGCATGAACACCTCGGTTCGATTCACAGGTCGAGAAAAGTGTTATTGGGTTTTTCACCAGAAATTCCTCAGCAGCAGCCCGGAGTCTGGATTTGTGCCCGGTTTAGCCTATGACACGGGACTTTAACAAAACTGTCGAAATGCGGGTCTACTATATGTACACCTCTGCCACACCCTTTTTGGATTATATTCATTGCTATGTTATGTTAAGTTACAACATTAGTAAATGCGTCTGAGATTTGTGTATAAAAATAGTCTATATTCGTTGGAGATAATTATAAATGCAACAGAACCTCTGGCTCCTGTTGTATAGTGCAAAGCGTGGTTATACGTGTAGTTCAAACTGGTATAGCCAACAATCTGTCATGTCACGTAGTACACTATCGCATCTACCGCACACATCTATCGCAGTAAGATTAAATTTAAAAAAAGATGTGGCTAAACTCATGCGTCGGTGTCGAAGGACATGTGCGATTGTGAACTGCTCGCCATCTTGTCATCCCGCTACTATTAAAGACTAATTTCACAAATGAAACTTAACGCGATCAGCACATCTAAACCGCGTTCAAGAGCTGTCAGTGTAATCATTGTTGGGGTAACACTGACAGGTCTTGGACGCAGTTTAGATGCGTTCAGTTTCATTGGTGAAATCCATTCCGACAGACCAACATTAATTGCAGTTGCACCCGCGTCTTCCATTTCGCAGCATGCAGCCTTAAAAGTTATTCAGTATAATTAATTTGCAGTACACCAACTTACCTCAGTATGGTATTTCTAAAGGAGTATCGCAAACCAAGAGTCACATGAAGTGCGCATTAATAAATGCGCACTTCATTTATACTTTGGTTACCGTGAGGTACCTACAGGAAGAGTTTGCCGTTCGTTTGTTAAGCTACTTTAGAATTGTGGTGGTCCTTGCGAAGGCCGCAAGAATCCGCTGGATGCAGGAATCACAGAAACGATCGAAGTGGCGGTGCTTGGGGGAGGCCTATGCGTCCATGCGTCCTAGGCGTCTTTCGGCTGAAATGACTATGATGATGATGACTTTGTGAATTTCGATCTCTCAAATTCTTTATGGTCAATGTTTTTTCGCTATAAATAATAAAAAACACGATGAAGTAAGTAAAATTAATAATAATAAAATATAAAAAAAACTGTCGAGTTTTAATGTCTCTTTTGCGCCGATAATCTTCAAAGTGACGCCAAAATATGTATACCTATAGAAATTATGAGTCCTCAAACAAACCTATTTATCATTTGAATATTTTTCTAGATGTCTACCATCAAAAATTCGGTATACTGTGTACAATTCATTAGTAAAGCCACACATTGAGTATCTAATTGAGGTATGGGGATCGACAACAAAAACAAACATACACAATCTTCAAATCGGCCAATTTTTATTTAAAGCCTTATTTCAATATCCCTACTTAACATCCACAAATAAAATCTATAACGACACTAACCTCTTTAACACCACCAAAAAGTCTTCAATATAATACCTGTATATTTATAAGCAAAATCATAACAAAAGAAATACACACAGAAATTACATATAAAAGGAATAATGAAGTGCAAACACGATCATCACGTCGTGCAAATAACCTAGTACTATTACACATACCTAGAACAAATCACGGAAAGAGAAATATTAAATATGAAGGAGTACAACTGTACAATACACTATCAAAAAATATTAAAGAAGCTAAAACCAGTTTTTTTTTAATGTTGTAGAAACAACTCCTCGACGGCACCAACATAAATAAATAAATATAATATTATTACATTTTGTCTAATGTTGTTTGGTGTGCACAGTGCTTTATAACAGTACTGATAAGAATAGCCCACTCGATGTGCACTTACATAGACGCGCGCGCTCTATCTGAGTATTTTACTTCGATGTACCCACTCACCAGATTTATTAAAACGATTTTTATTATTACTAGCTAACTGCACGACGAGCGCTCTGGGACTATCTTAATTAATAACTACATAATATAATTAAAACTTTGCTTCTCATTAAGTGGTTATGTAAATCTTTGAGAAATAAATGATCTAATATTTTAAACCGAAAATCGAAAAATTCGAATAAACGATACGATAGAGAATCTGTTTCCAAACTCACTTGTTAACATAAAAATATTCGTGTCAAAACAAAACCTTTTTTCCTGCCTGTCTAGCATGCCACGGCTCTGTCACAGAATACAGAACTAACCAAAAGGCGAGAACGCAATTTGCACTGACACAATAAAAACTGCATAATATAAGTAGTGTGAGCAACATTAATAATTCGACCTTTTATCTTAAATAACAGTTTCTGTTTTATGTTTACTTCTGCTTATGACTTAAAGGAGAAAATAAATTAAAATCTCCATATTTTGTTTAGGGAAGAAAGGCATTTGCAGGATGTTTGTTTAGTTTTTGTTACGATGTGGCGCATACATCATGATTCCACTCTTAACAAAAACAAGACAAACGTCCCTCAGCCTCTCTTCCCACACATCAATTATTCGTCATTTTTTTTCTGGTTGGTTTGCTATTCCGTGGGCGTTGTAACGAAACGTTTAGCCGACTGACCGAACGTGCTTACAAGTTAATGTCATTTTTAAAATATAAAATACAAAAATATGTAGAAAAAGATATTAAGAATTAGTAGCAGCTCGGGTAGGCCGCTCCTCCGTCCAGCAGTCTGTCGCGAGAGAATTCGAAGCAGCTCACGTTTGCCGCTCCTCCGGCCCGAAGCCGGTAGAGTGGAGCTCGCGGCAGCTGCTCCACCAGCCTTCAGCCCGCTACGAAGTAGCTCGCGCAGGCCGCTCCACCGGGCTGCAGTCCGGCGCAAGGGAGCTCGCGTCGATTCTGGTTCGTCGCGGAGGAACCCGCGAGATGCTCGATCTTAGAAATGAAATCAAAGTATGTATATAAGTGAGGACGTCAGGACCTCTAGTCCCTGTGTACTAGCGGCGGCGTCACATGCCACGTTATTTGACGTCAGGACCTCTCGTCCCAGTGTACTAGCGGCGGCGTCACACGCCACGTTATTTTATTACTATTGGATTTCTCAAAGACATCTCGAACTGGCAGACTCAAGTGGGAGGATCGGAGGTGATCGGGAGAGCTTGAACACCTTCACACACACAAGATAAAATAAATTTACAGAGAAAAAGAACTCAGAAATAAAATTATTTATATTTAAGCAGCAAATAATGATCAGAGTAAAACGGTAGAAGGAAAAGGAAGGAACCGGGTAAAAACTAACGGTTGCCTTTTATAGCCCCTGGCCGAGTGTTCTAGAAGTGACTTTTAGTTTTAAATCAAATACTTCTTAATTGGTTATCGGACAGGAACAATAAAGATGGCTTACAGTGAGAACCTGGCTTAACACTAGTTTTACGATACCTTTACAATAAAATAGACGACCTCTTAGCTCTATATCATAGAAAAAGAAAAACTGACAGATGACAATGTTAGATACAAAATGTCACAACATTCAATAAAAGGTAACTAATAAGAGATCACTTGAAATGAGATAAACGGATGTGGAAAATAGACAGAGGTAGTAAAATAGATAGGTTTGCTTTTCAGCAGTACAACAATTATCAGATAAACAAATGTAAGTTAAATGAGTGTCATACAATTTTCATAAAGACCCTAGTACCTACTGAATCATAGAAATTATTGCTGTGCACAACAGCTCCTCAGGTGTTAAATAGATTATAAGAGTGATTTTGGTGTAACAAAATACCACAACGTCCACTAGACTATTGAAATCGTCCGAAGCGTCCCGACAATCATTTCAATCAGCTTTCAATCATTTTTAAGCGGGACTCCCTCGCTAACACCTTTTGACGGCATTGTTTTCTACTTTTCTTTTCACATTTCGCTGAGTTTTCTTTTTTATTCATAATTGCGATTCATTAAGGCACTCGTTTCATGACAATTTAATGGAATAAATTCGAAGTGAGAGTTTTTGTGAGTCGTTGTCTGACCGAGTGTAATAATTACGGGAAACTTTTTATTTCTTGATGAAAGGGATTGTTGTTTGAATAAATATTTTAGCGGTTTGGGATACATTAATTCGAATTCAGGTTTTAATCCTCTCGACGATTGTCGCAATCCCGAGTGTCGCTAGCTCGACCGCCTCCTGGTGCGACCTAACCTGTGCCAGGACCAGCGTGTCGTTAGCGTAGCAAACCACACGTAACCGATATCCCACAGAAGCGGCCCCAGGACCGATCCCTATGGGATACCGCACGTCATATCTCGCCGGTTCCTCTCTCCTCAGTGACCGGGGTAGATCACGGCCCTGTCCGTCAAGTAGGCCTCGACCACACGACAGAGATAGGTCGGCATCCGGTGTTAAAGCAATGCCTCCCTGATGCAACTCCAGGGCAGGGTATTGAAGGCATTGCCGATGTCGAGAGACACCGCCAAGACGACCCCACCCCGGGCCACAGCACGTCGTGAGGGCTCGCACGCGCATGATGGCGTCCACCGTAGAGCGCCCCCTGCGGAAACCGAACTGGCTCTCTGCCAAATCCGGCCCCAATTTACTCTACCTAAATGTAACTTATAGAATAGGTCGCCTACTGTCGATTAGCTCTTATTTCCACCAAGCATAAACCGCAAGTCCTGACATAGGTTTGAACGAGTAAGTTCAGAAGGCCGCGCCGTATATCAGGAAGGTCCCGACACGGCCTTTAATTCACTGATTGCCTTGCAAGTAGGACGTGGAATCAAGAAGTCAATCTGTTGCCTTCAAGCGCCTTTAATACCTGCTTTTGGAAACTCTTAATTGCTTGTAAGTTTTAGAGTTCAAAAGTTAAGTTCTTCGACAGAAATAAGTTACTTAGTACTTCCGCTTACATCTAATCTGTTAAAATAGTGTTCTGCTTTGATTCGGCACCCTATTCACGTTACGCACTACTCGTATCAGTCCCAATCTGTCGATTTCAAAAGATACTGCTAATCCGTTCCATCCATTGCTTCATATGTTCGAGAACTTTGTCTGCTCAACAACGTAAATAACGCATGAATGTTGTTGAACTGTCAAAATGAAAACAATTTCTACTGTTAGTGTGTAACGCAATTACCACGCAGGACATCGCCATTTCATTTTATGTTAAACATCCAAGTCTGATTACCACTAAAATGTAAATAGGTGTAAACAAAGTTGACTTAAAAATCTCTTCCCAAACTTTCAAATGTTATAGAGAAGTACCAATGAGTACCTACATATCATATTCAGCTCTCCCTTGAGCAGAAAGGAGGCTTGAGTCCCACCTGTGAGAATTTTATGCTTATGGTATGCACAGGATAATATATTCTCTTTCTTTTTAATTTTTTCCCTTAAATAGAAAAGGCCTTTCATGGATTCTTTTGCCGAACGTCATTCCGGACGGTCGTCTTTGTGCACTTTGTGATGTCTTGGTCAACATGTGTTTGAGTGGTCTGGGTTTAACGGTGTTTCATTTGTTTGTGGTTTTATTTGTTTGTTGTGTATTAGTGCCTCTGTGTCGCAAAGCCAGCCTGCGGCCGAAGACCCCGAGCCTCCGAACGGGCCCATCTGGTGAGAGCGTTCCATATATTGCAAGCATTTGCCTTCAGACTATATTTTAGTTTGTCACACTGTAGACTCGGCAAAAGATCAAAAGCGCTGCTAATGAGATTTACGAAAACCGGAAACGACTAGTAGCGAGACCTCAAAGGAAGGTATTGAAAACAGCAACATTTATCACATCAGAGAGAAAGGAGCCCAGAAAGCAGTTGAACCCCGCCAAAAGGTTCACCGGTGAAGCTCGACTTGATAAACCCGGCGGCGTCCCGTCTCTCCACTAGTCCAATACCTACTTTTGGATGCATATCTGGTACGGCTCGCAATCCTTCCCAATGCTAAGGGCACGTCTTCCCTACCATTTATGGTGCCCCCCAGTCTACTCTTTGATATGCAATGTAGCTCTCTGTAGCACCATGAAACATGAAGCTTCAGGGGCTAGTGCAAAATTTGGAGTTCGATTAATCGAGTCGGGTCAAACCATGCTGGGGTCAGTGCATTTCATTCATTCAGTCATTCTTAAAAATCAAAGGCCTCTCTCTCATAAAACATTCCCGGATTTCTAATTCGGGTCACCCTGCAATTTCTTGTAAAGGCTATATAACCTTCTATATGGTCGTGAAATCTCGTTCGGAACAATGATTACATCAAAATGACGGCAAGTATCAAAACTACATAAAACTTTTTCTTTGACACATTCATTATTTTTATTTTAGAGGCCTGAACTGGAAATGCACGGTGGCTCGTTTTAAGAGTCCGGGTGTGTATTTCGCCTGTACATTACTGACTATTATCAATCAAAAGAGATCGCCTCCTCGTATGCCGTTGGTGTTAAGGGTTCCACCGTATGCTAAGATAGTAAGAGTGCCACAAACAGTCACAAGGACGCTAATTGTTTGATTGAGTATTCCTCTCAAGATCAAAGGGATAAGCTTGCGGTCTCTCGAGATGGTTGGTGCTCTCTGAGGGGCACTTTCCGTATATTTAAGAACATTCGCATTCTAATCTAAGTCTCAATCTGTCAAAAATACAATCAATTGACATACATTTTTTACAGGTTTTTAACATTGATTGTCGCTGAGATGAGATTGCGACTTGAATTTTAACGTTTTTTAAGCACAAGATTTGACCTGCTGCTGAGGGGTTACAAATGAGGCTGTATGTCGAGTATTTAAAGGAAAATTTTGAAATTAGCTATATATCTCTAGGAAAATATGCAGGGTGTATCCGAAAGGTTTGGTAAAATTTAAGGGTGTGCCACAGATCATCTAACTGAACAACTTCCTCCATGAGACCAATGTCGTAATCGCAAGAAAATTATCAAGTATCCCATACAAAATTTCAATACCTACTCGATCCAAATGTATGGGACGGCTGTTCGCGATAACGGTGTTTTGGTACCAGAGAGAAACTTCAGGGTGTTGTAGAGACCATCAGACTGGTCTCTAACACACACTGAAATTTAGCCACACCTTTCTAGTACACCTTTCTGATTTCTTTTAGTCAGTATTTAACTAAGTTGTTACATATTTTGTTTCGGGTTCGTTTGGTAGCGATAACACACACGTGAACACAGACGTCGTTCACATATCATGCAAACGACGTATGTGTGGATGTCGATGAAAAAGTATTTTATTTCTTATCATTTGTAGAAATAATAATCACAGCTCGTAGAGTGTTCTACGTTTCTGTACGAACTGTTTCATTCAAGTTATCAAGTTTATCCATTTTAAATACTTTATTTTAATATTCCAATACAAATTACTTAGAAGACAGGATAATTTTATGGCAACATTATGATAAATCATTATGACTTCATCGCCGGAAATAATGTTTTACTAGTATAGAAACCTAAAAATCATATCTATTATTATAATCAATCCCATCAATTTTTGAAATAACACAGTTACTTTTATGACATGTAAGTATTAACTAAATTAATGATTATAACTTATCACTTATATTCGTTAGTACTATTTGGTGTCAATAGATGTCGTGACGTGTACGTACCTACATTCCGTAGTGAAATGTTCCTCTTGAACACTTTGAATTGATTATATCTTTTGATTGCGATGAAACAAAAACTATTAACTACTCCGAGTTATACACAATATTTGGGTGTAAAAATTAACCATATTGGTTTCGTACTTTTTATGTGATACCTGTACTAACAAATCTCTCACATCCAAACAGACAAAACTTGGCTTGACAAGACAGAAATGGCATCTGTTGGTTATCCTTTAACATCCCATAAAAAAAAAACAGAAACGCCTCGCCTACAGATATATAAGTAGGTATAGAAGAATATAGAATAGAAGATATAGATGATTATGTAAGTTTAATTATACTATTATACACATAACCTTCCGAAGTAAATTTTCTACATTATAGTAAAAATTACATCAAAATCCGTAGCGTAGTTTATGCAACAAGCACATTAGTTTATAATATGTATGGATATTTGGATATAGATAAAGCCTTTATTTTGTAAAATCTAGGTATTGTAATTCAACTGACCTCTTTTGCGTTTTGGGTTCCATTTAAGCATCTGGCAACGTGTTGTTGGGTTTACACTAAGAGACTCAGTTGAGCAGTGGTGGCCCAGTGGTATCGGCCACGACTTACGAGTTGTAGGTCGTGGGTTCGAACCCAGGCAGGTGCTTTACTTTGTGTAAATTATTTCATCACCACCTCTCTCAAAACGCTGGAGGAAAACATCGTGAGGAAACCAGCATGTCCTAGAACCAATAAATTCGAAGACATGTGACATCTACCAACCCACACCGAGCCTGCGTGGTGGATTACAGCCCAATCACAAGCTTGAAGAGAGGAGGCCTGTGTTCCAGCAGTTCCGATTAATGGTCTTCTTATGTTAATTTCCGAGGCTTTGTCTTAAGATTTAATTTAACCAAATCCAATCAAATAATACCTACACGTCTGAAATAACGGTCTTTCTAAAAAGAGAGTCCGGAGTTTTACGAGCAAAACGACAGTTTTACGTATCATAAAATCTGTTCATAAGGATTAAATCTTTGTGTTAGCCATGTGGAAAGTAACGATTTTTCCCTTTTTACAACTGTGTGTGTATTCATAACGAGTTTAAGATACTTCTTAATTAGTTTGTGGGCGCATTACTTTTATGGAGAAAGGATCTATAAGGAATCTATTAAGGTTATGGCATGGAGGACAGACAGGCTTTTGATGTGTTTGGTATGAAAATTAAAGAGATACAATTTATTTATTTCATTTAATGATACTAAAATACAGAGGTGTTACTTAAATTCTAAACTCGCCAAACTTTAACGTTTGATGGCGAGAGGCGCATGGTTATTTGTTTTCTGTATGTATCCATTTTTAGGCACTTCGTTAGCGTCCTAAGAGGTTAATAAAGATCGTAACAATACCAATCATTACATACACCATATAACGTTATATTTTATACAGCGTCGATAACTTTTTACATAACTTTAAACATTAATTGGCGTCATAAACTTTTTACATAATTGAAAACATTAATTAACATTGGAACAATATGAACACATAATAGATAGTTATTTTGGCCCGAAGTCAATATCATACTGAAAACGTTTGGTCCTCTACGTGACCAAATGACAACTGATATATATATGAACCTCCATTTACCGAGTGGGTCAACGGCCCCGGAAAATATTGCACTGCATATTTATAGTCTGTGACAAGTTTACGTGATGCACCTGGCCTTTTAAAATAAGTTAGAGTTGTGTTTGGGAGACTATAAAGTACGTATGTTGTTTAAAGAGTGGTACAGTGCATAAGTAATGAAGGGAAGCTGACCCACAACCCTTGGTTCAAGGGTAGTGGGTCAGCTTCTCTTCATACGTTTGTACGACCATGGTGGAGAAACGACTGAAATATTCCTTCTACCATGTTTTATTCTACTTCGAGGCTGTTTGATCTAAAAGAATGTTGTTTCTTAAGTCGGGACAAAACACATTTTCGGCTACATTATACATCGCAACTTGGGTCGAAATAGTTCGTATTGAGCTCTCTTAGCAGTTCTTATCACACGTTTCTATTTATATTATCAATGAATGCAAAAAAGTGTTAATTTTTTATGTGTTTAAATCTACAAGAATTCACTTGATTGTTAAAATTTAACTTATTTTCTGTGATGTCTATACATTTGTTAACCTTCTGTTATAGCTTTTGATTTTCCTGTACTTAAATAAATTAGTTTCGTTTTACATACATTATGTCTTAAAATATCGGGAATGGATGATTTGTTTATGGTTGCAAGTTGTTTATTTTTTGTGGAAAAAAAACGAATCGTCAAAATGGAAAACAGTTGGGCACAACTGCCGCGGAGTTGTATTGGGTTGTGTTGGCGTAAGTGTATCGTTTTTGAAGGAGCATACTTTGAAGGCGATAAAATAAATTTGGATGAGTAACTAACATTTTGTTTATTATTGATCTTTTCTCGGTACTTTCTTGACAGTGTAATACCTAATACTGTATCTGTACTTATAATAAAATTATGTGTAATGTACTATGTGTAATATGTTTTGAAGCTTCACATTGATACCATATTATGGAACAAAAATTTAAGAAAATTAACTAAACAATTTACTTAAATGTACACGTGGCGCACTTTGGGTTGTCATTCACGTATGTAGCATGCACTTCGTCAGATCGTGCGTTTTGTGTTCGTGTTCTTTATAGGGACCCAATTTTGTACGTCAACACCTACCCAAGACTTCCGAAATTAACTCATCCTTTAGACAAAGCATAATGTAGATTTATATCCATGACACAGTGAGGGCAAGGCGTTGGTAATTTGTTTCCGGCTGTAAGACGACACACATGTTGACGTGGGCGTCGGCAGAAGGTGAGCTTAATTAACTCCGTGACTGATGACCAGCCGCCCTTATAATATGTCAGTGTCGACATCAGGTTTTGTCTACATGAGTGTTTAGTCAAATATCAGGTTCCAAAGACGAATATCTATGTAGTATTTATGTTAGGTAAAGTATTGGGTACCAAACTTGACTCTAACCTACCTACACATATAGAATACTTGGAGAGTCAACCAACGTGAATCGCACGCGACATAAAGGCACCGCGTATCGCGCGACGAGCGGTGTCTTTGGGTAGCGCGCAGTTCGCGTCGCGTGTTGCGCCTGTTTGTAGGAACCTTTAGTGTGTAACCTGAATTTAAAATACAGTTATTCCGTCTGCACCAAACTGTGACAGCGTCTATGTTCAGAGTTTGACTTGACTCTAAACTAGTTTTCGCAACGAATACATCCGACAGAGAACCAAAGTTATCGACATAAAAGAATTAGCAAGCTGAAGTGGCAGTGGGCCGGCCATATCTCGTGAAGAACCGACAACCGCTGGGGTAAACGAGTTCTTGAGTGGAGACCGCGACTCGGAAAACGTAGTGTAGGACGCCCTCCGGCCAGGTGGGATAACGATCTGCGAAAGACTGCAGGCAGATGCTGGATGCGCCAGGCTGAAGACAGGGCGCTATGGTGCTCATTAGGGGAGGCCTATTTTTTTATTTTTTCAATAGGCATCTCGCAGGTCAACCTATGAGGTTGTCGTCTGCTTAGACGGACTTACCTGTGGGTGCCCTAATAAATTAAGGCCTCCAGCCAGGACTTAAACTTATGTACTAACTTAAAAACTAAGCGACGACGCTAAGGGCACCCCCTGTGGGGTACGAACCTCGGCTTAGGGCGTCGCTGGAAGAGGGCAGCAAGGGACTAGCTGGATCAGGATTTGAGTGATTTAGGGACGAATTTAAAGCTACAGGCTCAGCGGCGCGGGCTGGCTCGAGCAAGGGTCGGGATGGGGCGTGGATTTGGGCGTCGCGGCGGGCCTCGGCGGCGAGGACGGTAGGACGGCGATCGGGTTTTGGGCTTATGTAGTGTGCTGGTTGCCTTACTACTCTCCTGGAGGAGGGTAGTGGCGTCGTCGGGGGCGATTAAAGTATGCCATGGTCGGCGAATACTGCTAATGCGGGAGGGAGTGTAGCGGGCGGCCGCTGAGATCAAGGGGTTGGAGTGTTTAATGCCACAGTCAAAGAAGCGCTTCGATAAGCGTTTCATGAACTGGTTTATGGTAGACATTTTAAGATCGATGTGGAGATTTATATTACGGACATAGAAGGGGGCACCCGTGACCTTTCTGAGGAAACGGTTCTGGAGGGTCTGCATCTTATGGAGATGTCGAGGGTGAGCGTGCGCAAATACAACGAAGGCATAGGTCATGATGGTACGGATGACTGCGGTGTAGATGCGCAGCTTGCATTTAAGTGACAGTTTACTACGGGCTGTCAGTACAAAGTGGAGCCTGCTAAGAGCGAAGGAGGCGCGCGCGCGAACCGCCTTAATATGAGCCTTAAAGGTAAGGTTTTCATCGAGGATCACGCCTAGGTATTTGGCTTGCTTCTCCCAGGGGATCGGCTTACCGTACATAGTGATCGGGCTGGAGGGGAGGCCTATGTCCAGCAGTGGACTAATATAGGCTGATGATGATAACTACTCACATTTCACTGCTCCATAATCCACAAAAATATTTTCACTGTTTACCATAAAAAAGATAATACAACATGTTTTTTATTTTTCATGAAAAGCTTTACGATGCAAATTGATCAAAAACCCGTCAAATGGATGTGAAACGCTATGGAGTAACAAAGTTTATCAGCAAATAAAATGTTATCGTAAAAAGGTAAAAAAACTCAACACTAACTGCCGCTGTAAATGTCGGTTTCTTTTGTAAACAACTCTATTAAAGCTTTATTTTCCATTTTCTGAAGCTTTGTTGTCAATGGTATCAAATGATACGAGCGAACTAAGTAAGCGATTAGTTTTTTGAACCTAGTTGAACCAACTTCTTAACCTTGTTGAAGTTTGGAGATGAATTCTGGGCTTTCAAACGGCAACGGTTTCTAAGCTTAGGCAAAGTCAGGGCATTAATTGTTTTTTAAATTGACTAAACTCTAATTGTACGTACATAAATATTGAAATTACTACTATTTCTCTTTGACAGTTGTATGAAATGGATATAACAAGGCAAATTTACGTAGTGTGTCCATTTGATGATAATCCAATAAGTACCTACAAAATTTACGTTGACAATTTGATGATCATCAAATCAAATCAATCAAATCAAAAGTCATTTATTCAAACTAGGCTGAGAGTCAGCACTTTTCGAACGTCAAAATTACATAAGACAGTCCCCCAAAACGCCCGCCCTTCACCACTTCCTAGTGCTTTAGCTGGGAAGAAGAAGTGGCGCAACAAACTCCCCAGCAGCACAGCTGTCTGTTTAGTTAGAAAACCATTGAATTATATAATTATAAGGTAATCAAAGAATAAAAACCGAAACACAAAAAAAAAACATATTAAATTATCTGCCATATTTAAGCTAGCCACGCCAATATACCTAAAACAGAAACCAATAAAAAAATCAATGAAAAAAACAACATAATTAATACACAAATAAAAGCCTCCAGGCATAAGGGGCGTGACATCTTACATATGCATTATTGGATTATTTTTAAGTAAACACAAATGATAAACTAGGACCATCGAAGTAAAATAAGTTAACAGAACAATTACTTTCACAATATCAAAACCATAGACAGCAAGACGACCAGTCACCACAAGCAGCACCCGTTCACGAGCATAACGCAAAGATCAGCCATTGCCCCCCTCGCCATATTTGAGGGAAGGAGGCAACCCGATCCCCGACGCTACCGCAAGCAGTGACATCTACGGGAGCATGACGAACTCGCTGCCGGTTGCTCAGGCAAGAATAATTTAAGATCAATTGTCGAGGTCGCTAGCTAACCACTTATTGCAATACAACTCATTGAAAAACATTGTAATGAGCGGATCATGTCAATAATAAATGAAGGTAACTTAAACTAATTGACTTATACACTCAAATAAAATTAAAATAAATATACGAACTCGTATACCCTGTCAGTATGTAACCTAATTCTGGAGAAAGAACATAAACATTGTCTTGAGTTAATTACAGCGACCAGCTATTCCTATCGTTTAAGTAGTCGTAAATTGAATAATATGCCTTTGAACAAAGGTTGGATTTTACTTGAGCTTTAAACGCATTAAAAGGCAAATCTAGCAAAGAAGAGGGTAGCTTGTTATAAAAGGTTATGCCTAGCCCAACAAATGAGTTATGAACCTTATGAAGCCGGTGAAAGGGAGCACGTAGTTTGTTCTTATTTCTAGTATTAACATTGTGAAAATCACTGTTTTTAGTGTATAAGTGTATATTTTGCCTAATGTATAAGATGTTGGCGGAGATGAATTGTGATGCTACCGTAAGAATACCAATATCTTTAAAAAAATCTCTAAGAGAAACTCTGGCTCCTAGTTGATAAATTGCTCGGACAGCTCGTTTTTGAAGGACGAATATATTTTGAATATCAGCAGCTTTGCCCCACAGCAGAATACCGTAGGACATAACGCTGTGGAAATAACTAAAATAGACTAACCGTGCTGTATCAACGTCAGTGTATTGTCTTACTTTCCTGACAGCGTAGGCGGCTGAACTGAGCCTCCCCGCTAGGCTTGATATATGTGGGCCCCACTGAAGTTTGGCATCTACTGTTATGCCCAAAAAAACTGCCGAGTCTACTGTATCAAGCAGCTCTTTATCTAAGACGATGTTGGGTCCTAGATTTCTAACATTCTCATAACTTTACACATTTAGTTTTCTTAGCATTGAGAACTAGGTTATTTGACGTAAACCAATCCGTAACCATTGAGAGTGCACTGTTTACGTCGTCAAACTCTTGTCTATTCCTGTCTACTTTAAAAATAAGAGAGGTATCATCTGCAAACAGTACAACGTCACAGATATCATTTAAATAGAATGGTAAGTCATTGATATACACTAAGAACAAGAATGGACCTAGTATTGAGCCTTGAGGAACACCTAACTGAACTGGAAGCCCGGATGATTTCACACCATCGACATCTACACATTGGAACCTATTGTGTAAATAAGATTTTATTACGTTGAGAGCTTCGTTATGGACACCGTAATGACGTAGTTTACGCAAAAGCGTGTCATGGTGCACGCAATCAAAGGCTTTAGAGAGATCACAGAAAACTCCAATAGCATTTAGCGATTTTGCGATTTGCCATCAAGTATATACGTAATTTTGAAATGCGTTGCGATTTGCACAATCTTCCTTTACATTACGTACTGCCATCTAACCTTGGTCACCGATATACTCTACTATTGTGTTCGTTAATTAGCCAAAAACTAAAACTTATAGTTGATAAAACAAAAATACCGTTTTCATTGCGAAAATAATAAATTCATTTGTTGATGTTGTTGAAGAAGATTTCACGAATACCCTCTTCGTCTATTGGTTAGTATGGGAACCTGAAGGGAAAAACCCTATTTATAATTAAACCGTGGGGTTAAATCAAATTATAATTTATTACAAATCGTAGCCCTCTCGACTAAGTGAATGTTTGTGACGGCTGACCGCGGCCCCCACTGGAATTATACGATTCATATTACAATATACACGCTTTCCGTACGTTTGTAAATGTTATATGACGCAGGCACAACCTAGGTTTGTTTTATTTTAATTAAAAAAAAACAATCAAATGAAATTGTATATTTTACAAGGTTGTATTAAATTTTTTGAGCGTATACGCACGCTGATATGATGATATGAAAAAAAAACATTAATTTCGTGGATCTGGCCTAGAGACGGTTTTCCACCTTAACAACAAAGCTATTTTTGAATTTGAAAGGTCCCACCTGTCGCTTTAGGAGAGGGCAAGTCTTCAAGGTTATTAATAACGAGTGATCTTCTATCTTTGGGTGCCATCAACTTATGTGGTTCTTTTTTAGTGACAATTGATCAGAATTCCTTTCATTTTACACTTCAGCTACGTTCATTACGTACGTACTTTATTGAGCAGAGGAATTTGTCAAACCTTTGAAGCAATGGATTAGGAATCCTTCAAAAGCCTCTGATTATGACGTATAATTCAATCTTCTTATTAACATTTAGTCAAAACGGTCGCTTTCCATATTCCGAATCTGCACTTAACACTACTCATCATTGTTTCCAGAAATATTAAGCTTTTCAATTAATGCTGCTGCTCAATTAATGAAGTATAATATTGTAGTCATCTCAAAATGGACACATGATACATACTACAAACTGAAACTCAAAAGTTACGTCAACTACTTATCTAGTCTCATTAGCATGTTACATCAACTAGTAAGTAATATCAGAGTTGATCAACAAACAGCTCAATCCAACTGGAAAATTTGCGACATTTCCGATCAATTTTAGTAGTACACGGGAACAGTTTGCTATCGGCATAACTAAAAGTTGTATATGCCGTGAAGTTGGTCCATTTTAGTGCCGTCATGTTGGCTCACCCGTCGTGACGCTCTCTGCTGGATGCTGCAAACATGTCAAGGATATACGGGGGAAAAGTTTGTTGAAATGCGCTCGTTGACACTTGAGCTCGTTGGACCACCGATTAATATAATATATTATGAGTACTTAAATCAGTTTTATTTTATATCGCTTCTATGTTCTCGTCATAATAATCGAATCATATTTATAATAAGGAAAACACACTGGCTTTAGTCCTGTAATGCAATTAGTGGCACACAAGTCAGGCTTTAGGTACAGTGGGGTTGGCGCAACACATTTTCTTCTTCCAGTCTCCCCTGTCAACCGTCACGCTACCATTCACTGCCATATGTTTCATGTAATTGCTCACACAATCCATTCATCTTGTCTTTCGTCTTCTCTTTACCTCGTCATCCACCCATCTCTACTATTCACATGCGATTCATCACATGCCCCCATGACAAACGATTCCCTTTCAACTTTTCTGTCACAGGCGTCACTTTCAAACTGCCTCTAATATACCTATTGCAGAGTGACGTTTGCGGTTACATCCATTTTTTTTTCTTATTCGTTCGGGTCATAAGTTTTTGGAACGAAGTTAAAAAATGAGTAAAAGAAGAGTAAGAAAATAGTAAAAAATGTCACGTAACGAAAAACTGCATTGAAATAATGAAAATGCAAGATCCCCTCCATTCGACTTTTTATTATTCATGTTGGAAAGAGACGGAGAGAAAGAGAGACAGTTTTTATGGTTTTCGAGGATGCTAAAGCCAAAAGAGAGGTCTAAACAAAATCTAAGATGGCGGCTGCGAACATTTTCGAATTTTTCTCCATGGGTATGAAGTCAATTTAAATTCGGAGTTGAAGCTAAAGAAAATGCGTAAATAACTTTGTCCCTGACGGGGTGCCTCGACCCCACACGTTGTTTATTTATTCATACGAGTAGTATTTCAAAAATTTTAAAAAAAAAACGTCATTTAAAAAGAAAATTTATCCAGTCCATTTTATATTTAGTTTTGTCTTTTAATTTTAAATGGAGCCAAGTAAATTTGATTATCTACACAGTTTTAATGTTTAACAGTCAATCAAGTTTTATTTTTGAGTTCTGCGCAAAAAGTGTAATATATTCTTCGATTCTGGTGTGTACTTTACCTTATTTGCTCTCTCAGCGGCAGTTTTAGCCTTTTCTCTGCTGAAATACCCTACTTTATTTGTTGTATGTGTAGAACCAGTTAAAAAGGGCGCTTCTGGACCTTTTCTCGGGTGCCGGACTATTCACCAAGCTTGCGCGCTTTTTTGTTGCGTTTACTAGGCGAATAGGATCCTTGGAGTTTGAGAGCGGCAAGTCCGTTTTGCACCGCGACACGTGATCATATCACATGATTCTGTCTTGGTGTGCTACGCTTCGAGGTTGTGGTTCTTGAGGATTCAGGAAACCTCATCACCTTAAATTATAATCACTTTAATACTAAGTAGTTTATGTGTGGCGAAATCTACACCGCCACATGCGAACAACGCATCACACTGACGTCACGCAAAATCTACATCGCGCAAGCAGAGTTTACCTTGCAACTAGCATATATACACCGTCCCGACATCAATTGTCGGGCAGTTGCCCACCAGATGCAACACCTATCTGGTCGGAGGATCCTCCCTTTTCCAAAGAGTATGAGTGAACTTTACACCTTGTTCTTCATATCTCTATAGATCTCTAACTTAGGTTCATCTTTATCAGATAATGACTGAGATCAGAGATGAATGAGTCACAAACCTAAAACCGATTTTTTTTTGTTGGGTGTGAAATCATCAAATGACTTCTCCCGCTCTGGGTGGAGCGAGAGGGCGTGTCAGACTTATACTGACTTAAACCCACCCGTGTTCCTTCAATTACCTGTGCCAGGGCCACGGTTACTCTATCGAATTACCCGCGACCCTGAGGCGTCGGCCCTATCGGACCCCGTCATTTCGTGTTGACATATCTTTGAGGCGCGCGTGGAACACGACGCGCCGTCGGCCCGGGCCTGGTCCCTACCGGACGGGGAGCTACCCATTGCTCGCCGTCCGCAAGCCCGCGCTTACGGTGGCCGGGAATCTGCAGGCGACTCCCGACGCCCAGGGCGTCTCCTGCGGCTACTAGGGGCGTGAGGGCGCAAGGCTCTCTCCCTCACGCGCTCCGCCTCCTCCTTCGCAAGCATTACTGCTTCGCAGAAGGAGGTGATGGCTTTCCATTCCCTCTCGCTCCGTACCATGGCTTGGACCAGGGCCGGACGCGAGAGATCGCCGCCGACACTGCAGTGCTCCGCCCAAACTGGGCAGACCTCCACCGTATGCTCCACCGTGTCCTCCGGGCGATCCACACAATGGTGATACCCGGGCGTTTCCTCCCGCCTTATTAAGGGCCATGGATTGCACGACTCCCGCGTAAAGCCTCCGGCAGGAGGCGTATGGACCCCCTAGATTGGGCAGGAGCCGCTTCAAGGCAGCCCCAGCCCGCTCCAGTCTGGGAGCACTATGTAGGTAGTCTTACCTAGGTACAAACGCACTGATATACATTAAGGTAAATTAGCACTTGCCGTAAATTCAATAGCCACGTTGTCGTGTCGTTAAAGATATACATGTCGTGGATGGATGGCGCCACAGTACAGCGGACACGATCGTGGGTAGAGGTGATGCAGTGAGGACTGGCGGAGAGACCGAGTGTTGCGACAGTAAACAGATAACAATCGAGCTTTTCAGTCTTGGCAAACACTCAGTACCAACGCACGTGTCTGTTTCCGTTGCACGTGTTTATTTCGTTAGCCAGTGTATTAAAGTTATTTTTAATTCGAATTATCTTTTCGTTCGAGTACCCACTACAGTGCCCACACTAAAAAGTGTCGGATCGTGATGAAGACCCGATGTTTCGCATCTCGGCCACCCCTGATCCGACATACACATGTGAATTTAATAACCATCACCTGACTGTGTTATGGTAAATAAAACTGAATTGCGTTATTAACATACTACGCATTCAAAATTGGTACACCATTTACCGTAATTACTGAAATGCGGTCTCAACATATTCATTTTGCACAGGCAGCGGCATTATCGATAACTGCATATTGTCGTTGTATGAATGTGTTGGTCGATAACTTAAATAATAATTATAAGAGCTTTTCTTCCTTCCTACCTGAACACGGTGTAAGGGTCATCAATGCGCTAACTGTTACCCTGACTTCAGCACAAGATTCTAAACCACCCAGCGAAGAAATATTGTGTCGATTTAAAATATTTGCTGTTAAGATAAGTTAGCATAATATTTCTTTATTTGTTGAAACATCGTATACATGCAAGAGCATGTAAGATAACACATCGTTTGAGTCCAATCATGTTTCATACAAAACTAAAAATGTATGTAAAAGCTGTATTTTTTGAAAACCAACGCTGAATTTGAAAGCAAGAAAAAACGTTTATTAGCGGTAAACATGACGCAAAAAAGACTCTACAAAACACTCTAAAAAAAAAAGATCGTGGGAAACATACGTAACATATACGCAAAACGGCTATCGCTCAGCATATTGCTGCGACCCTATGCAAGACAGAGCCCCAGCGCTGGTTTTCAGCGACAGCCGGCGCTGACGTTATGACGTCGACCAATGCAGCAAACAATTAATAAGTCGCTGTACCGGTACAGCGTTCTTAAAAAAAATTTAATAATATATTTAAATGTGATAGAATATACTAAACAGATATAAAAAAAAAATGGACAAACATGTAAGCTACGAGAATATCATCCTCAACAAAGTGAGTCTAGTTTGCGCGTCAATGTCCCCTTACACCACCATGTATGAGAATAAATACATAACGTGGTAAGAAAACTAGGCAACCAACAAGACAGTGGTGCCGATTCTGTTGTAAACCGAACTAAACTGTCACTAAAATTCCTTACTTTTTACTATGGGAATCTTGAAGCTATTCTGCGAAAAAAATCTCTAAATTTAAAAATAATTTTGACACAACTATAATCGAATTTGACAATCGCGAGTCCACTTGTTTTTTTTTTCTTTTGGTTTTGCAACGTCTTTGTTAGAGCTGGAGGCAGCCTGGGGCAGCATCGACGTGTTTATTATGGAAGTTTTTACTTTTTGTATGGAAAATATAAAATAAAAATATGTTCATGTAGAGTATTGGAGGTTTCAGGATTACAAAGGGGGTCGAAATTTTCATTATTTTTGTGATAGGACACACCGTTTTCGAGATATGAGTAAAAAAAGAAAAAAAAAGTTAAAGCACCGTTTTTGCACGTCTGAAGTCGAGGTGTTGGTGGGAATTTTAGTTCACGCCAACTAATTTTATTCCACACCTTTTTAATCGCGATTTAAAGTTGTCAGATTCATGTTCAGATTTAGTTAGACAAACAAATTTTTAGGTGAAAAACGTAAAATTCAGAATAGCAAAATTGCCATTTTCACTAAACTAATAACTCAGTGCAGTCTTAGTGCTGTCAAACTAAAATATAGTTAAGTTGTGTCACTTTAGTCAATTTCAGAATGGAAAATCGTCATATGACAGGATTAAACCAAATTTCAGTGATTTTTTGTCTAGTTAAGAGGCATTTGTGACAAGAGAATCAGCACCAGTGACGCCCAATACACCACAGTGGGCCTCACTGCATATGATGCTTTGTTCTTGGGAAGGCAACGCACTTGCGATGCCTCTGATATACTTAAACTATAAGATAGGCCATGTTCTTATTTGCTTACTAGCTTCTGCCAGCGATTTCATCCGCTTGAAATGGCTTGTTTCCCTGACCCACCCCATCGCCTGCTCGCGCTGCTTTTTTTTTCACTAAAAGCTTTTTTTTCTTTTCGCTTGGCTCTTAAGGGTCCTTACGTGATGTTCAATAGCCTTTAGCTCTCCTCACGAGTTAAGCTACCAAATGCAAAAAAAAAACATAACCGCCGCCTAGTTTCAGAGATTACTATCAAACAAAGTAACAAACAAACAATTTTTTCCTCTTTATAGATAATATTATTAATAAAGTATAGATAACAAAAAAAAACTTGGCTAAGGCATTGTAAGCTTAGTTGGACCTATATAAATCATAAACACCAATAAAAGCCGAACAATGTCCCGAGGCGTGTCGCTTTTGTTATTTGTGCGTGTTTTCAGCTGAAACTCACACAATTCTACTACGTATATTTACCCAGGTACCTGGAGCCACGCGAGACCGACGATTTGGTAAATAAATAATTTCTTGAGACGATCGCTTGCGGTGACCAACGATTAGCGAAAATACAGAACGTATTTATTCCGAGAGCCTCAACATTTTGACACGTCAAGCTATAGAAATTGGGCACGCCACAATAGCGGCGGTAAGTCCCCTCTTTGAGGAGTGGTTGGAGAGGCGCCACGGCGTCCTCACCTTCCGCCTGACACAGGTCCTCACCGGACACGGTTGTTTCGGGAGGTTCCTGTTTCGCATAAGGCGGGAGGAAACGCCCGGGTGTCATCATTGTGTGGATCGCCCGGAGGACACGGTGGAGCATACGGTGGAGGTATGCCCAGCTTGGGCGGAGCACCGCAGTGTCCTCGCGGAGGCGATTGGCGGCGGCGATCTCTCGCGTCCGGCCCTGGTCCAGGCCATGGTACGGAGCGAGAGGGAATGGAAAGCCGTCACCTCCTTCTGCGAAGCAGTAATGCTCGCAAAGGAGGAGGCGGAGCGCGTGAGGGAGAGAGCCTTGCGCCCTCACGCCCCTAGTCGCCGCAGGAGACGCCCTGGGCGTCGGGAATCGCAAGCAGATTCCCGGCCACCGTAGGCGCGGGCTTGCGGATGGCGAGCCATGGGTAGCTCGCCGTCCGGTAAGGACCAGGCCCGGGTCGACGGTGCGTTGTGTTCCACGCGCGCCTCAAAGAGATGTCAGCACAAAATGACGGGGTCCGATAGGGCCGACGCCTCAGGGTCGCGGGTTATTCCACAGAGAAAACCGTGGCCCTGGCACAGGCAACTGAAGGAACACGGGTGGGTTTTAGTCAGTAAAAGTCTGACACGCCCTCCCGCTCCACCCAGAGCGGGAGAAGTCATTTGATGATTTCCCACCCAAAAAAAAAAAAAAAAAAAAAAAAAAAAAAAAAAAAAAAAAAAAAAAAAAAAAGCTATAGAAATAAACTAAAACTTGTTTTTTTTTTGCTATGGCAGTATTGATAATGGTGTAGTTGTCGACAATTCTGCCAAAGTCAGTTAAGAAATGGTGTAGAAGACTACCTATTTCATGTGACTCCTTCCGAGCCCTAGAGCATCATTCTGTATCTGTCAACTACAAACACACGTGTCAATTGTTTGAAATAAAACTGTTTTTGAATTTTTTATTCTAGCGGTAAATAAAATTAGTGATTTTTGGTGCAACCGGCCTTTAGTGTTAATTTTATTTACTCATAGCAAAATACTATAAAAAACCCCTTTGCAACATTACGACTTCATTAGCTTTTCCTCGAATTTTCAAAAAATAACTTTGCTACAAATTCAAGCTAAAACACTCAAATCAGAAGAGATCATTTATATTTTACATTCAAATTCCAAGAAAACAAAATTAACCATTAAGTTATCGTATTCATGAGGAGGTTCCTAGAATCAATCTTGTTCGCTGGCAACTTAAATTTGCAAGCCGAAATTAAAGGCAGAATAAAAAAAACTATTTTATACTTTTTACCAACCTTCTGTACCTCATTTAAGCAAATAAATGATTTTGATTTTGATTTGACATGCCATCTTGATAAGTTACTGTGTAGGTATTGTTAAATGTCGAGAATATTTATGTTATACCGAGGCCGACGCACATTTGAAGTAGTGCACTAACATTCTTGAAGCTGTTGTGTGTAAGCAACTAAGTAATTCGAAGTACCTACAAAATTAAAGTACTTGTTTTTTTTTTTATAATGATAAAAATAGTAGCAATTAGTTAAGTAGTTTTCTGCGACTTCCAATTTATAATCTATATAAAAACAAGCTGTTTGAAGAAACTTCTCTTTAATTTAAATATGTTTATATCAATTAACCGTCTTCTTCCCCGAACTCAATGAACTTAAAAGTGTTAGACACTAATTATTCTTTGAGGGCTTGTTTAATGTATTTTGTTAGGAACATTAGGTACGACAGAATGGTGCAAATAAAAATAAATAAACTTTTTAAATCTTTACAATTATCCATTTGAGCACGTATAATCGAAGATGTGTAATATATTTTGGAAAGCTTTTCTCTACATACTTCTACTTACTACAAATTTTTACTACCTACGTCTATTTTAAGCTGCACTTTACCTCCTAAGTGTGTAAGTGAAGTTCTTGTAAGGCTTAAGTGGAGTAGCCCAAGTGACTTGTTATTACATCGGCACACGCACGTGTACTTTAGACTTGAGTAATTCTGCTTACATTCCACGGCGTTGTTAATTTATAAATCTCAAAAACAACGAATAAAATTCAACACTAAGAAAAGGAGAACTATGCGGATGCCTAATGCTGCCTTATGCTAAGGAAAATCCCGCGCGGGATGTGGGACTGATTAAGAAGTCACGCGTCTTTTCGCACTCATTTGAACTCCTGTGGCTTATCACAATCAGCGCGAGCGAATTACGAAAAGATACATAATTGTTTAATTGTTGCCTATCCACAGGCAACCATCAAACCGAAACATAGCAGCGCTGCTTGAAGGTTGAAACAGATAGGTAGGTACTTCCCCGAAAGAGCTCCTTCACAAATGGTGGAATTTTGCCGCGCTGGCTTGTTCGGGTATGTTATTTGTGATATAAAAAATAAATACATATTTAAGAAAACCAAAAAAAAGATATTAGAATGACTCGATGATAAGGTTAGAGAATTAAGCTTTCGCATCCATTGCAAGTTTTGTGAGTTGCATTAAAGATGCTTGAGGAGAACAACAAACACAACTTTCTCATTTGCGGCTAAAGAAGTCTTAAAAGTCCCAGTGCCAGTTTAAAAGGCTACTCACTGGATGTTTAGAAAAAAAATAAAAATGAGTTGGTCCTCCCACTAAAAGTGCACCTCATCAACATCAGGGGGTTGCACTCAAATCTCGATCCGGTCCATCACCATCTCGAGACCGAGAAGCCGCACCTGTTTAAACTTTTATTAAATAATTTATTTTCAACAGTTACGATTAATGCTATAATAGTAGTTTATGAAACAGTTGCATAATGAGGGGTATTATAACACGAGTGTGTGTTTAATGGAAACAAAGTCCTTGGTGATATAAATTTGAATATACTTGATTTGCCCAGCATTGGTAAAAATATTGTTTTATAACATTATTTTGTTAGAGTAATTGTCTTTTAGTATGATTCTGTTTTTAAATTTCGGTATTGTGTTCATAAAGTATGTCAATATAAACTCGTTTTAAAGTTTATAATTCTAATTTTACGATACGAGAGTAGATCAAGTTATAAACTTACTTATGGCGATGGTAAAGCAAAAAAAGAAAGGAAAAGAACCGCTCTTTGATTAATCTGGTATAATATTAAATACCTCCTTTGTTTATTTAAGTGTTGTTAATATTACATAGTATAACCAAAAAGGTGCACGTAATGCGGAAAGCTTTGAAGACGAAGTTTTCTTAGTAAAGTGCTTAAAGGGCCAACAATAGAAAATGCTACTAGGTTATGTATCAACGTAATGCAGTCTTAGAATGAGTTACATTTTAATTTAAACTTGCGTTCTTCTTGGAACTAAGTATAATATGCACAGCATAAAGTTCCCACTGCTGGGACACAGATCTCCTCTCTGTGAGAGGGAGTGGGCCGTATTCCACCACGCGGGTCCATTGCGGGTTGGTAGATGTCATATGTCGGTTTCCTCACGATGTTTTCCTTCACCGTTTTTTAGAGCAGCGGTGATGAAATAATGAACACAAAGTAAAGCGCCTGTCAGGGTACGAACCTCCGACGTACAACTTGTAAGTCGCGACCGTTACCACTGGGCCACCACTGCTATAAGGAATGTTTATTTTGCGCATTTTAACCATAAAATAGTTCCCAAAAAACCATTGTTTTGCGTCAAGAAATATTACCGTTTATTTAAAATCAACGATTTGTATTATTCCATTCCATTCATTTCTACCTACAATTCAATTCCATTTCATGGGTCAGCTACTGCTACATTTAAATCTTCCATTTCTAATCTTGCGACGATTATTAGGAAAAATATGTTTTTCCGCGCTCTCCTACCGGTTGCAGTCCCGAGGAAATCAGTTCGCAGCACTAATTACAGCGTCCGGGCTCCAGGCCGGCTAGGGACGTCAAACGTGGCGTCTGTTCCCGGCGTTTTTATAGAGTGGCAGCGAATGTTATGGCTTCAATTAACGCTTTCAGAAAGATTTTAGGTTGTGATGATTCAAATCTTACAGTTTTGTATTATTCATCTTTCAATATTCTGTCTTTGTAAAAGTAGAATGTTAATTAACGCCTTAAAAAAGATTCTTGCAACGATTCAATGAACAAAACGAAAAACGTGTTTCTCGTTATAACTTCGCCTTAGTTATTTTAATAAAAATGTTCTTCTTTTTAAATGTTATTAATAGACGAAGCGATACGGCTCGAAATTGGGTGAAGTTTTGCAATTTGCCAAGAGGTTCTATTTGTACTACCACGTAAGAAGTTTATTAAGAAAGTTGGGTTTCGACTTCGGTTTGTTATTTGATAAATTCATGCCCCAAAAGTATAAGACTTTCGGGTTTTAATTGAAAAGCGATCTGAGTATAGAAAGTTTAGAACAAAAAGACGACGCTACGGGACTAACTTTTGTAACAACAAGTCAGTATTAAAAAAAAGCCATATTAAAAATTCTACTGGACAAATATTGACCCAGATCTTCGTTTTTTCAACTCAGAAATGTTTTCATAAAATATTCATTGAAACGTGACGTCATTAAGTAAGATTTCAGTAGCGACTGGCCATAGATTACATTAATGACTTGTCATCCGACGTCCCAAGTTTCCGGAGGCCCAGTTTTGATACAAAAAATGGCCTTTTTACCTTTTTATCCGGGTCTCCTCGATTAACTATGTAATAACTTCAAAGAAAGTCAGTAAGCCAATAATTCTTTGGAGTGCCGCTTTGGGTTTCTCGAGGCGATGAATTATAGAAACATCGTCATTATTATTTTTTTGTTCATTTCAGTTTGATTCACTTTGAAGGTACAGTAGGTACCTCCAAAGTGTGGGTTATTTAGTGCATCGTGTGGGGGAACAAGTGCTCCTTCAGACGGGATGAGACTGACTTTGGCTGCTTCACGGAATCTGACGAATCTTACTTTCACGCACTTCCTCAGCGCGAAAACGGACTTTGTATCTGCTACTTTGATCGAATATGGCTTGTTATTTCGGACTTCGATATCACATAACGTTATGGACAACTGCATTAATTGCGGTATTACAACTTCTCGCTGCAATACAACGGGAAGACGAGCTTTAAATGAATTTATTTTCTTTATTTAAAATTAATCTATTTCTTCATTATAGTTTACCTTGGAATCCTAGAAAAACTAGGTATCTGACATGGCATTTGAGATTATTAGGATTAATAAATAGATAGCTAGTACCTACCATAATAATCGTATCATTAGAATTCGTAACTGTATTTCAATTGCTACCAGATCGAGTCTATGTATTTCAATTGAATTGAAAACACATTTGTTAACAAATCATTGTCCTATTTCTAAGTAGGTACATTTAGGTACAAATGCAATAACCGCTGTACCTAGATAATTCACTCTGTTAAGTCGGTTCATTGTATGCAATGGAAATCTATCTTAACTATTAGTCATCTGAACATTACCAGACTGATAATTGCAAAAAACATTGTTAAATAACACAATCTCTATTTTAACCTAACCTTAGATTCGACCCCATATATCTTGAATATACAATTATCAATCAACCTGAAACGGCAGCTAAAAGCTCATATTTTAATCTAACAAATGGGACTAATTTGGAACTTGTAACGGTCATCAAATTTTGGGCCCCACGATGTATGGGAGATGGTTGATGTCCTTTGGTTTTCTAATTTTAGTTTCAGTAACTCCGCTCTACATAACCTAAAATCACATCGCGCCTATGACACAGTATAAATATGGACAGTATGAAAAATAGGCCCATTCATGGAATAACTACCTCCGCTCCGTTGGAGCATTAGGGTTAGGCACTCATAATAATGTTTATACGAGGTATTATTGGAACGAAGTTCTTTAACGCGGCTTGCGGTAGAAGTTGACGGGTAGAAATCGTCACACGAAAAAGCCTTCATACATGATATACTGCGCGCATCGACGAGACACCAAAGTGATCGTCACTGTGCTCTCAGTCACGGGTGCCATTTCGAGATGAGTGATCGCGTTAAACCTTTATCTCTTGCGCCACGGACCGTCCGCGATCTTTAAAAAAATTGCAACAAGAGTTTAGTACAAGAAAATTAAAAAAAAAAACATAATTTTTGTCGTTTTCATGGTTTCGAGAGATGTTATAGCCGATAGAGAAGCTAAAATGAATGTCCAAGATGGAGGCTGCAAAAATTTTCGTCGTGTGTGTCGATTTTATGGTTTCGAGGGTACTGAAGCCGATAGTGAAGTTAAAATGTAAATCCAAGATGGCAGCTGCGAAATTACTTCTGATCATTATCGGATTTTAAACGACACCCGGAAAGCCAAAATACAAATAAATGTTCTTTTTTATTTAATATTTTCAAAGTACTAGTACCTCTATGCAAAGTCCCATGCGTCTGAACCAGTTTTCAAAACACTTTTTTCAGTCCGCCGTAAACAACTTGTTTATAGCCTGCTCGAACGCTGCGCATCTTCCCGCGACGAAAGTTGTGTGCCTTTGAGCTGTTTTATTTTATTTTTGAGCACGGTGTGCGAAGGCGCGTTATCGTGGTGGAGCAGTTGCCCGTGGAGCCCTGTGCAATGTCCCTCGCAAAAACACCCGTTAAAGATATAAGCAATTGGTGAAGAGAGCGTTTCCGCGCAGTTAACGAAGTAGGAAGGGGGTATATTGTCATTTCCAGGACCCTTTGATGTATCCAGATTCTGCAAGAGTTTCAGGATACACGCACTATCAGTGGTCAGGCTGTGTAGTGTGTCACCGTATGTTTCGCAGTTAGTCGGGAAAGGAGTATAAGATTCGAGCTTACTGCTAAAATTCTTATAGAAAAAATCATTAAAAGCATTACATATTTCGGTCTCACTAGTCAATTGATTATTACTATACGTCATGTATTTAGGATAACTACTTTTATTCTTCTTTCTAGACTTAACGTAAGCCCAAAAATGTTTAGGTGAAGTTTTTATGTTCTCTTGTGATCTGTATAAATAATTTGCATGGCACTTCTTTTGCATCAGTTTTTTTCGATCCCTCAATAAAGCGAAAGTCGCATAATCATGGGGATTTTCGTATTTTTTCCATTGCCTATGTGCTTTAGACTTTTCTTTAATAATATTAATAAGTTCTCGACTGTACCAGACAGGGTAGCTATAGGTACCTCCGATAGTGATTTTTGGCACATATTTATCAATAACTGTATTTATTACTGTATAAAACATATCCACTACATGATCAAGCTGTATATCATCATTACAGACCAATCCCCAATCACACTCTAGAAATTCTTTATTAATGGCTTCATAATTCCCTTTTCTATAAACATGTTTTTTAAATAAACTCAATTTTAAGGGAGGAATTAATATATCTGTAGCGTTAACAACAATAGCAGGGTGAAACGCGTCTTCCGGTACCAATGAACAATGTGATTTTATAATACTATTAGGGAAATTGGCAAAAACTAAATCCAGAGTATGATCGTGAGAATTGGTGAAAAAGTTGTATTGATTCAAACCGCAGTACAACATTGCATTAACTAAGTGAGACGCAGAGTTTTGCACCTCAACGGCACCTTTCTTTAGCACTATAGGCTGTCTACTTGTCCAGTCAATGCAAGGTAAGTTAAAGTCGCCTGAAATGAGAAAATAATCATTAGGGTTCTGATTAATTACATCCGATAATACTTGCGTAAACAGTTGAATACGTTCCGGAATCGCACGATTTGGCGGCAGGTAAACCGTCGCAATGTGCAAATTACGCTTTACGCCAAGCACTCGCTCGGGAATAGTTACCCAGATGCATTCAAGGTCAGGGCGGTCCCATTCGGTGCGTAAGCGCGCTTGTAGCCGTGAAGCACAGGCAATCATTACTCCGCCACCTAGCGAGCCGCGATCGCGTCTAAACAAATCATAAATATCATTACATAATTCAGAGTCTGAGATGGCGTCATGTAGCCAGGTTTCGGTAAACATTAAGATGTCACTATTTGATGACAATATATTCTCATAAAAAGTATTGGTTTTAGTGCGCAAACCTCGCACGTTTTGATAGTAAAATTGTAGATAATTAGTGCAACGCTTGGCCATTGCTAATTAGTGTTTGCCGTGATGATTCATGGAATGAAATAGTGACATCAAGGTCAGAGTGACCGACGCAACTGAGTGCATTGTGACACTCATGTGTACCAATTAAACGTATGTATCCAGGTGAGTAAAGTGATAGTAGAAAACTTTGAGACCAGGCTACGTATGTTAAGTATGTTGTTATTATGAATGAGGTAATTTGTTGTGTGTATAGTTTTGTGAAGTGTTGATAGGTAATTAAGCCATAGAATCGAGTAAACATGAAGTTGGTGTTTGGGAATGGGTGATAATAGAAATGCAAAGTGGTATCTAGCATAGCTAAATCAAAACTAGGTAGAAAAGTAATACTAAGTAACAAGATAACAATGAATATTCCTAAACAACATTTTTTAGGTCTTCCTCTGACAGAACAAGTATATGCTGAGAACCATCTTCCCTTCTTAAGTAAATTCGAAAGTTTTTTGTCCATATGTATTTTAGCGCTACGTTGCTAAGTCTTGCAACAATATTCCTCGGCAGGTTTGAGTTATTATGTTGCTGTGTTTGAACTCGGTGGGCGAATTCGACGTCATCACTTTTTAAAGGAACTCCAACATGTTCAGCAATCTTTAATACTACATCCACAGTTAGCTCCTCCTTATTTTCAGGTAGCCCAGAGATCTCAATGTTTTGTAGGCGAACCCATTGATCTTGACGGACCTGCTCAACCTCTAATCGACGTAGGCGTGCCTCAACGTCGTGGAGGTTGTTACGGAGAGCCTGGTTATCCTCTCGCAGTGTCTTAAGTTCAGCATTATTGGATACAATATGTTTCATGACATCGTCATATTGAGAGCTAACTTAACGGACTTTTCGAGTTCCGTCATTTGTGTTTGCATCTTGTGAAACTTCGGACTTAACATATCGCGAATGATAGTAGGTAGCTCTGTGCGTATAACATCAAGCATTTCAGTTAATTCAGCAGGAATGCAAGGAGGCAAGTCCGAAGACGTACCTGCTTTCCTTACGGTCACGTTTTGTGCTTGATTACAGTCAGTTACTACCTGTTCAGTAGTTTTAGCTGCAGTGTCCTGATTTTTTGATTGATCCTTGTTGCATTTGGGACATATCCAGGACTTGAGGGTAGTCGGTGCGGCGTTAGCTGTTAAATTAGCACAAAGCAGATGATAGTGATTACCGCAGAGTTTCTTTGAGCACGTTACCTTATCGGCCGCTGCTATAGAGGTTTTACATCCGATGCATTTATTCATCCTGTTATCCATGATACTAACGGGTAAATTTGATGTTGATGGAAGGTAAGTTGTAATAATGTCTATTGGATTAAATTTTATATTATTACTTGGCTGTATGCTGTGAATGTTTGTGCCTGCTTATTTTTGTAATGTAACACCAGATGGCGCTATTAGGTTGGCTGTTATGTCGTTTTACTTACTGTGCAACGTATGCTAAATAAAATCTTTTATTTAGTATAAACCTAAGAAGTCTATGTTTATTATCCTAACCTCAACAGGTTATGGGCCCAGGTCTACGTGAATGACCAATTCGTGATAAACAAAGAGCAGAGAAAACAGTAAAGTACGTAAGTGTTTTTTGAGAGTAGAACCGCGTGCTATAGGAATAATTTAAAATGGAGGGAAGAACAATGAACCTAGAAAAATTCGATGGAACGAATTTTAAACAGTGGAAATTCCAAATAAAATGTGCCCTCCGCGCCAAAGGGTTAGATATCAACACGTCAAAACCAGAAGGAAATGCAACTCAATGGAATAAGGATGATGGAATGGCTATGTTTATAATAACATCAGCTATGGATTTGAATCAAATAGCACTCATCGAAAATTGCGAATCAGCGCTTGAGGTGATGACCAAACTTGAGTCCATTTATGAACAAAAATCTGAAATGACTAAAATGATGATACATGAGCGTTTTTATCAATATAAAATGTCGCCGGCAGATAACATGGCTAGGCACATTGCTAAAGTTGAAAGTTTGGCGAAGCAACTTAAAGAAAGTGGAGAGACTGTTAGTGACACTGCTATTATAACTAAAATATTGAGTGCACTACCTCCCAAGTTCAGATCTCTACGTCAGGCTTGGATGTCACTTGATTCGCAGAATCAAACTATAGTTAATTTGACAGCTCGCTTATTAGATGAGGAGGCTAGTTTGAATGTAGAAGAAGAGAACGAAACTGCTTTGTTAGTGGCAAAACAAAATACAAAGAGGAAAACTGTTCCATTTGTAAAAACGAACAAAGAATTAAGTGAAAATTCAGAGGAAAAGTCACATCGTTTTGTATGCTACAACTGTGGGAAACGTGGTCATTTTGCAAGAGAATGCCGTGCCCCTAAACAAAAACAAAAACAACCAGGAGAAAGGAAAATGTTAGCTTTCAATGTGGAAAATACAGACTGGAAAAATAATGATGAAGGTTTAAGATGGATATTAGACAGCGGTGCCTCAGCTCACATGTCGTTTGTACGTGAAAACTTTGTTGAATTGTATGAGTATACAGGATCTCCACTGAAACTAGGAAACCAAGAAGCTGTAGAAGTGATTGGCCAAGGAAATGTTTTGATTAACAAGTGTGTCAATGGACAGTGGGAGACAAGTATCCTGAAAAATGTTCTTTATGTTCCAAAATTGAGAAGAAACCTATTTTCTGAAGGAGTAGTGACAAGACAAGGTTATAATATTGTAAAGAAAAATACTGATGCTTTGATTTACAAGGACAATAAAATAGTGCTGTGTGCATCTTTGCAAAGTAATAATTTGTATGAGTTGGTAATGAAAACAATTCAAAATCCAGTGTGTAATGTAGTGCAAAAAATAGACCTTAAAACATGGCATGAACGTTTGGGACATTTGAATGTTAAAGAAATACAGAAAATGTGCAAAAACAATGTGATTACTGGTGTGGACTTATCAGACTGTGACAAGTTTGTATGTGAGGGTTGTGCTTATGGCAAGCATGCTCGTCAACCATTCAAGAAATCAAACAGAGGACCACAGCAACCAGGTGATGTTGTATACAGTGATGTTTGTGGACCACTCAGTGTGCCTTCTGTACAAGGTATGAAATATTTTGTTATTTTTAAAGATGCTGCTACAAGTCTTAGGTATGTGTACTTTATAAAGAACAAATGTGATGTGTTAAATTGTTTTAAAAATACAATTTTATGATTAAAAACAAGTTTTCACATAGTGTACGCATATTGCACACAGATAATGGTGGAGAATACACTAGTAAGGACTTTAAAGAATATCTTGACAGTGAGGGTATTGCTCATGAGCTCACTGCCCCTTACACGCCTGAACAGAATGGTCGGGCAGAAAGAGAAATAAGGACAATAGTGGAAAGTGCCCGAGCAATGCTTTATGCCCGTAATGTACCACTCAATCTATGGGCAGAAGCAGTCAATTGTGCTGTTTATTTATTAAATCGCACATCTTCAAGTCAGACACCAAACAGTTCACCTATGGAGTTATGGAGTGACATAAAACCTAGTTTGGATCATGTGAGAGTGTTTGGATGTGAAGGATATGTTCATGTGCCAGATCAGCTGAGAAAGAAGCTTGATAGTAAGAGTCGAAAGATGATGTTAGTTGGATATGATAATACAAACTATAAAATGTACGATTCAATAAATAAAAAAATTACAATATCAAGAAATGTAATTTTTGATGAACAGAAAAGTCCAGAATCAAAACAGAATGAAGCTCAAATTTACATATGTGATGATGAAGAAAATGCTGAAGAGGTCATAGATAATACTGGGATGAGTACAAGTACAAGTAGTGATCAAAATTTGGAAAGTGATGACAGCACACATACTGCGATTGATGAAAATGATGAGACCTATGAACCATCACAAGAAATTGATCTTACTGACATAGGTCGTTCAAATGTTAATTTGCGACCACGCAGAAATATTTATTTCGAAGCAAATGTAATGGAGTTAGATGTACCTGTAACATACGATGACGCAATTAATAGTAAGGAATGTGAGTTATGGCTAGAGGCCATAAATGAAGAATTGGAAGCTCATTGTACCAATAAAACCTGGAGTTTTGTGGACAATGAAAACCAGAGAACTATAACATCCAAATGGGTTTTTAATATTAAAAGAAACAAAGATAGTCAAGTAGAAAGATACAAAGCTCGACTTTGTGCCCGTGGTTTCACACAAATTAAAGGGATAGATTACAATGAGATTTTTTCACCTACTACAAGATATGAGTCAATAAGAATACTGCTATCTATTGCTGCTGAATATAATTTGATTTTAAGGCAATTAGATGTGAAGACGGCCTTCCTGTATGGAGAGTTAGAAGAGGATATATTTATGGAAATTCCAGATGGAGTGAAAGCGCCAGATAATAAAATATGTAAGTTAAACAAATCCCTGTATGGCCTAAAACAAGCATCTCGTTGCTGGAATCAAAAATTCACAATGTTTTTATTGAAGTTTGGTTTTGTTCAGTCACAAGCAGACAATTGTGTATTTGTAGGTAACTTTAATGATATTAAAGCCTTGTTAGTTTTGTATGTAGACGATGCTTTAATTATGTCTCAATCAAATGTGATATTAGATCAAATTATAAGTTACTTAAAGCAGGGATTTAATGTCAAAGAGTTAATTTTAAACCGGTTTGTTGGTTTAGAAATTTTAAAAACTGATCATTCTGTTTGTATTAGTCAAAGACAATATATTGAACAGTTAATAAATAAATTCAATATGAGTACTGCACACTCTAGTAATACACCTGTTGATGTAAATGTTCAGTTAACTAGAAATATTGACAATGAGCAGATTAATTTTCCTTACAGGGAAGCCATAGGGTCATTATTGTTTTTATCTACAGCAACTAGGCCAGATATTTCATATGGTGTAAATCTGTTAAGTAGATATATTAATAATCCAAGTGTACATCATGTTAATCAGCTTAAGAGAATAATGAGGTATCTCATTAAAACCAAAGATGTATGTATAAAGTATCAAGGTCATGAAAGTTTAATTGGATATTCAGATTCAGATTTTGCTGGGGACTTAGATACAAGAAAATCAACCACTGGTTATATTTTTATGTTAAATGGTGGACCTGTATCTTGGTCTAGTCAAAAACAACCTTGTATTACCTTATCAACAACTGAAGCTGAATTCATGGCTAGTTGTGAAGCTGCCAAGAATCTTTTGTGGTTAAAACAGTTTTTCAAAGAAATTAATATCAGTCAAGATTGCACAACTCTGTGTATTGATAATCAGAGTGCTATTAAGCTAATAAACAATCCTGTATATCATAAAAAGACGAAACACATTGATGTTAAATTCAATTTCATTAGAGAAAAGGTCAAAGAAAAACTAATTGTTATTAAGTATGTGCAAAGTTCAGATCAATTAGCTGATATTTTTACAAAGGCTCTACCTACTGTTAAATTCGAACGCATAAGAGATGAAATATTGTCAGTTATGTAAGATTTTCTTTAGCAGTCAAATGATAAAATTTGTGGGAGTATTGGATTAAATTTTATATTATTACTTGGCTGTATGCTGTGAATGTTTGTGCCTGCTTATTTTTCTAATGTAACACCAGATGGCGCTATTAGGTTGGCTGTTATGTCGTTTTACTTACTGTGCAACGTATGCTAAATAAAATCTTTTATTTAGTATAAACCTAAGAAGTCTATGTTTATTATCCTAACCTCAACAATACAATGTCTTCATCGAAAATGATACACAACCGTTACAAGTGTCATGACCACCGGTCATGAACCGATGCAGACAACCAACAGTCATCTGCATCGGTTCTACGGCTAATATGGCCTGCCCATTGCATGTTGACAACTTTGGTTCTCTGCCGGATCACCTCATTCCGGATTCTATCCCTCGGAGAGACTCCAACCATAGCACGTTCCATAGCTCGCTGTGCGACCGTGAATGTATGGACCAGCCTTACCGTGAGTGTCCACGTTTTGGCTCCGTAGGTCATAACAGGCAGGACGCATTGATTGAAGACTTTAGTCTTTTGGCTCTGTGGAATACGCTATGAGAAGACTAGACGAAGCTTCCCGAACGCTGCCCAGCCCAGTTGAATTGTTCTGTTAGCCTCCTTCTCAAAGTTGTTCTTACCAAACTGCAGAGTTTGCCCGAGGTAAACATATTCTCGAACAACTTCGAGAGCATCGCCACTGACAGCAATCGGTCACGGAGTAGCATGCTCGTTGAACATAACTTGTGTTTTGTTCAAGTTAATCCAAAAACCAATGCATGCGGAAGAATCAACTAGGTCGTCCAGCATATGCTGCAGGACATGCAGCAATTCAGCCAGTATGACGATCTCAAGTGTGAGATGTACTCGGCGTTGATGTTAATGCCGCGTCCTCCCCAGTCCAGTGTCTTAAACACATCCTCCAATGCGTTAGAGAATAGTTTCGGGGAAATTACGTCCCCTTGTATCAACGTCATAGTCCACAAACGCAAGAAACAGGGGCCGACTATACTCTTCGGACTTCTGTATAATCTGCCACACCGTGTTGATGTCGTCTATGGTGCTTTATCCTCCTCGAAACCCGGCCTGCTCCAGTGGCTGAAACTCGTCGAGTTTTCGCGCGACGATGATTCGTAACGACTCTTGAAAACAACTTATGTACGTAGCTTAGGAGCGAAATGGGTCTGTAATGCTTCAAAAGGGTCTTATCACCCTTTTTAAAGAAGAGCGCGACAACACTCCTTCGCCACGCTTCTGGAGTTCGCCCAGAGAACAGGACAGAGTTAAAGAGCTCCTAAAGCTCTTTCAGTACAGGACTTCCTCCCGCTTTCAGGAGCTCGGTCGTAATCCCGTCCTCACCAGGGGCTTTAACTGTTTAAGAGCCACCTTGATTTCATCTTAGCTGAAAGGGCGGGTTAAGGTGGCTCTGGAATACTAATTTTCGTATAATTGGTCGTAGAAGTTTTCGACTTCCGAAAGGATCTCCGGCTTCGAAACGACGATATCCCCTCTTGATTTAGTTAACTTCGTCAGGTGGCTCCTCTCAAGTGATTGGACGAACACTTTCTACCCCCGATTTTGCTTAATCGCTTCCTCTATAGAGAGTGTATTGGAGCGTCGGAGGTCGCGCCTTACCAATGTCGTAATCTTCTTGTTGAGTGCCCGTTTTTCTGACGAAGTGATATGTGGGTTTTCACGTCGTTCCGCCATAAGCTCCAGAGTCTCTTCCGAAAGTTTGGACTTCCTGCCCGTACGCCGCATTTTGCAAAATCGCGTACCTTCCTCCCTGAGGATTTCCACCATTTGTTTGAGCGCCTGATCGACGTCATTTGTGGTTTCCACGGCAGCGAATCGGTTTTCCAGGTCTGTCTGGAACGGTTCAGATCCTAGTACAGTTTGGAACATATTTGGATGGAGCCTAGACTTCATCAAACGAGTTCGCTCGAGCTTGAAGTTGATATTCAGAAAGCCTCGAACCAGTCTGTAATCGATCATATTTTCAAAATAGACTATATCTGTCCAGTCTCTCATACATACGAAACGAAAAATCGCAATACTTTCTGAGTGGCCTGGTACATAAACTCACGCCTTCTTCTCATGGGGGTAGAGAGAAACGACAGAACGCCACTGCTACCATCTTTATATACTCCTTTTGCCTCGTTTACATTTACACATCTAAAAGTTTTAAAGTTTCTACTACTACACAATACGCTTGAGTCATCTTTTAAAATATCGCGGACGGTCCGTGGCGCAAGAGATTAACGTATAACTCGACCACTCGTCTCGACACGGCACCCGCGACGTGCCTGCGACTGACAGCACCGCGACGTTCGCTTTGGTGTTTCGTCGATGCGCGAGTCTGTGTCAGTGGCCTGTTTCGAACGTTTGTACTTAGTTTCTGTATATTGTCATATTAATATCGTGCCTTTGGTCCCTAAAGGGTTAGGCAGAAGTGTACTTACTTATATAGTACACCCATATTTCGCCAGTTATGTTTAAGTTCCATGTAATAGGTGCGGCGAACCTATTGCTCTCAACTGGGCACAAATACATACTCCGCGCTGCTTCTGGAAAATTCCAGAGGGAAAACCTAATAGCACTTTGCCTGACACCGGAATCGAACCCAGAACCTCATGCACAGCAGTAGCGACTACTAGATGATAAGACTAACGAGGCATGCCTCTACTCTTTTCTAATAGTAAGTATATCTTTGCTGTATTCTGTACTTAATTATTCAGATTGCGTTTGACAGGATTAGTGATCATTCGTTGGGTTCCGTTTAAGAATTAAAGGTTCGCTTAGAAGATTATTATTTAAGACGGTAATATTTTTCAGTTGCCTTAAAACCGTAAAGTTCTAAGACATTATAATCTAAACATTATAAAATGCAGAATAACATTGTTACGCACTATAAGTTTCCAGAACTAGTCACTAACATAATCAATATTTAAAAAGTAATTACAACATTTCAAAATGGAACTCTTTGGCTGTAGAATGCAGTTTGTATCATATAACTGTCAATTGTTTTTATAATGCGGCGTCATTTTAGAAATTGCTTGTCTTTATCTCCATGAGTTTAATTTTCGTAGTGTGATTTTTTTACGATTTTGACTGTAGTATTTGACAGCTTAGCAGAGCCACGCTCGGCTTCAAACTGCTTTTGGCGATACAGCACCATCCAAGACGACTACTTATAGCTGGTTTGCAGAATTCAAGTGCTGTAGTCTCAGTGACTTTCGTGATGGTCGCCTGTCCATTGCTGCGCTGTGAATAACAAAAACATCGATGCCACGATTTTTTATTGTGCGCCGTATGTTCGAAACAGATAGGCAAATGCATCCTTAGGCACAGGCATGAGTCAAATACAATCAAAACATTTGGTTAAGAAAACGCTGTTCTAGCGGTTGATCCCACACAATTTGACTGAGGCTTTAAACGGTTGAGTGATATTAAGGTTTTCATATTGGTATTTTCGTATGATACGTGCATTTACTCTAACGGAGAATATATTAATAAATTCATTTTTGACCCCTGAGATTTTTTTTTTTCAATCCAGAAAATTTTAGTGCGTCCCACGTATTGATGTAAATATATTATTTTATTTATTTTATTTTACAGAAAGCTTACATACTATAACACAAATTAAAAACATTGGTAAGAAAAAAGGTGCTAATTACAAGCTTCCACATGTTTATCTTAATTAACTTGTCTTATTAAGACAAACACACAATAGAACCACATAAGGAAAAAATCAAGCTACGCAACAAAGCATGGCAAAAGAGAGAGTCCTTCATACACAATATAAGTAGCTGACTTGCTGCAGAAATATTTAATATAGTTACGTAAGAAAAAACCGAGATGAGGACAAAGATTAGGGTAACCCGAGGTCTTCCTATCGTCCTCCTTTGAGGCGGATGATACGCGCACAACCAAAGTACTGAAGATTTTATCGTGAAACACCCTCCATCAAATTGAGGTAAGTATATGTAGGAAAATATTATTAAAATAAATCACATGCATACAATATTTATATCATGTATTTTTTCATACAGGATTACGCGTTTATTGTATATCTTTGTTAACAGTAATCGGTAGCCATCTTTCAGGCTAAACTGTGGGTAGCGAATTCCATTGAATGATAATATACTTTTTAAAATACGTGACCTACGAAATAGTTTCACAGCCTAGAGATAAAACAAAACTATTTCTGCAACTACAGTTTCCTGAATGAGCTGTGGTCGCAATATAGCGTCCGCATTTTTTTATTGGTTTAAAAATGAGGCTATTGGCTACTTTGTACGTGTATTTTATGTAATTTTATTTTTGTAATGTGCGTTGTCTGTGTGCAAATAGAACAATGTTTGTTTTCTTTTCTCTTTACTGACGAGTGACGTCACTGAAACGTTGTTTAAGAAAGTAAGTCAGGTTGTCTAACAAAATTACAGGGTTTTTCAAATCGTTCTTACTTCGTTTTCTTTCCTGGAAAAAATGTGGTTCAAAGGATTCAAAGAACTTCGAAATGTAATAAAAACGTTATTTTAAATAACTTTTCCAAGCCCTGATTACAGTAATTCCTTACTTTTTACATTGACAAGTCATCATCATCATCATCTGCCAAATCTGGAATAAGCTGCCATTTCCAACTTCTTTGAGGATGGCGCCCTCCCGCCCTCCCTTTTACATATATAAGTATTTCGGGTAAATATTTATCGGTTTTGGTGACATCATCTCTCTTCATCGCCATTTCATTCGTTTCAAGGATTTTGATAAACAAAACAAGAGCCGTATTTCATTTTCTTAAAATAACATCGCTTTCAGCTTTGTTAAATTAATGTCTCAAGGTTATGAGACTACTTGCTTCACCTTATCTTCCCATCCCTTTCAATGCTTCCAAATAATTCTCTGATTATAACATAACATCATGCCTGTATTCACCCAAGGGATAGGCAGAAGTTTTTCACACACATTTCGCCAGTTATGTTTAATGCCCCATAGAGGCCGAGCCTATTGCCATCAACTGGGCACTAACCCAAATAATAGTTTGCCCGATCTGGAAATCGAACTCAGGACCACACGCTCAGATGTAGCTCTTGCGCCACCTGTGATTATCTTATCTATAATATAATTTGAATATCTTTCTATAGATTATTATTATGCAAGGTAACATACAAAGTATAATCATAATAATTTTATTTTCAATAAGTATTGGTACAGTGTTGGTCTTAAAATAAGTAATTAAGTTTCGTAATACATAGTCAGACATTTTACATGCATCACATTACATATATTTCAAATTCAAGAGTATAATATTTATATCCAATGTCATGCTTTAAATGCTATTTTAATAATAATGAATTTTACGATACATGCATTCAATACTAATTATAATCACATTAATTTAAAACAGATTATTTAACATCATTTATAGTACAAAATCGTTTACCAGCAGCCATAATTTTAACTTTATAAAAAATAAAATATTAGGTAACTCTTTAAGGTTCTTCGGTATTTTGTTATAAGTAGATAAATCCACTCATATGATAACACAGAAGTCCTTGGTGCCCAAGGCAGAACTATTCTATTCGGCTCATACACTTTTACAATGTTTAGTAGACATTGGACTTACTTGCGATATGCATCATTCTGAAAATGCCCTATTCGTGAAATAACCTATTCTACTATGGACTTATTTGCAATAATACTTATTCTTACAAAGACCTTTTTTCGCTATAATTTTTTTTTCTAATTGCGTTTGTTAATGAAAGTATGAATGTATTTTATTCATTATACCAGTAATTTAGAGTATTTCAGAAAGGTAAAATTATTCGTATTTAAAGAAGCTATTAAAATATGTACGTCTCGTGATTGATTTATCTGTATTTGTTTCATTTTAAATTATTTTTACCTATTGTGGTATAGTATTTTTGGTGCATGGTCTTCACATATAAAATATAATAAATGTATACAAAATAATCTATAACATTTTAAAAGAGTAACGGTGGAGTTTCTTGCCTATTCTTCTGCTAGAATCAATTCTATTTAAATGTAAATGTTGACGTTCAAAAGTGACTTTTATGTGCCTATTTGAAATAAATGCTTTCAATATGACTTTGGATAACTTTTCGTGAGCAACGGTCTTGAGCCTTTTTGAAAAGGTCAAAGTTATACATCATCTTAACGTCATATCACACCCATTTGCAAAAAAATAAAGTAAGAGGGACATTGACTCGGGCGGTACAAATTAAATTGAAACACAATACCTACGTAAGCCGGTGAACAAAGGTTTGGGACAGGATAAGGGGAGGAATGTCAAACGGATAGCCTCAGGGGAGGGCGGACACAACATACCCTTATTTTATTATGTCCCTGTAACGTATTTTCAGAATTTTCCAAAACTATGGTCTTCACCATACCGTAATCGTTTTACCGTTTTTGTTTTACACCGTAGGACAATGTATGGAGCTTATGAGAATTTATCGGTAGTAAAGTATTACAATGTTTCAGTTTCAGCTTCTTGTGTAATGCATTTGTTTACAGTCAACTCAGGTACTGCATGAAATGGCTCGTAAACTGTTAATGTAGCGTGTGGTAGAATGTTCGAGTGTATGATTCGTAGCTGTGTTGCCACGGTTAAATTGCTACGTCGTATCAGGAGCTACGGATGTCTACGTAAAGATCAGTCTGTCGGTTCAGTTCGTCCGACCATAACGGAGAGGTCATGATAATCAGCAGAAACTATATAATTTTAGTATATCTAAAATAAACAGTTAAAAGTAAATGTTACTATATCTAAAATAAAAACTAGGGACGAACGTGTTGTAGCTTATTCAATATAATCTTGAATACCCGTAGCCCAGAGGGCAGCATGGGCGTACCCAAGATGTTTGTGACAAGATGAGATAAATTTTTGTTTTGTCATGTCTAACAATTTGTCTTAAATGCTAGCACAGATCAACTAAGTGACATAATCTAGAGGCGCGAAAAAAGTTAAAATGTCTATAGCCATCTGAATATGCGACCAAACAAAATAATATGTATGTATGAGTGCAGTTCATAAAGTTAAACAACTTTTTAATTTGGTTGGGATCTGATTCATTTTTGACACACGCACGTCACGTCTTTCCAAAGAATATAACCGTCATTACTAACCGTCTTTGTTGTTCCGTTGTTCTTGTTTGATAATTCAGTGCTGGTTGCAATATTAAAAATGGAAGCAAAAAAGCAGTAAGTATCACAATCTTAATATCTTTCTAGAAATCTTTGCGGTTCTTATATACGAGGCTATTGACGAATCCGTTGTCTTGTCAATTTACATTTAATTTGGTAATAATTCTCTTCACAGAAACAGAAGCACGAAAGCTCAATGAAAAAAAAAACTGAAGATTTTCCTGCTTTGGGCCTCTTGCCTTCTGGCAAGACCAGAATTATAATAATTTGCTGCCATTTGCTGCAGTAATTAGCAGGAAAATATTATTTTTATTAATATCAATTTATTGTCACCACCTCTGACCGAATGTGATAAATTTTTCATAACCATCTGTCAAAGTGTGACCTTTGTGACAAAAAGGTTGCGCGCGTATTAGCAAATAAGACATAAAGAGTCCCAATTAAACGCCAAGAAGTTATGGCAAATGTCAAGAGAATTATCTCACGCCACCATGCTAGAGCATTTAAGACATAACGTTTTTATCGCCCAAAATGTGATAAATAGCGTGACTCATGACATGCCACAGTAGGCCATGCTCACCCGTTGGTTTTACTTAGTATGGGCTGCTGTCTCCCATCTTCAAACTTAGAGTTATTAAATGTGTACATTTTAATACTTGTGGGATAAAATGAATAAAAAAATCGATACAAAGATTATCGACTTTTAGTAGTAGTAGTGAAACCTTATCTTTTAGACAAGTTTCGTTACTAGGTTTCCAAAATAACTCTTAAAGTAAACCCTAAAATAACATCATAAAATAATCCGGCAGGCTTACCAATCTATATACTCGTATATAAAATCAATGCCACTTTTCGTTGTAATTTTATAACTCAAGAACGGGCTCACCTATTCAAACCAAATGTTTAGGCTTTGTTTGGACTATTTAGCTGATGGTTTATGTGAAGTTTGCACAAAATCGGTCGGGCGGTTCTTCATTTATCACATTGTTTGTAAAAAATGAATTCAATAAATGGCGGATCATTTTATTAATGAGGATTTTGGTGTCAAATTGTTTTTTTTTATGGGGATTTTGCTGTCAAATTGTTTTTTTTTAAATTTTTGACATTAAAAAAATGTTGTTATGTTATTCATGCAGTCATTTCATTTTGGACGTGCTTAGATTAATTATAATTGACAGAAATAATTATTGCTTTGTGTTTATATTTTTTAAATATTGTTGAGTGCATGCATTCATACAAAAGGTGAGCCTTGAATTTTTCAAATGTACTATGTATATGTGTGCGTGTACTTTTCTCAGTGTTTTAGCGAGCCGTCGCCTTCGGTGTTTCATATCGTTTACAGGCTTAATTTTAATTAAATTGTCAAACGCATTTACACAAATGGTAAGTTTTGAACTGTTGAAGTGAAAAAACATATTGTGTGCATCCCGTATGCGTGTATGTTTTATTCTTTTGTAACAGATGGAAGCACGTCGATTTAAAAATGAATTACTTAATGACATTTTTAAATACATTGACGTATGCAGTCATATATATTTCCATACACACATATACGCACATGTATAAATACTGATACACCATTATTAATGTAGAATTTTCGTTTTTTTTTTGATGCAGATGAACGCGCACAAGCTAATGCATCGCAGCGTGAACGTAATGCACGAAATAGATCTGTTGACCCTGTACCTGTACTGAATCTTGCACGGCGATCAAGAATACGTCATGCTGTTTTAGCTGAAATGATGCGTGCTTCTTTTAATTACAACAGTCAGATTGTTTATAGTATGGAATGATGGACGCAATATGTCCACATTGTGATGCCGCTAACTTTCCAGGTAAAACGCCCGGCATGTTATGTGCTAATGGCAAAGTGAGATTGCCAGCATTAGAAACTCCACCCGAACCATTGTATTCATTTATTTTTGGGACATCTCAAAAGTGCACTTTTTGAGTCATATTCAACAATACAATTCGTCCTTTCAAATGACTTCTTGTGGTGCTACTAAAATTATTAGAGATAATTTTATGCCGACGATTGAGGTAAATACTTCAACAGGATTGTCCCATGTTTATATCAATCTGAAACATAAAGTGTTCGATAGTTTTAAAAATTATGATACAACATCTACCTAAAATTCCATACATCTTACAGATCCAGGGCCAGGTTTATCATCAAGCTGGTTCGTTATTGCCATACACCGACTGCTTTTTGGTGGTGCTTTGATATTCCTGCCAGGAGATTTTCGTCAAACATTGCCTGTCATTCCTCGATGAATTCCTGCTGATGAAATAAATGCCAGTTTGAAGTCATCAGTTCTTTGGATCTCCAAAGAACTGATGTGTTGAGGAGTGATGGATAGGATGATTCAGTGTAAATTGTTGTACATATCTATGTGCAAAAATTGACACTGAACGTTAATACGAGTATGCGTATTCACCAAAATGATCCAGCTGCCCATGAGTTTTCAAAACAATTTTTAGAAATTGATGAGGGCAAAATACAAATCGACAGTACTAACGGATTGCTCGCTGTATCGAACAATTTTTGTACAATTGCGCAATCGATAGATGAATTGATTGAATGCGTTTTTCCGAATATTCTTCAGAATTACAGAAATCATGATTGGTTGAGAGAACGCGCCATTTTAGCACCGAAGAACATTCATATCAATGCCATTAATTTTCAAACACAAGTGAAACTGCCAGGTGTAGTCACGACATTTAAATCAATTGACAGTGTATGAATCAAGATGAGGCAATGAATTACATACCAGCCGGATCCAATTGAATTTTTAAATTCATTGGATCCGGCTGGTATGCCACCGCATTGCTTGAATCTGAAAGTTGGTTCTTTGATTATATTATTGCGAAATATTAATCCATCAAAACTATATCATGGCACCAGATTGGCAGTGAAAAAGTTATTGCCAAATTTTATTGAAGCTACGATCTTAAACTGCTAAATTAAAAGGAGAAGTTTGTTTGATACCGCGTATCCCTATGATTCCAACTGATATGCCATTTGAGTTCAAATTATTACAATATCTTGTGCATTTATCATTTGCGATGTCTATCAACAAGGCCCAAGGGCAAACACTTCACGTTTGTGGTGTGAATTTGGAGGAATCATGTTTTTCACATGGCCAGCTTTATGTTGCCTGTTCCAGAGTCGATACGAGTCGATAGCCGTTTGTTTATTTATGCTCAAAATGGAAAAACAAAAATATTGTTTATCCAAATGTTTTGGATTAAGAAGCAATTAATAAAAATTTTTTTTGTTGAATAACTGAAATTGATGCTCCATTTTATTAAATTATTATTGCCTTAATACGTATCGAAGCACGTACCGGGCCGCTAGTAAAGTAATAAAAAATTAAGGCGCCGTATATCAAAACAGGTAACCCTTCGCACTCCTTGGGGTCACATCCGGGGTATAAATTGTCGCAGGTAACGGTTTGACTATAACATTAAATATTTATAGCACTACAGAGAGATATTGTCCATAGTTAAAATGTCCGTTCTGGCATTTTTTGTTAAGAATAATTGGCAGTTGAATTAAGACAAACCTTAGCAAAATCACTAAAAACATAATTCGTAACTTAGATACTTAAATTACAACTGATACATGCGTTCCTTTTTTAAGGATATATCTATATCTTTTATAAAATAGTAACGAAGTCAAAACTGTACATTAAACATTTTTTTTACTAGTAATTGCTACGAGGTGTGGGAATGATTCTTAAGCCGAAAACATGTGTTTAAGATTTTTTGTCGTTTGTCTGTAAATATATACCGGATTGACGCAAAAACTACTGAATAGATTTTGTTCAAATTTAGCACAAATATTTCTGAGAAGTCTGGTCATCGAATAGGGGATAATTTTACACGCTATTTGCTATGGGGGATGAGCAAAGTTGCATTATGTTCGTACTCCTCAACAGTTTACGACGAGAAAAAAAAGAGAGAAAATGTTATTTATTTAGCACATACTAAAAGGCACACAAATCAATACAAAGCAGACATAAAAAAAAAGTGTAAAGTGCGATGTAATATATTAGCAGCGCAGTTATGCCTCCGACTGCGTCAAAAAGGCACAGTTCAGCAGTTTAAAAAAAAAATTGCAGATTAGCTTTTGCCCGTGGCTTCGCCCGCGTGTATTTCAGAAAATATTACATGGGCACGTACTACCGGGAATAAAATAACCCCATGTGTTAATCCTGGTAATAAAATATCTGTGTGCCAAACATCCAAATCCGTTCAGCCGTATTTGCGCTTCTTTGTAACATACCTACATCCGAACATACAAACAAACGGACAAAAGTTTTCCGCTACCATTTATTACTAAGGAGCTATGCAGTCAATCTAGGCATAAATAGTCTGATAAACGGCTACTAAAATAATCACACAATTTTTTCCTTACATCTTCAAATTACAGTAAAAGAAAAACCGTTTTCCACCAAGTTATTTCTTTCTAACGATTATTTGTTAGGAAGAAATGAATCTGTAAAGTTTATCCTTTACAGATTTCCTCGTCGTCGTCTATCGTAGCTGAGAAACGAAAAAAAAACATAATTATTTCTAAGTTGCTATTTTTACGTAGTTGGAATACGGAAAATATAATCTTTTTCTGCCTCAACACCAGACTTGAGATTAGGATATTAATCATTTTAATCCGAGCTGGCGTTGTAAGTAGGTCATCAGAGGTCGCAGTACCGACCGGCGCTCGAGAAAAAAGTAAGATTGTAATATGATGACAAGCTATTTAGAGAGAAGAAGAGGAAGAGAAGAAGAGGTTTGACATTAAGAATGCTTTCAATTCCGTAAACAGGGACACCTTGTTGGCAGAAGTTCAAAAAGAAATACCCAAAATGTACAGTTTTCTATATCAATGTTACAGGTACCCCTCTAAATTACTTTATAAAGACAACCTTTTGAAATCAGCTGTTGGTTGCCAACAGGGTGATCCTCTTGGGCCAGTCATTTTTAGTTTGGCAATAAATCCAATCATTCGACAGCTAAATTCAAAATTCAACGTATGGTATTTGGATGACGGCACCCTAGGAGGTGATGTAGACACAGTCATAAAAGACTTAACATTTTTAAAAGAAAAATTCAATTCTATTGGCCTAGACCTTAACTTTTCAAAATGTGAAATTTATCTTCCCGAAACCACTGACAGACAGACTGTCTTAGCAAAATTTTGTACCGTAGCACCAAATATCAAAATTACGGAAAGAGACTCTCTTCACCTCCTAGGGTCCCCAATTTTTGACGAATCCTTTCCAACGTTCGTTGAAGAAAAAATAAAAAAATTCAATGATGTCTCGGAAAGACTTTTCAAAATTAACATTCATTCGGCCTTCACACTCATTCGATACTGTTGTTTTGGACCAAAATTTACATATAACCTTCGCTCCAACCATCTGTGGAAACATCCACAACTTTTAGAAAAAGTAGACCAAATTATTAGAAACACACTAACTTCGATCCTAAATGTGGCCCTGGACGACCGAGCGTGGCAGCAAGCCACACTTCCCATTCGCCTGGGAGGTCTCAGCGTCCGCAAAATTTCAAGTATTAGTTTACCGGCCTTCCTCTCCTCGGTCCACAGTACTGATAAATTAACCAGGAATATTTTATCTTCTTCACTGGTCGATTTTGAAGTACCGTGTATGACCGATGCGTTGAACGCTTGGAAAATGGCTTGTCCCAATACGGTTTTCCCCGACAACCCGTCCTCCCAGAGACGGTGGGACGTGCCGCTCTGCAGTATTATACGGAATACCCTTATAAACACGTCACCTAATACTGTTGAGCGTGCCCGTCTGCTGGCTGTGGGAGAATGGGAGTCAGGCTTGTGGCTTCAAGCGCTCCCGTCATCCACCATAGGCACAATGATGGATGACTCATCGTTTCGGCTCGCTACATGTCTCCGCTTGGGCGCACCTTGTGTTGCTCCGCATCGGTGTCACTGAGGTGAAGCTGTCGACAGTCTCGGGCACCATGGCCTGTCCTGCTACAGGAGCGCAGGTCGCATAGCACGGCACCCCAGCATCAACGATATTATTCGTCGAGCCCTTGTCACCGCCGGTACACCTGCGGTTTTAGAACCAAACGGTTTGGTACGTGACGATGGAAAGAGACCAGACGGTATGACGTTGTTGCCTTGGAAGATGGGTAGGCCTCTGGTGTGGGACGCAACCTGTGTCGATACCCTTGCTCCATCTCATGTTCCTAGCACGGCGTGCTGTGCTGGCGCTGCTGCTGCGGCTGCTGATACCCTCAAGCGGCGCAAATACTGTAACCTTATGGGTAACTACAGTTTTGAGCCGTTTGGGGTCGAAACGCTCGGGTCATGGGGCCCGAGTGCGCGTCTCCTTTTTAGACAAATTTCTCACCGACTAGTCGACACTTCACGTGACCAGAGGGCTGGATTGTTCTTTGGCCAAAGAATTAGCATTGCCATTCAGCGTGGCAATGCTGCCAGTCTTCTGGGCACGTGTCCAGATGACAGCGATGCGGACGAGTACTTCGACGCCTGAGTGTTTTATATTAATTTGTACAGGTAGTTAGTTATTTAGTAATTTAATTTAGTTATATATATGTTGTTATGTTTTAATTAATATCTCTTTAGAGAGACGCTTCCTTGCAACATTTTGCTAGGAAATGTGTATTTTTATTTATTAAATACCTTAATAAACCAAAATTTGTGAATTTGAGAACGTTGTAGACCTGGAAGACTGTAGATTTGTAGATCATTCTGTATTTTGTTAAATAACTGGTACTTTTTGGCAGGTCTACACTGTCCTCCCCTAACTATTAACACTGAAATTTGAAAATATTGTAAAAGCCTATTATTTTAAAAAAGGAAAACCGTGATGTTTCTTTCCGGCCGGCGCTTCTCCTTAGGAAAACACCAATTGGAACCGTGCACTTAGCTTTTGACGTTTCATAAGTGCCCATGTAGGTTTACGTGAAACAAAAATTTATACTAGATTTGAAAGAAATATAATTTAATTTTGAAAGAACTGAAAAAAAATACTTTCTTTGCTAAGTATAATGTTCTTGCCAAAGAGCGATACGGGTTTAGGAAGAACAGATGAACTTCACTAGCAGAGTTTAACCCAGTTAATACAATTTTAAATAACATTTACGCAAATTTTACTACATCAGATCTATTCTTAGACCTAAGCATAGCTTTCGATTTTGTTCATCATTTATATTCTCCTCATTAAATTGAATAAAATCGGTACAAGAGGTCCAGACTGAGAATGGTTTAAATCGAATTTATCGAATAAAAGTTAAATTACGAGAATAACTAAATCCAAACAAAAAGGTATCATTGGTTTGGTGTACCGCTGGAGCGCATTCTAGGGCCACCATTGTTCCTCGTGGATGTTAACGATCTTCAAGCCGAAGATTCTGTCGTTTTTGCTGATGACAAGACGGTAATTCTAGATTGTAAAAACTTTGAAAGTAACGAGTCTGATATAAATAACACATTAAATAACATCATCACATGATTAGACAACAATGTTTTAAAGGTTAATGCAGAAAAACTAAAATATTACATTTCACAACGCCAAAGAGTAAATGCCTCGAAGTTTAAATATCTCATAGTAACCAATTAGTCGCAGAAGAAAACAAAATTTCTGGGGAAAACATTTGATGCCTGAAAATTAATAGGTACGTTCATGCTTTGAAAAAAGTTAAAGATGAGACATACTCGTATAAACCTACTGCGATGATGGTGTATCACGGCTATATCTGTTCCATTATTCGATGTCGTATCATTGTTTGGGGTTACACCGTGTTACCTTGTGTTTTTGCGCACGTACTCCATGATGCCCTCCGCCTTAGTAGTGTAATGTAGGCGGGAGATGTACACCGGATTGTGCGGCTTTGCGGCACGCAAGCTTACTTCGAGACCCGTAGGAGCTTTACCGCAGCAGTTCTTGTTAGTTTTTGATCGGTACTTCTTCCTTACCACCGTCACAAAACCCTCATCAGTATTAGCTGTTTTCGGCTCCTTTTCTGGCATAGGCTTTGTATTTGGAGCGTCAGGGGCAATCGCGGTGATGCAAGCGTAATCCTTTTGAAGGGGTTTCGCCGGGGCTGCAGACACTGGCAGCGGGACGATACGAGGGGCTCGGGTCTGTGGGACGTGCGGGCGGTGCGCACTGCAGGCTCAGCAATCGACGGATGCGCAGGCGATGAAACTGCTGATGTGGAATTCGACGACGATATATCGAGGCCGGCTCCGATGTGTTGAATGTCGTCGAATTGGTGGGTCTGTGAGAGATTTTTGATCCCGCATCATAAGCAGCAAAATATGTTTTGATTTTATTCGCTGTTTTAAAAACAAGTGCTCTGATTTTATATCAAAAAACCTCCTATATTTATTAATATGAATATGTTATCGATGTTGCTAAAGAAACATAAAGTTTTCTTTTCTTTTAGATTTTTTGTGTTTCATGCTTTATGCGGTAGGCCCTTTCAGCTCTATATTTTAGATGTACCCGGCTATGATACAGGTGCAGACGTCTACTCACACGTGACATCAACATTTTGTGTGAACCAGACTTTATAAGCATTAATAACAGTGGCTTTATTAAAATAAACCGGCAAGGAAATTGAAGACTAGAAGTTTTTCTCCAGTATTTTCAACTAATTCAACCAATTATTTCAGTTGAAAGTATTCTAAATAAGATTCAAATTCTCAGAAACTCAAATAGACGTCTGTTTTATGTTCCGAAACGATGAGTTCTTTGTGAACCGTTAAATAATATGTTCCATTCGATTTCTTTTAAAAGTGAACTAAATCTTTACTGTTCTATTTGTGTTGGTTCAAATTGAGTTTTCATAAAAATATGTATTTAAATTGTGCCAAAAAAGTATCGGGAATGGATGATTTGTACAAGGTTCCAAATTCTTTTTATTTTTTTGTTAGATTGGCCCAACTGTTTTCCATTTTGGCGCGGAGTTTGGGTTGCATCTGTTTTTAGGTTAAAAACAGTACTGTTTTAGCTAGATCATATCCTAGTGTTTATTGCGAATTTCATAATGAACAAAAACATCGAACAAAGAGTTTGTCTTAAATTTTGCATCGCCAATGGAATTCCGTGTTCGGAGTCACTGAAAATGATACAGAAGGCTTACAAAAACACGTACTTATGAGTGATACAAATGAGATGTGATGGAAGATTTGCCTCGCTCTGGTAGGCCATCAACGTCTTCAATTGAAGTTAACATCGGAAAAGTGTAGCAAATAGTGACTGAAAATCATTACTTCAGTTTGAATGAGATATCCGCTGTACTTTCTGTGTTTCACGTGTCGATTTTAAATAATCACTTGGGTATGAAACCTGTTACCGCTCGGCTTGTCCCAAAAGACTTAAATTTTCTCCAAAAACTCAATCGCATAAGAGTCGCTGAGGACATGCTAGAACGAGTCAATTCCGACCCAACATTCATAAAACGCATTGTTACGCACGGTGACAAGACGTGGGTTTACGAGTTTGACATGCAAACTAGTCAACAAGTTTCGGAGTGGCGCCTTCCAACTAAACCGAAACCGAAAAAACCACGCCCAAGTCGATCTAAAGTCCAAGTCATGTTGACTGTTTCATTTCACTATCGCGGCGTTGTGCACTTGGAATTCATGGTGGAAATGGTCAAAACGTAAATAAAGAATACTTTTTGAGCATTATGCGGCGTTTAAGAGAGACAGAAATTCAACGAAAAAGGCCAGATTTGTGGAAAGAAGATTAATGGATTTTGCATCACTTTAATGCACCTTCGCACAAGGCCATCATTGTGAACGATTTTTTTTACCAAAACTCAACAAATATAATCGATCAAGCCCCTTTATTCACCAGATATGTCTCCAGCCGACTTCTTATTTTTTTTCCTAAACTCAAATTACCACTTCGGCGTACCAGTTTTCATTCGGTAGAAGACAGAAGGGAGAATTCGCGGAGAGAACTGTACTCAATTCCGAAAAAGGGTTTAAAATAATTTTGGATGAATAACTAACATTTTGTGTATTATTTATCTTTTCTCGGTACTTTCTTGACAGAGTAGTATCTGTGTTTAGTAACCAAATTTTATTAAAAACCGTTTGATAAACAAGCTTTTAATGAACTAAAATGTACTAAATCGTGATCGGTGACCGTTGAGAAGTTCCCTCGTCTGGAGTCAATCCTGGGTGCAGAAGCCACGTCAGAATGGACTATCCTGACTGTCTAAATTTCGTGTCTTTATTGTTAACAGTTACGGAGCTCCCTCGTTTGGGAGCCGAACCTGTGTGTAGAATTAGGTACTGCATCATGCAAAAATACATCGTCTTTAAAACAAAATCAACTTGTAAAATTACAACTCCGAAGAATTAGAGGAAGTGCTTTTAAGTGCTTGCAAGATCTGGCATAAACAAACTATCATACAAACAAACATTGCAAGTTAAAGGTAATACGGGCTGGTGTCCGCAACTCCACGACAATGCGCGTATTTCGCGTACGGTGCGTAAATCGATCATTCGATCCAACCCAGCTCGAGGAAGGCCAGCAACACCTTCGTGTTACTGACAACCTCGCGTAGGGAACCGGGATTACCGAAGTACTTTGCCCTGTATGTGGCGACCACCGGGCAGTGTAGAACCACATTAGCTGCTGTCTCGTCCACCTCCATGCAGGCCCTGCACAGCGGACTGTCTGTGACTCCTATGACAAAGAGGTGTTTATTAAATGCCCCGTGGCCAGTTAAAGCTGCCGTAACTATACGCAGCTGTTGTTTGGTTAGTCGGAGAACCTGTTTCGTGAGGCGGCCGTCTATAGTAGGGAGTGCTTCCCTAGCCTGCCTGCACTCACCTTGTTCCGACCATAGTTTGTAAGTACCCGAAGGGTAAGACGGGCAAGACGGGTTCAGGTCCCACTGGTGCCTCACTCGACCCCTTCTGGCAAGTTCGTCGGCTACATCGTTCCCCAGCGAACCGCTGTGACCTTTGATCCATTGAATTGTTATGTTATTGAGGCTACCCACCTAATAAAGGCGCTGGTGACACTCGTATATTAGCCCAGATTCAACTGTGTGGCGGTTCAGCGCTTGCAAAACAACCCTGCTATCTGAGACTATCCGGATCGAGTGGACCCTAACTTCCCTGGCCATGATGGCCGACGCAGCCAAAGAAATACCCATGCATTCGGCCTGGAACACTGTGTTATGGACCCCTACTGGTCGCTATGCGTATGTTGAGGTCCTCCGAGAAGACTCCAGCACCTGTGCCATTACCTGTTTTGGAATGGTCTGTGAAGATGCGCAGCTCTGCAGAGCACAAACCCTCGCACCTACGATCCTCGTGAAGCTGGATCTTGTATTTTTATCGAAGATAAATTGTTTGAGCAACATTGCAAGTAACAAAAGCTCGTAAAAAAAAAAAAACTGAAATTCAGTCACTCAGAAGTATGACATTTTTCACAAGAATTCCTTACATTAGTATGGAACTTTTGTCATAAATAAGGTATAACGAAAGTGAGCACAAAGGAAGAATTATTGAAATCTAATGACCGAAATGGTTTAAATTTGGTATGGAAGTTAATCAGCTTCTGTAAAAAAGTAAATTTAAAAAAATCTGGCACAAACAAAGACCGCTAAAAACGGCTTATCACAAATTATTGATTTATAATATATAAGAAGACTCGACCAAATCGTCATCGTTCAAAAAAAAAAACATTTCGGTTATGTCGTTTGGGATCTACGTTACCGCAGACAGACACCCAGATGCAAACGTTAAAAATAAGACGGAATGGCTTTGAGTCGTAAGAAGAGAGTAGGAGGTATAACGACTAAATTAAGGTTGGTAGACTGTCGCTTCCAAGTGCTGCCGGTCATCAATTTAATTTCGCATCGTTTGTCACGTCTCTGCGGTTTGACAGTTCTCGACACCTACTGTCATGAATTTTGTGTGAAAAAGACTTTAATTGGAACTGTCACGTACTTTTTCCACATGGGTAAATATGTGTTGGTTGAATTAAAGATAACTGCTATTCCATAATCACATTTATTGTTTATCCGATTAACACACTTCGTCAAAAATTACTTTGTAATTTGAATATACGGAACGTTTAAGTCGGTAGTATATTTGAAACACAATTAATTTGCCTGGCTTTTATAGTACGTACGGTCAACCGCAATTCAGAGGTAACTTCGGAAACCACCCTTTTGCTACGGTTTCCTAGAAAAGAGGTGTACGCCGCCATAGCGTCTGCTATTTACCGGCGATTGACGTCACTGAAACATTTATGAAAGTAAATTGGGTTTTCCTAGAAAGCGTTTTTAAACCGAAACACTACAAACTTCTTCTTCACTTTATAGTCTTTTTTTGTTTAATGTCGGTTGTTTTTTATTCTTTTTTTAAATAATGTTTTTTTATTTTTGACTTTTTAGCTGTGGCACCTCACACAAATTCGTATACCTTCACTTGTTATGTAAATATCATTGACATGAAGTTATTACAACAAACAATAAGTGGAAGAAGAAGTGGCGAAATAAACTCCCTAGCAGCACAGCTGTCTGTTCGGTTAGAAGAACTGGATTTTAAACAATTGTAAGTAATTACCAAAACATTAAATTAAATTTATTGCCATACGTCAGCTAGCCACGCCAATACCAAAAAAAATATGTAATTAAAACTTAATACATAAATAAAAGCCTCTAGGCCTAAAGGGCAGCTTACATTTGCAATACTGGATAATGTACAAACAAATAAAATAAATAAATGATAAACTAGGACCATCACCCGTTGAAGACCCTGATGATCCTCTGCCTCCCGTCACTCCAGACGAAGTGCACGACATCATTAAAGGGCTCCACGCTCGTAAAGCCCCCGGTTCGGACGGTATTACCAACAAGGTATACAAATTCCTACCGGCCCCTCTAATAATGCTTATGACCGCCATCTTCAATGGCGCCTTGAGCAACAACATCTTCCCACAGTTCCAGGTACCGTCCCATTGGCTTACTCAATGTTCTCGGCATAATCTACGAGAGGCTTATTTATAAGCGTCTCAAAGACTACGCCGAAGCAGAGCCTCATTCCCAACGAGTAGTTTGGTTTCCGACCCCAACACTCTAGTATCCACCAGGTCCACAATATCGTAGAGCACTTGAGCTCTGGTCTGCAGCGTAACGCGACGACGGGTGTGCTATTCTTCGACATAGCGAAAGCCTTCGACAAAGTCTGGCACATTTGTTAAAAAAACTCCAAAGTCTGGCCCAAAGTCTGGCACATTTGGCAAAGCTTGTTATATAAGCTTTACCAACTAGGAGTGCCAGATCATCTCGTGCTCATCTTACGAGACTTTTTGTCGAATCGCACCTTCCGCTATCGCATCGAGGGTGCACTCTCGTCCTCTCACCCTATTCGCGCCGGTGTCCCTCAGGGTTCCGTCATATCTCTTCTAGCCTTCACGCTGTTCACCAGCGATATCCCAAAGAGTAAAAAGGCTCAGTTGGCTCTCTTCGCCGACGACACTGCCATTTACTATACCGGTCACTGTCCCAATGCTATAGCTCGTACTCTTCAAACCTCCGCAAACGTCTTAGGCGCTTGGTTCCGGAAATGGAGAATCGAGGTCAACCCCGATAAGAGTCAGGCGGTTCTCTTCTCGAGACGTCGTCGAGTCCCACCCCCCCTTCCCAGCCCGATCACTCCCCTGGATCAATCCCTTGGGAGAAGCAAGCCAAATACCTAGGCGTGATCCTCGATCAAAACCTTACCTTTAAGCCTCATATTAAGGCGGTGCGCGCGCGCCTCCTTCGCTCTTAGCAGGCTCCACTTTGTACTGACAGCCCGTAGTAAACTGTCTCTTAAATGCAAGCTGCGCATCTATACCGCAGTCATCCGTCCCATCATGACATATGGCTGCGTTGTATTTGCGCACGCTCACCCACGTCATCTCCATAAGATGCAGACCCTCCAGAACCGTTTCCTCAGAAACGGTTCTGGAGCCCCCTCCTTTGTCCGTAATATAAATCTCCACGTCGACCTTAAAATGCCTACCATAAACCAGTTCATGAAACGCTTATCAAAGCGTTCCTTTGACTGTGGCATCAAACACCCAAACCCCTTGATCTCAGCGGCCGCCCGCTATTCTCCCTCCCGCTATTCTCCCTCCCGCATTAGCAGTATTCGCCGACGAAGGCATACCTTAATCGCCCCCGACGACGCCACTTTCCTCCTCCAGGAGAGTAATAAGGCCACCAGCACTCTACGTAAGCCCAAAACCCGATCGCCGTCCTACCGCCCTCGCCACCGAGGCCCGCCGCGACGCCCAAATCCACACCCCTCCCGACCCCTGCTCGAGCCAGCCCGCGCCGCTGAGCCTGTAGGTTTAAATTCGTCCCAAAATCCAATAAATCCTGATCCAGCTAGCCCCTTGCTGCCCCCTTCCAGCGACGCCCTAGGCCGAGGTCCGTAGCCCACAGGGGGTGACCTTAGCGTTGTGGCTTAGTTTTTAGTTAGTATGTAAGTTTAAGTCCTGGCTGGAGGCCTTAATTTATTAGGGCACCACAGGCATGTCCTCTTAAGCAGACGACAACCGTACAGGTTGACCTGCGAGATGCCATACAAAAAAAAATAGTAGGACCATCAAAGTAAAATAAATTATCAGAACAATTACTGTAACAATAATAAAACCATAGACAGCAAGACGACCAGTCACCACAAGCAGCACCCGTTCACGAGCATAATGCAAAGATCAGCCATTACCCCCGTCGCCATATTTGAGGGAAGGAAGAAACCCGACCCCCGACGCTACCACAAGCAGTGACATCTAAAGGAGCATGACGACCTTGCTGCCGGTTGCTCAGGCAAGAATAATGTTATCAATTGAGATGATGTCAGTTATTTTTTTGTCTCAGAAGACTGTTTCCAAAAAGCGCAAAATAGTGTAAAAGCTAAAAGCACAAAATAATTGTCTTATACCGTCAAATAAAATAAAAATCTATTATATGAACTCATATGTCAGTAGGTAAGCTGATTCTGGAGAAATAACACGAACATTGTCTTGAAATTGTCTATCATTTTAGATAGTTAAACCGAAACCCTTTCCTAAAGTTTCGTCATGTCAATCTGTCTGTCCGTCCGTCACATCCTCGCAAAATTAAACTTTTTCCCTATTTTGCACGAAACTTCGCACTTCTTTTGGAACACTATTAGATACGTCGCGCGTCGTGAAGAGAACTGGGAACCAACACTGTGCGTAGTTTGACACACAATGGTATTTTTTTTTTCTAAATAGGTTTTTATCCGAACTTGGAAATTTTAATATTAATGTTTTAGATGTTACTCCATTAAGTATCTAACATCTCAATCTGTTTAGGTCTTATAATTTAATTCACTTGGTTTTTGAAGGATCACGGCATCTTCGTCAACTTGTCTTGATAATATGCTGAATACTATATACTGTTGTTTGTTAGCTAGCTTCCCAATGACATTTCATAAAAAGCCGCATCAACTTGAATGCATGCCTTAAACAGCTAGTCGTTGCAACAAGTTTAAAAATAATGTAGCTCATAGTATTACACCGTCTACGAGTATGGTAGAACACGAGAATCCCCCAAAGTTGTGCAATAAGAGTACCAATCTATTTTCAAGACCAAAACCATTATCATTAATGGCACCTCCGTTGGCTTTAACCAATGGGCTACTCCAGGTATTTATAAAAGTAGAGCGAGACTATACGAGTACTATTGTTTGAAAAAAATACAGGTTTGATACTTCTTTCCTAGAGTATGACAAAACTTATTTAAAATGATGTATGCTTTTACTAAATTAAAACTATTAAGCGATTCAGTAAAAAAAACTAATAATATAGTAATAACCATTAGGAAAATTATTAACAATGAAACGGGTAAGTTGGTTAAACAAGAAAATCAACTTGAGATAATGATCGATAACAAATCTTAGTTACTAATATTATAAAGAGGAAATATTTGATTGTTTGTTTGTATTGAATAGGCTCCGAAACTATTGGACCGATTTGAAAAATTGTTTTACTATTAGAAGCGGAAATCATGTCTGATTAACATAGGCAACTATTTTTTCGAAATCCACGCGGACGAAGTCACGAGCGAAGTGCTAGTTAGTTAATAAGGCAGCTGACGTAGCTGAGGCATTTAATGAGTTTTTGCCAACATACCTATAACTACGACTTGCTCCTTAAATTCATCCCCGTCTAAAGCTGCGAACCTTTGGAATAGTAGTGTGCCAAAATGTACTCGGTTATTTAGCTTCCAACATGTAACGACTGGTGATGTAATTAACGTCTTTAACACAATGAAGTCTAAAAACACTGGTGACTACTAGGGCATATCAATTAAACTTTTAAGTAATAGAAATCGTAGCCCCCTATCTAGCTGTTACTTTTAATAAATGTGTTGACCCTGACTTCACAAAGAGTAGAAAGTCATACAATTATTTAAATCGGGTAAAAAAATAACATTGGCAATTTCAGGCCTATTTCTATCTTACCAGAATTTAGGAAAAGCACGTTTATAATGAACAATATGTCTTTACAAAAGGTCGTTCGACTACAGATTCGGGTGTTGCTCTGCTGAAACACATATTTATCGCATGGGAGAACTCGCAAAAAGCTATTCGAGTTTTCTGTGATCTCTCTAAAGCCTTTGATTGTGTGCACCATGACACGCTTTTGCGTACACCACGTCATTGCGGTGTCATAAACGAAGCTCTCAAGGTAATGAATTCTTATTATGGTGTGAAATGCCCTACGGTAATCTGCTGTGGGGCAAAGCCGCTGATATTCAAAATATATTCGTCCTTCAAAAACGAGCTGTACGAGCAATTTACCAGCTACGAGCCAGAGTTTCTCTCATATTGGTATTCTCACGGTGGCATCACAATTCATCTTCGCCAATATCATTTATATTAGGCAAAATATACACTTATACACTAAAAACAGTGATTTTCACAATGTTAACACTAGAAATTAGGACAAACTACGTGAACCCTTTCACCAGCTTCATAAGGTTCATAACTCATTTGTTGGGCTTAGTATAACCTTTTATCACAAGCTACCCCCATCTTCGCTAGATTTGCCTTTTAATGCGTTTAAAGCTCAATTAAAATCAAATCTTTGTTCAAAGGCATACTAATCCATCTACAGAATAAGCTTACCTACTGTCAGGGTATTTGAGTTCATAATATTGTTTATTTTATTTCATTAAATAAGTCAATTATTTTTAATGATAAATGATAAATGATAAATGATTTTTATTTCTGTAAATAGGTTTGTACAAACACTTTTACACGTCAATCATATTTTAAAAACTAGGTGAGATCGGCATTTCCTATCTGACTACTCTGAGAAGAAACGCCGAAACAAACTCAGAGGTCACAGTCTCTTTTAAAGTCCAGACATAATCTTGGTCAGGTCATGTGAAGACCATGTGGATTGATATCTGAAATGGTCTTTCGAGGAAAGAACCACACAGAATGAGTGGACCTGTCCAGTCAGTGCACGCATTTGTCAGTTGTCATGCAGCTCAACACAGAACTAAAGGAGCTAAACGATTCGACGAACATTACCAAAGAAAGGACATTTGGGTAGGCCGCATAAATTACTCAAACTGCCAGACCATGATTAAAACTAATAATTAAAATAAAAAAAAATGCATTAAAAAAAAAACAACAAATCCACAATGTCTTCACATTCACAATAATTAAAATAGTATAATCCTTTACAAAGTAAATGGCATTGCATATATAAAGTGCATCAATGTCAAAGTGTAAATAAAATATTAAAATAATCTTGGTCATATCATATGAGGACTATGTAGACTGGTGTCTGAAATGGTCTTTTGAGGAAAGAACCACACGGATTTGAGTGGACCTGTCCAGTCAGTGCACGCATTTGTCAATCATCGTGCAGCTCAACTCAGAACTAAGGAGCTCAACGACTCGACGAACAATACAAAAGAAAGGACACTTGGGGAGGCCGCGTAAAGTACTCAAACAGCCAGACCATCATCACTAAAAGAAGAGAAAAAAAAAACGCAAAGACCCACACAGTCCGCACATTCACAAAAATCAAAACAATATTATACTTTATACAGTAAATATATACATGTCATTGTTTAGATAAAAGGTAAAAGAAAAAGAAAAAAAAGTAAAAAAAGCAAATTACACATCAATTATGTCTGTGTAAACTTATTGGAGCAGCTCAATCCCAAGCCTTCTTGTCCTCAATATAGTCCTTGACAGTATAGTAGGCTTTCTGGCATAATTTCCGCTTTATAAAAGTTTTAAATTTATTAAGGCTTAGTTCTTGAATGTGGCTAGGAAGTTTATTATAAAAACGTATACATTGACATTTAAACGAGCCACCTATTTTCTTGAGCCTGGTAGTGGGAACAACAAATTTGTGTTTATTCCTAGTATTTTTGTCATGGATATCACTGTATTTTTTAAACAGATTAATATTTTTATGTGCATATAAAAGATTTTCATAAATGTACTGAGAAGGCACAGTCATTATATTAATCTCTTTAAATTTGTCTCTGAGGGAGTGTCTGGGACTTAATTTATAAATTGAACGAATTGCCCTTTTTTGTAAAACAAAAACTGTTTGAATGTCGGCGGCATTTCCCCACAAAAGAATACCGTACGACATCACACTATGAAAATAACTAAAGTAAACTAAACGCGCTGTCTCTAAATCAGTTAAATTACGAATTTTTCTAACGGCGTATGCTGCAGAGCTTAGTTTTTTTGACAATTTATCTATATGGGGGCCCCATTGAAGCTTGGCATCCAAAGTTATGCCTAAGAACACTGTGGAGTTTTCGGGTTTCAACTCTTCACCCTTTAAAAGAACACTAGTTTCTACTTGTCTAACATGAGGTATCGTAAACTTAATACATTTAGTTTTTTTCTCGTTAAGAAGTAGGTTATTAACATTAAACCAGTTAACTACCTTAGCGAGGGCGCTATTTACAATGTCAGTAACCAGCTGCTGACGTTTCAGTTTAAATAAAAGTGAAGTGTCGTCTGCAAACAATACTATATCATGATTATCCTTTATGAGGTATGGCAAGTCATTAATATAAATAAGAAACAAAATTGGGCCAAGAATTGAGCCCTGGGGGACCCCCATTCTAACTATAGATCCAGGTGATCTTTTTCCGTTAACATCTACTCTTTGAATCCTATCACTTAAGTAAGAAGTAAGAAGATCCAGAGAGGCGTTCCGTATTCCGTAGTGGTGCAGTTTCCTGATTAATGTTTCATGAACAACACAATCAAATGCCTTGGACAGATCGCAAAAGATGCCCAAAGCATCGCACTTGTCCTCCCATGCATTATAAACATGTCCTAAAAGTTCAACTCCGGCATCAGTAGTCGAACGACCCTTTGTAAAACCAAACTGTTTGTTATGCAGTAATTTGTGTTTATTAAAAAATCTTTGCATTTGATCTAAAATAAGTTTTTCAAAAATTTTGCTAAAGGTAGGTAGCACTGAAATAGGTCTATAATTAGTAGGGTCAGATGTGCTACCCGATTTAAACAATAGTATATTTTAGTTATATTCATTTATTATTGATTTCATTACAATGTTTTTAATGAGTTATATTGCAAAATGCGGTTAGCTAGCGAACTCGACAATTGATCAGATTATTCTTACCTGAGCAACCGGTAGCAAGTTCGTAGCATGCTCCCTTAGATGTCACTGCTTGCGATAGCGTCGGAGGTTGGGTTGCCGCCTTCCCTCAAATATGGCGAGGGCGTTAATGGCTGATCCATACATTATACTCGTGAACGAGTGCTGCTTGTGGCGATTGGTCGTCTTGCTGACCATGGTTTTGTAATTGTTATAGTAATTGTTCTGTTTATTTATTAAACTTCGATGGTCCTAGTTTATCATTTGTGTGTTCTTAATCTGGTATTGCATATGCAAGATGCCACGCCCTTTGTGCTTGGAGGCTTTTATGTATGTATTAAGTATTGTATTTTTTTTTACTTGTTGTTTTTTTTGGTACATTGGCGTGGCTGCCTGACATATGAGGTTCTGTGACTCGTAAGGTTTAATACTTTGCATACCTATTATTGCATAGATTCCATTTTTTTTCTAACTGAACTAAGCTGTGATGCTGTGGAGTTTGTTGCGCCAGTTCTTTTTCCCAGCTAAAGCACTAGGGCGGGCGTTTTGGGGGACTGTGATGTGATTTTGAAGTTCGAAAAGTTCTGATTCTCAACCTAATTTGAATAAATGACTTTTCTGATCTAATTTGAAAAAAAAAAACGGTATGTAAATAAATTCTAAATTCTGAAAGTCAAAAGCCGTATTATAGTATTTTGAAAACTTCATGTGTAATACATTAATACTTTATAAGATATAGCACAGAAATCTCGATGTTTTGAAATGTCGCCACATCAGTAGTTTGCACCCGTGCGAAGCCTGGATGGGTCACAAAGGTATAATAAAATTGTAGATGATAGAAATGATACGCTGTCCTTTAATGTAAAACGAAACTACTTTCAAACTTTATAATAGCTATTTCCTTTAAAACTCAAAACTTACAATAAACTATATCAAATAAGTTGAACCATTGTTTACCAGAGTTATTATATTATCAATTTTTTATTAAGTCCACTACAGCTAGCTAATCCCTCGCAGATAACTCAATTTCGATCAAATTTTGCAAAGCTTTCAGGATGGCACTATGTTTTAAACATCGAGCCTAGAAATAAAGGAGATGCCAGATATGTCCAGTTATTATCTTCATAAACATATTGTCTCTAATTGCAAAACGTGATTTATGAACATATCGGGATAGGCCCTCATCAGCGATATTACAATTGCACTTTGTAAGTAGGCGTGGATTGTCGGGCGAAGAAAATAGAGATACTAGTTACAGCACAATCACTTTATTTCACTCACAATGTCTTATAAAATAATCACCATGAAATAACCTGAGGGCAGAGTTCCGACATATTAAATGAAAGTATGAGATATAGCAGTAACCAACTCTTTTATTCCGACAGCTTGTTAATTAATTAAATAGATCGCGATAATAGCTCTAGGCGCTACGGCAGGCGCACCGGGCCGAGCCTGCCACAAGAATGAACCCCCCCTTCGCTGCGCACTAGCTTACATAAAGTTGCTTGAGAAGTGGGGAGAGTGGGGAGGCGAACGTCCCGCTTTGCACAGCGTAACTCGGCCCGCTGTACCTACCGCTAACGGTGACGCCGACACGGCCATACTGACGTGCGGACGTCCTCGTACGCGTAGACTCATCAAGCATGTCTAAATAGACATAACGTTATTATTAATGTTCGTTCATCCTGACTAGCAATCTCGATGAGCAAATAAATCCAGGTCATCCCTACTGACTGTGCAACCAACTCTGGACCGCTCAATATTGAGCCTTCAGGACTTATACTAGTAATCTGGTCCGGTTCAGCCCTGCAGAGTTTACTACTAATTCGGGACCGCTCGTTATTGAGCCTTCAGAACTTTAGCAATCTGGTCCGGTTTACCCCTTCAGAGTTATAATCTTCTGGCCCGGTCCAGCGACCCTTCAGAATTATAACCGCCTGGTCCGGTCAAATGACCGTTCAGAATTATAACCTCCTGGTCCGGTCTTGCGACCCTACAGAGTTATAATCTCCTGGTCCGGTTATAACAAACCCTTCAGGATTGTTACTGCTTGGTCCGGTCATGAATGATACTTCAAGATCATTCCAGTTTATACAGTTTTTTTTTTCTCTTTTTTTTTGCTCTTTTTTGGTCTCTTTTTGTCTCTCTTTTGTCTCCTTTTTAGTCTCTTTTTGTCTCTTTTTTTCTCTTTGTAGTCTCTTTTTTAGTCCGGACTAAAATGGTCCCTGTAGATTATATAATCAAATGTATTAAATTACTTGTCTCAACAATCCACACATGCTATGCTTTAGAGCCTATAACAGAAACAAACTATTTTAATCTTAAGAATAGACTTGACTTAGACACTCCACCGAATGCGTAGCACGCCTGTGCGATGCCGACCGAGTCTCATGTCATACGGCCAGCAAAATGTCACTTCAAGGTGCACAAGCGTTCGGTGTTGTGTCAGAGTGTCATGTCATTGAATGTGTCGGAGCAGACACATAATTCATGTTCACACACACATAACACTCTAAACCAACAAACGACATCTATGAAAACTAAATAACACTAATTTAAGCATTGAAGCGCCGTCACGGCCAGACTGACACTCGCACGTCCTTGTGCGTCTCCATCCCCTTAAAGTCACCGCGGGCCCATTTTTCTGTAAAAAGAATAATACTGGTAGATACATTACTTTGTACGCTCGTCCATCAGTGACATACATTACAACGTTTTATAACCCACAAAATCAACCTTTAGGAGCTGAGCGTTGAGTATTGATCTCATAGCCTCTCAGACTAGACGATCACTTTCTAAGTGATCAAACACTACTCCTTTAAACAGACTTGCCCTACTACTGCATTGCTGTATTGTGGCACCGGGATCGCATTCCTTATCTACGGTAATTATTTCTTTTGCGGGTGGATCGAAAAGTTTTAAGTTTTGTGTTAGTTAATAATGTTATTTGCGTACGAAAAGAAATGGTATTACAACTTAGATGATTTAATATAAATTCAAACAATAGCTGCTTAGTTTGTGTGTCCAAGTCATATTTTAATTTTAAAAACGTTCTCAAGTAAGTGAAATCTTTGTAATTTTTTATCGAGAAATAAATTTCTTAAACCATAACCACCATACCACCAATAAAGAATCAATTATCCTTTCGCACTGAACTTATGCGAGTTTATCTTCACCATGTAGGTCAGTTTTGATGTTGTGGTATATGATAATGAAACTCTTTAGTAACGTTAACCTTCTTACCCCAAATAGAATGTAATTTTGCAATATCCGTACGTACATGGATCTACTATCTAATAGATCCCTACCTATAATAACTGGTTTTGTAATGGCACAACATGAAACAAAAAGGACACTGACGTGTTGAATTTCACGACGGCTCAGTTATTCTGCGATTCATATTTAACGTTTTCTTTACACAGGTATACCTGTAAGGTAAACTAAATCACAGCGCATAGTACCCTGGATTTTTTGACAAAGCTAAAAGCTACAAACGAACTACCAGATTATCTATTAAAAAGAAAAGGAACGAGCTCACCGGATGATGTGGTTGTCCATACACGTAGCAGGTGAGACGGTTCGTATCACAACTCTTCGGTGCTGGTGCTCGATTCGAATTCTTCACTTCGGTCAAAGGTTCGTACTGCCACTTGCTTCAATCACTTGATTTTTGGACTGTTGTGCTTAAACGATGGCATGTGCCATTGAAGCGATTGTCATTATCAGGATCAAACCGTATCAGTCGCGCAGTTGCGGTGAAATTTGACGTTTGCGGTTAAGTGGTTGCCGGAAGTCGTGATAGCAAAAACTCCATATTTTGAATAGATTAGACGTTAGCCCACACTTCACTGTCGTCATTATTTTCTTCAGGTTTTGCCCTTCGAATCCCAATTCTGATATCGGGATAGGCCCTCATCAGCGATATTACAATTGCACTTTGTAAGTAGGCGTGGATTGTCGGGCGAAGAAAATAGAGATACTAGTTACAGCACAATCACTTTATTTCACTCACAATGTCTCATAAAATAATCACCATGAAATAACCTGAGGGCAGAGGTCCGACATATTAAATGAAAGTATGAGATATAGCAGTAACCAACTCTTTTATTCCGACAGCTTGTTAATTAATTAAATAGATCGCGATAATAGCTCTAGGCGCTACGGCAGGCGCACCGGGCCGAGCCTGCCACAAGAATGAACCCCCCCTACGCTGCGCACTAGCTTACATTAAGTTGCTTGAGAAGTGGGGAGAGTGGGGAGGCGAACGTCCCGCTTTGCACAGCGTAACTCGGCCCGCTGTACCTACCGCTAACGGTGACGCCGACAAACACGTATAAATGGAATCGCTAATTCCATTTATTTGAATCATTGTTTATGTGGCTTTTTAGTGTAACAAATATAACCATGTTTAATTTGGTATTGATTTTGACCTAAATTACTAGAATTTTTTAACTGAAGTCACACACTGCGCTATTCATGAGAATTACCCAGCCACTTATCGACACGCTAGCAAGAATAATCTGTCGTAAAGTAGGGGACCATACACGATCTTCTGGTAAGGTAATGCTTGTGAAATATCTCACAAGCATTACCTTACCAGACAACTTAACAACTTCGTTGTTACTCACTTCTATCCGGTTAGTGTGTTAAAAATATTATTCTCTGTTAAAACATAGTGATTTCACACATAACACACTTCATCTCATCTTCATCTTCGACCTAACCCTCTCATGATACCTACATGAAACATCCCAGCTACAGGAATTGTTACTCAAGGGTTAATTGATCCAACGTGATTGGTGCTTTGTCGTAGCTCTGCGCCTAACCGCAAAGTAATTGATTTATTGACTACCGCTGTAATATTGTTTGATTCTAGTTGGATTTAACGAAGGATGGTGGTTTGTTTGTTAGATAGAAATTAGATTTAGTACGGTATACTTATTGCTTAGCTTTATTTATATGGGTGCATTGGCGACTCTGACTAAGTAGCATTTTTTTTTATTGGGTGGCAATTTTGTGTCATTTTTGCTGGTAATTTTCTGGAGATTAAATTTGAATATATAATCTTACTTAGATGATTTTTAAGCAATTTTTAGAAAACGAGTGCTTAATTTTAGCTTCACACTTTTTGCTACATACATATAGGCACCCAGTTAATACTCGTCCTTTTAATTAAAGTAACAGTAACTGCTATTATTTATATTCTCATTGCATTCTCAATTCTCATGTTGCTGACTTTAAAACTTGCACCCAAAAAATTACTTAAATTCGAACTAAAGACGACAACCATTGCATTGTGAAGACGTTTTCATGAAACGGGTCGTTATTAGTAATGGGACTTTGGAAGAGCTAATGTGTTCGTCTGATATTGTTATTGTTGAGCTGTTTCAAATGTAACAGCTTGTTTTCATGCAATTTATTATTATGGTTGAAATGTCACATAAACTAAGTTTTAGTGAGGGTTACAATGGGATATGGATTTGTAAAGAGGGTTTAAATGTTTGAATAATTTTTTCTGATTGGTCTTGTCGTGCAAGATATCTATGCTCTATTATTGATTACTTCGGTGTACAAACTTACGTATTATTGAGTTTTAGATGCTTAGAGGAATATCTTTTTAAATTTATTTTATATAACAGACAACAAAATGAAAAAAAATACTCATAGATGTTAGTAACAATAATAAATTATAACCAACGTTACTCATCTATATACTAGAATGTTGGTGGCTTATGATCTATGTTAGTACTTATACACTATGACAGACAGTGTTGTTCTGTTGAGATGTCCAATTATGGGGCTCTAAAGCCTGTCAGCTATCACCTTCAGGAGGCCATTGCCAATGCCACCAATCTGGCGAGCAGAGACGCAGTTTTCTTCCTTACGATAGCTAAAAAGCTGTCGTATCGTGCTTATGCGAACATTCCTGACGCACTGAAGTAACGCGGCAGCTGCATCAGCGCCCTGAAAGCGGTATTATATTTTTATTACGCGCAGCGCACTGACGGCACGTTTGGTACAGTTGATCCATAGGGCGCTCGAGTACAGAGAAGCATACTGCACAGTATGCTTTATAAAGCAATAGCATGTGTTTGACCGCTTCTGTTCATCGAGCGCACCTACGGACCAACATGTTCGCCCGTACCGCCAATGCCCAGTGGTCTTTGAACACCTCGGCTATAAGTTGCAGTTCAGTAACGCCCTCAATGCTCACGGGAAGCCCCTGGGCCGCACTAATCTTTTTGGCACATTTCCAGAAACTACGAAAATCTGAATTAATGACACACCACTTCCCTTTATAAACTTTCCGCGCTTCTATCATAGCATCGTACAAAGTACCCAGTGATGGTCGGCCGTGCCAGTCCTATATAGTGAATTTAGGCCGCGCCTCCCCTTGCGCTTTACGGACGTGTCTAATCCACCCTACTACACACTTGTGATACCTCGGCTTTTTCCGGTGTGTGAAACCAGCTGCCAACCCTACACAGTGTAGTATCTTACTGTACAGCTCATCAATCGTCACCTTATGACTGATGTCAGTACAAAATTTGCCACTACAAGATTCCAGTTGCTCTGGAAAGTCTTATCTCGAGTTGGTAATTACTACACAAACTTAAAAACTGTGCTATTTGCGCGGACGGCCCTTCCCCCCACCTGACACCGTTGGGTAATTGTGCACATTGCTTAGCATGTTTGTGCTTCACCAAATCATAATTACACTTGATTAAAAGTGGAAAATGGTGGGACCATTAAATGACAGATTTAACTTGTACACAAGTAATTTGTGACAAGGCTGCTTTAGTAACCATACAATGGTCCAGTCATGTTCGAGTTTGGCCTAACTTATAAATGTATAGCTGTCCGAACTCATTTTATTTACATCTACTCATAGCTATTCCTGATCACAACAAAAGCTCTGTAACTCAGTAAAAAAAACATGTACCAGGGTGTGAATTAAAATCGCCTCAGGACAAATACAGATTCCACACCACTCTCCTCTATAATTGCACTTACAGTTCCTAAACAGAGGCGTCTTGAGCGACTTTTGGAGAAAGGAGAAAATCTTCTGGGATCGTGTCACCGACTTGATCAATGCCGTGTTGCGCTTGGCCAGCAGTGAAAGAATATTTTACTTTTAAGTTATTACTTCTATCGGCATAACCCATGCTTACTTATGTTTTTTTAACCATAAAAATTTGCTCTAGGGATACTACGCCGCGTTCTTTATATTTAAGAAGAGAGGTATGGTCCTTGTTAATCCCTGAGTAACTACAAAATAAAATAATAATAAAAATAATAAATCTGTAACGCCTTTACCCTCATTACAGGACCTGCCAACCCAAACTATTTAACACAACTTCCTCTCATTAATAAAAAGCTTTACCTCTAAGAAGATTGCTCTACTTCACAATTCCCTTTACCTTCCATAAAGCTCTCGCCGGTCAATTTATCAGTTCACCGTGGATTAGAAGTGAAGTGCTAGCCAAACATGACGCAAGCCACGTTCAACGCCAGTCCAACGAGGTTTTAATTTTTTTTTTGTTCACGATACAAGTGCGCAGTAAAACTCGTACAATTCGATTCCACAGGCGGCTGACGTGATGTGACGTGGTTAGTATACAAAGGCAATTCTAGTGAAAATAGAGATTTTATTGCCTTTGCACTGCTATGGAGCCAAAAAGTATTTTTGCTTGTTGTTTTCGAGAACGACGACGAGAAGGAAATGTTAATTTGAAAGATATTCTTAAGGCGCTTTGATCCGGGAGAGAAGGCGCCTACTATTTTTTTGACATATAAAAAGCAGTGTAATAAAATTCTGAAATAATATAAGTTATTTTAGGGTCTGGCGGACACGCAATAGCTTTTGTTACACAATTAGATTAAAATAGATTTAAAAAAAAAACAATTCGGAATGTTTAATCAATATAATAGCTACAAAACAAACGGTTTTTTCTTATTTTTTATTTAAATAAAAAGGTAGTAAAATTGTTTAGGACATTACGCTGAGTTCGTATTGATAAAATGATTAAAATAAATACTATGTTTAAAAACCTACCAAAATGCGCAATCACTTTCGAGTCCACTTCAGTAGGCTTCGGCTCGAGAGCCAGCCGGATCATAACGCCTCAAACGCATTTTTCTCAAAAGGCAGTTAAAATTTTGATTTGAATAAGGTAGGTACCTACTTACAGTCAATTGTACATCAGTAAAATCAATTTGACATTGATAGCACCTTTATGCTGTTGCAATAAGGGCGATTTTAAAGTGTTACCACAGATGTGCTGTTGACTGTAAGTAGGTACCTAGCATAACACAATCAGCCTATAATGTTCCCACTGCTGGGACACAGGCCACCTCTCTTCAAAAGTGTGTGGGCTGTAATCTACCACGCGGATCCAGTGCGGGTTGGTAGATGTCGAACATCTTCGAATTTTTTGTTCTATGACATGGCTGTTTCGTCACGATGTCTTCCTTGACCATTTTGAGAGCAGTGGTGATGAAATTATTTACACAAAGTAAAGCGACTGCCTGTGTTCGAACCCACGACCTATACGACTCTTAAGTCAGGGCCAATACCACTGGGACACCAATGCTCTAGGTAGTAAGTACCTTATTCAAATACTACTTTTGGCACAGCTGTTTTAATAATTATAGTTTCTGATCTTACAATTATTTTAATCTTTATACACCCGTCGTTATAAATCTCTTTTCCCTTTATCTATTTTTCCACATTGCAGTTCATAATTATTAAAGGCAATTTCTCATTATTTAAATACCTTCTTACTTCGTACTGGTAGATATAGCACCTAATTAAGACTTCTATAGATCGAAGACGCTAAAAGGCTTAATTTTTACACGATAAAGGAAACAATAATGTTCAAAACCACTGCCTCACGTTCACGGTATGCAATTAAAGTCTACATTAACTACAGTAACAATCAATTAACGGCCGTAACCCCAACATGACTTCCCCTTAACTAAGTAATCAAACAAAAATAAACCTAAACGAATAACGTTTAAAGTCCAAAGTTGAATGAAAAGAAATATAATTTCAATTGGTTTCCTCCAGCCTTTGATTGTACAGTGAGACTTTTAAAGCCAAATAGTAAAGCTGTCACTATATTTGGTGTGAGTCTGGTTGGGACATTGTCCTTTGTTCGATAAGAGATAGGTTCCATTTCGTCCTGAGATGTGTTCGCTGTTTCAGTTATCTTTATCAAGATAGTTACAAGAAAGTCCTTTTAAGATTTGGGCACTTCAAAGTAGGAATACTTTTATAAGGCTGACTTAGGTAAGTATTACCTGGTTCGCGGTAGCGCAAGATTAGAATACCTACCTGGAAGAATCAGGACAGGCAAATGCACAATGAAGGGTTCCGGAGTTAGATGAATTTATACCAGGAACAAACTTAATATTGTAGTTGAAAAACATATTCTCCACTGTAAATGTGAGTTGGTCGACTATTACTCGTCTTGTTAAACCTCCTTTGCTGTGATAGTTTTCCTTTTAACTTCTTTAGGTATCCTACTCTTTACCATTGTATGGATCGCCCGGAGGACACGGTGGAGCATACAGTGGAGGTCGGCCCAGCTTGGGCGGAGCACCGCAGTGTCCTCGTGGAGGCGATCGGCGGCGGCGATCTCTAGCGTCCGGCCCTGGTCCAGGCCATGGTACGGAGCGAGAGGGAATGGAAAGCCGTCACCTCTTTCTGCGAAGCAGTAATGCTCTTTCTGCGAAGCAGTAATGCTCTTTCTGCGAAGCAGTAATGTTCTTTCTGCAAAGGAGGAGGCGGAGCGCGTGAGGGAGAGAGCTTTGCGCCCTCACGCCCCAAGTCGCCGCAGGAGACGCCCTGAGCGTTGGGAATCGCAAGCAGATTCCCGGCCACCGTAGGCACGGGCTTGCGGACGGCGAGCAATGGGTAGCTCACCGTCCGGCAGGTAAAAGGTATCCTACTCTGCCATGGATTTTTTCACATATCCAAAAGCAACCGTTTAGCTGGCAGAGGAGGGGGGGCCGACGCCTAACTCTTAATTTACAACAAAAAAAAAACTCGATGTGACTAATATGTATATCCATGCCAAATTACAGCGTTCCTAGTATTACTAAGATTCTCTGAGTACAGACGGACGGACGGCCGGACATAGCAAAACTATAAGTGTTCCTTGTTGACTACGGAACCCAAAAAAAAGGCAATGATAACATTATTTCTGTATTATCAAATAACCTGGACTTATACTTTTGCACCAATGTAAGAAATATACCTTCACCCAAGCAGTAAAAGTTTCGAAGCCTTAAATTTTGAAACTGCTTTGGGGACCTAGAAAGGAAAACAGAACCTTTAGGATCACTTTCCTGTTCGTCTGTCACAAAGGTTTTTTTTTATATATCTTAAAATATATAATAATTTTATTTCTATACGCAGAAACTAAACTCTTCAAAAACTAAAGGAAAGTCCAGTCAGCAGCCCGGGGCCCGTTCTCAATACACTTTGATATGCAAAAGATACTTAACGAGAGCAAGTCTTAGACGCTGTGTCTTCTTCTGCCACAGTTTGTGTTTGAGTAATGAATTCTAGAGTTCAATGTGGTTAGTGGAAAACGGAGATGGGGGTAGGTTCTTTAGATTGGAAGTAAACAGTTGTTTATTTTATTTAACGTTGCCAAGTTGTAAGGTAATCAAATGGCGAAATACATTGTGTCAAAAAAGTATCGGGAATGGATGATTTGTTTATGGTTCCAAATTAATTTTTGGTTCCATTTTGGCGCGGAGTTTGAGTTGCATCTGTTATTTAGATTTAATACAGTGCTGTTTTAGTTAGATCATATCTAGTGTGCATTGCGAATTTCATAATGGACAAAAACATCGAACAAAGAGTTTGTCTTAAATTTTGCATTGCTAATGGAATTTCGTATTCGGAGTCACTGTAAAAGGTTAAAGAAGGCTTACGGTGAATCGTACATATGACTGGTACAAAGCGTTCAAAATCGATCGAGAAGTGATGGAAGATTTGCCTCGCTCTGGTAGGCCATCAGCGTCTTTAACTGAAGTTAACATCGAAAAAGTGAAGGAAATTGTGACTGAAAATCCTCATCCAAGTTTGAGAGAGATAGCCGCTGAACTTTCTGTGTCTCACGGGTCGATCCGTACCATTTTAAATAACCACTTGGGTATGAAACATGTTGCCGCTCGGCTAGTCCCAAAAGACCTGAATTTCCTCCAAAAACTCAATCTCATTAGTCGGACATGCTGTCCTCAGCGACTCTTATGCGATTGAGTTTTAGTAGAACGAGTCAATTCCGACCCAACACTCATGAAACGCTATGTTACTGATGGCTAGACGTGGGTTTACGAGTTTGACATGCAAACTAGTCAACAAGCTTCGTGTAGTGGCTCCTTCCAACTGAATCGAAACCGAAAAAACCAATCCAAAGTCGATCAAAAGTCAAAGTCATTTTGACTGTTTTCTTTGACTATCATGGTGTTGTGCACTAGGAATTCTCTCCGGAAGGTCAAACATTTGTCAAGGATTTAGAGAACAGAGTAAGAAAAATTAATATTTTTATGCGTGTTTAGTGATAACGGAACTAAAAGTAAACAAGACACATATTATTTATCTCTTTAATTAAAAATCAATAGATTAATTGGTTCTTCAAATTAATGGAAACACTACCTTCTTCTTTTAAGATGGGTAAACACGAAGTTATAAATAAATGTTTTCGAAATGTCGCACATTTTGAAATAGTGATTGGTCCAATATACAAATCCTATCTACACATCCATCCGATACATACATCACGCCTGTAATCACTGAAGGGTTAGGCAGAGGTATACCTACAGTACACCTGCACTTCGCCAGTTATGTATAAGCCCCATGTAATATATTGTCATCAACCGGGCATAAATCCAGACTCCCGGATGCTACTGAGAAATTCCATTTAAAAAAAAAATAATAATTAGCAAATAAGTATCTTTACGAGCAGATATTCAGTGCAGGCCACATTATTGCATAATTATAGTAAGGTAATTTAAAATATATATTGACATATTTTTGTGACATTTACGATATACTTTCATATAAAATAAACACACGCACAGCTGTACCTAATAATTACATATTTGACACCTTTTGTGTACAACATAATATATCAGTTATATTAAAACGACGCGCCTGTACGACTAGATGTATGAAAGCGGACAAAGCAAAATGAGTACGTAAGTGCCCTTCGTAGTAGTGGGCGTTTTGTAGTTTCTGCCTTCCCCCATGGAAAAAGTCGTGAGTTTATGTTTGTTTGTATCCATATTATAGCTAAGTACGTGTGTTACGGGCTTTATGTCGATTTTCTTGACAAAGTCAAAACATGGCATGTGTTGTTATGACAGTTTATGTCATTCGTGTGTAGTCAATTTATTGGTGTATGGGTTTTTGTGTGTCGCATCTTGAATGATTTCTTGTGGTTTGTTGTGGTGTGTAACCTTTGTATCTGGATATCTGTTGTTACTGCTCTCCCGAACAACCCAGGAGCTCACAGACTTTTCGTCTTTTTATTTCAATTTACCTTGGGTACTCGATTTTGAAGAACAGATTTTTACCCTATTTCTAATGAAGAACTGTCGCTGTAGTAACTGTGTTATAGCAATGCTTCGCTTAAGGAGCCATTTGTTGGATTTGCATAAAATTCAATCTGTTATAATACAGTGGATGACTCCGCGATTGGAGACTTTTAACATTTTCAGTACGTCTTCAACAAGTCTTAGAAGGGTGTAGGGTGTATTTGTTTATACTTATGAAGGTATTTTGTTTTAGGTCACTGCGTCTTATCATGATTGTGTGCTATTCTTGCTGGTTAATGGCAGTGTTGGTACCTAATAGTCATGTTTGTAAACTGTGAAAGATCAAAATCAAATCAAATCAAATCATTTATTTTTTACCAAAAGACTTAGCCTAGGTAGCATCACTACTTTTTCAATAAAGGATGGGTACTTATGGCTATTACAGATGAGTAAGTCCCCTGCCCTTCAAACTAGGAAATCCTGTATCTTGAAGGACAGTGTACTTTATTGGGATTGACACGTTTTACAAAATTTCTATAATTGCGTAATAATTCAGATGTTAACCTACATATTTATTAAATGAGCTAAAATGTTAATTGTGAGGAGTGTTTGCGCGTGTGTGTTACTGTGGAGTTAAGCCGGTCCGTTGGGGTTTGTGTGTGTGTGAGTGGGGGTGAGTTAGACTTAGAAAAACATCTGTCAAGGAAATGAACAGTTAGAAAAGTCGTTAATACGTAGAACCTATGAGTTCCTCTGTATCGCAATAACTTAAATTTATGAGGAAATTTATCGATTTTCTTTTTAATTCGAAAGGGTTTAGACTCTTTATTGTTAATATGTTTTGAAGGTTGTTGTATATTCTAGGAGTTAGGATGAAATATTGGCGAGTAGCAAATTTGGTCCTGTAACGCTCGACTTCACAGACTCGAGCACACCTACGTCGAGTATGGAGTACTTGTCTTGGTATGACGGAGGCATGTTTGCGAAGAGTGGATCGGAAAACAAAGAGTTGTCTGACGGTGAGCAACTTGCAGTCCTGATACAATTGTTCAGTCGGGTATCTAAACGGTTTGCGTAACATTACCTTCAGAACAGATCTTTGAGCCCTCTCGAGTGGTAACATTGAAGTTTTCGTTGCTCCTCCCCAGGCAGTCACACAGTATGTTAGTAGTGACTGGCACAAAGAGTAGTAGACAGTTTTGAGCGTGTCGATGTCTGCTGAGTTCCTGAGTAGCTTAAAGATATAAATTATTTTGCGAACTCTAGATGTAAGTGAAGTAATGTGTTTGTGCCAATTTAGATGCTCATCCAATACTACTCCGAGATATTTAATATGTGACCCTTTACTCAAGTGTGGACAGATACAGTTAGGTTTTAAGTGGCAGCTGTGAAATTTAATATTAAAATCCTGTAGAGGCTGGCTCTTCTTACTTATAGAAAAGGGTATGAATTTAGTTTTTTCGACATTAAGAGTAAGAAGATTAGTAGCGAGCCAGTTTGATACCGTGATAAGACAGTTTTCAGCGTGACGTTTTGTTTCATTCCAATCTGAGCCGTGAACGATGAGCGCTGTATCCCTGATACGGGTTCGTTTTCACACACTGACACGTAACCCTGAAAGCAATAGCACATTCATGATGTGACATTTGAATAGATTTATTCCTCAACAAGTTAGTATGAAATATTTTTGGTTTTATTATGTAAGTACCATGACTTCTTAAATATTTTAATACAATTATTACGTTATGAAATGATACATTATGAACTTTTTCTATTTGACACCCATGTTAGCCACGAGCTTACAGAGCGCAATCTCCAGTACCTAGGTGGCCAAACAACGTCAACGACGACAGTCAACAACAATAAGAAAATATCATTGTTCCAAGATAATGTTTAATTAAATAGTATTATCAGCGTAAGCTTGTACCACTGCAGGGCGAAGGCCTCTTCTATTGCAGAGAAGGCACGAGCATTGAACACCATCCTTATTTATATATTACCTTCTAACAAACGAATTAAAATAATAGTCATCATCATCATTCTGCCAAAGAAGTCCACTGCTAGACATAGGTAACAAATTCCCTCTCAGGAATTTGCTGTATGCGATAAGCACAGGACCGGTCCATGTGATGGAATGTGAAAATGGTTAAAGTTAATTATAAATAATAGTAATAATACCAGCCTATTATTGCCCACCCACTGCAGGGCTACTCGGACAGAGAAGACACGAGTATTGCACGCTTGCTCAAGACAGGTTGGCGATTTCTGATATTGATTAACTATAAGTCCAGATTTCCTCGGAATGTTTTTCATTCACCAATTTCAGTAAACTTAGAAAGTACATATGAATTGGAAAAAGTCACACTGGTACTTTGCCAAGAATTGAACAAGCAACCTCGTGCATGAGAAATTAGTCCTTAACCTCTAGACTATCACGACAATGCAAAAGCTTACTGTATTAAACGTCAAAATGTCATAACAAAGTATAAACTTATAATGTCTTAAATCTCGACACCACCGATTTCTGGAGTAATAAAATATGAACTGGACTATTAAATACAAATATGCCTTCATATTATATATTGTTTTATTTATGTCCGTGCTGGGCCAAACTTGTATGGGAACATTATCCATCTCCTTAATATTGAGATTTTAATATTAATATTTTAGATGTTACTCCATTAAGTATTAGCCTTCTCAATCTGTTTAGGTCTTATAATTTAATTAACTTGTTTTTTGAACCAACTAGGATCACGGCATCTTCATCAACTTGTCTTAATAATATATTTAGTAATTGTGATGCCAAAAAGAAATTAGTGTTAAGTGACTTAACGTCCGACAATTGTGGTTTATTAGCTAGCTTCCCGATGTCATTACCTAAAAAGCCGCATAAACTTGAACGCAGGCCATTTATACATCTAGTCGTTGTAACAAGTTTAAAAATAATATAGCTCATAGAATTACACCATCGTTAGTAGAACACGAAAATCCTAATGAAATTTACGGAGCCCTTTTCGATGTTGTGCAAAAATAATACCAATATATTTTCAAGACAAAAACCATTAACATTAATGGCACCTCTGTCGGCTTCAACCAATGGGCTACTCGAGGTATTTATAAAAGTAGAGTGAGACTATACGAGTTATATTGTTGGAAAAAATACAGGTTTGAGACTCCTTTCCTAGAGTATGTAAAAAATGATTTATAAAGATTTGCGCTTTTGCTAAATCAAAATTTTTAAGCGATTCAATTAAAAAAATTAATAATAAAGTAAAAACCACATGGAAAATTATTAACAATGAAACGGGTAAGTCGGTTAAACAAGAAAATCAACTTGAAATTATGGTCGATAACAAATTAGTTAATAAGGCAGCTGAAGTAGATCAGGCATTTAAAGAGTTTTTTGACGATATACCTATAACTACGACTTGCTCCTTAAATTCGTCCCCGTCTGAAGCTGATAATCTTTATTTTGAGAATAGTAGTGTGCCAAAATGCACTCGCATATTTAGCTTCGAACATGTAATGCCTTTTTTTTTTTTTTGGCTGGTAAATCATCAAATGACTTCTCCCACTCTGGGTGGAGCAGGAGGGCGTGTCAGACTTTTACTGACTAAAACCCACCCGTGTTCCTTCATTTGCCTGTGCCAGGGCCCCGGTTATCTCTATCGAATTACCCGCGACCCTGAGGCGTCGGCCCTAACGGACCCCGTCATTTTGTGCTGACATCTCTTTGAGGCGCGCGTGGACACGACGCGCCGTCGACCCAAGCCTGGTCCCTACCGGACGGCGAGGTACCCATTACTCGCCGTCCGCAAGCCCGCGCCTACGGTGGCCGGGAATCTGCAGGCGACTCCCGACGCCCAGGCGTCTCCTGCGGCGACTAGGGGCGTGAGGGCGCAAGGCTCTCTCTCTCTCACGCGCTCCGCCTCCTCCTTCGCGAGCACTACTGCTTCGCAGAACGAGGTGACGGCTTTCCATTCCCTCTCGCTTCGTACCATGGCCTGGACCATGGTACAGGGGCTGGACGCGAGAGATCGCCGCCGCCGATCGCCTCCGCGAGGACACTGCGGTGGTCCGCCCAAGCTGGGCAGACCTCCACCGTGTTTAATACACTTAAATCTAAAAACATTGGTGATTACTGGGGCATCTCAATTAAACTTTTATGTAATATAATAGACAACGTAGCCTCCTATCTAGCTGTTACTTTTAATAAATGTGTTGATATAGGAACTTTTCCTGACCTCACGAAGAGTAGTAAATTCATACCATTTAAATCTGGTGATAAAAATAACATTGGCAATTTCAGGCCTATTTCTATCTTACCAGCATTTAGCAAAATATTTTAAAAGTTAATACTTAAGCAGTTGCTAAGACATTTTAATTTAAATAGCCTCCTTCATAATGAACAGTATGGCTTTACAAAAGGACGTTCAACTACAGATGCTGGTGTTGCTCTGCTGAAACACATATTTAGTGCATGGGAGAAATCGCAAAATGCTATTGGAATTTTCTGTGATCTCTCTAAAGCCTTTGATTGCGTGCACCATGACACGCTTTTGCGTAAACTACGTCATTATGGTGTTCAAAACGAAGCTCTCAACGTAATAAATTCTTATTTACACAATAGCTTCCAATGTGTAGATGTCGATGGTGTGAAATCTTCCGGGCTTCCAGTTCAGTTAGGTGTTCCTCAGGGCTCAATACAAGGTCCATTCTTGTTGACTGCTGAATGACTTACCATTCCATTTAAATGATATCTGTGACGTTGTATTGTTTGCAGATGATACCTCTCTTATTTTTAAAATAGACAGGAATGGACAAGATTTTGATGACGTAAACAGTGCACTCTCAATAGTTACGGCTAGTTTTACGTCAAATAACCTAGTTCTCATTGCTAAGAAAACTAAATGTGTAAAGTTCGTTTTACCGAATGTTAGAAATCTAGGACCCAATATCGTCTTAGATAAAGAGCTGCTTGAAACAGTAGACTAGGCAGTTTTTCTGGGCATAACAGTAGATGCCAAACTTCAGTGGGGCCCACATATATCAAACCTAGCGGGGAGGCTCAGGTCAGCCGCCTACGCCATCAGGAAAGTAAGACAATTCACTGACGTTGATACAGCTCGGTTAGTCTATTTTAGTTATTTCCACAGCGTTATGTCCTACGGTATTCTACTGTGTGGCAAAGCTGATAATATGCAAAATATATTCGTCCTTCAAAAACGAGCTGTCCGAAAAATTTATCAGCTAGGAGCCAGAGTTTCACTTAGAGATTTTTTTAAAGATATTTGGTATTCTCACGGTAGCATCACAATTCATCTTCGCAAACATCTTATACATTAGACAAAATATACACTTACACACTAAAAACAGTAAATTTCACACTGTTAACACTAGAAATAAGAACAAACTACGTGCTCCCTTTGACCGGCTTCATAAGGTTCATAACTCATTTGTTGGGCTTGTTATAACCTTTTATAACAAGCTACCCTCTTCTTTGCTAGATTTGCCTTTTATTTCGTTTAAAGCTCAAGTAAAATCCAACCTTTGTTCAAAGGCATATTATTCCATTAACGACTACTTAAACGATAAGAATAGTTGGTCGCTGTAATTAACTCAAGATAATGTTTAAGTTCTTTCTCCAGAATCAGCTTACCTACTGACAGGGTATACGAGTTCGTATATTTATTTAAATTTTATTTGACTACATAAGTCAATTATTTTTTGATATTTTCATTTATTATTGACATGATCTACTCATTACAATGTTTTTAAACGAGTTGTATTGCAATATGTGGTTAGCTAGCGACCTCGACAATTAATCATAAATTATTCTTGCCTGACCAACCGGCAGCGAGTTCGTCATGCTCCCGTAGATGTCGCTGCTTGCGGTAGCGTCGGGGATCGGGTTGCCTCCTTCCCTCAAATATGGCGAAGGGGGCAATGGCTGATCTTTGTGTTATGCTCGTGAACGGGTGCTGCTTGTGGTGACTGGTCGTCTTGCTGTCCGTGGTTTTGTTATTGTTAAAGTAATTGTTCTATTAATTTAATAAACTTCGATGGTCCTTGTGTATCATTTGTGTGTACTTCAAAATTAATCCAAATGCTTAAATAAGGTGTCACGCCCTTTATGCCTGGAGACTTTTATTTGTGTATTAAGTTATGTTGTTATTTTTCATTTATTTTTATTGGTTTCTGTTTGCCACGCCAATATACCCAATATCGGCGTGGCTAGCTTACATATGGCAGATAATTTAATATGGTTTTCTGTTTCATTTCGTTTTTTTATTTTATTTTGATTACCTTATAATTGTATTGTTCAGTGGTTTTACTAACTGAACAGACAGCTGTGCTGCTGGGGAGTGTGAGAGAGTGTTGCGCCACTTCTTCTTCCCAGCTAAAGCACTAGGAAGTGGTGAAGGGCCGGCGTTTTGGAGGACTGTCTTATGTAATTTTGACGTTCGAAAAGTGTTGACTCTGAGCCTAATTTGAATAAATTACTTTTGATTTTGATTTTGAAATATAAAGCAATAACTGGTAAGTTAATTATGTGATATACATGGTGCCCACATAATGCTTAGTAATAATTTTGTGTGTAAACTACAGGATGCGAAATCAATGTCATAAAAATTATAAATAATACAGTTAAATTAGCAACCCGTTTCATTAAATATAATAACCTTAACACACATAATATTCATGTAGTAGAACCTCTACCAAATTTTTTTTCAACCACGTAAGATGATTCTAAAAGTATTTAGGTTGGACTATTTCGTAGTCCCAGTTAACTCGTCCCAAAGCTACCGAGCTCCTCAATTTTCCCTCTATTACCGAAATGAATGCTCCTGTTTGACCCTCTTTGCCCCTATTTACCCATACCGTAATAGTTCTTATCGTATTTGTCTCTTAAGGCATTTCTCTCAAGAAATAATAGAGATTTTCCGACGAGCCTGAATTGGCAATATGGGCTTGTAAATAGATCGATCGGCGCTGAGCAATATTTTGTGAGTTAGACGCTCGTCTCTAAGATTTTTTTGTGTCTTGAAAATAAAAGGGGACAAGATGTAGTTTCTTCTCTTGAAAGGATAAAACAGTGATGTGGGCCCAGCTCGAGGCAGAGATGCGATACACATTAATTTGTTGTGAAACTTTATTTATTACTTCCTCAATACTGGTATTGTCTGTGTATGCTCCATCAATGTTTCAACTTTATGAATGTACACGTACAAGTCAGTAATACCTTTAATTACATAGACATGTAGGTAAACATACCTCATGCACATTAAAGTTATACTAAAACAAAAGACACAAGAGAAACAAATTAGGCAGTTCACAAAGTAATAATGAAAGGTTTTTTTATGCTGTGGTGTGTTAGAAATATGGGTGTATCATGGCTGTGAGAGGGCTTAATAAAATGGCCACCCGCCACAGTTTTTCAAGGCAACTCTCGCAGAAAATTTAAACAGTAAGTATGAATAGCGCGAATGTTGACGAAATTGCACGATTTTGGTGGTGTTGGGTCGTATGATATTTGTGCCAGAAAAATAGGAACCTGATATCTCTAAATGAATGACGTTATTTAGTTTTATTAGAAATCGTAATTTTCTGGCTACTTATTTATTGAAACCTAAATCAATCAATCTGCATAGCCGTTTCCCAACTGAGTGCCGATTCCACCACTTCTTACTGAACGCGTTCAGCACATCTAAAACGCGTTCAGGAGCTGTCAATGTCAATATTCCATAGCAAATAATGACACTGACAGCTCTTAAGTAATTTGTTATAACGTAGTTTGTGTGCTGATCGCGTTCAGTTTCATTGGTGACATCCACCCTAAGTATGTTGGGGTCGGCTTCCTGTCTGAACGGTTGCAGCTGAATACCAGTATTTTACATGGAGCTATCTGACCTCTACACCCCAGTTACTGGGTAACACGATAACCCTTTGTAATACTGGTTTTCAGACTTTTGAATTTCTTGCTACCCGCAACGACTGTCTAAGACATACAAATGATAGCCGCGACCAACGGTTTAACGTACTTTCCGAGGCATGGGAGGTCTCGATGTGTAATGAATGGACTCCCAACCACGAATCAACCGCGACCAGCGAAGCTTGACCCGTGTGGTATCTTTCAAACTAAGCTAAATACGTCCAGTTCATAGGTACCTATTATTTTGACAAAGTGACGTTTGAGTACGAAAACTCAACCTCATCAAAAACAAAACTGAAAATAAAATCATACGCGAGCAGAAAAAATAAATATTTCGCCGGAAATCTATTGAAGTAACAGACCAATCAAAACGTATTCCACATTTATATTTCAAGAGACCAGTTTATAAGCATCATGAATAATTGCAGACACGTCGTTATTTAATGAAAATTTTACAAGGTTAACATTATATTCATTTTGAGTTTACCGCGGTTTGTAAACAAAATAATTAAGGATGTCGGAACATGCAAATCGGTAGATATTAATCCCACCAAAAACATTCTGTAAAAAACTAGCCAAGTCTCGATGGAGCTGCTTGTTTATCTCTAAAAAGTAATGAAATCTAGACAAAGTCGTGCCAAGTCTAAGGTTCCTTACTGCGATTTCTTTATTATTATAGTTAATGTTGTGTGTCTTGGCCTTTTTTCGACGCCGGAAGATGCGCTGTCAGCGTTCGAGCAGGCTGTAAACGAGGTGTCTACGGCGGTCTGGAAAAAGTGTTTCGAAAACTGGTTCAGACGCATGCAACTTTGTATAGAGGCTAGTGGAGAGTACTTTGAAAAAAAAAACCTATACAACATTTATGTTAATTTTCGCAAAAGTTTCCGTGTGAGTGTCCCACGTATGCCTTTAAAGAATAAAGTGAAGACGGCTATATGTTTCGGGGAACTAAACTTTGTAAAGTACGAGTAAACAAGCAAAGTGAATATCTGTAAAAATTAAGTTAATGCTTTTTCTTTTTTTATCAATAAAAAGCTGGCAACACCGTGTCAACAAAACGTCTCGTCTTTATATCTTCATAATTTTAACTGTGAAAGGATTTTGACCCCATATAACAAGAAATTTTTATTTAAAACTAAACCTGCAACCTGCAAAACCACATCAAACACAAAAAAGACACCAAACTACAACAGCTCCAAAAACTACCGAATCGGAGGTGATATAACAGGGGTCACCTCCGGCAAAACAACAATGAACCAGATAATATGAAACGAAAACAAGAAAATGTTGCTCGTCTAGAAGCACGCCCACCACCTCCGGACTCTTCGCTCAGCTCCGACTCGCCGCCACCGGTATCCAGCCCCACCATGACTGCTGTGACGACACTGGCCGCGGTAGTTGCGTCGAGCTCGAGCGACGAGTACTTTTCCCCGCCGACGTCGCTTACACCTGTTCGTCGGCAGGGGAGAGGCCGGCCACCGAGGAGCTTGGGACTTAAGGAACTTAGGTGCCGTGTCCCTGCTGTCGGTGGTTGTGTGCTGCGCATGAGATGGACTCAGTCAATGAACAGAAAGCTCGCGCACATTATGGGTCTACAGAGGGGGGAACTGACCTTACTGCGTACCGTGATAAGATGCTGTCTCTCTTTCAGGAACGCAATCATAGGTTGGACGATGCTGCATTTGATAGGCTGCGCTCAGAGATACTGAGAAACCTTAGAACTGTCAGAAGCTTAAGGCATCAATGTTACTCACATGAAGCAATCGTTGAAGGAGCGCTTCTTTGTGCGCCTGAAGAAGGTATTATTTAGTCTTCTTTCGGGCGGAAACAAGGTGCGCGCCTTCAACGGTTGGGTCTTGCCGGTTTTGATGTACTCTTTCGGCATACTCAAATGGACTCAGACCGAACTCGACGCCCTAGATAGAAGGGTCCCTACATTGCTGACCGCAAACCGGATGTATCACCCAAGATCATCGGTGATGAGACTGTATATCCCGCGGAAGTGCGAGCGTCGAGGCTTTTTAAATGCGAAGACTCTACACAACCGCGAGGTGTGCAGTCTCAGGGAATATTTTCTAAAAGCCGAAATGGGTATGCACCGTGATGTGGTCGCATTGGATAAGGGACTCAGCCCGCTCTCCATATCTAAAGAAAACTGGCTTACTACCGATGAACGCAAGGCGGTATGGCAAGGAGTTTCACGGGCGCTTCTATCGGACTCTTCATGAGCCTGGTGTAGATTTCCTAGCGTCCGTATCCTGGTTACGTTTTGGTGACCTTTTTCGGGGAAACTGAAGGTTTCGTCTTTGCAATTATGGACAAAGTGATCTTGACGAAAAACTACCGGAGACATATTATGAAGGATGGGACGGTTGACGTGTGTCGGGCATGCCACCGTCCGGGAGAGTCCATCAGACATATTATCTCTAGTTGTTCTCGTCTAGCTGACGGCGAGTACTTTCACAGGTATAACCAAGTAGCCAGGATTATTCACCAGCAACTTGCTTTGAAATATAAACTTGTGGATTCTGAGGTACCGTACCGAGAGTATCGTCTCTTCAAGCCCCTTATTTACTCGAACCCAAAACAGTCATAGTACAATTTTCTTTTTGCAAGACCCTTCTTATTGACGCCTAAAATCCGCCATTTTGATTTTAAACAAAACCTAGCCTATCTTTACGTGACCCTGACGAGTCGATAGTCACTTCATGTATGTATGAAATCCATCCGGCCGTTAGGATGCTTCGAGGGTATAAATATTACATAGGTATACGGATGCAAAACACAAGCCTGGTTTGCGATCACGTAGTCGGGTACTTAATGTATGAAACTGCACTGAACTTGGGGATAAACGTGCCTACGTCACAGCCGCCACATAACAGCCACCACATAACGGCCGCCGCATAACGGCCGCCGCATAACGGCCGCCGCATAACGGCCGCCGCATAACGGCCGCCGCATAACGGCCGCCAGATAACGGCCGTCACATAGCGGCCGCCAGATAACGACCGCCACATAATGACGGCAGTCATTAAAATGATACCAGCGGGTTTCAAGGCTAGATTCCAAAACCTATACAAGCTTTTCGTTAATCGTCAATAATTAATGGTTAACACATTGTATAAATTTTTAAACATTGTGAGGTAGGTTAGTAAATAGTAACAAAAAGTACAAAAACGACGACGGGTCATCCGTCGAATAGTAGGTACCCACAATGATTTTACCGAACCAAACAAGATATTAATATTCGGCTGATGCCAACGAGTTTTCATATTATGTAAATTCTTTCGCGCCATTTATCCGGAGGGCAGGGGCACGCAAAATGCAATTCGAAACGATTTAGTGCACTTTTTCTACCCTTTAAAGCACTCGTACACACCCCAATATTTTTGAGCATTGTCTTTACTCAACCCTTATCCGCTGTGGATTTATTTCTCTGGGAAGAGATTTCGAGGTTATTATGGGAAAGAGAAGGTTGTACATTAAAAACAAAGGCGGATTGTAATGAACGTTTCAACTTTACACTTTCTTTTACTTGTAATAACACTATTATGTTGGTACTTAATATGTAAATTATTTTCTTTCTTTCTTCTTCTTAACAATACAACATAGAGCGACATCGTGGAAACGTATAGTGACACAAATGTCGGCCTAAACTGCCAGGCCCAGCCCAGAAAATCAGGTAGGCTACCTACGTACCTTTACATTGTCATTAAATCGAAAAGTATTTATTCCGCGTGTGAATCGAACTCACCGATGAAATTGTGATACACACATTTAGATTAACTAAAGCATGGCAATTAATTCCTTATAAACAGTATCCGCTTTTATAACAAGTTGCCAAAGTCTGTAACAGAACTTAGCGTTCAAAGCCCACATCAAATGTGTCCTTATCCAAAAAGTATATTAAAACGTTAAAGACTACGTTAAAGACAAGGAAGTTTGGCAATTTCCTTCTGCACATGTGGCTGCTGTAGTGAGGTTCTTAATAAAAATAGAAATTTTACAGTCTGCAAGGTCTACCCTTCGGGGAATACAGGCTAAGGTGTTACGTTATGTCATGTCACGTGTATTATATATTTGAAAACTAAAATATGAAAGAGATTTAAAGCCAAACTAACAGCACGTTCAAAACCATAACTTATAAAAGTTTCCCAAAATAGATTTTTATCTTCTTATCTTGGAAAAGGTTCAGTACTTTTTCTCAAGATAATGCTTAAAAAAAACCATTTATCAACCTCAATAGCTGCGCTGAAAACGAGGCAGCTTCAACTTGCACCATTTTTCTTTTAGTGACGTGTGAAAATTAGACATGTGAGTTCCCACACAACATATTTAGGTGCAGGCTGTACCTGGGGGCTACACGCGGGTTAGCACGACTGTGAGATAAACTGAAATTGCTTTCCCAAATACCTGCCCGCAATAAGTATAGAGTACTTGTCTGCTTTATGAGTACACGTCCTACAAAATGCCGCGCCCACTCGAAAATAATGACGCAAAATGGAATTTCATGCACACGCCGTCTTACCGGGCCCGGCTAGACAGAAAATGTGAAATATTGACTGCACCGGATACGCCCCGAGCCATAAGACGACGACCTACCATATCCGCGGTATTTCATGCAAATCGCATAAATTCGTTTAAACTGAATTCATGGGAATCGTGTTTAAAAGTATCCAGTATTAAGGTCTAGAAAGATTCCATCTGGATTTTTGCAGGTGTGACTGTCTGTCACTTATTCCTATTTAATAACAAAATATTATAATTATTTATTCTAAAACCATGCACGTGGTTCGGCCCACTTTACGAAACACATTAAATCTTAATTTTATGGTCTGTCAGCTTGACGCGTTACCCTAATAAATAACAAGTCAAACCCTAATCCTAATTCTTTGCACTTGTAAAATAGTTTAGAAACTCTTAGAGGTCAATTCCATTTCTATTTAATGGCACACGCAAATGGCCACTTATGGCAGCCGTCGTCGCTTGAAAGAAATGTTTAGACAATCGAAACCCATAGTTCTTTACAAATTCTGAGAAAGTTAAAGCGAGGGCGCGTTATTGCAACCAGCTGTGAATCGTAAAAGCAATTAAGAAATAGAAAAATGTGTTTTAAGTCGAAGTTTACAAAAAAATAGTGTGGCAAAGTACCGAGCCCAGATTTTGGATAGTTGGCGGGGGTGTTGAGGAAGGACAGTTGGTCTTAGGACATGACAGGGTTCGGTCGTTATAGTCTCAAGAAGGAAAGCTAGTTAAGTTAGGAGGTTGGTGAGTGTTGTGAGCTGGGAGGAGCTGTGTTCGAGGTGAAGTTGATACTGCGTGCGGCATTTCGTGAGTAGTAATCTAATCCCCTACAAAGATATCATTGGTAAGTGTTAAACTCTTTACTAATAATGTGCCTTTTCCATTGTATTGTTCTCGTAGGCTGATTTGTTTTATGATTTGTAGGTATCATTTAGATAATATCGCTGCAGAGCTATTAATAATCATTTATTTCAGCATAGCGACATTGCGCTATTAATTAACTCTATTTTCTATTGTATTACGTGTCCATCTCCTAATCCATACCCTGACAGATATTTGTCATTTGCGTTTGATTATAGGGAAACGGAGAAGGCCTTCCACTTTATTTGACACTGAGCACTGACGCTCGACTTTTGACGACTTTGACCTGTAACATGCGCAACCACATACGGAAGGCAGAACCGTAAATACTCTCAGTTCATTTAAAACAACATATGCTATAAAGTCGATCTAAATCGGCATTATAAAACAATCAAACGTTAGTGATAATTACTGCTTCCAAAAAGGTTTGGCCACACAACTCTTTACGAAAGGCTCGTTGTACGCACGTCTCCGGGGAGAGGGGGTAGGCTTTACACACTTCCCCAAACTGGATTGGTAGTCGTTCTAAGAACGCTAGGGACCGTGTCTCGATAAAACCTACACCCGGCATATGGTACGCCAATTTCTAAATCGACACTATTTATCGAAACACGTCAATTTGGACGCTTTGCCGCTTACAGCCGCACTGTATCCACGAAATGGGGAAGATTAACGAGATGTGAGGTGACGAAATAACCACCTCGGCAGACACCGAGTACGATCGCATTGAGTTTTGCTACAGACTGAGTCTACGGTACGCTTGTGTAATATTTTCTGTTATTTTAGAAATGGGGCTAGGCTGCCGTAAAGGTGATATTAACATAAATACGCGTTTAGAATTCTATACTCAATACTTGTCTCACTCAATGGCAGTTGGGCTTCGTAGTTCACTGTCTCTAGGATTGAGTAAGACATTTATATTGTGCTTAGGGAACATGTTCTACTAAAATCGTATATTGACTTCAGAGGTTTTATGCGTTAGGTTTAGTAGAACACGTACAATGAGACAAACGTTGTAAAACGGTTCCCCGTCTCACTGAAATGGGTACATCATACACAGATACATTAACGTAGCTATTATGGATTGATTAAAGCGCAAGCGTAACGATTCCCTTACCTCTTCTCATTGTTCTATTACAGGTATTATTAGGGCTAACTGCGAGAAGGAAGACAGACCGCGGTAGGAAACGGTCGGTATAAGGCTAGGCTAAGAAAGTTAGGAGAATTATTGAGTGCCAGAGGCCTTGTCCAAGTGGGCTGTTGTAGGAGAACGAGTTAATATTAAATAAGTAAAATATAGTTGTGTTGAAGCACAGATTTAGTTTTTTATTATTCTATAATCTAGTTTTTAACCTAGTATGTGTTAGTGTTTGTAGGTGAGACTGGGTGAGCCTTTAGTTATTATAGTTATCCTAGGCTGATGGAGTTGATAGTCATTATAACTAATCAGACAGACACGTGTTGCTGGGGAGTTTGTTGCGCCACTTCTTCTCCCCAGCATAAGCACTAGGAAGTGGTGACGGGTGGGCTCTTTGGGGCTGTCTATAGACTTTAAAGTGAGTTGATTCACAACTCTATTAATAATGCTTGAGTTTGATTCTCTACTCTCATAACTAGTAATTCTTGAATGTTGTATTCGTTGCCTTTGGCCGATACTAGAACTCTAAACTTTATTTAGTAATAATCCTCGAGTTTTGATTTCTCAACTCAAATTACCTAGTAATTCAAAGAATATTATATTCTTTATCTTATACTAATAACTCGGTCAGACTGACATGAGCACGTGTCTTGCAAATATGCTTGTTGTGCAAAGAGTGAACTTCCGGGGGTTTGGGTGACCACAACTATCTCATATCCAGTCTAAGGACTGATAGGGACCATGTCTCCTTAAGAGCATGATGCAGACGCAATGCCGCTAGAACTAGCCGCTCCGTTGCTAGACAAGGACAGTCGCACGGTTGCCGCAGGAAAAGCCGCTTCGTCACGTTTATCAGTTCGAGAGAACTGCTAGGGGCCATGACTCCAAAAGAGCATGATGTCGACGCTATGCCGCTGTAAAGCCGCTTGCGTCACTTTATGGAAGTGTATCTCTGAGTACTCCGAGTTTAGATGCGAGGTATTGTGTGAGTTACGACTGATCAAATACCTATTACGCGCTAGCGTTTGGGTTACTCACAAGTTTATATAATAATTTACTCTGCATCCCTCTATTATTTAGCTTTCTAAAATCACTTCCAATATATTTCATAACTATGAATTCCCAAGTATCGTCTAATATTGATACACGGTTTCCTTGCCTCATTAATAATATCAAGGCATTTGGCTTCTATAAATTTGGGAATTCACTTCTATTATCGGTGGGAGAGTGACCAAGTCTGGTGACGAGCTCTACAGGGCCGTACGGGGTTGGAGTGCGGCCTTTTCCCCTTAGGGGGAAACCGACCTTAACGCTAATATTAACATAATTAGGAAAAACTAAAAATTTATCAGCCTAGGGTAATTTAGGTACTGTCACACAGGAAATCAAAAAGTATTCATGATACAATGCAAACAATTTTTTGTGCAAACGTAGCTTTTAGGTTTCCGTGTTGGCTTTGGAATGGAAGAGAATAGAATTTATCGATTGCACTGTCTACTAATTATTGGACTTTCAAATTGCCGTAAGTCGTTCAACAGTGGGAAATAGGGCTAAAGAACACTATAGGCCATTTATAAGTTTCCACTGATAAACATAGTTGGAAGCGTCTTGGTTGCCCGCTGGTTATAGGACATGTGAGGTCTCGAAAACCAAAATTGTGACTTATAGCGGATTAAAAGGGTTTCAGAAAAAAGGGTAAATATATCTTGTTCTATCATGTACTTAGAATTTCTAAGTTACAGCCCGAAGTCTGGATCTGTGTGGCATAAAACACTCCAACCCCTTGATCTCAGCGGCCGCCCGCTACACTCCCTCCCGCATTAGCAGTATTCGCCGACCAAGGCATGCTTTAATCGCCCCCGACGACGCCACTACCCTCCTCCAGGAGAGTAGTAAGGCCACCAGCACACTACATAAGCCCAAAACCCGATCGCCGTCCTACCGTCCTCGCCGCCGAGGCCCGCCGCGACGCCCAAATACACGCCCCTCCCGACCCTTGCTCAAGTCAGCCCGCACCGCTGAGCCTGTAGCTTTAAATTCGTCCCTAAATCACTCAAATCCTGATCCAGCTAGTCCCTTGCTGCCCTCTCCCAGCGACGCCCTAAGCCGAGGTTCGTACCCCGAAGGGGGTGCCCTTAGCGTTGTCGCTAAGTTTTTAAGTTAGTACATAAGTCTAAGTCCTGGCTGGAGGCCTTAATTTATTAGGGCAACCACAGGCAAGTCCGTCTAAGCAGACGACAACCTCATAGGTTGACCTGCGAGATGCCATTTATAAAAAAAAAAAAAAAAGTCTGGATCTGTGCCCGGTTGATGGCAATAGGCTCGCCCCCTATTATATAGGACTTAAACATAACTGGCAACTCGACCTCTGCCTTTCCCTTCTGTGATGACAGGCGTGATGTTATGTGTTATGTTATATCGGGTTTGGTATCTTACGAAAATTCTAAAATAGTACTTTCTGAAAGTATATTGGTAATCTATGATTGTGCTGTTGAATTTTCGCAAACCAAAGAAGTGAGTATTAGTTACTTACCGTAGGCCTTAATGATCCGAAACCCCAAATAGTTGAAATAAAATAAAAGTGTAAAAAAACCCTATAACGGCAAAAACAACCATTAAAAGTTATAAACAAGACATCACAGACAGACAAATAAAAAATCCGGAGTCACACGACAATTGTTTAATTACATTTACGGCAAATACTTAACAGTTTACGTGACTTTTAGTTTATCTTTCTGTGATGTCTTGTATAATTATACCTTATTTTTGTTGATGTTTTAGTCGTAGTTGGATTTAAGTTTTTTTAACTTTTTCATATATTAAATATACCCGTATTGATGCAAACCAATCTTCGAAATGACAATCAAAACAAAAACCTTTGTAACCTAAAAAAACAGCAGAAGCCATGGGCATAATAAGATAGTAAATTGTAAAGAAGACGGACATTAGTGCAACCTCATTCCTTTATTGAGCCATCAAAGTGTCAGCGGCAGGAAATTTCCCTGCCGCAGGAGGTCACACCTGCCCCCTGGATACTATAAAGTCGTGCAAAGGGTTGGCTGTTAAGGGTGGGTACACATCGGGAAGTATTCAAATCACGCAAGCTAAACGCACACTTTACGAATAATGTTACTCATTTTCCGAACCGCGAGTGAAAACTAAAAAGTTATATTCACCCATGTGTGTGCACCCTTATACTCTGTTTATTTTTCGTCCAGGAAAAGGATATTCAAAGTAATATTGTCCCCTGTAGTTTCCCAGTGGAGGCAGTGATGGCGCCAACGACGCATTTATGCAGGTTAAATGTATTTCTGCATAATCTGTTTGTCACGATTTCATTTAGTTTACGTTACGTTTTTTTTGTTACGAATGTACGTTTATTTTTGTTGCGTTGCAGGTCGTTCCGGTTTGTACACGGTGAAATTTTAAGGGTCCGTTTGTAGAGTAAGCGCCTGCAGATGGGCCATTAAGGCAACTGTGAAGTCTGCGTATATTGCTTTGGAGTGAAACATCTTATTTGTACAGAATGAACATATTTAGTTTTATCTTCTTTCTTTATTTCTATGCAATGATACCGATGCTAGTGAATAACTAGTTAAGATTTCGAATTCCAATAAAACGTAATAAAATGTTTTCTAAGAAAGTGTGTTTTAAATCGATTTAGGCTCTACGATCATGATTGAATTTTATTTCAAAAAAATTTTCGAACTTATAAGGGTGGATTTCACCAATGAAAGTGACATAAACTAGGTTTAAGTTCTATCAGTGACTTTCATTTCTGAGGAATATTGACACTGACGGGTCTTGAACCCGTTTTAGATGAGATTATCGCGTTCAGTTTCTTTGGTGAAACTGGCACTGCACACATTAAACTGTCCAAATTATATTATTCATATCACCAGTTAGTAATTTGTATGTAAAAAAAAATTGAGTAGGATTTCAATATAGTTGGCAATTAATTTCCCTGTATGTACAAACCAAGTCCAACATTTGAAATAACTGTAGTATCGTGGTTTATAATATTACATGTCTTATTTTTATTCCGAAAGTCCAAGCCATCCTCGTTTGTTGTTAAATAATTTAGTTTACCAATCTGATCGTACGGAAAAGTCCAAGATAATGGAAAATTTCCCCGGGAGCACTTCAATTAAAAAATAACTACATAGTTACTGGAGTTGTTACGTTAGGTGCTAGAATACTGAAAAGAAAAATTAAACTAATGAAGTCACAATTTCTCGCTAGCAATATTATTTAAGTAAAGAAAACATGTATTAACCAACTTTCTGGTAACACATAGATCGATTAATTAAAACTTTGTTGACACAACGAAAGTTAGGGAATGATTTTAAGCTGCTCACAAAAATAGGTAGAAATATTTCTATATATACCAAAAACATGAAATTAATTCCGCCTCAAGAATGTCAATAATTAATAAAGTTCAACAAGAATATTCAAATTTTGAAAAACTTTCCACCAACTAGACTAGAATAATGAGTTCCAAAACTTTTTCCAAGACTTCGCTTCAAAGCACCACCGTGCATTTGCATGGAAACAAAACCTAAAACGTTAAAACTATGGTTACTTAAGTTCATCCTCGGCGCCCGGTGCGCTTTACTGTACGAGTTATAACGTGACTCATCCAGTGCTGGCCGTGCCCACTCTCCTCTATTATATGAAATCAATATTAATCAAGGTGTTGTTCTTTTTTTTTTTTATTTTACATACCTACACATATCATATGTTCCCATTTAAGGAGAATGCAGACTTATGCTAGATAACTATCTACGTGCATAATCAGCCTATAATGTTCCCACTGCTGGGACACAGTCCTCCTCTCTGTGAGAGGGAGTGGGCTGTAATACACCACGCGAGCCCAGTGCGGGTTGGCAGATGTCACATGTTTTCTAATTTTTTGTTCTAGAGAAGTTTTCCTTTTAAGTGCAGTGGTGATTAAATAATAATGTCTGTTAAAAAATCTAGCTTTCATGACGTGTGTCCGATTAACTAATCTGAATATACGGCAACGGTCAAAAGGTCAAGCAAAACAAGTGATTCAAAACCCATTGAAAAACACATATACATTAGCAACATACATTTCAATTAAGTCAAGGATTTACTTGTTATGTAAATTGACGCACCACGTCAATTTGTGTTAGCCCACGTTCGCACCGGCGTAAATACATATATCGCGGTGGTTGAGAATGTATGCAGAGTGTATCCCAGTGCGTCGAAAAAACACAGTTGGATTTCCATAAATACGTGTGATAATAACGTGGTAATATGTTTTTCAGCCCAGTAGACCCCGGTGAAATAAACGCCCTATTAAAAAACGTCATGGACTAGACGAGTTACCATCAATGTTAATACGACAATGTGCAAACGAACTGACGTTACCGTTCTACTTGCTAATAAATCAATCTTTCGATGACGCAACTTTCCCGGATCACCTAAAGAAAGCACTTATAAAACCTATCTACAAAAAAAAACAACAACGGATCCAACCAATTACCGTCCAATAGCTCTCTTACCAACCGCCTCAAACATTTTTGAGAAAGCAATGTGCAATCGTGTATACTACTTCTGCGAAAAGAACAAAATATTTGATGAATGCAAAGCGGCTTTCGCAGAAACCGATCCACTATTTTAGCAATTTATAAATACATACAGGAAGCTTTAAATATAATAAATGACAAAAATATGCCGTAGGTATACTGTTAGATATGACCAAGGCTTACGATAAAGTGCAATATGACATTCTCCTGAATAAATTACATGGCATAGGGATCCGCGGTAAAACACGAATGGTTTAAATCTTATTTAACAAATAGAGAACACCAGGTTGAAACAGAATTTTATAATGAAAATACCAAAGAAATTCAAAATATTCGATCAGATATTAAAACAATTAACGCCTCTATACCCCAAGGGAGTGTAGTTGGACGCCTTCTTTTTCTTATTTACATAAGCGACCTACCAAAAACCATAGAAGGGCCTTGCAGTTTGTTTGCTGACGATTTTACGCTTCTTACTTCATGCCGTAACAATTTTGTCTTAAGCGAGGTCCTAACCACTATAAATAACACAATAACTTGGATGAATAACCATAACCTCGAAATCAATTTCTCTAAAACTAAAATAATGGCCTTCCACCCTCGTCAAAAAACTCCACTAGATATAAACTTTACCTACAACGGCACTGCAATAGAAGTCGTTCAAGAATTTACTCTACTTGACCTGTCCATAGGCACTAACATTCATTGGAAATCATATATATAAAAAAACTCGATCTAAATTATCCAAATTTGCATATGCCCTTCGTGAAGTCAAAAAGACTACTAACCTTGAAACTGCACTAGTCACCTATTACGCCTACGCTTATGCATGGCTCAGTTACGGCGTGATATTATGGGGAAACAGCACAGACGCACCAACACTCTTCACACTGCAAAAAAGACTAATAAGAATATTAGTAAATATAGAAGACACCGACAGCTGTAAACCTCATTTTCAAGAACATAAAATACTCACCCTCCCTTGCCTGTACGTTCTAGAAATTTGCAAATTTGTTCGAAAGTACCAACACTTTTACACCACGAGAGAAAATATACAGTCAAGATAAACATTACGTCATAAAAACCGATTAAACCTACCAAGCTCTAAGCTAAAAATGCAACAAGTACCCTAGTCATGTCAATGATAGTATATAATAAATTACCGGAAATAATAAAAAAATAACAAAATTTTAATTCATTCACAAACAAATTGAAACAACTACTATTATCTAAATGCTATTATAATATCAATGAATATCTAAATGACAAATTCTAAATGACATGTTTCATAAAATATTTTTAATATTATTTCTTTTGAATACATACAAAATAAGTAATCAAATTAAAGCGTTCTTCCTCTCTCCTACTTACTTTATTTTATCCTTTTGCTATGCCCTTACAGGGTCCATATTTTTGTACCTAGCTTTAAGCCCATTGTAACATATTTTTACAATATGGAATGCAATAAATAGATGAATATGATTATGATAACCGCTGCGATATTCTTACGTCCGTTTGAACGTGGGCTTATAGCCATTTCAAACAACTTTCAAAGAGTGAATTGAATATACGGACAACAATTTAAGTTGACAGTCAATTTGTTTAGCCATTATCTATCCCGACTTTACTTTACCTACGCTGGTTTACGTGAAAAACTAAAATTCCAGAACGCGTAAAAAAGTGTTTGCAAACAACCTTCACGCTCGGCTTTGTAGATTTTCAGATTCAGTATAAATTCCCAGTACACAACGAAGTGAACAGCTCCTTTGAGGCTTTCACATAACAGTCACACATTCTGACTGTAATAGTGTGTGTGTGTCAGCTTCAAAAATATGTCTAATATACATACACACATCAAAAAAGTCTAAGCAACACATACTATTTCAAATTATTAATCAATTATTATATAATTTCTTACCAAGTAGGTAATACCTATGTAAACTTTTTTGATCTGTCCACTGGCTTTGTTAAAAAAATCTAGTATAATTTTTTTTTTCACAAATTCTAAAGCGAATGCATTTGTTCGAATTTTATAGCGTTTTCTTTGCTTATTAAAATTTTGTGTTCTGTATCAATTTTATGAATGAAACAACAATTTGGAAAAGTTTTGAACAAATTTGGATTTTGAGACATTTTTTACGTCATGGAGCGACGTCATTTGAACGAAGATGAAATGCAGAGCTGTAGGGATGTTGCAAGCGGGAAGAAATCAATCTCAGGTATCTCGGTATTTTGGTGTCAACAGAAGCGTTATTTGCCATCTTCATCAGCGTTACACTAACTATGGAGATCCTGCTGAGCAACACCCAGGTCGAGGAACAACCACACGGCAAGATCGATACATACAACTGACTGCAAGACGCCAGCCATAGGTTTAAGGCTACAAAATTCAAGTGGTGTTGTTGTTAGCTGCCAAACTATGCGAAATCGACTGCATGAGTAGGTATGGCCTACGAGCACGACGGCCAGTTAGGTGCCCACCGATACGTCACGGGAATCGCGCTCGTCGAAATGAATGGTGTAAGGAACACATTACATGGACCCGAGAACGTCTCGATTTGGGTTCAAGCCTGATACTAGAAGGGTAAGAGTGTACCGTCGTCCTGGAAATACTGAAAGTCTGAGGTGCGTTCAGGCACGTTGATGCATGACAATGCGCGTTCGCATACAGCTTTGTACACACGGGAGTACTTGGTAAGGAAAAACATCCTGGTATTGCCTTGGCCTGCACAATCGCCAGACCTCAACCCCATCGAGCATCCCATACTCCAAAGACGTGTTTTAAAGGACTTTGATGGAGTGAAAACCACCCAACAACTGATGGACTTACTAAAATTTCATTGGGAGCAATTGCCGCAGGATAACATTAACAGTCTCATCGATTCTATGAATAATCGGTGCCAGCAAGTTCTCAATAACAATGGCGGCCACACTTTGTATTAATTTATACAATTTTTGTACAACCATTTAATATTAGTTTAAGTTTAGGCACCTAACTTTGTACTACGTACTTACTCGTAATAATTGTTAATTAAGATTATTCAAAAATTAACAATTGTTGTTTAAGCGAAAACACATTGTAAAATTGAAATATGTATGTGTTGCTTAGACTTTTTTGATGTGTGTACATAGATAACATCACGCCTGTAATCCCAGAAGGGTTAGGCAGATGCTAAAGTCCCATGTAATAGGGGGCGAGCCTATTGCCATCAATTGGGCACAAATCCAGACTCCGGGCTGCTGCTGGGCTATTCCAAATAGAAAAACCCAATATCACTTTTCCCGACCTGGGAATCGAACCCAAGACCTCATGCTCAGCAGTAGCTCTTGCGACCACTAGACCAACGAAGCAGTCTTATATTGCCAAGAATTCGTTGAATTGTCTAAATTTTTTTTTTTTATCGGAAAGTATCAACCTAGAGCCACAAAACATAGTAAAAACAAACAAATAGCAAATTTATTATTGTCGATGCAGACATCTTTTAGGTGCCAACCTTACGTAAGGTGACATCTTAAGGGGAATGCGAAGATCATCTCTCAGCCACTTTTTCACTAGATGGCAGCACAGTTGCAAATTAGCACATTTTCAATTTTATAATTAATACCATCTTGCTACTTTGCAACTGTTTCTCGAAGGTTCGTAGTATTTCTGGTAGATGTCATTCTGCTCACTCATACAACTAAACATTTTTCGTTTTTTGTCAGCTCTGTTTATCCTACAAATACTGTTTTTTTATAAGTTTTTGTCAAAACGCGGAAATAATTAATCATAGAGAATTCATGTTCTTGCTCTAATTCAGCAAAAATCGTTTATATCTCGAGATTTGTTACCCAGAAGAATGTATGGGGAAGTGCCATTACGTATTCACCTTAATTGGGTCACCCTCCCAGTGACACGAATAGAAATTCACGGAAACTTGTCTGTGCAGATGAAATGATTAAGTAATTCAAAAGTAAGATTAAATTACGGATTTATTGAGGTGATGAAAATTTTTGGTGTAAAAGATACGAATGTTTTTCGTCTGTGAGTCGTAAGGTAGTGTTATTGGAAGTTTTTATTTGATTAATACATAATATTAATTTTAAAAATATAAGTTCCTCCCTATCAAATAAATGTAATCTTTCTACTTATATATTTTCTGTCCAATCAGTAGCAATCCGGTTCCAGGTTCCACGGTCGAGACATCAGACATTATTTATGAAGGAAAATTAAAACCATGTTTTTTTCTGTATCAGCTAAAACCTGCCGCAGTCATCAGCGTTAACGACATTTTTGTCTTGTTCACTGGGATCAATTCGGATGTCCTGCATGTCGATTCTATAAATATCTCACCGTGAAGACTCGCGTGGAGTGAGCTGTCAGTGTCATCCCGTCTTGGTCATTCCCTAGCATCAGTGGCATTGACAGCTCACTCCACGCTTACTTCACCGAAGTTTTCACGGTGAAGTGGTTACAATAGCGCTACTGTTTCACAAAATACTATGCTTTTGTTTATGTGTAGGAAGCACACGACTATGATCAGTTATTTCGGTTCATCTTTAAAATCGGATTTTAAAATTGGTTGTGTCGTGCCATTGACACGAAGGGGTAAAAGATTGTAGAAAGTCTTAAAACAAGTCTTAAATATTGAAAATAGTCACAGTCTTGAATATTAACTTATTATTATAAGAACTAACGCTTATTATGCTGACACAGAAATAGCTAGGATACGTCGCAAAACAGAATTGAAGTCAATCGTGTTAACTCATTTTTTTTTCATTGATGTACCGTTTAAATGTAGGTAGAATTGTGATTATTTGTAGCATTCGCAGGTACGGTTCACACCGATGATGTGTAAGGTTATATACATTTTTCTTATTTGCCTCGAAATAGGCGAATAAATTATGATTAACAAGCTTTTGCCCGCGTGCTGATCGGGATTTATCCCACGGAAACGTACTACCCGGATAAGAAGTAGGTATCCTTTATCCTAGCTTCTAGTGTTTTCTAGTGTAGTGTGTCTCGACGAACTGCTAGACTTTGTATATATTTTAAAATTATAGCTTATTAAAATTTATAAAATGTGTTCTCAACATGCCCTATAATAGTACAAAGTGAAACAAGTGAGCTCTTTTGGTCATCACCCCCGAGGTAGGCGAGCGCGATACGGGAGCCGAGTGGGAAATGATCAATGCACATGCGTGTCACACGACATTTTTCAACACACTTAAACAGACTCGTATTGTTACAATCTTTAATTATTGAAACAATTAGTGAAAGTACAATTCGCAAAATGATACCGAACAGTTTTGTTGGCATGTTTACAGTTTGTGTTATGGTATTGGTATTATTAATAATTTCGTTGTTTTCATTTTCTTGGGTATATGTCGGAGATGAGAGTTTATATTCATTGTATTTATAGATAAAACTCTTTACGAAGATGAAATAAAAAAAAGTTTAATATAAAACACGAGTGCTGTAATGTAAAGTAAAAAGCACGCGTATTTAATACACTGCATTATGAACCTAAAAGCGGTGTAATAAGAGCCACTTTATGAGCAACTGTGTTGAAAAACAATAAGCCTTATCTTTTGATATAGCTTTTACATTGTTTCAAATAGCGATTTTAAATAGCAATTTAGTGTCATCCTAATGTTTTTATTTTTATCGAGCCAATTATTATAATTCACGTTTCTGTTTTCACACAGCGCTTGACCGCATGTTCAATTTAACTAAAATATTTTTTTTTGCAACATTAACATTTGGCCAGATTTACAGAGGTTTAAGAAAGTTAAAAAAATAACCTGCAACCTCGCCTTAAGGCGTGCAAAGGAACCAGACAGACGGAAAGAGTTACTGTCGCATTCATAAGTATGATTCTGTCAAAGAAAATTGGTGTACGACTGATTCCGCAAAAGTGAAAACTTCGTTGAAGTGTTCGTGAGTGCTGCTATCATATGATTTTAACATTAATTATCATAATTAGAAAAATAGAGTGATGTGAGTGCGGCTTTCAGAACTGCTATTCTGTAAGTATCTCACCGTGAAAACTAAGGTGAAGTGAGCGTGGAGTGAGCTGTCAGTGCCACTGATGCTAGGGATTTACGAAGACGAGATGACACTGACAGCTCACTTCACGCAAGTCTTCTCGGTGAGACTTTTACAGAATCGACATGCTGTAGTGCTATTCTGTAACCATCTCACCGTGAAGTGAGCGTGGAGTGAGGTTTCAGTGCCATTGATGCTAGGGATAGACCAGAGGGATGACACTGACAGCTCACTCCACGCAAATCTTTACGGTGAGATTTTTACAGAATTGACTCGATGCAGAAGGCACTAGCTGAAGGAATGGATAATCTATGATTTGATCAAAGATGACGTAAGCTGAAATAACGGGAAATATAGTAAAGTGGCGCATCTTGAAAGAGGGTTATAATATAGGTACACAGGAAATTTAAGAAAGTGTAACACTATTTGCAATATGACTATTAACCTAGTCATATTGCAAATAGTGTTACATTTTCTACATCTTGGTTGTTGCTGTGGGGAAGTGATTGGCTTCTGCACGACGTTAGCGGGTTTAATTTCCAAAAGAAATAAACATTCTGTGCAACCAAGAGTATCCCGGAGGGTATCTATGTTTTTCCAGGAAATGCTTAATAATGCTTACAGAAGAAAATTTGTGGGTCAACGTTCTAATAATCTATGCAAATAAATAAAATTGAAGTGTCAGTAATGTCAAAAGAACAGCTTTATACTAAATGCATTTGAAAGTATATACGGTACATTTAAATTTAATTTTAATTTTTGTCGGTCTGTTTGTTCCGGCTAATCTCCAAAACGGCTAGACGGCATAACATAACATAACTGCATAATCAGCCTATTATGTTCCCACTTTGGGACATAGGCCTCCTCTCTGTGAGAAGGAGTGGGCCGTAATCCACCACGCGGGCCCAGTGCGGGTTGGTAGAGGTCACGTGTCTTCGAAATTTTGGTTCTAAGACATGCCGGTTTCTTCACGGCTAAACCGATTTTGATGGGTATGGGGATGCTTTGAATCTTGGGGAAGGACATAGGCATACATACTTTTTATCGACATACCACGAGGGTGAACCCGCGGGCGGAAGCTAGTAATTGAAAAAGGAGACGAAGCAAACTAGTTAACTTCCTGGAGCAGTTTAGTTTCATATTAATTAAATGGCAACCTAGTGCACTTGTTACTACAACATTGCATACGAAAATAAATGGTGGCTATGCAGCGAATAAACCATAGAATAACTCAAATAAAAAAAAAAAAAAAAGTTATTCTAGCGGATTATTAATGCAGCTTTTTATCCAAAGCTCAGTGAGCCTTTATGATGAAATTAAGTAGCTCTTTGAGTTTTGTGGCCCTGAACGACGATGATGTTCACATAAGATTGATTAGGTATAGATTTCATTCGCAGGGATAATCTAAAGCAAAATAATTTATCAGGTTCTGTCTGAGGATATGTCTGACCAATAGACGAAACAGAAGAATAGAAAATGTTTGTTGTCAGGATGCTAATTAGCCTTAGGTGGGTGATAAATACAGTTATATTTCGTCTATTTTTATGAATTTACTTGAAAATATACCCTTGACTCATGTAGATAGGCATTTGGGATCGGTCTTTAGTCTGGCCTGATAAGACTGGAAATTATCTGTATTTTACGAGGAACGACTGCCATTTGACCTTAAAACCGATGTACCTAACAATCAAACCAGTTTTCGGCTTCTTATTTTTTATCTCGATACCCGTTTATCTTCCGGTACCGTACCGCTACATCGTGTTTAAATTCATTTGAAATAAAACAATCTTATTCCCTATCAACTCTCGAATCAGCGTTTTCACACGCATCCGAAATTTTCATCAAAATAACATTAAAAACAAATATCTTCCCCGGATTCATGGATTTATAAAGAGGAAGACGTCTAGGAAGGGAACGTTTCCTATCGTTGATCGATTCAGTCAACAAATTGAATTATGAGGAGTACACCGAGTACACGAGCACCAGACGAGACATCAAATTAAATGTTCAAACTGATTTTAACGCTCCGATAGTTCCATTAAGCATTTTCAAAATCTAGCACAACTTTGTACCATAGTACAAGGAGTGTGTAGTGTAGACAATAACTTTGTCTGGCCGCCCAATCTGAAGCCCTATTTACATGACTTTAGGAGAAACTTTAAGAATTGGTACTTAAACAGTCGGTTTAAATTAGAGTAGCATGCATTAACATCACCAAGTTAATAAATGTTACTGGCAAAAAGTTTTCATAACTTTATTCATTATATGCCAAAACTTTCAACACAGACAGCCGACACAAATCCATTGTGTACAACAAAATATCTGTATCGCAAAACTTCTCGTTTCAAATTCAGTATTTGCATATTTTGTGAACCAATAAGAATCCCCATTCATCCCTTTTCTATACACTTATCAAAAACAAATTTCGCGCCAAAGGAAAATACATTTTTCATATCAAAGGGATGAGGGTGTGTTTCTTAAAATTTCTTCTATTTGCTCCGGAAAGGTCAACCCATAGGCCGCGTTTCGTAGAAACCTTTTTTTACGGATAAACTCTCTCACTCCCTAATGTTCGCAGTCAAAGGTAAATTATATAACTACAAACTCTTAATTATTATATTTTTAATGAGGAGGTTTGCCTTTCACAAGTACCTACGCTGTAAAACCATGTAAAATTATATTTATTTAAAAAGGTTCCGTTTATTTTCCACGAATTCATTACGTATAAAATCGTTGGAATCTTAATGTGTGTCACATTTCAACTACATAAAGAGAATAACTCCACATTTCTGTGTCAAAATGCGAGAGAGACTCCAATTTTATATTACAGATTATCACAGACACGAAGAGTAACATAGTCGTAATTATAAAACTACGTTATTCACTTGACTTTGACCAACTTTGAAGCCAACGTGGGCGTGTTGGTTGATTAAAATTTTAATATAAAATGTCGGTACGTCTGAAGTTTGGCGAATTGCCTTATAATTGAGTTCCCCGTTAATTTGTAGGTACGTGATGTGATGTAATTATTACATTATTTCTGCATTGTTTTAAGATACTCGTCGCTTTTTGCTGGTTTATTCTAGTACCCTACCTAATTGGGTTTGGTTTACGTTGTTGTTTTTTACTGACTTTAGCTCTTAAATTCAAATAGGCTAGTTGTGTCACTTAGATACTTGTCTAAAGATGAATCAGGGTTGTAAACCTGACTAGGTCGTCTGGTCAATGGCAACTTTTCCCACAGAAATCGTGACGATTTACTTTACTTATTAATATTATATTTACGTAATATTACCTGATTAACGGGTACCTACTTTTTAGAGTACCGTACCCAAAAGGTGCCAACGGAACCCTATTACGAAGTCTCCGCTGTCCGTCTGTTAGCGGGCTGTATCTCATGGCCCGTAATCGGTAGACAGTTAAGATTTTCACAGATTGTGTAATTCATAGCCGCTCTAATAACAGATATTTAATAATATAAATTAAAGGAGATGCAAGAACCGTGTTTTTTTTTGGCGTTTTATGCGTTGTAGTACGGAACTACGGTTTTAAATGTAGCTCTCGTAAATATTTTGCTTTGCTTTTTTTCACTTGCTTCACTTACACTTCAGGTCAACCTACGCAGGTGTCCATAAAAACTTCTCACTTTTATACAGAGTAGGTACACTTTAATATCCTTCAAGTTACGCTAAAAAGAACAAAAGAGCTTCACTAAATTGAAAAAAAAGCGTCAATTTGAAAAAAAGATTCACGGGAACATTATTAAAACAGGGTGACATGATGAGAACGTTAACGGAGCGGAGCGGAGCCGTGCGGAGCGTGTTTTCCACTTTTCCTGTAATAAAACAAAGCCAAAGATATAATATTTTTCGTACCATAAACTTGAGACGTTGTACTGGCAAACTTTTTTGAAGCGCCCAAGTTTTGAGGAAGTTACTTTCATCTTATTTCAAAAGATGTATCTATCTTCCAATCTTCCTCTACGTTTTTTGGTAGCACAGGAGAGGTCTGTAACTACGGTAGTAATATTTTTATTTTCAACAACTGGCTGCCACCTTAAATCAGCGCATCTACGAGCCTAAAACCAAACCTTAAACTACTCAACTAGCTTTTTACGCTATCCCAGACAGATATCTCTTAGCAAAAATTGTCTCTTTAAAAACCTTAAAGTGAGAATATACATATATAAAATTGGTATGTGTCAAAGTATCATTAAAAAAAGGAATTATGAACACAAAACAAGAAGATGCTCAGATAATTGAACCTGGCAAGAAATACCTACTGAATAGCGTTCGCTCGTAAGTCGTATGTACAGTGCGCGAGAAACTTCGGCACCCCCCGGGGCGATGGAGAACCCAGTGACTTACAAAATACTAAGAATAAAATCATAAATAAGTGAACAGCAATCTGCACACCGACCTTCTTTCCTGGTTTATTAGTACACTGACCGATTTACAGCTCCATGCCCGACCCTTGCTCGAGCCAGCCCGCGCCGCTGAGTCTGTAGCTTTAAATTCGTCCCTAAATCACTCAAATCCTGATCCAGCTAGTCCCTTGCTGCCCTCTCCCAGCGACGCCCTAAGCCGAGGTTCGTACCCCGAAGGGGGTGCCCTTAGCGTTGTCGCTTAGTTTTTAAGTTAGTACATAAATTTAAGTCCTGGCTGGAGGCCTTAATTTATTAGGGCAACCACAGGCAAGTCCGTCTAAGCAGACGACAACCTCATAGGTGAGGCTGCGAGATGCCATTTATATAAAAAAATAAAATAATGCTCCATGTATTGCAGCTACATTTTTTCGGCAGCATAATTAACCGATTTCTTGACGGTTTCATCAATGTTACTGAACGCGTTCAGCACATCTAAAACGCTTTCTAGAGCTGTCTGTGTCAATATTCCATAGAAATGAATGACACTGACAGCTCTTAAACCTAGTTTAGTGCCGATTTCACCAATGAAACTGAACGCGTTCGTACCAATGAAACTGAGCACATCTAAAACGTACAATAAAGGCTGATTTCTTCAATGAAATTTATTCGTTAAATTTCATTGAAGAAATCAGCCCTTATCAGTACAAAATACGTTTAAAAACTGTCAGTGTCATTATTTTCTTTGGAATAGGTATTGATATAGTTGAAATCGGCACAGGACTGGCAATGTCTTTCCATTTGAAAATTCAACATTATTCATTGCCAAAATCCACGTAGACAAGGACGTAAAAAGAACGCGGTGGTATTTTTTCGCTCACTGCATCTTCAACGCACTGCTTAGCGCCGAGAGATGAAAATCCAACAGCGTGTTTTTTCGACGCGCTGGGCTGCACTCTGTTGGATTCTCAATGCTCGGTTGAACGCTGAGAGTTGAAAATCCAGTTCGTGATAAAATCCCGCCGTGATATTTTGACGTCCGTGCCGTTGAAGTAAATGCTGCCGAGCAGGCGAATTTTTCAACAGGTCATAAATTTCCTTCGGATTGGGATTGCAATAAAGTTGTGTAACGAAATTGAAGTGCTTGTTTGCTCAATAGGAAAAATCTACGAATACTGAGGTTTTTGTTGTACGAATAGGCCCCAAAAATGCCGTCTAAAATAAACACGTCCAGTTCTTATTTCATTTACTTACTCATGGCTGAAAACGCGTTGCTGTAACTTTCATAGCTCTGACTACAACATAAGTAGGTAGTTGCGGAAAAATGACACAAAATGATAATTATTCCGGACATATTTCAGCATTACTAGATTCCCTCTTGTACCTAATTCGCTGCGTGCGTGTTATTCAGCTATCACGTTAATATTTACGTGGGATTAACGACATGTTCTAACCTCCATCACTTTGTGTTGCCATTAAATTATCATCATAATGGAAATGAGTTCGTTTGTGTTGCCAGTAAATGGGTTGTCCGTTAAACAAACTACTCCAATCGTCACCTGGAGAGTTCCGAACCATAATAAAATTAATTTGTATAATGCTGTCAGCGTGGAAAATGTGGAAATTCCTTCGTTTTATTTGTGTTTTCTTTTTTTGCTTGCACATTGAAATAGATTTTTCCAAGCAGGTACCTACGTAAAGTAAATTTTGATAGACATGACTTTAAATTACACGAGCCATATCTTATTGCAATTAAGCAGCCAAAAGCCAAGATGTCTGCCCTTTCATTTCAATGATGCTACCACAACACCGAATTTCTAACACAATCAAAGATCTCCTCGCACTAGTTCGCGTCAATCCAGTTAAACTTGGAACAAATTGGACTGCAGCTAGCAACAATTATTGAGGTTACCAGGATCTGTAGTGTATTTACTTACATTTGGCATTCTGAACATTGCTTATACCTATCTAAGATAGATGGGCACTATTCAGAGATGTCGGAACTCCAGTCGGTAACCAAGAAATAATATCAGAAGTTTTTATCAATACTTATATACATTGAAGCCTTTTACAGCTTAGGTTTACGTAACTCTTGACTTCCTCAGTGTGTTCCGAACCTTATTGATTAGTTCAGCAGAAAAACACGAAACAAGGTTAAAAATAGCTGGCAAAACTTCACAGACGTGAGGAGTACTTAACTACCTCATATGGGTATCGACAAATCACTGACTATTTGCCATGCTATTATTCCATTTAAATTTTATTTTTCTTACTGTAATTTTGATGACATTTCTGTATTAATGTGACATTTTTACTGTAATTCAAATGATTTGACATTAATTCGAATTTTGTATTATTTTTGATTTCTTAATTGTTTTCTATAATAATATCTTTAGTTTGTGTCTAATTCAATAATAATATGAGTTGCATGCCCATGTGTGATACATGGAAAACGCTTATAATAAAACATCTATGTATTTAATACCCATGTTCGCAAGCCAATAAATGATTGTTTTTTTTTTCAATATCTAATAATGATTTAAAACTATATATATATTACACTACCAGCCGCAGTTGACCCCCCAGTTGAGTGTAGGTATCATCAATCACAAAAATTCAGAGGCTCTACTCCCTATGCACGAAATCCGAAGTTACGGGCATGTATTCCTGCGTGTTACTTACGGACATAAGATAAGTTTGGGGCCCGAACTAATAATGAATGACAGCTATCTCTACTCCCAATAAGTATCTGCCCGTCGATAAATTTAATTTGACACTTCTTTTGACGGATCAACTACTTCCGGACGGGCCTGTATCTTCACTGTTGGTCTTCGAGAGTATACCCCCAGTGTAGACAGACCTAACCTTGATCCTAACTTTGATCCAACTCAAAACTTTAGCAGATACAAGACGAAATGAGAGATTCGCCAAATAGCTCAGCGAACGGGATTAGATTAGATTATTAAGGAGATAGTGATCTCCTTTATCTGTGAGAATTAGGAGTTAAGAGCAACCTGCAGTATTATGTTCAGTCAGACTCGTGAGTTTGAAAACGTGTCTATATCTCTATCTTTAAATGCTAATTCTAACTTTCTAACTAATACTGTAAATGTGAAAGTGGGTTTGTTTGTCTGTTACGCTTTCACGCTAAAACGGCTGAACAGATTTGTATGAAGTGAGACACTTAGGTAGACCATGACGTGGGTGACGACAAGGGCTACTTTTCATCCTGGATCGCAGACAAAAACGCGGGCAACAGCTAGTAAGTGTTATAAATTAAAGTCGCTTTTTGTGTCTGTCTTTATGCAGTTGTTCTTCTAAACGGATTTTAATGCAGTTTCGCCATCATTTAGAGCTTTTATTCCAGAAGGTTTTTGCCCGCGGATTCGCCCGCGTGGGCGAAACATAATACTACTAAACTATCTGTGTGCCAAATCCCATACAAATCATTTCAGCCGTTTATGCGCCAGTCCGGAACATACATTCAACAAACAGACAAACGAACAAAAATTCTAAAAACTATGTTTTCAGCATCAGGCTCGTTCCCACAGCTCGTCGCAATTGCTTGTTTTCAAAAATATTCAGTGCACAGTATAGACTTTGTTACTATTATATTATATGTATAGACAAGCTTCTGCCTGTGACTTCGTCTGCGTAAAATTTCTTGTTCACCCGCCCCACCGCGTCGCATCGCCTCACCTGCCTGCACTATCACTTCGTTTTCGCTTATCGTTCTTTTGCTCTGCTTGGCTCCTAAGGACCATAGCATGATGTTAAATAGCCCATAGCTTTTCTCAAGAACTGGGCTATCAAATGCAATAAGATATTTTCATCCGACCAGTAGCGGTACTACTACAGAGATTACCCTCTACATACAAACTTACTAAAAACGATCAAGTTTGATCTCTTAAAATACTAGTATTAATACATTCATATTAAACTTATTACAAAAACAGCAACTTAATCAGTCCAGTAGATTCGGAGCAATTTGGCTTTGACAGACGGGCATAGACAGACACACGAGTGATCCGTTTTTTTCAAATAAGGATGTTTTGTCAACAAACCATAAAACCGTGCAAAGCAAGGGCGGGTCGCCAGTCTACAATAAATTCACTGTCAGTCCTCGTTAGCGTGTAGACTAGGTAATGGGAGACAAAAGTTTTAATTAAAAGCTTTGTCATAGGAAGATGTAAATTCCCTACATCAATGTCACACCCATTTTATTCAAACTCAAACTCAAACTCAAAGCATTTATTTCAAATAAACCCATTACAGGCACTTTTGAATTGTCAAGGGGTCGGTCAGTCAGAAATATGAAGCTAGTTATTTCCATTCGTTTCACTGCAGCACACATGGCAGGGCTAAAAAAAAAATATTTTATTTCACATAAACCTACATGGGCACTTATGAAATGTCAGAATCTAGGTGCACGGTTCCAATTGGTTGCTTCCTATGGAGAAGAGCCGGCAAGAAACTCCATGGTAACTCTTTTAAATTTTTAGACTTTTACAATGTTTTCAAATTACAGTGTTAATAGGTATGGGATGACAGTTTAGGCCTGTCAACAAGTACCTACCATGTGCTCAACAAATAGACAATGGTCTATAAATCTACAAGACGCACAACGTTCTCACATTTACAAAATATAAAAGAATCTAAGAAAGGAAAATAAAAAACAAATTCAACCAAATGACATGACACATCTCATCATAACAAATCTGAATTATGCTGTCCATGAAAGCCACAAATGAAGAGTTGGAATTAGCATTGAAGGTATATAATGTCGAAAATTGGTAATACTATATCAAGGAGTTAAGTAAAAAAAAATTACTTGTCTAATCATAAAATAATAAAAATAAAACACCGTTATTGGGGAGCAGTTTTTAGAAATTTATGATGCCTTTTATGAGGTACCAGGGAAGCCACATGTGCAGAAGGAAATATTGCCAAACTTCCTTGTCTTCGACGTAGACATTAATCTTATTTAAGTTATTTTGATAAGGACACGTTTGATGTGGGTTTTGAACTTTCCATCGCTAAGTTCTGTAACCGACTTTGGCAACTTGTTATAAAAGCGGATACTGTTTATCAGAATTGACTTGCTTGTTTCATTTAATCAAAATTTGGGTATAAAAATTTCTTTTACTACGTGTAGTCTCACAGCTCGTTTCCATAACCGTCATGCTAGGTACGCGTGCTGGGGCCGCGGCCGGTTTGAAACAAAATATTAATTTTATCTACACTCATAACAAACCCGATAAAACTGGATACAGTTAGTAACCAATCGAAATAAACCCATTTTGTAAAAGATCCTTCTTTAGGCTGCTTTAAATTATTAAGCTAACATTGAAAAGCCATATTGGGCATGCAGGTAGAAAAAAAGCCAGTTTTTCAAGCCTAAAAATAAGACTGAGTAGGTAGGTACAGTAAATGGTTAGGTATATGCCTAGGTACAAGTATTGTATAGTATATTACAGTATTGTATAGTACACGCTACACGGTTGGTTATCGGTTATCAAATATTTATATTTCCTTCCAACATTTGGGTACCTTCGTCAAGCGATCGATATTTAATAATGAGGGACAAGTTTTCTTGGAAAGCCAGCTATGTTTATTACCGATAGGTATTTCAAACCAAATAACTTCCCATAAAAATATTAGGGGCCGAAACATAATGAAAACCAAAATATTTTTTCAGTTAATTACTGTATTTTCATCGCCCTCTTATAATTTCGAGGGGTCACAATTAGGGCGGAATATCATTCGAATTGCGATGGGTTGTGATTGATAACGTCGCACCCCTGCCTGGCCAGAGGTGTGATCATACAATACTTCCCGAATTCTTAGTCACAGACTGGCAGATTAAACTCTCAGGAATTGTTGGAGTAATTGCGTAGCCAGGAATGTAATTTTATCGTTGCTAATAGCTCCTTGATAGATATTAAAGCGAAAGCCCTAGGGTAGCCCGGGATAATCTAATTTAAACCCTTTTTTTTGGCAATTTGCAGGCCAGCTTAGTTTTAGGTTGATTAGTACGGTAATAAATACAAATTTAAGTAAAAACCTTTTTTTAAACGATCTTTTATTTAAATAGAAAGTACTCAATAAAAATTGCGTTAACATACAACTTTAATTTATTAAAAGCTTGAAGCTTAAGGCTCCTGGACAAACAGGCGCAACACGCGACGTGACACAAAGGCTAGGCCTCGCGTCGCGTTTTGCGCCAGTCTATTCAAGCCTTTATTGTAAAGTGTAAGAATGACGTTGACGCCCCAAGCTTTAACTACAGTTTTGTGGGCCTTAGTTTATAAGTTATTTACTTACTAATAAATATATAAAAATAATAAATCATAATAATATTTTCATGAGTACAGTTACAAAATTTCGTGCCCTTGCTGTCGATCACTGAGAAGATCTCTCGTATGGTGCCAATTCTGGGTCAGCAGACAGGTCATGGTGTATCAATGCATTGATAAATGTTGTTGCTGTGCTGTCGTCCGCTGTGAAGATCTCTCGTATGGTGCCAAACCTTATTACGGACGCTTTTAACGTGTATATCTTTCTACATCGTTCTCACATGTATAATTTCAACATACAGGTTATGCCTAGTTCCGCCCCAAATGCTGATACTTTAGTGTACTTTAAGTCTAGATTAAGCACTCTTCTTGTAAAAAGATGTACATACTTATATGAATAAATATTATCTTATCTTATCTTCACCAACTTTTTGTACTTTTGTTTGTGATTTCAAAGCGTGTTTGTTGAGTTTCTTGCCCGTTTTCTCCATAGATGGGTACCTACTACGCTTTGGAATAGGCAACAAGCTTCATCTTTCTGGCTGACCGAACCCTTGACAATTCAAAAGTGCCTGTAATTGGTTTAGTTGAAATCCATGCTTATCAGTTTTAATCAAGGTCTGGCAGTTTGAGTTGTTTACGTGGCCTACCCAAATGTCCTTTCTTTGGTATTGTTTGTTCGTCGAATCGTTGAGCTCCTTAAGTTTTGAGTCTCTGCACGATTACTGATTGTGTGGACCTGTCCAGTCAGTGCTGCGTGCACACAATCTGTGCGGTGCTTTACTCAAAAGACTGTGAATTCTTAGTTTTTTCGGCCTTTCTTCTCAGAGTAGTCAGATAGGAAACGCCAACCTCATCTAGTTAAAAAAATATGATTGACGTGTAAAAGTGTTTGTACAAAAATAGAAAAATAGAATCATTTATTATTTATCTCACCAGGCGCAAAAACAAACTCTACTAAAAAAGGATGCTGACCTGGGAAGCGAACCGAGGACTTCATGCTCAGCAGTAGCGCTTGTGACTACTAAACCAATGTGTCAGTCTGTCAATGACTTTAACATCTCGTTAAAAATATTTCTGGATTTTCCTGTCACCACGGTCATATTATCCTGTACATTAACTGCTTCAAAGTAGGGCCATCGATTGCGTGAAAAATGATGTGGATAGGTTTCCCGAACAAAAGTACTGCTGCATCGACTTAATGAATGGGAATAAAAATAGGTTTATATGTCACAGGAACACTTGCATATTAAAAGATAACTTACTCGAGTAGGTACGAAATGGATCCTTAATACCTATTAATTACGTACCTCCCGCGGTAAGTCTGATTGGTATTGGCTCAACCTCTCGGACATTTGTCAAGTAGCATTATTTAATCGAGGTGAGCGTTTAATAAATGAGAGTACAGTAATATGACTGAGCTCTTGCGGTCTCTGGTCGGAATTGAATCAATGACTCGTTCGGACATTTCATTTGCGTGCATCCCTCAGTCGCTCCCCACTACGCGCTCCTGTAAAGCCTTTTACGCCACTCGAAGAGTCTTGATACTTTGTACGAATATTATTTAACATTTTTGTTTTTAAATTATATATTATATTATAATAGCGATTGTGTAACAGTTATGTGTGAGGGTTACTTTTTTTTTAAACCATTGTTTGCTCTAAAGCGAAAAAGAGCTGTAACACCTTCCACATCGTCTGTTCTTTTTTACCCCCAAAGTGAAAGTCATTGATATTTTTTTCACACGTCATATCCCGATGGAGAGCGACTGCGTAATAAATTGACAGAAAAACACGCTTTCGAGAATTGTTTAAAAAGGAATGTTAATGGGTTTAAACACTTATTTCTTTCACTGTATTCAGAATTTAGGGTTAATTTGATGGTCTTTGTTTTGATGATCGTAATATTCGAGTGTTGTTTCAATAAGGTTATAAGAAGCGTATTCTCGCCCAGAAATGGATCTTGATACTTGACTTAATAGACAAATGCGTCTTAGACAAACATTTTCAGTGTGTACTTACGTGTTAATGACAGCTTGAAAATCTCATTGTACCTCAACAAATACAGATCTAATTGAAGCCACAAGGACTTCTCTCAAGTAGGTGCGTGTAACCGAATTGTTGTGTACGTTAATTTGGCGAGAAATCCGTCAAATGAGAGGATGTGCAGATGACGCTCGTCAACTCTCGTCAAGTGGTCGGTCACAAACAGCTACTTAACCTTTTGTTACGTCGCCGCTATTTATTTTATGTTACATGAGCGTGTCATATATTTCTTTCACGCAAATTAGAGACACATCTAGGGTTAACAGGGTGATAATGTAGAAAATTTCATAACATCACGCCTGTACTCTCCGAAGGATTTGGCAAAGATGTACCTTAGTCAGTTATGTTTAAGTCCCATGTAATAAGGGCGAAGCCTCACGTTCAGCAGTAGCGCTTGCGATCACTAGACCAACGAGGCAGACGAGGCGGTGACGAGGGGCGAGGCGAGGTGGTTGGTATTGGCTGAAATTGCCAGAATCCAGGACCTTATGCTCAGCAGTAGCACTTACGACCTCCAGACCGACGAGGCAGTCATGTGTTGTGTGTTCTTGTTTTAATTGTAATTAATATTTTATTGATCTACGTCGTACACCGCAATTTTAGTAATTACTTTGTGTTACTAAGTTAAAAGCACCTACAAAATAAGATGATTTACTTAAGTTTGATGATGATATTTTAGAAATATGTACACCTACGTATGTAAGTATATTCTCATATGGTATGATTATATTTATATTAGAGTTTTTTTGTATTTCGTTTTCACTTCTATTCTTACACACGTAACACATCTCTTTCAAATACTCTACTATCGCATTTATGCTGCAAGGGATTTTTTTTTAAATAAGCTGCACCTATGTACGTATTTTTCTGTTATTTTTTTCTTGTCTGTTTGTGTGTGTACATAAATGCTTAAATAAATAAATAAAAATGAAAGATTCAATCACGTTAGTGTGAACGTTATCAGTACCTCTTAACTAACTAACTAAAAACTTTTCTAAATCACAGAGGATATTCATTCATATAAGTATGTACATTTTTTACAAGTAGAGTGCTTAATCTAGACTTAAAGTACACAAAAGTATTAGAATTTGGGGCCGAACTAGGCATAACCTGTATTTCAGCCCTCAACGCCGAATCCCCCTGAGTTAGAAATTGGGCATTATTATTGCGATAACACAATGAACACATGTATGAATGTACGTATAATATTCAACTGTTATAAGAAAATAAAATAATAAAAATGAAAAGTAAAACTAAAAAGACTACGATAATTAAGAAGGTAACATTATAGGTGTGTAGCAGTCCTCTCTTTTTGTGTGATGGAGGTGTGCGTAAGTGAGTGTGAGAGGGTGTGTGAGATTACAGAGCACGTTTTGCGTTTTTTTTAAAGATTACCTAGATTAATTTTAATTATTTAACAAGTAATTGAGTCTTTAATTGTTTAACTAAGTATCTGAAGCAAATTTTCTGTCTCCTCATACGTGAGTTTCTGTAGGTACTCACTTACTGCAGCTTTACACGATTTACTCGTCATCGGGCAAATGTGCAAATATTTATTTAATTTGTTGTAGATGTAGGGACCAACAAATGGAGCAAATCTAGTGCTAAACTTTGTTTTAAAAGCAATGGGTTGTGGGCAAAGCAAGTGTTTTGTGCGCCTATTTTGCGGGAGCGGGTTGTAAAAGGTATTTTTTGTTGCATTAAAATAATATTGAGAAGGAAAAGTTGTCTTACTGAAAGGACTCCACAGAATTCGTAAAGCTACGAGGTAGAAAACAATCTTGGTTTGAAAGTGCTAACCTTCAGAATGGCACGCTGGGCAAACATAACAGGTTTTACAATAGTTTTAGGGGATCCTGCCCATGATGTTATACAGTAAGTAATGAGAGACTGGCAGAGAGCAAAGTATATCTGCTTCAGCACAGAGGGTTCGGTGACGTGTCGGGAGGGTCTTAAAGATGTAAACTAGCTTCCTGATCCTACCACAGAGGACAACGCCAAGGTATTTTATCACTTTAACACGCTCTAGTTTAGGACAAGAATAGTTTTTTTTAGAGGAACCCTCGTGTGCTATGATATTATGTTGATCATGATTGATTTCTGTGTTTGACCATATACTGAAGCAGACAAATTTGGTTTTATCAACATTTAGTGTTAAAATATAGGATAAACAGAATGAGACTTGAACTTGCAGGCAATTCGTCGACTTCCCAGTTGGATTGGTGCTTCTAATTAAATCGACAATGACGCCAGAAGGCTATTCTCGTATTTAAAAAACGTTCAAATTCAACTCGCAATTTCATCTCACCGTCTACAGGATACATATAAATTACAAAAACTTGTCTTAAATGCAGATTAGAATGTGAATGTTCTTGAAAATACGGGAATGATCACCCTAGAAACAAGTTTTGTCAACGGGAGAATAGACAAAATGAGATATTATTCTTTCTATCTGTCATATTCTTTTGTCTATTCTTCTATCGAGAAAAGTAGGTCGTGCTTCGCGTGCTGGTGACTAGTGTACGTTAAGGTTCACAAAAACGAACTGTGTTGACGTTGACCATGTGTGTGACAAGTGGTTTGTTGGTGACAGCGTCTCGTCTAACGGGGCTTTATTAAACAAACTTTTGGTCGGAATTCGCTTGACGTGTGTGGGATAAGCCCACTTTCGCACGGGCGTAAAAATATCGCGGCGGGATTTTATCGCGTGGCATGTGTCTAACACATTAACGCAACGCAAAGTTTGCACGGCGTGCATCTGCAGCGTTTGCAGGACACTTAATATGAATGAGTGTTGGTGTTGGCTACATATCAATTTCAGCTGAGTTTAAAGAAAGTCAGTGTTGTTTGTGTTTCAGGCGCCCGGTTTCTGAAAGCCAAAATATTACTTTAAGTGTCATACACATACCAAGTGATTTGATTGGCTGTCGTTATTTTGGTCTACCAATTACAGAAGTTAACAGCTTGTTTGTTACCTTTTGTCTTGATCAACTGTTCAGAAATTGAGTGAAAATTCTATAGACATTTATCTACAAATTAAATCTCTGTCTGAATCCTAGTGGTTACAATATAACTTCACGAGAGTACAACTGCGGACATTTGCGATGAAACACTTTTCAAACTGAAAGGGTAATATGGTTCAAAAGTGGTTCACCGCAAATGTCCGCGATGGTACATGTAAGTTCGTTAAATCCCTTAAAACGATAAGCAAAATAAGTTCTGATGGTATCTAATGTTATTTAGTTCCTTATTTTCGTTCACAAAAACACTCTCAACAAGACATCTGAAACTGTAATTCAAGATAAAGTTACTGTCTACGAGAATCTGTTTGTAAACAGTAGTTGCTGTTGTCAGAAGCCTGGTTTTTATTCCAGTCTTTAGTGCAGTCGGAATTATCTGGAAAAGTGTTGGGCGCCATTGTCCTTTCGTACTAGGGTTGCCAAATGTCAGGTGTTAGTTGGACACGATTGTGTTCTCCTTTGTCCGGGCGAAAATAAGAGCGTCCGGTTTTACTGAAGTTGTTAGTCTTTCATATGAAGGACATTTGTGTATTTTTTGTGCCTATGAATGAGGACAGTTAAGATTAAAAAAGGCATTAAAATTGTTCTCAAACTAGTCAAGCTTGGTTTTTAAGTCCCCGTAAAGTTGATAACATTTACTTTGATAGTTAGGTACATTATAAATAAATTTAGGTGTACATTAAGTCATTAAATTTAGACACTTATTTATTACAAGTTAAAATAATCATAAAGTCTATTCACAGTCTATTTTACCTCTAACAGCAGCAACTCAATTTCAAACTTATTGTAACGATCATTGTGAATTTGACAGACTTGTCAATGGCCCAACAGTAACCTTATTGCAGCGGCAATTGGGATTATGACTAATATTAAAAATGTTCACAAAAATAATGTAATTTCAAAGAAGGCCAATAGAAAAAATGAGATATTCGAAAAAATCTGTTAAATCGGTGTAAATTTGAAAAAGATACATGCTTTGAAAGTTTTTGGAGGGGATTAGTGCCGTCCTTGTCGCGCGGTACTGACAATGTACGGCGCTAGTATGAAGTTACATAGTCGTGACGTCACTTCTACGATAGTGCTAACTTTGTCTAACTATTATCCTAAAACGTTTATAACTTGGCCATTTTGTAAGCTTTTACACTTTTTGTAATAAGTTTGCGCTATTTGGAAACAAACAGTATTTTGAGACAAGAATAAAAAAATAGTCCTCATCCCAATTAAATCATTGTGATTTTGACAGTGATGCAAAATCAGAGGTAAAATGTGAACGGACAGTGGTGTCGATTTTCTTGTCACAAATGCCTACAAACTAAAATTACCTAAATTTTGTTTATTCCTTTCAAACGACGATTTTTCATTCTGAAACACAACTTAACTATACCTTAGTTTGACAGTACTAAGATGACACTGAGTCATAATTTATGAATTGAGTTATTAAGTTTGGCAATTGATTGTCTTACTAAATCTGACTATTTCTCATCGCAATTAAAAAGGTGTGGAACTAAATAAGTTGTCGTGAACTAAAATTTACACCAACACCTCGACTTCAGGTGCAAAAAGAGTACTTTATCTTTTTTTCTTTTCTTTTTTTTTTTGTGAACAATTCTTTATAAATCACGTCGAGGATGCCTCCCCTCTGCGCCTCCTTCTCTCAAAAAATCTATATATTTTTTTAAAGTTAGTACCACGTTGAAGCCAAAAAATATACTTCGTGGACTTGCGATTGTCAATTCGATTTTGATTGTGTCAATATTTTTAAATGATTTGTTTTTACAGAGTAGCTTTAACTTACATGCTTTTGCCAAAACTAGAGTTTCCACCAAAAAAATCGAGCTTTGCTTCTGGCAACTACAGTTGCCAAGATTGATTTTCTATTAAACGACTCAAAACTTTATTTTAAAGAGTGTATGGCTCATTACAGGTTATTTTAAACAGTAAACGAATAGATTATCTACCATCTGGTCACAAGATTGCAACATGACAGAAATAAATTTTATTGAGAATTAATATTTGAAGTTGCGAGTCGGCCATTTTGTTTTTTTATTGCTTTTTTGTTATTGTACGCCGCGCGTGGTCCGTGAAATAATGTCGAAAGTGTTCTATTTTAATGTTTATTACTAATGTTATGGTACCAAAATAAGCTAAAAACCCAGTTCTATGATGTTTTTAATATTTTATTCAGTGATAATAAGTGAAATGAGCGTGAAATGTTCCAAAATCGATAGTGTCGAACGCGTTTTCGGTGAAGTTTTTTGTTTACGTATTTTAAAGTGGGAATTACTAAACCTGCGAGAAACTATGTGTGTAACTATAATGTTTAGACATAATTTCAATCATAAAAAGTGAAATGGTGTATCAATATCTTTTAAATGTGCTGGATAAAAGGAATATTAGCTAGAGGTGAACTCAAGATCAAGTACTCGTATATGTTGTCGTATGTATTATTGTTCAATTAATTATAAATCTTTCTTCTTTTTGTACCTGGTAACCCTTTATTTATTACAAGGACACTAGATAGTGTCATTACTCGGTAGTCGCTTCTCCTTTATACTGGAACTGATACCTCCACCACTGTAGTACCAACATTCTACGGGGAAGGCGCTTGGACGACATTCGGGCTAAATGAATATTTATTTAAATGTTACTACATTCATTTAGAAGTGAGGAAAATAAAAAACCAGAGGCGACTGACTCTTGAGAGGATTCAGGTGGCGTTGGGAGTTTTTTTTGTGTATGGCATCTCGTAGTTGACCTTGAGAGGTCGTGACTAATTAACCGGACTATCCTGTGGCTGCCTTAAGCGGACTCAAAGCCTCCAGCCAGGGGCGTAAAAACTACTTACATTACTAAGCGAACGCTCGCTAAGGGCACCCCCTGTGGGGTACGGACCTCGGCTTAGGGCGTCGCTGACGGGAGGACAGCAAGATGGAACAGGCTGGATCAGATTTTGTTGATTATTATTATCATGGGAATTTAAAAATACAGGCTCAGCTACGGCGCGGGCTGGCACTTAGTCGAGCAAGGGTCGGGGGGGACAGTTACGTCGGGATCTTCGCGAGGAACCTCGGCGGCGAGGTCGGAATGTCGGTCTGTGTTTGTGCACTGTACTGGTGGCCCTACTGCTCTCCTGAATGAGAGTTATGTGGTCATCGGGGTCGGTGAGGACATGCTTGGGACGGTGGACATGACTGATGGAGGAGGGAATTCAGCTAGCGGCCTTGACAACCAGAGGGTTGCGGTGATTCGCGGCGGTCTCAAAGAAAAGCTTTGAAATGCGTTTCAAAAACTGGCGGATCGTGGGAATCTTGAGGTCGACGTTGAGGATTTCGTTGCGAACGTACCAGGGGGAGCCTGTAATCCGGACGGTATGGAGGAACTTATTCTGGAGGGTCTGCATTCTATTGAAGCCATGGGGCTTGGCGTTTGCAAAGACTGCACTGGCATAAGTCATGATCGGACGGAGCGTTGGGAGGATAAACAAGCAAGATTATATTACTGTTAGTGGAGGAGGAAAGAGGGGGGGTGGGCAGTAAGGTAAAGGTGGGATAGATGCCTCACTTTTTGAAATATCCTCCTAATTTAAAAAGAAACAATTTTAGATAAATAATGTCTATGAATTTAGCTAGTTTAATCCTTTATGTATAACTGTGATTTGTATTTTCCGCCCTACAAATTACAGATTTTGCAATTTTTTGGTTTTTGTGGAACTTCTTTTTTGGGGATAGATGCACCCGTATGGATAGTTCCCCCACCATGAAAATACTAAGAAGGATAGATGCCGGCGGCGCGCGATAGATACCTTTCATAAACGTTTACCTTTCATACCCTTTATAAACGAAAAACTCAACTAAACTTTTAAGAGGTTTTGAGGACAAGTGGTGTTTTAGCACTAGACAGCTAGTCCTAATAATAATGAAAAGCATTTTGCAGTCTTACATTTTTTCTTTAAGTGTCATCATTAGCCTATAATTCTGCAAAATTTGAGATCAAATAAAATAACCATACTTACTTAAAACATTTGTTTAACAAAAGTAAAAATTATAAATTCTTCTTATAAAATACAACTAATAACTAATTCGAAAAAAAAAAACGGCTTCTAATGGTAAAACAAATTTTCAAATCGGTCCAGTAGTTTCGGAGCCTATTCAATACAAACAAACAATCTAATCTTTCCTCTTTATAATGTTAGTATCGATTAATTATTATAGGAAGACCATTTACCTGTGCCCCGCGTGGAGTGATAGATGCCACTAGCGGCACCTATACCTCGAAAAATCAGGGCAACTATCCTTTTTGATAGGGATAGATGCCCAAATATTTTTTTAAATAAAAAAACAAAAGAGTAACTGTTTACATCTAGATGAATACTTGGTGAATCAGTTTATTGACGTAATAAATAATATAAAGGAATTAATGAGTACTTATAAAGTTATACAACAGCAAATACTAACCTTCAAAACTTTGACGTGTTTGTAAAGTTCGCCACGAAGATGAATGCACACACGAGCAAAACACGTCCTCACCACACGACGGCCCGTGGCTAACTGACCACTTGATGTCGGCTCCTTGTAGATTCAAGGGTGGCGTGAGGCGCGCTGATCCAGAGTCCATCGCCTTCGACTTACCCACGTTCACCGACGGCCGCCACACCGACGACAGCCACACGGGAAGGAGATCAAGGGCGCGCTGCATCTTGACCGCCGCGTACATCGCATTGAGCGATGTAGTGATGTACGCGGCGTCGTCTGCGTACAGCGCGAGCGTCGAGTCTGTGGTAGTGGGGATGTCGTCCGTGTATCGTGAGTAACACGCCGGTGACACGCAGCTGCCTTGTGGCACACCGGCCAGCACCGGCCGGGCGCTTGACAGCGCGCCGTCGACCACCACCCTGAAGGTCCTGTGGGAGAGAAAAGTAGAGACCACCTTTACACCGTGACGGGGCGCGTCGGATATGGCCATCTTGTAGATAAGGCCTTCATGCCATGGTCGAGCCTTCTCCATGTCGAGGAATACTGCCACCGAATAATCCTTTTTATTGTGCGCAGCTGTGAGTAGGTGCAGTGCCATCGACAGCTGGAGCGTCGTGCTGTGCTCCGCCCGGAACCCAAACTGCTTCGAAAACCTTGGAGACCGTCGGCAACAGAGTGATCGGCCGACAGCACTCCGGCTTCAGGATGTTCTTCCCCGCATTGGGGAGCATTATGACGCGCCCCTCCTTCCACGAGTCAGGAAAGGTCCCGATGCGCAGTATCGCAGTGAACAATCGCTACCATTCGGTACGTTAGGTGGCGCAGCGCTGCGTTGGTGATACCATTAGCACCGGAGGCTGGAGGTGCGATGTGCCTGCGGCTCTTAGTTATACTATTATTTCTTAGTCGCGAGTTTTTTTGGGAAGTTAGGTTTTTATGAAAATGAAGCAACTATCCCGCATTTACCCTAAACGTTTTTATTTTTACGAAAGAGGATTTTAAATTCCGTGGTTTGACATTACCTATTTACTTTTGACATTGAATAGCTTATTCTGAATTTAAATAAGCGAACATAGTCATTAAGTAGGCAAAAAAGGCTTTGAAAAAGTAGTTCACACTCAAAGTTAAATCTCGCATCAATTACTAATCATCAATTGATACCTCACTATCACGAAGAAATTGTACACTGTTTTGTTCATTACGAACAGCTACTAAAATGTAGTTGCCGAATTAAAATAACATAGAAGTATGAATTAGCCGTTCGTTTTTTAATCCCGAAAAGTAATCTTAAAATTTTCAAGTCTTTGTATTTGCTTTTTTTAGTATAGGAGTTTGAGATTACACCAGTCAAATTACTATCTGGATTTAATTTAGCCACACTCAATCGCCAAAAAAAAAAAAAAAGTGAGTTATGAAAAACTTTCAATATTTCTTAAAAATCTCTTCACTTTTACATATTATTTTCCACCTTACTCCATCGACATGCATAACCCACAGGACATACATCGTAGCCACTGTTTCCCCCATCTTACACCTGCGGGTAGTCTCGAAACCATTTTTATTATTTGACGTAGCGCCGCACGACTCCTTAATACATTTCAATCCATAGTGTATGCATTATGCATTGAGATGTGGTTGTTACCGGCTGTGAAGGCTGTGAAGGGATATGAGGATATATTCAACATGGTGGGGGATCAGTTACTTACAATAACGGTAGTATTTATGTTTATAGTTTTTTTTTTTATATATATTCTCCTTCTTTGGTTGGTTTCGTAGTATAACCATACTACGAAACCAACCTTAGCTAGCTAATATTAGACCTCCTTTCCCGATCCTAGGGTTTTGTACAAGGCGAAAATGCCTACCCCACTGCATGCAATCACTCATCTGTCGCTCATAGTTGTAGTTTACTGCTCACACTCTACTATAGACAAGAGAACTGGGCGGGCATAGACAAGTGCCGTTCAATTATATTTCTATCACCATCATCCACAAGCTGGGAATAAGCGCCCTTCATATTCCAGGCTTAAATGAACGAAAACTCAAATCAAATGGCCTAAAGCCACAACTACTATCGAAAAGGCTGTAACCACCATTTTTTTTTTTATAATAGTGTAAGAGGAAGTCCGAACACGAACATGTTTCCATCCGTGCCGACTCGCGCGGCTTAACTTGTTTAAATAGTTTCGCTAACTCTGAGGCTTTCCAATTTATCCATAGCTATATACCTACCCATTCATGTATAAGTCACGGCACTCGACGACTCGTTGTGAGCCGTCGCCTCACTCACCGAAGAGACACTGTACAACACATGAAATGCTGTATCTACTCGGCAGTTTGGTAGGTAGCTAGGTACTGATAAGGTTGTCTACAACAGCCGACCTGCCTGTGTAGGCTGGTAATTAACAATGGTTAATTCGAACGTCTAAGCTTGTATAGAACGAGCTGACATATGAAATATAGTTTTATGGTTTGAAAGAACAATTAGGTAGATAGGCCCGTCCATTTATCACGTTCATAATCTCAATATAAAACAATAAGTTAAATATATAACGTGTGTTTTCCTCTACCTACGTCCCCGAAGCTAATGTAGATCTGAAGGCAGTGCTATAGTACTTCGTCATCACGTACTACCTCATCGAAAAAAAAAAAAAAAATTTCATCGAATTAATCAATCGTTTAAATGGTTTTTAAATTCTTCAGTGAAATCAAGATGAGCTTATCATATAATTGTAAAATCAGTCGGTACCTACGACCGCAATTCATTCGATTGCAAAAATATTTCTAAATCGCTCATCACTTAGGTAGGTAGGTACTCACCGACCGTCCTTAGTGGTGTGAAAGTTTCTCCAAATTGTTTGGGCTCGATGCCAAGATGATTGAAGATATTTCCTGTTTTGTGAATCATTTTTTATTTTTTCAATTTTTTTTTTAATTTATTTATTTCATAATCAACAGGTTTTAGCAAATACATTTTAGAGGCCTTCTTTTAAGTATGGAGATACCTGTGCCAGAAGACCTCCCTCTTCCATACGTCTATGTGAATACATACAAAGCCTGTTAATGACAGAATCAATACCAAAGTAGTAACATTACGAAAAATAAGAATATAGAATCTACAGATAATTAATTACATAGGTTAGATACTTGAACTCGTAAATAGATATTTTGCAGATAATTTGCATTTCATTCCAACTGACAAACAACACTGAGAAAAGCAGAGAAAAAGTTAATTGGTTGCAATAGCATTAGAATCCTATGGCGTATGTCATTGAGATTGTTGTATCACATTTGATAATTATCTCAGATTCCGAATCCAAGCATAGTTATTTGTGGAGTGTAAGTGTGTGTGTGTGTGTGTATGAGCGAGGAAGACAGAAAGGGAAACCAAAAGCATATTATTCGTGTGAAGGATGTAATTAGTCCGCATTTCCATTATCTCTTAGTGTACACTCGTAAGTTAAATAAATGATTATTATGTTACTGGATTTAGGAGTGCCTCAGTTTCTTCATATGTAAGGGTCTTTAGCCAAGCAGTCAGGGATTTCTTGCATTCGTACTTAGTTTTTTGGTAAATAGGAAGATTTTTGCAAATGGTGTTATAAATACGAGTAGTTTGGGCAGCATATTGCCGCCTTGCGAACGCAGTACCAGCCCTAACTCCAGCCAAACGACCGTACTTCTTTCTTTTCCTCAGAAAACCAGGATCAAATACCATTGTTTTATGCATTTTTAAGGCAGACATTAAAATATATAACTTTCTCACAGTTAAAAGGTCACATAGTTTGTAAAGTTCTTGTGTTGAAAAACGATCCGGTTTAAAATAAATAGTTTTGAGAAGGGCACGCTGTGATCTTTCTACATCTAGGAATTTCATTTTGGAAGCACCCCCCCAGATAGGAATGCAATAGGTTATAATGGATTGGGCTAGAGCAGTGTATATTTGTTTTATAAGATTCACTGAAGCAACATGTCTGAGTAATTTAAAAATCCAAATGAGTTTTCTGATACGGTCACTGACCAATGCTACATGATAATGCCAAGAGAGTCGCTGGTCAAGTAAAATACCCAGATATTTAGTCTTATCTACCTTTTCGATAGTCGGACATGCACAATTAGTGTCCTGAATATTGGTACATTGGTGTATCTTTACACTGAAATTAGTACCAGTCTGAATTCTATTACTTAGGGAGAAACACATGTAGATAGTCTTCTGGCTATTGAGCGTAAGGAGGTTAGTTCTTAACCAGGAAGCAACCCTAGATAATCCTACTTCCGTGTCCTTCCGCACAGAATCCCAACAATCGCCGATAAAGACCAGCGCTGTGTCGTCGGCATACGAGAAGACCCGAGCACCACCTGCCTTCAACTTACATAGGTCATTGATGTAGATTAGAAACAAGGTGGGCCCAAGGACGCTCCCTGTGGCACACCGAATGTGATATCTGAATCACTGCTTGTATACTGGCCAATTCTAACCTTTTGTGTTCTATGTGTTAGATAGCTTTTGAATAATTCAAGAGGTGTGCCTCTTATTCCCATATATTCTAGCTTGCGTACAAGAATGGGAACAGAGACAGTGTCAAAAGACTTTTTTAAATCGAGGAATACTGAGAGGCATTTTTTTCCGCGATCAATGTTTTCAGTAATGAGAGATGTTATAGCTGTTACTGCATCTTCAGTCGACTTGCCCTGTCTAAATCCATATTGTCCATCTGGTAATATTCGATATTTATTAAGGAAGTCTAATAATCGTTTGTTTAAAAGTTTCTCTAATATTTTTGACAAAGCAGGTAATACTAATATAGGCCTATAATTACTGACATCATCTCTTGCTCCATTCTTGTACACAGGCGTAATTATAGATTTTTTTAAGAGATGAGGTAAGATACCTTTACTGAAGCACAAGTTCTCTAGGTGAACAATAATTGGAAGAACTTCGTGCTTAGCTATTTTGAGAAATAGGGTTGGAATGTTATCCCAGCCAGGAGCGCTACTTGATTTTAAATTCATAAGTAAATAATGTACTTCATCTATATCTGTATCCAAGAGAACAAGTGATGTTGTTTGAGTATTAGCTCCCAAGTAAGTCGTAACATCCGATCTAGTATTCGGCAAGATTTTTTCTGCAAGTCGTTTACCTATTCCCACAAAATAATCATTTATATGATTGACAACTTCAATTGGCGACGACTTTTCTGTGAATAGTTTAGTGTTATCTGCGTCAGTTTGCTTCATATGCGTTATGTTTTTAATATTTGACCAAAGTTTTTTACTATTTTTGGTAGAGTTAGCTAATTGTTCCCTCTCGTGCCGGCGCTTCAGTTTCTTAATCAATTGATTGCAATAATTTCGATATCTTTTATAGCTAATTTTTAGTATTTCATTGTGCGGATCATTTTAATTTCTGATACATTTTAAAATGCAGGGGGTTACCCAGGGTTTTATAGTTCGCTTAGTTTTGGGTAAAGTAGTCATGATAGTATTTTCTTTCAAAGAATCCGAAATTCTTTCAATCAAAAATTTCACAACAAAGTCAGGGTCGTTAGAAAACAAGAGTTCGCCAAGATTTTTGTCTACAAAAGATTTTAGTGCCATATTGAAATCGGTACTTGTTTTTGTCTTATGAACTTTATGTTTTAGCTTGACTTTAGACAGGTTTAGGAATAATAAAGAATGATCAGTAACAGAAGTATTTAAGACAGCAATGTGAGCAGATAATTTATCCTTATTAAGCTTTATCATAAAATGGTCAAGGCAATTGTTTAATCTAGTAGGAAAAGTGTGTCCTGCCAACAGTCCATGCATAGTTAACATTGCCAAATAGTTTTGTCTATTGTTACGTTCCTGGGCTTGCTCAGATGGAGATAATGCAGTTACAGGACTTTATGGAGTTCAAATATGTGTCAAGCGAGTTAATAAACATGTCCGCATTGGCATTTGAAGGGGATCGATAAACCCCTAATATAATATTGTTATTATTAATTTTAATTTCCAAAGCAGAGGCTTGGGTTAATTTAATTTCCCTTACATTTGCTGCAACATTATTAGTGACGTACACAACTATTCCGTTGTTTTTATTTATGTGATTTGTTGTTTTAAAAGCTGAGAAGTTCGGAATAGTGGGTGTAGGTTTAAAAGTATTGAGTTGACTTTCTGTTAGAATTAGGATATCCGGCTCGAATTTGAGACAAGACAGAGTAAGTTGGAGATCATGTAGATTACTATAAACGCTTCGTATATTTTGACAGAATATTTTGCAGTCATTAGTTTGTACTTGTACGTGTTTAGTCAAATCTTTAATATCACAGTGAAAAGCCTGAGCTATATTTGAATTGTCTATATCGTTTAGTGTGTGAAGCGAACTATCCATTAAGAAGATTGACTTGTCCGAGGGTGAGCTTCGAAACATATTTGAGTGCAATGGATGTATACAGGCGGCAACATAATTTTGATAACCGCGGAGTATAATATGCTTGTAGTGAGGTTTTTAAGTATGTGAGAGTGTATGTTTGAGTGTAGATTTCAGTTGTTGTGTATAAAAAAGTTTGGGTTAAAGTGAGTGAATGTGTAGTAGTACAATTATTTATAACAAGAGTAGTAATAAGAAACATCATTTCTAAAAACACAAAACAAAATAAAAAAGCTAAAAAACCGTGTAGAGTTAACATATTGTCAGGGTAAACATAAACGTGGACTTCTCGTTTTCGGTCTAGTCAGGTTCCCTGTGTAAGCTGGTGAATCTGTGCTTCAGACTTGACCGTTATTCTTTGCGACGTTTCATCTTTTTTCAAATATACTCTGCCGTAAGCTGTCCAGCTAAATTTAAATTTCTTTGCCTTGACTAAATCTCGCGCAAGAAAATGGAGACGAGAGCCTTTCGCAGTAAGTTGCTCCGACACAAAGATAGGAGAATCCATATTTGAGCGACATCCAATATGTTTGGCAGCAAGCTTATTTTGACATCTAGTATTGAAAGACTTACACATCTTGAGCAGTTCAGTTTTCAAAAGTGTTGAGGAGGTTTCTACAATGATGGAGCTATTTTGCTCTTCCTTCTTGCTCACTCTGTACACGTCTTTTATGTCACTTTTCTCAATTTTGCAGTCAACAGTTTTAGATAGACAGAGTACCATCCCAATCAGGTCGTCTTTCGTTTCTCCACTCGTTTTCGGTACGTTTTTTAACTGAAAGTTTGGCTTCCGATTTGAAATCTGCATATCTTCGACTTTGTTCTCTAAAACCGTTATGTAATCTCGGTCCCTGACAGCTTGTTTTTCCAATTGGTCGATTTTACTTAGCATGTCCTTGTTCTGTGCTGTGAGAAAGGCCACCGAGCTCTCAATGTTAGTGTTCGTCCTCTGCATGTCTGACAAAACTACGCTAATCTTATTTATTTCTTTTCCAATTTCCTGTCGCTGCTCAGCCATAAGAGAAGATATAAAATTCTTAATATCGGTGTCATCCCCCTCCCGTGGCCTTTTAAAGCGAGATTGTACAAAGTTTGGCGGTGTCTTAGCTTGACTCAGATGGTCTAAGTCCGATTCTGACATTGATGTATCCATTTGGCTTTCAATAATACTAGGACAAGAGTAACTTTAGCCACTTATCAAAAAACTACGTTTTTCTAACTTTGAGACGGACCCTTACGATAGAAAAAAAATCGCATTCGATTGTAGACGCACAAGAATATGAAGCATACAAAAAACCGAAAACACAGCAGGTGATTCTGTCGTTGTAATTTTCTATCAGAATCATGTAGGATTAGTCTAAGGATAGATGACCAGGAATAGGTGGGTCTCATTACGACAAACATAAACTTAACCAATGATCTTGAAAGAGCTAAGTTTCTTTGAATTCTATTGCGCATCTTTTTTTGCAATAATTATGCCCCCAGCAAATAATATGCTTGTGTCTGTCAACCCGCGTAGCATGACCGGGTGAATAGAGAAAAAGACAGATATAATAGACAAAACCCCAACTTTTTTTATTCTTCTGTCATTTTGTCTATTCTCCCGTCTACAAAACTCGTTTCTATGGTGGTCATGCTAGGCGTGCAGGTGTGGTTTCTTGCTTGCCCGTTCGTCTCCATCTATCAAGCTGTTGCCACCTAAATAGATTAGGGTCCCATGTCTTGCTTGCCAGTTCGTCTCCATCTGTCAAGCTGTTGCCGCCTAAATTCATAATGACATTTGTGTGTCACATATGACATTTAGCGCCAACGTGTATTGACTTAATAGGTGCCAGCAGTACCTACCCTAAAGGTTAAGTGGCCCACCTCAGGCGATAGTTAGGCGACGAGCCAAGTTTGACAAAAGTAATTTAAGTTAGTGAAGGCCAAGCGTTGTTGGTCTATGTTAATAGTTTTGTTAAACTTGAACTTGGCAGCTATTTGCACTTTGTTGGGGGTCGAGGCTCGAGTGAAAGACAGTACTTCATGAGTGTTACGTTCCTATTTTTTTGATACAAATTACATACTTACCGCATTTAATGTTTCCGTAAATCTTGTTCCTATTTGGCAAAACGATACCTTAACTTTTATTTATTTAAAGATCCAAAAGGTTTTAGTTAAAATATTTAAGACTGGCGTCTGCCCGCGGCAACACCCTCGTGGATGTGTTCCCGTGGAAAGCATCCCACGGGAACGGACTTCCGGGATTAAAAGTACCTTATGCACTATGATGTACTATAATTGCGTAACAAGTGTCAATCACAATCTGAACCATTTCGAAGGATCTAACTAATCCATTGCTTTATGTGTTTGAAAAATTTGTCTACTCAACAACGTTAATAATGCAATGAATGTTGTTGAACTGTCAAAATTACAGCCATTGCTACTGTTAGTGGGTTACGCAATTACCCCGCTGCCTGGTTATAAACTATCTGTGTGCCAAATTCGTTAAGCCATTTTTGCGCAAATCCGGAACATATACTTTCTGTCAAGAAAGTACCGGGAAAAGATAAATAATACCCAAAATTAACTAACATTTTCCATCCAACTTATTTTATCGCCTTCAAAGTATGCTCCTTCAGAAACGATACACTTACGCCAACGAAAAATCCAATCATTAAAACATTTTTAAACAATTTTTCCGGAATTGCTTCCAGTTATCGCCGCGAATTCTCCTTTATGATTAATACCGAATGAAAACGGGTGCCATGTGGTAATTGGTGCGAAGCGGTAATTTGAGTTTAGGAAAAAGTAAGAAGTCGGCTGGAGATGGTGGTGGATAAGGTGCTTGCTCGTAGGTATTTGTTGAGTTTATGGTTAAAAATTCGTTCACAATGATGGCCTTGTGCGAAGGCTATCGTGATGCAAAATCCAAACAACTTTTTTCTACAAATCTGGAGTTTTTCGTCGAATTTGCTCTCTTAAACGCCAAAAAGAATTCCGACTGCACAACACTGCGTCACAGAAAACTGTCAACATGACTTTGCCTTTTGATCGACTTGGGCATGGTTTTTTCGGTTTCGGTTCAGTTGGCATGGCAAATTCGTAAACCCACGTCTCATCACCAGTAACAATGCGTTTCATGAATGTTGGGTCGGAATTGACTCGTTCTAGCATGTCCTCGGCGACTCTTATGCGATTGAGTTGTTGGAGAAAATTCAGGTCTTTCGGGACTAGCCGAGCGAGCGGCAACATGTTTCATACCCAAGTGATTATTAAAAATGGTACGGATCAACTCGTGAGACACGGAAAGTTCAGCGGCGATCTCTCTCAATTTGAATGAGGATTTTCAGTCACTATTTCCTTCACTTTTGCAATATTAACTTCAGTTGAAGACTTTGATGGTCTTCCATCACATCTCGACCACTTTTCAATGCTTTGTACCAGTCATATGTACGTGGTTTTGATAAAGTCGATTCACCGTAAGCCTTCTGTTACATTTTAAGTGACTCCGAACATAAAATTCCATTGGCGATGCAAAATTTAAGACAAACTCTTTGTTCGGTGTTTTTTTAATTTTGAAATTCGCAATACACACTAGATATGATCTAATAGCACTGCATTTAATCTAAATAAGTAACAGATGCAACTCAAACTCCGCGTCATCATGGAACACACTTGTGCCAACCTAAAACGAAAAAAAAAAAACAACAAAAAAATTGGAGTCATAGACAAATCGTCCATTCCCGATACTTCTTTGGCAGAATGTATATATATCCAGACAATTGGACGAAAATATTAAGTTATTATTTTATTTTAAGCATCGATTTTTAGACACGCTGTTAATGTATCGCAGTCAATGTGTGTGCCTATAACATAAATAATATAGATACCTTCGTTTCTAGGCACATTGTTTGCTAAGTCTTATATAACTATAGAATTAACCAAATTATGCGTAGATATTGCCGTGATTACAAAACTGTGTTATCGATTTAGAATTTGTATCCATCTCAGCCACTTTGATGTTACTTCCTATTGATAACAGTATTTACTTAAGTCTTAGGCAAATTGTCACAGGCTTAATTTATTGTAGGCTGTTTGTATGTGGTGTAGGCTGTGTGTGTGCTTTTTCACTTATGTTTACATGTACAAACTTATAAAAGTGTCGGTAATAAACCACATCTGGTTCATACAGGTGCAAGTTCTTTCTAGACCGTTTACCTATAGCATTGTATATGAACTAAAACACAGATCATAGTAATGCTTATTCCAAATTTTAGCATGTATACAATACAAACATAGGTTCCGTTTTTCAACAAAGTCAACGAAATCCTCCTGCGAGTCCGAATTAGGTAGGTATAAATGATCTTTCACGAGTGTTGTCAAAATAGGTATGTATTTGTTAGGCAAAGGCCTTGAAATCATTCAGCCGTTTGTCTATAGCAGACGTTAAGAAAATGAAAAAAAAAACAGTTTCAGGACGCTACTCTAACAATGATGTATCTTCTGCAGAACTTAATTTTATTAACTGGCTGAATTTGAAAACAATGAAAAAAAGAAGAAAAAAAAGTTTAAGTTATTGTTGCCAATATTGAATTTTCCAAACCTATCTTATGACGCTATCTTCCACTTTATTACCAAGCAGAATGATAGGATTGTTAATTGTATTCACTTTTGTTCATGCTTACAATTCCAAACGAACTTTGTACAAAATTGTAATATTACAATTACGTAGACAGAACTTTGTTGTACAATAGGAAGCAATTAATGTTGTCAAGAGTTGAACGCTCGCTTGTTTTATTAAAGCGAAATACCGAAAAACCCTCTCTGGATATCTCTGTTACAAGAGAACCGTTGTTTTGTGATATATTTCCATTATCGCTACTTTTACGGTAATTATTATATTTACAAGTATTCCGCAAAAGTATTTTTATATTTATAACAAACATAATTGCAAAAGGAGATTAAACATTTTAAATCCGATTAATATTTTCTAAACTGTTGAACCCAAACATTTTGAAAATGTTTTTTGTTAAATTAAATTCGCTGCAGTTAATTATCGATGAAAAACGACTTTTACCAAAAAGTTAAAAGCACTATGTGCCGAACATTAAAATGTATGGCCGGGATAAACTGAACCGACAGCGTTGCTTTTTAGGGTTCCGTAGCCTAATGGCAAAAAACGCAACCCTTATGGATTCGTCATGTCTGTCCATACGTATGTCACAGCCACTTTTTTTCCGAAACTATAATAACTATACTGTTGAAACTTGGTAAGTAGAACTGTGAACCGCATTAAGATTTTCACACATAAAAAATTAACATTAATTTTGGGGGTTCCCCATACTTAGAACTGAAACTATATAGGGTATCTATGGATAGGTCTTCAAAAATGATATTGATGTTTCTAACATATTTTTTCTAAACTGAATAGTTTGCGCGAGAGACACTTCCAATGTGGTATAATGTGTGTCCCCTCCCCCCCTGTAACTTCTAAAATAAAAGAATGATAAAACTAAAAAAAATACATGACGTACATTACCATGCAAACTTCCACCGAAAATTGGTTTGAACGAGATCGAGTAAGTAGTTTTTTTTTATACGAGTTCGTCATAAATCGTAAACCGCAATTTACCTTTTATTCAATCAACTGAAATATAAAAAACCAAGAGCTTTTATATTATGTTACTTGCTACCATAAAAACCTATCCATGGAGTGTCGATGGATAGGTATTTTTAAAATATTGCGGGTTTGTGAAAACTATGTTTCGATAAGGGATCCGTTTGAAAAAATTAAGCTTGAAGGATCTAGTTTTTATCCCCCTGCCAGCTAAATTGTTGTTGTTGGATATATTGAAAAAATCGCAGTATAGTATATACAGGGTGACTTTTCATTTTAAATGTATTTTTATTTTTTATTTTTCTGTTAAATATTATGACTCGCCCTATCACCCGATTCCGGCTTCACGTCGACTTACGGGGTACCCTTTATAACAGAGTTAAAAGGAAAACGATGACGGCTAAGTAGGCTTTACAAGTATACGAATCGACTATTAGTCGAACAACTTATATCTGCAGTTGGAATGAATGGGAGACCATGTTTTGCAAACTAAAAATATAAAGTTGGTGTTTGGGACAAATTTATCCCAACTACGGAACCCTTCATTGTGCGTGATCCGACACGCACTTGGCTGGCTTTTTTTAAATATGACAAATTTATGTCATTCCGATATCCTATTTACAGAATAAACAATTTCATTTCATTTCAAACTGGCGAAGGATTTTTGCTAACCTGCCACTTTAATAATATAAATCATGTCCGGATGTTCCCGGGCACCTTCGCCGTTATTCACCGCATCAAAAGTAGGAATGCTGCTTGTCTTGTACAAGCAACGCGGAAAAGTCGACTATTGTGGATGATCGCTATGCGACATTGCGATTTGTCGGACGATTGCTGAAATTATTGTATCGATCAACGTCTTTGTTTTGAACCATAGGTAGATACGTTAATAAAGAAGATACGATGCGGTCAAGTAAAATATTGCATCCATTTCGGACTTTAAGATTCTTCTGAACATCTATTAGTTATATCTAGCTAAAAGTCATTATTAGCCTTTGTAACAGATTAAATTATATCCAGATTCAAATCGTATCATGTTCATAAGTTAAGCTATCATAATATTTTCCCCAAATTAAATCACAACTACAGAGCAAAAAACGCAAAATCGCGACTCTCTCGTTGGCCTAACACACAATGTATGCGCGTACATAGGCGAAGGTAACAAAGCGAGACAACAGATGGTTGCATGAATAAAACAGTGGAGGACGCGCTGAATATTTGACGTAGTGTGGACCGCGCCACTGCCCGCCGAACAACAGTCGCAATCTTTTGGATGTTTAACTTTATCTTTATTTATTTCATTCTACTCGGGAAACTTGAAGCTAACATGTACAGTATTCTTAAACCATATAAAATTAGAGGCCATTTACAAGTTTCCACTGATAAACACTGAAAATAAGAAACCAGAGAAAAAAAGTCGGTACAAAATACCTATAACATGAATAAATACTTAGTACATGATTGACAAATACAAACTTTTCAACAACTAATGCTTATGGCGAGAAACACTGGTATTGAATATATCCAAATCATGCTCACCAGACAGTTCATTAAAACTTCTGCTTGCACGGATTAGAAAAGAGGAGAGCGGTAGAGATGAGTTAGACTTGTATTTGGGAGTAAAATAGGAGACTAGGAAGGAACTAATACTGAAGTTGCTATGAGTATTTTCGATGAAACTGACAAAAGAAAACTTTTTATAAATATTAGAATCCAGCACTCGTATCGCATGACCACTTCTATCTCTCCTTTACAAAGAATAATCTCGTTCCATAAATTTTGTAGCGTCCTTTTGTTTATTTTTGACATCGCGCCGCAGGAATCTGTCGTTTTTTCTCGTTTCTACGGTGGTCATGCCACGCATGGACTCTACAGTGTGTACCGGCTGAATTTAATCTCATTATCAACCTTTCAGGGGGTGCTCATGAATATGATCAATTTTCGTTTAGAAAAAACTCAATGCAAAAAAAAAAAATTTAACCATTAAACGTTGCCAGCTGTATTTATCCACTATCCACCATATTCAATTGTCGATTACGGCTGAGAATATTTTATAACAATGTCTTTGAACTTTAAGATAGAAGCAAATCAGTTTTCAATCCTACAAAAAGTAAAAGAATTGTAAATCATACAACTTTCAATAGATACGTACATAGCATTAAGCAGAAACATACAATAAAGGTACACTACAGGGCTCTAATATTATTTGTCATTTCAATGACTAAATACAATAAAAGATGATAGAAAGTGCGCAGTTTCCGAAAACAACATTGTTTGTCTGAAGGAGTCCAAATAAAACCTTTAGAATGGGCATCATAGGGGTCGATGAGTTTCAATCCTTCGGCCAAAAAATCGACGCGTCGCCGAAACTTATTCATTTCGCTTCAGGTACACTTTATAGATAGAGGGGGTTCCAGGGTGGGTGATGCGCAACACATGGTTGCATAACAAAAACAACCACTTAGCCTCTCCTTACCAACTCCACTCCCACTTACTAGTGGTGAACCCTGTTACGTCGAGTAACCTATTACCGAGATTGTGGTATCCAACCCGTTGGAGATATAGGTCGACAAGCAGACGGTACGTACGGGATACAGTACGGGGGTCCGGCCATATCTCTTCATCAACCGGACGTTAGTCGTTGGCTAGGACGTACTGACCACTCATGTAACATTACTACGGGGCAGAAGGCAAGGGGAAACCACTGCACAATTTTCCCAAGACATCCTATGAAAGTAGACCAAGGAAATAGAGCGATAGGGTGTGATGCGGCTATCACGCGGCGGCATGTGGAGTCCAGGTATCATGGCGTGAAATATGCCACTAGCCTCACTGTCGTGACTCACCAGGCACAGTGCGGACGGTATGTTACTGGTGAAAGAACAACTGGTCATCGTACACAGCTTCGCAAAAAGTTAAGATTGAGAACCTGGAATGTTTGGAGAATGCTCCAACCAGGGAAAAAAGAGATTTTAGACAAAGAGCAAGCACATTACGACATGAAAATACTAGGGATCACCGAAACTCACATGAGAGGTTCAGGATACTATACAACCCCGAATGGCCACACTGTACTTTTCAGGTCCAGAAAGTGAAAGTAAGAATGGTGTGGCTTTGTCTGTGACTCCCGAAATCAACAAATCGGTTCTAGGAGAAACAATACAATTATAAAATATAGTGGAATATGCCCCAACGTCCACCTCAACAGAATCTGATGCTGAGGCATTCTACAACCAAGTCGACGATACTCTTAAAAGTCTGGCTAAAAGAGATATCACAGTTTTGCTAGGAGACCTCAATGCCAAGGTAGGGACACGTCGAGAGATGGCCACCTAAAGGACGAAGTCGGCAAATATGGACTCGGCTCCAAAAATTACAGGGGCGAGAAATGGCTGCAATTTTGCGCGGAAAACTCCCTAACTATTATGAAAACCTGCTTTCAAAACCACCCGAGGAGACTGTATACATGGATAATACCAGGCGACCGAGCACGTAATCAAATAGACTTCATTACTGTGGACAAGAGATGGAGATCGTGCTTATGCACTGCTTATGCTCCGCTAAAACGTATCCTGGAGCGGATTGCAGGAACCCTAAACTCCTAGTAGCAGAAATGTGTCTCAAACTAAAAAGATGCGAGCGATTGGATCAACCGACACAAAAGAGACCAGAACCTGGAGAACTAAAGGCCTTCAGTAAGTGTTTTAAGACCAAGTCAGAAAATTTTGCCATTAACTGTCATAACAACACCGATGACAACTGGAACCGAGTGAAAAATCTTATCCTTTCATCACGCAAAGAGAGCCAACGCAAGGCAGTCGATGCTCCGAGAAAGATTATGGATAACAGAAGAAACATGGAAGGCCCTCAGAGAGCGAAAGGATCTACTCAAAGGCAATATTGAATCTGCACTTGCAGACTACCGGGAAATTTCGGCAAAGGTTCAACGTTTGTGCCGCAGGGACTACAATGACTACCTGAATTCAGTTTGTCAGGACATAGAAAATCATGCGCAAAAATTTTAGACATCAGATCTCTTCCTGAAAATTAAGAGTATCACTCGAGACTTCAAGTTGAGAACATGGACCATAGAAAATGAAGGAAGACTGTTGATATAGATCGAGTTACAGAAAGATGGATCATACTGTGAAAGCCTATGTGCCGACACTGCAGCACGGGCTCCAAGTAACTCGATTATAGCTAGGCAATGCATAGAACCCGACATCCTCGAATCTGAAATCCGAGGTGCACTGAACAAGCTCAAATCAAATAGAGAGAACATTTTTGCTGAAGAGCTTAAGTACCTAGGGGATCAAGGGGTGAAGATAATGAGCTATGCAATGACGTCTGGAAAATAGGCAGATAGTGTACTGACTGGAAATTATCCCTACTAATTCCTCTGTACATGAAAGGCTCAACAAGAACGTGCAGGAACCACCGGACAGTCGCACTTATATCTCATGCTACCAAGATAAGCTTTATGTAATCATTGGACGACTGCAATCGTCCTTCAGTGGGATTGCATGTGGACCGTATTGCAAGAGATGGGCGTACCTCAACAACTCGTCTCGTCGATCGCTAATCTGTACCAAGCTGGGGTATCCATGGTTAGGGATAATGATGTCATCTCAGGCCCTTTCAAGCCAGAAAAGGGGGTAAGGCAGGGGTGTATTTTTCTCCTATTCTCTTTAACATATACGGTGAATACATAATGAGGAAAGCATTAGAAGAATGGGAGGGAGGCGTCTCTGTCGGGAGAGTAAAGCAACCTGAGAAATGCGGATGACACTACACTCTTTGGAGATTCAGAGTAGGAGCTAGCTGATCTGGTTCGCAGAGTAGAATGCGAGAGTGGACTGGTTGGACTCACCATAAATAAGTCGAAGACAAAAGTCACGCTCATCGACAGAACCGGTCATCTATCCAGAACGGGAGAACTCGCAGATCAAGAATTTGTCAGCCAGTTTACTTACCTTTGATTGCTACTTACTGACCAGGGAGGAAGCGAAAGAGAGATTAAGAGAAGGACTCAAATGGCCAAAGCTGCGATGAGTAAGCTTACACATATCTGGCAGGACGGAAAGGTCTCAAATGTCACCAAGATGAGACTAGTTCGGACACTGGTTTTCTTTGTATTCCTTTACGGCTTAGAGTCGTGGACGGTTCGGGCAAAAGATCGGAAAAAGATTGAAGCTTTTGAGATGTGGTGTTGGCGAAAAATGCTCCGCATATCATGGACCGCCAAGAGAACGAACAAATCTATCTTCGATCAACTTCGCATAAGAGATACTATCCACGATCTGTTTCCAAAGGATTCTCGGTTACTTTGGTCACATTGCCCGTCGGGAACCAGATAACCTTGAAAAGTTGGTGGTAATGGGCAAGGTAGGTGGGAAAAGACCTCGCGGCCGGTCACCTAATCGCTGGTCAGACCAAGTAACCGCCCTCATGGGACTCTCTGTCACGACCACCCTGAGAACCGAACGAAGTGAAAGAACATCATACTTATAGCTCGGAAGGCCTTTCAGGGACACGACCTTCAGTAATGAAGTAAGCGACCAAGAAGAAGAGAGATAGAGTCTGTCTATTGAAAACGGAGAATAAAAAAATGTGCCAAATTAAAAAAAAAAATGGTCGGGTATCCCTTTTATCTACTAGGAAAAAACGTATACTTGAAGACTTTTATGCAGAATAAGCTTTTAGTATCATAAAAGGTTGTAAATCACATATAAGTTAATGTAATAATTTATGTTTAAAATTAGGTAATTTTTTTTACACTTGATTACATATCCCAATTCTATGCATTAATACTGTTTTCTTACATGAAAGTTTCCATAGCAGAAAACCTAGGATTTTAAACTGGATTACCTACATAAATAACAACACAGATTTTTATACAAATACGTTAAATACAATTTTTTTTTTTAAAGTTACGAATCGTAATCGAAGTATGATTCGAGAAATTCAATGTCACATTCATGTTGTCTACCATGTACCAAATATCAATAATGCATTTGGTATGAAACCATGTTCAGATCCTGCAAGAACCACTATAAACCTTTTGCACTTGGAAATCTTCTCTGTAACACTACCCACCGAAGGTCCTTGCCACGATATGTTAACATAATAATTTTGATGGACATAAGTCTCATCTCAAATATAAGTGGCCGGTTTTCGTTTCGCTTCAGAGCAATTGTTCTCAGATATTTGTGTCCCCAAGCTGCTATATCATAGCGTTCAATAAGAACAGATCTCTCGTTTCTATTATTTTTAGATTCAAACCCACTGTTTAATAATTTCTGCCTCAGTGTTCACTAATAAAACATTATTACTAATACTAATAAAACAAGTACCAACTCTGAGAACACTCAGAGTTGGTACTTGTTTTTAAAGTAAAACTCGTTGACTTTGTTTCTTATTGCATCCATATCAAAGTTATCTAAATTGGAAACTGTACACTTATGTGGGCGTTTTATTCCTGGAGTGTGCCATAATTCATTATTTAATGAACCTTTATTTTCACTCGCCATAGAGTGCTCATACTATCACCTGAAACAAAACATGATACAATAATGCAAATCTCTTTTGACTGTCTGCACACCATAACTTACTTGTGATGACGGGACTTGTGATTTCGAAATGTTTCTTGACTTTAATGTAAAACAACATTGTTAGTAATAAACATTAGAGATACCACGGTCAAAAATAAAGAACCCCACACAGTAAAATTATTCCCATAGTAAACAATAAATAAAGTATTTAGACACAATAGTTAAAGCAACGGGAGTCCCACCCGGCTAAGTAAAAAAGATGATGAATGAAAGAAAGAACAAGTATGCGGCATATAAGTGCGAGAGACATAAAAGAAGGAATTAGAATGAATGTGGTATTTAGAATGATAAGGTCCCGGCGTGCCTATGGCTGGGGAAAGGCAGAGAAAAAAAAAAAACCCTCATTAAACCCCGCATACACAAAGTACATAATTCAATCCAAAAAAAATAAAGCCGTGTACCCAACAGTGATGTTTATATATTTACGAGCTCGCCTCCCTGTGTACACAAGTGGGTTTCAATATTTACTGCCGGCATCACGTGTTCTTGGAGGCTGTAATTAAACCTTTTACTACTCCCACATGATAGTGGCTACTATTGTATCGTAGGTTGTTTGTTGTGACGGTTAACAAACTCTTGAAAGATATATAATTCGTCTTTTCGATGTGCTACTTCTTTTTTCATCGAATTTCAATTGATGCTACTCCAGCAAGCAAAAAGCAACTGAGAATAGTGTCATGACATAACTTACATGACTTGAGTATATTCATTTGGTGCTGACAATCATTTGGACCATAAAGACCACATCATGCAGCATGTATTTGGAAGCAACAATAAGGTATTCTTTGATGTATCTTTCTGACCTTACCAGAAATCTTTCAATGTTTACGGGTTTATTTTTCAAATCCGGCCCTCACCCATGATTTCTTAATGTCACATAATAAATTGTCTATATTTAGAAAGAAAGAAAAACTGTTTATAAACACAACCAATATTTGTTCCCAAAAGCTGCTAACACCTACTTCCCAATCTCTGCCATCATGATTATACACACAAAAGCAACCCGCAACCCTCTTATTCTATCCGTAAGACTAGCAGCATATTTACATTAAGGTCTAGACGATATGTTAATACGTCTCAACCTGATATTCCCGTGGATGTTACCCTGGGGTCCCCTGTGTCCACGTGCGATGCAATATTTACTGCCCGCATCGAGTTACAGGCCTGGGCAGCGTCGGCGAAGACAAAGAGGCTTAAAGTTAATAGAAATGGAGTGCTTATGGTCTGTCGACCAACTTCTTCTTGGTGTGCATGGAATGCATCGGCAAAGTGAGTGTATCGTCACTGCGTTCCAGTAGCCTTAAACTCGTCGACATTTAAAGTCTCTGTTTAATGCCGATACAATTATTCTGATTCCTTGCTTGCTTATATTTTGTCTTTTTACTTTAACATAACCGCCCAAAAGCCAACTACTTTATTTGAAGACAAAGGTATATTAGAATGCAAAATAAAATATACCACTACACGACATATTAAAGATGTTCGTCTGTCTTACAATATACAATGCAATTTTGAGTGGAATATATTAGCACTCTGTTCTCCTTGACTCCATGGCCGTCGTTAGTAATTAAACTTTTTCATACGATAGAGATGAGAACTGTCTGTATTGTGTCTTCGAATATTTGCTGTGCCTGCTTACTGAGTCTAGACCGGTGTGCAAATCATAAGCTTTCAAGTAATTGAGCTTTTATGAATATGTTCGTTTTATTTGGTTGCTTTAAAGCATTTTGCTTGTATACTCCTGTTTGCTATAACTTTACAGCAAATACGAACCTACGCGTTGGTGTTGTGAAAGAAGACTATAGTGATCATCAAAGCTTTTTAAACGCGTAATTTTGACAAATAAGTAGGTTATAATAATAGCATAATCAGCCTATAATGTTCCCACTGCTGAGACACAGGCCTCCTTTCGGTGACAGGGAGTGGGCCGTGCGGGTTTGTAGATGTTAGATGTCTTCGAATTTTTGGTTTTATTACATGCCAGTTTCCTCATGAAGTTTTCCTTCACCGTTTCGAGAGCAGCGGTGAAGAAATAATTTACACAAAGTAAAGTGCCGGTCTAGGTTCGAACCTACGACCTATAACTCGATAGTTGCGGCAGTTACTACTGGGCCACCACTACTCTCGCAATCGAATAAGAAGGTTAACGCGACAGATTGTTGGGGAATTTTCAGCAATGATTTGGAAGTTACTCACTTTCTCGTTATAGTAATTATTATAAAGCAATTACCTCCCTCTCCCTTTTTCACACAATTCTGCCCTTTGCAGTCCTTTTGGTAGGAGTCAAACTCGTCCCGCCATCTTCACCTCGGCCTGCCGGGAGTCGTCGTGCGTTTATAAGGACCAAATCGGTGGTTTGTGTTAGCCCATTTCGCATCTGACATGCGGCAGACCAAGTCCGGCCCAGTCACAGTTAATTGTTATTAGTGATCTTGTTTTGACGCGCAGTGATGTGTTCCTTATATAGTCTGAAACTAAGACCTTGTGGTATGCAATATTATGACTACTTTTTGTTCAATAACTAATTTTAAAACATATGTTTAATACACAATAGTGTACCTGCCTGCGGTAGACTATTTTCAGATAATCCTAAAAATAATCTACCTACCTATTCATATATTGAACTAATCCCCAAAGTGACTTTGTTGTAGGTTTGTCACAGCCTAAATAAAGTCTAAAACAAAAAGTAGGTTTTACACCGTTGTAACATTTATTCATATTCAATACTTTAAGCACACAAATGTATAGAGGCTTAATGCCATGGGCATTTTTTACCAGTCAACCTTTGGGTGATGCAGAGACAAACAGTGGTAGGTGCAATAAGAAAAATTAAGCAATAATAAATTAGCATTTTAGCATAAAACAATTCGCTTAAAGCATTTTGTAATAATAAAAACCTACTACACTACGGCACACAACTATACCTACTGTTTGTAAAATATACACCCAAAATCCATCATCAACCTATATTTACTCCCAACTACCGAAATAAACACATCACAACAAATACTTATCAAAGAGATTCTATCTAGAGTCTGTCTAATGAAATTTGACAGTGGTTTTTTCACGTTTTCAGAAATTGATAACACTATTGCAAATGGCACATGTTGTTTGTATAACCTCTTACGAAAACAAATTTGAGTAATTTTATAGTAAAACAAGGCCCAAAACTTTAAGAAGCGGTGCGAGAAAACTGTTAGACACTATGATAATTAATTACAACCGAGTGAAAAGCGAGCGCGAGGCTGCGTTTAATGAAAAAGTACATTGTTTCTATACAAGTAAATTGCTTACAAAAATTTCGGAAATTACTGGTAAGCTATTGAATTGGTTTTGATACTTAGTCAACAGGATTCATATTTTTTTGACCCTGGTCTATCAACATCTATTTACATTAATTGAATACAGCGAAGAGAAATCGTAAAATATTTGTAACATTCATCATTTGTGTTTATTGCGGGCTTATTGTAGTATTATGTCAATTGATAAATTGAAAAACTTGCAAGAAACTGATACATTATTGAAATCAGAAACATAATACCTTGAAAAAATCTCATCTATTATTGGTAAGTATTCTTTAAGTAAATCTTATTACCTATTTATAATTGTATGAAAGAACAAAGGCGACGAAATTGTTAATGGAATTAGTAAGCGTCTACATATGGCACCGTGATATATACTGACGAAATAATTTACTAAGTTTTATGAAATCAAGATTATGGCCTATGGAGGCCGGGCAAAAAAATCGTCATAAATGAAAATTCTATTGACTATTTTATTGATGACATAAAATACTTATGGCTATTTATCTTTTTCTGGCTTGACTGGACGTTTAATGTTGCCATGTATTAAAAATCTTGGGCAAGTAACATAAAAAGCTTTGCTTTTCGTATTGCAATAATATACTTAGGAAATACATATCTGCGTCAGAATTTAATAAATGTGAAAATAAAAATAATTGTTTGTGGTAAGAATATAGAGGTCATCATTTTGAATACATAAATGAAATCTCAGTATAATTCCAGTATGGCAACTACGTTACCGAAAAAATTCACATGACATTTTATCAGTCAACCCACCGGCCTACTGACAACATAACAAAGAGTACTGTAATTAGACAACATAACACAACTTGTCGTTCGTTGCTTGCGCGTTTATCTCGTATTTTGTGTTTCATTCCATCGATTATCCTTGATTTTCTACTTTATCAACTGCTTCTGCTTTTATGGACTCTGAGATTTACTGTTTTCTGTGTGACTTGCCTAGTGCTTGCCTAGGGATTCTGATTATTTTATTTTACGGCGACATTTTTTCTGACACTCTGGGTTACGATCCTGCCTGATACCTTGGACTTTGTTGTGTGTGAATCCATTTGTTAAAACGATTGGAAGCTGTGTAAGGCCTACACGCATCATGTGTGTCAACTGCAACATATATGTGTCAATACATTGCGCCGATACCCAGCATTGGCACTTAACATGGGAGCCACTGATTTAATCTTATCATTATCAGCTGGGTATATCCACAAATTGTAAGTATTTCTGGCGACTAGTCAAGTTACAAGATAGTGATTATCTTCATTGCTTATACCAAGCATATAGCAAGCATAGAACAAAATAATTTACCCTCGTTGAAAACATTGTCTGATTTCTGTTAGTTGCAATCAATGTTGTTAAAAATCATGATTTTAAAATAATTTAATATGTAGACATCTAAAGCTTTGTACTAAATAGGTGACGAACAACATATTGCACTTCTACCATAAATATCATGAAAAACAATTTGCAAGTTTCAATGAATAAACATTATATTTTATTAAGACTATTATACTTTTTTTTTCTAGATTTTGGAACGTGACTATGTCTGCGAGGCATGTAGAGATCTTGCAATGGCTGCAGTTAACTTGCAAAGAGAAGTTTTGGGCAGTGAAGAAGCTGGACCAAGTACAATGTGGCATTCAAATGTGTGCCTTTTATGTGGCTGTTCAAGTTTTTATGTGTTTAGTTGGACGACGAACTGTTGGATGTTGCGCTCATACAATGACTGTAGTATGGTATCTAGGATGGGCCAGACATCAAACAAATATTTTAGCACCCGCAGGTTTTCTTGATGACATTGTGATTAGAGATGATGAGGAATATGTGGCGGCATCTACACCGCCACATGCGAACAAACGCATAAATCCTGCATCGCGCAAGCAGAGTTTACCGCGCAGATAGCATACATACAACTTCCCGACAAAAATCACGTCGGGGTCACCAGTTTAGAGATATGAGGAACAGGGTGTAAAGTTCGCTCATATTCTTTTAGAAAAGGGAGGATCCTCCGACCAGATGGATGTCGTATCTGGTGGGCAACTGCCCGACGATTGATGTCGGGAAGTTGTATATATGCTATCTGCGCGGTAAACTGCTGGCGCGATGCAGGATTGATGCGTTTGTTCCCATGTGGCGGTGTAGATGCCGCCATATCACTCCCCTCCGAAGACCGGAGGTCGATAGTGGACTAAGTCTTGTATCTTGCGATGCTTGCCAATGCCAGTTGGGTTCCAGTGGGTTGGAACCGGGTATCGCATAGTTCGCGGTGAGTCGGAACTGTCTGCGAGAAGGCCCCAGTGAGTCGGGGTGGCTGACTGCTGATGTCGACCAGGAGAGGGATTAAGCACTCTGCTTGTGGACCGGCCGAATGTGCAGTGTGCTGTGCCAAGGTTGCTGATGAGGCTGAATGTGATGACCAGGTATGCGCTTGCGCTGCATGCTGATGGTCAGGACAACTGTTCAAGCCGTGGTTGCTGGCTGGCTGTGTGACTTGCGGGAGTGATGATGATGACGTCACGCTGAAGTAGTTGCACGAAGGCTGCGCTGACGTTCATACTCGGGGTCACCAGTTTATTTAACTTCGAACTTGAATACCTTTAATTCCCGACCTCCTATAAAAGTCTAACTGAAGACAAAACTGTTCAGGAATACAAACTCTGTATTTTAACATTTTTTTCATCAGTAGACGCAAAAAAAAAATGTCAACAAAAATTTGTTCGGCATCTTGCCAATGTTCTTTATACCTTATACTATAATATAGCTTAACATTTCTTAATTCTATTTATATTTAGTACAGTTTTTATTTAGTTCTATCTAAGCTTATTCTATTTATGCTATTAACAATTTCTGTTTCTTACTTACGTTAATTTTGAACTCTGGTTCTTTTTTAACAATGTTCATAATTATATACTATCCTATATTGTTAACACTTTTTATTCTTACTTTCTAAAACAATTTTTCTTATACTATTTAACAAAATTTCTTACGATTCTATGGTAAAATAAACTTAGCTTTGCAGTTCCTTCCGATATACCTTTATCTGAGATTCTCTTAGATTATTATTATTTACTCTAGAGATAGTGACAATTAAGACTCATAGTGTATGTTTCTATTTTTGCGTGATTTCAATAGTTTCTTTGTCAATAATATACAGCATGTAACGAAAACCCTGTCCGATCCTGAAGGGTATTATTTGGTATCGTAGTGCGTACACAAATACGTAATCATTTAATGGATACGAGGTAATTATTTTTCCCCAATGAAAACAATTAAATTTAAAAAAAAAAACATACCAAAGGCAACACTGATCGCTCGACAGGGTTCACCAGAGTTCACCTACAGTTTCGTGTCAAAGGAGCCGCCTGAGCGCGGCGGTCTTTTGTCGCATGCCGCCAAAGAAACGTAGGACTAAAGACATCTACGTTTTGCCTACGCGTAGGTATCAGCTGATATTTTATTGTAGGCTTACGCACAATGACCCTGATTTCTGACCTTCTGTTTATCAAGAAACAATTATTATTGAGTTAATGTGATGTGCTTTTGGCAATGTACCCACTGTAGGTATCAGTTTATTAAAACATTTACTTGTTACATACCTCTATCTATCTAGAACATTAGTACACATTCGACACCTTTTTATTAAATTTGCACGTACTCTACGCAGCGCACATGTGTACGATTTGAGTGACTCGAAAGCTTCCACAATCCGAGCTGTTACTTCGATTTGCGAATCACACATTCACTCACAAATAAAAATTAACATATTCAAATATTCCTGATTGGTATACGACATTGTTCGCGATACGATAGCGGCACGTGATACGTACGGACATCCGATCGCACGCTATCTCCACGTGAGACTGGCAACCAAGTCGGCTACATCAAAGGGTCGAGGACTCGTTATGAGTACTTACAATGCGGCTAGAGCACGGCGGTGTCCTTTCAAATAAAAATAGGCAAAAAATAAAAGATTTCGCCGGCCGGTAGAGTGTTGTCAACTTATGAAAATTTACCATATTTAGTGTTACATTTCGCATGGTAACTAAAAATAAAAAAATCAATAACTTTTGGTTTTTATGAGTTATTTTTTTACAATTTTTTCTAGTACGTATGTTAAACCAGGAATACGCCTTTTTTGGATCGGACAGGGTTTTTGTTACATATTGTATTTATATGTTTTAATATATATGCTTATTGCCGTTTTTCTGTTGCGGGATTTTTCTTAAGCTGTTTTTTATTTGTTTTGTTTGTGTTTTGAGTACTTGTTTAGTCTGTAATTAATGCATTTATTTTCTCATTATTTCTAATTTTTCTTTGTTAATAGTACATATATTCTCTAATATACATACATATTGCCATTTCTTATTGCGAGGTAATTTCTTAGGCTGTTATTTTATTTATTTGTACGTGTCTAGTGTTTGCGTGCATGTTTGATGTATCCATATATATTTACTATATACTTCTATATCGTGTTTATGTGTGTGTGTATGTGTGATCTGTGTCATGTGTGTGCGTTCCACTGTGCGTGAGTCATGTATAAGCTGTGTTAGCTCGCGTCAGGTAGTCCCACTTTTTTCTGGTTAGGCACTCAACACTGAAGGCGTTGTGTTCTACTTTCTGCAACCTAGAGTGCACACAATTGCAGCACTGCGGCTCAAGTCCCGCGGTAAAGTCGGCGCACTTCTCGCGCAGGTGCGGGCCTCCACAGTGACTACACTTGTCCACACTCTCGGTGCAGAATTTGCGGCCGTGACCAAAAGCTAGGCACTTCGTGCATTGCATTGGATGAGCGGAGACTGGTCCTCTACCCTTACCCTTTGCAGGTCCAGATAGAGGGCTCCAGCCTCCGTCATCCTCTGCCATATCTTTGGCCCTACTTGTAAGACGACGTGGGAGGTCTTCGGGTTTCTGGTCCTCTTCTTATATTTGACCGTAAAGTCAGTCTCCTCTTGTGGTAGGCCCATGAATATATCGGTGTTTTGTGCCTGAAGGGCCTTTATTATTCCTTCGTCGTCGCTGTCCATGAAGACATCCTTCAGGTTTAATGAGGTTAAGGGCCTGCGTCCTAGGGTTCACATACGCAATCTTACAGATGAATTACAATATCAGAACAGAATTTATATGAAAACATCTGGCAAAACTCATGGCTGTGAAAATGGTTTAAAAATCCTTTATGAAGTAGGCTTACACGTAGGAAGCAAAAAAAAAAGTTTTTAATTATTATTGGAATTGAAACAGACAAATGGTAATTCTCAGGATTAAATAGTTTAAAATACAGTACCTACATTATTATACAATGATTAGTAACGGATGTTAATCTGCATTAAAAGTAAATCAGCCAAACAAATAAACCATCCGGAAATAATAATACCCGCTAAAGTATGTAATAAAATAATTCTGTGAAGAAACGAGTCGCAGTGTGGATGAGTTTGCCAAAGAAAACTACGAATGTCAATAAATTACGTTACATGGAGAGACTTTCTAAAGGCTCACATTTACTATTCTGGACTGAACTGGTTATTATGTACTTTTTGTATGCGGGGTTTTATGAGGTTTTTACTAGTTAATCTTCAGTGAAGTTAGCACGGAGCACGGATAATAAAATTTGGATCTAGTCCTGCCCGTTTCTGCAAGAAACAATGATTACAAGGATTTATTAGAGGGTTCGATAATTGCTTGTCTGACGAAGTATTCTCTTTTGAAAATGAGTTTATAAATTTGGCGTGTGTGCTAGTTCATCTACGAAAATAAGAAAGTGATGAAGGAGACGTTTAGCAATGCGCGCCCCGTCTGCCCTAGCCTTTAAGGTAACGTAGGATAGGCATAATGATAATGGTACTAAACTACCCCTTTAATTTATTCCGGTTATTAAGGTACGTACGTCGGATTCAGTACAGAATATTTTTGACTATCCAGTTACTTACTATAATTTCGTTATAATATGACACAAGCCCACACGGTGTAAATCTAGAAGGATGCACAAACATTTTCCTACAGTCTTTCTTTTGCAAGCTTTTCAATTAGCCTTAAAATGTCCAAACACTCAGATGCCAAAACAAACCCCAACAGCAAAAATAAAATAAAGATCTAAATCCACTGGCGCAAACCAACGGCTAAAATTAAAAACAAAACACTTAAAAATAAATTCAGAATCCAAACAACGCTTCCTATGTACTTTGCATGAAGCAAAAAGTTTCGAATTTATAATGTTTTCCTCTCATTGCTTGGGTCGACTCATTCGAGCTTTGTCCTGCAATTCGCTGGGACAGTGGTGAATGCTTCGGCGTCCGAACTTGGCGGATATATCATGGAAGGGGAAAATATCTGTCTGTCTGCCAAGACCCTTTTTCTCAGAACGCTTGGAAATATCAAGTTGAAATTAATATATAAAACGCAGGTCTACGATCCCTCGGAGCTCTAAAAAGGTTCTAAGTCAATACAATAAAAAAATACGGCGATATATTTTGATACTCGCAAATAATATAAAATCCATAGGGCCTAGAATCATGAAATTCGGCAAGAAGCAAGGTCACACAGCGCAAGTAAAGGAAAGAGTCCAAAAATCGTTAATTATTAGTTTATTATCACATTTTTTTTTCGATTACAAACATACATGTGCAGTTGGAGAATTGACCGTGACGTATCTATAGTGTTTTTCTACAACAAAGTGACGTTTTGTTCTTTGGATAATTTCATACCAAGTACCAACCAACCCTTTAATGTGCGTGGACTGACTTGCACTTGGCCAGTTTTTTTCATTCTGTATGATCATTGTCGTCACCAATTGTTACCATATATATAATCATAGGACAAGTCTTCTACGTTTTCTATTCTGATTAAACCACAACAGTTTTCTACTAGCTACATCATATCAGTCAAGGTTACTCAAGACTGCGTTGGTACTTCAGGTTAAACCTTTTTATAGTGTTGAGAGGGGGATGGCTAACGAGCGCCACAGTTATCGATCTCCTCAGTTAACTACCACTCCTTGACGGGTGATCAGCTGACGCGTTGTTTTTCCTTCATTTACCCATCACAGTTAAAACTTACATGTGAGAAATAAGCACCTACCTATTTATGAAAAGTAGCAATGTTATGATAATATTTTGATGTAAACATTTGGTTAGGGACTACTTTGAACGTTAGTTAGTTTACATACAAAACCATAATTTCATCAATTATGTACTTAAAAACCTTCTAACTTTTAAATAAAAAAACATCTGTCATCTTATCAACCGATGCATCGCATCGCCTGCTCGCGGTTTTATTTCGTTTATTACTTCTTTTCATTTTGCACGGCTACTAAAAGTGCTACTGCTTTTAATAAAAAGCCTTCTTCAAAGATTGGACTATCAAATAAAAAAAGTTCCAGAGATTAGCGCGTTTATACAAACTTTTCAGCTTTATAATTAAGTATATAGCTATGCTTCAAGACCTGTAGTGCTATTCTGTAACCGTCTCACCGTGAAAACTTAGACGAAGTGGGTGTGGAGTGAACTGTCAGCGCCACTGATGCTAGGGATTGACACAGACGGGATGACACTGACAGCTCACTCCACGGAAGTCTTCACGGTGTGATTTTTACAGAATCGACATGCTGCACACATTCAAGTCTTCTATTAAACATCTGAATCACTTAGTAGTGGTCGACTGCACCGAGTTAACAGCAACGCAGACAAAGGAGTAACCGTGTTATGTGTTACCATTTTATAAATTAATTCACAGCGATGTTAATGTCACAAGCGACTTGTTAAAAGATTTTAATGGAAAAGAAGTGTGTGAGATCATCTAATGTGTGTGTGTAGAGGCAGCCGCACGAGCGTTTATAAAAGTGTTTGTGGCGTTTCATTACATTGCTTTTTAATGTAGTTAGGTTTTTTTGCATTTCTCCGATTAAACTGCGCTAGTGTATGTCAAGTCTTACAATAATCTTTATATGTATAGTGTTTTACAATCGTAAGTATTGTTAATTGACCGACCACCATATGCATGCAGTTAATTCGTTGTTAAAACTGTAAACCCTTTTTCAACGCTTCAGTCTTTTGAAACAAAACTAGTCCCAATTTAGTCCCTAGAAAAACCATCAGTTACTGTGACGCCGGCAGAAGGTAATTAAGAAGTGAAATACCAGCTTGGAACAAAACCCATTAATTTCACTAATTCTCTACACTACTGGCACGAGCTAGTAACCCAGTGTGTAGCGACACTTGCCATCATTCCGAACGTTGCAACGGTTGCCCCACCATGCGGCACTTACAAAGAGACATTGTTTCTTAATTTAAGTGGAATTAGGGCTCGTAGTGTATTTGTAATCAGAATTAGGGTCTGTTTGCTGGCTGGGCTTTTTAAATACCGAATCTTGCGGGGGTAGGTAATGTATCCTGTAGGTAATGCTAAGCTGACCTCCACAACCCAGTAACTGGGTAATACGATGCCCCTTGGCATGACTGGTTGTCAGACTTTTGAAGTTTTTAGAACCAAGTAGTTTAATTATAAGTGATTCTGAAACATGCCAGGCTGATCGAACGTATTTATTTATTCAAAAGCAGTAAATCTTGTCTCAGTAACCTACCTCCACAAAAAGACCTTTCATCGCTGTAATATAACACAATTAAGAGACAACAGCATGAGTAGGGTTGAACATGTTGAATTGTTGACGAAATCACTACAATTTGTCACGCAGTATCATTTTCAAGGGTTATATAAATATTCGCTTAATTTACTTTACCCTTTCGCTAAAATGAAACTGTTAATTACGAAAAGCATCTTTAGATCGTTTTAATTGGTTTTGTCGTGACTGAAATGGCGCTGATGTTTCAGAATATTTCGATGTAACTGCTATTGTAGGTAACTGAGGGTTACTGAAATTTATTATTTCAATTTTCATTTTCAAAGTTTCGTATAACGCAGAAAATGATTTTATACAAGGTTTTGCTTGCGGTACCTACTACCAAGAACAAAAAGTATCTCATTAACACATAGGATACTTTTGGGTTGGACGAAATTTGGAACACAGACAACTTATACGTCGGGTATAAGTTGTCCAATTCCTCCAGTAAATTTCATCCAATTCCTGTCACCCGTTGTTGCGTGACTGAGCCATCGAAACATACAAAATTTTCATATTTATAACATATTATAGGATTTTGGAATAAAATTCAGTCAGCAATGCATTTTCTATTTCAGACAGAACAAAAAAAAAGTTAAGGTAAATTATCTAATTGACCATAAAATAAACTAAGATGAAAATTTGTCGATGTTTTTGCGATCCCATCCACACGACTATATCACCAAATAAAGTTGATATTATGTTCAAACATACACACAAGTACTAATATCTTATAGAAACGAAAACCATAAACGCAATGCACAGTGCATTCAGTACAATAGCCATATCTAACCATCCACTACCATTTGTATAGTGAAATGTCGAAAAACAAACAGCGGCCAAGTGCGGGTCGGACTCACACGTGAAGGGTTCCGTACCACCGTAAAATATAACAAAACAATTTTTTTTGACATGAATACGCCTTTAAATTTGCTGTCATACTATAAGGCCATTCAAAAAACTGATGTTAACAAAATCGAGGGAGACAGTTTGGTGTTGCAGTAAATATATTTCCACCACTCGATAGCTAAATAATCTAAGAATTTGTTACGTCGAGTCAGGACTGTGACGGCACGACCTCTACCCACCACAGAAAATATTACTCGTTACTTTCACATGTTCAGGTAAAAACCGACCGTGTCCATGACACAGCCACACCCTTTTTTATATTTTAGGCGTTTTTATATTTGAGACTTTATTTTATTTTATTAAGTATTGTCATAGCGGCCATAGTGGTACGCATTTTATGTAAATTTCAGTAAAAAAAATACAGCCCTGTGTCTGATCGACAGACGGAACGACGGATGGCGGAGCCTTAGGCGATTATCACACTCAAAATCAAAAACAAAATCAAAATATTTTATTTCACATAAACCTACATGGGCACTTATGAAACGTCAGATTTTAGGTGCATGGTTCCAATTGGTCGTTTCCTATGGAGAAGAGCCGGCAAGAAACTCCATGGTTCCTCCACTCTTTTAAAAATATTTGTCTTTTACAATGTTTTCAAGTTACAGTGTTAGTAGGTATGTGAGGACAGTGTAGGCCTGTCAACAAGTACTATATGTTAAACAAATAGACTATGGTCTATAAATTTACAATCTACAAGGCCTACAACGTTCTCACTTTTACTACGTGTATTTATATTATGGAAATCACTTCTTATTTTAAAAAGTCCTAGTTTTTTGCGAACATACAAAATACTTTCTAAGATATAAAGAGAAGGCAGAGTTAGGATATCAATTTCTTTGAATTTGTTTCTAAGAGACTCGCGAGGACCCATTTTATAGATCGCACGGATTGCCCTCTTTTGTAAACTGAAAATTGAATCTACGTCAGCTGCTGATCCCCACAGCAGAACGCTATAAGACATCATACTGTGGAAATAAGCAAAGTATACTAACCTAGCTCTGGCTATATCGCCACGCCACTGCCACGCATCACGCTGCATGTTGCGTTGAATGAACGTTTTCTGTGTGTTGGACTGTGCGTGGTTTCTATACAAACGGAGATCCTTACTTGCAACGTTAAAACGCATTCACACAGTACGCTGCGTGGTGCGTCGCTGTGTGTTAATCGCCTTAGTATTTTTTTTTTCCGATGACACCCTTTAGGTACGGAACCCTCAAAAACTAACGGCAATTCTTATTTATAGTTTTTTCTGTCTTCGTCCTGCAAAGTATCACCCAGTATTTTCAGTCACGTTCTCAATCACAGGATTGCTTGCGGTCGGCTCCGTCCTTATTTACTTCCCACTATATTTTAACTACAAGGCAATGGGGGGTTGGATGTCGTATTTCGTTGCGCACTAGAGTGTTGCTCCTTGATTTTTATTGTAGTTGTTAGTTTATTGAGCTGCGACCGCTTGTATGTCCCTTGTTGGTGTTTTACTTTGACTGGGAATGTTGAACTGCATACTACTCGGTTTGATGTGTGTTTCGTGTAGGTAGTGGTTTGTGATTTTTGGATTGTTGCCTGAGTTACATTTAATCCTTTGTGTCGTCTGGCTAATACTGTAGATACAAATAGCATATGGCAGCGCCACCCCGACTCACTGGGGAATCTTTGCAGACAGTTCCGAGTCACGGTGAATTATGAAGCACCCGGTTCCGACCCACTGACACCTCAACTGGCACTGACAAACATCGCAAGATACAAGACTCAGCCCACTATCGACCTCCGGTCTCCGGAGGGGGGGGGAGTGATGTGGCATCTACACCGCCACGTGCGTACTACGCATCACACATCACAAAATCCTGCATCGCGCAAGCAGAGTTTACCGCGTCAACACAACAACCGTCTGGTCGAAGGATCCTCCCTTTTCCATAGAGTATGAGTGTACTTTACACCCTGTTCCTCATTCCTTTATACTATTATATAAGTACTGTGTTATTTTATTTGTCATCTTTTTTTTTAAATAGTAACATACAAGCATGAGAAAAATTTGATAGTCGGTTTAAAGCTTTACACACGGTAACTAAAAACACAAGTTTTGACTTCGTTTAAACACGTTGCTGATATAATAATCTTCCGCCTTTAGCCAGCTACTCGTATGTTGAGGTCGGCTTCCAGTCTGACTATTTTATATATTAGATTAATTCTACTAAAGATAAATGAATAATAATATCACTGAAATATAATGATCAACTAACTATAAGAATAAAATTAAGATGAGAGTTGCACTGAAAAATTAAAAAGATATGATGACGTATAACAGTCACAGATATGATCGAAACAGAAATAAAAAATGTGCGAAATAGAGAGTGAGATAAATAAGGCCGGCTTCGTTCTCATCAGTCTCGTCACTCCAGTGTTGAAGATTAATTTAATCAAATTTGATCGAACAGAGTATGATAAAAATTGCTATTAAAACAGGGGGAATCATTTCTTATTTATAACATAGCTTCACAGCAAAAACAAAAACAAACCCACAATAATCGGATCAGATTCTTCATTAAATCACGATGGAATTAGATCTCAACCAAATTAAAAATTTGCGAAAAGGAGATTAAGAAACCAGATCTCTAGCCCTAGTTATCTCGCAAGTTTCGCCCGAAGAAAACCGGAGACTCCAGAGAGGTTCTGTTTCAAATATTCAATACCGGTAAAGTGAGGTTCTGGACACGTATTCAATTTCCCCTTAGCTTTTCAAAAATCATTACCTGTGGCGTTGGTAATACGGTGGTTGGTCTTCACGGGAACGTGGAGATGGCAGATTACGACTGAATTTCTCGCTGTTTGGAAGGCGAAGGGTTAGATGTCAAATTGAGCTCGGTACGACGAGTATTGGTCTGACGGCGTCGCATTGCGGGTGTGCAGACAGTATAAGACACTTGACCTTTTGGTTTGCGTAGTGGTGTACTAAATTGTTGTTGGTACGTTAACCCTTTTTTTTCAAGCTTATGGTCTTAATTTTAAGGATATAAGGTATTAGTTAGCCTGGGTAAAGTCTCGAATCAAGTCGCCTGAATTGGAGGGTGGGGAGAGGGTTTAATTACAATATTTATAACAAATAACTACATATTTACACAAGGTGCTAATTCAAATGATTAACTAACTAGCTGTATAAACGAATACAATAATAAAGGGCACTTAGGCGTCGAACTACTCAGACAGACAACCCGAAAACGTGCCCATAAGGCAGGCAGCATTGCCACGTTGAATGGCAATGCTAATTATTTGGTCAAAGAACGAGGCAGGTGTACTTTATATACTCAAATGTTTTTGCTAAATTGTGTTAATTCCTTCTCTGTATAAACGGAGGACTTTGCAGTTACAGACCGGTATGATTGTGTTTTCAAACCTACTAAACAAGTTGACGAAGTTTCCCTACACTCACTTAACAGCTTTTTCTATCTCTGTTTCCCGTAGCTTGGAGAGACGACAAACTTTGTGTCTAAAAGACGGACGAATCGGCTAATGGCCGCTATAACAGCAGCTCGGCAATATTGCCAGCGACGCCAACGTGCCACCAACAGTTTTGCATTCATTCAAAGTGAGCTGCATAAAGATAGTTTGTTTGCGCTTCAGTTGGTACAGATGTGGTTTCTATTCGAAAATTTTCGTTGAGACACTAGATGGCGCCAATGCGTCCCACAGAGTAAGAGAAATGTTATTGGTAAATAAGTAGAGATGGATTTTATAGTTTTTGAGAACATAATAAACGATTTCAGCTGTTTCGTGAACTATGAAAATAGCCGTGAATGAAAGGTTTTCTATGATTGTTTTGTAATCCTTTTCATATTTGCATATTTTTGGGCCATAAAAGGCGTTTGTTTTTTTTTACTTTTGAAAATCCCATGAAGAGTAGTTTTGAGAGCTCTTAAGTAATAAGGATAGAAGCATGGATAATCGATTAGTGCACTAGACTTCTGCACTCACATTAAACCATCATAACCTTAATAAATGTGCAATCGTAAGGAAATATTGACATTACTACCCTTACCACGCACATTGGTGACCCGTATCTACACCGGCAACATTAAATAACTAATTCCCCATTTAAAAGGCTGTAGCAGTGCCGAGTTGAGCAGCCAAGCATAAGCTAACGAGATTACAGGTGCCTTTAAACTTAACTTAACATAACATCATAACATCACGCCTTGTTTCCCCGAAGGGTTGGGCAGAGGTGTACCTATAGTACACCCACATTTCGCCAGTTATGTTTAAGTCCCATGTAATAGGGGGCGAGCCTATTGCCATCTACCGGGCACAAATCCAGACTTCGGGCTGTTACTGGGAAATTCCAGATAGAAAATCCCAATAACACGTTGCCCGACCTGGGGATCGAACCCAGGACCTCATGCTCAGCAGTAGCGATTGCGACCACTAGACTTAACTAACTTAACTTATATTTATTAAAGTGCCAGGAGTTCTCAAATGTACGTAGGAAGAGAGAAATTCAATTAAAATAAGTAAAATGCAAATGGTCAGGCGTCCATGGATTCTCAATAATCTCCGTTGAAGAGCGTCGTTAACAAAAGTCACGTAGTTGCCAACAATAAGGAAGCTATCTTCACAAGTATACGCGTACGGCTATAAAACCGAATTTGACCTTTATCTCTTTCTAATAAGATTGTTAATGCCAATACTTAACCGTTTGTGGACGAGAGCCTTTGATGTCCTTTGAATGTCTAGAAAGAATGGGACTGTTCATTCTTTTTCATTGTTGTTCAGAATTTAATTGAGTTATAATATTTAGTTTTCAAAGCTAAATATGTTTGAATGGGTACCCTGCCAAGTACGGCCCACTCGTAGTGGAACTACAATCAAGGTTATAGAGTCGAACAACAGTATAACTTTGTTTCTTTTACCATTTTCATTATTATGAATCACTAGCTTTCGCCCGCGGCTCCTCCTAACCCAGGTCATGTTCTACCTGTGAGCCAAATTTCATCAAAATCCGTGCAGCCGTTAAGGCGTGAAAAGGTAACAGACATACAGACAAGAGTTACTTTCGCATTTATAACCTCTTAATGTATTTGCTGTCTTTGTAAACATTGACCCGTAGATTCGATTTGTTGGAATACATAGACGGAATCCTGAAAACAAAATTCTTATAAAATATTTTCACATAAATTTATCCGATACTGTGTATAAAAGTTAGCGGAATCAAATTCTGAATATATTTCAGAAGTTTGAAAGTCGAATCATACATTCAGAGGAGAGCGCCTAAGTACATTACAAATCTTGACTTCTTTACCTGAAGTACAAAGTCAGAATTTCTTATTTTAATTGGACTGAGGGAAAATACTCAAATTTTTTATAGTTTAAAAAGAAAGAATTTTGGTGCACCTTTAAAACCTAGATTGTGCGTCTTGTAATATTTAAAAGTGCAATTAATGCCAAATTTGACTTACGACCACATAGTTTCCTCATATTTTCAATATATGGAAACTATGTAAATAGCTATAAAGTTCAGCAACCCCTTATTCATTCTGCTCATACGAGCTCTACAGTACCTAGTGTACTACAGTAGCTTATATAATAATACACTCTACATGGAATAAAACAACCAGTAAAAATGCTAAACCCACATTAAATTAATACTAATACTCACCAAAAAGCTGAGCCAAAGAAATTATTATTACAACTCCGTAACCACGTTGTTCACATACTCCCACGAATTCGATAAAATAATTTTCTTGTGAATCAAATTGAATTTCGAAATCCTATGACCCAATTTCTTCGGTTCAAACGAAATTATTTCCTTTATTCTTATTCGTATATAGACTTCCAAAACGTAAGAATAGCAGATTTTAAATAAAAGCTCAAACGTTGTTACGATTACGTTGATCGGCCGGCTACATTTTCCTCATACGAATTCATACAAGATATTTTATGAATACTTTAAAATTGCATATTAATGTGAATAAAAAGACATAAAATATTATAACAAAATGTATCGTAAATCATCAAACATTCGACAAATTAAAATGCTGCACGGAACCATCTACGGCGTAGCGGCCTACGCCGTAACCGCTCGTAGGCAGCTACGTAGGTATTCATGAACTCAGAGCTTGATTCACACCAAGCGTTAAGGTCATGAAGACCAGGGATTAAATCTGAAAAGGACTCTTGAATCCAAATCATATTCTTGGATTCGGTTTCTTCTCGAATGCATTTTTGCGTTGTTATTATTTTAATAAATATTATGAAGTTTTATGTAAATTGGTGTCGTAAACTTTAATTTGCTCATGTCGATATTTCCTGCAGGCTAAAGGTATTCTTGGAAATTTTTATTAGTTTGTTTTTCGTACTAGAAAATATTAATTCTCTTGCGTTTTATATTAATATTTAACTCTTAGCAATCATTTCTTAACAGAAAGTATGAGGATATTGTGCCAAATACGGGTTTATTATAGTTAGGTAAATAAAGAATTGATTTCGCTAAGCAAATTTTATTCGCGCACCTTACATCAGCCGAATACTTTAAAAAAACTTTGAAAACCCAAAAAAAAATACAAAGTAATCATGTTTCGATAAAGTATTCACTATTCAGACGTTTCATTTCATCACAAAAATATGTTAATTACCTTCCGAAATAATCGACTTGACCTCAACACCGAATAAAGCCGGTTCGATCCAGACGAAACAGGCAATTTTTTTGTGACAATCGTCTGCGCTCTGCCTTATAGAGTATAGAGGGCTCAAAAGATGTACCTAGGATTTGTTTTGAATTGGCCGTTTAGAATTTTATTCCATGTTTGGTTGAGAAGGTTTTCGTTTTCAGATAGCTCGCACATTTGTCGTACAATAAAAACATAATAGCGATATGAGACCTGAAGGAGATTTTTTTTGTTTCTTGTTTATATTAATGACTTGCCATACCTCATAAAGGATAATCATGATATAGTGTTGTTTGCAGACGACACTTCACTTTTATTTAAACTGAAACGTCAGCAGCTGGTTACTGACAATGTAAATAGCGCCCTCGCTAAAGTAGTTAACTGGTTTAATGTTAATAACCTACTTCTTAACGAGAAAAAAACTAAATGTATTAAGTTTACGATACCTCATGTTAGACAAGTAGAAACTAGTGTTCTTTTAAAGGGTGAAGAGTTGAAACCCGAAAACTCCACAGTATTCTTAGGCATAACTTTGGATGCCAAGCTTCAATGGGGCCTCCATATAGATAAATTGTCAAAAAAACTAAGCTCTGCAGCATACGCCGTTAGAAAAATTCGTAATTTAACTGATTTAGAGACAGCGCGTTTAGTTTACTTTAGTTATTTTCATAGTGTGATGTCGTACGGTATTCTTTTGTGGGGAAATGCCGCCGATATTCAGACAGTTTTTATTTTACAAAAAAAGGGCAATTCGTTCAATTTATAAATTAAGTCCCAGACACTCCCTCAGAGACAAATTTAAAGAGATTTATATAATGACTGTGCCTTCTCAGCATATTTATTAAAATCTTTTATATGCACATAAAAATATTAATCTGTTTAAAAAATATAGTGATATCCATAACAAAAATACTAGGAATAAACACAAATTTGTTGTTCCCACTACCAGGCTCAAGAAAATAGGTGGCTCGTTTAAATGTCAATGTATACGTTTTTATAATAAACTTCCTAGCCACATTCAAGAACTAAGCCTTAATAAATTTAAATCTTTTATAAAGCGGAAATTATGCCAGAAAGCCTATTATACTGTCAAGGACTATATTGAGGACAAGAAGGCTTGGGATTTTGCTGCTCCAATAAGTTTACACAGACATAATTGATGTGTAACTTGCTATTTTTACTTTTTTTTTCTTTTAATGTTTTTTTTCTATATACGTACCTTTTTATCTAAACAATGACATGTATATATTTACTGAATAAAGTATAATATTGTTTTAATTTTTGTGAATGTGAGGACTATGTGGGTCATTGCATTTCTTTTTCTTCTTTTAATGATGATAGTCTGGCTGTTTGAGTACTTTACGCGGCCTCCCCAAATGTCCTTTCTTTTGTATTGTTCGTCGGATCGTTGAGCTCCTTAGTTCTGAGTTGAGCTGCACGATGATTGACAAATGCGTCCACTGACTGGACAGGTCCACTCATTCTGTGTGGTTCTTTCCTCAAAAGACCATTTCAGATATCAATCCACATGGTCTTCACATGACTTGACCAAGATTATGTCTGGACTTTAAAAGAGACTGTGACCTCTGAGTTTGTTTTGGCGTTTCTTCTCAGAGTAGTCAGATAGGAAATGCCGATCTCACCCAGTTTTTAAAATATGATTGACGTGTAAAAGTGTTTGTACAAACCTATTTGCAGAAAATAAAATCATTTATCATTTAAGGCATAGCTGAATCTCATAGTAAGGATGGGCGGCTATTAAATATACTATAAGTATTATAAAAAATTCTATTGAAAAAAGTTAAGGAAATGTATTGCATGGCAAATTAACACCCGACGTAAATTTGTGTGAAATAAAAGACTGGTTCATATTTATTATATTTTGGTTTATGTACTACAAAAAAATCATATTGTTGCAATACAAATTGCAATTGTTATCTTATATAAACATATTCGATATTGATCAGCATTAATTCATAAATTAAATATCATCCAAAATCAATGTTACGAGATTTTAATTACTCGGTAGCGGGTAGAGGGGTAGCGGGTTTTGATAACTCCACAAACGTTACACAAACTGAGCTCGTTTTACACAATATGGTGGCTTGAGAACCACCATTCGGGGCCTGTCAGACCAGCGTGCTCAAGGTCTGAGTGGAGACGTCGAACCGGATGTACCGGTCGTCAAAACAGGTCTCCACCCCCTCCATGACGCGCCAGTCTGTGACGTACGGCGACAGATCGGGGCTGGCGATCGAAATGTCCACCACTGATTCACCCCGCCTCCGCACACACAGGCGCAGACCTTACTCCAAACCCGGTTATCGGCCGGCTTGCCAGCTGCCGTACATATAAACCTGGCGCCGCTGCCGCTTCTGTTTTCTGTTCTCCCAGACTATTTGCCATTCATCGTCGGTCGGAGGAGATCCAGAAGGCGGGGGCGGCCGTCTCGCCGTCAGGGCTGGGGCCCTTCCCGTCTGCGCAGCCACTCCACCCTTCCTGGTCTGGGGCGACGCCGAGTTTGCCAAGGGCGGGCCCGTGGGTTCTTCCACGGCCCTACTTTGGGGCTGCCACGAGGAACTTGGTTTAGCCGCGGTGGCGGTATAAGAGGCCGCCTTTCGCTGGCCCGAAGCCGGCTGGCTCGCCGCTAGCGGGGGTCGCAAGACATTGGCCTCCAGAGCGGAAAACTGACTCTGGAAGGCCACCAGCTCCTGCCCTGCTTAGTACCACCACCCCGGCCACCCGGTGGCCGGCTCCTTGCACCATGGCCAGGTCTGCCCGGTGCTCCTCGTTCTACTTTCGGAGAAGCTCCATGGCGATAGTCAGGTGGGCGCACTCCGGCCGCATCTTGGACATACCGTCCGGTGGAGGCCCCAAATGAATGGCCTCAGCTGCCTCCTTAATGGAGGCCGTAGCTGCGGATATGACCTTGTCTTTAGAGGACTGAACCCTTTTCAAGGCCACACCCTTGATCGCAGCAACCACGACCTTCGCAAACCTGACCGATCGCTCCAATTTGGAGCCACCAGCGGCATCCGGTTCACAGCCTGACGACTCTGATAGAGTCACCATGCGGCTGGCTACTTCAGGGTGGTGCTTCTGCGTGGCGAGCCTTTCAGCTCGCTGGGCTGGCTCTCCTGGACTGGCTCTGCTTGGCTCCCTGCCCTCCTGGGTGGTGAGCCCTCGGCCTCTTCCTCGGACCCCACCCCGCCACCCATGCTTGCCATCCCGCCCTCCAACAGTGACCCTTGCCCATCCCTCGGTTTGGGCCGCTTAAGGAAGAACCATTTGTTCTTCCCAGCAGCCCCCACCACTACGCGCTCAGGGCTCTTAAATGAGCCCTCCGCGCCAGATGCAGCGTCAGACTCTGACCGCGCATTACTCCCCTCCTTCTCGCGACTCTTCTTCTCCTCGTCCATGAACGAACGAGAGCGCGATGAGCCTCCTCAGCTCGGCAGCTATTTGTTGTCCCCCCCCCCAGAATACGAATGGGGGCGACGATGAGCTGCGACGGAGGCGGCTGTGTACGGTCGCTCCTACAGAGTAGGTGATTGGTTCCCGCCCGTCCAGCACTCAGATCTAGCCGATCACTGTCCGGGCTAAGGGGCCGTCATGAGTGTGTGAGCGGTATTGTAGTGTGTAACACCGCTCAGTCTGCGTGAACCGCAGCCCGCGCCGCGCATTTACGTGTGAATTTAGGTGCCTGTATAGCTGCGGATGAGTACACTTACGCAACGCATGTTAACGGTGTATGTGGTGTTTATTGTCACGGACTCTCAATGATAGCAGCACGCTCTTTTATACAATAAAGTTGGAAATGGCGCGAAGATTGCGAGCTTGACAGTTAAAATTGTTGTAATTATATTGTTTTGTATTATTTTACGATTTTAGGTCATTGTTAAACTGTTGTTATTTAACATCAAATAGTGTGATACAAAATACCACAGTATGAGGCACAAATGGCACGTACCTAAAACGGTTGGTACCTAGTTAATTTGCCTAATCGTTAATTTTCCTGGCTTTATATATCTATGATTACATTGTAATTTGTAACAGTTTCTAGAACATGTATAAGTCACAAACTTTACATGGTGCGGTGTGGTGTGATCAATGTGCTTGTGTTTTGTTTTTGAACACGCGACGGTGGCCACACGTCTACTTTTCATGACATTACTTTTTACTTTAAAGAAGTCTTTCGGAGCTTCACGCATAAACTGACACTAGGATATTTTGCCATTAAATGAGGGAGCGCTGCTAACATTGGTGCTTATAGTTATAGGTAGACGGTTATTCATATTCTGTTGGCCCATAACTTTGCTACTTCTATGGCATTATCGGAGGCTGCGCAGATGTCATTTGGGCTACATGTTTTGGGGCACAGGGGGCTGGATAAGAGGTGGAGCATAGTTTGTGACTCAGCTCCACATCCACACCCGGCTGCCGATCCGATCAAGTAGCCCCACGACATATGCCTTCCCACTTGGGATGTCTTAAATAACAACAGTGTGGCGTTAGTTCCGATTTCACCAGGCCACGAGTCAAAAGAACCGAATATCGCTAAAGCAGCGTGCTTTCAAAAAAATAACAAAAACATAGCGACCGCACTGCGCTGTTCGTAGCACCCCTTACAGCTTCATTATACAAAGTGACTCTGTTTAGTTGTGTTGAGTTTAGTCTATTGGTTTGTCTTGTGTTGTTACCCAAAACTAATTCGGTATTCTGGACGCAACTGAGAGAGATGGCATAGTGAGCGTTTTTTTATGCGGCATTTATTATTTATATTTATTTGATTTTTGATTTTGTTTTTTTTTTAAACCAGCCAAGTGTGAATCGTTCTCGCACACGAAGGGTTCCGTACCACCGTACAATATATCACTTTACATAATATTCAAAATGAAAACCCGTTTGTAGTTTTAGGAACCCGTTAAATACTGTCAGATCTGATCAGTCTCCGCGCGGACGCGTAAGCGAACGGGTGCAGAATAAAAATGTCTACCGAAATTGTGAAGTGTTCTCAGTGTAACATAGTTATAAATGAACTATTATGTTTCACAAAATAAAATCTGTGTTATGGATGAAATGAGTCTAATAAGACTTATTACAAGTGATTTCTCCGCATTAGAAATCAGTGCCGCGAAGGAACTACTTTTTACGTCTTTCTCAACTACCGTCAGAAAAGTGGCGACGTAAAAATAAAGAACAAAAGGATGTGGAAGATATCATAAGTGCCTTTAAAACTGTTGATCCGGATAAAATTCCCATCTTCGTGGCAAAAGAACTACATAAATTGCCACCAGTAACCTTTGATCACATAGATGTAACAAGGTTGTTAAAAGATATTGTGTTACTACAGTCGGAACTAAAACTAATTAAGGAAACTTATGTTACGAGTGAGTACTTAAAAACCGAGTTGAATAACATGAAATATGCATCATTATTAAATGAAGAATACAATATAAACAATAGACGAGGTGCCTATTTATTAGATAGCGGTCCGACCGGTTTTTTGAATATTGATGACGCATCCGCATCATTAAGAAATGCACCGGAGGTAGAAGCAAGAAGTGCGAATCAGCAAGTGCTTAATTTGCCGTGTTCGACAGTTACACAACCAACTGGTTTGCTGCATGAGTGTAGTCCTACCCGCCGTCGCACTCAAAGCAGCTGATAACGCGCGCTCGCACAATATAGCGAGTACGCACACAGGCACCACAATTGCAGTGATGGAACAGCTGATGGGACCGGCCGCTAATCACACCGTTATGAACACGGTTAGTGGTACGAACGTAACTAATACTGAGAAGTCAGTGGCGGAAATATTTAGGTCAAATAGTGAATTGAAACCAAAAGTTTCTACAATATGTAATGAGTGGTCATTGGTACAGAAAAAAAGATACATAAATAGGACGGAGGGCATCAGAGGGAAAGCTTCAGTTAAACCTGAAGATAGATTCAGACCAGCAGATCTTAAAATCCCATTGTTCGTGTCAAATGTGCACAAAAATACCTCTGAGAAGGACATAATCGAGTATATTTTCATAAAAACCAACGAAAATGTTTCTCTTCAGAAAATAAAAATGAGAACAGAAAGAAGTTACAGCGCCTACAAAATGACAGTTACGAAGCATAAATTAGGTGTTTTCCTAAATGATGAGATCTGGCCAGACGGTGTGACATGTCGTCGCTTTATGCCGTACAAACAAGTTTATGATGAGAAGCAAAGAAAATAATGTTTCAACTGATAATGTATAATGCTACTATGGTAACATTTAACTGCAAAAGTATAAAGCGGTCTGTGGACGGTATTAAACAGATATGCGGGTTTGCAGACATAATTGCCTTACAGGAGACGTGGCTGCTGCCTTGTGAAATGTCCTACCTGGCGGACATTCACGAAGACTTTGGCAGCACTGGGACCTCTGCGGTGGATACCAGTGTGGGTATCCTCAAGGGTAGACCCTTTGGAGGGGTGGCGCTCTTATGGCGTAAATCTGTATTCCAGTTTGTGTCAGTGGTACAGTGTGCAAACCCTCACATATCGGCCATTCGTATTTCTACAAACGATCGGCCCGTGCTGGTTGTCAGTGTTTACATGCCTACGGACTGTGCTGAGAACGTACCTGAGTTCATAGACTGTCTAAGTGCGATTAGTGCTATTATTGAGGAAAGTAGTGTTGAATCTGTTTTAATTCTCGGAGACGTAAATGCACATCCAGGTGAGCGTTTTTACACTGAACTTTTGGAATTCTCTGCGGAACAGGATTGGATATGTGCGGACACTAATAAACTGTGTTTATCGTCCGATACTTTCACTTTCATTAGTGAGGCACATGGGTGTCGTAGATGGCGAGACCATTGTATTGTCACAAAGGCCGCGTGGCCGTGTGTTGTAGATATATATGTAAAGTATGATGTGTATTGATCAGACCACTATCCATTAGTTGTTACATGTAATTTTAATGTCATTGCACAAAAAACCGTAATGAAGAGTACACCATATAATAAAGTTAAGTGGGGCGATAGGTGCCCGGACCATATAAACGAGTACACAAAAATATGTAATACACATTTAAAAACTATAGATTTCCCATATGAATTTCAGAGTTGTTGTGGAAAAATCTGTCACAATGATTCCCATAAGGTTATTGTCAATAAATTTTATGATGATATAATTAATGTGTTACGAATGGCTGCGACTACCACCTGAGTGTTGAAAAAAGGCAAACATGGAAAGTTATTAGCAGGTTGGATGTTGAAGACTCTTCAACGGGGGGAGTATGTTGAGACCGCTCCCCTCAACATGGCCGCGCGCTGGCGGCAGTGAACGAGAGGTGCGGGGACGGCGGGGAGACAACCGGTCTACGGCCGAGCGCGTGCCCCCGCGCAAACCAGTCAGCTGCTGCACGCCTCCACGCACGGCTGCGCTTACGCCTTTTTTAACATCTAATTTACATATCTTGTTTGCATTTTTTAACCGACCGTTTGTAATTTCAATTTCATTTCTTATCTCATTATACTTACATGTTATACAGTCCACTACAGTTTTAATTTTGCTCCACTACGATCTATCGTCGCGATCAGTGGAATAAACACGTGAGCGAGTCTTACTCGGGTGCCAGGCGGACATTTAATACATGGGTAAGCTTCGGTAAGCCAGCTAGCGGGCCATTGTTCAGAGACATGATTGAGGCGCGTAAAATATTTTAAGGTAAACTTAAGTGGTGTCAAAACCATCAAGATCAGATGAAAATGGACCTGATGGCAACACACTACACGAATAAGGATTTAAGGAACTTTTGGAAGTGTACAAATAAGTTGAATACTAGGCCTGGCATCCCAGTGAGTGTCGGCGGTGTTTCTAGCCCTGAAGACATTGCTAATGTTTTTTAAGAACAATTTGTAGCAAAGTCACCCTTAGGACCCGCATGCCGAGGGTTCGATGATGAGGCTCAGGGGATGAATATGTCAATTTTAATACTTTCTAAGGATATTGATGTTGCGATTAGGGGTATGAAGGGAGGAAAATCACTGGGGTATGACGCGCTCAGCGTGGAACATCTCAAGTATGCTGGTTTCCACCTTCCTAGAGTACTTGTGTGACAGTACCTAAATTACCCTAGGCTGATAAATTTTTCGTTTTTCCTAATTATGTTAATATTAGCGTTAAGGTCGGTTTCCCCCTAAGGGGAAAAGGCCGCACTCCAACCCCGTGCGGCCCTGTAGAGCTCGTCACCAGACTTGGTCACTCTCCCACCGATAATAGAAGTGAATTCCCAAATTTATAGAAGCCAAATGCCTTGATATTATTAATGAGGCAAGGAAACAATGTATCAATATTAGATGATACTTGGGAATTCATAGTTATGAAATATATTGGATGTGATTTTAGAAAGCTAAATAATAGAGGGATGCAGAGTAAATTATTATATAAACTTGTGAGTAACCCAAACGCTAGCGCGTAACAGGTATTTGATCAGTCGTAACTCACACAATACCTCGCATCTACACTCGGAGTACTCAGAGATACACTTCCATAAAGTAACGCAAGCGGCTTTACAGCGGCATAGCGTCGACATCATGCTCTTTTGGAGTCATGGCCCCTAGCAGTTCTCTCGAACTGATAAACGTGACGAAGCGGCTTTTCCTGCGGCAACCGTGCGACTGTCCTTGTCTAGCAACGGAGCGGCTAGTTCTAGCGGCATTGCGCCTGCATCATGCTCTTAAGGAGACATGGTCCCCCCGGAAGTTCACTCTTTGCACAACAAGCATATTTGCAAGGCACGTGCTCATGCCAGTCTGACCGAGTTATTAGTATAAGATAAAGAATATAATATTCTTTGAATTACTAGTTAATTTGAGTTGAGAAATCAAAACTCGAGGATTATTACTAAATAAAGTTTAAGAGTTCTAGTATCGGCCAAAGGCAACGAATACAACATTCAATAATTACTAGTTATGAGAGTAGAGAATCAAACTCAAGCATTATTAATAGAGTTGTGAATCAACTCACTTTAAAGTCTATAGACAGCCCCAAAGAGCCCACCCGTCACCACTTCCTAGTGTTTATGCTGGGGAGAAGAAGTGGCGCAACAAACTCCCCAGCAACACGTGTCTGTCTGATTAGTTATGACTATCAACTCCATCAGTCTTTTTTTTTTTTTTTTTTGTGACGGGTTGGAAAATCCTCATGGAGTCCCTCCGCCCTGGGGGAAGGGCGAAGGGGACTGTCAGACTCTTACTGACTAAAAACCAACCCGTGTTCCTCATGTACCCGTGTGTCGGAGGGGCGGGTATCGCCGAAGCATTCGTCGCTACCCCCGACGGGTATGGCCCGCCAGATGGTCAGGCGGGCCCCGTCACCCACTGCGGCCGTCACCCCGGCCGCAGGACTCCACTATGAGGCGCGCGCGGAACAACACGCCGCCGCCTCGAGGCCTGCTGCTGATCGGACGACAAGACACCCCGAGTCTGCCGTCCGCAGGCCGCGCCCTACGGTGGCCGGAAGTCGGCCACCCTACGACGCCCAGTGCGTCTGCTGCGGGAGGGGAGAGAGGAGGCAGCCTCTCTCTCCCTCTCCGCCGCCTCCTTTGCGAGCATCACGGCCTCGCAAAAGGTGGCGACGGCACTCCACCCCGACTCGCTCCCGACCATGGTAGACACAACAGCCGGAAGCGAGAGGTTTCCCGCAACACCTAAGGCCGCGACCAAGTCACGGCGCTGCTCGGCCCAAGCTGGGCACTCCGCCAACGTATGCAGCGCCGTATCGTCGCGGCAATCACCACAATGGTGGCACTGGGACGTCGGCTCCCGGCCTATGCGACACAGGTACTTCCCAAAGCACCCGTGTCCTGTAAGCACCTGCGTCAGCCGGAAGCCGAGGGCGCCGTGGCTCCTATTGAGCCACTCCTCTAGAACGGGCCTTACCGTCGCTATAGCGGCGTGCCCCGCCGTGGGTTGCGCTAAGCGCGTCCGCCACTCCGCCACTAGGACCTGGCGGAGCTCTGCCCTGCGTGCCTCAACCTGTCGAGGCACCAGGCGCTCGCCCCGCTGGACCGCCTCCGCGCGCCACCAATAGAGCGACGCGTGGAGCTTTGCGTCGAGGTCCCAGGGCGGGGATCCGGCTAGGATGCTCGCTGCCTCAAAGGAGATCGTACGGTATCCCCTCACGATCCTGACGGCCATCGCGCGCTGCGGCCTTCGCAGCGCGGCGACGTTGTTGCGGGCCGTCAGGGCGTCCGCCCACACTGGCGCGGCGTATAGCGCCATCGACCGTACGACCCCCATGTAGAGCATCCGACATGAGGAGTTGGGCCCCCCCAGATTGGGCAGCAGGCGCGAGAGCGCAGAAGCGGCGCCCAACAACCGGGGGGCGAGCCGTGTAAAGTGCGGCCCGAAACTCTACCGACTGTCGAGGACGAGTCCAAGGTACTTCATCGTCGACTCGACAGCGATGGAGACCCCTCCTACTATGATGCTGGACCCCGGAGGCGGCTTCATCCTCGGCCCGTGAAAACACAAGGCCTCAGACTTGTGCAATGCCACCTCTAAGCCCAGCCGCCGGATCCTACCCACGACGTGCGCGACACCAGCAGTCGCGCGTATGACCGCCTGCCGGTACGACTTCCCACGCGCTGTAACTAGCGTATCGTCGGCGTAACAAATGACGCCGACACCGTGGAGAAGCGCACCGCGCAGAGCCCAGTCGTACCCTACGTTCCACAGGGTCGGCCCCAACACCGAACCCTGCGGAACGCCGCACGACGTCTCTCGCCGACCCCATCCTTCTCGACCCGGGTACACCACCGATCTTTCCGACAAATAGGCCCCGACAATGCGTTGGAGGTAGCGCGGCACCCCGTGGTACCGGAGTGCCTCTCGGATGGTACTCCAGGGCAAGGTGTTGAAAGCGTTGGCGATGTCGAGCGACACCGCCAGGACCACCTCACCCCGGGCGACTGCCTCCTCCGCGAGGTCCCTCACGCGCATGATCGCATCCGTCGTGGAGCGCCCCTGGCGGAAACCAAATTGGTTGTCCGCCAAATCCGGACCCACCCTGGTCATGTGCCGGACGAGGCGATTGGCGATGATTCGCTCAAAGATCTTACACACCTCGTCCAGCAACACGATTGGCCTGTACGCAGATGGTGAGTCTGCGGGGCGCCCCTCCTTCTTGAGCAGGACCAGCTTTCCGGTCTTCCACCGGCTTGGAAACTGGCCCCGCTCCAAACATGCGCTTAAGAGGTCCCCTAGTCGGGGCCCGAGAGCCTTCATGGCCAGGACCCATGCACGGCCTGGAATGCCGTCGGGCCCTGGGGCGGTGTTCCTGATGCGAGCCACCGCCACTCTCAACTCTACCCGGGTCACTTCGGGCACATCGTCGTCTATGTCGTCTTCCGCGTCGGGCACATTGCGAGGCGGAACCATAGCCGGTGGTGCGTGCTCTGGTCTCGACGGAAACAACGCACACACCACCTCCTCCAGCAGCTGTGGCTGGAGACTCCGGGACAATGGGGGAGCCCATTGGCGCAGCTTGCCCCGTACCATAAGGTAGGGGCGTCCCCACGGCTCTCGGGCCAGAGTCTCCAGCAGCTCTTCGTTGGCCTGGGCCTTTGCCCGGCCAATGGCCAGCTGGAGGGCGCTCTTCGCATCTCTATAGCGATCATATAGTTCCGCCTCTTCCTGTTCGGCCGCCGCTGTAAAGGGGCGGCGGCGACGTCTTCTTCTTCGGCACCTTGCATACTGGCGTCGCTCCTGCACACAAGCAATGCGCAACTGCGCAATCGACTGCGACCACCAGTACACTTGGCGCCTGGATGGTAACGGCTGGACTCGGGGCATGCCAGCGTCACAGATGTGCGACATGCTCTCCCGGAACCACTCCGCCTCCTCGTCGATGTCGGTTGGCCTGCTTGGAGAGTCCAACCAGGCCTTGACGATAGAGGCCTCCAAGAGAGCCTCCCTGTCCAGCCGCTTCAGTGCCCAACGCGGGCCGTCTCCAACGCCCACCGGGGCCGCTTGGACCGGCCCAACCGAGGTCTGGGCGGAGACGCTGAATCGAATGTATCGATGATCGGACAGCGTCTCCACCTCCTCCAGGACGTGCCAGTCCTGGACAGTGCGCGCGAGAGCGGGGCTAGCGAACGACAGGTCCACTATAGACCCACCCCACTGCCGCACGCACGTCTGCACGGATCCCCGGTTCAGGAGAAGCAGGCCCTGCTCGACCGCCCACTCCTCCACTAACTCTCCCCGCGCATTCGTAGCCGGAGAACCCCAAGCCGTAGATTTGGCATTGAAGTCCCCCAGGACGATCACGGGAAGAGGACGGCTACGACTGACGACTGTGCCCAACTCCAATATTATCTCCTCCATGTCGGCGAGAGAAAGGCTGGGGGCGAAGTACACCCCCACGATCATAATGTTGCCCCAAATTGCCGCGACATAGCCCCGCCCTCGGGTGACGGCCTCGAAGGGAAGGGTGTCGGCGGCAGACCTCATAATCAATGCCACCGAGCGGTTCGTGTCGCACACCCAGTCATCCCGGTGAATCCCAGTCAATCGGCGACAACTGCCACATCGATCGACCACTGCGCCATGCTCTGGAGCAAGAGATCCTGAGCCCTGGCGCAGTGGTTTATGTTGGCTTGGAGGAGACGACGTAGGGCCATTATTGTGTGTCCATGGCCGTTGTCTCCTCCCCAGCCCTCGACGGATGTTCTGCCGCAACCAGCGGGTGAACTGGCTGCGAGGAGCTGGTTGCCTTCTGCGTGACGTCCGTGATACTAGCCGGCGGATGAGCCGGCTGTCTCCTGGCATTATTCTTCTTGTTGGACCTGGCGCAGGCCTTTGACCCGGTCGTATGGTCGGCTGGCTTGCCAGATGCCGCACAGATGACGCAGTGCGGCGTGGCAGTGCAAGTGCCAGCCTTGTGACCGGGCTGACCACAGCGGAAGCACAATTGGCTGCGGTCCACCCCAGCGGTGCACCGTGCACCCGCATGTCCTCCTTCTAAGCAGCGGTAGCACCGATAGGGCCTGGGCGCTAGGAGCGCGACCTGCGCCGAGACCCATCCCACCAGAAGCCGTTTGTTGCTAATCTTGTTGGCCGCCGCTACGGGACAGCCAACAACAATTGTCCCGAGACCGAAGGCACCCCAGCGTATCGTGCCCGCCTTGACTTGATCCGGCGGGCATCCTCCGGCCTTGGAGATGGCAGCGACGACCTCTTCAAGTGTGACGGAGTCGTCCAGGCCCGAAATGCGCAGATCTGCGCACTTGGTTGGCCTGGACACTCTTACATCATCCGGGCCTAGGGACGCCTTAAGTTTATCGGCGAGGGCGTCTGCTTTGGGACCACTAGTGGTTCCCGATATTTCCAGTAGGCGGCCGCCGGTAGCTGTTGTTTTGCACCGGAGGCCCGTTATGCCGAGATCACTAAGCGAAATCTCGGCTTTCGCCTTTGCCAGGATCCCGGCATATGTGAGGCCACGCTCCTCCGCCCCCGGCTGCAGGGTGAGAACCACTGCTGTAGAGCGGGGGGTACTGAGCCTCACGGTCTGGCGTTCTTTTTGGCCCGCTGGCGCGCTTTTTTAGATTTTTTGGCGGCGCCCGCCCTCGTCCACTCCGCCTCAGGTCTACTGGCGGATTCTTGCGTTTCTGGCCTGGCAGTTTGTGCAGGCGGAGCAGACGTAGCACCTGCCTTTTTGGCCAGTTTAGCCGCCTTTTCCAACTGCCCATTCGATTTAGGCCCCGCAGTTTTCTTTTGCGAGGCGGCAGTTGGAACAGTCCTCTCCTGTGTGCCCGCTTGTGTCGGTTGGTCGGCACGGGGCGCTGCGGCTTTGGCCGCATATGTCGGCGCCGGTGTGCTGCGTTGTTCTGCAGCTAGGGGGGGACGAAGAATCCTCCCCTCAAGCACCGAGAAGCGCGCGTTGAAACTCGCCATCTCCTGACGGATCAGTCGAGTCAACGACAACAGTGCGGCGATGCGGGTGGAAGGCCCACCTCCCGCCTGAGGTGCTCGCGGCGGAAGTTGGCCATCTCCGCCTTGATCTCCTCCTGCTCCTTGCGGAGCTCCGCCATTTGTGCTGCGAGCTTTGCGTTCTGGGCCCGCAGCAGTGCCGTCTCTTCTGTCGTGGTGCGGGTCAACAGCACCTGAGCACTTCCCAGAATGGAGGCCGTGGCCTCTTTGAGTGCCTTCTGGCTGCAGCCGCTAAGGCCCTTCGAGACCTTACTCACCCTTTTAATGACCGCAACCGCGTCAGCGATTCTTTGATGTAGGTCAGAGGCAGGTAGCTCTTCTGGCTCGCCTCCTACATCAGAGACGGCAGACGACGACTCCGACTGGCGAGTGACTCTCCCTTCCGTCACCCTTTTCGTCAGAGCCGCAATCTGCCGCTCGTCCTCCTCAAGTTTTTCGGTGAGTGCTGCGGCCTTCATTGCAGCCGCAGCCTCACGCCTCGATTGACCGATACCGGCATACTTGCCGGTAGTAGCGGGTCTACCTCTGCCTCCTTTTTTGGCACCGACCTTGGGGGGGGGCGGCATCGCTGTATCGCTCAGGGCCGAGTCCGACCCTGAGTCTGCATCCTCTTTCGAGCGTTTGCGTAAACATTTTGTTTTTACGCTCCCCGCGCTCGCCACACTCATAATACTGGACGCGCTATCGGAACCCGACAGTACGCCCATCCGCTCCATTTGTACCAGAGGTACTTTTACTCCCACTACGTCATTTTTTGTTTTATTGTTTAGGTTATCCATAAAATTCCCACGAGTATAAAGCAAATAATCGTCAACACCGGGCAGAGGCTTAATTACCCGGGTAAGCCTACATACTGCTGGGGGCGGCAGGTACCAGCAGGTGGGAGCGCTAACGACCGTACCCCCTACGGCCATTCATCCCCTCGCCGCGCTCCCGAAACTTGGGATTGGGTGGTTTTTTATCTTGGAGGTGTCCTTCCTCTGGGGCCGGGCGGTTAAGCCAAGCCCCCCGACGGCGGCATTGAAGCATGCCTCCGTCCGCTGTCCGGCCGAGCCGACTCAGCGGACCCGTCGAAAGGTTTGCTCCTCAATGAATGAGGAGACAAACGAACCACGCTTAGATGCGCCTGCACCCAAGCGGGTCTGGTCGCGTCCACGCCTAATCGACTACGTCGACTGGTCAGGAGCGACCCCTCCTGCAGAAGTTAGCTCCGGACAATAATACTCCTCTACCCTACCCCCCGCGAAGAGATTATTGTCCGTGACCCAGGGTGCACCAGGCCCAGCGACTGCTCTTCCCCCCGGACGTATCCGCAAAGGACCAGCAGCCGCCGAGCGCACGGGGAGGTCTTCTGCTCGCACCCCAACTCCATCAGCCTAGGATAACTATAATAACTAAAGGCTCACCCAGTCTCACCAACAGACACTAACACATACTAAGTTAAAACTAGATGATAGAATAATAATAAACTAAATCTGTGCTTCAACACAACTATATTTTACTTATTTAATATTAACTCGTTCTCCTACAACAGCCCACTTGGACAAGGCCTCTGGCACTCAATAATTCTCCTAGCTTTCTTAGCCTAGCCTTACACCGACCGTTTCCTACCGCGGTATGTCTTCCTTCTCGCAGGTAGCGCTAATAATACCTGTAATAGAATCTTCATAATGTGAAGAGGTAAGGGAATCGTTACGCTTGCGCTTTAATCAATCAATAATAGCTACGTTAATGTATCTGTGTATGATGTACCCATTTCAGTGAGACGGGGAACCGTTTTACAACGTTTGTCTCTTAGTACGTGTTCTACTAAACCTAACGCATAAAACCTCTGAGACAATATACGATTTTAGTAGAACATGTTCCCTAAGCACAATATAAATGTCTTACTCAATCCTAGAGACAGTGAACTACGAAGCCCAACTGCCATTGAGTGAGACAAGTATTGAGTATAAAGTTCTAAACGCGTATTTATGTTAATATCACCTTTACGGCAGCCTAGCCCCTTTTCTAAAATAACAGAAAATATTGCACAAGCGTACCGTAGACTCAGTCTGTAGCAAAACTCAATGCGATAGACTCGGTGTCTGCCGAGGTGGTAATTTCGTCACCTCACATCTCGTTAATCTTCCCAATTTCGAGGATACAGTGCGGCTGTAAGCGGCAAAGCGTCCAAATTGACGTGTTTCGATAGATAGTGTCGATTTAGAAATTGGCGTACCATATGCCGGGTGTAGGTTTTATCGAGACACGGTCCCTAGCGTTCTTAGAACGACTACCAATCCAGTTTGGGGAAGTGTGTGAAGCCTACCCCCTCTCCCCGGAGACGTGCATATAACGAGCCTTTCGTAAAGAGTTGTGTGGCCAAACCTTTTTGGAAGCAGTAATTATCACTAACGTTTGATTGTTTTATAATGCCGATTTAGATCGACTTTATAGCATATGTTGTTTTAAATGAACTGAGAGTATTTACGGTTCTGCCTTCCGTATGTGGTTGCGCATATTACAGGTCAAAGTGTCAAAAGTCGAGCGTCAGTGCTCAGTGTCAAATAAAGTGGAAGGCCTTCTCCGTTTCCCTATAATCAAACGCAAATGACAAATATCTGTCAGGGTATGGATTAGGAGATGGACACGTAATACAATAGAAAATAGAGTTAATTAATAGCGCAATGTCGCTATGCTGAAATAAATGATTATTAATAGCTCTGCAGTGATATTATCTAAATGATACCTACAAATGATAAAACAAATCAGCCTACGAGAACAATATAATGAAAAAGGCACATTATTAGTAAAGAGTTTAACACTTACCAATGATATCTTTGTAGGGGATTAGATTACTACTCACGAAATGCCGCACGCAGTATCAACTTCACCTCGAACACAGCTCCTCCCAGCTCACAACACTCACCAACCTCCTAACTTAACTAGCTTTCCTTCTTGAGACTATAACGACCGAACCCTCTCATGTCCTAAGACCAACTGTCTTTCCTCAACACCCCCGCCAACTATCCAAAATCTGGGCTCGGTACTTTCCCACACCATTTTTTTGTAAACTTCGACTTAAAACACATTTTTCTATTTCTTAATTGCTTTTACGATTCACAGCTGGTTGCAATAACGCGCCCTCGCTTTAACTTTCTCAGAATTTGTAAAGAACTATGGGTTTCGATTGTCTAAACATTTCTTTCAAGCGACGACGGATGCCATAAGTAGCCATTTGCGTGTGCCATTAAATAGAAATGGAATGGACTTCTAAGAGGTTCTAAACTATTTTACAATTGCAAAGAATTTGGATATCTTGTTATTTATTAGGGTAACGCGTCAAGCTGTCTGACCATAAAATTAAGATATTATGTGTTTCTAAAGTGGGCCGAACCATATGCATGGTTTAAGAATAAATATAATATTCTGTTATTAAATAGGAATAAGTGGCAGACAGTCACATTCCCCCCTCTGAAAATCAGACGCGTGACGCAGTACAGCGGATGAGCTTTCATAATAGGTGAGGCAATTTCCATATAAGTGTTTTAGAGTATATACCCATAGGTATGCTAAGTTCATCTAATCAAGCGGTTAAATTCAGTCCAGTTGGAACACGAACCTAATAAGATGCAATGTCTGCTATAATTTTTGTACCTTCTCGCAGAAGCATCTTCGATCAATGCATAAAAATTGTTCTTAACTTTTTTGTCTTAGAAGTACTCCTGTCACCTTATTCAGGTTACACTACCGCGCTTCAAACATGTTCCGAGAACCTGTGCATGCTTATAATGTAGTTTTACATACCAGGGTCTCTTTAAAGAGTACTTGTGCTATCGAGCCACGCTACCTGCGGTGCTCCATCGTTCTAAACTCAGCCTATCACGGTTGCCGCTGGACAGAGGCCCTTCCTTGATCACCTCAACGCTGAGTCAGCTTAGTCAGCTGTCGGTAGTCATATCCAAAAGCAGCTGAAATAGTCCGCACATAAACATATTAGAGTGTATTCCAATAACATGCCCCCCTCTGATTCTAAGAGGTTTGAGCAGGTTTCAACAAGAGTTGGAAAGTTATACTCATTAGAAAATATAAGTATCCTAGATTGTGCAAACAATTATTGGTTTATTTATTGGTAAAAGGTGCTTTATTTTTATTTATCGATTATAAAATAGAGCAGCTAAAATAGTCCGCGCATGAACATATAAGAGTTTGTTCCCATAAGACGTCCGCTCTGATTCTAAGAGGTTGAAACAGTTTTGAAATCCGATAAGAGTTGGAAAGTTAAACTGATTAGTAAATATAGATGCCTATCCTAGACGACTGTGCACACAATGACTACCTTAAGTGTGACCAAAGATTTTCAATTTCTCCCTCCGATTATGAAATATTGACAAGAAGATTCTCTAACATATGTAAAGTAATACCTATAGTACCATTGCCGTATAACGTAATGATATTAAGTGAAATAACAAAATCATACCGGTAGGCTACAACGGGTCACTGAAGTAACTAATAAAAAGTGAAACTTAGCTTCGTAACAGGAGCCACGCTACAGCCACTGCTGTTGGAGTCAGCCGATGTCAGCAGATTTTGTAGAAACTTGGAACCAAGTGCGAAGCACAAACCAGAGGTTTAGACACTGCGTAGTCGCAGCCAAGTGAAGACTTAATTATCCTGGAATTTGAAATAAGGCCAAACGAGTATCTATTCACCTATATGAAATGCGCTGCAGACTGCAAGGTTAGAAAGATTTATGTTAATTTCCTATGACGATGGTTAATGTACCTTCTTGGTAAATTAATTGTCATTTACAAAATGCTAGAAGCTTTACGCTTCGTAGTTCTTATTATAATAATAAAATTAGGTTTAATCATAGTTAAGAGCGAGTTCTATACTTAAACTCACTCACACACATACATAACTAACGCGTAAACATATTTCATGCACACATACTGTCAGATACTAAATCCACGTTTGCAGGGAGTCGAACCCATTACCTTAGTAGCACAAGAGCCCAAGCAACAATCATACCATCGCCTACTTAATAAAAATACGTCCGTGCATGTGGGAATCGAACCCACTCTATTTAGCATCGGAACCAAAGCTATACATTCTACAATTATGCTTAACTATTCATGCGGGAATTGAACCCACAAACCGTGACACAGGAATCCAAGTAATCTTCACACAATTAATCTAGCGGAAATCGAACCCTAAAATCCATGGCGATGGAATCTAAGCACATATTCTAACGAATCGCGCGGGGTTTGAACCCACTACGAGTAGTAAGCATTCAACCACCATTTTCAAACCTTAACTTAATTAAACTTAAATTATTGTAGTCGTTGTAACTGTTGCCGTCTCTAGCAATTAATAGAACCATAAAATTACGTTGTGTTATTGTTCACGTTGTGTTTTTGTTGTAGTAACCCTTAAGTAGTTCTTTCTCGTTGCACTGAATTGAATCAGTACATTTAATGACGAGAATCCTGGTCACGGCACCACATGTGACAGTACCTAAATTACCCTAGGCTGATAAATTTTTCGTTTTTCCTAATTATGTTAATATTAGCGTTAAGGTCGGTTTCCCCCTAAGGGGAAAAGGCCGCACTCCAACCCCGTGCGGCCCTGTAGAGCTCGTCACCAGACTTGGTCACTCTCCCACCGATAATAGAAGTGAATTCCCAAATTTATAGAAGCCAAATGCCTTGATATTATTAATGAGGCAAGGAAACAATGTATCAATATTAGATGATACTTGGGAATTCATAGTTATGAAATATATTGGATGTGATTTTAGAAAGCTAAATAATAGAGGGATGCAGAGTAAATTATTATATAAACTTGTGAGTAACCCAAACGCTAGCGCGTAACAGGTATTTGATCAGTCGTAACTCACACAATACCTCGCATCTACACTCGGAGTACTCAGAGATACACTTCCATAAAGTAACGCAAGCGGCTTTACAGCGGCATAGCGTCGACATCATGCTCTTTTGGAGTCATGGCCCCTAGCAGTTCTCTCGAACTGATAAACGTGACGAAGCGGCTTTTCCTGCGGCAACCGTGCGACTGTCCTTGTCTAGCAACGGAGCGGCTAGTTCTAGCGGCATTGCGCCTGCATCATGCTCTTAAGGAGACATGGTCCCCCCGGAAGTTCACTCTTTGCACAACAAGCATATTTGCAAGGCACGTGCTCATGCCAGTCTGACCGAGTTATTAGTATAAGATAAAGAATATAATATTCTTTGAATTACTAGTTAATTTGAGTTGAGAAATCAAAACTCGAGGATTATTACTAAATAAAGTTTAAGAGTTCTAGTATCGGCCAAAGGCAACGAATACAACATTCAATAATTACTAGTTATGAGAGTAGAGAATCAAACTCAAGCATTATTAATAGAGTTGTGAATCAACTCACTTTAAAGTCTATAGGCAGCCCCAAAGAGCCCACCCGTCACCACTTCCTAGTGTTTATGCTGGGGAGAAGAAGTGGCGCAACAAACTCCCCAGCAACACGTGTCTGTCTGATTAGTTATAATGACTATCAACTCCATCAGCCTAGGATAACTATAATAACTAAAGGCTCACCCAGTCTCACCAACAGACACTAACACATACTAAGTTAAAACTAGATGATAGAATAATAATAAACTAAATCTGTGCTTCAACACAACTATATTTTACTTATTTAATATTAACTCGTTCTCCTACAACAGCCCACTTGGACAAGGCCTCTGGCACTCAATAATTCTCCTAGCTTTCTTAGCCTAGCCTTACACCGACCGTTTCCTACCGCGGTCTGTCTTCCTTCTCGCAGGTAGCGCTAATAATACCTGTAATAGAATCTTCATAATGTGCAGAGGTAAGGGAATCGTTACGCTTGCGCTTTAATCAATCAATAATAGCTACGTTAATGTATCTGTGTATGATGTACCCATTTCAGTGAGACGGGGAACCGTTTTACAACGTTTGTCTCTTAGTACGTGTTCTACTAAACCTAACGCATAAAACCTCTGAGACAATATACGATTTTAGTAGAACATGTTCCCTAAGCACAATATAAATGTCTTACTCAATCCTAGAGACAGTGAACTACGAAGCCCAACTGCCATTGAGTGAGACAAGTATTGAGTATAAAGTTCTAAACGCGTATTTATGTTAATATCACCTTTACGGCAGCCTAGCCCCTTTTCTAAAATAACAGAAAATATTGCACAAGCGTACCGTAGACTCAGTCTGTAGCAAAACTCAATGCGATAGTACTCGGTGTCTGCCGAGGTGGTAATTTCGTCACCTCACATCTCGTTAATCTTCCCAATTTCGAGGATACAGTGCGGCTGTAAGCGGCAAAGCGTCCAAATTGACGTGTTTCGATAGATAGTGTCGATTTAGAAATTGGCGTACCATATGCCGGGTGTAGGTTTTATCGAGACACGGTCCCTAGCGTTCTTAGAACGACTACCAATCCAGTTTGGGGAAGTGTGTGAAGCCTATCCCCTCTCCCCGGAGATGTGCATATAACGAGCCTTTCGTAAAGAGTTGTGTGGCCAAACCTTTTTGGAAGCAGTAATTATCACTAACGTTTGATTGTTTTATAATGCCGATTTAGATCGACTTTATAGCATATGTTGTTTTAAATGAACTGAGAGTATTTACGGTTCTGCCTTCCGTATGTGGTTGCGCATATTACAGGTCAAAGTCGTCAAAAGTCGAGCGTCAGTGCTCAGTGTCAAATAAAGTGGAAGGCCTTCTCCGTTTCCCTATAATCAAACGCAAATGACAAATATCTGTCAGGGTATGGATTAGGAGATGGACACGTAATACAATAGAAAATAGAGTTAATTAATAGCGCAATGTCGCTATGCTGAAATAAATGATTATTAATAGGTCTGCAGTGATATTATCTAAATGATACCTACAAATGATAAAACAAATCAGCCTACGAGAACAATATAATGAAAAAGGCACATTATTAGTAAAGAGTTTAACACTTACCAATGATATCTTTGTAGGGGATTAGATTACTACTCACGAAATGCCGCACGCAGTATCAACTTCACCTCGAACACAGCTCCTCCCAGCTCACAACACTCACCAACCTCCTAACTTAACTAGCTTTCCTTCTTGAGACTATAACGACCGAACCCTCTCATGTCCTAAGACCAACTGTCTTTCCTCAACACCCCCGCCAACTATCCAAAATCTGGGCTCGGTACTTTCCCACACCATTTTTTTGTAAACTTCGACTTAAAACACATTTTTCTATTTCTTAATTGCTTTTACGATTCACAGCTGGTTGCAATAACGCGCCCTCGCTTTAACTTTCTCAGAATTTGTAAAGAACTATGGGTTTCGATTGTCTAAACATTTCTTTCAAGCGACGACGGATGCCATAAGTGGCCATTTGCGTGTGCCATTAAATAGAAATGGAATGGACTTCTAAGAGGTTCTAAACTATTTTACAATTGCAAAGAATTTGGATATCTTGTTATTTATTAGGGTAACGCGTCAAGCTGTCAGACCATAAAATTAAGATATTATGTGTTTCTAAAGTGGGCCGAACCATATGCATGGTTTAAGAATAAATATAATATTCTGTTATTAAATAGGAATAAGTGACAGACAGTCACACTTGCAATGTTATGTAATTTGTGCATAAATCACTCACACTTACCCCCTGCCATGATGAAGACTCTGGTGGTACCGATTGCCCAGAAGTAAAACGGGGGATGTGTCTGAAATATCTAATTATAGACCCATTTCGCTAGCCACGATTGTAGCAAAGGTAATTGACAGTGTGCTTAACTCATATTTGAACAAGCATGTTAAGTTATATGATGCTCAGTTCGGCTTTCGTTCTGGCTTGTCGACTGAGACTGCTATTCTTAGCCTTAAGCACACTATTAAATATTACACTGACAGACATACCCCGGTTTATGCTTGCTTTCTAGACCTCTCGAAAGCATTTGACCTAGTGTCTTATGATTTGTTATGGCAGAAGCTAAAGGAAACGGGCCTATTGCCAGAGTTGATATCACTTTTTAGGTATTGGTACCTTAATCAGACAAATAATGTAAAGTGGGCGGATGTATTTGCGAGTGAATACAGACTGGAATGCGGAGTGAGGCAGGGGGGGTTGAGCCCGCCCTTGCTTTTTAATCTGTACATTAATGCGCTGATCAAGGAACTCAGTCAAATGCCCGTAGGGTGCTACGTAGATGGTGTCAGTGTAAACAACCTAAGCTACGCCGATGATATGGTGCTGCTGGCTCCCTCGATTTGTGCATTGAGGAAGTTGCTTGCCGTATGTGAAAAGTATGCGGCCACACACGGTCTTAGTTATAATTTGAAAAAATCTGAGTGCATGATCTTCAAGGCGGGTACAAAGTGTCCAACTGTGGTTCCGCCAGTGTTACTCAATGGTATTCCTAATAGTCGAGTATACCAATTCAAGTATCTTGGGCATGTGATTACTGAAAATCTTGGAGATGATGTAGACATGGAGAGGGAGCGTAGGGCATTGTCAGTCCGGGCGAACATGCTGGCCCGCAGGTTCGCTCGATGTAATGACGCGGTGCAAGTCACTTTATTCAAAGCGTATTACACATCTCTGTACTCGGCGAGCCTGTGGTTCAGGTATACCCAAAGGGCTTGCAATTCTCTTCGTATCCAGTATAACAATGCCTACAGGGCGCTGTTACGTCTGCCACGCTTCTGCAGTGCGCCAACAATGTTCGCTGAGTCTCGCACAGACGGCTTTGATGCAACATGGCGCAAAAAGACAGCCTCACTGCTAAGCAGATTGCGTGGGAGCAGTAACAGCATCCTGAATGTAATATGCAATAAGTTGGACAGCCCACTGGTGTGGAACCTCACCCAGAGGACTAAGTCCCTCTTAGATATTAGGTACTAACATAGTTTTTAAAATCATACTAACGGTATAAATGTAACTTTAAATGTATTAATGTAATTAATGGTTCAATGGTTGTCTGAATAAATAAATATATTTATATATATAATACTTTTCTCTTACACATTCTTGAAAAAAAATGTCTACAACCCAAAAATAAAATCATTTCATGTAAAGTAGGTTGGTAAGACTAACTTAACGCTTTCACGGTTAAAAAGTTATCAAATTTAAAGTAGAGCCAATCCTTTAACTTTAGTAATAATTCACTGGTTTTTAGTGTTTTGTCATGCAATAGTTGAATGGAACGACCAAGCCATACGTTTTTTGCAAGGTTTCTAGAGTTAGGACTTGTAGACTTAGGGGCTAGGTTTTTCATCAGACCTGATAACTATTTAACACTGAAAGCGTTATGCCGTTATGCGTACATTAAATGTATTTGGAGGGATTTCATTTAATGTTGTATATTTAAGCTGTGAAATTCTACTAATATTACACAGATACGTTAAAATCATAACCATTATTTCCAGTATAGTCGGGTTAAAAATGTATATTTTGCACTCCAGCAGTTACTTTCTTCATAGCCGACGAAAAGAAGTTCCTTCTTTCTTTAATCTATCTTTCATAACAAATGAAAGTAGGTAATACTGGGGATTGTTGGGTGGATAATACAGAAATGTTATTTTTTGTTTGTTGTTTGTGTGCCAAATTTCAGCTTTCGGAACTTCGGGAAGTGCCCTAGAGGTTTTGATGAGCGAGTGAGTTAGTTCAGTCAGTGACGAAATCGACGTATTTTAGGTATTAATAACACCCAAAGTATAAAAGCCAGACACATGAAACTTAATGTGTTTTATAAATCTGTTAACTTTATTTTACCCTGAGAATTTGAGCTCTCTAACATTATCCAGGCCGAAGCTGTGAGGGCATGAAAATTTTACGAAATTCTTCGAGAAAAGGCTGGTTATGGATGGTACTACCATGTTTCCAGTACCCCTAGTTTCGAGAATAAACTTAAGATTGTAGTTGAAAAACATGTTATCCCATACAATCCAACTGCATTCGTAAGTTTGTACACAATATTGAAAGATTTACCATCAAAATTCAAGACCATAGACTTCCTATAGATTTTCCTGCAATCTGTAAGTAAAGAACTAATTTCTGTATGTTTTTCAAAAATGCAGGATCAGTAGTTTCGGAGATAAAGGAGGGGGGAGAAAGATTGTAATTTTTCATATATTTTAATAAATAACTACAAATTGTTTGTTTTAAAATCACAACAAAAAAAAAATCATAGTCATTTATTCATAAACAAGAAACTTGTATCTGAATTAACACACAGAATAATAAAGAAATTTAAAAAAATCTTATTTAATAACATTACTCAATCAACTTAAATTACACAATTACAGTACCTGTTAACACTAAAATAAATTACATTAGAATTCCATTTCATCAACAATTTAAAAGTAATAAATTTACAATTCTTTATTAAATTAAGCGAAACAGCATGGCCAACAAATAAGATTTAAATAAAAAACAAAAATTTAATAATTAATTAAAGATAAATTAGTATAGATTGACAGAAAAAAAAATTCAGTTCATCTACTAATCTAATGGCAATCTGTTGAATATTTTTACAGACTGGTATCGTGGACTATGTTTAACAATTCTTTGGTAATACGGGTGCCTTACCTGCCGTTCTTCTATTGTTTCATAGTCTTGTATGTTTTTGGCCATATTACTTAAAAGTACCAGCACGTAATGACTTGGCACTGTAAGTATCCCTAAATTGATAAAATGTTATCGGCAACTTTCCCTTGGTTAGATACGGACCATGGTACGAATTGCACGTTTTTGTAGAACGAAAGCTCTTTGACTGTTATATTCATAGCTATTTCCCCAAAAAATTATGCTTATTTTGACTCCACTAACGCAAAATATTCAATTTTTAGCTGTTCTATTCTGTTTTCATTTCTCAAGGCTCTCAGAGCGTAACAAGCAGACGATACCGATGCATCAATTGCTTTTAATTCTGGTGTCCAGTTTAACAGTTGGTCTATATGTATACCTAAAAATTTTACATCGGCAACGAGCTCAATGTCGACTTGCAACTTTTAAATTATCTTTGTTACTGGCTGTAGTTTTAAATAACATTATTGTAGTCTTTCTACTATTAATAAATAATTTATTTGCCGTGAACCACACATAAAATGCTTGTAACGTAGCAGTCTGATAAACTGCAAACTGCAGTCTCAAAAGTGACTCCCATGCTCAAAATTAATTTATTTACGTGTAACGTTCGTTTTGGGTAACAGATATTCATATGTCTACCAAATTTTAACCTGATTAGGTTAAAATTTGGTAGACATATGAATATCTGTTATCTGTTGTTATCTGATTAGTTCAGTAGATTCGGAGCAAATTGGCTGTGGCAGATGGATGGACAAACACACAAGTGATCCTTGTAAGGGTTCGTTTTATCATTAGGGCGTACGGAACACTTGACGTCAGTTTTTGTACCGAATTTATTCCAAAAACAAACATAACATTGTAGTTGAACAACATGTTCTCCCATACATACGTCACGGTCAATTCTCTTGCAAATGTACACGGATTGGTCAACGGGAAGTACCCTATGACTTATTTACGAGTACTAAAATATGTCGCATGAATGGCCGTATTTTTATTGCGCTGACTTAGATGCTTGAGTATTTTAAAGCTTTAAGGGACCGTAATCCTACACATTTCATATTAATTTCAATTTGATACCTCCACTCATTTCTGAGAAAAAGGGTCTTGGCACACTGACAGACAGACGGACACCTAAGTGATCCTATAAGGGTTATATTTTTCGCTTTTGAGGTTCAGAACAATAAATAAGGACACATTAACCAAGTGAGCGTCATGTTCTACGTTTAAGGTAAGTACCTTAAAAATTTATTAAATTTTTTGCAGAAAATAGAAATTAATCAACTCGATCATAGTAGGCCCTTTTCAAGAAATGATCGTGCTTCACCATACCGATCCGATGAATCTTATAAAAGGGTACTCTAATCCACAATATACCGTCAAAGAAACGATCTTTAAAGATTTATATGAAACAAGATAATCCTTTCAAAGTGGAATAAATCGTACACAAAAAAAACATTAACCAATATAGGGCTGATATTGTCAAACATCGTTACATGTTTCTGATCGAGTGGTTGAACTTTTCACATTGCGTTTATCTTTTTATTTTTATTTTCACAGAGTATCACGAACCAAAATATCAATACATATAAAATAAACAATAGAGGGCGAATGTTCGACCATAAATCCAAGATACGACGATTTATCAAAATGCCAAAAGATGCACACACACACCTGTGTAGCTTCAACCTAGTTCTAGTTACAGAATCATCCTTATTGGTAACCTTTACACGGGAAAAAAGACCTTAGTACCTTTTTATAACGTTTCCAATGTATTTTATGGGGCGTTAAAAGGAATTTGGGGCATAAAATTTAACCGTGAACCCCTAGAGATGAGCATCGTCATCATATTTCTGTTTTGACGTCTATTCTCGAGGTAGATCGGTTGAGAAACAAGGTACTTATACAAAGTTTTTTTGTGTTGCATTAGGAGATTATACGGCAGATATTTAGGTCAATATTGTCCGAGGATCACTGTGCTCTGAAGAGTCAGGAACAAAATATATTCAAGACAAAGTGAAATATGTAGGTATCCTACCTTTGAAAGGTCTGGGGAATATGCTGTCCGAAGTAACGTACAATAGTAATGGTTGTAGTAATGTTTCGGATTATTCTCTTAGGAACGATTTTCGTCTAGAAACCGTATCGTGTAATTCCCGAAAGGTTGGAGAACTTATTGCCTACTTGCACGCAGCGTTCTCTGTGTTAAAATAACGATTTTAACATTGAGATGGTATGTTTGTAACACCATACAATTTCTCTCCTTACTTTAGAATTAAATCGCTTTTCAATTTTATTTATTTATTTTATTTTAGGAAGGCTTACAGACTAATAACATTGTATTAACACTAATATGTAACTAAATTGCTAATTACAAGCCTCCACAGAAAAAAAAATACAAAATTAATATACCCTCACACTCACCATGAAGTTATTTCCTCAATTGGTTAATTTCGTTCAATCGACTACGAAATTTAGTTGGACAATAAACGGCTAGGTGGCAGGTGCTTCTTGTACAAAAAGTGGCTCTGCTAAGAGATTCCTAACTGTGCTTGCATTGGTGCAGAAAAGGTCAATGCCGTGCTCGCAAGAGATTTCATTAAAACTACGACTAGCTCTCAGAAAATATGCATTCCGCCGATAATTTGTGTTTGCATAAGGTACATGTAGAAGAGGTCGCTGTCGCAGCCCCAACTGATTAGTGCGCATCCTTAATCTCGAAACAAGTTCAGGACAGTCGATTGAACCATTTGCGATATTACACAAGTAGTCGAGTGGTAGAAAATGGTACCTTCTGCATCGGTGACTGTAGTCAACAGATACTTGTTTTGCCCTGTAATCAAGGTACTTAAAAAAAATTCTCTGAATGCCCTCAATACGAGACTTGTAGATCCCGTATTGAGGGTTCCAGACTTGTGACGCTTACTCAAGGTGGCTGCGTACGAACGAACAATACAAGACTTTGATTGGTTTGAGTGATCGGAAACATGCTGAGGTTCTCATTATGAAACCAAGTGCTCTCGACGCCTTATTTACTATGTTATCCTGATATATGCTGATCGAAAAGTAGTTTGCTGTCTTGTATAACACCAAGATCCCTAATACTATTGACTTTGCCCATGCTTTTATTGTAAAGTTTACATTTGGAGTCTATTATAGACTTCAGCTTGTAACAGTTGTGTATCAGATATGTCTCGGATAATCTTAAGAACCTTCATATCGTCAGCACAAAGTAAAATATATGATGATTCAAAACAATGCCTCACGTCAGCAATAAAAAGAGTAAACAATAAAGACCCCAAAATCGAACCCTGAGGTACTCCAGAGGGGACAGAATACCATCCAGATGTGTACCCCTGAAGCACCACAGCCTGCGTCCTGTTCTCAATATAAGAGGAGAACCAACGATACAAATCTCCATGAATTCCAGCTCTTAATAGCTTCTCCAAGAGCAGTCCATGGTCAATACGATCATAGCATTTACTGTAATCAGTATAAATAACGTCAACGCTGTTCCATACCTTCGGATATAAACTCATGGGACAATATTAAGTTAGATGTAGTGGAACACTTTTTGAGAAAACCATGTTGCTCATCACCGAAGTCACATTTCATAGCAGCATATACTTCAGCAAATACCATGCGTTCGAGGATTTTGGAAAACAGGCATATCTTAGATATTGGTCGATAATAAGAGATATCCGACTTATCACCTTTTTTGAAAACTGGGGTAACGAATGCCGACTTCCATATTTTCGGAACGATGCCTTCCGAAAGTGATCGCCTGAATAAAATACATAGTGGTACAACCAGACTGTCAGCAGAATTCACAATAATCTGGACATATGATCATATGAGGCATATGATCTGGACCGCCAGATTTGGAGAGGTCCAAGGTCTTTAATAACTCTAAAACTCGAGAATGAGACACACCAATCGAGCCAATGCATGACACACTATCTTCAACATCAATGCCACCGGAATTATCGGGCACAGGAACTGGTTCGTGGAAAGTGGAATGGAAATAGGTTGCGAATAAATTACTGATCTCCTCACCTGTACTCGCGGTCCTATCACCATAATGCATTACTTTTGGAAAAGTACCGGAGTTTCGTTTACTCGTAACTTAAGACCAAAAAGATTTTGGGTTCACAATTATCGATGATTAAATTTTTTCCATGTATTTATATATTTAACTTGCGATGATATTTATATTTCTCTCTCAGTACTTTGACCAAAGCCGAATCATACCAAGGCGGATAAGATGATTGTCTAACTGATTTAATTGGGATATACTTATCTCTAAGCTCATACAATTTATTATAAAACTGTTCAACAGCACTATCCAAAGAATTGGCAAGTAAAAACTCATTCCAATTGATTAGGTCGAGTTCAGATTTAATAGCCGCATAGTCACCCTTAGAAAAAACATACTTCGTAGTCAATTTATCAGTCAATTTGTGGATCTCCACAAAATCGGCAGTGATCATTAATGGTCTATGATGCAGTTCCACAGGTAATGCTAAAGGATCGTTACACTCAGTAACATTGACATCCACATTGAGTCTGTACTTCCATTACAACCGCAGGTTTCCCAAACTAATTAATAGAGGGGAATCAATTGAATGAAAATTTAATTAACTTGTTCGGAATGAACACAAGATTTTCAAAGACTAAATAAAATAAAAACCGCACCGCACAGTGTAGAAATAAATTTTACTCATTCGTTCAGTTCCGAACATATTCCATTGTTAAGCAATTGATTCAGTTCAATTGGTTTTTCTTTTATTCTCTGCCAGCGGATGCCGACGTATAAACTTTCGAAGTAGAAGTACTCGTACGAGAAAATAAAGTAGGAAATCTATGAAATATCTTAAGTTGACAGCGGGTTGCCAGTAGCTTTGAGGCGACGAGCGGAACTAAATACACTTACAGAGCTTCATACTATGTTGGTTCGATGGCGACATTACTACCTTACTACAAGAACTAGATGGTGTAGTGGTACAAGCGCTACAGCCGAGGTACCGCAAGAGCTCCTGGATTCGATTCACAGGTCGAGAAAAATGTTATTGAGTTTTCCACCAGAAATTTCTCAGCAGCAGCCCGGAGTCTGGATTTGTGCCCGGTTTAGCCTATGACATGAGACATTAACATAACTGTCGCAATGCGGGTCTACTATATGTACATCTCTGCCTCACCCTTTTTGAATTACAGGCATTGTTATGTTATGTTAAGTTACAACATTAGTAAATGCGTCCATGATTTATGTTTAAAAATTGTCTATATCCTATCATCATACCCTCATTGTCAGAAATCAAGACAGTACGTTGATATTTTTGCTCCATTGTTTTTAATCATCTAAGTCGGAAGAAGTGGATTTTTTCACATCAAAATAATTTATCCAAAGCCAGTGAAGTGACTCGTCAATTTGTGAAAGTTCGACTGCGCTACGGTTAAGTGAACTTGAGATAAGTTAACAAAACTGTGAAAAATACTCTCAACGAGTGGCGTAAGGAACTCGATACCCGTGTTACCACTATATCTGATATCGTTTTAAACATCAGAGGCGAAATTGCTGCCTTTACCCAGGTGACAACCGAAATAAAAAATGATATTGCGACTATACGCTCTGAGCAGTCTCAAATAACTACAGGGATGTCCGAGCTGTATAAAAAGTATGATCAGTTATCAAATGACATAATTGCTGTGCAAAACTCGGTAGAACATGTGTCCGCTGAACAGATCGATCTGAACAAACAATTAAAAAGGCAGGAGAACGATATGAATAACTCAATTAATGATATTTTAGCAAAAATTGACTATCTTGACCAAAATGCCAGACAATGCAACCTGGAGCTATGTAATGTGCCTGAAAGACGTAATGAAAACCTAATAACAATCATGGAAAACATAGGTTCAAAAATTAATAACACCATTAGTACTAGGGATATTGTTGCAATACACCGTGTTCCTCATGCACACCAGCAGAATGACAAACCAAAAAACATTGTCGTAAAACTGTCCTCACGTATACTTCGCGACAATGTACTCAGTGCCTTTCGACTAGCCAAAGGGCTGACCTCCGACCAACTTACCATTTCTGGCACACCTTCACGTATTTACATGCATGAACATCTAACGTTGAAGAGAAAATATTTGTTTCGTGACGTTAAGGAAATTGCCCAAAAGCATAATTATAAATTTGTGTGGGTTAAACATGGGACTATTCTGGTTAGAGAAAAAGAACAATGCAAATCGTTTGCCATTCGATCACACCAGGATCTTGGAAAAATCAGACCTGGTGCTGCTGCCGCGAAGGATAACTAGCGGACTTATTGGCATTGCGTATATATCTTTGTTTATGCTCATTGATTTTTCTTTTTGTATGGCGGACTGGTCGTATTGTTTGGCTGGTGTTCTTGTTGTTTTGATTAATCTCATTGCGGGGTCACTGGTTGGGCGGTGCGATCGGAGGATGCATGTATTTGTGTTGTCAGGAGATTGTATTTGCTATTTTAAATGTGAGTTTTCTGGACGTTTTATGTACTTTTTTAAATGTGTATCATGTTTCTTTTTATTGCGCCTGTTGATGCTGTGCTCTAATAGTTTTTATAACTTAACAATATTTATATTTTTGACTTCATTAAGATCGTTTGATTTCAAAGAGAACATTTTTAAGTATTTTTTTTGTTTTTTGAAATTGTCCGTAATGCTATTTTAATTGGCCCGATAACTGTAATTATTTTAGGTTTCCTTCCTCATGAAAATGGCTGATGAAAAATTAACTATATATTATCAAAATTGTAGGGGGCTCCGCACTAAACTGCATGGTCTATACATGAATATTTTATCGAACTGTTATGACATTATTATACTCACCGAGACTTGGCTCACCTCTGAAATATTAGACTCCGAGTTCATTGATCACAGTTATACTGTATACAGATGCGACCGGGATCGTGAGGCTACAAAAAAAAAGGATGGAGGTGGGACCCTCGTTGCAGTTTTGAAGGGACTAAGGTCCAGTACAGTTGAACCCTTTGTGGCCTTTAAAAAAAGCATTGAACATGTCATCCTACGCTTGCCTAGCGCAACGAGAGGAAAATGTGATATAATATGTTCAGCATATATCCCACCTAAAACACCCGACTGTATTTATGTTGCATACTTAGATTCCCTGCAAACCTTGATGGAGGACAGGAGCGTCCAAAACTTTTATTTACTTGGAGATTATAATCTTTCGGATATTGGATGGCTTGCTGGTAGCAACAACACGGCTGCCACGCAACAAATGTGTGTTGGTAGTTCCCCTGTTTGCAGGCACTTGAGTACTTTTATGTCTGTGCTCAATGCCTATCAGTACAATAATATTGCGAACTCTAGCGGAAAGATTTTGGATTTAGTGATAAGTAATTCCGACTGTTCTGTTTTGATACCCACTGATGTATTGTTAAAACCATATCTCTATCACCCACCGTTGTATATTTTAGTCTCCAGTAAATTGCGTAATAGTTCAATGATGCGAAAGACGGTTCAAAAGCACAATTATTTGAAAGCGAATTATGAATTTATTAATCGCGATTTACTCAATATAAACTGGGAAGATGAACTTCAAAGAAGAAGAACTGCAGAAGACGCGCTGAATACGTTTTATGAAATTGTTTACCAAATTATTAAAGATCATGTTCCTCTAAAGACACTTAGGTCTACCAAATTTCCTTTGTGGTTTTCCCCCTCTTTAATACACATTTTAAAAAATAAATTTAGGGCATGGAATAAATGGAAGACCTATCAAAACATATCTGACTATGAACAGTTTTCACTTTATAGGTCGAGATTCCAAACTGAATCCAAGAACTATTACCGTCTGTACCTAAAGTCAGTAGAAGATAGTATTAAAATAAACACCAAATATTTCTGGACTTATGTTTCTAATCGGCAATCTGGGGCTCCAATCCCTTCAACAATGCACTATAAAATCAATCGTCAACTGATCCCGAGGAGATTTGTAATCTCTTTGCAAACTTTTTCCACTCGGTGTACGAACCCTCCACTCTCGCAAATATTCAAACCCACGACATTGAATATGCTGAGAATTGTTCTCCTGTTGTAAGCCTTGTGCTTAGTACTGGCCAAGTACTTAGTGCCCTCAAATCTTTAGATTGTACTAAAGGACCAGGACCAGACGGTATTCCACCAATTTTCCTTAATAAGTCGGCTCATGCGTTATGTGCACCTTTGCGTATTATTTATAATAAATAACTAATAAATAAATAAGAAATAACTAGATCTTAATCGCTTAGTAGAATATTGTATTAAAAACAAACTACTACTTAGTATTCCCAAATGTTGTTTTATCAGAATTACTAAAAATAAAAACCAATTCAAACACCCCTATGCACTACAAAGTGAAATCTTAGCCAGAGTTAACACAATTCGTGACCTGGGAATACTGCTCGATGATAAATTGCACCTGGACGCACATGTTGATAAAATCTTGAGTCAGGCTTATCGTATGTATGGATTCGTAATAAGATCAGCTACGGAATTCGTCCACCCGAGCACATATTTACATTTGTATCGATCATTAATCCGGTCTCAACTAGAGTATGCGGTGCCGGTGTGGAGTCCCTATTATAATAAATATACTGACTGTGTCGAGCGTGTACAACGTAAGTTCTTGAAAACGATGCATTACCGTTGTTCTAGAAGTCGTATTTATTACCCCTATATCGACTTATTGAAAGAATACAACTTGCTCTCTTTGAAGTCTAGACGTAAATTTCTAGAAACTATGTTTTTATACGATCTGTGTAACAACTCGTACGATTGTGTGGATATTCGTAACAAGTTGTGCTATGTTGTCCCTAGAACCATTCAGGGACGTGAGGTGTGTTCACGACCTGTTTTCGCCGTTACTGCTAGTCGTACGAATGCAGGTTTGCGTTCGCCTTTACGTCGCCTCACAAGCAATTTCAATAAGTATTTCTCTAACTTGGATCTATTTGCCTTATCCGCTGGAAAATTTAGAACTCTATTGCTTGACAGACTCAAAAAATCATGTGAATAATATAAATAATCTGTAATGTTCCTTACTTATGTGTATTTTCTGTACCTATCTATTCTTTGTTTCATGTACTTATCTATTCTGTCCGACTTTTACTTTACCAACATTGTCTTTGTCTTCTTGTGTATCTGTGGAGAGCGTTGTTGGTTGCACATTTGTATAACTACTAATTTTCTACTTCTTTGTAATATATAATGTGTAATTGTTTGTTCTTCCAAATAAATAAAATAAAATATCAATTGTATAGAATAATACATTGCAGCGGAACCTCTGGCTCCTGTTGTTCAGTGCAAAGCGTGGTTATACGTGTAGTATAAACTGGTTTAGGCCACGATCTGTCGAGTCACGTAGTACAATATCTATCGCAGTAAGATTAAATTAAGAAAAAGATGTGGCTAAACTCATGTGTCGGTGACGAAGGACATGTGCGATTGTGAACTGCTCGCCATCTTGTCGGGATGACAAGATGGCGAGCAGTTCTACTATTAAAGGCTAATTTCACTAATGAAACTGAACGCGATCAGCACATCTAAACCGCGTTCAAGAGCTGTCAGTGTAATCAAGGTTGGGGTAATAACACTGACAGCTCTTCGACGCAGTTTAGTGCGTGTAGTAGTATGTGTTCAGTTTCATTGGTGAAATCCATTCTGACAGACCAACATTGCAGTCGCACCCGCGTCTTCCATTTCGCAGCACGCAGCCTTAGGGTGGATTTCACCGCTGAAATTGAACGCGTTCAGCGCATGAACTACGTTTAAGAGCTGTCAGTGTCATTATTTTCTATGGAATTTTGGCACTGACAGCTCTTGAACGCGTTTTAGATGTACTGAACGCGATCAGTTTCATTGGTTAAATCCACACTTAAAAAGTTATTCAGTAAAATTAATTTGCTGTACACCAACTTACCCCAGTATGGTATTTCTAAAGGAGTATCGCAAACCAAGAGTCACATGAAGTGCGCATTTATTAATGTGACTGTGTGTGTGTGTGTGTGAACATGTGTGTTATACATGAATGAGTTGCTAGGTAGGAAACTGGACCGAGGGCTGTCCTGTAATGTTGTTAGGACGAAGAATAATTATTGCAGGAGCTGGATTCGTTACTTATGTAACGTTTTGGTCTTAAGATGGAACATATCTTGCTTGAGATGGTTTGAACACAGTTGAGATGATATAGACACAATAGCATTAAATAAATGGCTTAAAATAGGTAACTTATTTCCGGAAACCGAGGGGTTTATAATCGCAATACAGGATCAAATCATAAATACTTTGTTTACCGTGGAGGTACCTACAGGAAGAGTTTAGCGTTCGTTCGTTAAGCTACTTTTGAATTGTGGTGGCCCTTCCGAAGGCCGCAGGAATCCGCTGGATGCAGGAATCACAGAAATGATCGAAGTGGCGGTGGTTGGGGGAGGCCTATGCGTCCATGCGTCCTAGGCGTCTTTCGGCAGAAATGACTATGATGATGATGACTTTGTGAATGTAGGTCTCTCCTATTCTTTGTGGTCGATGTTTTTTTGCTATAAATCATTAAAGAAACAAGACAAATTAAGTAAAATTAAAAACATATGAAAAAGTAAATCTGTCGAGTTTTAATGTCTCTTTTGGACCGGAAATGTTCAAAGTGACGCCAAAATACAGAAATTCTGAGTCCTGATGATTTCCTGTCCTGTGATTTGAAGACTTTTCCTGGAAAATTCGAATAAACGAAACGATAGAGAATCTGTTTCCAAATTCACTTGTAAACAAACAAAAAATATTCGTGTCAAAACAAACCTTTTTTGCTTTTTTGCATGCCATGGCTCTGTCACAGAATACAGAACAAACCAGAAGGCGAGAACGCAAATTGCACTGAAGCATTAAAACTACATATAAGTAGTGTGGGCAACATTCATTATTCGACTCTTTATATTAAAAAGCAGTTTCTGTTTTATGTTAACTTCTGCTTATGACATAAAGGAGAAAATAATTTAAAATCTCCATATTTTATTTAGGGAAGAGAGGCAGTTGCAGGATTTTTGTTTTGTTTTTGTTACGATGTGGCGCATACATCATAATTCCACTCTTACCAAAATAAGACACACGTCCCTCTGTCTCTCTTCCCACAGCTCATTTTTTTTCTGGTTGGTTCTCTATTCCGTGGGCTAGGTATGCCAGCCCCCAACGAGTTCACACGTCCGCCAGACTATTGCAATTATCTGACGCGTCCCGCCAATCATTTCAATCAGCTTTCAATCATTTTCAAGCCGCCCCTCCCTCGCTAATCCCTTTTGACGGCATTTTTTTCTACTTTTCTTTTCACATTCCGCTGAGTTTACTTTTTTATTTATAATTGCGATTCATTATGGCACTCGTTTCACGACAATTTAAGGGAATAAATTCGAAGTGCGAGATTTTGTGAATCGTTGTCTGACCGAGTGGAATAATGACGGGAAACTTTTAACTTCTGGGTGAAAGGGATTGTTGTTTGAATAAATATTTTAGGTTTTGCACCCTATTTACGTTACACACTATCAATCCCAATGTTTGGAATTCAAAAGATATTGCTTATCCATTGCTTCTTAAGCTCGAGAACTTTGTCTGTTCAACATCGTAAACAACCCAATGAATGTTGTTGAACTGTCAAAATGAAAGCAATTTCTACTGTTAGTGTGTAACGCAATTACCCCGCTGGACATCGCCATTTCATGTTATGTTGAACATACAAGTCTGATTACCACTAAAATGTAAATACATATGTTTAAACAAAGTTGACTTAAAACGTCTTCCCAAACTTTCAAATGTTAAAGAGAAGTACCTATGAGTACCTACATATAATATTCAGCTCTCTCTTTAGCAGAAAGGAGGCTTGATTCCCACATGTGAGAATTTTATGATTATGGTATGCACAGGATAATATATTCTCTTTCTCCCTTACCATCTCTTTATCTTTAATGTTTTTCCCTTAAAAAGCAAAGTCGTTTCATGGATTCTTTTGTCGAACGTCATTCCGGACGGTCGTCTTTGTGCACTTTGTGGTGTCTTGGTCAACATGTGTTTGAGTGGTCTGATTTTAACGGTGTTTCGTTTGTTTGAGGTTTTATTTGTTTGTTGTGTATCAGTTTTAGTTTGTCACACTGTAGACACGGCAAAAGATCAAGAACGCTGCTAATGAGATTTATAAAAACCGGAAACAACTAGAAGCGAGACCTCAGACGAAGGTATTGGAAACAGCAACATTTATCACATCAGAGAGAAAAGAGCCCAAAAAGCAGTTGAACCCCGCCAAAAGATTCAAGAAGCTCGATTTGTTAAACCCAGCTGCGACGGTGTTAAAAGATCCCATAAATAAATATCACCTGTCTCTCCACTACTCCAATGCTTTTGGATGCATATCTGTAACGGCTTGCAATCCTTCCCAATGCTAAGGGCACGTCTTCCCTACCAATTACGGTGCCCCCCGGTCTACTCTTTGATATGCAATGGTCTCTTTAGCACCATGAAACATGAGGCTTCAGGGGCTAGTGCAAAAATTGGGGTTCATTCGATTAATCGAGTCTGGTCAAACCATGCTGAGGTCGGTGCATTTCATTCTTAAAAATCAAAAGGCCTTTCACATAATACATACCCGGATTTCTAAATCGGGGCCACCCCGCAATTTTTTACGTACGCCTGTTTCATGGATCTTTCCAGAGCCTTCGACCTGGTGTCATATGATGTGCTTTGGAGAAAGCTGGGCGACAGGAATGTACCGGAGGTAGTTCTGAAAATCCTGCGGTATTGGTATGCGAATCAGACTAATAGTGTTAAGTGGTCTGGAGCTTTCTCTGAGCCATATGGGTTGGAGTGTGGTGTGAGGCAGGGGGGGTTGACGTCTCCCGGACTCTTCAACCTATATGTCAATGATCTCCTAGAGGAGCTCAGTGGTATGCGTGTCGGCTGCCGAGTTGGTGGTGTTAATATTAACAACATCAGCAACGCGGACGACATGGTACTGCTGGGCCCTACTGAGGGATCTGTCAGAGATATGCTGAAGGTGTGTGAAAGATACGCTGAAGCGCATGGACTTGTCTACAATGTCAAGAAGTGTGAGTACACGGTCTTTAGGGCCGCCGGTAAGTGCCCTGATCATACACCTAATTTCACCCTAAATGGCATGAGCATAACTAAAGTGAACCAATTTAAGTACCTGGGGCACATACTTACCGACGACCTTAGGGATAATGTAGATATCGAGAGGGAACGTAGGGTACTAGCGGTCCGAGGTAATATGTTGGCCCGTAGATTCTCCCGTTGTACCGACCAAGTCAAAATCACCCTATTCAAGGCGTATTGTCAAGGTTTGTATGGGGGGGGGTCTATGGGTCTGCTATGCCAAAAGATCGCTAGATGCCTTGCGCGTCCAATATAATAATGTTTTTAGGATGCTGTTGAGACTGCTCCGGTTCTGTAGTGCATCAGAGATGTTCTCGGAAAACCGAACTGACGGCTTTCACGCAGTCATGCGCGAAAAAGTTGCATCACTGATGTTTCGAACAGGGGTCAGAGTGCTTACTCCCCCATTCTAAGGCATTTTGTGGGGATGATGGTCAATCAGGGTTTACCACCGTGAAGTGATCGCTCTCTGCGCAACCTGCTTCGGACTCAAAAATTGTGACTGTGTGTTTTGTTTTATGTTATCTTATTTTCTAACACTAGTTTTTAAGGATTTTTACTAACAAAATGGACCACATTGTTGTCTGAAATTAATAAATAAAAAAGAAATATAAAAAAAACGTACCCGTTTTTATTTCTTTTAATTTTTGAATGTGTACCTTCTTGAGTGGTTGTTATTTTTGAAATGATGTCGTCGATGATTTTGGTGAACGGTAAAACTCTAATGAGTTTATGTTGGCACCAACTTAATATAATTGAAAGTATGTGAATCAAACTGAATAAAAAAAAGTGCTACGAAGTGTCACTTTGATTTTTGAGAATAAATTAAAATCAAGGCGCCAGGCTGCATCTGCCGTACTCAATAAATTGACTGCTCGTCTGGCGTGGTGTGCGGAAGCGAGATCATGATGAAGAAGCATCACGCTTTAAGACTGCAGTTGAAAAATGTTAATCAAAAACAGGCAAAAAAACTACTTAAGAAATTATAAATTTGATGTTATTGTGATTTGTATCTCAGTATCCTTTGTTGGAAATTCCAATTAGATAAATACGTAAATAATATCTAAAACTATTGTTTTAATTATGAAAATGCTTCTCTGTAAACGATGTTAGAACCTCTAACATCTGCTTGCCCCTCAAAAGAACTCCTACGTACAGTTACCCTTGTGTGGAGCCCATTACTGAGACCCATTTTACTGAGATCCACCTCTGGTAATGGCTGCCATTTTGGTTTTGATTTCATGATTTTCGGTACCGGCGCCACAATAGGTAGTATACTGTTCGTTATTGATGAGATCCGGGACAATAATGTTTCTTCGCAGTCCATGACCAGTTGACTACCATAAGGTACTTAACCAGCTACTGTGTTTCAGCTTCCGTAAGTTTATCCATTCATGAAAATACCCCTCTTAACAAATTGGCTGTGTCCGTGTGATATTCGGATGGACAGACGGACAGGACAAAATGTTATGACTTCCGTTTCTATATGCCATTTGGCTACGGATCCAACAGACAAATTTAGCTTTTTCCTTTTGAAGTCAAAAAGATGCCTCAATAAATCTTATTTTTTTCTTAAAATATTCGGCTGAAGAGAACTGAGTGAGAACTTAAATGAGATGTGACCTCAAGAGTCCAACCAAAAGAAATCCAGAACCAGACTAAATATCCAAAGACCAAGGTCCAGATTTACAGACCTCTAGAACAGTATCTTATCTACCTACGAAAGTAATTGATTTCCGAATTCCGACAATTTATTACAAAAAAATTCCATTGGGTAGTCGCTACGTCCCCGTTCGTTGGGGAGCCATGTAGGCATGGCGTGGGGCATGTGCGGCTGTAGCGCAACTTGCCAATGTGGGTGGATGCAATTGGTATTCAGCAGGAGCGCCACGGCACTGTTCCTCAGTACCGCTTCCTTCACGCCACCCCGGCGGTCTGTCCCCGCCAGGTGAGACCTCCGGTTCCCCGGAGGGGGCCCGGCGGGAGACGACCAGCGACAGAGGTGCCGGCTTAAAGCGCTCGCTGTTGCGGATGTAGACCCCCGTCTGCAGACACTTCCAAGTCGAGCCGGTCGCGCTCCAGACTAAAGAGCCGTTATGTGAGTGTGAGCGGCATTGTGTTGTGTTACACCGCTCATGTCAGCTATTGAGTTGTGAGCCCGCACCGCACATTCAACGCGTGTGTTTATGCGCTTGTGGAGTTGCGTGTGTATGGGGTTTGGTGCACGTCATGCCTATATCAACTTAGTACACGACGCACGCCGGTTGCATGTGATGTGTGTGGAGTATTTTTGTGTGAGTCAGCCACGTGTAAGTGACAGCGGCTTACCCGGGCGTCAGTCCGGTGGGTTGGAGTCGTCAGCGTCCAGCAAAGATCGCGGGGTAGGCGCCTCCTATCAGGTAGGCGCGCCTGCCAGGGTGCTATGTGCTTGACGTGAGGCCAAGCAGATGCGTCGGCACGTGCGAACATGTTTGACGCGAGGCGCCTGCAGTGGTCGTCCAGGCTCTCGATCCTAAGATCCCGCTGGATTACGCTGTTTCTCACGTAGCGAGAGGCAGCGGTGATTTTCCGCAGCGTCAGGTTCTGCTGCGCGCGGAGGAGCTTCTTGTTGATCTCGCTAGTGAGCGCGAGCTGTCGAGCGGTTCGGCATGCGGGCTGTAGCACGCATAGATATCAAGGTCCTCGCCAGCCAATTGCAGCTGGACACCCAGCGCGTAAAAGGTGGTCAATGACGTCAGAGGGAGAGTTTGATGTACGACTCTTCGCTTCACCAGTACCACCAGACCACGGTAGATGTTGGCGAGTGCCGACTTCTCATCCTTCCTGTAGAGCAGGTAACCTGGGAACCTGATTTGGTAGCCTCGACAGGTCGGCGGTGTTGCCGCGAGATGGCAACAGTACCCGCACGCTTGTTCCGTATTTCCGGCTGACCTGAAGGGGCCGCTCGTCGTGGCTTTTGGCGAAAAGCCGACGACGTAGCGGCCAAGGTTGCGGTGCCGCTTGCACACCTCACCTGCGACATCGCAACTGAGGCCACAGCGGGAGAGGAGTGCCGGTATTGCGGTGCGCCGCTCTCCCTACCTTCTGTGGCCATAACGGGGTCGCTACCGTTTGATGGCGGACGCAGTGGGGCCGCAGGGGAAGAGGAGTGACGGTATGTTGTTGGCCGCTCTCCCTATCCTCTGCGGCCAAAAAATGGTATCACCACTGCTCTCAAAACGGTGAAGGAAAACATCGTGAAGAAACCGGCATGTCCTAGAACCAATAAATTCGAAGACGTGTGACATCTACACCGAGAATGCGTAGTGGATTACATAGCCCACTTCCTCTCGAAGAGAAGAGGCCTGTCTTCCAGCAGTGGGTACCATAGGCAGATTAAAGGTTTCACAGAGTCTAGCGTTATTCCTGTCCCTGTCGAACTACGAGTGGAAGATAGAGACTTGAACATGTCCAAGTCAAAGCACGTGTTATGTAACCTTTATAGATTGATCTATCCCCGATTAAATGGTCTTCTTATGTTAATTTCCGAGGCTTTGTCTTAAGATTTAATTTAACCAAATCCACTCAAATAATACCTACACGTCTGAAATAACGATCTTTCTAAAAAGAGAGTCCCAGAGTTTTACGACGCAAACACATTTTTAAAATCTGTTCACAAGGATTAAATCTTTGTGTGAGCCGTGTGGAAAATAATTTAAATTACTTCTTTTTACAACTGTGTTTGTATTCATAACGAGTTCCTTCATAATAAGTTTATGGGCGAATGGCTTTAATGGAGAAAGAATCTATTAAGGTTTTGGGCATGGAGAGACAGGCTTTTGTTGTGTTTGGTATGAAAATGTAAGAGATAAATGGTTATCCTTTTACCCATTTCTAGGCACTTCTTTAGTGTCTTAACAGGTAAAATAAGATCGTAACAATACCAACCATTACAAACACTTTATATTTTATGCAGCGTCATTAACTTTCTACATAATTTTGTCAAACATTATTTGGCATTGGAACAACATTAACAAATAATAGATAGTTATTTAGGCCCGAAGTCAATATCATACTGAAAACGTTTGGTCCTCTACGTGACCAAATGACTACTGATATATATTTAAAGAGATTACATATTCAACTAAACCTAAAGACAGGCCGATTGAGCTTATTAGCACCAATGACCCCCAAAATTCGGCAAACAATGTTAATCAATACTTTGCAAATGTTGGTAAAACGCTAGCTGAAAAAATCATTAAAAATAATCAACAAACGGGACCCATCACCATTAACTCGTGTAGCCATTCTTTCTGTATGCTCCCTACGGATGAAGATGAGGTTAGGACTTTAATAACAGGGTTAAAGAGTGATTGTTCGGTGGGCCTTGATTTGATATCTAGTGACATCTTTAAATCAAATATAGATATTCTAACAATACCTATAACATACGTCTGTAGTTTATCGCTCACAACCGGTATATTTCCGAAGATCTCTAATAAGTCAAGAGTTCACCCGATACATAAGAGTGGTGATAGAGACCAATTTCAATTCTCCCTACCCTATCAAAAATTTCGGAACGCATCATTTAAAAAAGACTTGTTAACTACTTGGAAAATAAAAATCTTCTCTCGCAAGCACAATTTGGTTTCAGAGCCAAGAGCTCCATCGCCGACGCTGTGTCAGAGCTGACAAATTTTATAGTTAACAACATAGATTCAAAGGGAAAAACCAATCGAATATTCTTAGATTTAGCAAAGGCCTTCGATACAGTCTCTGTCCCTATTCTGTTAACAAAACTCGAAAGTCTGGGTATCCGGGATCTTGAATTAAAACTGTTTCAAGATTACCTAACCGACAGAACACAATGTGTTGAAATCGGTAACATAACTAGTGAAGAGGTCCCAGTGACATTTGGAGTTCCACAGGGCAGTATTCTTGGACCGACGCTTTTCCTGGTCTATATAAATGATTTATGCCAGTTAATGTTTCCTGATTCGAAAATTGTTGCGTTTGCTGATGATACGGCTTTACTTTTCAGTGGTAACTCTTGGCATGAAGTTTTTGTCAAGGCACAGAATGGAATGAACACTGTGATCAGTTGGTTAAATAACAATTTACTTACATTAAATGTAGAAAAAACGACCTTCATCACGTTTTCCATACAAACTAATGACACACCAGATCCCTCTTTGAGAATTGTCTCCCATTCGTGCCCAAATGCAAATGACTGAGTTTGTCAGTGTCCCAACCTTAAAAATACTGAAAATACACAGTACTTAGGAGTAATTATTGACAGAAATCTTAAATTTCATGATCGTCATAAATCTTCTATCTGCGAGAGTACGTAGACTTACAGTAATATTTAAAAACCTTAAGAAACACTGCAACTAAATCTATTATAAAAATCGATTTACTTTGCTCTCTGCCAGTCTCAGCTTGAATACTGTATCACCACATGGGGTGGAACATGTAAAACTCATCTCCTAAAAGTTGAGAGAGCACAAAGAGCAATCCTATAGGTTAATTTGTTCCTACCCTTTTATCACCCAACTACTGATCTCTACTCGAAATGGGAGGTACTTACTGTGAGGCAGCTCTTCGTCCTAAAAACGGTTATGAAACAACATGCTCTAACTACTTTTGAACCAGAAAGAATCAGAAACAAACGTCGTAAACATAGTCTGTTCTTCATCGTCATTCAAAACTAAGTTTGCACATCGGTTTTTTTGCTACCAGGGTTCAAATTTATATACCCTTGCCAAAAACCAAATGTAATGTAATATAAAAAATTAAAAAAATGTCCCTAATTGGGAAGCCAAATGTAATAATAAAAAAATAGAAAAATAAGTGAGTTTCTGAGTGTGTGATCTCCTAAAAAAAGGGTATGAAATTAAATTTCGGGCGCCGTGGAGTGACACACTATTTATGGATATGCAGATAAAGTCGGAGAGATTGAACAATTAATCTTAGGATGGGGGCCTGTGGATGTCAATGGTGACTAAAAGTCTCACTACCTTGAACGTTCCCAGTTTATTGTTTACCTTTAACCTAATAATACAATTATACCATTATAAATTTTAGTTGCTATCTCCTCATTGCATATTTTAAGTAATTTTAGATTCACAGCTGAAGGCTGTTTTGCTATGATAGAAAAAATATAAAAAAAAGAAAATAAACTTGAAGGTGAACCCCGAGAGCCGGAAGGTGGTACCTCTCAGGTAATCAGCCCCCGTGGAAGGCCAGTAAAATTCCTCGGTAGATGCTAGGGTGGAATAAGCACCCACAATTGTAGGCTGTGGACAAAAACGGACTCTGAGATGTGGTTTCACTCCGAACTCGGACACACGGGGACGCAACGACCAACGAAAAATTTACCGCTTATTCCAGGTATTTAAAACTCGCGTCTCCCTGTACCGTGAAGATAGCTGGTATAAAAAACCGGAGGGAGGCGATGAGGAAATCTGCGAAAAACTGTAATATGGTCACAAACGAACCGCCATGGTGGAAGGAAATTTTCTCTCGAAAAAGAGTCTAACTTACCAAAAATCCGAACGAAATATAGTCTGGGACCATACCACGGGTCCTTCGGTTTAGGATAATGGTATCTAGGCCGCAAAATCTACTGGATTCATAATGATTCCATTAGGGAAAATCAGGTGACCCCTCACCTTCACCAACAAAGATCGCAAAAGTCACTTGTCAAATTATGACGTCGAAAATGTCATACGAATGTATCACAGATAAAAATACAATTTATAAATCGTTCCGAAATCGACTATAATAATCAATACATGTAACGGTGTAAAAAAAACTCGTTACAGTAAGTCTTTGGTTACGGACTGGTAAAAAAAATTGGATTATCATTTTACAGAAAGTCTACTTCATTCAAATTAAATAAGTACGACATAAGTTTATAACTTGCACGAAAACCCTCCCACGTACACGTCGGCACACTACACCTGACACTCCACACTACACACTGACATTATACACTCTCATAGACACACACATACACACAGATACAGGCGCCGGTTAACTTTTTAAGTTTTTGTTTGTTTCTTTTTAACTTCTACCCCCAAAATTTTACTAACTTAAGTTTTAGTCTTAAATCTCCATAATTATAACGTAAGATACGTATCATTTTTTTTTGTTTAGTTTTGTATTTTTTTAAGTAAAACTTTCTGTTCTTCCGTGGGGTTTGCCTGTATTCAACGATTAAACAAATCACCAGGTCCCCACCTGGTGATTTGTAATACAGGCATTTAACGCCTAACTCAGACACCCAGACAATATGTGAAACCTAGAATAAGTTTGTCACTGTGAGGAGAAATAAACAACGTATTATTATTAGTATTAATAACGTGGGTCAACGGCCCCGTATAATATTGCATGGACTATTTATACTCTGTGACAAGTAGTGACTGAAATCCTCATTTCAGTTTGAGAGAGATAGCCGCTGAACTTTCTGTGTCTCATTAGTCGATCCGCACCATTTTAAGTAATCACTTGGGTATGAAACATGTTGCCGCTCGGCTAGTCCCAAAAGACCAGAATTTTCTCCAAAAACTCAATCGCTTGAGTCGCTGAGGACATGCGAGAACAAGTCAATTCTGTCCCTACATTCATGAAACGCATTGCTACTGGTGACGAGACGTGGCTTTACGAGTTTGACATGCAAACTAGTTAACAAGCTTCGGGGTGGCGCCTTCCAACTGAACCGAAACCGAAAAAACGTTAAAGTCATGTTGACTGTTTTCTTTGACCATCGCGGTGTTGTGCACTCGTAATTATTGCCGAAAGGTCTAACGGTAACTAAAGAATTTATTTTTGAGCGTTATGCGGCGTTAAAGAATGCAAATTGTACGAAAAAGGCCAGATTTGTGGATAGAAAATTCTTGGATTTTGCATCACGATATTGCATGCAAAATTTTGCAATGGAAATGCGAAATTTTGACCAAAAACTCAACAAATACCATAGAGCAAGAACCTTACTCACCAGATATGTCTCCAGCCGTATGTGTATCGTTTCTGAAAGAGCGTTTGAAGGCGATAAAATAAATTTGCATGAAAAACTAACATTTTGTGTATTATTATTGGTCATCTCCCGGTACTTTATTAATAGAGTAGTAATACTGTATCTGTACTGACAATAACATTATTTGTGATCTTATATGTGTAATATGTTTTGTTGCTGCACATTTATACCATATTATGGAACAAAGATTAAAGAAAATAAAAATAAAAAAACTATATTCTTAAGCCTAACTTAAATGTACACGTGACGCACTTTGGATTATCATTCACGCATATAGCATGCACTTCATCAGGTCGTTCGTTGTGTGTTCGTGTTCTTTATTGGGACCCAATTTTGCACGTCAACACCTACCCAAGACTTCCAAACTAACTCATCCTTCATGTGTCATCCATAATGTAGATTTATATCCATGACACAGTGAGGGCAAGGCGTTCGTAATTTGTTTCCGGCTGTAAGACGACACACATGTTGACGTGTGCGTCGGCAGAAGGTGAGCTTAATTAACTCCGTGACTGATGACCAGCCGCCCTTATAATATGTCAGTGTCTACATCAGGTTTTGTCTACATGAGTGTTTAGTCAAATATCAGGTTCCAAAGACGAATATCTATGGAATATTTATGTTAGGTAAAGTATTGGGTAGCAAACTTGACTCTAACCTACCTACGCATATAGATATTAGGAGAGTCAACCAACGTGAATCGCACGCGACATAAAGAAACTGCGTATCGCGCGACCAGCGGTGTCTTTGGATCGCGTCGCGTGTTGCGCCTGTTTGAAGGAACCTTTAGTGTGTAACCTGAATTTAAAAACAGTAATTCCGTCTGCACCAAACTGTGACAGCGTCTATATTCAGAGTTAGACTTGACTCTAAACTAGTTTTAAGTAATGCTTTAGTCTTAAGTGAGGTTCTGTAATACGGGCCTTAGCCGACCGGAGTGCAGACGAGCATAAATATAAAGTACAGAAGGAAGAGACACTACTTCAATAACTGCAAAGTGCATGTTTATTTAATAGAACTTTATTCGTACTGTCGTGGTTTTACCGATCAGAGATAATTTATAGAGGCATATATTCTGGCTCCATCAGAATTGCAAAATCATATACTCACTTTTCACTGTTCCATATTCCACAAAAAATATTTTTACATTTTAGAAGCATTCGCGCACTTAACATGTTTACCATAAAAAAGTATAACATAACATATTCTTTTTCATGAAAAGCTTTCGATATAGGTACGTACGTATTGAATAAAAATCCGTCAAATGGATGTGAAACGCTATTGAGTAACAAAGTGAACAGTAAATAAAATGTTTTTCTTAAAAGTTAAAGTTAACCCAACACTAGCTGGCGTTGTAAATGTCAGTTTGTTTTGTAAACAACACTAATAAAGGTCTATTTAACATTTTCTGAAGCTTTGTTGGCAATGGTATCAAACGATACACTGAACTAAGTAAGTGGTTATTTGTTTGAACCTATTTTAACCAACTTCTTAACCATTTTGAAGCTTGGAGCTGGATTCTGGTCTTTCAAACGGGAACGGTTTCTTAGTTTAGGTAAAATCAGAAGAATTCATTATTTATTAAATTTACTACACACTTAAATTGTACGTACATTTATATTGAAATTACAACTATCTTTCTTTGACAGTTGTGTGAAATGGCTGAAGAGATATGAGGAACAGGGTGTAAAGTTCACTCATACTCTTGGAAAAGGGAGGATCCTCCGACCAGATGGATGTCGTATCTGGTGGGCAACTGCCCCACTATTGATTTAGGGAAGTTGTATATGTGCTAGATGCGCGGTAAACTCTGATTGCGCGATGCAGGATTTGTGTGACGTCAGTGTGATGCCTTGTTCGCATGTAGCGGTGTAGATGCCGCCATATAGCTATATCAAGTCAAAATTTCAGTGTGTCAATGTGATGATAACCCAATAAGTACCTACATAATTTACGTAGTGTGTCAATTTGATGATCATCAAGTATGTACATAATTTTGAAATGCGTTGCCATTTGCACAATCTTCCTTTACATTACGTACTGCCATCTAACCTTGGTCACCGATATACTCTACTATTGTGTTCGTTAATTAGCCAAAAACTAAAACTTATAGTTGCTAAAACAAAAATATCTCTTTCATTGCGAAAATAATAAATTCATTTGTTGATGTGGTTGCCATACCTTTAGGGAAGAGATCTATTGGGACCTGTGTATGGGAACCTGAAGGGAAAACCCCTATTTTAAATTAAACCGTAGGGTTAAATCAATTAGCCCTCTTACTGACCAAGTGAATGTTTGTGACGGCTGACCGCGGCCCCCACGTAGGGAATTATACAATTCATATTACAATATCGCACGCTTTCCGTTCGTTTGTAAATGTTACATGAGGGCCTGCCTCATGTTTATTTTATATTAATAAAAATAGAAAAATAAAATTGTATATTCCACAAGTTTTAATTATTATTTTTGAGCGTATTAACGCACGCTGATATGATGATACGAAAAAAAAACCACTGATTTCGTGGATCTGGCCTAGAGATGGTTTGCCACCATACCAACAAAGCTATTTTTGAATTTGAAAGGTACCACCTCTCGCTATATGAGAGGGCAAGTTTAATAACCCTTTCTTTGGGTGCCATCAACTTATACCTACTGATGTAATTTTTTTTTACTGACAATTGATCAGAATTCCTTTAATTTTTTGACTTCAGCTACGTTCATTACGTGATTTACGTTATTGAGCCGAGGAATTTTCCAAACCTTTGAAGCATTGGATTAGGAATCCTTCAAAAGCTTCAAATTATGACGTACAATTCAATCTTCGTCTTAACATTTAGTCAAAACGTTCGCTTTCCATATTCCGAATCTGCACACTTACAACTACTCATCATTGTTTCCAGAAATATTAAGCTTTTTCTCTGCTGCTCAATTAAAGTAATGTAATGTTGTAGTCACATTATACATACATATAGTAGTAGTAGACACATTATACTACAAAATGAAACTTAAAAGTTACGACAACTACTTACCTTGTCTCATTAGCATGTTACATCAACTAGTAAGTAATTTCAGAGGTGAAAAACATACAGCTCCATCCAACAGGAAAATATACGAGTTTTCCAATCAATTTTACTCGGCCGTAGTATACGAGAATAGTTTGCTATCGGCATAACTAAAAGTTGTTTGTGCCGTAAAGTTGGTCCATGTTAGTGCCGTCATGTTGGCTCACCCGTCGTGAGCTCTGCTGGATGCTGCAAACATGTCAAGGAAATACGGGGGAAAAGTTTGTTGAAATGCGCTCTTTGGTACTTGAGCTCGTTGGACCACCGATTAATATACGAGTACTTAATCAGTTTTGTTTTATATTGCTTCTATTTCTCGTCATAATAACCGAATCATATTTATAATAAGGAAAACACACTGGCTTTAGTCCTGTAATGCAATTAGTGGCACATAAGTCAGGGTTTAGGTACAGTGGGGTTGGCGCAACACATTTTCTTCTTCCAGTCTCCCCTGTCCGCTATCATTCACTGCCATTTGTTTCATATAATTGCTCACACAATCCATTCATTTTTTCTTTCGTCTTCTCTTTACTTCGTCATCCACCCATCTCTTCTATTCACATGCGATTCATCACATGCCCCCATGACAAACGATTCCCTTTCAACTTTTATGTCACAGGCGTCACTTTCAAACGGCCTTTACGGTTACATCGATTTTTTTTCTAATTCGTATACGGGTCTCATTAGTTCACATTATTTAGGAGTAAAATTTTTGAAAAATAGTCAAAATGTCACTTAACGAAAAACTACATTGAAATAGTGAAAATGAAAAAGCAAGATCCCCTCCATTCGACTTTTTATTTTTTATATTGGAAAGAGACGGAGAGGATGAGAGACAGTTTTTAGGGTTTTCGAGGATGCTAAAGACAAAAGAGAGGTCTAAATTAAATCTAAGATGGCGGCTGCGAACATTTTCGAATTTTTCACCATGGTTCATGGTTTTTGAGAGTACTGAAGTCAATAGTGAGGTCAAAGTGAAAATCCAAGAGGGCTGCGTAAATTTGCAAAATTTTCTTTATGGGTATCGTTTTTATGGTTTTCGAGGGTGCTATAGCCGAAAGTGAAGTCAATTCACATTCGGAGTAGAAGAAAAAGCGTAAAGAACTTAGTTCCTGGCGGGGGTGCACCGACCCCACAGGTTTTTTATTTATACGAGTAGTTTTACAAACATAGAAAAAAAACTTACTTGCTTAAAAATATAAAAGAAAATATAAGTGATAGAATATACTAAACAGATATAAAAATAAAATCAAAATGAAAACGAAAAATAAATCGACAAACTTGTAAGCTCGGAGAAAATCATCCTCAACACTGGTTAGTCTAGTTTGCGCGTCGATGCCCCTTACACCACGTATGAGAATAAATACATAACGTGGTAGGAAAACTAGGCAACCAACAAGACTGTCTTGTTCCCCTGACCCACCCAATCGCCTGCTCGCGCTTTTACTTCTTTACTAAAAGCTTTTTTTCTTTTTGCTTGGCGCTTAAGGGTTCTTACGTGATGTTCAATAGCCTTTAGCCCTCCTCACGAGTTGAGCTATCAAATGCAAAAACATGTTTACATAACCGCCGGCTAGTTTCAGAGATTACCAACATACAAAGTAACAAACAAACAAATTTTTCCTCTTTATAGATAATATTATTAATAAAGTATTGATAACAAAAAAAAACTTGGCTAAGGCATTGTAGGCTTAGTTGGACCTATATAAATCATAAATACCAATAAAACCCGAACAATGTCTCGAGGTGTGTCCCTTTTTTTTTCGTGTTTTCTGCTGAAACGAACACAATTCTACCACGTATATATTTCCACAATTCTACCCAGGTAACTGGAGCCACGCAAGACCGACGATTTGGTAAATAGTTTCTTGCGACGATCGCTTGCGGTGACCAACGTTTAGCTAAAATACAGAACTTTTTATTTAGAGAGCGTCAACATTATGACACGTCACGCTGTAGAAATCAACTAAGCATTTAATTTTTTGCTATGGCAATATTGATAATGGTGTCGTTGTCGCCAATTCTGCCAGTGTCAATTAAGAAATGGTGTAGAAGACTACCTATTTTATGTGACTCCTTCAGAGCCCTAGAGCATCATTCTGTATCTGTCAATTGTTTGAAACTTCAAACGCACCTGTCAATTGTTTGAAATAAAACTATTTTTTCATGTTAGCTGCAAATATTAGTAGTGATTTTTGGTGCAAGCCGCCTTTAGTATTAATTTTATTTAATCTTAGCAAATACTACAAAAAAACCCTTTGCAAGATTACGACTTCATTAGCTTATCCTCGAATTTTCAAGAAATCACCTGACTACAAATTCAAGCTTAATAACTCAAATCAGAAGGGTTAATTTATATTTACATTCAAATTCCAAGATAACAAAATTAACCATTAAGTTATATCGTATTCGACACAGAATCCTCACCTCACAAATGCCGCCGACGCACATTTGAAGTAGTGGTTTACTAACATTCTTGAAGCTGTTGTGTCTAGGCAACTAATTAATTCAAAGTACAAAATTAAAGTACTTGTTTTTTTATAATGAAAAAAATTGTAGCACTTAGTTAAGTAGTTTTCAGAGACTTCCAATCTATAATCGATCTAAAGATACTCGTAAGCTCTTCCAAGAAACTTCTCTTTAATTTAAATATGTTTATATCAATTAACCGTCTTCTTCCCCGAAACTCAATGAACTTAAAAGTGTTGGACATAAATCACTTGTGAGGAATCTACCCAGGACTATCCACAAAGACTATAGTCTCCCCAACCCGCATCTTTTAGTCCGCAACCTCTTAGTACGCATTTTAGATAAAGCAATCGTTTTAAAAGCTTCTTTTCATTCCCTTCTTACTGTGCTTTATACATATAATTTTGTAGAAATAGCGGTATTATTCTATGAGGGCCTGTTTAATGTATTTTGTTAGTAACATTAGGTACGACAGAATGATGGTAATAAAAATTTAAATCTTTACAACTATCCATTTGAGCACGTATAATCGAATATGTGTAATATATTTTGGAAAGCGTTTCTCTACCTACTTCTACTTACTACTACTTTTTATACTACCTACGTCTATGTTAAGCTGCACGTTACCTCCTAAGTATGTAAGTGATTTTCTTGTAAGGCCTAAGTGGAGTAGCCCAAGTGACTTGTTTATTACATCGGCACACGCACATGTGCACTTACACTCAAAAACAAAGAATAAAATTACACACTAAGAAAATGAGGACTATGCGGATGCTTATGCTGCCTTATGCTAAAGCGAATCCCCCGCGACTTTTCGCGCTAATATGAATTCCTGTGGCTTGACACAAACAGCGCGAGCGAATTACGAAATGACACATAGTTATTTTCATATTATTAGCTTACCCAAATCCTATACCTTGCATAGCGTCCTACCTTTTTTTATGTTATTTGGTGACAAGCAGCAGCAGTAGTCGTAAACATCCACCGGCAACCACACCCATCAAACCGATACACAGCAGCGCTGCTTGACGGTTGAAATAAATAGGTAGGTACTTCACCGAACGCGCTCCTTCAGAAATGGCTCTACTACATAAGTACTAAAACTAACCCCCGCTGATCAGAATCACAAATAAGTTGCATGTTTCCTTTCAAATTGATTGTTATGTAGAAAGAGTTTTATTGTTCTCCCGCGGTCTGTTTACGACCCTGTGTGAGGCGTTATTGCTTCTTTATCGCGGAATTTTGCCGCGCTTGTTTGTTCGGGTATGTTATTTGTGATATAAAAACTAAAGATATATTTAAGAACGACAAAAAAGAAGAAAGGTTAGAGAATTAAGCTATCGCATCCATTGTAAGTTTACACATTTCGCCAGTTATGTTTAAGTCCGATGTAATAGGGGCGAGCCTATTGCCATCAACCAGGCACAAATCCAGACCCCGGGCTGCTACTGAGAAATTCTAGATAGAAAAACTCAATAACATTTTACCCGACCTGGGAATCGAACCCAGGAGCATGTAGACCTAGACCAACGTGGCAGTCTTAATATATAATTTTTTGCAATAAAAAAAAAATATTGACATAATTTATTTCACAAATTATACCATTCATCATATTCAGAGAATAAATAAATGAGTGATAATAATACACATATTTTACTATTTACTAAAATGGATGTAAAAACAGAAACATTTCCTATCTTGTTATATTGTAATATTAAGTAGTAATTAGAAAAAACGTAATAGCGCTCTTCCTCTCTCCTACATAGTTAAATTACAATTGACCTAAACGTCCACAGTCACAGTTCGTCAATATAAATCGCCCGTGTAATAGGACCATAGAATGAGGCGCTCAGATATCGCTAACATCTGCGGTCTTTGTGCCGAATGCCGAGCGGTTTCAAATCAAAGTACAGTATATTTTATGTGAACGGATGTGTGCTGGTTAAATTGGGTAAAGCGTTAAGTAGTTTTCGACCATAAATTGTGGGGTTAAGACTGATGTTTTGAAAGCATTCGGCAATTGTCGTGTGTATTCTCATGCTGCCAATTCGATGATACTTAAATATAACTTACCTATGTTTCGATGTTCAAGGGTTTACAATAACATTATTTATGTCTTCACTTTCTCAACTTGATCAAACCAAACCTTTACCATCCAATCAATATTGAATTTGACTTTTTATTGTTTACAGATTTTGGATCGAAGTTTTTGCTACTGTCTAATAAAATTGACTCAAATAAGAACCTACATCGCTGGCCTGACTTACAAGTGAGTAGAAATTACTTTATAACAGTTTATTGTTGCAAATATTACGTGTGATGTGTGAATAGCGAATGAGAAGAAGCCATTCCATTTCTTCTTTTAAATGCAGTCTATTGTAAAAGGCATAACATAAGAATACGAAAACGAGCAAACATATAAAATAGTTAAATTTGTAATAAATTGTTCAACCATTGTGTGCTTACATCTAAATCTAGGCATCCTATCTGTTCATAACATGTTCTGCCTGTCTCCGGGGGGGTCCCATGGGCCTGACCAGCAGCAGGGTGAGCATGGCCTACTGTGACATGTCATGAGTCACGCTATTTATCACATTTTGGGTGATAAAAACGTTATGTCTTAAATGCTAGCACGGTGGCGTGAGATAATTCTCTTGACGTGTGACATAACTTCTTGACGTTTAATTGGGACTCTATGTCATAATTGCTAATACGGCCGCAGCCATTTTGTCACAAAGGTCACACTTTGACAGATAGTTGTGAAATATTTATCACATTCGGTCAGAGGTGGTGATAAAAATATATATTAATAAAATTAAAAATATTCCTGCTAATTACTGCACCAAATGGCAGTAAATTATTATAATTATGTTCTTGCCAGAAGGCAAGAGGCCCAAAGCAGGAAAATCTTCCGGAGAAACATTCGGGACTCCTATAACCCGTTCGAGTTGCCAGACTGGGAGTTCCAACGGATTTTCCGCCTGACAAAGCCTATGGTAGTTTATTTGTGTGAAGAACTGCGCATGGACTTGCAGTCTCTAAATACGGTGGATGGTTTGCCCATTCACATAAAAGTAAGTAAATTTTAATACTTACCTATTAGAAAAGCCCATTTATGTATTTCAAACTTATGTAAATATCTACATGTCTAACTTTTCGACTTTTCAGGTTCTCACATGTATACATCACCTGGGCGATGGGAGTTACCAAAGGCCAACAGGGCAAGACCATACTCTATGTCTAGCTCAGACCACAGTTAGCAAATACCTGGCCCAGTTCTTGGTTGCTGTCATAAGAGTGTCAGTTTTCATACTTATATATATTGAACCAAGCATGTGCATACCACATGTGTGTTATTACAATCATACCTATGTCACTAATATACCTACTTTTACAGCTTAATGCCTAAATGGGTATATTTCCCATCAACTGAGCCAGAAAGACAAATAATATCAGCAGAATTCAGAGACAAGTTTGGAGTACCTAATGTAATTGGAGCTATCGACTGCACCCACATTGCCATTTTTCCCCCATCAGGCCTTCAAGGCATTCAATATAAAAATAGAAAGCATTTCTATTCTATGAACACCCAATTGGTATGTAAAGTTTGGGTATTTTTAACTGAGCCCTTCTTGAGTAACTACTATCATTGCAATTGGCTGTTATTACAGATTTGCAATACGGACTGCAGAATTTTGCATGTGAATGCACGGTTTCCAGGAAGGGTGCATGACCAGTTCATTTTCAATAATAGCAACATTAGAAGTGAAATGCGCAGATTATATGAAGAAAGGATTGGCTCGTATTATTTACTGGGTAAGTTAAACAATAATTTTAATTAGGTAACATAATCACATATATTTTAAAAAATAAACTTAGTGTAAGTTAAAAATTTAAGTGTCTTTCATAATTGCTTCATTTCTAAATCATTTCTTTGTCCTTTCTCATTCTACTTCACCGTGTAAACTGAAAAAAAAAACAAATATTATTTTTGATACAGGAGATTCTGGATATGCCCTGGAACCGTGGCTCATGACTCCAGTCTTAGACGCCCCACTAAACAGCCCCAGTGAGAAATACACGCAATGGCACTGTAAAGCGCGAAACTGTGTAGAACGTACTTATGGCTATTTGAAGGGGACATTTAGATCACTGGGCCATGACAGGAATCTACATTACAAGCCAGACAAAGCATCGAAAATAATATATGCATGTGTTACACTGTACAACATAATGCTGCACTACAGGTATTTATTGTTTGCTTCATCCTATGAAAACATAATTATCTAGAAAACTTTTAACCAATTTAATAATAATGTGTTTTGTTTTAGAGTTCCAATGGAAGAGGTTCCTGTTGACCAGCAGGAAGTGGTTCCAGTTAATCCACAGTTGTCTCACAATAATGTATCTGGCAGACAGGCAGGAGCAGCAATGTTGCGTGTGGGACAAGCCAAACGGGAACATATAATAAATACTTATTTTACTTACTCTTCGTTTTTTTAACAGCCTATTATGGTCTCTCATTATGTTATTCCTTTCTTCCATCAAACCACAGAGCCTCTGAAAAGAAAAAAGACAACCCTTTCTTATAAATGCAAAATTGGTAATTAGACTTTCACTTGAAAATAGGCTAAAGCTATTTTTTGCAGGTTTGTAGTTGGAGGGCCATAGTGTCATACATGCTTATTTTTTTCCAGAAAAAAATAACAATAAAATAAATTACATGAGAGGCAATGTATATTAACTTCTAGAATACATTTTCTACTATACAAAAATAAACATATAACATACTTTCAGTAAATTGGTTTGTTCTTGCTGCATGTCTAGAAATGCAACCGGTGGTATGTTTCCCTGGTTTTGGCTGTGTTGGCGTTGCTGGCGAGTTTTATGGGCCGGGGTGGAAGGTGTTGATTGTACGTTTTCAGAGGTATCAGTTGCAGGCTCTAATATATCTTCTATTATAACCTTGAATTTTGGGAATATTTGTATATCTAATAAAGTAATTTAGAATAAATCTATTCAATGGTTGGTACTTACAATATTTTGTTGTGCTGCTGCAGATGGAGAAGTGCGTGGAAGAGCCACTGCAACTGGTATTGCCATTGGAATCTGAAAAGTTTGACTTTGTAAAGTCGATAGTTGAAACTAGCGACTTCAACAAAATCAAACATTTTATGGTAGTAATTCTGAATTACTACCATAAAATGTTATGTATTTAAGAAAGCACATACTCTTCGGCCGATACCAGACTCATTTGGGCCAGTCCCAGTGGAACACTCATGACCAATAGTGCTTAAAATAATATTGTTCATGTCGGATGACAGAGGGACTGGTTTTTCGGGGTTTCCAGTGATGGCATAGGCAGCAGATGCCTCAGCATTTGCATGCCTTGCTTTGCGCTCCAGGTCTGCAAGTAGTCAGTAAAATTTGATTGTAATTAAGTTAACAATAGACTAAACTTCATTCCAAATAACATCACTGAAAAATCTATTACCTAAAATTATTATTTTCTTTATCTTGAACCACAATTGCCAGTAATCAATCTCAACAGAATGTCAAGAAGTTACCTGCTTCCATTGTTCCACGGACTTATCGGGTCCCAGTTCCTTTAAAAGGTCTTTTAATTCCCTCCACTGGGCTTCTATTTTTCGGGAACCCAAAGGCCCGGTGAACTCGCCATTTGCGAATGCCGGGTTCAGGCTCATAAACTCTGTGAGTTTTTTTAATTGAGCGTTCGTGCTTCTGGTTCTATGAAGAGAATTATTACAAAGTTGAATGTAAATTGACAAAACAAGACAACGGATTCGTCAATAGCGTCCGTATTTAAGTACCGCAAAGATTTCTCGAAACTTATTAAGGTTGTGATACTTACTGCTTTTTTCCTTCCATAATTAATTGCAACCGGCACTGAACTATTAAACAATAAAACCGGAACAACAAAGACGGTTAAAATATTTATAAATATTATCTTACGCGCGTGTGTCAAAAATGAATTGGATCCCAACCAAATTAAAAAGTTGTTTAACTTTATGAACTGCACTCATACATACTTAATATTTTGTTTGGTCGCATATTCAGATGGCCATAGACATTTTAACTTTTTAAATTTACTGTGCACATTATGAAGTTAGCAACAAGAAAGGCATATCACGCCTCATTATTATGTCACATGGTAGACCCGTGCTAGCATTTAAGACAACTTGTACGACATGACATAATTTATCACATCTTGTCACAAATATCTTGGGTACGCCCATGCTCGCCCTGCAGGGCGAGCAGGGCCTACTGTGACATGTCATGAGTCACACTATTTATCACATTTTGGGCGATAAAAACGTTATGTCTTAAATGCTAGCACGGTGTCGTGAGATAATTCTCTCGACATGTGACATAACTTCTTGACGTTTAATTGGGACTCTATAAGTCATAATTGCTATTACGGGGGCAGCCATTTTGTCACAAAGGTCACACTTTGACAGATGGTTATGAAAAATTTATCACATTCGGTCAGAGGTGGTGATAAAAAAATAATATTAATAAAATAATATGTTTCTGCTAATTACTGCACCAAATGGCAGTAAATTATTATAATTATGTTCTTGCCAGAAGGCAAGAGGCCCAAATTAGTAAAATCTTCAGTTTTTTAAATTGACCATCGTGCTTCTGGTTCTGTGAAGAGAATTATTACAAAATTAAATGTTAATTGACAAGACAATGGATTCGTCAATAGCGTCGTATATAAGTACTGCAAAGATTTCTCGAAATGTATTAAGGTTTGCTTCCATTATTAATATTGCAACCGGCACTCAATTATCAAACAAGAACAACGGAACAACAAATACCTATATAACTTAAATTACTATTTGACAAAGACGGTTAGAAAAATATTTATATTCTTGGAAAGACGTGACGTGCGTGTGTCAAAAATGAATCAGATCCCAACCAAATTAAAAAGTTGTTTAACTTTATGAACTGCACTCATACATACATATTATTTTGTTTGGTCGCCTATTCAGATGGCCATAGACATTTTAAGTTTTTTAATTTACTGTGTCACATTATGAAGTCAGCAACAAGAAAGGCATGTCGCGCCTCTTGATTATGTCACATAGTTGACCCGTGCTAGCATTTAGGACAAATTGTAAGACATGACATAATTTATCTCATCTTGTCACAAACATCTTGGGTACGCCCATGCTCGCCCCGATGGTGTATCACGTCAATGCGCGTCCCACGTCGTGTCACGTTGGATCGCCGAACTACGTCAGGGGTGTTACATGTTTTTGCATTTTAGGCATAGGAAAAGTCTTGCGAGGACAGTATTGCGTGAGCGCTTGTGTGAATGGATTAACCGTAAAATGTTTACCTCCAAATAAACCTTTCCCAGAATTATATTAAGTGCACTTAGTGGGCACTATTAACATTCTCAAAACTACAAAGTTATAAAGTTTCTGGGACAGACAACCCTATTCCCTTAGCTGACTGATGCTGGGTCCCAGAGGAACACAACTAGTTCAAGTAAATACGTTATTTTAACCTCAATCACTCCGTGGATCTACTTTGTGACTTTTGTGAGGCAGGGAGTTTGCATAGTGCAATTTTCTTTTGAAGAAGGACAGTTAAATAGAGGTAAAAAGTGATGAATATTGGCATCGTTTTCAAAATTTTGTGACAATTTATAATAAACAAGCTTTTACCCGCGACTTTGGCCGCGTGAAAGTTGCTAATATTTCGAGGGAAACGCACTAACGGGATAAAAGTATCATATGTCCCAGCCCAGGTCATGGTGAGTGCAGGATTTCATCTTAATCCGTTCAGCCTTAAAGGTAAGCCGTGAAGAGGTAACAGACGGACAGAATGAGTAACTTTCGCGTTTTAATATTATTACGGATATGGATTTCTGATGTAAGTACACTCCTTTTGTTTATTTGTGTGTGCAACTGTTTCGGAAGCTTATAAACAAAAAAGTTTAATTATCCAAATATGTATTAAACACTCTCTTTAGAAAATATCGTCATCTTCTTTCAATACAGTTAGTGTGTTTGTTTGAACGCTCTAAACTTTGAAAGTACTAGTCGTATTTCAAAAACTATTTTTGCATTTGATAGCTCAATTTTTGAGGAATTTAATATCACGATAGGATATTAGCAGCCGAGCACGAAGAAAAAAAGTAAGAAAACGAAGTAATGCGCGGGCAGGCGATGCGATGCAACGGGGTGAGTCGAGGGAAGAATAAACATCACGCGGATAAAGTCTCGGGCAGAAGCCAATAATTAAAATAAGCGGGAAATACATCCGAAAAGTTCCGAATTTCTATAATATATCCGATCAAACATGTTGTTCTCCTTTATCAAAACATATTTACGTGCGATAAGCTTATCTACTAAACGCACATTGCATATAATTGCTGCTTAGTCTAATTGCTTTAAAGAACGTGACGCACCTTTACATGAATCACGACAAATCTCTTGCATATTGAGATGACAGCGTGACAAGAGAGTGACGTGTGTCACGTCAACTCACTTGCAAATACGTGACATCTACGAACAGGCGTAATTGTATTGGCGTGGCGTTAATGCCTTCGTTTTTTCTAGGTTGGAATTTAGAATTTTATCAAAGCAATACCCTGATATTAACAACAATTTGAGGTTACAGCGTGAAGCGAATGTCAGACAAAAGTCACTAGCAAACCCTTTGTTTTCGTTAAGAACTTTATTAACATACTCAATAATAATTATTAAAACACGCCTTATATCACTAAACGATTAATTTGTTTAGCCAAGCGTGACAAATTACGATTCGATAGAGCTGACAAATAAACACTGATGTTAACAAAACCTTCCGCTCCAACTGTGTTAACATTTTAGAAAGTCAAACAACAAAATACGGCAATAGCACACAGCACAAAGTACACTAAATCACGTCCAAAAGCGAGCAAACAGCGTGGCGCGTGCCACGATATTGATATGTGACGTGTCACGGGAAATCGCTGTAATAATACATGTTTTTATAACATGATGGTAATAAAACTGCTTGCAAAAAAAAATTGGAATTAATGGTTTAACGGATTTCTCGCTGCGAAGAACAAACATGTTGTCAATAAAACAGGTTAAAAACTTTTAGTAAATAATTGATTTTCAACAGTTACGATTAATGCTATAATAGTAGTTTATGAAAGAGTTGCATAATGAGGGGTATTAAAACAAGTGTTTTTTACGATACGAGAGTAGATAATAGTACATTGTGATACAATTGTGCTCTTTTGGTCATTACCCCCGAGGCGATTTTATACGCGCGAGCCGTAGGCGAGCGCGATAAGGGAGCCGAGTGGGTAATGATCAATGCACACGTGTGTCACACGACGTTTTTAAACACACTTGCGAGGAAAAAAACAGACTCGTACTGTTATTATCTTTAATTATTGAAACAATTAGTGAAAGTACAATCCATGTATATACACTATACTTTGAGAAAATTTTAACACTCTGTAGAATTGGATCACAAGGTCAATGTTCAACCGTGAACATCCAAAACCAATTACAGCGTCAGCATCAAGAGCGACATACATTCGTACCACGTGCCGGCAACACCGGCACACAGTCAGCGCTAAGAAGTGACCTACTAAGATCTTCGCTTCATCGGTTCAATACAGACACAACACACATAGATATACGTATCTATGTGTATTAACCAACAAATTTGTATATAATTAAATTAATTATCATAATAAACTAGTCATCAAGCTGGAGTCGAGTTTGATTCACCTTCCGGAACTCCCCTCACTGTGGACAAGACACCTTTAGCCATCGTCGATCCTATGAATCTGTGGGATCGGCAGTGAGATAAACATTTCCTGTGTACATTGCACGACGTACAGAAACCCCTATTCCTACCCAACTTCCGTCTGTTACCGTAGGTCTCATTGTAACAGATTTCCCGCACGTGAAACCAACGTAACCTGCGTTTGGTATGGTTTGTATGGTAGGTAGGGCATTAGGAGAATTAGGGTGCTAGCTTATTTATTAGCTAGACGGCTAGGTTTGTAGTCAGTAGGGTCGTAGGTCCATAGGTACCAGGCAATTGATTAGACATAGCCAACTGTACGCATTTGGAATAACGGCCGTACTAAGCTGTTAGTACCGGTGCGTACAGTCAATGATTCAATGAACTTGAATCTTTGAACATTGAAAAGCGACGCTGCCACGTAGTGCAAATGTCACGACGCTCTGTTACCTTTTCTACTTATAATCAGCCTATAACGTTCCCAATGCTGGGGGACACAGGCCTCCTCTCTATGAGAGGTAGTGAGCCGTAATCCACCACGCGGGCTCAGTGCGGGTTGGTAGACGTCACATGTCTTCGAATTTTTGGTTCTAGGACATGCCGGTTTCCTTACGATGTTTTCCTTCACCGTTTATTAGAGCAGTGGTGATTAAATTATTTACACAAAGTAAAGCGCCTGCTTGGGTTCGATCTCACGACCTACAACTCGTAAGTCGGGACCGTTACCACTGGGCCACCACTGCTTTTCTACTTATTTGCGTAAAATGTAAAAAGGTACACTTCAATGACAGGCTGGAATTCAATTAAGTCCTTCTTTGTACCTTTTTTGGGTGCGAAATGTTTAAATAAATAAATAAATGTTAAGGCGACATAAAGACACCGCCCGGGTCGGTCGATTAGGTCAAGCTACTCTTGCCGCGTTTGGTCCGTGGATGGATCTTTACATACCAAGACTCCTCCGTGCCTCGGGAAGCACGTGAAGCCGTTCGTCCCAGCTGTCATTCGTGGATCTTTGACAATCGTTACGGGTCGTCAGAAGCCTGAAAGTCTGACAACCAATCTTACCAAGGGGTATATATTTATCTATATATATATATATATATATATATCCCGACGTTGTTTTGTTGTTTTTTTTAAACTAGATGTTGGCCGATTCTCAGACCGGAGGAGTTTGGTAACAAACATTGCGACACGAAAATTGTATATATGGGTATATTTAATTCTGCTATTCTTCTATGGACTATACTTGTGGTTTCATTTATTGCATACAAGTGGTACCCACATTGTATATACTAAAATTATAAATTCGGAAGTAACTCTGTCTGTATATTCCCGTTTCACGCCTAAACCACTTCAGAACAGACATCGATACAATTTGGCAAGGAGATAAATGGCATCCTGAGAAGGGCATAGGCTACTTGTCCCGGTAGCACGTTCCTGTGGGATAACTTGCGACATCCGCGCGGACGAAGCCGCGGCAGAAGCTAGTGCATGTATATGTTAAGTTCCCTTTTATGATCTACATCAATGATTTATTGCCAAATGTAGTTACGACCCGTTTGTTAAAGCAATGTGGGGTAAAATCTCAAGGTGAAAGGCGTCTTACTGTACAAAGCGACATAGTACTCTCCCGGCTTAGCTCTAAAGACCCACGTGTACAGTCGACAAAAACGATACGAATGCAGTCAGCTATAAGTTGTCCTGCACGCATATGCCATGACCGGCTTTTGTCGACGGAAGAATAGACAAAATGACAGATTTCTTTTATTCATCCGTCTTTGTCTGCTCTTCCGTCGTTGTTTCTATGGTGGTGATACTTAGGCGCGACAACTATAGTATCTATCTATATCTGCTGTTTAACCTATATTGTGTGACATGGCTCTCAGAGAGTATCGTAGACGAATCAAGCTATTTTCATCAAGTTTTTTTTTTTGCTTTTAACCTTCACACCAAAATCTTTAGCCACGTGTACACATACATGTCCATTCTTTGCTTACCTTGTCGTCACAAAAGACTACAATAAAACATTCATATAGGTAACAACAGAACAAATCCGGAACATGGCTTTTACGGCTCAACCTACTTAACCGGAAGAGGAAATGCTTTGAGGGCTTGGAAGCGGTTTAATTTAAATAATTTGGGACAGGTAGAGAGCCCGTAGCGGGGAATGGTCCATAATTAGGTTTAATAAAAGTGATAGGTTCATCTCTGCGGTTTATTTTATCAGATTTCTTTGTAAAACTTCATAGGAATGAGTTGGGTTTAAGTGCAAATTATTGTTATCTTGCTCTGGGGCACGTTATTGCGATCTTTTGTCTTGAGTAAGCGATTTGTGGTCTCTGTGCGTTGTCTTGGCAGCACTGTGAGGTGCTAAGGGATGCGCAATAATCGGGATGTGTAAAGCTTACTCATCCTCTATAGTAAAGGGAGGTTCCTCCGACCAGACGGGTGTAACGGTCTAGTGGGCAACTGCCCGCCGTTTGACGTCGGGACGTTGTATATATAATGCAAGTTGCGCGGTAAACTCTGCTTGCGCGATGCAGGATTTTGTGATGTGGAATGCGTAGTACGCATGTGGCTTTGTAGATGCCACATCACCCCCCCCCCCCCTCCGGAGACCGGAGGGGAAAAGTCTGCTTGCAAGACGCAGGATTTTGCGTGACGTCAGTGTTGTGCGTAGTTCGCATGTGGCGATGTGTCGATTGTAGATGCTGCCACAACCAGAGTAATTTTTCTACTAACCTGCATGATGTAAGATTCCCTTTTACAGACAATCCTGTACAGGACCTACCGAACGTTTGCCACCATGCATAATCAGCCATGTTCATCATATTATGTTCCCACTGCTGAAACACAGGCCTCCTCTCTGTGAGAGGGAGTGGGCCGTAATCCACCACGCGGGCCCAGTGCGGGTTGGTAGATGTCACATGTATTCGAATTTTTGATTCTAAGACATGCCGGTTTTCTCACTTAGTTTTAATTCACCGTTTTGAGAGCAGTAGTGATGAAATAATGTACACAACGTCAAGCACTCTGGGTTGAACCTACGACCTAAAACTCGTAAGTCGCGGCCGTTACCACGGGGCCACCACTACTCTCGACACGTACCTATGCTACCAATACAATATAAATCGTCTAAAATATCATAACACTCATTTTTTATGTTACCTTCGTCGAAAGCGCAGCTGTCATAGGGAACAAAATCTTCTCAATAGCTGCGTCGCAGAAAATATGCAATATTTTCGAAATAATAGGCCACATTAATCGTAAGTTATCTCCTAAACTACTCTCGAAGGCATTCTATAGCCCCACCATATCTATCATAATTCAAACTGCAATCAAGCACACTCTATTTTAAAGTTTTAATTTTTTCTCTCATAGACAATAGCATCCCTGCAGTAACCACCAGCCAGAAATAAAATTATATATATTTCGCACTTTAAAGAATAACTTAATTAAAATGTGTCTTACTTTGGTGACACTTTTCGTTATGGATTAAACTATTTGTTATGTTTTCTTGATTGCAAACAAAGATATTATCTTTTTTTTAAAGCTGCAAATTTACTGATTAGAGTAACTACATTTTGTTTTGTAGTTTGATGACGGCATTCAATTAACGTTCCAAAGATGGGCCAGGCGATCGGCAGAGTTATTTTAAGTCCATTTATCTTCTACCTAGCACTATTTTTACTTTACTAATTACTCACTAACATCAATATTAACTTCACATTTATGGATCAAACATTTAACTTAAATAAATTAGGCCACGCTTCGTAAAACCAATGAAAACACAGTTCCCTGAAAACTTTTTGAGTAGACACTGAAGATTACACCGTCATGTTGGATTCGGAGCTAAAGCTCAGTAAGTGACCCAAACCACATTAAATTAGTGACGGCATCGGCCAGTGTCTGACCGCACAGTGGAATAGGGCCACATATTAATAAAATAACAGCCTGGCCTCCCTGGTACTGAAAGAAAGAAAAATGTGTTCCCAGAAACCACTGATTATTTATTGGTGTGTTCCACTGATTGGTTATTTCAGATGTTAGAAACCTAATGTGGAATCAAAATTCGGTATTTTTGTGACTGTTTAATAGAATCATAAGTAAGTATAGGTTCTTACCAAATAATCTTATTCTTTTTCTTTTTACCGTGTTGGGAGAAAACGCTGACAGCACTTTAGGCGCGTTTACTTATATTAAACTTGGTCCAGTTGTGATAGATGTGTATTTGTATGACAGCACAGTATCATTATAGTGGAGGGGTTGGAAAGGCTATTTTTAAGTAAATAGACAGTCATTAAACTACCAATTTATATTATGAAAAGTCCCCACTCACCGGAGAACATTCTAAGGAAAGCCTGAAGCTGTGGCGAGACAGTGCTTCCTTACCCAAACCATTCGTTCCACCCGCTGAGGATCTTCCACCTGGACATGAGTTGCCTTGGCTAACCTGGAAGTCTTTAAACAGACTCTGGACCCAGGTTGGCCGAAGCAAGGAAAACCTGTTCAGGTGGAGATTCATAAACGACTCAGCCTTACAGTGTAAATGTGGTGCTGTTCCACAAACTATGGGGCACTTGACATGATGTCCTGCGTGTCCTGTCAGCTGCACGTCACAGGAACTGATGGGCAGAGTCCATTTAGTTTGCCATCGACACGCTAAGGAGATCACGCACCCCTTTAATGTACTCCTTCCAATTAAGTAGGCTATCAACTGTAAGTCGTAGGTATGTTTGGCTATCTACGAGATCTATGGAGCAACACGCGGCTCCGAACGGCCCGCTGCACGTGTAGCTGATCTGTGTGCTACCGTCGTCCTACGGCCTGCTACAAACGCACGCTAACTGCGGCCCTTTGATGGCTTCACCAGCCTCTTTCTGAGCCTGAGCTGGGAGGCCCTCCGGCGTCCCGTGAAACCAAACTCAGTAACCTTTTTCACTTAAAGTGTGATAGTGCTCAGAACAGAGAATCAGTGACATTACCCGCGACTGTAGAAAATATATGAGTGAACCTTGTATAAGTGTATTTTATCTGTAAATACTAAACGGTTTGTTAGCGGCCTGTGCAGCCTACCTGCAAAGCCCAAGCTATTACAGGGCAGTATAATGTATAACGTCAATGTGTACTTATAATGAAGAGATCACTTTAACATGCTTATCTTGTCAATATCTCTTTTGCTACGGGGCGTAGCACACACAGAAACTGAATTCGTTCGTTTTGACCGTTGGCGGAAGGTAAGTGCAGATAGAAAACACGTAGGTTCGTGAGCGTATCGCGCTACGTGAACCCCACGTACGTACGTGCGACTACTCCCGAAGGATCGTATAGTGTCGTGTCGTACGTAACTGGTCCGGACACAAAACCTATTACTATATAACCTCGGGAGAATATTTGATGCTGTACTGTTCTTTATTTATATACTAGCACTTATAATAAAGAAAACATGGATGCTTTACATTTCTTGTTTAAACCGTCTGGTGTTATGAAGTTATGAAATCTATAAATGTTTTATTTTAGATCTTAATGTACCACTTACTCAGAAATAAATTTGATGAACAATATTTTTCGACATTGTAGTTGGTGAAAATTCGGTACTACATCAGCAGACAATAAATGCATGAACTCATATAAAAATAAATACAAAATTAGAAAAAAAAATACTAAAAACATATTCGTCTGACTGACGTTTTCGTCAAGCAATAAACTAAATCACAATGGCAACTTAAAATTACTTAACTCCGAGCCGAGTTTACAAATTCTACATTAATTATTGCGGCCTATTACTGCCGGGATAATGGCGGACGAGACAATGGGGGCCGAAATAGCGGCCGGAACATTGTCTGCCGGAACAATGGCTGGAATGCCTTGTTCGGCCACAGGTGGCGACATCGGGCTTTCGAGGGCGTCGCTGAAGTCGTCGTCACAATTCATTTTAAGTGTCGTGCACACTGGCGTGAAGCCACAGAGCGACTCAGGGGCGCCGCGTGTCGCGCAACGAGCGGTACCTTTGTGTCGCGCTGTGGCGTCACGCCGCCGTTTTGCGGGAGCCATAAGCCGACTAAACACGCAAGTCGGCCTAAATTATGTAGACGATGATGATTTTGGTGCAAGGTGAAGCTCTAAAGAGTTTATTTTGGCACCACCTTAATTGTATAAAATGTACGTGTACTACTGAATAAATAAATACAATATTGCAATAATTTTCCATACAAAATCCCGAGGTAACAACAACTCGGAATCCGATCAGCTTTCACTGTAACAATTTCCTATTGACGGTAAATTCTGCAGAAACTCAATGTGTCGGAAAAACTAACAACTTTCATAACTTCTCAATTCGATAAATCGGGAAAAAAATAGGTAAGTACAACAACAAACTTTTTGCAATCCGATAGAGAAAATCGGAGAGAAAACGTATTTTAGGAAAGTTTAAGACTGGGCACGCCACAATAGCGGCGGTAAGTCCCCTCTTTGAGGAGTGGTTGGAGAGGCGCCACGGCGTCCTCACCTTCCGCCTGACACCAGTCCTCACCGGACACGGTTGTTTCGGGAGGTTCCTGTTTCGCATAAGACGGGAGGAAACGCCCGGGTTTCACCATTGTGTGGATCGCCCGGAGGACACGGTGGAGCATACGGTGGAGGTCTGCCCAGCTTGGGCGGAGCACCGCAGTGTCCTCGCAGAGGCGATCGGCGGCGGCGATCTCTCGCGTCCGGCCCTGGTCCAGGCCATGGTACGGAGCGAGAGGGAATAGAAAGCCGTCACCTACTTCTGCGAAGCAGTAATGCTCGCGAAGGAGGAGGCGGAGCGCGTGAGGGAGAGAGCCTTGTGCCCTCACGCCCCTACTAGCCGCCGCAGGAGACGCCCTAGGCGTCGGGAGTCGCCTGCAGATTCCCGGCCACCGTAGGCGCGGGATTGCGGACAGCGAGCAACGGGTAGCTCACCGTCTGGTAAGGACCAGGCCCGGGTCGACGGCGCGTCCTGTTCCACGCGCGCCTTAAAGAGATGTCGCACAAAGTGACGGGGTCCGATAGGGCCGACGCCTTAGGGTCGCGGGTAATTCTAAAGAGAAAACCGTGGCACAGGCAACTGAAGGAACACGGGTGGGTTTTAGTCAGTAAAAGTCTGACACACCCTCCCGCTCCACCCAGAACGGGAGAAGTCATTTGATGATTTCCCACCCAAATAAAGGAAAGTTTAACACATTAGCAAACTAGCATTAACAAAAATACTGTTAGCTGTTATTACACGAAATGGTTGATCCAGATCAACCATTTTCTAGATCGAGTTTTTTTTAATAGCGGCATCGAGGATCGAACCCACGCATTTTGGTTTACAAAAAAAAAGTAGGGAAATCTTTGGTAAAAAATATATGACGTCAGTTTTACTGGCAGCATTAGGTCTCGAAAGCCAAGGAAACCGGTTTTGTTTGTGTTTAAATATAGAAATCGCTTCGTTATTTCAATATTTTATTAATCAAAAGTTTGTATTTACCTTTCTTCAGACCACTAAACGTATATTAACTTTTCGTTATTGAAGCCCTAAAATTCAAAGTAGGCTTTGAGTTAAGCTAACCCAAGAGCAAATAGTCTATCTTAGGTATACTTACTTCGTTTATCTAATACTATTATTAACTCCTAAGATTGAACGAAATTATGTAACTAAACCTAAAATAACAACACATTAGATTTTCTGCACCTAAATAGTTAGCTTTTACTTATTGTATCGCATCATGTTGCAACATAATTCGTTTACATGGTTAGCACTGGCAAGATTGTGAATCCTGCCAGTGTAAATCACCATTCACATTACACAACCCACAAACAATAAAACTTTTTATTGAATTGGATACCATTCTAATTATATTCCAATTCCATTTCTAAAATACAATTACAAGCTGCCAGAGAGTATCCGTTCATCTGCGCTGCATAATGTTTCACATTTACTCAGTCGGCTTAGCTGAACTTAGCTGCATCATTCGTTAGTCAGCTTTGAGTCACTCGGTACTCCATTAGCGAGAACTAGAGCTGCGCCACTATAAAGCTTAGTTTTCACGCGTTGAGTAAAATCACTTTACTTTGTGTTGCCGCAAAAAACAACGATTATTTTCCTTCTCTGCTAGACGGTTTATTTTTTCTGCCAAAAAATGTGTAGCTGTGTACATATGCTTTGTGGTGCCATTTGCTATTAACGATTTGGAAAGTAGCATGAACAGCGTTCTGTTTATTCATAAAAGTTTGGAAAATTATTTATGGTCCAAAAAACTTTTTAAGAAAAAAATTGTCAACCGAGGAATAACCGTGCGAATTTTCCGAATATCTTGTAAATCATGTGTAATTGTTTTCTTTGATATTTTATGGTTTACCTCCTGCTTTATCATTTTGATAGGAAAGATCGAACTGTTAATAGCTAAAGTTGTAGGTGTTATCAGAATCAGAATTTTATTTCCTATGAATGTAGGTACAGATATAAGATGTTATAACAGGAAGTCATGTCCGCTCAATTACTGACTAATTAACTAAACGACACTACGTAATGAATATTCGTATAGTCAGCCGCACACACAATTAGATGGACATGAATGATGTAAGATAAGCTTTAGGTATATAAGCTAGGTAGAGCTTATTTACCTAAAGCTTATCTGTTAGATATAACCGTTTAAATAATGTTACAAAGCTCCACCGTCGTCTTAATGCATTAAATCAATGTTACTTCAACAAACACGGAAACATTTCTGGTCAGTTTAGGTGCAATATTGTTGAAATAAATTGGAGTTCGATTGAATAACATGGTGTCTATTATTTTGAAATTGGAATCAGTCGTTTGAATACCTAGCTAGAAGTGAAATGATAATTCCTAACTATTTTGATATAAAATAAGAAAATAAGTATAGAAAGAATGTCAAATAAAGTTCTACCTACATTCTCAAAGTGTGTAAGGATATGGTCATAGGAAACACTCAGTAGACGCAAAGACTGGATGGTCAGATATCATAAGATACTGTGAAACTCGGACTAGTCGACCACAAGCAGATTTGTGCACACAAATGCACCTTTAGCTTTAGATACATATGTATTAACCATACTGTTGCATACTCGTACAGTGGTAAAAATGAAACATGCAATAAATATAGGCTTTGGAATGTTCATTAAAATAAGAAGAGTTTAAATGAGTTGAGTTGTTTTTTGTTGTAATGTGAGGCGTAATATCTAGCAGGTACCGATATTTTGTCAAGGAACAAAAAATAAATCCAAAACAACATGGCACATGATAAATCAAAAAAAGATAAATATGCCAAAGAATTGTATTAATAAACTTAGATCTCATAATAATGAACTTATCTCGGATCCAAAATGTATTTAATAATTGATTTATCCAGGCCAATATTATTTCAGTCACAAAAAACATTTGAAATAGGAAGAATTCTATTCATGGCTCATGAATAGAATTCTTCCTATTTCAAATGTTTTTTCAAGTTCGCCAAACCACGTATTTAGGATTACTTTAGCCCTTAAAAATACTCAAAACATTAGCCGAGGAAATTTGGTGCCCTTTAAGTTACATTTTAAATTTGTGATAAACGAAGGTATTTTTCCGGATGCCCTGAAAAAATCGGTAATAAAACCAATGTTCAAAAAACAGGATAGGGAATTAATGGAATACTGCAGGCCGATTTCATTGATACCAATGTTTTCAAAAATAATTGAAAATTACATTTATAAAGAACTCAATTTATATTTGCGAATAATACTCTCTGCAATTAACAAAAAGGATTTAGGAGAAACAAGACAATTAACATGGCTATTTATGACTTTTTGTATACTATTTTGCCAAAGATGGATAAAAACACTCCTTTGTGTGCAATATTTTGTGACACGTCTCAGGCAAACGATTATATGAACATAATATTTTACTTAAAAAGGTTAATGCTTACTGAGTAAAAGGCAATGAACTTGAGCTCTTAAAATCCAACCTACACGACACAATACAAATAACGGAAATAAGCAAAATTAATATAAACACCAAAAGAGAAGAAATCTTTCTTTCGGATGAATGTAACGTTATCTACGGAGTGTCACAAGGAAGTATATTAGGACCACCGCTTTTAACACTTTACATTAATGACTTTGCAAGGGCAATCAAACATCCTATGACACTGTTCGCGGACGACAGTACAATAACGATACCGTGTAATCAAAGAGATTTTTATAAAGAGGACATAAATAAAACATTAAAAGAAACAATAGAATGGTAAGAGAACAATAGTTTAAAAATTAATTTCGATAAAATTGTAATGGGGAAGGCAACTGTCAAATTGGCGCTGACGTAGCTAGTTCCCAATATAAGCTAATAATGCAAGGCGTAAGGTGGTTTTTTTTCTTTTTTGCTAGAATGATTCGTTGTTACGTTCCTAAATACTTGAAAATTGGAGTCTACCATTTCCCGGAAAATACCCTAAACTTAATAGATTGTGGATTAAACCTATTCAAAGAGAGTTATTATAATAAATCAGAGTTCGAGGTTATAACGGAAATATTCTATGTTCTATGTTAGAGGGTTTGGTTTCCACACATGTGGACCATTGTGCGTGGGCCATGGCGGCCGTCGGTTATTATTCCAACCAGCCCACCTCCCTCCAGAAGCCAATCAAAGCTTCTGGTCTGTTGAGAATCTCTGTGTAAGATCCGACTGTCCCGAGGGTTTCTGTCCTAATCTGGGTAACGCCTGTGCACTCAAAGAGCACGTGCGCGACGGTCTCGTCCGACTCCATGCAAGCTCTGCACAGAGGGCTGTCCGTTATGCCTGTTGTGTAAAAGTGTTTATTTAGCGAGCAGTGTCCTGTGATGGTCACCGTCACCAGGCGCATGCCATTTCTGTTCAGGCGTAATAAACGTCTGGTTAGTCTGCCATCTAAGGATGGCAAAGCTTCCTTGGACTGCCTGCAGCCTGGTGTCGAGGTCCACCACCTCTCGGCTTGTGTGTGGGTGGACTCCTGCAGCCACCTGCGTATCTAGTTGAAGGGGATGGGTATGATGGGTTCAGGCCCGCATGCCGAAGTGCTGGATGCTCTTCTGGCTAGTTCGTCGTCGCCACTGTGTCCTTTTATCCATTGCAGTGTCACTGTGTTGCGGTTTGATACCGTTACTCGTTCTAGAGCCTTGTGACATTCTAGTATTATACTTGAGGTAATATATTTTTTCCCCAATGATTGGAGGACTGAGGCGCTGTCGGAGAGTATACGTATATGGGTGTCCGTAACTTTCCTGGTTTCTAAGGCACACGCCGCTTGTATAATGCCCACACACTCCGCCTGATAGACGGTGTTGAACATTCCCAGCGGACTTGATATGTTTATGTTGAGGTCATGTGAAAAGACTCCGACTCCGATTCCAGATCCGGTCTAAGAGCCGTCGGTGAATACTCTCACCTCATTCGGGCTTGAGTAGTCACATTGTTCTTCTGAGAGAACAATGTTGTAGTGCTTTTGGAAGTAGTGTTGCTTCGGGGTTTTGTCGCAGGGTGATGCCAACATTGGCTGTCGTTTGACCGCATCCTCCTATATGCGTGTGTGCCTGACCCTAGAATATTTGCTTAGGGTTCCCGATATATGGAGCGTAAAGGCAGCCAGGGTCGCCTCCTCCCACACGATGAGGTGTAGGGGTGGCAACCCAAGCATTGCCTGTAGGGCAGCAGTGGGTGTAGTTCTCATGCAGCTAGTGATTGCTACACAAGCAAACCGCTGCAGTTTCTCGAGATCTCTTTGGGCTGTGCTCAGGTCTGTCCTAGGCCACCAATTCAACGAGCCGTAGGTGATAATTGGTCGAATGACAGTAGTGTATAGCCAGTAGGTTACCTTGGGGTTAATCCCCCAGTTTCTACCAAGCATTCGCTTGCACTGCCACAGAGATATGCTGGCTTTTGTAGTGATGTAGTTGGTGTGTTTTGCCCAATTCAGCTGTTTGTCCAAAATCTATTTGGTTAGGCCTAGGTATTTGGTTTCGGTTGATAGGCTTAGGGTAGTTCCGATGAATCGTGGTAGTTGTAGTGTCGTCAGTTTCCTCTTTTTTGTAAAGAGGATCAGTTCGGTCTTTGTGGGGTTGGCGGATAGCTGGTGTCTGTAGCACCAGTCCTCTACTATTTTCAAGGCTTGGCGCATAAGGTTGCATAGGGTATTTTCGTGGGTGCCATTTATTATTATGGTTATATCATCGGCATAGCCTACAGTAAAGTAGCCTTTGTCATTGAGTGTTCTGATGAGGCTGTCTACAACCAAGTTCCACAGAAGTGGCGAGAGAACAACCCCCTGCGGGCAGCCCTTCGTCACAATGGCCCTTGTGGTGTCGTTCACTGTTACCTGTACAGCTCTCAGTTTGAGCAAATTAATGATCCACCCGCTCAGGGTCGAGTCTATATTGTGTCTGTCGAGGGCCATGTTGATGCTACCAAACGTGGTTTTGTCAAAGGCGCCCTCGATATCAATGAAGACGGCTAGTGCTGAGCATTTATGGTCCAACGCGCATTCAATCTTGGAAACCACGCTATGTAACGCAGATTCCGTTGATCTGCTTGTGGAGTACGCATGTTGTTGTTTGTGAAGTGGTTTTGCCTGAAGAGGTCCGTCTCGAATATATCTATCACAGAGTCTCTCGAGGGTTTTCAGTAGGAAGGATGTGAGGCTTATGGGCCTATAGGCCTTGGGTTGTGTGTAGTCGGATTTGCCTGGTTTGGGTATGAAAATGACTTTCACTTCGCGCCAATCTAGGGGTATGTGTCCGAGTGCCATACAGGCCCGAAAGGTCTCCACCCAGGCATGGTGTCATTATATCAACCCCCCATTGTAGGAGGGCTGGAAAGATGCCATCCAGCCCGGCGGACTTATAGGGCTGAAAGGTGTTGATGGCCCACTTTATCCGGTCTTCTGTTACTATATTGCGGGCTCTAGACCAGTCTTGATCCGTTGGGGTCCATTCTGGTTCAGCTTCCCACACCTTGTTCTCTAGGAGTTTGCAGTCTGGGAAGTGAGTCTCGAGGAGGATCTTACTGGTTTCATGGTCAGTTAGTGTGTATGAGGTGTCGGGTTTTATCAGCGCGCCGAGGGTTCGGTCCTGATCAGTTGATAGGATTTTCCTTACCCTTGCGGCTTCATTATTGGTTTCGATAGATTCACAGAATTTCCGCCATGCTGTTCTTCTGGCAGTTCTGATTTGCTTTTTGTATATATGTTGGGTCTCTTTGTATGACTCCCAGTCGTCCGGGAGTTTGGTGTTTTTGGCTCTGTTGAATTACTTACGTAATGCATCTCTGAGTTTACTAAGTTCAGCGTTCCACCATGGGTTCCTCTCGCTGTTAGTTTTTGGCGCCCTTAGTTTAGATTTTCAATTCTGGCATACTCCATCGAGTAAATATTGATTTAAAATATTGAGATCACCGAAAATAACGAAATAGTGGAATAAAAGCAAACTTATGAATGAACATGAATTTAATTAATGAATGATCGAGATGTCAAAGAACAATGCCCACTTCCCATACAATTAAAAAACTGATAATGAAATTTTATGTATAGTAGAAAACTACCTGTATGTTTATAAAATAATGTCATATAGTCATTTTTACGATTTAAACGCTACGAAGTCCAAAAAATATTAATGTTACTTTTTAGGTTAGGATTTGCCTTCACCAAATATAAAGAAATAAATGTGCTAGCACGAATTAAGTAACGCTCGAAGTTTAGTCTAAAATACGAATACTTACCTAATAATACAAATCTATGGTCTTAAGCGACTTTTTTACTTTGTGAATTCCTTGAAACCAACTGCCCTTATGTCACTGCTTAGACTCTAGATAATTGTCACTACAAATTATTCTTGTGTAAGTAATGCGATTGTTGCATTGCGCGTCATATATCCCGACCGCGTAATGTAGCATTACACATGACTCGACCAAATTAAGCATGGCACATGACATTCAAACATGACGCATTGACGCACGGGCCGCGGCGCGCTGTTCGTTGTTCGTAAACTTCTCTCGGTAATTTTCGCTGTGTGAGCAAGTGAGAAGGAGCATGCGCCGCCGCCGGTCGGCTGGCTGCGAAATAAGTGAACTAATATAAAAAACCGTTTTGTTGACGCTTTAAGGTTTACGTTTAATTGACACCGCGGACTGCCTATGCCTACGTGATGTTTTAAATCATGACATGACTCGCGCTGTAGTAATGTATGACACTATGACAGTTACGCGTTATGATTTGCCGCGCGCGCCATACGTAATACAATACAAAACAGTAACACGAAACAAATACAAATATTGAGTATTGTGTTATTTTGTATGATTGTGTAATTATTGAATTATTAAGTATGAAGGAAAAACTACTTTATGAATATGATAACAAAAGCAAGTGTGCAATTCGGCGAAGCGAGGGCGCATTGCACATCACAATTTAATGCGGTATCTCATGAAATGTTGTATATCTTCTACAACGCGAGCATTTCATTACAATAGCCATCGCATGTGGCGCGTCATTTCGCGTCATGTTTGGAGTCATGGTGTAATGCAACATTCCTCGGAACGAAATGTAATGTCATATAACATCACTTTAAAACGCACTGTTTTGCGCATGTCTACTACAAATTGAGTGTCAAGCATAACTCACAAACGTAAAAAAAAACCGTTTCAATCATTCTAACTCAATTAATTATTACATGATTATTTAATTTAATAGTAATGTTATTTTTAGTTAATCTGCATTATACAAAGACTAATAAAACATGACAACTGTTTATATAAAACGTAAAATAATGCATGAAACTCGGAAACACAGTTGAATAAAGTCAAGTAGCAGTATGTAAAACGGAACGTCGTAAAAAAGGGAAGTTAAAATGCGTGCAAAATATGCTAATATGTTTACTCTTGACGTAGAATAAGCATAAAGAAATATTTAAAAATCTTTTTTCCCCGCGTCTCTTTTAACATTGTGATCAGCGTAATTAACATACGATTCAATTAGCTGTATTTTAAGATTTAGTTCATTTCAGGTGAAAAATTGGCATTCTTCTTTATTGTATGCCTTAGGGACCTAGCTATGGTGACGCCATCTACAATTAGCTTTGACCGACCTTCCCCGTTATGCATTTTAGCCAGCGCCCATTGACTTTTTCCAATCTTGACATAACATACAATGACATTACAATTGACACAGTTTATACAACTAAGTGTGTAGGACTTACGATAGATCGAAATTTAAATTGGAAGGTGCATACCGCTACATGCACCTTCCTGACTAAAAGGTTAATCAGTAGTGCGTACGCCTTGTATATTCTGTCATGCACTGTGAACAAAGACGCGTTATTGACTGCTTACTATGTGCTAACTGAATCTGTTCTCAGATAAGGTTTTATCTTTTGGGGTAACTCAACTAATAAAGATGTTGCATTTAAAGCACAAAAGAGATGCCTCAGAGCCATGTTTAAGTTGGAAACCAACGATAGCTGTAAGCCCTATTTGATTCGCTATAACATTTTGACATAGGTATTACTTTATTATTCTGGAAACTGTAATGTTTGTTACAAATAATTTTAATTTTATTTTCGCGAATGGCTTATAAATTTCCCACAAACAGGCGTGACCAAAGTCAGCTCTGTCTGCATAGAAGTAGGACGGCACGTATGCACTCAGAGTATTTTTTGCATGGCTTCCATTATTTATAAGTAATAAGTTAACTGATTTAAAGAAACAACTATATGTATTAATGAATTTCTGACATAAACATTTATTTTGACATAGATTTGATGCATTTTAGTGTTCGTATTTTTTTTTTTTTTACTTTTGACATTTATAATTTATTAATGTTTGCAATTGTAATTCATGTAACAGAGTGTTTTGTCTTGAAAGGACAATGCCAGAAACTCTATAGAACTTTGCCCCACTGAAATCAAAAAGTCATTTACAAGCCAAAATGCAGCATCTTAAAGCTTATTTATTACTGTTAACTAAATATTTGCCCTAATGCCTGTAGAACTTGCAGTTTCTGGTAAAATCTGGAAACAATAATGACACTGATTATAGGTTAGGTGCAGTTTATAATTGTTAAAAAGCGATTTAAACAACATCTAGGTTACGCATTATCATAATTATTATAATCGTAATATGAGTTTTTGTTTTACAGGTATTTCAAACTTTTGTTTTGTTGTGTATCATGCGCAATCAGTACCGCAATAGGAAATTCTGGGGTTGAATTCCTTTTATCATTGATTTGTAATCGACAAGTTCTACTGTAAAACAATGTATTATGAAAAGGTCTTTAAATCGTTACAATTATTTTCATTAATTGACATTTCCTGTAAATAGCTGGGGCAGGATCTGACATTGTCATGTATAATTTTAAAATCATTATCATTCATAATCTTTGCAGGTCATACTATGTGGCAAACATGTCTGAAACTTTCTATTTCATATGTTATCCTGCATGCATTTTATTCTTGTATGTGTACACATGTTTGAGCAAATAAATATATCTTATCGTATCTTGTCTTAAACAATATACAACCACAATTTAAACTGGATTTTTCTATTGCAGCGGATCTCTGCGGTGACAACATTTTTTTTTCTAATTCATTTAATCTGTCATAATTTTTTATTTTTTTTATTTGGCATAATCTAGGCACATTTAGTTATTGACGAACACTTCAGTTGCTGAAAAATAAAAACGAAACTGACAAATTTAATGAACTGACGGCTGAGGGAAACTGACCAGTGATACGCGGACACGAATGAACACGGGTGGGTTTTAGTCAGTAAAAGTCTGACACGCGCTCCACCCAGAGCGGGAGAAGTCATTTGATGATTTTAAATAAAATAAAAATACCTGTAATCTAAATATATATAAAAATCAATGCCACTTTTCGTTGTAATTTTATAACACAAGAACGGGCTCACCTCCCCAAACCAAATGTTTAGGCTTTGTTCGGACTATTCAGTAGATGGTTTATGTGAAGTTTGCACAAAATCGGTTCAGCGGTTCTTAATTTATCACATTTTTAGTAAAAAATAATTCAATAATTGGCGGATAATTTTCTTAATGGGGATTTTGCTGACAAATTGTTTTTATTTTTAAATGAGGATTGTGCTGTCAAATTGAAACTTTAAATTTTTGACATTAAAAAAATGTTGTTATGTCATTCATGCAGTCATTTAATTTTGGACGTGCTTCGATTAAAGCAAATTGTCAGAGATAATTATTGCTTTGTGTTTATATTTTTAAATATTGTTGAGTGCAAGCATTCATACAAAAGGTGAGTCTTGAATTGTGCGTGTATTTTTTTAAATTGAATTGTCAAAAGGATTTAAACAAAAAGTTAATTTTGAATTGTTGAAGTGAATTACATGTATGTATGTGTGTTTCTTTATTTGAAAAAACATATTGTGTGCATACGGGTGTTTTATTCTTTTGTAACAAATGGAACTACGTAGATTTAAAAATGAATTATTTAATGACATTTTTATAAACATTGACGTATGCAGTCACCAGTCAGATACACCACTATTATTGTAGCAATTTGTTTTATTCTTTTTTATATGAGGGAAAAATGCTACGAGTCAGACGAGCAAATATTGGTCGACGAACGCGTAATGCAAATGATGTGGCATTACTAAGACGTCACAGACTGCAGATGAACGCGCACAAGCTAATGCATCGCAGCGTGAACGTAATGCACGAAATAGATCTGTTGACCTTATACCTGTACTGAATCTTGCACGGCGCACAAGAATACGTCGTGCTGCTTTGGCTGAAATGATGCGTGCTTCTTTTAATAACAACAGTCAATTGATTATAGTATGTACGGATACATTGGAATGATGGACGCAACATGTCCACATTGTGATGCGGCTAACTTTCCAGGTGAAACGCCCGGCATGTGTTGTGCTAATGGCAAAGTGAGATTGCCAGCATTAGAAACTCCACCCAAACCATTGTAATCATTTATTTTTGGGACATCTCAAACGTCGAAGCAATTTTTGAGTCATATTCAACACAATTCGTCATTTCAAATTACTTATTTTGGTGCTACTAATATTATTAGAGATAATTTTATGCCGACGTTTAAGGTATATGCTTCAACAGACAATCTGAATCATAAAGTATTCGATAGTTTTAAAAATTATGATCCAACATCTACCTAAAATTGCATAAATGTTACAGATTCAGGGCCAGATTTATCATCAAGCTGGTCCGTTATTGCCATACACCGACGCTGATCATAAATTTTTGCAAATTTATTTTATTGGTGATGAAAATCGTGAATTGGGTCAACGTTGTGCAATTGTTTCGAATACAAGTCGAGAAATTATTCGTGAGCTACAAAGGTTTTTCCATCAGCATAACGCATTCGTTCAATTGTTCAAAATTGCTCTCGATCGTATGCCATCTGATAATCACAAAATCGTAATAAGGGCTGATTTAACACCTTTTGGAGAGCATGCAAGGCGATTCAATGCATCGATAATTGATGAGGTTGCAATTATAATTCTTGGTGATCAGTTTCAATCCCGTGATATTGTACTTCATCGCAGAAATGAGCAATTGCAACGTGTTTCGGAACTTCATCGTAGTTACGATGCATTACAATACCCAATATTGCATTGGAAAGGTGACGATGGCTACCATATCACTATACCAATGATTGATCCACGAACAGGTAAATAATTGACCTATTTTTAGTGTATAATTTTTATAATTTTAATTGTATAATTTTCTAAAGTCACATTTTGCACTTATTTTCTATAGGTCTAGATGTACAGAAAAATAGGTAGCAATTAATAAAATATTTTTTTGTTTGAATAAATGAATTTGATGTTCCAATTTTTATTTTTATTATTTCACTTTATGCGTAGCGAAGCACGTACCGGGCCGCTAGTTTTGTATATTTTTTATGTCATTTTGATGCACTATTTTGATTATGCATTACTGCGTATATTTTAAAAAGTAGCACATTTAATTTATCCATGCCAATGCTACTATCTACTCTAAATCTCTTTTAGTTTAAAATATTCGCTGATGCTTTATAGTTCCGAAGAAGAAAAACCTCAGATATCGTCTTCCAACCACGGCTACCAATGCCAACATATCGTGTCGATAATCTTGTGTGTAGTAGATATCTATCGTGCGTATTTCCGATGTGATGGTAAAAATGGGCACCCGCGATCTGTTTCATTCAACAGGAACCGTATCTACCTATCTAAGAAGTTAGAAACTGTTGTCCGAATACACTTGTCAAGGTGAAACATCGCGCCGTCAAAAAAAAACAGTTATCATATTTGCACATTGTTTCTTATTCTTCTTTTTCTGCAAATCACAATTGCTTTGTTTACACTTACGGCACGGGTGAATGCTGAATTATAATAATAAGTAGACAAATTAATAAACGTGATAGTTATAATATATATAATTGACATAAAAAAGTACACATATACAGGGTGACACATAATTTAAGCGTGCAAATAACCTGATACAAAATAAATTATCAATGCTAGGAAAAACCTGTGTTACAGGTGTCATCCATCCGTCCAATACAAATGTTATGTTATTGAATGATTTGTCAAAGAGTGTGTAATAACCGATACTTAGGGCTGATTTAAGCAAAGTCAGATATTATATTTCATATTTCGTCTGTGGAATAAAAAGGACGTTTGTTGAATGAAAAAACCTATGTGGAAAATCTGTCAAAAACTCATTATGAATGCGTAGGACAAGGCACAAACTAAAAGTTCGGTATCTAATGATATGATGCGGCGCCTAGCCATTAAATTAATTTCATGTAGTCAGGCTATTAAATACATAACTAATTCACATTCAAATTCTCCAGACATAGGATCGTGAACTTTGCCACAACTCTAAAGTTATCTTCAAAATGTTCGTCTACGCAAGCACCAACTCGTTTTAGTTCCAACTTAGATATTGAATTTAACATTGCCGACTACTTAAGTTCTTCAAGAACTTACGTAGTCGGTTCGGTTAACTTCAACTATGAAGTATAGAATGTCAGATCTTCGGCTACTATGGAATTTAGGCAAGCAATAAATGATTAATAGCTGTTTCATTAGCGAAAAGGAATTGAGATACTCAATTATGAAGTACCTACGGCTGCCGAGTAGACCGCACTTAACCGCCTTAATGGTATGTGTCAGTCCAATTACGGACATGAACCAATTTTTCGGGTAAAAGTCTCAATTACGCCCCCGGGGCTCAGTTTCTCACCCCATTATAAGGATTCTGTAAAAGATACCGTCAGTCGGTTAATAACAGATGTGAAGGGTCTGTCTACATAATGGTTCCTTCGGCTTTCTTATAATATCTTCACGGCACTAATTACGATAATCTATGAACTTTAGTACACTCTTACAAAGCAACTTCGTTTACCTACCTATCCCCTAAAACAATCACACTGTGCTGCTAAAGATATTACACACTGTTTGGGTAGGTACCTTTCATTATAATCTAATTTTCGGCAGAAATATCCATTTTCAGTATGAAAAAATCAGATAAAAATAAGTAGTACCGGCAAATCAATACTTTCAATTAATTTATTCATAGAAAATCGATAGGTTCAACAACTTGGTGTGAAAATGCAGAAAAATCATGATTTTTTCTTGCGAAAATATAACATAGGGTTGATTGTTAATTATTAACGAATTTGAGTAAAGTACAGTTTCGTGATATTCAAGTTTAAAAGGTTAAATATAATGATGAAAAGATTGACACATCTACCAAATAAGAAATCAGATCTATGGAAAACAAATCTCTTTTTTTTTCGGTCGGACTGTCGAATGAGATTATGTGATCACATCTGATAAAACAGCTAACATCTATAGTTCCAATCTCCGATATTCATCAAAGGTCAAACCGTGCGAAGAGCTCTCGATATGCACTGCTCGACAATAGCGGTGGATCACAAAACTTTCCATTTTCTAGTGGATGCAGATCTCGAGATTGTTAAGGTTACGAGCTTAGTCTCGAGATCGAGAGGGCTCTTATTTTAAGGTCTTTACTAAATGATATATTTTTGTGCAAATTCTTTCAAAAAAACACTCGCATAAAAATACATTGTATTTTAAAACTAGATGAGAAATGCGTGCACAACTGGACCGGTCCACTCAAATCTGAATAGTTCTTTCCTCAAAAGACATCTCAGATCTGCATGGTCCTCATATAGCCTGACCAAGATTATGTCTGGCAGGCCGCATCAATCAGTGCTGACACCTCTTTGAGGCGCGCGTGGAACACGACGCGCCGTCCACCTGGGCCTGGACCTTACCGGACGGCGAGCTACCCATTGCTCGCCGTCATCCGCAAGCCGGTGCCTACGGTGGCCGGGAATCTGAATTACGAATGACGCCGTGGCGCCTCTCCAACCACTTCTGTGGCGTGCGGCGTGCCCAACGTGCAACGTACCCTACAAATTTCAGATGTTGCTGCAGCATCAGTTCAAGGTTACTATGTGCGTTTAATATCATTGAAGTAATAAAATAAGTCAATGATAATACTACTCGATAAGACCTTATTTATTTCTAAGACCTTCTTTATTAATGTAATGTTTTACTTAATTAAATTTTGTATTACTCAAATATTTTGTTTTGTTATTCTAGTTATTTTCTTGGCCTACATTTTATAATTATAATTATAGTTGTACGTAATCAAAGTTTTTCAATTTCAGTTACCTACAATGATAAATCGTCCTAGTTACGTTACGCTCAATTAGAAGGCTTGATGGAATTCTTGGAGCAAAACCCAGGCATAGCTAAAGGTTTTCTTCGGACCGCCCAAGGCAAATTAGAAACGAAGAGGAAATGAGCAAATTTGGTAACAATAACAACTTTAAATTCTGATGGCTAAGGTAATCCAAAATAATGAAGTAGGAATTAATAATCATTCCCGCAAGCGCTCGTGCAAACCGGTTGTTGTCATACACTTACACTTACTAATTAGTTATTTACGCGTGTGAGTGTGCGTACTGTACGTGTTACCGCAACCACGGCTGCGTGGTCCTCGGTCCGCTGCCATAGAGTAGATTGCGAGCCAGAGACTGCAGTCGTCAGCATGACAACATTAGATAGCCCATTTGATCATGATGCTGATGACGTACATGGTGAAATGGGTGGAGACGGATAGGTTATTGATGAAGAATCGCCACCTCCTTGCATCACGTTCCGGAAAGGAGTTTCTCACGGTCACTCGTCCGAATTCCGGCAAGAATTCAAATTATTTCAGGACAATATGCGGGACATGCTGGAGAAGTGGTTCACAAAACAAGATGCTAAGTTCTTTATATTACTGGATGAGTTCGCAGGTGTACAAAAATCTATCGAGTACATAAGCAACAAATATGATGACCTAGAAAAAACTACGCAGGAAGTAAATGGTCACGTTCTAGTGGTCGAAAGAAACATCCAAACCCATGGACGATGTCACGCTGACTTGGAACTAAACGTTGAGCACATGGAACAGAGAGCGCGCCGCTGTAATCTTGAAATTAGCAACCTGCCTGAGAGACGTTGGGAGAACCTAATATCGGTTGTTGAAAACATCGCTAATATTATAAAATGGCCTATATCTGCTCGTGATGTGATCTCAATCCACCGTGTGCCACAAAGGAAACCTAACAATTCACGACCAAAGAACATAATAGTCAAAGGGGAATGCCCACCGTCCATAGACACTTCGTCCTCGAGTGCACACATTTTAAAGTATATGGATAGGATAATATTCAATTTAAACAATTAACTGGACAAGGAATTGGTTTACAAAAATGTTAGGGTTTTTAAGATAAAATAGTTTTTAACCTTGACTAACGTAATTGCTTTACTATCATTGGATATTTAAGTTAGGGTTAAAATTATTGTCGGAATCCATTAAATATGCTTATTTTATGGATAAAATAACATATCCGCAAGAATTAAACTCAGTAAGGAAACCGCAAACAATGAAAGTAGATTTTTGTGATTTGACACTTGACTGTGTCTTGACTTGACAGCCGGTCAGCGTAACTCAATGTTGCCACCTTAGCAACACAAAAAATCTATATCGACTTTTATTCGAATCATAATTCAATCGCTACTGCTGAGCATGAGGTCCTGGGTTCGATTCCCAGGTCGGGCAACTTGTTATTGGGTTTTTCTATCTGGAATTTCTCAGTAGCAGCCCGGAGTCTGGATTTGTGCCCGGTTGATGGCAATAGGCTCGCCCCCTATTACATGGGACTTAAAAACATAACTGGCGAAATGTGGGTGTACTATAGGTACACCTCTGCCAAACCCTTCGGGGATACAAGGCGTGATGTTATGTTATTTTATGTTAATCACTACTAAAACCCCTCTGAAGATAAGTACGTTTTTGTCATATTTGATCTTTATTGTGCTAAACATGAATTGAATTATTATTAAAATGTGTGGTAGCGTTTTTGTTATAATCCTATGTATTAATTATTATAATATCAACTATTAAATAGTTTGTCCATTTAATATCAAAAGTAAAAACATAACACCGTATATGTTATAACAGATCGTATAACAAGCATTACGGATGTGTTTTTTTTTTAATCCATGAAAACATGATCGATTATTTCGTGAACGAAATTAATAAGTATTGGCAACACTGCTGCTTTATCCACAACCATGAATGTCATTTATCGTTTCAGTACTTTTTATTATTGCAAAAATGTTGCAAACTTGTTCGGATAAATGAATAACTTGTTAAATAAATAGAAATTACGACGTTTTTTTTACTTATACGTAAGTTATTGTGCCTTTAGGGCCGAAAACGGGCATCCCCCTTTGCAACCCAAATAATTAGGGACAACTTTGTATCAGCTGTGCGGCTCAACAAGGGCATCACGTCGGAGCAGATAAACATACAGGGATCACCGCAGACAATTTATATAAATGAACACTTGACATTGCAAAACAAGATATTATTTCGTCAAGCCAAGGAAAAAGCCAAAGAAATTGGATACAAGTTCGTTTGGATCAAGCACGGCGTTATACTTGTTAGGGCTGACGTCCCCACCGCTGCGATCGCCATTCGCTCGGAAAAGTATATTACCAAACTTACACCCTGTGTCTCGGGAAACTAATTTTTTAATATTTTGTGTGTGTATATTGTGTGCAAAAAATCTCATTGAAGTTATCGTAAGTAACGCAAATTTTATTATGTTCTATGCAATACTTAATGTTCTGCGTGTAGACTCTGGTTCCTGCATTACTCTGTGGACCGACAAGGTATGCGACTCATCCTTTGTCTTTTTTTTACGTCGACCGCCATAATAATTTGTATGTTTGGTTTTCCATTAAATATTAAATATCTGGTTTTAAAATTAATAATACAACGTAATAATATTAACAGGAAATATAATAATAGTAATACCTAAACAGCAAATTGAGCATAGATCTATCTTTTGTGATGCGTCTGATCATATAAATCTAAAATTATCTTCAATACTATAAAAACAAAACCAAAAAGAAGCATACTGCTTTGAAGCATACTGCTGAGTCAATGAGTGTGGCTTTCTTTCATCTATTTAACCGTAGTCTTAGGGAGGGTATTGTGCCACTATCGTGGAAAACTGCCAATATAACGCCTGTATACAAAGGCGGCGCAAAAAATGATGTTACCTACTATCGTCCAATATCATTGTTGTCTACAATGTCAAAAGTCTTGGAGCGGCTAGTTCATAATGTAATTTACCCCGTCTTGCATAATAATATTATCCCTGAACAGCATGGTTTTGTTCGAAATCGCTCCACAGTTAGTAACCTAATTTTATATTCTAACATTTTTTTTGAGAATATGGACAATCAACTGCAAATTGACGCAGTCTACACGGATTTCTGCAAGGCTTTTGACAAGGTGGACCATACCATGCTTTTACAAAAAATCCAATTTAAAGGTATTCATGGGAATTTGCTTCGTTGGCTTACGTCTTATGTAAAAAATAGAACTCCGAAGGTTGTGGTCAATGGATTCTCTTTAGATGTGATCAGCGTGAAACCTGGTGTTCCACAGGGGTCGATACTGGGTCCATTACTTTTTATCCTATTCATAAATGACATGTTTATACACGCATGTTTTAAAAATTGTGGTTTCGTCCTATATGCTGACGATCTTAAAGTATTTCATAAAATAAGAACCGTTGAAGACTTGTGTTGTGTTAAATTGCAAGAGGATCTTGACCGTTTTAGTGCCTACTGTCTGACCAATAAACTACATCTAAGTTAATCCAAATGTAAGTATATCTCTTTTACCAAAATAATTAATACCGTTCAATTCTCTTACTCGCTTTGTAGCACTCCTCTGGAAAAAGTTTTCCTAATAAAAGATTTAGGTGTAACTCTTTGATTCAAAGTTACACTTTGATGCACACGTTGATCACATCACTGCCAAAGGGTTTCAATTATATGGGTTTGTAAGGCGGACCTGCCACCTATTTAAGAAGACATCAACATTCTTATTATTGTAAAATCACTTATTAGATCTCAACTTGAATATACCACTTGTGTTTGGAACCCCATTTACAATAAATGTAGTGACCAATTGGAATTAGTGCAACGTAAATATCTTAGCTTTCTTAACTATAAATTGTTAAAGAGGTGGTCATCGTATCACACTCTTCTAGATGATTTTTCCCTGTCAACTCTTAAAGTAAGGAGAGTGTTTCTTGATCAATCGTCCCTATAGAAGATTTGTCACAATTCATTTGATTGTAATAACCTAATAAACCAAATATATCTTCGTATACCTAGTCGTTCCCAACGTATTCGTGACACTTACACTCATAGTCTATTCGCACCGAAGAGTTGCAGAACCAACGCAGGAGAACAAGCTCCTCTACGTCGACTAATGAAAAGTTACAACGATAATTTTGCTGATATTGACATATTTGCATTGACACTTGCACAATTTAAAAATCCTTGTTAAAGACCTCATAGTTATTACCAGAAGTATTTCTTAAATTCTCACATCTAGTTTTGTTATCGTACACGTTATTATTTCACAATATTCAATAGTTATTCTACGATATACGATTGTTTGCTAAGTTTGCTTGGACAGTATTTAAACTGTGGTATTAATTTGTGGATAACGATGCTGGTTGCGTGATTACTTATCTCCTTTGTTAAAATATCTGTACTTAAATATTATGCAATATTTCGCAATTGTTTGTTACCCTGAATAAATAAAAATAAAATTATATACCTACCGCAATTTCATTAAACTTATTGCATGTTTTTAGTATTGGGCTGAGAAGAAATGGGGTCTAAAGAAGCAGCGCGCCGAACCCGCAGCTTCAATTTGGCGCATTGGTGGTGGGACAGCAGACAACTTGCCAGCATTGTCTGCCTTAGACAATATATTGGTGGCGGTTTTGGGTGGACAAGAGTTTGCAACTGGAGATTCAAGAGTTACAGTTAATCCATTTTCTCAATCAGTAATATATTTTAATAGTTTCATTTTTATCATAAGTACCTGTGATATTTATTTTCTACAATATATTTTATTTATCTAACATAATCATTTCAATAATTCACATAAGACCTACTGAGTCACCAGTTGTGGTAGAGGAATCATACTTTGCACCGGTACAAGAAGACTCTGAAATGCATGACATACAAATATCTCCTATTCCTGGCACGTCACACAATGACGCAATACCAGCATCATCCACAAGTAAGTCTTTATTCGTTTTGTTTAGGAATGTTAAACCATTTTAATAAGCCATCCATCAGTCATACAGCCCAACATAAGTGTGTAACATTGAAGTGTTTTGGACCACATAATCAATTTTGGGCTTCAGCAAAAAAAAACTTCACTATTATTAATTGACTTGTTTTAAACTAGGGTTTGGTCAAATGCCGATTTTACATTATGATTTATTGAAATTTCTATACCTGCGCCTCCCACGCCACTTCAGAGTACCATACCACGACGACCCCGCCTCACAGTGGGTCGAAACTATGATTTTAGTGACTTAGGGCTCAACTTTGCTTTTTCACTTTTTTTTTTATGCGGATGGGTAGAGCTCATTAACCTCAATAATAATTGTTCTGATGTATTATTTCCTAAACTTTATACTTTGGGTAGAAAAATGTGTTTTGTTATTTTTTTGTATGGAGCGGCTCAAATAAACTTAAATTCCTGCTAAGTAGCGTGTGATCCCGCGTTGAAACTTTATTTTTCATATACCTTGTCTGGTCTATTATCATTTGATGCTATAAACAAATGCATAAAGTTGCAACTCTGCCAAATAAATGGATCGAAAAAAATGAAAAAATACATAGAATAAAAAGCTTCATTTTTTACTTTCGTAAGTTATTTTAAGTTAAATTTGATATGGAATAGTAAGTAAAAGCACGTAATAATACACATAATTACTTAGCAACTAACAACAATACATTTAAAAGGTCCCTAATTAGCTTAAATTTACTAATACTACATATATTAGTAAATTTAAGCTAATTAGGGACCTTTATTTAAAAATGTGGATATGAAATCAATTAATTTCTATTTGTGTGTTTAATTACTGTAATTAGCTTAACCTTTTACCTTATAAAATAACAATGTTTTTCACTTTTAGTCATTACTGTAATATTAATTAGGATAATTAGTTAATGAGGGTAGTAGAAAAATTAGTAAACATTGTTTGTCACTGGATTCTGGAAGTATAAAATGACCATAATTTATTATATACTAACTAGTGTTCGTTTATTCGTACTACTACTAACATCTCGTGATTCTGATCGTCCCTTTTTCGTTATAATGGATAATTTAGTTAACAATTTAGATTTATTTATGATTTTAAGAGAGCAGGTCAAGTCACTGTCGGATAGTCAAAAATTCTTTCAATTCCTACAACATAAAATAAACGTGACCGAAGAGAACAGTGTTGAGCTCCAAAAATTCTGTACGCGCTTTTGTTCAAATATAAGTGCAAGATGGGAACGAAGTAGTCGCACGTTAGCACAGTTTGTAAGAAAAAATGGTGATTGGTTGGAACGTGCAATAAACTGGCCCGAAGGAATGATACCTGAAGCTGTGAACACTGAACAGGAAAGGCTCGAGATTTGTAATACTGAAGATGTCGAAAATCTACCACCATCTACTACAGAAGCTTCGACATCTACATTTACACCTCGAAAACCTTTCGAGGAATTGGGCTCCAGGCAAAAACGACGACGCGTTGATCAAATTAACCAATCGCTTTCGTTATCCCCGGATGAACTTAAAGCTACTACAATTGCTAGTTTAAGAAACACCGGAAATGAGGATGTAGGAAAAATTATGAACCATTTACTAAATCACCCCGAAGATCTAGAAAAAGTTAAAGAGTGTTTAAGTACAAGTAAACCGAAAAGTAGTACATATTCACCCGATAAGGCACTGTCTTTATTAGTTTCACTTAAATTAAGTAAGTGGCAGTATAGCAAGTGAAAATAGGTCTGATTTATACCCTTCTTATTATAAAATAAAACAAGCGAAGGCAAAATGTTATCCAGGGAAAGAAGACATAATTATAACTGAAGAAGGAGCTGCTATTAAACTGCAAGCTTTACTCAACTTGACGGTATCTAGGCTTTTAGAAGTGATTACTTTAGATTTGGATTCGCCAACTGAGTTACTGCTAATAAGCAAATGGGGTTTTGATGGAGCCTCAGGTCAAAGTAATTATAAACAAAAGACTGAAGCAGAGTTTGATGACTCAACTATCTTCATGGCCAGTCTAGTTCCTATAAGGCTTCAACAATGTGATGGAACAATTGTTTGGGAAAACGATCGACCCTCATCAACTTTCTATTGCCGTCCGATAATGTTCAAATTTACCAAAGAAACGCAGTCAACAGTGGTAACTATAAAAGCTAGCGTAACCGAAGAAATAGAAACACTTCAGCCAATCAAGTTCAATCAAGTTGAAGTTAAGCATCAATTGCACTTGACGATGATAGACGGCAAAATATCGTCATATTTGTCAGACACATCTTCAGCTGTCTGTGATATCTGCAAAGCAAAACCGTCAGAGATGAACAATTTAGAGTCACTTGCTCAAAAAGAGAACAACGAAGAAGTGTTCCAGTATGGAATGTCATCTTTACATGCCTGGATAAGAAGCATGGAGTGCTTACTTCATATCGGTAAATATAATTTTATTAGTTCATAATTTTTTTCACGTTATATAGTTACTTGTGAGATTTTTATTTAAGTGATATTTCTTTTTGTTTGCAGCTTATCGTTTGGACTTCAAAAAATGGAGTTGCAGGGGCGATGACAAAGAAAAAATGTCACTCAGAAAGAGCGCTATACAGCAAGCGTTTAAGAAAGAATGCGGTTTACTTATTGACGTAGTCAAGCAAGGAGTAGGCACAACCAATGATGGCAATACTGCCAGAAGATTTTTTAGGGATGCAGAAACAACAGCTCGCATAACAGGAATAGATAAAGATTTAATAGAAAGGTTTCATGTGATTCTTCAGACGGTTGCATCTGGAGAGAGCGTGGATCTTTCTAAGTTTTCCGAATTTTGTAGAGATACTGCACAATTGTACGTTCACTTATATCCCTGGTATTATATGCCTTCCAGTATACATAAATTGTTAGTACATGGGAGTGATATAATTAAGCACTTTGGTGCCATACCTATAGGTAAACTGTCGGAAGAGGCAGCGGAAGCTCGTAATAAAGATTTCCGGAAATATAGAGAGAGTCATTCTAGAAAGGTAAGTAGAACGGCGACAAATGAGGATATTATACACAATCTTCTTTTGTCTTCTGATCCAAAGATCACAAGTCTAAGACCTCGAATGGTGAAACAAAATATAATGGTTCTCTCTCCAAAAGTCAAAGAGCTTCTGCTGATTTTTCCCACAGAATCCGATATAGATTTTATTGATGTAGATAATTTACAAGATAGTCATAGCGATAGTGAATAAGATTTTTTGGTAGTTTGTAAGTTTCTTGTTTTTTTTATTAGTTTATAAATGTCAAACTCATAATTGAAAGGAAATAGTAATGTTTGATGTTGTTTATAGTTAGTTTTTAGTTTGCTTGTGTTAGTTGTAGTAATGTTAGTTTACCTTTACTAATTTGTATTATTATGTACCTATCTTTACTCACTATTCAGTATTAAATCTAACTTAAAATAACATTTCATAAACATGTTAAAGTCATTAAAACAAAGAAATTGAAATTCATAGATCCCTAATTAGCTTAAATTTACTACTACTACATATATTAGTAAATTTAAGCTAATTAGGGACCTTTTAAATGTATTATGATTAGTGTGATTAGCTTTAAATTTACTAATACTACATATATTAGTAAATTTAAGCTAATTAGGGACCTTTTAAATGTATTATGATTAGTGTGATTAGCTTTTAATTTACTAATACTACATATATTAGTAAATTTAAGCTAATTAGGGACCTTTTAAATGTATTGTTGTTAGTTGTTAAGTAACTATGTGTATTATTACGTGCTTTTACTTACTATTCCATATCAAATTTAACTTAAAAGAACTTACGAAAGTAAAAAATGTAGCTTTTTATTCTATATATTTTTTCATTTTTTTCGATCCATTTATTTGGCAGAGTTGCAACTTTATGCACACGTTAATAGCATCAAATGATAATAGACTAGACAAGGTATATGAAAAATAAAGTTTCAACGCGGGATCACACGCTACTTAGCAGGAATTTAAGGTTATTTGATCCGCTCCATACAAAAAAATAACAAAACACATTTTTCTACCCAAAGTATAAAGTTTAGGAAAAAATACATCAGAACAATTATTGTTGAGGTTAATGAGCTCTATCCATCCACATGAGGAAAAAAGTAAAAAAGCAAAGTTGAGCCCTAAGTCACTAAAATCATAGTTTCGACCCACTGTGCGCCTGCGCCGTTCTTTAACTCCGAGGCCGGTGGATGGAAATATGGAACAGTTTGCTATTATCGAAGCGCGGCGGGTTGAAGCGGAATTGACTACAGCGCAACTTCCGATACTGCCAAAGCAGTATCGCAAGTGCTTTGATGTCTATTGCTAATGCAATTTCGGATGTAATTAGAAATGTGCCAAATCCTTAACCAATTTGGCATTTTTTTGCCACCTATTATTTAAAATGCTTAAGCGATGAATGTCAAAGCTTTATTTAAAAAACCACTTAAAACGCAAAACAATTTCTAAAAAGTTACACTTTACAAAGTTATGCAATACACAGCTGTCAAAATAAACTCAAGAGTAGCGTCCAACGCCCGATCCCGATTCCACTTAGTTCCTCAAATGGACACTCAATTTCAAAACAATTTGGCGCCAGCGTCGAACTCAAGAGTACGAAACGTCAAAACTCCAATGTCGATCGATCGGAATTGAATTCAAGAGTAAGCACCCTGTGGACGCTGCTCACATCCCATCATCAACTAAAAAAGAGCTGATAATCTTCAAAAGGCTGAACAGATTTTCTTAAATCATAGCTAAGAACACTTTCGATTAAGTCACCTTTGAACGAAACAAAATAAAACAAAATCGGTCCATTCGTTTAGGAGCTACGAGTCCACAAAAAGGCACACAGGCAAACACGTCAAACTTATAATATCTTGCTAACGCTATTATGAGCCATTGTGGAAAATGGAATGCAATAACAGTCAAAAATACAGTAAAAAAAAAGAAAAAAAAACCGTTTTAAAATAATGCAATTTAGTTTCTCTTTCATGCTACGTTCTCTTAACCCTCTTCCGCTTTCAAAATGTTCAATCACAATCCAAAGGATTCCGCCTAGACTTTCTCGCGGAAACTTTATTCACTAGAATCTCTAATTAAACTTTTTGCGGTTAGCGTTGACTTCGAGCCCCGTTCTGGGCCAACATCTTTGTACCTAGGAAAACTTATCATTAGGTACACACCTCACTTTACTAACATAGTTTGTACCTATACAAATGAAGTTCTGCAGAACTGAAAACTTGGTTACTTTGTTTTCAGATGCGAAGAATACTCCTACTTACAACTTCTCCATTGATACGTTGGGTATCGTGACCATAGAATATTCCGAACAGATTATTTATTTACTGTTATTTTCCGGATGAGAGTCTGTAGCCGAGGATCGAATTAAATCGCGTACGATTCGGGTTGCCTATGTCCAGCAGTGGGCTTTTGTAGGCTGATTATGATGATAACCGGTAGCCCAACTTCTAAGAATGGAAGTAGGTAGGTACCTCGGTTAGACTCTAGCCGAACAAAAACGTACCGCAATAATCAAACAAACAAACCATTGAAACCTTAGAGCTAATACCGTCAGAGATAAATAAATAAATAAACTTACCTGCATTTGTTAATTTACGTGGGTCACGCCGCGCCGGGTCCGATAATACTCTACGTGACGATTGCTTCCGCCTTCCGAGGCCTCACCATAATCGACACAGATGAAAAAATATGGCGGCAATACCTGGTCAATGTGCGTAAAAGGAGGTTCTATGGATATGAACGGTTTCACCAGAATATTCTATTTTCATAAAGCTGTTGAGTGCCAGTAGTGCATACTGTAGAAATAAGTATTATAAAAGTCATTATTTAATTCTTTTGTGTGGCTGACCGGTGCGCGGAGTATACAGTAGGTAAATGATTAAGTTTTGAATAGGTACGTCTAATTAGACGAGGACACCTCCCCCCCCCCCCGCCCCAATTTTGGGCTGCGACCGCGCCTGAGTGGGTGTAAAGAGATAATAAAATAACAGATTTTTTAACCAACTTCAAAAGACGGGAGAGTGTATGCATTCGGTTTTTGTCTGCCTCCGTCACAAGAATCACAAGTAGTGGTGGGACTGTTCAAAATCAAAAAATCAAAATCATTAATTTGCTCAAAGTACAAAATTGTGCTCTTATTCTGCCTTCAATTTCGGCGTGAAAATATAAAAAATAAATTTAAATTTTTATTTCAATTAATTATTGATCACAATCGTGCAAACATTAAACAATAATCCATTTTTTTTTAAATTAAATAAATGTCAATATAAATCTTTATGTCAATAATGGGAGAGTTCGCCACACAATAATAACTACAATTTTAATTTTAAGTGCTCGTGAAATTTACAAAACTTACAATTTATTATTTATTTATTTATAGGAGAACCAACAGCTATTACAGAAGTATAACAAAAAAGTGGGGTCACGGGTAGAAACAGTAACAGTAATAAAAATCTTAGGATCACTAACATGAACGATAGAAAGGAATAGTAAATGTATCTAAATAATGTGCAAATAGCACTATGCACTTTTAAAAAAATCCGCGTTCAGCCGAATGCGTGCAGAATAACTTTTTGTGGTAAATGGGTCAAATGCGAACTCTTTACAAAGAATATTAAAGTCCTTGCTCGCTCGCACCACGTATGAGTTTTGCCTGTAATTAGAAGAGGAAAAAGGAATGGAAATAGGCGGATTAAATCTAACTGATCTCTGAGGGACATTGAAACGCAGTCTATGCAAGAGTTCAGGACAGTCAATCTCGTTTGATATAACTTTTAAAAGAAAAGTGCAATCCGCTAGGCGACGACGATTTGTAAGCGGGTGCAACTGAAATTTCTTACAAAGATTTAAGTAATTATCAGAATGGTATGGTAAACGTAGCCGAAACCATAGAAAACGAATAAATCTTTTTTGTATATTCTCAATACGATCAATATATTTGTCATAAAACGGGTTCCAAATTTGAGACGCATATTCAAGATGGCTTCTGACAAAAGAGCAATAAATAATCTTAAGGGTTTTGGCCTTCTTGAAACACCCAGCGAGTCTCATAACAAACCCCAGTGACTTTGAAGCTTTGGCCACTATTTGCTCAATGTGCACGTTAAAACGTAGTTTTGAATCATGAAAAACGCCCAGGTCGCGTACACCGTCACATCTCTGCAATAGCTGCAAGTTGTAGGGAGAGGGACGCGTTTTCTGCTAAAGGAGATTACTGAACATTTAACAGGGTTCAAATCTAGTTTATTAATCAGGCAATAATTATCTAATCGTGCCAAGTCAGATTGGAGAGCATCCATGTTATCATCCGACGATATTGCAGAAAATATCTTCATATCATCAGCAAAACAAAGTAAATTAGAGTAGTGGAAACACGAGTCAATGTCGCCAACATTTAAGATAAAAAGCAACGGACCCATCAAGGAACCTTGAGGAACACCACTAGGAGCTGAAACCCAGCTATCCAAAAACTCATGTACACTATAAAAGCATTTTCAATTAAAAACCTCGTCAAATTACTTTTAAATCTAGAAACTGTTAGTAGTAGTAGTTAATGTGTGTTAAAAGAACACAATTATTATACCTCCAATAATGTTCATTGCTTCATCTGCCTTTTTGTAATTAAATAAATTAATAAATTTTGTTTCGGAAACATTCACACATAAATTATTTTGTTCAAGCTATTCTATTATAGCTTCTACGGCAGCATTTATTTTATCCTCAAATTGATAATTTTTATTGTCTTTATTTATTAACAATGAGATGTCGTCTGATGATTGATGAATGAATGATTTGCCAACACTGACGAAGAATAAGTGCGTGTTGTTTGTAGACGTCTCATTGTTAATAAATAAAGATAATAAAAATTATCAATTTGACTTTCCTCTTCGAAAACCATTTTGTTCCGTACTTATTATATTGCATTTGGATATAAATAAGACAATTCGATTATACATTGCTTTTTTGTATATTTTTTGAAAATATAGGTACCTAATAAAATATAGGTCACTGGACGATAATTGTTTAACTCATGTTTATTTTTGTTTTTATATACTAATTTTACAACTGAGAACTAATTTATTCGGATACTTTCCTTCACAGAGATACAGTTATAAAGTGGTATTTCTTTGCCACAACACTCGAATATTTTATCTTCTGCTATTTCTTTACATAAACCTAATTATTTTGTATTCTAAGAAATGTTTAATGAAAATACACACCCTACCCCTTTTTTCTGTATTTTGCGTATGAATTCGCATGTTTAAACCCGTTCATACATATATTTAATTCATTGTTATTCCTATTAAATGTCTCTGAAAAACATAATATGTCAACCTCTATAAGACTGTCCTTGTCATAAATCTAAACTAATATTATAAAGAGGAAAGATTTGATTGTTTGTTTGAATTGAATAGGCTCCGAAACTACTGAACCGATTTGAAAAATTGTTTTACCATTAGAAGCCGTAATTATGTCTGATGAACATAGGCAACTTTTATATTTAGTCGCGTGTGCGAAGTGCTAGTACTATAATACTTACGAAAACTAAAACTAGTTTCTTGCCTGTTCTTCTCCATAGGTACCTACTACGCTTTGAAATGGACAACTAGCTTCATCTTCCTGACTGACCGACCACTTGACAATTCAAAAGTGCCTATGTAAATATTTTTTAACATAAATGCTTTGAATTTGAGTTATACATAGAAATAACAAATACGTAGGTAGCCGCAAACCTACGACTAGAAATCCAAAAAAGTATCGAAAACTGATTAGTACCTACTTCCTTGCTACCTTTCTAATCGAGAAATCGATACTCTAAGTTGGTACACGAGTAGGTTTATTTTTCAGACCGTCAAGACTGGCGAAGGGATTGGTGATGTAGGTGGTGCAAGAAATAAAACGAAAATGGCTTTTCGCATTTCTTCATATTAACATGAAAAACGTAACTTGTCATAAATAATATTATTTTACATTTCAGAAATCGCGATGTCAAAAATATGAGCGAAAATTAACATCTTGGTTAAAGTACATTTAAAGAAGAGATTTACAGATTACAATAGTTAGAGCAAAAATGAAATGGATGGGGGAACGACTCATTCATTGAAATAATCGAAACTCATATATTCGTCAAATTAGCCTAATCTATCAGTCATTTGAACATAATTTGTATATAATTTATTAAAAATAAACATCAAATGATTATTGCGCTTTCACACTTGTTTGGGTTAGAGCCGTTGTATTGTGACCAATAAGGCTTATGTCAAGGTCCGAGCAAACTATGGCACGACCAAAATTTACCTGCCTATGACCTAAAACTTTAACTTTAAACACAATCAACAAGATACAAGTTCACTTAAAATTTAACATTCCCCTTGTATAATATAAGGTACATTCGTAGAATAAAAAGTAGTTATCTATTCTAGTACATTTGAGTAACGATTAGACGATTTAGAAAAAATACAGGTACATAGGAACCTAACATTGAACACTAGGTTAATTAATATTACCTAATATAAAAATTTAAAACAGCAGTTTAAGCAACCAAGTGTGAAAACGCCTATAACGTCAGAATATTAAAGCGAATAAAACATTTTATACAATCACTAACTTTTTATATTATAATTACACCAATAAAAGTAACAAAATAATGTACAAAATTCGGCCATCGGATTGATGGCTCAAAATATAACATAATCAAATGAGCAAAAGAGTTTTCAAGTCACCTTGCTCAAAACAATTAATTATTCAAAATGGCTTTCAGCGTTTCTGACAACTTTTCAGATTAATTCATACGTTACTAAACGACAAGTCTCGTGGCAGTCGCGGTCATAAAATGAGGTAGCGAAATGACACAAGACTCGGTATGGAGTTTGTTTATTTATTTTAAGGACTGCCAACGGGAAATAAATATAAATAAATTCGACAGTAGCTCTGTCTGTGTGTTATTACCTTTTCAGAATATTTGGAGCTTTCATTACAACTAAGTTACGCCGGGCGAATTCGCTCGTAATATCAGTATTAAAAAGCAGTTGTTGCCACGTATCGTAGTAGCGACCGCGACTTAGGTCGTAGGTTGGAACCCAGACAGGCGCTTTACTTTGTGTAATTTATTTCATTGCCACTGCTCTCAAAACGGTGAAGGAAAACGTCGTCAGGAAACCGGCATGGCCTAGAATCAAGAAATCGAAGACAGGTGACATCTACCAACCCGCAATGGGCCAGCGTGGTGTATTACTGTCCACTCCCTCCCACCGAGAGGACGCCTGTGTCCCAGCAGTGGGAACACTATAGGTTTATTATGTATTTGAATTATGGAAATTCCTCGTTGGTCTAGTGGTCGCAATCGCTACTGCTGAGCATGAGGTCCTGGGTTCGATTCCCAGGACGGGCAACGTGTTATTGGGTTTTTCTATCTGGAATTTCTCAATAGCAGCCCGAAGTCTGGATTTGTGCCCGGTATATGGCAATAGGCTCGCCCCCTATTACATGGGACTTAAACATAACTGGCGAAATGTGGGTGTACTATAGGTACACCTCTGCCCAACCCTTCGGGGAAACAAGGCGTGATGTTATGTTATGTTATGTTAATTATGAAAATCATGTGAATTAATATGTAAAGTTGTTTTATGAAAACAATTAATTGCATTTACATTAGATACATCAATGTAAGTCGATATCACATCAATCGTAACTGATAGGTTTGGCTTTGAAGATGGTGGAGAAGGAACATCGAAAAGTGATCACAAAAATAAGAATCAAATATTCATTTCTCTACCTGAAGTTCAGGTTATTTCAGATGAAAATCTAACATGTATCGAAATGAACAGTATATGAATGTTCAAAACATTTGGTATCTTGAAAAAGAGTGTCATTCCTTGATCGACCACCTTTTCGAAGTTTAACCAAATTACTTCAACATAGTATTTATTGAAATGGAAGATTACATTTGCACAGCGTTGGCATCAAGTACATTATATATTAAAGTATAGCCCAGAAGCAATTACTCCGACGGTAAAAGTATCAGAATTAGTTATCTACAAAGACAGTCATACATTTAATGCGTTATCAAAAGCTACCTGGCTCTATACCACCGTCATCTCATGAGACTCATTCTAAAGAAAGTACGAAACTCATTTCTTGTTTTGGTTTTCTGGCATATATTTACAAATTCTTCAATATTAGGGATACAAGTACAACAATAACAAGGAACGGAGTGTTCGTACTTCCGTTAACAATTTTCTTTGATATAGTCCGACCGTGGATATAATGGATGCAATATTTTTAGCCTATTGATCGTCATGGACGATACAAAAACTGTTATGTCAAACGCCGAGTCCGATTTAATTCGTCTACTAAGCACTCACAAATCACCAAAATTCCAATACGACGGTAGTCGTTTATAGCGGCTAAGTTTTGAGTCTAATATGTTCAAAACATTCGCAAACCAAGCTAATAGGTACAGGCACAAAACAATACAGATTAATTGATTCATTCATTCAAAACACAATGTTTTGAATGACGTCGACTGGTAACACTGATTGTAAAATTGGTTTGTGTTACCACACTTGCACTTGAATCAAGTTATCGCAAATATCTACATATTAGTTATTAATCAATCAATAAACATCGAATTTAGACCAATATGAGCCACTACAAAACCAATCAGTATACAATAAAGTACACAATATCCTTGTATAAGTCCCAAGCAGTTAAAACCTTCTTACTTTACAATCAATATAGATTTAATCAAAGCATGAAAATTACTATGTAATATGACATCCACTGTCGGACAAAGTTCACCAATAAACATGATCCATTATACACACGAATATAAAACGCATGTTATATCAACATCTAACTAAATAACACTATTGTAGTTTAACTACATTCCGCTAGTTTCACAAAAATATCCGTTTTGCGAGGAGTTCTAGCACCTCTGTCGTTGGAAACGCGTATCGATTTCTTTGGGAGAGATACTCGTCAAAATGTTACATACACACTATGAAATATACAGTTACTGAAAATAAACGATGACATTAACAGCATAAATTAAAAAATAAATAAATTCAATAACACTCCTCGTCGATATAACAATTTGTGAACTTATTTATGTACATTTAAATACTTACATCTACACATAGTGTCGTAATATCATAAGGTTTATGACTGGATAACTCACTGTCGACATTCGACTGAATCACAAGCGTTACTATAACTAACCAAACACTATCGTCTCATACGTTTGTGCCTGTGGCCCTTGCGGCATTATGTGAAGTCATTAAACTGCGCCAGAGCCGTCTTCACTCTGAAACAAAGTTATTACTTTAACTACACATACAACATGTGAAATCAAAAATGGTGCAACGCAAAAAAACTGCAGTAAATTCCTGCACGGCGTTTTAAATTTAATGTAATAAATATTGAATAATATTACATCGGTTTGAAATCCAGGACTTGGTCCCTCCATATTAACACAACCTATCACTGTGGCGCAGGCGCCACACCAGGTTCAGTTAGAGTATGACTAGTGTACTCACTTGTCGTGCAGATGAGCGGCGTCGTGCCTTGCGCGCAGCTGCTTGAGCGCGCGCAACACGCCCAGCTCGGCCAGCCGCGCCACACCAGGTTCAGTTAGAGTATGACTAGTGTACTCACTTGTCGTGCAGATGAGCGGCGTCGTGCCTTGCGCGCAGCTGCTTGAGCGCGCGCAACACGCCCAGCTCGGCCAGCCGCGCCACACCAGGTTCAGTTAGAGTATGACTAGTGTACTCACTTGTCGTGCAGATGAGCGGCGTCGTGCCTTGCGCGCAGCTGCTTGAGCGCGCGCAACACGCCCAGCTCGGCCAGCCGCGCCACACCAGGTTCAGTTAGAGTATGACTAGTGTACTCACTTGTCGTGCAGATGAGCGGCGTCGTGCCTTGCGCGCAGCTGCTTGAGCGCGCGCAACACGCCCAGCTCGGCCAGCCGCGCCACACCAGGTTCAGTTAGAGTATGACTAGTGTACTCACTTGTCGTGCAGATGAGCGGCGTCGTGCCTTGCGCGCAGCTGCTTGAGCGCGCGCAACACGCCCAGCTCGGCCAGCCGCGCCACACCAGGTTCAGTTAGAGTATGACTAGTGTACTCACTTGTCGTGCAGATGAGCGGCGTCGTGCCTTGCGCGCAGCTGCTTGAGCGCGCGCAACACGCCCAGCTCGGCCAGCCGCGCCACACCAGGTTCAGTTAGAGTATGACTAGTGTACTCACTTGTCGTGCAGATGAGCGGCGTCGTGCCTTGCGCGCAGCTGCTTGAGCGCGCGCAACACGCCCAGCTCGGCCAGCCGCGCCACACCAGGTTCAGTTAGAGTATGACTAGTGTACTCACTTGTCGTGCAGATGAGCGGCGTCGTGCCTTGCGCGCAGCTGCTTGAGCGCGCGCAACACGCCCAGCTCGGCCAGCCGCGCCACACCAGGTTCAGTTAGAGTATGACTAGTGTACTCACTTGTCGTGCAGATGAGCGGCGTCGTGCCTTGCGCGCAGCTGCTTGAGCGCGCGCAACACGCCCAGCTCGGCCAGCCGCGCCACACCAGGTTCAGTTAGAGTATGACTAGTGTACTCACTTGTCGTGCAGATGAGCGGCGTCGTGCCTTGCGCGCAGCTGCTTGAGCGCGCGCAACACGCCCAGCTCGGCCAGCCGCGCCACACCAGGTTCAGTTAGAGTATGACTAGTGTACTCACTTGTCGTGCAGATGAGCGGCGTCGTGCCTTGCGCGCAGCTGCTTGAGCGCGCGCAACACGCCCAGCTCGGCCAGCCGCGCCACACCAGGTTCAGTTAGAGTATGACTAGTGTACTCACTTGTCGTGCAGATGAGCGGCGTCGTGCCTTGCGCGCAGCTGCTTGAGCGCGCGCAACACGCCCAGCTCGGCCAGCCGCGCCACACCAGGTTCAGTTAGAGTATGACTAGTGTACTCACTTGTCGTGCAGATGAGCGGCGTCGTGCCTTGCGCGCAGCTGCTTGAGCGCGCGCAACACGCCCAGCTCGGCCAGCCGCGCCACACCAGGTTCAGTTAGAGTATGACTAGTGTACTCACTTGTCGTGCAGATGAGCGGCGTCGTGCCTTGCGCGCAGCTGCTTGAGCGCGCGCAACACGCCCAGCTCGGCCAGCCGCGCCACACCAGGTTCAGTTAGAGTATGACTAGTGTACTCACTTGTCGTGCAGATGAGCGGCGTCGTGCCTTGCGCGCAGCTGCTTGAGCGCGCGCAACACGCCCAGCTCGGCCAGCCGCGCCACACCAGGTTCAGTTAGAGTATGACTAGTGTACTCACTTGTCGTGCAGATGAGCGGCGTCGTGCCTTGCGCGCAGCTGCTTGAGCGCGCGCAACACGCCCAGCTCGGCCAGCCGCGCCACACCAGGTTCAGTTAGAGTATGACTAGTGTACTCACTTGTCGTGCAGATGAGCGGCGTCGTGCCTTGCGCGCAGCTGCTTGAGCGCGCGCAACACGCCCAGCTCGGCCAGCCGCGCCACACCAGGTTCAGTTAGAGTATGACTAGTGTACTCACTTGTCGTGCAGATGAGCGGCGTCGTGCCTTGCGCGCAGCTGCTTGAGCGCGCGCAACACGCCCAGCTCGGCCAGCCGCGCCACACCAGGTTCAGTTAGAGTATGACTAGTGTACTCACTTGTCGTGCAGATGAGCGGCGTCGTGCCTTGCGCGCAGCTGCTTGAGCGCGCGCAACACGCCCAGCTCGGCCAGCCGCGCTTGCCGAGCGGCGGCGCCCGCCTCGCCGCGCCACACCAGGTTCCCCGCCACGAACAGCGCCGCTTCCTGCAGCTTGCTCTCCGGATGGGCCTGTGCGCACATCGAAACAACAACGTAAATCTCTGTTCTTATAGACAACGACCAAAAATGCGTAGCGTGGTCAGTTCCCAGAATTATAACGTACGTTTTAGGCTCAATTCACACTGAAAGAACAGCGACCCGAAGTGGCTGTCGAGCTCGACAAGTAGTGTTGCCAAGAGTAGGCCGCAGTCTCGTGCTAAGCACAGGAACAGTTTTACATCCTATAACAGGCTTCTGCGAGAGCAGTCGCATGCCGCCGCTGCGATTGATGGCTAGACTAGGCTAGACCCTTGCGAGTCTCTTAACTCAAATAATACTATATATTTTATTACTGAATATAAAGGTTAAACTAATTTGACACTGAAACTGCTCGCCACCGTTGCCATCTCGGAGTGAATTGAGCCTTAGTGCCATGACACACCTGCTGAAAATATGCAGCGGAAGTTTGGCGTGTCTACACATGCAATGCTTTTGTAGCAATATTTTGGCCAAAATTACATCCGAGATTTAACGTTAGTGTAATAACCGCTTCGCCCAAACTTCGACTTCCTTTGTATTATTTGTTTATTAATTACGCCGAGTAAGCACATCATTCAGGCTTCAAACGTATTTGTACCCAAAAAATAGGTTGCCAGCGAAAAAAAAATGGTTTTTGTAATGGGAAATAGCACCCTCAACATTTTTACTATTACAACGAGAGTATACAAGTAACCCTTCCACTGCAGTTTAAGTTTGAAAAAACGGAAAATTTTATTTTTAATACTAATTTTTAACTGAAAATAACACCCAGTTTTTTTTTACTATTACGCCATAGGTCAACATTTAACCCCTGTTTATTTGGAAAGTACCATTCATCATGTGACAGGGTCCATAATTGTTTTTATTTTATGAATATTACTGAACTACCTGTATGCCTACCATGTGGTAACAGGCCTAGTACAGAAACCCATTTTTTATTAAAATCCGGTATTCCAAAAATAAGAATTTAAGTATTTTAACCTCAAATAGCAGCCGGAGGGTTAATTTAAAACTTTCGATGTAGTAAAAAAAAAATTGATTTCCGTAAAAAAAAACATTATTTTTCTGGCGGCTACTTTAAATTTTCGGTTAGAAATGAATGATGTCTTTGTCGACATAGTCTCATAATATAGCCTCCGAATACGTCGAAGCATACATTCCTACGTCGAATTGTTCAATGCAATTTACGCAGCATTGCGCAGCCAGATTATGGACTAAATTATGTTACATAGTAGTACAAACACAGACAAAAAGCAACACACACTCACTCCATATACACAACTTTATATTCGCTGCCATCGTAATTTACTCCTATATGAACTTTTGCACAATGATGTTGCATCAAAATAGTTGTACTATATGCCAATCAAAAGCGCGTTTGTGGTCGATTTTGCTTGGCAAGTATCTTAGTTGTCAAGGGTCATCCACGCGCTCACTCACTCTGTTTACATAAGCACATACCTTCAGTCGTCTTTTCAATCGCCCATTGAATCGCTCTCGTCACGTACTCGGTCGAGGTTTGTCCCCAGGACCGTTTTGATGCTTGGACCTAGGGCCAACATCCCAATATGATCTGCGACATTCTTGCAAAAATGAACGTTGAGTCATTTTAACAGAAACGTCACATCACTTTCGATTAATAGGTTTTATGACAGCAGGGAGGAACTTTGTTAAATTCGGTAGTGTCGCAAAAGTATTTGTGGACTTCTATGATAAAATCACTAGCAGGATCATCCATAAAATGTTTGCTCATAGCATTATTTTCATCATTCACATCTTTACTGTTTCGATATTTTCCTTTATCGATCAAATATAATTGAGTTATTTATATCAATAACTTCATTTTTTCAAATGCTACGGGACTAAGGTAATAAAATTATGTAATCACAATCACACTTCTCACATTCAAGCAGTATTTTGCATTTAACAAATAAAAAAAAAACTTCATTCATTCATTTCATTACTATGATTGACTGCAACATGTCATGTTAGTTAACCAAATCTAGAAGGAAAAATAAATAAAGCATTGTATATTTTTGTATATTGGAAAGCGAGATTTGCAAAATAAAAGGCCTTAATTTATATTATTACAGCCTACTTACATATATGTATCTTATTTCTTACAATCGGTCAACGCGTGTGTTTTCGCAAAGCAATCATGCAGGATGGGAAGTAGAAGGTTCTTAGAGTATTTGCATTATAGTTTTCGATTGAGATGATTAAGACAGTGAACATACTTATCGACATGGAATCGGCTTGAGCCGATCACGTATCGACACTTGTAGCATTGAGTGCAAGCGCAAACTGTGCGTCTTGTCGCTGTGACTTAACGCAGAGCTATAGTTTGTGTCCGCGAGTAGTCGTTACGTCAGACGTCGTGCAGGGAGCGACAGTTTTACACCAAAACACATGCACCTTTCTCAGCGCTCACAGCAAGACTATGCGCCGTCAGATGTGCCTGTGCACCGTGCGACTAGTAGCCAAAGTGTGCAACTCCCCTAGCCTGTCGTTACGACTCGGCAACTCTATGCCCAGTAGGCAGAGTTTTGAACAAAATATATGAAAATTGTCGGCCGCTGCCTATCGTTGCGTTTAGTCGCCGAGATGTCGCAGTCGCATATCGCATAGTGTACGCCATGTCTAAGTTAAAAGTGAAACGAGGAGAATGACGTCTTATTCGCTTTTATTGCATGGTCATAAAGCTCTTTCTGACCCGCTCAAGCCGATTCCACGTCGATACGGGTGGTCACTCCTAAATAGGACGCATGATATGAACATTATCGAGGTCGCATAAAAATTCCAAAACCAACCCTGATTTTTGAAATACTGATGAGTTTTCGGAAAAGTGGCCGCCATTTTAAATTGTATTTTTTATTTATCCATATATGGGCATGGTGTAAAGGGAACCACACAACAACCGGACTCGCCAAATGTCAACCTCATCTGCGCGTAATACACTCTACCACTGGCGGAGGGGGGAAGGCGGGATGGGGAGGAGGGGCGAAGAATCCCCAGGTCCCCGGGTTACGGCAGGTTACCAACGACTACATTTGGCTACAAACAATTAACGTTCGATGAGGCTGAACTATCACCTCGCTAAACTTGAGGTAGAGTTAGGTCGCGTTAACTGACATATTCTGAGGTTATCTGAAGTCCGAAGACAGGAGGAGGACATGATAACCCCAGGGTCCAGGGTGACTTCAGAGTCAGGCCACCTATTCTACTTCAGTAAAGGTGATCAGCTCTCCCAAGGCGATGTCGGCTGTCTGGTCAACAAGGAACAAACTAGCAGCGTTGTGAAAATCAATAGTGTGCGACACGGGTAGCGTACGTTGTACTGAAACTCACTGACAGGTACTACCTGCAAGTGTTACAGGTATATGCGCCGTCTTTGACATGTTCTGACGAGACAGCTGAGGCCATGTACGAAGACATTGCCCAGGCAATGCACATTACGACTATGGCCCACTACGTTGTTATGGGACTTCAATGCCAAAGTGGGATTACAAGACAGCGGCGAATCGAAAGGCGCAGGAATCACAGGAGGGGCCAATTGCCTGTGTCAGGGCCACGGTTACTCTTTCGAATTACCCGCGACTCTGAGGCGTACATGATGAAGCCTACCTTTCGACCCACGCTGCTCGAAGCCACTCTAGGTTCCGAAAAGTTTCAACTGGAACTTACAAACTTGATTCGCCCTGCTGGAAACTACAGGGACTGTCGACAGGAAATCCGACGATGTGGATAAACCAGTACGTGACGTGTCCCGCAGATTTTTCCCGTGGCAGCGCAAAAGTAAGGTGTCCAAATTTTTCTCAGAGACTCTCGGAGTTATGAGGGAAAGACAAGAGTTGCCATTCACGCAGCCGTCTTCGACAGATAAAAGGGCTTTAAACCTATAAATTAGAATGCTGACGCGACGCGACGTTCGGTGCTCCAACACTTGACATTATGGTTGCGATTGAGCAAAACCGAGGGTCGAAACTGTCGAAAGTGTTCGCTCAGCAACTAGGGAAGCCCATCTGACAAACCGACGGTCCCGTCTGAGATAAGATTTGCGGGTGACAGAATTGTGACTTCGAAGCTTCGGTTTTTCGGGCACTTATACTCAACGCGGTCGACAAAACCAGCGAGACGTGGTGGAAGCTGACCATCGAGCCAAAATTAACGCGCGACTACACAAAAGACATCTCGGATGACGACCAGTGCGTGATTAGCTCTCGAACAGCTTAAGAACAAGAAGACGTTATAACGACAGAGCTCCTTAAAGCGGGCGGGGCTCTTCAACGTCGCAGTCTCTTCAATTCCGTCTTCCAAGAGGATGCAACGCCCGAGGCGTGGAGCATATGTGAGGTGGTTCTGTTCTTAACAAAAGGTGACATAACCTTGCTGAAGAACTTTAGACGCATCACACTTCTGAGCCACGTATACAAGCTGCTCTCGAGGGTCGTCGCGAACCGTCTCTCCAGGAGACTTGACGAGTTCCAGCCATTAGTACAAGCCGGCTTTCGAAAAGACTTCAGAGGCCCTAGTGTGAGTTTCTTTTAACCATTACGCATCGACCGCGTTCTGCGCTCTGATTGGCCCTTCACCATTCGATCGTTATCATTCGATTGGCCCTTGGCAAAAAGGCTTGGTTAAAATAAACTCACACTAGGTCCACAGTTCCTTAGATCACATCCATATGTACAGAAGACCGAAGGGTACAACCAGCCGCTGTGTATGGCATTTGTGGACTAAGAGAAACCCATAGAAATATGGGCAGTTCTGGCCTCTCTGCGCGATGTCGAATTGACTGGCGCTATATTTAAGTGTTGAGATGTTTGTATAACGCTGCCACGATGACTGTCCAGATACAGAATAATAAAACAAGCCCCATCCAAGTGTTTAAGACGTTGGACTGGTCAAGACAGGGCATCAACATTAACGGCGTGTAACTCTGACACCTTCGCTTTGCTGATGACAATGTCACATTGGCAGAGATGCTGGAACAGTTAGACCAGATGTTGCACAGACTAAACGGAGCCTATCGGCGGTTTGGTCTCGACATAAGTTTGAACAAAACCAAAGTCATGTACAATTCACACGTCTTGTCGAGTCCAATCCACACCGAAAGGTCGCTTCTCTACCTACCTAGGGCAAGTCATCAGCCCGGTACACACAACTTTGAGAATGAAGCTGATAGGAGGATCCAATTGGGTTGGGCAGCGTTTGGAAAACTACGTCTAGTCTTTTCGTCGCCTATTCCGCAATACTTGAACATTGCTGACAGGCCGCACGGGTTAAAGACTAAGGTCTTCAACCCATGCGTCCTCTGTGTTAAGACATACGGTGCCGAGACGTGGTCATGTATATCGGAGTTTCTTTGAAGGATAAACTCAGGAATTTAACTACCCAGAAAAGAACCGGAGTTACCGACATTGCTTGCAGAGTAAGCAAGCTGAAGTGGCAGTGGGCTGCCCATGTTTGTCGAAGCACCGATGGCCGGTGGAGTAGACGAGTCCGGGAGTGGAGACCGCGTAACGGCAAGCGTACTGTGGGACGCCCCCCAGCTAGAAGGACCGACAACCTTAAGAAGGTGGCTGGGACACTGGATGCGGAAGGCGGAGGAGATATGCTTATGTCCAGCATTGGACTGCGATAGACTGGGTTGATTAATGTATGTGCGTTGCCGCACTATACGCAGCAGCTACAGTCGCAAAACGAAAAGGTTGAGCAAATTTCAATGGTAACACGTTCGAAAAATGTGTAAGTCTCACGCACCATGCAGGTAAAAACTGCTCTAAAGGTTAATTATTATTCATTTTATATTCCTATTCATTTCAAATGCCTATAAATAAATAAAGATTCAAGAAATAAGTCTAATAAATCATAGTAATTTTGAATGACCGCCACAAGAGACGTAGCATAATAATAGCGAGAGAAATGATTGATAATGACTGACCATTCTCTATACTTGGGTCATTGTCACGTTAAATCGAGAATTTATTTATTTTTAAAAACGATATTCGATTAGTTTACGATTAAATACAGCTTAAAATTTTCCGTTTGACATGTACAACACATGTTGCGCATATGAGATGTAAATCATTACAAAATAATCAGCCAAAGACAAATCCCAATTCAAATATGCACACGCTGAACGAAAAGGCAAACTAATTTTCAATGCAAATCTCGCCCGCCACAGCGAGTATGTGGTGTGAGGGCTGTCATTTTGATTTTAAATGTCTCAAGCACGTGACTAGTGAAAATTTACCTAGGTTATAAGGTGCTTAACCATTTCATTCCTCGACTGTACATTGGAGACTAGCAGGTAGACAAATAAAATAAAAAAGTTCTTACCAGGTAGTCAACCAGTTTTCTGAGAACGTCTTCGTTGGCCATAATGAGATCCTTTGCCTTCTCTCCGTCGCCGATGTTGCCGAGGATGCACAACGCTTGTTCTTTCACCTCTGCAGGGTAGGAACCCTCTAGCACTACTATCACAGCCTATTGAAAAAGAAAAGAATATTATAAATATGGCCGCAGATTAATACTTTTTTATTCTTATTATTTGGGACAGTAAAAACTAGCGACGCGCGTTTTACTTGTGGAAACCCAAGTGTACGCTGTGAATGTGTGCGTGAAGACGAGTAGCGTCAGCACATAACGCACTCACACACTTCAGACTTCGCCATTGTCTCGGACGGTGCCGAAAGCTCCTGGTCTTATTTTTTTTTAATGGTGGGATATCATCAAATTACTTCTAACGCTCTGGGTGGAGCGGGAGGGCGTGTCAGACTTTTACTAACTAAAACCCACCCGTGTTCCGTCAGTTGCCTGTGCCAGGGTCACGGTATCTCTTTTGAACACCCCGCGACCCTGAGGCATCGGCCCTATCGGGCCCCGTCACTATGTGCTGACATCTCTTTGAGGTGCGCGTGGAACACACACGACGCGCCGTCCACTTACCGGCGTGGTCTTGCGACTCCCGACGCGCAGGGCGTCTGCTGCTAACGATAGTAGTAGACTGCACTCATCACATGTCAAGCGTGCAGTGGGGCATTAAGGAACCGCCACTTACCAAAACTGCAATAGCGTGGTTTGGTAAGTTCATTCGTATTTGAGTGTTTCGGCACTGTTCAAGTTTTCATTTTATTGTGTTTCGTTTTTATGTAATTTGCATGCCTAAAGGTAAAATAAGGTGATACCAAGACTGATATACAAATCGAACATGAAGTGATAAACACTCAGCGCTCTCTCGTGGCTACGCTTCTAGCTAAGAAACTTTAATTCAGAATGTTGACAAAACAATTTCCACACAAAGAAAAACGCTCAATTTTGTTATCCTACTTATTTTTATATACGAGTGACCCTTCACCATGCGAATCTTAATATTTTTGAGCGACATACCTGCATAACTTGTGAGGAGTACTCGCTCATGATGGCGTCTATATGATGCCTGGTTGACAGCAGGTTGCGCAGTAACCCGAGTGTCTTCATGATGACACGCGTATCACTGTCACCTAGCAACCGAAACATCTGCTCCGTGCCTAAACAGCTTAGGATGCGCTGTTTTACTTTTTGTTCAGCCTGGAATAATAATACGGTGTTACAATTACTAAAAAAAACCTTTTTAATCAATACACGAAACGCCGCGATTTCTGGAAGTAACGGTCATAAAACATAAGAGTAGGAAGGAGTATTTTTGATATTTCTCGGGATAAACTTTAGTGTTGTCTCGCTACCTCATTCGTTTGCGTCTCTTCACAATCGGCGAGCACGATTGTGTGAAAGGCTTACTCGTTTGTAGTCACCGATCATCGTCTATGCTCGCCATATGATCGCGGTGATCAGTGAGTTGTCAGTTGTTCCGGCACGCATCAAAGGGAATTTCGACTAAGTGCGTACACGTGACCACACGATCGCCAATCATTCATTCACCGGAGGACAGCGAAGCCATGACGCGAAGCCATGCGATAGTAATGGCTCCTGGGTGGTCAAATAAAGAGACGTTCAAGTTCATAGACTTATACCAGAACAATCCAGAAATGAAATCCGAAACACTATAAAGACGAAAATAAGGTAGGTGACAATCTAATTTATTTATTTCAGCACTAAGTAATAGTACAAAATCTGTGATAAATCAACAATTATTATTGTTATGTATCAAAAAAGAAAAACAAATGCCGCTTACGATCACAGGAATAGCGATCATCGCCGATTGCGAAGAGAAGTCATTATAACAGCGACTGTCACGAACTTTGGCTTTAACAAATGTTTTACTTATGTTTTTTAAAGGTCCCAAATCGACATAAAATTAATTTAATAAGGTACTTAATCGAGAACGATCTGTTTTTATGTACCAACATACAACGTATTTTCTGAATTTTACAGTATTTTACCTGAAAAGCCATGTTCATAAGCGCCCAAATTCCATTCAGTCTCAACGCAGCTTCGGGCATCTTCGTCAAATTACATAACATTTCTACTGCACCTACGAAAAACAACCAATAAGTTACCAAAACCACAAACATTTGGCGCCAGTGATTGAAAATAGTGTGTTACAAACCTTGATCCAACATTGGTTCCTTGGCCGGCGAGAATTCGAGGAGTAAATTGCAGAGTGTTGATGACGCGACTGTGAGTAGTTCTGTTCCGGGGGAGTCGCCTAACAGTTGCATGAGAGGTTTCCATACGGCATGGTCCTAAAAAATAATTTTATTCTGTTCGATTCATTCAAATTTTAACCTTATTTCATTAGGTGAAGTCCTATGACTTCACCTAATGAAATCTCTTGCTTGTGAATAAAGGATTGTAGAATTTTAAAATATTTACCTGAAATGTCGTTCGTAATTGTTGCACAGATCTTGAAAGTGAGTGTAAACATCTTACAGCTGCTAATCTTACCTAAAACGAAAATATCTTGATCAGTTTTTATTTAACACCCTTTGGGAAATAAAGAAGAATGTCGTTTCGTTAAATTGTTTTTCGTTTTGTTCTAATAATAGCTGCTTTAACTGATACTCATACTACCGGCTACCTGCTCATACTCTGGCTTATTTATACTCTAACAGTCACTTGCACACTTGCGGGGCGAAAAAAAAACTAAAGCCAAAAAGAATAAAAGAATTCACTGCTTAAACTGATTAAAAAATTCACTAGCACTTTGTGTATGGCCTCAAAACTTTAACAAACATTCTCACCGAAGCCTCAGGGTTATTCATTCCATTGACAACATGCACCATCAAGCCGTGCGTCTCAATGATCCTCTTCCGTATATCCTCGTCATTGGCTCCCAGGGAAGCAAAACATTTGAACGCGCCTTGCTTGGCGGCCGGTGATTGGCAGTTGACGATCTCTGCTAGTGACGTCATCAGGTGGTTTGAAATCGCTGCTAACCTTTGCAGGGATGTGTCTACCTAGAAAGTTGGAAATAGTTGCAATTAGTAGGGAAGATGATAAGACATATCATCTAGCTTTTATTCTCGGACGAGGATTCTATCCTAATATCTTTTGTAACCATTTTTTCGTGGGCGCATTGCGGAGAAACACTTTAATTTAGTGCCAATTCGACATTGATCATTTACATATCTAACAATATTAAAATAATTATGTCAGAAATGTGTTCAATGGTGCAACGGACTATTCTCGCGAGTTAATTAATAAGTTTAATTTAAACCAGCAATGACAGGAATCAGTGTTAATGGAATGATGCTATAATAATTAACAAGAATGTCTTTACGTTTGATATTTGAATGATCCAGATTAGCTTAAAAACAAACTCCAATTTGGATCACTCGAGTCAGCTCAAAAGACAATTCTTCATCTTAATGGGGGGTGTGACTGGATCAAAGCCTCTTTAAAAAGTCCAGAGCGCGGACACTTAATGATAAATAACGTGTGTTGTAGTAAATTTGAAGGTGTAGTCTAGCGTATTCATGAATAATGTGTTCCCTTACGTGAGGCAACTGTCGCATACCTCTGCTAAGTAAGCTAAGGTCTCGGCCGCCGAAGCGCGGATGTCTTCCGGCATGTCCTTCGTGCAGAGTCGGGCCAGGCACGGGAGGGCTCCGAACACGACTCTGGAATATAAAACATATGCGTTATGAGTCTATAACGTTCCCAATCCTGGAACACAGGCCTACTCTCTGTGAGAGGGAGAGGGCCGTAATCCACCACGCTGTCCTAGTGCGGGGTGGTTTCTCACATGTCTTAGAATTTTTGGCTTTAGGACATACTCCCGATGTTTTCCTTATACGTTTTGTGAGTAAGTCGTAAGTCGCGGCCGTTTCCACTGGGCCACCAGTGCTCTCGGAATATAATCCTCGTTTTTTTTTTATAATAAATCATTATTATTTAAAGCATTACATGGTTGTGGGTGGTAAAATCAGATCATTTACTACTTGGTTGGTAATAAAATAATATACCATCTCCGGGCAATGTGTGAAACGCATACTTGTGTGGCGGCATCTTCACCGCCACATGCGCAACAACGCATCACACAGTCGTCACACAAACCCTGCATCGCGCAATCAAAGTTTACCGCGCAGCTAGCATATATACAACTTCCCGACAACAATCATCGGGCAGTTGCCCACCAGATACGACATCCGGAGGATCCTCCCTTTTCCAAGAGTATGACTGAACTTTACACCCTGTTCCTCATATCTCTTCACTTGTTTTGGTATTATATAGGTAACCTAATTTTTTTTAACGTATGCAATGGTATGCACTATTCCGAACATAAAACAAAACACGATTTTAACATAGCATACGGCAGTGTATTGCTTTTTCTACCAAGTAACTATAAACTGGACTTTGCAATGTTAATAAAAATATTTGGACGAGGCAAATAAAACGCAATAACGAATAGTTAATCAGTAGCACCGTGCATCTATTGAAATATTTGTGCTGAGACTAAATCGTTACTCACTCCGATTTGTCTTGGTTTATTTTAAGTGCCAACAAATGCCTCGTTGGTCTAGTGGTTGCAAGAGCTACTGCTGAGTATGAGGTCCTGGGTTCGATTCCCAGGTCGGGCAAAGTGTTATTGGGTTTTTCTATCTAGAATTTCTCAGTAGCAACCCGGAGTCTGGATTTGTGTCCCGGTTGATGGCAATTGGCTTGCCCCATAATACATTGCACTTAAACATAACTGGCGAAATGTGGGTGGCCTAACCCTTCTGGGATTACAGACGTGATTTTATGTTATGTTATGTAAGTATTTTTTCCAAAAACACTTATTTCCTTGTAAGGACTGTTGCAGGTTCTGTAGTTTCTTGCTTCCCCCTAGGAAGAAGACGTGAGTTTATGTATGTATGATTAGAAACTAAATGGCGAACGCCGGATAGATGCGTATCACGGGGGCTAGTTCGAGGCGGCGCAAAAACATCATTCCTGAAAAAAGAACTTAGGAGAAACCTTTGACTAGCAGTTTGACCTGTAGTTTCACGAACTCACCTTGCGTCGTCGGCAGGTAGCGCTCCCGCGCGGTGCATGAATGTGAGGCAGCGCGCGGCGCCCATCGCTACAGGCAGCGGCTTGTCGCGACTCACGAGGGTCGATAACAGCTCTGGGATTGACTTGTCGTTGTGCCTGCGGAGAAGAAACAAGATAAAACATAGTGGTTTCATTTTAGAAGTACGTGAAACTCGCAAGCAGCGTTGCCATATTTGCCCGATCGCAAGAATCGCACGCATGGATTTCATCTTTATTGTATAGTCGACCTCGTAAATGCTTTAACACACACACAGACATAATATCGCGCCAGTAATCCCAGGATGGTTAGGCACATTTCGCCAGTTATGCTTAAGTCCCATCTAATAGGGGGCGAGCCTATTGCCGTCAACCCATTATTGCTATGCTTTAACACTATAAATTGTAAATTGAAACTTCACTAAAGTAAAAACTATCTAACTGTCATATTGGTCTTAAAGCAAAATAGCCCTTGAAGTTTTATGACATACAAACGAAATTCAGACCGACGGTAATACAATTATGAGGTCAACAACAATACATTGAAAGACCGGATCTTGTGCAAATATTATCTTTTAACTGTTTTAAAGTGACACACATTCACGTTACTATTCAGAGTACCCATGAAGTCTGGCGTTTATTTTAATATGTATTCCTAAATTGCAGACATTTTTATATCATTTTGTTCTTTATTATAACTAATATAATGTGATAATTCTCTACCTAAAACTGAATCATCACATAATGTATGTGTTGCATACATAATATACCATTACATAAGCCAATTGTTATTTAAATCTCTTCCTTTTCTTGGCAACTAACAATGAACTTTGTCAAAGTCAAATCAATGACAAAATAAAAATACAAAAAATCTTACAATGCAAATTTGAGATAACATTTTATTTGGAGTTGGTCCACAAACTCAAGGATGGCGAGAATGCTAAGGAAGGAGCTATGCTAAGAATTTATTTTAAGGATAAGGCCCGAAATTAAACTATGCGGAAAAAAACTGGAGATACCGACATAACTTGCAGAGCTAGCAAGCTGAAGTGGCAGGTGACCAGCTACGTCTGTTAAAGGTTAGCCTTTTGACTACACCAAGTGGTGACAGTGAATTGGCAAGCGGAATGAGAAATTATCCACAGCAACGCGGACCTGCGACCTTCAAGTCGATTGCAACAAACTGCATGCGGAAGGTGGAGTACCGGTTTTTGTGCCACAACTTGGGAGAGGCTTATGTCCAGCATTGGACCGTATCAGGCTAATAGGTAATAAGCATTGAAACAATTGTTTCAATGCTTATTGTTATATTTTTTAATCACTTTTACTTTTACCTGCTCATAATATTCAGTGACATAAAGTTACAGCGTAATTTAATAACCTAACGACTTAGTAACTGCAATGCTATCATAAGAATGTGGAGTCAATGGCGAAAACTATTAACTATCAACATTAATTAATCGAATAGCGTAAACAACTTTGACGTAATGTTTATAATTATAATGGAAAATATCGATTTCTCTAAGAAATTTAATCAGTCTTATTACAATACAAGGTTTTTCTTTATTCGTGGTTTAAACCGTCGAGCCTGGTTTTTATAATAAGAACCTAATCGAAACACAGTTCCTTTTACAAAACTGACAACACAATTTCGTATAAACAACTTTACTGAAATCAGCATAAAGTTCGAAATAAAAGAACTAGCTCTAAGGTTTAGGCCCGGGCTAAAGTTAGATCGTGTTTGTAAAAAGCCGAATGGCGTTCTACAATTTTTTTTATAACCGGCGAAAAAAAAATTAGAGAAACTCTTCATTTTTTTTTCCGCCGGTTTAAAAAAAATCGAAGCGTATATTTTTTTTTATGACCATACATAACGTTTTCCCTATGTTCCTATACGCTGCTGAGACGTGGACGCTGCGTGATATCGAGAAGAAGAAGATCGACATAAAAAATCATCTATTTGTTCTGGTCCAAATGCGCATCCTCAAATACTTCGGACACGTCTCTAGGCGTTAGGGTGACTCTACATAGCGCCTTGTCGTGCAGGGTAGAGTGGAGGGCACCAGACCATGCAGACGCTCCCGCATGGTCTGGTGCCCTCCACTCTACCCATGAGAAGGACTGACCAAATTAAATCTGCAGTGGATCACCCACTGCAGATTTAATTAGGCAGCTCTTGTATGAGTGCACAAAAAATACGTCGAATTCGTGAGGCGAATCACATCATCCCCTACACAAGAAAATACACGAAGACCATGAGCGCTCTGACAAGAGTTTTACGAAGAAGAAGAACTTTGTACAGATCGGACTACTCTGTACAAAGTTCTTCTACTTCTTCTCTTGATAATTTTTATATTGGAAACGGTATACTTCAAAGTTGGCCCCATTTAAAATTTAAAAACAAAATCCACCCTTAAGTCTAGCAAAATAGGGGTTGATTGATTTACCACGTAGACAATTTTCAGTTGTGAACCGATTTTTTGAAACTGGGCACACGTATGTAGGTTGCGTGATGACGCTTCAACAAAACAGATAGTTATCTGATGCTGGAGACAGAAGATAGTTGAGAGAGCTCCACAACAATTTACAGCAGTTAAACTTTATCACCCCAATAGACAATTTCATTATAGTCGAAACATTAAACTCCTTTTGCTCAACCAAAAATAAATGATGTTGCCAATTAATCCTGACGATATTTAATTGTAGAAATGTGATCTCAAAATAATAATTGAAACTTAAATTTTCTATTTCGAAATATCCTTGTTTTTTATGCATTTCTCCAAGTCTAGCTAGTAGGCTGTTTGTCAGTCAGTCTTGGAACCGTTTTATAATGTTTAGAAATGTGTCGCTCTCGACAGTGACAAAGTTCAAAGGTCCCAAGACAAGTGTCACCTGCTACATCTGATCTGATCTGATCGCTCTTTATCTCAACGTGTCGAGAGACTCTTTGTACAGATTGATGTCGAGCGAGCATTGGCTTATGAGGAAATCAGTGAATATTTTGCGTAAGTTATGTATGTATGTATGTACATATACAGGGTCGACAGTCGACGTCAATTATATTTTTCTGTTAACTAATATGATTTCACCTATCACCCGATACCAGCTTGACGTCGACTTACGGGACATCCTGTTTATGGTTAAGTAAGCCACAACAAAAAGATAAAAATCCACATTTTGATTTTCATACAGCAAAATGGGCTGTGCTCAGCTTAAAGTGAGGCCATACTGATATTATGCCGTACTTATGCATATTTATACAAATAATAAAGCTGTAGAGTTTCTTTATTTGTCTTTTTGTTTGAACACGCTAATCTCTAGAACTCCCAGTCGGATTCGAAAAATTATTACTTTTGTATTTGATAGCCCAATTCTAAAGGAAGGATTTTAGGGGCTTTTTAGGCTTTTTAACATCACGCTAGGGCCCTGAGCAGAGAAAAAAAAAACAGAAAGAACGCTTAGTGAAAACGAAGTATAAGCCCGGGAAGGGGACGCGATGCGACGGCGTGGGTCAGGGGAACAAGAAATTTCACACGGACAAGGTCGCGGCCAGAAGCTAGTTTTATTTAGTTAGCTTACCGACCGCACTGTCCAAATTTCAATAGATCATACAGCAATTCAAAATTCTTTAGAAAAAAGAACGTAAAGGAAGCTTTGGTATTTTTTCTTTCTATAAAACTAATCTGAACTGAACATATAATAATCATGAACCTAAAACCTTTATTGAACATTTTAAAACAAAAAACAGCCAAATCAGTCCAGCCGTTCTTAAGTGATGCGTACTGTAGTTCAAATCTTTGAGTCACGCACGTGTTCTTCATATTTTCAAGGCCAAGGTCACTACGAGTTTTGATACAACAAACTTTGTGAATCACTTCTAAATGTATCCAACCTACTATTTATACTAAGCAGTAAGTTCACAAGGCCAAATTCATTAAAACCAACTTCTAAGCAATTATTTACCAAGCCAATGATAATTACGCAATCTGCTATAGCAAGTTAGACAGTTGCTCGATTTTTAAAAAATGTCCGATATTTTATTCGGGAAAAGTGCATCAATTTCATTATGACGGCACGGTTGGCGTAGTGGTTGAGCGATAGGCTGCTGCGCTGCGTGTCGCGGGTTCGATTCCCGCACGGAACAAATATTTGTATGACCTACAAATAGTTGTTCCGGGTTAGAATGTCTTGTGTATGTGAGTTTTCATGTTTGTGAACGCACCCACGATATAGGAGTAATTCCTAGTGTGGGGCAAAGTTTAAAAAAAAAAAAATGTGTACAAGTACAAAACATGGAGGGGGAGAGACGTGTCCTAAATATGGGATATGGCTTTGGAATAGAAGAAGAACTTTATATTATCATCAACATAATAATTAAATAAAAAATGACCACGCACCGCCTAAACCTCTGGGTCAAGAAGCATGAAATTTTCAGGTTCCTGGCATAACGAAGGTGAGCACTAAGGAAGGATTTTTAAAAATCTATCCTTAGTGGTTAAATAGGGGATGAAAGTTTAAGGGAGTTCGTAATTTTTGCGATGGGTAATACCATCGGGCACCCGGTTTGTATCAGTATAACTGTGGAACTCACCTCGTATTCAAGGCTATCTGTGACACTTTAGTATTTTCAAAGCACATTGCGGCCAAAAGGTCCAACGCAGGGAGCGCGGGCGCAGTGGGCGGGGTGGCCGCTAACAGCGCAGCGGCCGCGCCGCACGCTCCGGCCGCACACAGCGCCTCTTGTTCCCCCGCCCCGCTGCACCAGATGGAAAGGATCCGGACCACACATGCGCGCGCTGTTGCTGAACCTTCGCAAGCTATTTCTGACAAAGACATTACGGTTGTTGAAAAGTGATAGACAAGAAAGATAAAATGTTTATTTTGTTACAGAAACACGTGCTTATAAAAAAGAAAAGTTATCATGAATACACTTAAAACAAATACAATGTATAAAAAGATCACATAGCCGTCGACTAGGCATTTTGTACATCAAACTAAGTTACATTGCACAAACGTAGTTGCTGGGAACTTTTTGGTGTGAAAATTTGTTGTTAGCGATAAACCGCAATGTAACACACGCAAAACATTGTGCATAGACATGCAACGGTACAGGGGTCGTAAAAACGTCAGGAAAAGTTGGAATTTTCACCTTCTATATCTCCGTAACCAGAAAGTTCCCAGGTACAAAAAAAATTTGAGATAAAGTGACTCTCGGCTTCGTTAAGTGTCTTTCACCCGTTATACAGTTAAAAACTCGGAAGAAAAAGTAGTCAGCTATAGCACGTCGTGCCAGCAACAGTGGAAGCATTTTAGTCCAGCATAATGCTTAGTGGAAGGTCCACTAAGCATGATGCTGTGTTATTTATGAGGGAACCCACCGCACGGCACCGTTTCAGATAGGAGTTCTTTCATCTTGACGGCGGGCTTAGTTCAGTAATTTAGTAATTAACAATCATTAAAAGCGATACGGCAATATGGTTTTGACTGAATTATGATTAGTAAGTCAAACCTTCCTTGTTTAGTGCTGATTTATCTATTTCCACTCATAACGTACGTATTTTAAAAATTTAATAAAAATGAAGCCTAAAGCTTCAATTCGAACCCTTTTAATGATAAAAGTAGCCATCTGTTAATCATTTTGTTTAGAGCTTTTTGCAATAGATTGCGTATTACTCAATTGGTCCTTTCATAACAGTTTCCAATATTGTTACTTATTTAAATCAAACAACTTTATTTATTTTTTACCTAAAAATATAAAAGAAATCTAATAACATATTTTTCTGTACCCGGAACTATAAAACTTTATATAAAATAATTGCACGAAACGTTTTAAAACACAGTCTCTGGCAATTAGTGAGTCGCTGATGCTGCCATCTGTTGCAAAAATGGACGAAGAAAAATTGCCAGCTCAATAGCCAGACTTAGGGAGGTTTCATTTCTTTGTATGGGATGGGGTATCTGTACGTAGTATTATATTATCTGTGGTACAAACCCTACATACAAACTTGTTACAGGATTTGTTTTTTAATTCTATTTTGTCGAATTATTTTATATGAAAAAAGAAAAATTGATGATTGAAACATAATTCATATGCCAGTTGATTCTTTAAACGGTCTCAACCATACCCTAGAATTAAAGGATATCAAAATAAATAGGTTGTAAATAAAGTCTCGTGTAAACTGGCGCGACGCCCGCCACAGCGATAAAAAGGCACCGCGTGTCGCGAGACAAGCGGTGCCTCTGTATCGATCTGTGGCGGGTGTCGCGCCTGTTTGCGGGAATCTTAAGCTTTTAGTGATTCGTGTAGCGAAACGCGTGCAATTTACGCCTCGCCTACTTAGAATTCAAACAATAAACATCATGGTATCGAACACATAATACTGCACGATTAAACAAGCAGTGTTACTATATAGATCTTTTCGCCCATTTATACTCTCGTAATAATTGCTGTTCGCTGTTGTTTGTTACGCTTCCTATACAATGTAACACCTTAGTTATAAAGTCTCTTATAAAAAAAACCTTCTATGCAAAGTTATCCTACCTTAAAATTAAAACAACCTAATGAGCATCCATAAGTTATTTTCTTAAAGTCCTAACACAGATAAGTAAAGCAATTTGTGAAGAGGAAGCAAAGAACTGCAGTGGTGTGCAAGTGCAGTGGTGGCCCAGTGGTAAGGGTGCTCAACTTACGAGTTGTAGCTTGTGGGTTCGAAACCAGACAGGCGCTTTACTTTGTGTAAATAACTTCATCACCACTGCTCTCAAAACAGTGAAAGAAAACATCGTGAGGAAACTGGCATGTCCTAGAACTACAATTTCGGAAATATATGTGACATCTACCAACCCATTATGGGCTTGCTTGTTAGGTTACAGCCCACTCCCTCTGGAAGAGAGGAGGGCTGAGTCCCAGCAGTGAAAACATTATAGGCTGATTAGGTTAGCAAAGAAACATACAAACGTTACAAAAAGTTGATTCAAAAAATTTCCTATAATGTTTCATTCAGTCTACCTGTTGTCTATGAGATTTCCTACTGCATATTCTGTTAATTAAGCAAGGTTGGAATTATTGCAAATGACCTTTATGGCATAGAAACTTTTACTGCTGTAAAAGGTCCTATTAAATAACCTTCAGAGAAAGATAGATCTATTTGCAATATTACAACATCTTTATATGACTATATTCCATAATTACAGAAATATGCAAAGACATTAAATGTTATTGAAAACTGCTAGTATCGCATAAAGCAAATTATGCAATTATATAATTTAATTTACGTTTAAAAAGGGGTCAGAATTTAACAAAATAATGCACTGTTTTAAAATGTATGATTAACAAAACTATAGGATAGTCTTTTTATACAGAGTGGATTTTTGAGACGGGCAGTAAGGTTAGGTACCTTTATCGTTGGAGCTACAGGAAAACGGTCTTAGGAGGCTATCCAACTTTTTAGCAATTTAGAGTGGCATTCACAGATTTTGAAAAAACTGTATGATCAGTACGAAAATGGCCAATTAAACAAAAACTTTTTTTTCTTCCAACTATGCTTTAATTTCATGACAATCACACTAAATACTCAGTACAAAGCGAGTCTTTAATGCTCTAGCTAGAACAATAAAAATGTATGAAATTTCATTATTGCACAGTTTTTTTTACACCAATAGGTGCCAATCTCAATGGATTAGCTCTATTCAGCCAGCCGATATCAATACTTTTTTTTTACTTACATATTATTCGTTTCTATCCTACTTGTTCCACATTTAAATTTGCCCAACAAATCTCTTAACCTTATGTTTAATAATTGCTCAAGTATAACTTTTAATTTCAATAATTAAACTTCTTATTTAACTGTTTGATATGAGTTTCTTTTATCTACTATTCCTGTAGGTAATAGTTGAAAGAAAAGCAGATTATGCACCTCGCCTTAAGTAATTTATATTGCCCTCATGCCTGTTAGATCAGGCACTCGGTGCAATTATAAATTACTTTGTGCTCAATGCAATAATCTACTATTATGCCTTTTGATCCTGTTTCCTATAAAACTGAGGTTTGACTATTAGAAAATTCAAAAATCACTAAAACATTTACCATTCTTTTTGTTGGACATTGGACTCCCAAATTACTTTTTTATGAGGGATAGCCTCGATCTCAAATATATACTCTGTATATAAATAACATGCATTTGGGTTTTTGTAAAACAAAATACTTGCAACAAAGTTTTATTAATGAAACTTACGTGTCAGCCTCGTCAGTAGCCTCATGTCAGCGGGTAAGGTAGCTATCGGAGCAGGTGGATGCATAAACACACTTCGTAGTGCACATAGTCCTGCTTCTGCCAACTTTGTTCCAACGGGTACTGTTTTAAGGAGCTCCACAAGAGCTGTTGCTGTACCCTGCTCAACTAGTGCGCTTACATTTTCTGGTGTGCCTTTTGCAAGTGAACCTGGTTTGATAACATGAACATTTAACAAACTATGGAAATAAAATAAAATGAACAATGACCGAAGCTGCATTTCTTAATGCAGCTTCAGTCTCAACTAATAATGGCTGAATGGATTTGGTTAAAATTTGGCAAACGGGTAAACCATGACCGTGGACAAAGGATACTTTTTATCCCGATATTCCCCTGGGATTGAGAATTATGCGGGTGAAACTGCAGGGCGCAGTTGTTGTTTTACAAACATAAATGAAATATGTTAAAACTATTCTATGGGAACAGATAAAAAATGGTACATGGATAAAGTGTTTTGTAAAAACATTATAAAGGGGCACCTTTTTGGTAATGACATGCTGTGATTTAAACTAATTTCAGATCAGCCTCATGTACAATATAAACACTTTTCAAAAACTAAGTTATAAGCAAAACAATCAATCAATTGACTTCTAAACATTACCAATTGTGATAGTGGCTTCCAGTCTTATGTTAGGGTCCAGTGTTTCATCAGACATTAACTGCAGAAGTCGCGATACTACGCCTTGTTGTATCACTGAGCTCTTCTGTCTGTTGCTGCCTATCACTGAGTTCTTCAGCGTCACTAATGCGTCCACAACCTTCGGAGCTTCTGACGAATACAGCTCGTCGACATACGAACGTGAACTTTCAATATCCTATCGGCAAAACACGTTTTAGGTTAAGAACATAGTCGCAAACAAAACCATACTCCCAAATCGTAACATCTGATTCATTAACTTACCATGAATACTGTTAATTGCTGCATGTTTTTATATTTAATTTACGCAGTATTGTTGTAAAAATAACGTTCGAAATTTCTTCCGAGGCCGAATATGCTGTCAACTCGCCACCTGTCATTCATTACAATATTGAAAACGGATGCGTTCCTTTCGTGATTTCATCGTTATGTTGTGGGCACTTGCCAAGCACTTGGTTTTAGAGCGTTTTGGCCACTGAATTATTAACGTGGTATATTGTTGAGATATAATAAGTAGTTTTGTTAGATAATAAGTCATTTGATATGAGTAAAAAAAAAAACATTCTTTTAAGTTAACATATTATTGTTTTGTTAAATTTTTAAGTGCAGTAAGTGGGAATGAAGTGTCCGCACTAATAAACCTTTTGTTCCGTTCCCGCAGACAAACCGTGAAAACGGTTTTGCGGGGCATTGTTCTTAAGTGTCTATTACAAACTTTGTTAATGATCAATAAATTAAAAATCATATTAATTAATATTTCGGATATGAAGCGAATACACTCAACAAACTTTTGACATTGTAATTATTTGATGCGAAATGTGTATGTACAGGACATAGACATTTCGCATCAAATAATTACAATGTCACACCACTGCCCAACCTTTCCTGCCCAATGGGGAAGGTCGGGCAAAGCTAATTGTAGGTGGCGTGACCATAGCTAGGTCCCTACGGCCTACAAAAATTTTGACATTTCGTTCAATCATTTCATTTTATGTTCATTCATGAATTTGATTTTATTTCACTATTTCGTTATTTTCGTGTGATTTCAGTATTTTAAATCAAGTAATTGACATGGAAAGTGTCAGAATTAATATTTCCTCGTAATCACTTTCTTCAAAATGTTCACGACATAAATTCGAACTCAAAAAAATCTCTACGAATAGCTTTAAAGCACAATCTTCTAATTTTAGGGGCTTACGAGAAATTCGAACTCCAATTTCTGAGTATCTAGGAACACAATATCGAGTCAACTTTCGCTAAAAAAAATAAAACCACATCACGCCTTGTATTTTTAGCTTGTGTTGGGAACTAGCTACGACAGCGCCATTTTGACACACACAGTTGCCTTCCCCATTAATTTGACTTTTGTACACTTCTCACATACATTTTAATTATCCTTTATCTTGCATGCAATAATTTTATTTTATACGTAATGTACCTAATGTTCTACACAATGCAAATTGTTACAGTGAAAACAATAAAAAAAAAACCTCGGTCAGCATAAGGGTTCACGGTAGCTTGCTACATATTAATAATCTGTGGTCCACAGAACGTAATGGGGAAGGCAACTGTCAAAATGGCGCTGTCGTAGCTAGTTCCCAACACAAGCTAATAATACAAGGCGTGATGTGGTTTTATTTTATTTTAGCGAAAATTGACGCGTTATTGTGTTCAAAGATACTCTGAAATTGGAGTGCACCATTTCCCGAAGAACCTAAAATTAGAAGATTGTGGTTTAAAGCTATTCATAGAGATTTTTTTGAGTTCGAGTTTGAGTTGGAAACATTTTGAAAGAAAGTGATTACGAGGAAGTATTCAAGGTTTAAAATTCTGACACTTTCCATGTCAAGTACTACTGAAATCACCGAAAATAACGAAATAGTGAAATAAAATCAAACTCATGAATGAACACAAAATGGAATGAATGAACGAAATGTCAAATTTATGGAACACCGTAGGGACCTAGCTATGATCACGCCATCTACAATTAGCTTTGCCCGACCTTCCCCATTTAAAAGAACATTTCTGTAGCCAATACTCTTTGCTATCTATGGGCACTGTTGTAGGTGGCAGCACAGAGTGGTGGCAGTCACTCCACTCCTTCATCAGTTGATAATGATGCTCTGTGATCAGCTGTAGCGGTGGGTAATCTTTATTCCGGCAAGTGAATTGATTCACTTATTCCGACTCCGGGTCCGGTACCGGTTCACCTTATTTATTCCTTTGGCACTGTTTGGCACCGGCACTCACTCGCTCATTTTGGTTCCCCGTTTTATTCATTTGGTTCACTGGATCATTTGGCACATTTTGAATTGAACAGTTGGTTAGTTAGAGCGATACGACGTGTTCCGAGTACTTCCGAGTGACTTGAGCGAGTGAACAGTGAACGCGCGCTCCGGAATCATTTGGTACCGCGGTGCCGGTAAGGATTGTGAGGAATAAATAAGGTTTACGTATCCGCGTTCGGTACCGGCTCCTTTGGATCAGTACCTCCGGAGTTACCCACCGCTAATCAGCTGTCTATGGACCAGTGTTGCAATAGTGAAAAATTAAAACTAATACAGGTGAAACTTCGCCAGTTTGGTGAAAGAAAGATGAAAGAGAAATAATGACAGCTCGTCGCCAAGTATAAACAAGTCGAGTCGAGATACCTTTTTCAATTCCCTCAGCAAATAATTTTATTGTAGTGTATCATTGCGAAACGAACAAGCTAAGTTGAAAATTTTCGTTGCTATTTTTACATCTACTTTCGTGAACAAATACCATGGCCGACTCTGGGGTAGACACCAGTAATGAGAGCAGCGATAATCCAATATTTGATCACTCTCAGTGTATTTTAGAATTCAGTCCACCGGCTATACCAATAAATCAAGCGGGCCAGCCAATGCCAGTCGAGTTTTTGTCGGAACCTCATGACCATGTCGGAAAAATAAAGTGTTCTACTAAGGCAAGACACTGTAGGCTGAAATACAGGTATGGCGGCACTATATGTTCATCAAGAAACCATAAATTGCGCTTTGCCGCCTCTACTAATAATACGGAGCTTGTTGAGAAACTTCTGTTGTCAGGGGCTGACCCTAATTCCTCAGATGAACACAAAAGAAGTCCACTGCATTTGGCTGCATGTCGTGGCTACGTTGATGTCATTAGAACTTTGCTAAGACATGGAGCCAACCCTAACATCAAGGATACATTGGGTAATACACCGCTGCATTTGGCTGCATGCACCAATCACATTCCAGTGGTCATAGAACTACTTGATGCAGGTACTGATGTGAGTTCACATGATAAGAATGGGCACAACCCAATACAGTTAGCCCAGAGCAAGCTGAAACTCATTCAGATGCGTCCAAGTGGGGCTGGTAATTATGAGGAAACTAGACAACTGATTGGAGAGATATGTATGGTTGTTGAAATGATGGTGAAGTATATGAAGATGCAGAAAGCTGATGCTGGAGACTTAGAATCAGTCTGCCAGAGACTGGAGCGTGTCAGCACTCGCGAACAGGTGGACTCTGAAGTACAAAACTTACTTGACAGTCTAGATTCTCTCAAATTGAGATAAATTATTTAAAGTTATTACAAATTTTTATGAAGACTGTCTAACTGTCTAATGTTAAGAGCTCAGTTGAATGTTTAGATATTCTAAACATGTTTTTCTGCTTAAGAACTGAGAATTTATTAAAATAATAAGATAAAACATATTGTTTAACTTCAATGTTCTTGGCAATTTGTTTAAATTTATTTTAGTATAGTTAATGTGTAAGTGAATTGCCATGTAAGTTAACTATAATCACAGTTATTTTCTGATTTTGTAATGTGTGTTGGTTTTTCATTAAACTACATTTGGAATAACTAATTATGTCACATTAGTTTTAAGTGTATTATAATTAACTATCAAAAATATAGATTTTAATAAAGTTATTGCATCTACACTTCTTTTCATTAAAAAAACTCCTACATGTTCAAAATCATTTATTGACAACAGTTTCATAAAATTGGAAATTATATAACTTTTATTCACAACATTATCCATTAAACTTGCTAATTAATATACTATTGTTTTTTATATCTAGCATTATTTATTACACTCAATAAGTATTAAAAAGCCCAAAGATACCTAAAACTATGGAATGCATTAAACAAAAGATTTATAATACAGTTACAAACCATAATGTATTAAGTAGTTATTAAAATGTGCAAATGAACACTGATCTTTCATACAAAATAGTAATAATTTGTCTTGTGCAAAACAAACTGCTGTATGAAAAACTGGTAGTCAATGCCACTAGACATACGTACAATGGACCTTATACCTGTAACATCTCTTAATTCTCTATACAACTGCTTATTTTTGTACATTATATCTTTATTTAAAAATGGACAAAGCCAGAAAATGTTTAGAACTGTTTTAAAAGCATACAAACTGCAATTATTATCACAGTCTTAATAAAACTATCTATTACTCTTGTGTTCATGGGGTTATGCTATAGGTATAATTCTCATCCGTAAAAGTATACATAGTTACATGGGAATATTCAAATGAAATCTGGCAGAAAAGTTATTATCACAGAAAAAAATAATTGCTATAATAATTAATACTGCTAAATAAATTACATTAAGTAATACCAGCAGTCCCAAACCATTTTAACATTTTCAATGAATAAACTATCATGTATAAATAGTTACCGCAACCCATTCTCCTATACCTACACCACAAAGTTATCAGATAAGGCAAGTTAATAATTATTTTCAATTTTATAAGTATGGCAAGCTATTGTTGTAATAAAATAACAAATTATCAAAACTTGACGGTTTACTATAATTGAAAATCCAAAAAGATAATCATACATATCATGCAACAGCATTCTCTTTAGTAACTTGGTATGAAAATTTACTTTGAACATAAAAGTAAGATTTTCTAAAATATTCTAAACAATGCTATCAAGAGAGCGTAAATTATGTTCTCTGTAACATTAAAATGCAATTATAAAGTATTACATAATTAATATAATTTGCTTTGAGCTACATATAATATTATTATATAATACATTTTAAAATAGTTTTATAAGTAACACAATTGCTAAAATAAAATCCGATGTAGGAAAAAAAGTGCAAACAATTGCTCTACTTGAGCAAGTAGTGTAAATGATCAATTTCTCATTATAATTTAAAATTGATGTGTTTATAGTGCTTTCATTGGCACTTATTCATTGTATTCGTGGAAGCCACGACTAGCTGCTATTTGTTCACATTAGGCTTTTAGTAATTCACTTACAAAATTATATCACAATATCAGTTGACGAACCAATAAAAAAAAATTGCACATAAATCACAACATTCATGGAATGATCAATTCAATTGCCTCCGCAATCAATAACTTTTGGTAAGTATTAAATAATTTAGATATCAGCTATCATACAACCATTATTTTCTACCTTTGCTTGGAATCATAATATTCCCGTATATTGCACATGCATCGGCTCGGTTATGGTTCAAATAATTATATCAGTCATTTTATGAATACCTCTTACTTATTATAGTGAAGTTATTTCATTTCTGGCACTAATAAATTAATAATGTTTGGGAATATTTCAGCTTGTATGGGTCCGTATTCGACAACTTCTCCGTCGACCGTGATGTTCCCCGTGCTTCCCTCCGGAACTATTCTAAACGCACTGACAGGAACCATTTTTACGTATTCATTATTCATATCGGCGTGCGTGCCCTGGCCAACACCCAAAAGGAACGATAGTAATTGAGATCTAGAAATTCCTGCTTTGATAATCAATATCCACATGATTCCATCGGAAAGCTGTGACCGCGGAGCGAATAAAAAGTCTTCTCCGATGTAAGGTTGATAGGATACGTGGACCATGACAAATTCGCCATGTTCGTGAACCCAATGCGTCGGCAACTGGGACATGAGCGAGGGCAGGTGAGAAGCAGGTCCGTGCATGCACGCGTGCACGGGTGACCGCATTTCAGAGCCGCTACTCGTCACGCTGTGGTATTCTGACCCACGTGTGCTGTAGAACGCACTCCTCCGTGAGTTGACAGAATACCACGAATCCACCCTTTGGTGTTGTTTCCCGTTAATAGCGTTGACGAACACTTCAGAATGTTCGTCTGCATCAATGAACGCTTCCGCATCAGGGGAGTCGAGCGCGCCGTCCTGACTGATGCTATGACTGAGGGTGAGCGGTTGTTTAGGTTTAGGTAGATTGGTCACATCCTTAATTGTGGCGTAACTCACTACACCTTTATATGTCCTTAGTCCGACGAGTCTTGCGACTGCCCAAACAGCGAACCTTTGGCCTCCGATTGCTCGTAATCTCTCGCTTTCGATATCAATGTCTGATAGGAGGCCCCAGCCAACGGACAGAAAAGAAAACATAATCTGCAACAAAAAATAACACTCATAAATCCAGATGAATTATTAAAGGACAAAAACAAGTGAATCTTTTGACGTCATTGGGTCGAGAGAACGTGTTAACGTTGATTGTGCTGAAAATGGGATGGCGTTTGAGCGAAGTTCATATATAGATGATGGCAAGTATAAATATCAACAGTGCCGTATCAACGTGCGGCTAATTGTATACGAGAAGCGACACACATTTGTTGTGACGGACGTTCTCAATTGAATAATGTAACGTAAGATATCCCCGTACTTCGGCGTCATTAGCAAGACACCGTGTGCCACAATTCATCCAATGCAAATATGACGTGTACTTACACTGGTTCTCGTTTCAATTCTGACTACGTCCATTGGCGCCGCTTGACCCTTTACTATTCCCATCGTAAGCCCGGTTAGGTTTTGAGGAATGTATGGTTCACTGAAACAAAATAATAAAAATATTATTGAGACGGTGAAAATAGTCCAGAAAATCAATATTTGTAGGTTTGGTCACACCCTAGTGCTGCTAGTATAAGTTTGGTATTAAAAAATCTCACAAACGACAGTCCTGTAGTCGGTACTTGTCACAGCTAATTGGTACATAAGAAACAAATACGTACATGAATAATAAAGAAATAAAGAGCTTAAACCTGAATAAAAGTCTTCCATAATCATTCATTTGGCACCGTGTTAATCCCAGAGAGGCCTCATAAATGTTTTAATTACTGACAGATAAAATGATTTTTCCCACAAACACAATTGTTTACCGGCGACGATATAAAGGCTCGTATACACTGGCGCGACGCCACAGCGCTACACAAAGGGACCGCGTATCGCGCGACGAGCGGTGCATTTGTGTCGCGCATGTTTGCGGGAGTCTTAAATTCTTATCTTATTATATGGATACATAGGTATAATGTAGAGATCATAAACACCAGATAGGACATGTCTAGGTACGTAGTATTATATTATCTGTGGTTTAGGCACTGATAAATCCAACCAGTTTATTTTTACAGGGTAAACTAAATCTCCTAAATCTCTTTAAAGGGGGGGACCCTATAAAGAGATTTAGTTTACCTCTTCTTCATAAACTATTCGTCAGGTACCTACGTGGTAATAGTTACATATTATTACTTTACCTCTCAAGTGGTATATACATATAGACTATCCCATTACACCTAATATCTAAAGTTAAGATATTAGTGAAGTTTCTACCAAAAGGACTGGCCCACATTGCCAAGAAAATGGAGAGAAGCTTTTGCCATGCAGTCGGTGCAGTGCGAGACACTGGCAGTACGAAATGTAAGGGAAAAGTTTGCGATTTTTGGCTTCTCTAGGACTGTAACCTAAGTTGGCTGGCACTGACTGAATCGACTGGCATCATAAAAATAAAACGTTAGAACGTCTTTCTAGCTGACTGTAGAATTTTTCCAAAATCTGTGAATGCAACTAGCAATAAAGTACTTAAAAAATTGAGGACACACTCATAAGAACGTTTTACCGTATATACAACAGCCAAGCCTGTCTCAAAAATCTAGCATATTATTTAGTTTGTATTAGTTATCACAGCGCTGGTCATCATTACACTAGTCAGCACACTCATCATTTGCATAGTCTTCCCCAAATGCCAATAGTTAGTAGGGGCTAATATTTGAAGCAAGGCAGCTTATACATAGTAGGTTGGTAGATCACACACAATTTTATCCGATTATAAAACATTGAAACCTTACTATTCACTAACCATAGTGCAACTTGTGTTACTAGGGCATATGCCATGCCATGGCAAATTTTAAAAAGAGGTAGTATAAGTTTTGGCGGTAAGTACGCAGAATTCCGACTCGCACTTACGCCGCTTTTTAATAACTGCCTGTTTAAGTTTTTTCGGAAAAAACTTATCAGTGATTATGATTACAATTAATTACTACACAACAAAATATTTAATTTAAATGTCAAAAGTTTGATCTTTTCAAGCTTAGTAACCTAAACAAGTTATGTCTAACCAGTCTGACTAACATAGAACTTCTTGGTATGGTAAATGATTGTATGAATGATTTAAGATTATCATAAGTATGTGAGCCTCATGAATCTTAAGGATTTGCTTAAGAATAAAAACAAAAGCTTACACGTACGTGTGTGGTACACCCAGACCAAGATAACCTGACCGGTTTCTTAGTGGTAAACCATTATAACTGGCTGTGACTGAGTAGTGTTTTTTTTTTAAATATTTTTACCAAAAGCTTAGTAAAAATGAGAAAATCTGTTAAATCGGTGTACATTTGAGGAAGATACAAGCTTTAAAAGTTTATAGAGGGGATTATTGCCGTCCTTGTTGCGCGGCACTGACAATGTACGGCGCCAGTATGAAGTTACATAATCGTGACGTCACTTCTACGATAGTCCTGTACTTGTCTTACAATTATCTTAAACGTTTATAACTTGGCAATTTTTAAGCTTTTACACTTTTTGTAATATAGTTTGCGCTATTTGGAAACAAACAGTTTTTTGAGATAAAAATAAAAAAGTTGTCATCATCCCAATTATTTATGCTCTAAATACGAGGGCTGCACTAAAAGTATCGGGAATGGAATATTTCCACTTTTCCTGTCATATTAAAATCTTTTTAATTGAAAACTCCTTGGTTTTAAAAATCGAATATCATTTATTTATTTTAAAAAAGATTCCCGGTCTTGTCATAAGGTTTTGTCGAACTTGTTTAGTCGTTGAGAAAATGGAATTGACTCGAGAAAATTCAAGAGCGATGATTTATTATGACTTTCGAAGTGGTTTAACAAAAAAGCAGTGTGTCGACCGGATGATTTCTGCATTTGGTGATGAAGCCCCATCCAAAACCACAATTTATCGCTGGTTTGCTGAATTTCAACGTGGACGTGTCAAGCTCAGTGATGATCGCCGTCAAGGTCGTCCAAAAACTGCAGTCACCCAAGAAAACGTTGATGCTGTGCGTAAGCTGATTGAGGAAGATCGACATGTGACATACCGCGAAATTCAGGCAACTTTAGACATTGGCATGAGTCAAATACAAATAATCTTGCATGAACAATTAGGTGTAAAAAAGTTGTTATCCCGATGGATACCGCATTCGCTCTGTGAAGAGCAAAAAGCGGCTCGCGTTGCTTGGTGCATCAGAACTCTCGAAAGATTCCACGCAGGAAGCTCAAATGCTGTATACAACATCGTATCAGGTGACGAATCCTGGATATACGCGTACGAACCCGAAACAAAAAACCAGTCACGAGTTTGGGTGTTCGAAAATGAGTTAAAGCCAACAAAATTTTTTCGTTCACGGAGTGTTGCAACAAAAATGGTGGCCACGTTTGTCTCCAAAACCGGCCATGTTACGACTATTCCTCTTGAGGGACAAAGAACGGTTAATGCAGAATGGTATTCTAGCATTTGTTTGCGACAGGTCGCTTCTGAACTCCGTAAAGAGAACTGCAACCGCCGCATCATCCTCCATCACGACAATGCGAGTTCTCACACCGCACACAGAACAAAAGAGTTTTTAGAGCAAGAAAACATAGAATTATTAGACCATCCGCCGTACAGCCCCGACCTAAGCCCTAATGATTTCTATACTTTCCCTAAAATAAAGAATAAATTGCGTGGACAGAGATTTTCATCACCTGAAGAAGCTGTGGACGCCTACAAAACGGCCATTTTGGAGACCCCAACTTCCGAATGGAATGTTTGCTTCAATGATTGGTTCCATCGTATGGAAAAATGTGTCAATTTTCGCGGAGAATACTTCGAAAAGCAATAAATACATTTTTAAATAGTAATGTTGTGTCACTTCCTTGATTCCCGAAATTTTCAGTGCCGCCATCGTAGAAGTTCAAATTGATTCCTTGAAATATATTTAAAAAACTAAAAAAATATTTGTTTAACCTTTAATTTTGGTATTTAATTAAGTAAATATACGAGGGAGCGTTTTTATGTTCGCGGAATGGGGGATAAGGGGTGGAAATAAAAAAACCAAATTATTTTTCCTTTTCAATATATTCACCTGCAAGACGGATACATTTTTCAGATATTTCAATTAGTTTATTTATACCCTCATAAAAAAAGTTTTCTCTTTGTCTTCAAAATACGCCGAAACTGCCTCCTTGACTTCATCATCGGTGGTATTTTTTTTACCCCGCAGCTCTTTTTTCATTTTTGGAAACAGGTAATAATCACTCGGGGCCAGGTCTGGGCTGTAGGGTGGGTGATTCAAAATATCGAAGCCCACTTTATGCAGGGCAGCCAACGCAACGCGGCTCTTGTGGACGGGCGCGTTGTCGTGCAAAAGCAACACACCTTTCGTCAATTTTCCCCGTATTTTCTCTTTCATGGCTTCTTTTAGTCGCTCTAATATTGAAGCGTAGTATTCTCCGGTTATAGAAACACCGCGAACTTAAAAACGCACCCTCGTATAATGAATTATATGGATGGTAACATTATAGGCTGATTTTGCAAGTACTGATTGCTTAAATACAAAAAAATACAATATACTATTAGATTCATACGATCCCTATCAAGGTTTGTTACACCCCTCTTACGGTCCGTGTGACATATTTTAACCTTCCGCACGGCCAGGATAGAACCAGGATACCAGGATATGTCATTGAGAGGTCGAAAACAGACTTGTTTTCGACCTGATTTTTCGATTGTTCATTCGCTGAGCAATCCGATTGGTCTACGCATGAGCACAGTAGAGCCATGCTTCCGTGTGTGGATTTTCGCGACACTAACTGTTCTTAACTCGAAAAACTAACGTGCACAGCGCACTATAAACATTTTCAAAAATAAAAAGGTCCTTCGGTGTATTCGTGATTCCCACCCTCTCAAGACACGAACAATTATACGAACACAGCGCCTATGGAATACATGTATAGTGAAGTGTAGCAGGTTCAACACAACTGGACGCGCCGCTAAGCCATCATCAGCGCGATGCAGTGTACAGGAGTCTGCGGTACGCTTTTTCGAATCCTCACCCTTTCTACTACACACTACGTACAGATACCCAATCTCATACAAAGAAAAAACCTCTCTAAGTCTGGCTATTGAGCTGACAATTTTACTTCGTCCAATTTTTCTCACTAATTGCCAGAGACTTTAGTTTTACCACGCTATCTAGGAGTCGATCTACTATTAAAACGTTTTGTGCAATGCTTTTTATATAAAGTTTAATAGTTCCGGGTTCAGGAAAACATGTAAATTGATTTATTTTACATTTCTATGTAAAGCAATACATAAAAAATTAAGTTGTTTGATTTAAATTGGTAACGTTATAGGCTATTCTTATGTGTTTAAATTGAGTAAAGCGCCATCTATTGCAAAGAGCTCTAAACGAAATGATTAAAAGATCATCATTTTATGGGTTCAAATTGAAGTTCGAAGGCTTCATGTTTTTCTTGAAAACACGGGCTTTATGAGAGGAAATAGATAAATCAGCACTAAAAAGGATGTTTTGACTTTTACCAATCTTACTTCAGCCAAAATTCTGCCGTTTTACGCTTTTTATTGATTGTTAATTTCATAATGGCACAGATAATATAATACTACGTACAGATACCCAATCCCATACAAAGAAATGAAACCTCCCTAAGTCTGGCAATGGGGAAGGTCGGGCAAAGCTAATTGTAGATGGCGGGACCATAGCTAGGTCCCTACGGCCTTTTATAAATTTGACATTTAGTTCATTCATTCCATTTTGTGTTCATTCATGAGTTTGATTTTATTTCACTATTTTGTTATTTTCGGTTATTTCAGTATTTTATATCAAGTACTTGACATGGAAAGTGACAGAATTTTAAACCTTGAATATTTCCTCGTAATCACTTTCTTCAAAATGTTTCTGACACTAATTCGAACTCAAAAAAATCTCTACGAATAGCTTTATACCACAATCTTCTAATTTTAGGGTCTCTCGGGAAATGGTGCACTCCAATTTCGGAGTATCTAGGAACATAATAACGCGTCAATTTTCACTAAAATAAAATAAAACCACATCACGCCTTGTATTATTAGCTTGTGTTGGGAACTAGCTACGACAGCGCCATTTTGACAGTTGCCTTCCCCATTGAGCTGGCAATTTTTAGCCCTCAAATTCTTCAACAGATCGCAGCATAAGTGACTCACTAATTGCCTGAGACTGTAGTATTACAACGCCATCTAGGAGTCGATCTACTTTTAAAACGTTTCATGCAATCCTTTTTATAGAAAGTTTTATAGTTCCGGGTTCAGAAAAACATGTTATTAGTTTTATTTTATATTTCTATGTAAAAATAATAATAAAAAAACCTTGTTAGATTTAAATAAGTAACAAAATTGGAAACTAATGAGGCTGGACCAATTGAATAAAACGCCATCTATTGCAAAAAGCACCAAACAAAATGATGAACAGATGGCTACTTTTATCATTTAAAGTTTACGAATTATAGATAAAGGCTTCCTTTTTATTTTATTTTGAAATACGTGTATTATGAGTGGAAATAGATAAATCTGCACTAAACTGGAAAGTTTAGCCTTTTACCAATCATAATTCAGTCAAAATTCTGCCGTATAACGCTTTTTAATGATTGTTAATTTCATAATGGTTACCTATGCTGCCATCTATGAATTTTTTTCAAAACAAATTATAATTTGTTCGAGTTGAGACCCCATGATAATTGTTACCTATGCTGCCATCTATGATGTTTTTTCAAGACTAATTATAATTTGTCCGAGTTGAGACCCCATTACTAGACAAAAAAGGGCCAGGTTTCGCAACCCACTGTATCAACCACCCTGCCATGAAGATGTAAATAGGAAAAAAGTGTTGTGTTTTAGTTTGTAAAAACTAAAGAATTGAAATGATTACGGGGTGATATGTTCAAGACAAAATTGACGGAATGGTTTCTTAAATGTTGGTTTAATAGTATTAAGGAATTTATGAAACATAAGTTTAATATTGGTATAATCATAACAAAAATATAAACTTTTGAAAATAAATTGTTAATAATTGCATGGTAATATGTAATACATAATCAGCCCATTATTTTCCCACTGCTGGGACACAGGCCTCCTCTCTGTGAGAGGAATATAATTAAAATAGTACTATATTAAGAATCTATGTTAACTTAATACCTAAGTGTGTATTTTGCCTGCAAGCAAGCAGGCAGAATACAATACTTAGGTTATAAGATCACACCTTTACCAAAATGTATTTCTAGCAAATAAACGTTTCATTTGATTTGATAAACTTAAAAAAAAGCAATACCTACTCATAAGAAAAGGTGACTACAAAATGACGCACGAGTCAGATTTAGTGACATGTCATCGCACGAATAAGATAGAGGAAATGAAGATAAAGAGGGCAAAGTGCAGATGAAGCCAAGATTAAAAAATGACTACATTATTTTCCGCAAATTAGCGGTTGGCTACAAGGTATAAAAGTAAACCACACATGAAAAACCTGTTGTAATTGAAACCTGGGCGTTATCATGCCGTTTTTGAAGTCCCATATTATTTTCTTAATGAGATTTATCCTCTCTTTGTTGAAAATACTGGCTGGGAGGTCGAAAAACGCTAAATGCGATACCTACATTGCTTGTAAATCTTGAAATTGCTCAAATATTTAACACTTATCATAAAAACAACATTAAATAAAGTAATGTTTACGTGTAAAGTAATGGTAACGTGTTTCTTTATGCTAAGTGTTTCTGGCAACCTTTTCTATAGTTTCGAAATTCTTGAGCTAAAAGGACCGTGTATTGTGCATTTCTAAAGATGCCAATATACAGTCCCTAAAGCTTCCCAAATCGATAACTAAGACAAAATATCAGAACCTTCAATGACTACTAAACGTCAGTATTAGGGTAATGGAAATCTATTCATTACCTTATTACTACGTGCACATGAAACCAGTCAGTTGAGGCCTTGGGTTAATTCGATAAGAGGTAACATTGCATTTTACCGATACGCGAGATTCGTCTCACCACATACGGCATTATACACAGCCATGCACCGTTATTCAGTGATTTGATTTAGATACAATATTTATCTAGATAACAACCAGAATTACTAATAACCTCTCGCGGTTTGCTCGAGTCACTGGATTTTTTTCCTTCCTGTCAAATATCTAAAACAACGGTCCAAACATAATTTAGATAAACAGTTTTTGTTCATGATTATCCTCTAACAAGAAAAACTCGACGTATTTAGTAAAAATACGTCGAGTTAACTAATAGCGTGCCCGATTTTTGGCCACATTAACGGCCAACCCCAATAACTTATTTTCAGAGATGATTTTAGAAGGTGCACACTCGCAACAGATCTTCCACCTGGACGTGAGTTGCCTTTGGTAACCTAGAAGTCTTTTAACAGACTCCGGACGACGACGACGTGCTGGTCCACAAACGATGGGACACTTGATAAGTCCTGCGTTTCCTATCAGCAGCACGTTACAGGAACTGATGGACGCTAGTGATGACGCCAAACACGTGGCCGAATTATGGGCAGAGTGCATTTAATTTGCCATCGACACGCTAAAAAGAAGCGAAGCTTATTTTCAAGAAACGACCAGGAGCGTGCCCGATTTTTGGCCACATTACCGGCCGAACCCAATTACTTATTTTCAGAGAAAGACAGATCGCTATTGATGATATATTATATCTGTCCCAGTCAAAAAAATAGCTGTCAAAATATTAAAGGGACGTATACCTTGGCTTTATTGGTACGTTAAAACCAGATATTGATAGGTTTTTCTATCTCAATCTCCAGTACGCCAACATTGGTGATAGATACGGTATTGGGTTCGGCCGTAAGTGGTTACCTGCAGATACTCTGGAAATTTTGATACTTGTGGTTGGAAGGGAGACCATCTCGGGCAAAGACATGAAGGAGAATGTTGATGGCAGCATAATTATGTACCACACTGCATGCAGACCAGAGACCAAGTAAAACTGCTTAGCTTTAAAACGCGTTGCATTATAGTTGGACGAGATCTTTAAGAAGTTCTGGTGTAGCCACAAACAAGAAACAGTACATTTTCTCATGGAAATAAATTTTGTATATGACCGATATGAATGTCCGATATATTATAATGATGTATAAGATTAGATAGTGCCCCACGGGCAGCGGATTCATACACGTGGAATTAAATTCAATATCCTTTTCTTACCAGTTACTATAGCTTGTGCTAAACTATACATACACTTCCAAAATCGCGTGAGTAGGTGCATTCTATATTTGTTCATGTATTTACCAGCGTTTTGCGTAGATTGTTATCGTTAAATGGTTTTGTTTTTATAAAATCTTTATAAACATTTCGTCCGATTGATTTGATTAAGCCGTTTGAATTCAGCAATATATTTATTTCTACTTTTTTCACCTACCATAAACTAGCTGTAACAAAGGTGTTAATTAATATTTCGTATTTGAGTTCTTTTGTGAAGTACACGTTTACGGCTTTATTAATCAATACTCTCTTATTAAAACAAACAAACGAGCGATTCAATTCAAGCCATTATTCTTTATTGACATCGTAGACCTTTGCTCATTTATCGACTTTGTACCACATAAACATTGACATAGTGTTCGTTTTTTGTCGTTGTTTATTATGGTAATGTAAAATCCTATATGCCAATTTATGTTGGTTTTAGGAGCTTTATTGGAGATATTCCATTAAGTCGGGGCTGACCCTATTAGGACGATAGGTATTTACTTCATACCTGCTCACTATTTTCAGTGACGTGCGAATCATGTGGTCATATACTCATATGGTATCTATTTTAAATATAAGAAAAGTGAACGTGATGATTAAATAATAGAAACATGAACCTAACCAAGATGCACAGAAAATCTGAATGTAGGTATATTTAATCTACCACAGGTAATAGGTAATACGGGCTGGTCCGCAACTCCACGACAATGCGCGTATTTTGCGTACGGTGGGTAAATCGATCATTCGATCCACCCCTGCTCCTCGACGAAGGCCAGCAGCGGTTTGGTGTTACTGGCAGCCTCGCGTAGCTAAAACTACCATTCTAACTTATCTGGTGGAAAGCGTAGTTGAATATTAAGGCGCGAAAAGGTTGAAGGCCTCCATCCAGTACATTTTAATAAGCTGAGCTGAACTAAGTGAAGGGAAAATATACGTCTCGCCTCGCTACTGAAAATGGACTGGCTTCCTTATCCACGAAATATCTGAGATTCCTGTTCTGTTTTTGTCCACTTCGCCACTTGACGGCGCACTGTGGGCTGGGTTCCTGCTTTCATAGACTTATAACCTTAATGTTTCAAGTGTCGACTTTTATGCTTGAATATGATTTGAAAGACCAACTACATGCCTAAATATATCATGATTATGGAATAATATAGGAAACAGCACTAATAGTTATTTTTTTTTGAAAATTTGTATGGAGTTGGTAAGAAAAATCATGATATCTCCGCTCTCACACAATTGGCCGTTATTATTTTTCGCCCGCTCTGGGTGGAGCGGGAGGGCGTGTCAGACTTTTACAGACTAAAACCCACCCGTGTTCCTTCAGTTGCCTGTGCCAGGGCCACGGTTTCTCTTTGAACATCCCGCGACCTTGAACCATTGGCCTTAACGGACCCCGTCATTTTGTGCTGACATCTGTTTAGAGCGCGCGTGGAACACGACGCGCCGTCGACCCGGAGTTGGTCCTTACCGGACGGCGAGCTACCCATTGCTCGTCGTCCGCAAGCCCGCGCCTAAGGTGGCCGGGAATCTGCAGGCGACTCCCGACGCCCAGGGCGTCTCCTGCGGCGACTAGGGGTGGCGTGAGGGCACAAGGCTCTCTCCCTCACGCGCTCCGCCTCCTCCTTCGCGAGCATTACTGCATCGCAGAAGGAGGTGAAGGCTTTCCATTCGCTCCGTACCATGGCCTGAACCAGGGCCGGACGTGAGAGATACCGCCACCGATAGCCTCCGCGAGGACACGGCGGTGCTCCACCCAAGCTGGGCAGACCTCCACCGTGTCCGCCGGGCGATCCACACAATGGTGACACCCGGGCGTTTCCTCCCGCCTTATGCGTAACAGACACCTCCCGAAACTACCCTGTCCGGTGAAGACCTGTGTCAGGCGGAAGGTGAGGACGCCGTGGCGCCTCTCCAACCACACCTCAAAGAGGGGACTTACCGCCGCTATTGTGGCGTGCCCAGCACTGGGTTGCGACAATCGTACCCTCCATGTCGCCATGCGATCCCGCCGGAGCTCTGTCCGCTGTACCGTGATTTTTCGCGGCAGCGGAGATACACCCCGGCGTTTTGTCTCCTCGCACCACTCCCATACGTGTGCGAGGGCTTTTGCATCCAGATCCCATGGCGGCAATCCGGCAAGGCGGCTCGCCGACTTGTAGGAGACCGTGCGGTATCCCCGGACCAGCCGGATGGCCATGACCCTTTGGGACGCGTTCAACCGGCGGGCTGGTCGGCGCCTCAAAGAACACGCCCACACCGGTGCCCCGTAAAGGGCCAAGGACCGCCCGACCCCGCGTTAAGCATCCGGCAGGAGGCGTTTCGACCCCCTTGATTGGGCCGGAGCCGCTTTAAGGCAGGCCCAGCCCGCTCCAGTCTGAGAGCCAAACGTCGGAAATGTCCTCGAAATTCTACCGGTTGTCGAGGACAAGTGAGTGGTTTTGCCAGTGAGCTAGGAAATGTCTAGCTCATTTCTGCTAGTTGAAACCACAAATGCGGAAAATTTTTAGGTACTTTCGCTGACCCGACTACCTCGACCATTAGAAAAAAAAAGAAAATGGATGTGCTGAGTTTAATTAATCGCTGCGATTTTCTTTGAATACTTAAACAGGAAATCTTCATGCAATCTATTTTTAGCATGAAGTACTCATACATTATGTATAAATCTGTCCTACATAAGTATTATCATCACCAAGGTCATTGAGGTTGGTGTACTTAAGGGGATCATGTACCAAGCAAATGGTTAGAATAAATTGTTACTCTTATTAATATGTCCTCGTGATACTTAGGGCCAAATCTAATCTATGCAATTTGCATGCATATAGTGCATGAAGTTTTAAACTAAGGCTCGGCAAAACGGTGCGACGGCACAGCGCAACACGAAGGCACCGCTCGTCGCGTGACACGCGATGCCTTTGTGTCGCGCTGTGGCATCGCGCCCGTCTGCACGAGGCTTTAAACGGTGAATAATCGCTTCACGAAATAGGTAATAATACGAAAATTAGACACGGTTTTACGAATACATAATTATATTTATGTACAGTAATGAGAATGATGATTATAGGTAATCCCAAATTGATAAGATTTGTAATTGAAAAACGCGAGTAGAAATTGTTATCACTATTACAGAAGACAATAATGCTTGAAAAAACAATGTTGAACTTAATATCTGTCATGCACGTAATCTGTGCCTACTAATTAGGTGTTGGCCAGTAGGTATGCGCAGGTTATGAAAATTTCATAACTCGTATGATACCTACCTTACCTACATCTAAGGCTAGGCTACACTCTTCCCCGCCACGCCGATAAACGTGTTTCTAGGTTCTCGGTGTTATTTTAGGTTTTACGAACAGGTAGCGCCCCGGCCCATGAAATTAATGGTAGCAAAGTGTAACTAAATACTATGCTCGGATTCATGAAAGATAGGTAGAATACTTTTTATTATGTACGCCTTATAAATTACAGATATAAATGTAGAAAATTTACATTGGTTGACACAATTGGCGGTCAGGATACCTACTAGCTGGTTGTTTCCCTCGCATTCAATCAATTATCAGCAAGGGTTCTCGTGCATGCAAGGCCATGGTTGACGTTTGGCAAGGTAAGTACGCGGACAAGTGCGCTCACATCAACTTAACACAAGCGACCAAATTCTCTCATTCTAGCTAAATTCCTAACTATGTTATAGTTTTCGCAATAAGAGCTAAATTGTATACTGGTTTTCAAGGCAAGCCTGACATAAAAAAGATAAAAGTATTCGCTGTTGGGTCAGTATAAAAGATCTAAATAAACTTGTCTCTTAAAAGAACTGGCCGGCAGGTAGAGAAATAAAACAATTTTTTTTCTGTGTAACGGTAAATTACTAGCAAAACAAATTGTAGTAAGCCGGCGACCATGACTGCACGACGTCAAGCAATTTCCTCCGCTTCATTTCCCCCTTTTACTTGCATCATAGGCCATAATTGCGTGAGCGCTTTTTGATAGCACGGTCAATTTGTAGCGGTATACAGAAACAAACAAGTGATGATTACGTTTTAAACAGCTAAAACTTGATAAGAGTATCCAGCAGGATAACTGTTTGATATAATTATGGGTTCTGTTGGTTTAAATCTGCCAGCTTCCAGCATAACCGGATGCAGCTAAACACTAGAGCGTTTTACCTGGAGCGAGCAGTCTTACCACGGGGTACCAAGGGTTACCATGATACCCCTTTGTAAGACTAGTTGACAGACTTCAATTTCGGACTACTTACCTGTAACGACTGTCAAAGATTTACTCCGAAAGCCAAAGGTGTAAAAGATTTAAGCCCAAGTCAAGATTTTCAGATTTAAGCCGTATGACAGCCGGGACTGCCCAATCTCGAGGCTCGGAGCGGTCTCGGTAAGTAATGAATAGTCACTCATCCACAAACCGACCGCAGCAAGCGTAGCTTAACATATGTTCACAGATGGTTTCAGAATAGCACTACTATTCTGTGCCTGTTCTGAAAGCGTGATGAAGTCTGTGATCATCTGTCTAACCTAATTTTGTTTGTGATCGATTGCCCAAAATAATAACAATAACGAAAGTTAGAGGAACACGACTGTTGAATAGTGAGAGATAAACGGGATTTGAACTGTTGACTCGAAGCCAGTGAAAAGATTTAGATTTGCAATTATTTGCACAAAGAAGCCATCGACATAATTATGTGAACATTTCACACCTTTTTTGACAAAGATGTCCTGTCATATTCATTGTTATTAACTTAATTCGGATTATTTTTGGACAATGTTGTGTCTTGTATGTTTTCAAGTTTAAAATGTGTTACTGCGCACAACGCTGTCTAGGTACCAAGCTTCTTAATACAATCACGCAAAAAAACGAATAAGAACATACATTCTCCTTGAAACAAATTATACAACACGAAATACTATCCATTCATTACCAAGTTGAATGTGTCTTAACGCTGACAATTATCATAATTTGTAAAAAGGTGTTCAAGGTTAACAAACAAATGATTTTGAGTATTTGGAACATCTATTCATAAATCAATTAGAAACAATAACTGTTGGATAACGTTTTAAAGTAGGTTATCATTCATTCATAGGTTACTTACTGTTTTGAATATGTAATTGCGTAATTTAGTAGTCATCAATTATAATCAAGTTATCGTCTACTTTTAGGAATAAAACAAGCATCACGTTAATAAGTAAAGAACTAGTAGTAGTAGTAATTCCTGATTGAGCTAGTTTTTTTTTGCCAGAGGAAAGTCCAAAGGCTGCAAAAACTACCGGCGCACTGCAATTACCTGCTTTTTATATCTGATTGGAGGCGATTCAATCGCCTCCAATGGCGGAGGCGGAATGGTGGAGATTTATTTAATAGCACAGTCCGACTCTGTTCAATTCATTTTAAATAACATTTGGCTTTCAAAGGTAGGTTCATGTCGAGCACAACAGAACGGATCTGCAAACACATGCCTACAAATAAAAAGACACTGAATAAAATATTCCGAATGAACTCAATGAACGGGCTGGCAGTGTAGGTACCTACACAGTTCATATTTTAACCGACTCGCACCTAAAGGTCAACTAGGTCATCAACCCAGACTGAGCAACCGTAGTGATTAATTCTTCTCTTTCTGAGAAGAGGTTTTTGCCCTAAAGTTGGAAAATTACAAGACGTTATACCTATTAAGTAGCTAATTAATTTATAGCTAAAAAAAATATACCGTCCCCAAAAAAGATCAGTTAGTGTTTCTTTCGAATATCATCAATAATATGATTATGCCGAAAAAAAAAACAAAAAAAGGAGTATGTAAATAAACGTAAATGAGGCAAAAGGGGTGTGGAAGGTGGCGTTCTGTTGTTCGATAATGATCCTTATCGTTCGTATTTAAAAATCACATGGAGCCAACGCGAATTTTATTAGAGGAAAAAACATTTCGTAATCTCTAAGTGCAATGAACCTACAAAGTTAATTTAGAACCAATAATATTTTAACTTATTATACGAGGGCTGCACTAAAAGTATCGGGAATGGAATATCTCCACTGTTCCGGTCATATTAAAATCGTTTTAATTGAAAACTCCTTGATTTTAAAAATCGAATATCATTTATTTATTTTAAAAAAGATTCTCGGTCTTGACACAAGGTTTTGAGAAAATGGAATTGACTCGAGAAAATTCAAGAGCGATGATTTATTATGACTTTCGAAGTGGTTTAACAAAAAAGCAGTGTGTCGACCGGATGATTTCTGCATTTGGTGATGAAGCCCCATCCAAAACCACAATTTATCGCTGGTTTGCTGAATTTCAACGTGGACGTGTCGAGCTCAGTGATGATCTCCGTCAAGGTCGTCCAAAAACTGCAGTCACCCAAGAAAACGTTGATGCTGTGCGTAAGCTGATTGAGGAAGATAGACATGTGCCATACCGCGAAATTCCGGCAACTTTAGACATTGGCATGAGTCAAATACAAATAATCTTGCATGAACAATTAGGTGTAAAAAAGTTGTTTTCCCGATGGATACCGCATTCGTTCTGTGAAGAGCAAAAAGCGGCTCGCGTTGCTTGGTGCATCAGAACTCTCGAAAGATTCCACGCAGGACCCTCAAATGCTATATACAACATCGTATCAGGTGACGAATCCTGGATATACGCGTACGAACCCGAAACAAAAAACCAGTCACGAGTTTGGGTGTTCGAAAATGAGTTAAAGCCAACAAAAATTGTTCGTTCACGGAGTGTTGCAAAAAAAATGGTGGCCACGTTTTTCTCCAAAACCGGCCATGTTACGACTATTGCTCTTGAGGGACAAAGAACGGTTAATGCAGAATGGTATGCTAGCATTTTTTTGCCACAGGTCGCTTCTGAACTCCGTAAAGAGAACTGCAACCGCCGTATCATCCTCCATCACGACAATGCGAGTTCTCACACCGCACACAGAACAAAAGAGTTTTTAGAGCAAGAAAACATAGAATTATTAGACCATCCGCCGTACAGCCCCGACCTAAGCCCTAATGATTTCTATACTTTCTCTAAAATAAAGAATAAATTGCGTGGAAAGAGATTTTCATCACCTGAAGAAGCTGTGGACGCCTACAAAACGGCCATTTTGGAGACCCCAACTTCCGAATGGAATGGTTGCTTCAATGATTGGTTCCATCGTATGTAAATATGTGTCAAATTTCGCGGAGAATACTTCGAAAAGCAATAAATACATTTTTAAATAGTAATGTTGTGTCACTTCCTTGATTCCCGAAATTTTCAGTGCCGCCCTCGTATTACATTTGAATTGGGAATCTGTCATTTTTATACGATTGTTCATTGTGTTTTCTAATTTTGGTGCCAATTCATTGTACAATACTTTGCGATATTAAAATGGAGTGGGGTGATAAAGAGAACCGAATCGCTGTGATTGCATTACACAAAGTTGGTTTGGAGCCAAATGCAATTTTTAAAACTCTCCATACGCTTGGTATTAGTCAAATGTTTGTGTACCGGGCTATTAATAGGTACAATGAGACCTCCTCTGTTTGTGACAGAAACAGATCTGGCCGTCCACTTAGTGTTCGTACGAAAAAGGTGGTCAAAGCAGTAAGGGAAAGAATTCGAAGAAATCCTGTCCGAAAGCAAAAGATTTTATCTCGGGAGATGAAGATAGCACCCAGAACCATCTCACGATAATTTAAAAAAGAATAGGGTGGTAAAATCGAAACAACTACTGAAGCGGTACGCAAAGGGAGGTCACAGAAAAGAATTGTTTACGGATGAGAAAATCTTTACAAGTGGAGCAACATTTTAACAAACAAAATGACCGTATTTATGCTCAAAGCTCTAAGGAAGCTTCCCAATTAGTCGACAGAGTGCAACGTGGGCATTATCCGACTTCAGTGATGGTTTGGTGGGGTGTTAGCTATGAAGGAGTGACAGAGCAATATTTTTGTGAAAAAGGTATCAAAACATCGGCACAAGTGTATCAAGATACCCTTCTTGAGAAGGTAGTTAAGCCCCTTAACAACACCATGTTCAATAACCAAGTATGGTCTAACAAGACTCGGCGCCGGGTCATTAAAGCTCGGTCCTCGCAGTCTTGGTTGGAAGCGAACGTTTCGGACTTCATCATCGCTGAAGACTGGCCGTCGTCTAATCCCGATCTTAATCCGCTGGATTATGATTTATGGTCAGTTTTAGAGAGTATGGCCTGCTCTAAACGCCATGATAATTTGGAGTCCCTAAAACAATCCATACGATTGTCAGTGAAGAATTTTCCCATGGAACGTAATAAATATTATTTGCATTTTAAAAAAAAAACGTGACAATATTTATGGCTAGTCTTGCCATTGGTATTATATGACTCCAAACTCGAGGGGTTTACTAGTGGCCACTGAAGAGTTCCACTACCAAGAGGTCCACCTCCTGGCACCGTTATCAGATCAGCTCCAAGATACCAGGTTATAGTTTTGTCACTCGAACTCCATATCCATACAAAGTTTCATTTCGATACGACAATAAGGAGTAGGTTAAAATTGACTTCTACGATTTTACCACATTTATTGTTGCAAGTAAAGCTAAAAAAATGAGGATGTGATTAAATAATAAGGAAGCGTCCGCTGGTTATTATGTGACATTACATTAAATTGCATATAACGCCCTTTAAAGGACATAAAAAATAATGAAATAAAACAAATACTAATTTAAAATCCGGAGCCACACGTAAGCTGTTCGTATGCCTTAACTACATGACGTGCGTGTGACTCTGGTTTTTTTTTTGTCTGTTTGTGGTGTTTAGTTTATACCTTTTTAATTGTAGTTTTTGTCGTAGTTGTGTTTTAGTTTTGTACTTAATTTTTTTACCTATGTTAAACAAATGTTAATCTTAGCGATTGCTGCACCGTGCGACGTCATTCAACGCCGGCTGTCGCTGAAAACCAGCGCTGGGGCTCTGTCTCGGATAGGGTCGTAGCATTAAGCTGAGCGATGGCCGTTTTGCGTGGATGTGTCGCATATTTTCCCCCAACTTGTTATTTTTGATGTTTGTGTTCAATCACTGCGTCGTGTTTATCGCAAATAAACGTATTTTCTTTCTTTTTCTTTAAATGACTTATTTATATGTATGACATAATTTTTTTTAACTGTAATTTGTAACTTTGGATCTTGGAGACTTTGCAACAATGTTAGGTATTTTAAACCATTATTAACTATACAATGCAAATTTTAAACCATTACTACAACAAGATTAAGTGCAACTTACTTGCTTGGAAGTTTTATTACCGGTTGCAGCAAATATTTTACAACCAAAAATATTCAGTGCTATGACTAAGCGAATGCTTTAAGAAATACCTTAAAAATGTCATATGTCTACCTTTTTACTTTTAAATATTGAGTTGAGTTTTCTAACAAATCAAAACTAAAAGTACCCAAACTCGATGTCGAAAAATAACATTTGTACATAAATTATTTTGGAACTCTAATGGTGAATGTATTAAAATATGTTTCAATAATAGTTAAATTATTCAAATCTTATTCGACACCGTTGCAGCAATACAGAGTTGCAGGGACATCGACGCCCGCAGGAGACGCCCTGGGCATCGGGAATCGCCAGCACATTCCCGGCCTTTAGGCCGGGGTCCATTAGGGCCGATGCCTGCCAGGGTCGCGGGTTGTTCTCGAAAGAGATACCGTGATCCTGGCGCAGGCATCTTAAGGAACACGGGTGGGTTTTAGTCAGTAAAAGCCAGACACACCCTCCCGCTCCGCCCAGAGTGGGAGAAGTCATTTGATGATTTCCCACCAAAATAAAAATGTGTATCGACGCGCAAACTGTGACCAGGAACTCAGTTAATGATTCCAGCGTAGAACTTCTTTGTTGAGTATTAAAAAAATAACTGGTTCATAGAAAAGTGTATATACTACAATACCTACGTGGTCTAACTATTGATGTAAATATTTACATCTTACTACGTACTTTTTATGAATTATAAAGAAGTAAATCCAGAGAGCAGTAGTGGCCTAGTGGTAATAACCGTGGCTTACATGTTGTAGGCCGTTGGTTCGAACCCAGAAAGGCGCTTTACTTTGTGTAAGTAATTTCATCACCACTGCTCGCAAAACGGTGAAGGGAAACATCGTGAGAGGAAATATCCTACCTAGAACTAGAAATCGAAGACATGTGACGACTACCAACGTGGGCCCGCGTCGTGGATTACGGCCCACTCCCTCTCTCAGAGACGAGGCCTGTTTCCCAGCAGTGGTTCAACATTACAGGGTAATTATGATGATATGAACTACCAGTAAAAATACTCCTTGATCGCATTGCGTTACTATGCTCTACATAATCTTGTTTTTCTACATAATTTAGTAATTCAATTGTAGACTGGTTAGGAAACTATTAAGCTTTAATCAGTTCAATATGTTCTTATCATGCGATTTGTAAATTTTAAAATAAGTACATAGGTACTGACAAAGGACGATTAATTTATCTTTACAAATCAGAATGTGATATAGGCTATTTACGAAGCAGACTCTAATCCATTCAAATTATCAACAACAGCTGTGTTATCTTTTAACAGCCCTCGAAAGTTCGAAACTACTTGGATCAATGAAAAACAAAATTACGAGCTAAGCCATCTGTTAACATATTGAGTCATCAATTTTAACGCTATCAAAACTAACCAGATTAATTCTTCAATTCCAATTTCATATGGTATGTATTAGGAACAGATATGACAAACTTTTCAGGTTTAACCGCATTGATTTCTTGAAATGTGATGTAAATAACATGTTTGACATCCAAATACCTCAATAAACAATATATTTTTTCAGTGTTTCAGGTCATTGGTATAACCAATAAAAGGGGAGGGTGTGGATTTATGCTTTCGCGGTTTCTCAACGACATGCTTTGCTTTGCTTGGTAGTATAGATGCAGGCCTACCCTGCCATCCCCTACAGAGGTACTAGGGTGGCGAGGTCTTGAGGGAGAGCGTTACAGTCGTGTAGATCCTCAAAGAGATTCTGGCGGAAGCAAATTCCAGAGGTTGCCACCTCGTTCTTGGTTTAATTCCTTAAGAAATAGACATAACAGAAACCTCCAGGCGCCATCACAGCACATCCCTTCCCCAATTTATCTTAACCCCATTACTTCCCGTCTTATCTCTATGACACAAGACACTATTTAAAACATCCAAAGTTATTAGTAACACTAGAGTTCAACGCGCGTCAGCGTTCTAGGTAGGTAACCCCCTGTCCGAAATCTCACAATCCCTCCCCACTCCATCCTACCTATATCCCCACTCCTCCCGCCTCCATCTCTCATATTTCCACACTTAACTGCGACGCCTTTGTGACTGGGTGGTGGCGGGCTCTTCCATCACTAAAATTATTCAATGGCGAGTAGGAGTAAGCAGTTCACTGCGCTAGGACCTGCGCAATTGAGCGCCATGAGCGGGGCTGAAGGAGTTCCGGGGGGTTGAGCCGAGCGGCTCTGGTTGCAACGTGTCCGTAAGGCAACACGCCCCATTTAGACTGATTTCAAGCGAAACGGTGGCCCTACCCAATATCCAGGAGTAGGGAAATGGTCACAGTGTCCCGTCAGAGGGCCACAGGCGAGGTGCGTGAGGTCCGCTGAGGTCGTCCTCGGACATGGATAAATAACAAGGTAGCAGTTAAAAACCGAAACAACGTAGTGGAGTCGAAAGCCGATGAGACTCCCAAGGAGGTGCTTGCACTTCCCTTGAGCCTGGTGACCATGCGTCTGACGCAGCGGGCACCATCGCGGGAGCCGGTCCGGCTGTGGCGAGAACCACAGCTAAGACCAAATCTAAAAAGCCCCAGTACAAACAAAGAACGTCGGCTCTGATTGGGACCAGTACCGACCCTTCCAATACTCAGGCGAAGAATTCGGCGACGACTAATGCCACTGCCTCTCCACACAGACCCTGGCGCTGGGTAATACTGGCATTGGGCTTCCTGACAAGCCTGCTCCTCCTCCTGTGGCTTCTCTAGCCTCCTCTCATCAGGAGGCCGCCCCCGGTCAAACGGAGACGGCCAGCCACACCAAGAACGCGTTCTCTCGCAGCGACACTTCAGTTCCACCGGCTGCCTCAGTACAAGGCAAGCAGAGGGACAGAGAGGAGCGCCGCAAAACGCGCTGTATGCCAGTCAGGTAAAAGCTACCGCAACAATCAGGTCACTGCCACTAGGTCGGTCAAACCGACAAGCGGCCAGATGAACTTTTCCGCCGGAAAGCGGTCGCAAGCAGAAGCCGGCACAAGCCGACCAGCGCCCGTCCAGTGTCCCGGAGAGGGCTGAAGGTATCAATAAGACACAGCGACCCGATTGAGAAAGAGACCTTGACACTTCGGGGAGAGCATAAGCGGCCGCGTCTTGATCAATCCAAACTTCGTTGGCGGTCGCAAAGCTACGCCCAAGCTGCCAGCGCTACCCTAGACGTCGCGGTCACCTGCGACCGCGCGGTGTCAGTCGGAGATTCTGAAGCGAGTACGATGTGGCGTCGTGATAACAGACGAGAAGGGGGTCTTCGGAGAGCCGACCAATATTGAGCGCGCTTTCATCTACCAGAACCCCTGGTTCGAGATCAAGAGGTGGGTTCTCCTGCATACCGACAAACAAGCCGCGGCATGGTGGAACAAATCCCAACCTTGATGGAGGCCGGACGCCGTCTCTCAATAGGACTGGGGGCAGTGTAAAGCTCCAGGGTCGGTACGGCAGGTACACCGACGTCCCTCAGGATTGGGAATGGGACGCTAAACCAGCCCGCAAGCACCATCAGGGGAGTATCCTCCCCAATTAAACAATCCGGAAGTATCCGCGCCTGAACGTGCTACGGCAGATTCGGCCGACCCTGACACAGGGCGCGGCGGAAATTACCACTGGGTGGCAGGTCTCTGGAACAAAGTACCTCGGGGTCTTCTATCCAGTACGTCAAACTGAAGTAGTCAATTGGACAACACTAAACAAGGCTTGTATAACCTTTTGGCAGTGCAGGAAAATGATAGGTAAGAAGTGGCCTATCCCCTAAAGTTAAACTATGGCTGGACACCACAGTGATCCGCCCCATGATCACCTACGGGGCCGTGGTCTGGTGGCCCCGCACCAAACTAGTCAACATCCTTCAACAAACTACAACGCATGTTAAGACTAGCCTGCATGGTGGCTACGGGCTGCATGACGACTACTCATACTGCAGCAGTCAAAGCCATGCTGGGACACCGCTCCACCTGTTCATACAGCAGGAAGCGACGATGGCAGCGGCATGTCTAAATGCACTAGATCTGTGGGGTAAGAAAGACACACCACATACCGCGCTGCTTGAGTGACTCAACAAGGAGTTCCCCATTACGAAAGCCATTAATGATTTGGTTAACCAAACAATTTATCTTCAATAAAAATACAAAATCCAACTTCATGAGGATCGCCGATGCGAGAGTTTGTGCCCTGCAGAGCTGCGCCTCTTCACAGATGGATCCAAAACAGGTAGTGGTACATATGTCAAAGGAGGACTTCAACATACGCATAGCCACACCAATGGGGGTCCATAACATAGCCGAATGCATGGGTATTTCTCTAGCTGCTTCGGCCATTATGGCCAGGGAAGTTAAGGACCACACGTTCTGCATACTCTCAGACAGCATGGCTGTTCTGCCAGCGCTGAACACAGTTGAATCTGGGCTAATATAAGAGTGCCTCCACCAGGTGGGTAACCTCAATACCATATAATGGATCAAAGGACACAGCAGTTCGCTAGATAACGATGCAGCCGACGAGCTTGCCAGAAGGGGGTCGAGCGGGGCACCACTGGGACCTGAATGTATCATGCTACTTCCCTTTGGGTACTTACACAATCGGGTAAGGAAACGCACCGGCGACCAACATCACAAACTATGGACGGAACAAGGTGAGTGCAGGCAGGCTAGTGAAGCACTCCCTACAGCTGTTGGCTGCCTCACGAAACAGGTTCTTCGACTAACTAAACAACAGCTGCATACAGTAACAGCAGCTTTAACAGGCCACGAGTAATTTAATAAACACCTCTTTGTCATAGGAGTCACAGACAGTCCGCTGTGCAAGTCCCCATACAGGACAAAGTACTTTGATAATCCAGGTACCCTACGTGAGTTTGTAAGTAACACCAAGGCGTTGCTGGCCTTCCTCAAGGAGCTGAGGTAGATTGAATATATTGGAGGTCGCATTGTATGAAGGCACTGGCCTGTGTGAATAATCTTATTTACACATGTCTGTCACCTATACAAATAAGCATAGTTACGACTTTGTTTATGTTCTTTTATTTTGTCACTTGTGTGAAAAATATTGACCACGTAATACTAGCTCACATACAATTGCCGTTCTTTTATTGCTACTATTTTCCAATAGTTTATGGGCCCAGAGCACAATTGGGCTAGAACATATTTAATAAGTTCAGTGGTTTGAATATTGATTTTGTACCTGTGAAACTTACGAAATATAAATTATGTCATCTGAAGGTGGCATAAGTGGTATTAAGAAGCTGAAAGGATCGTCCGATTACCCAAACTGGAAATTCTTGGTGCGAAATTACTTGGAGAATAAAAACTGGTGGGGAGTAATTTCTACTGATGTAGTAAGTGCTGACGTAGACCGGCAGGCACGAACGACATTATGCTTGTTGTTAGAACCAGAGTGCTTGACCCACGTGTACAATGCGAAGACTGCGAAAGAAGTCTGGTACAGCTTACAGAAAGCGTATGAACACAAGGGTTGGGGAAGACGTATCCATATTCAGCGAGAGCTTTTCAACTGTAAGTTAGAGAATTTTAATTCAATGGAAAGCTACATATCAAAAATTACATTCCTGACACAATAATTGTCCGATATTGATGCTCCAATCCCTGAAAATTGGATCATATCAATTTTGCTGGGTGGCTTGATTGCTGAGTACAGCCCTCTCATCATGGCTGTATATAATAGTGGACAAGAGATCACGTTAGAGCAAATTAAAATGAAATTGTTACAAGAAGGAAGTAGACAGAGTAAGTTGAACACAGAGTACGAACAAGCCTTAGTTACACGTAAAGTACAGAACGATGTCAGATCTAACACTAAAACTAACGATCGTAAGCAGAAGTTTGTCTACAAGTGTTTTGAGTGTCACAAGTCAGGACACAAGGCGTCCGAATGCAAGGAGTGGATAAAAACCGCGAATATCTGCCTGAATACTAAGGAGGCGATAAACAAAAATAAGTGGTATTTAGATAGTGGGTGCTCAAATCATATGACGCACGATAAAAGCAAATTGTTGTCATATATACCTGAAATGGGCAACTTGAAGATCGCAGTAGCAAACGGCGAGAAATTATTGGTGAAAGGACGAGGAAATGCTGAGCCGCGAGTCGGCGAAAACGAAAAATTAATTCTAGAAAACGTTTTACTAGTTCCTGATTTATCCATGAACCTAATTTCGGTGAGTGATTTGACCAAGAAGAATTATGACATGAATTTTGACAATGGAGGTTGCATTATTCGAAAGAAAAATCGAATTGCAGCAAGATGTCAAGAGGTCGACGGAATTTATGAATTGACAGAAAATGAAAATAACGGCGCCAATATGACACTGTCAAAACAAAAAGAAAATATTTCGAACATTTGGCATAAAAGATTAGCTCATTTATCGCGTAATTATATGAATAAAATGATGTTTTAGTCAGCGGTATGGAATTTAATATGGATTTATGCGAGCCGTGTATTGCATGTATCGAAGGAAAGACATGCAAAAGTCCCTTTAAAAAACAAGGTACGAGAGCGAACGAGGTCTTACAGCTGGTTTTTAGCGATGTTTGTGGACCAATCCAGGAGCCGTCGTTCGGTGGTTCGAGGTATGTTCTTCTATTTATCGACGATTATACTCGGAAAACTCATATTTATTTTTTGAAGAACAAAAGTGAAACTTTCGATAAGTTCCGTGAATACAAGGCGGAAGTTGAGAATGAGACAAGGAAATCTATTAAATGTCTGAGATCTGACAACGGCGCAGAGTACTGTAATGGTAAATTTAAATAATTTTTGAAGTCTGCAGGTATAAAACACCAGATGACTGTACCGTACACGCCGGAACAAAATTCTGTAGCAGAAATAGCGAATCGCACTATAATAGAAGAGGCACGAACATTACTTTCAGAATCGAACCTGAGCAAGAAGTATTGGGCCGAGGCTGTAAATACTGTTGTTTACCTAAAGAACAGAAGCCCCACGAAAGCATTGAACAATGCGGTACCAGAGAAGCTTTGGACTGGAAAAGATGTGGATATCAGTCATCTGAAAATCTTTGGTTGTTTGGCGTATAGATTGATACCAAAACAAAAGAGACGCAAACTGGACATGAAGGCGGAACCGATGATTTTTATTGGATACCCAGGTAATCAGAAAGGTTATCGTCTGATGAATCCTAAGACAGGTAAAGTGAGAACTGCAAGAGACGTCAAATTTCTTGAAAACGTATTTCTCCAAAAAGAAAACGTGGAAAAGTCGGAAGTTATCATAAACCTGAATACAGATTCTGTTTCTCCCAATTTACCCAACGGATCTACAAGCAGATCTAAACCCTTGGAGTCTCACGATGATGTGTACCGTGATGCTGTAGACAAGAACGTAGAAATATCGGAAGAGATAGAACTTGAACCTGTAGTACCAGAGAGAATACGTGATGAAGTATTGACCGAAGAGGAAGTGGCAATACCTCAATCAGAAAGAAGGTATCCTGTAAGGGAACGCAGACAAGTCGATCGGTACGGTTGCAATGTTATGTATGCCAAGGAGAGCAATCTTGATGGTGATCCATTGACTATAAATGAAGCATTGGCGAGACCTGATGGTGACTTATGGCAAAAAGCGATAGATGATGAACTTATGTCACTAAAGGAGAACCAGACTTGGACGTTGGTGGATCTTCCAGCTGATAAGAAGACTATCCAGCGCAAATGGGTGTTCAAAATCAAGAGAGATAGCGAAGGCAAGGTAACGAAGTACAAGGCTAGACTAGTAGCAAAAGGCTTCACACAGGTATGTGGTGTAGACTATACCGAGACCTATTCTCCTGTAGTGAGAAGCTCTACTCTACGATTGTTATTCTCTCTAGCTGTTGAATACGGTTGGTTTATTGACCAATGGGATGTTACAACTGCCTTTTTGTATGGCAAAATTAAAGAAGACATTTACATGCTTCAACCTAAAGGAGCAGTACAAAGGTCAAGAAACCAAAGTATGTAAACTGCAACGTTCTTTGTATGGATTGAAACAAGCTTCGAATGCTTGGTTCAAGGAATTGGACAAAGAGATGTTGAATTTAGGCTTTTTACAATCAAAATTAGAACCGTGTTTGTATCAGAAGCAGGTTAAAAACAATAAGAAGTTAATTGTCGTTATTTACGTAGATGACCTTTTCATTTTTGGAAATTGTGAACAAGAAAAGCAAAAATTAAAAACGAGTTTGCTTGACAAGTTTAAAGTGAAAGATTTAGGCGCGGCTAGGCATGTTTGAGGCTGAGAAGAGATAAAGATGTTATTTGTCTAGATCAGAAACAGTTAATTTCGGAAATTATGAATGTCTGTAACATGACAGACGCTACTACTGTTTCGACCCCAATGGAAGTCGGTATGAAATTAGAAAGATAAACAAACTCCCATAGCGATCTGCCATATCAGAGCCTAATAGGGTGTCTCAATTATTTGGCCTGTAATACGCGACCAGACATAGCACATGCGGTGAGTGTACTTTCACAATTTAATTCGTGCTATAATGAAATACACTTTAAATGTGCGAAACGGGTCTTAAGGTATTTGAAGGGTACGTCTAACCTTTGTCTGACTTTTAGGAAGTCAGGAGATTTAGATTTACGAGGCTACGTTGATGCAGATTGGGGAGGGGCACTTGATAGAAAATCTTTCACAGGATTAATTTTCAAGATAGGTGAAAATATAGTGTCGTGGGAGAGTAGCAAGCAATCGACTGTATCCTTGTCCTCCACAGAGGCAGAGTACGTAGGATTGAGTCAAGCTTCGAAGGAAGCTCTTTATTTACGTAGTTTACTGAACAGTTTGACAGCTGTGGATAGTAAAGCGGTAATAATTTATAATGACAATCAGTCGGCGGATAAAATTGCAGCTAACAAAATGATGCATAATAGGACAAAGCGTATAGATATCAAGTATCATTTTATTCGTGAGTGTGTACTGGCTAACAAAGTTGAAATAAGGTATATGTCAACTGATAAGATGATAGCGGACATCTTAACTAAAAGTGTTCACAGCCCGAAGCTTAGACAATTTTTAAAGGATTTATCCCTGTCAAATTAATCTATTAAGGGGGCGATGAGTAGTAAAAGGTTTTGTTAATTTATATTTTGTGTACTAGATAATTTTCTAAATTTAGTATTGTAATGCATTGATTATTTTGTTAGATTTCTTCTGTTTTTGAACTCTATTTTTGGGTACAGTGTAGTACAGTCGGACACAGAAGTGTTAGTGATTTATTAAGTTTTATGTGACGAGTACTGACAAGTACAGAAGTGATCATACGCATGTGTAATAGATTAAGGGGGCGTATTGGAGGTCGCATTGTATGAAGGCACTGGCCTGTGTGAATAATCTTATTTACACATGTCTGTCACCGATTTAAATAAGCATAGTTACGACTTTGTTTATGTTCTTTTATATTGTCACTTGTGTGAAAAATATTGACCATATTATACTAGCTCACATACAACTGCTACCCTTTTATTGCTACTATTTTCCAATAGAATAATCCATTTTCCCACCCGTACGGAAAATACGAGCCTTGACGTGAATATAGTAATTGCGTAATACACAATCAATCGGAATCTGAATCGTTTTGAAACAGATTGCTAATACATTGGCTTCATAATTTCGCTATAAAAATCTGCTCAACAATGTGAATAACGAAATGAATGTTGTTGAAGTGTCGAAATACAACAGATTAGTCGTAATCGTTTACGAAAATGTGTTACGCAATTAGGCTACTGTTGCTCTAAGAGGGATGGCGACCGTTCACGGCAAGTTATATAATTATAATTACAAGTTTATAGGAGTTCTATAGAAAAAACATTGCGTTATTATGTGATGGGAATTAACATTTATTTATAAATAAGTTATCGTGCAGTTTCCGGATGAAACCTTTTTCGTGAATTACATTGACACATTCCAATCTACACTTATGATTTTCCTTCATAGAACTTAGCACGTTTAGGCTTGGCGGTTTTTTATACTTACTTCTTGATAAATAAACTAAGAATATATGTATAAAACGAAACATGAAAAGTACCTACAATATAAACATACCGTACATAAAAATATATTAATTATTTTGTGATAAAACTATTGGAAACATGAAACAGAAAATGGAACGTCAGTGTCAAATTGTCATAATTTATTTGTCATTCCATTGTTTGTGTTCGACGGTTAACGAGTGAATTTTACGCTATACTTGCGAATTTGTGGATTCTTGACGACTTGGCTGTACTGACTATTCTAGTATTCTGCACACCAACCTCTAGACTACGGCATTTACTTTTGGAAAACGATTTGCAAGTGATTTGGACTTTGTCGCCTGTGAAAATATGTTGTGTTTATTGTCAATTGCGCATTGACTGTGCAAATTGTTTGTGTTCGACGGTTAAGAGAGACATCGTTTGTCTGACCAAAGTGATCAGATAGTTATAGAGTATAGAGATGGGTGTATCCCGCGTGATGGTAGTATATTCGTAAACTAATTTGCTTAATTTCATGAACACACTAATCATATCAGAGATAAAACAAAGGAGGGAGCAAATGTAGAGATCTCTTTTAGATGTTACATTTTACCGAAGTGGTCTTGTATACTCTTTTTATAAATATGCTCCTCCTGCTCGTTTTCAAGTGTTGACTATCACTTAAATCTTCTGAATAGGTATTTCAATAGTCTTATGTATTTTATAATAAGTACTGCAGATTACTGCTTTTGGTGTGACTACTGCCTGTATAATGATTTGGAGTAGGCATATCAAAGGATAGAAGTTATGTTTTCAAAGTTGTTTAGCATAGATATCATCTTAAAAAAAAACATATAATGACAAAAAACTTAAAAATGGTTGATGTTTCCATTATTATTTTGGTGATTGTATTTTGACAACTTTTTACTGGTATTGTTTCAGTTAACCTTAAGCAATGAGATACCAGGTACCATGCTATTTATGGGCACAGAGAGTGGTGGACAGATATTTTTAATTGTGTACAATGATTGTAAGTCTTGAATATTTTGTAAAATGATTATATAGTAATTAAAGTTTTTTTTTTTTAACAAACCCCTAGTTTATATGAAAGGATGGGCAGGAGGATAACGCTGGTAAATCTACTTTATCTGATACCTGCTTTTTTCAGCTTGGTTAAATCTGACAACCGTAATTGGAGTACATAGAGTTCCCTAATCCCTGCAGACGCATGTTAACAGATTTTTGAATCATCAATTAGTCAGCAATATATTTGATTGTGTTTAGGTATACGAGTTTGAATAAAGACGAAAATCGTCATTAATACCTAGTTATCGCCGTAACTACCAGCGATGCAACTCTTCCACTACATTTTGCAAAGGAAACATTAGCACCACATACACACCAGGTTTATGTGGCTAAACCGATGTAGAAGGAGATAATTTAATTGAAATTCAGCATTATTTTTATTGGCCCGGAGAAGACACCCTGATGTCCTTAAAAAGTCAAGTAGTACTGCAACATGCATTTATGACTCGGATGTATAAACGTGGGCGAAACAAATGGAGTAGGTATGTAAGAATCATAGCAGGTGCTACCTTCCCCCATGGGATATTTGTGTGAGTTTAAGTAAATATGTATAGATAGGCCATTCTACTACTAAATAATAAACAATAAGACCATTTACAAACTACTTTTAGATTATTTTAGGTTATTATCTTCTAACTTTCATATCTTTTTTCTCCCAACGTCTCGAAGTACTACTTACCCTTGAACTTGCTTTTTGTTAGTCCCAAGTCATTCTTTAACTATTCATAAGTTTCCATAATATATGCAACCTCTATCAAAGGGTCCCAAATTACATGCAAGCTCCCCATTCTCCTTTATAATATGATTGATTTTACAGTTTCATAGTCTTAAACCAGTAAATTCAATAACTTCGTGCCGATTTCACAATGTTACTGAACGCGTTCAGCACATCTAAAAGGTGTTCAAGAGAAGTCAGTGTCAATTTTCCATAGAAAATAATGACTCTGACAGCTCTTATACATAGTTTATGTGCTGATCGTGTTCAGTTCCATTTCAAATTGGTTTTCATTTCATTGGTTTTCAAAAAGTAAGCAATAATTAAAATTCATTAAAGGTGTATTAACAAAATACCACAATACATAGATGATGTTAAATAGCTGTTCAAAGGGAGCCAGTGTGTACATACCCATTTGTAAATAATTAAGACTTTTCCAACAAGAATTATTTGTAGGAATAACAGGATTCCTATCAGAAAAATTACAGAGTAGGTTTGATCAAGTTGTTGATGTAGATTACTGATGATTTGGTTTATCATCAAAGCATATTAATGTATTTTTAATTGAAAGTTAGAAACCTAGCTGTATATGATTTGGAAGCGCCAATGAAAACACAGGAAACAGACAGACAGACATGGTTTCTTCATTTAAACAAATAAAATAGCATTGTGACATATTTTCCTGTAAACATCTGACCCTAAACTAAATGGGCTTATAATAGTAACTTTGGATTTATAAAAAATATACTCACTTATACAGATGGCATACAGTTCTCGCCAGTCCATTGCCAGAGCCACAAGGTAATATGGCTAGTGGCACTTCCGCCAGTGCCTGCTGCCAGTCCAGTCTCTCAAACATGCCGTTTATGATCTCATACAGGACGCCATCACCTCCAATAGCAAGGATCGCGCGCCAACCGTAAACATTTCGAGTGCGCACAAACTCACGCGCGTATTGAGCATATTTAGTAACATGGAGGTCGAATGAAACTTCAGCTTCCTGCAGTATAGGCACGACCTTGGACTGGAATAGTTCTCTAGCCTTCCCAGACCCTGACTTCGGGTTTAGAAGCACAAGCAACTTCTTATCGTTAGTCGGCGGCACGGACGTAATCGGCTGACGGGCTATCAAACACTTTATTGTAGATCTCCATTTCTGTGCTTCCTTATTATTATCTTCATACTTATCGAAAGATCTGAAGCGCAGTGTTATTGTTGTCCTCTCTCGTTTTAAGGTACGGCGGCTTCGTTTCAGTATGTAAGCGTAGATGTACAAATAAGCACTGATATCGTTCTCGTCTAGATCGCCGCTGTTCTCGTCCACAACTTTAAGCTGGTGGTTCCCGACGAAAGAGCTGCATACGCACGAACCGGCTCCAGGGCGTCGTCGTTTGCTCCTCATGCATTTGCTACCAATGATATCGCCCAACAGTATCGTCTGCTCTTTTGAATTACCGTCCGTTTCTTTTGTTAGAGACAAACCTTTAGGAGTCAGCCGAACACGAAATACTGAATTCTTCTTGGAAAGAATGTAAAATGTTTCTTCAAGATAAACAACATCTTTCAAAACAGAGTCACTCTCGCCGACGTTTGATACGTCCTTCCCGTTCTTTACGTCCGCCATGACTGATTTTGCTTTTTTTTATCACCAATTTACCATACGTCATAGTCAAGGTCTGTGCAACTAAACAAAACGTCAAAGTTCTTTAGGCCAATACACACTTGCAACCACAGAGTACTTTTACTATACAGATATTGCAACCTCGCAACAAACCTTCAGTCAGCAATGATCGGTCAAGGTATACCAAAACAATTAAAATTGAATGGAATGCGCTGTGTGGCCTGCCCAAATGTGCGCTAGTCATGGAAATGCACCGACAACTTAGAGATACTGTGGAAATGGCAATACAGAAATAATCATGTTTGGCAATTTGGCCAAAAAGAAGACATAGAACTTTAAAAAGGATTTTAACATTGAAATAATATAGTTTGTTGCCCATAGGGGCACTTAATCGTTAATTATAATACAGTCAATAGATAGGAGACATTTTTGGCAACAACCATTAACATTATAATATTAAAATCCCTTTTAATGTTTCGTTTCGATTCACCCCTGCATCCCTACCCTATTCACCCCGTTTTACGGTAGCACCACAGACTGCATAGCACGCAGTTGTGATGTCATCGCGCACGTTAATTCTATACTAGGTACATAATCCAACGTACAAATACTCGATCCAAATACCTTTTTCACAAAATACATGAAGTATGGTATAGCCGGAATAGGTTACACTTTAGCAGTATGCTTACTTTAGTCTTTGCGTACCACCGATATGTGTAAGTACGCAGGCTTATGACTATTGACAGTCAAACGTACATGTATGTGTAAAAGATTTAAAAAAAAAATCAGAGTATTCATATTTTTACCAAATATTTAAAATCAACTGCTCAATAAGTCCAATACGCTCAATGGGGAAGGCAACTGTCAAAATGGCGCTGTCGTCGTAGCTAGTTCCCAACACAAGCTAAAAATACAAGGCGTGATGTGGTTTTATTTTATTTTAGCGAAAATTGACGCGTTGTTGTGTTCCTAGATACTCCGAAATTGGAGTCCGAATTTCTCGTAAGCCCCTAAAATTAGAAGATTGTGGTTTAAAGCTATTCGTACACATTTTTTTTGAGTTCGAGTTTATGTCGTGAACATTTTTAAGAAAGTGATTACGAGGAAATATTCAAGGTTTAAAATTCTGACACTTTCCATGTCAAGTACTTGATTTAAAATACTGAAATCACCGAAAATAACGAAATAGTGAAATAAAATCAAACTCATGAATGAACATGAAATGAAATGAATGAACGAAATGTCAAATTTATTATAGGCCGTAGGGACCTAGCTATGGTCACGCCATCTACAATTAGCTTTGCCCGACCTTCCCCATAGAATACGTTCGGGCGAGAGAACGTCTGACAAATTGCACTATATAATAAATTATGTAAAATAGATTTTCTGAGTGATTTATGTAACTGCTGTGATTCCTCTTGCGATGATGTGGAACATAAGTACATTAACGACAAAATGTATAACGAAATTGTATATATCTTAGGCCGAGAAGCTAATGACAGTTACTCTGGTAGTAATAAGACGTAAGAAGAAACCTGTGGTATTTTGGAACAGACATTTCTGTAGTGCTCACCGGGAGGCCAGCATGTCGATTCTGTAAAACATTCACGGTGTCGACTTGCGTGGAGTAAGCTGTCAGTGTCATCCCTTCTTGGTAAATCCCTAGCACGAGTAGCATTGACAGCTCACTCCACACTCACTTCACTTTCACAGTGAGATGGTTGCAGACTATCACTACAGGTCTAAGTGTCAGTTTTGGATACTGTATGGTAGACGAAGTCGGGTCGTGCTAGTCGTGCTGTCGTGCGGTCGATGCAAGAAAGCCGTAAAATCTTTAAAAGCCGTTTAAAATGTTGTCAAATTATCAGTGAGCAACTTTAAAATGGACATTCTGGCAACCTGTGTTTCCAAACATGATTTTTGGAGTTTTTGGAAATCTACTAATAAAGTAAACAGAAGGTCGGGCTTGCCTGTGAGCTTTGGTGGCATTACTGATCCAAAAAACATAGCTGAAATATTCAAAAGCCATTTCATGGTAACTTTACCATTGGAACCATCACGGTCGGCACTTGAAGGTGTGACTCGGGGGCAGGAGCTCAGTGTAAGGTTTACGGCCAAAGATGTTAGAAAGGTTATCACGATCATGACCCGGGGCAAGTCCCCCGACCACGATGACTTGATGCTATGTTTCACTCCCTATGTCTAGGACATTCTTATCTATCTCCAGCTATGATGCAGACCGTAGTGGTACCGATCGTTCAAAGTAAAACTAGTGACATAGGCGACGCCAACAACTACAGACCCACCTCTCTGGCTACAATGCTGTCTTAAGTACTTGACAGTCTTTTTAACACACTGATGAGTGGCTGTCTCGAATTACATGACAATCAATTCGGTTTCAAGTCGGGACTCTCCACTGAGACAGCTATTCTGTGTTTGAAGCAGACTGTTACTAACATCACTATACTGATCGCAAAACACCAGCCCATGCAGTTTCCTCGACCTAACGAAAGCGTTTCACCTGGTTTCCTATGATATCTTTTGGGATAAACTTAACGACACATCCCTGCCAAGCGAATGCATTCGTAATCTCAAATATTGGTGCAAGAAACAGGTCAACGTAGTTCGATGGTTTGGGACGCTGTCTGAACTGTACAGATTGGAGTGCGGGGTAAGGCAAGGCGGGTGGACCTCACCAACGCTCTTCAACCTTAATGTAAACGCACTCATCGAGAGGCTTAGCAGCATGCGTATCGGATGTCATGTCGGTGGAGTTTGTGTAAACAACATTACATTAGCCATGCGGACGACATTGTGCTGCTGAGCGCCTCGGTCTGTGGCCTGTCTAAGCTGCTTGGTATTTGTGAGGAACATGCTCTCAGTCATGGCCTGCTCTAAAACACCAAGAAAAGTGAGTGTATGGTTTTTCGGGCCAAGAGGAAATGTCCAGATAGTATCCATAGCATCAAGTTAAATAATGTACCGCTAAATAGGGTTGACACCTTCAAATAGCTTGGGCATCTGTACCCTAATTGCGTATTACACAATCAAACGGAATCTGAATCGTTTTGAAACAAATGGCTAATCCATTGCTTCATAAGTTCGATAAAAATTCTACTCAACAATGTAAATAACTCAACGAATGTTGTTGAACTGGCAAAATCAAACAGATTAGTCGTAACTGTTTAGGAAAATTTGTTAAGCAATGGGGAAGGCAACTGTCAAAATGGCGCTGTCGTAGCTAGTTCCCAACACAAGCCAATAATACAAGGCGTCATGTGATTTTATTTTATTTTAACGATAACTGAAGCCTTTTTGTGTTCCTAGATGCTCCGAAATTGGAATCTACAATTTCCAGAAAGCCCCTAAACTTAGAACATTGTGGTTTAAAGCTATTCGTGGAGATTTTTCTGAATTCGAGTTTATGTCGGAAACATTTTGAAGAAACTAATTACGAGGAAATATTCAAGGTTTAAAATTCTGACATTTTCCATGTCAAGTACTTGATTTTAAATACTGAAATCGCGGAAAATAACGAAATAATGAAATAAAATCAAACTCATGAATGAACATAAAATGAAATGAATGAACGAAATGTCAAATTTATAGTAGGCCGTAGGGACCTAGCTATGGTCACGCCACCTACAATTAGCTTTGCCCGACCTTCCCCATTAGGCTGCTGGTGACCTGTGACGTGAAAGACGATTCAGACATAGAGCGGGAACGTGGGGCGTTTTCTGTAAGAGCGAACATGATGGCTCGCAGGTTTGCACGATGCTCGAAAGAGGTAAAAAACACTCTTTTCAGAGCGTATTGCACCTGTTTTTATTCGAGCGCTAACCTGTGGGCTAACTATACTCAAAAACAGTACAGCGCCCTACGAGTCAATTCAGCAAGCCTACAGGGTGTTGTTGGGGCTGCCTCGGTACTGCAGTGCGTCGGGGATGTTCGCTGATTCACGCGTTGATTGCTTCTATGCGACGATGCGGAAACGGTCCACATCCTTGGTACGCACGGTCCGCGCCAGCTCCAACACCATCTTGAGGATGTATGCTTAATGTAGTGACAATAACAGTACCTAATATGAAATAACAAAACTAATTAAATTTGTATTTCCCTTACATCCCTGCATACCTTCCGCCTATCGCTCGACCGCGCGCCGCATACGGAGCCCTGCGACAGCTCTTCCACCTGATACATAACGACCCACGAGTGCGATCGGATCGTCGATTCGTCGCCCGCGCACGGCCTTCGCCCCAGCATAGATAATACACTATATACCTAATATAACACGCCCCACCCCACCCCAGTCCGCTACAAACCGCTGCGGCGAATGCATGCCATTTTTAGCTTTTATAGAGTTATTATTTTACATTATGTGTCATTTATGATTATTTCTAATTTTAGTTTGACTTTTCCAATTTAATTTGTTAGCAATAATGAATTTGCGTGTTGTGTTTTATATTTTTTTTTAATATAATACTATTAATTATGATCCAATTGTTGGTTGATTTACACGAATTGAATTGAAATACGCGTATCCGGTTGTGTCGAGTAGTTTTCAATACGGCGCTCTATACTACTTTACTCTTTGATACGGCGAGCCGGCGCACATAGGAGTATTTGGCTAATAAAACCGGACAAAAGTAGGAATCAGCAAATTAGTCAAAAGTCTCACTGAATCTATTGTTCATCTAGCCAGGTAACCGGACCATCAAATGACAGCCATTCAATCCCCGTAAGCTTCAAAAAACCTGTTTACGTAGCTCAGTCGGAACTCATTCGTTCGCAGAACCGCATGTCTTTGTTCTCGGCGCTCTCGGTTGCAGTATTACTTTGCTTTGTTATTGTGTTCTCGTGTGGTGGAGTTTTAAAAGAAAAACTTTTGAATATGGATGATTTTTTATTTATTTATTTTCCAACTTACATCTATCATTACAGGGTAACCTATTGCGATAGTGTACATATCCTAACTTATTATAATAATTACATTTTGTAAGTTATAACATACAATGCGTTCTTTGTGAACTCACTCAGAGAACGTAAGTACTGTATTTCAAAATATTAATAAGATGATAAGATGAAGGTAAGTACTGTATTTCAAAATATTAATTAGTTGATCTGCTGCTTAAATTTTATGTTTAAAAATGGTATGATAACAGTCATAATTTGGGTTTTATTTTTAATTAAATTTATCAGAAAACAGTGTTTTTGTATATGTGTCCTGTCTTGTCCTGCTATCATTTATACATGGTCATTATATCCGGTCTTTCGACAATTGGACACCGTAGTTAAACAGTCCGCCCACGTCCGCCATTTTGTTTTGTATGACTTCAAAGTTATTGTAGTGAAAATGTGAATTATTTTAAATTATTATTTTTTTTATGTTTTTTTCTACAGATTATTCGTGAACTGTCATGAAATTTACCAGAAGAGCATTGTATAACATCCTGAATGAATTTAAAGGAAAGAAAACGGATACAAATTATTATTATTCGAAGAGACACTTCTGAAATTGACTAATTGTCCAAATAATGAAAACTAAAATTTTATCCGTTCTTTGAGGTGTTTTAAGACCACATTCAAGAAGAAATGGAAAGATGCTAGTTTTATAAAGAAGAACGTTTCTTGAAAACTAATGAACTCTGGCTCACATCTTCTATTGAATTGCCTTACTGGACGGAAATATCTACTCAAAAACCAGGACGACCATCAAAAACATTCGAAGAGCTTTGCGATTGAATTTTAACGACGAAATTTTCACGGGTGGATTGTAATAGAGACATATTACATAGACTGTTACTAAGTTCCGACCCGTATTTGAGTAGTAATCGACCAAGGCAGAACAAAAACACTCAGCCATTTTCGCAAGAGGCAGTCAGTCTGATGATTGCAAGCACTCCTCATGAAGAAGATTACGGTGAAAATATAGACAGTGAAGAAGATGACGACAAAGTTGATGAACATGAAGAAAATGAAGACGAAGAGGTTGAAAATGAAGACGAAGAAGTTGAAAATGAAGAGTTTTAATGAGATTAATTGTTAGTGAACACTTAATTGTAATAAAAAATAATTAAAACGCCTCAGATATTTTTGTCCGGTTTTATTAGCCAAATACTCCTATGTGCGGCGCGCGGCGACAACCGAGGTCACATGATCACTACCGTCACATTCTCATGAGTCCGTCCTTGATACCATAGATTATGGTAACTCTTGATACTCGCTCGACTGCATCCTATTTACAAGTACCTAGTGTATAATCCATAGAGTATAGTAACTAAAATGAAAGTATAATCTGCCCAGTAATCCCAAACTAGCAAAGAGTACTATTACCAACTAGTCTAGAGTACTGACAGTCTGACAGACAAATATGGAAAGACTGCAAAATAGTATAGATGAAGAAGGACAGAATATATTCTTGCACAACACGAGTGCGCGTCGCGTTACTTATAAGTATAGAAGTTAAAATATAGTTCAAATTCAAATGACTGATACACGAATGATGGCAAACACGTGAAAACGATTGAGCGGATAAACAGACTTTCATTTCAGTTACTATAGGTACTCTATGAAGCAGACTAGTAACTACAACAACAACAAAAAGCTATCTCGCTTCTCCGCGCCGATACTTCGATTCAAGAGGGCTGCCCCGTTGCCGTGCGCCGCATAGGCACAGTGAGACTAGGTGGATCGGGTATTTTAAAAATTGGAATAGGTGCAACTTTGTCTCGTGAAATAGTCCCTGGATTAGTTCTAGTATAAAAGTCTCATCTCTACTTGTCATTGTCACATGCCAACAGGTTCATCATGCTCGCTGAACTCGCTCACTCGATCACTGCACTGCAATGCAAACTAAATCTAACCTTTTGTTTGATTTTGTAAACAAATAATTAAAGTTTAAAAGTCGTAAAAACAGCATACTGTTAAAATGTGTTTGAGCACAGTTTTTTTATTAAACAAGTAACCATGCCACACAATATTTTAGAACTCTATAGTGGAATCGGTGGCATGCACTGTGCATGGAAAGGTATGTTTACTCGATGTTTACCACGTGTGCTTTTTCATTACCTTATCTAAAACTGGGGTAGAAACACGTCACAAGTGTTGTCAGTGCCCGTTACCCGTTATTCAAGATCTCACTATCTCCATTATTAGTCACCAACAACATTTTATCATTAATTTCTGGGAACCCCGAATTTTTCCTAATATTTTACACATTCATTTTCAGAATCTGGTTTACAAGGAGAAATAGTTGCTGCAGTGGATATAAACACAGTAGCCAATGAAGTCTACAAACATAACTTTCCAGAAACTAACTTACTGAATAGAAACATTCAAAAATTAACTACTCAAGAAATAAAAAAATTGAATATTGATACAATACTTATGTCTCCACCATGCCAGCCATTTACAAGAAATGGGAAATACTTGGATGACAATGATCCTAGAACGAATTCTTTTTTATATTTAATTGGAATATTAGACCAGTTAGAGAATATAGATTATATTCTTATGGAAAATGTTAAAGGTTTTGAAAGCTCCACTGTTAGGAATATATTTGTAGAAAAGTTAGAAGAATGCAACTTTATTTACCAAGAGTTTCTACTATGTCCATTGACTGTTGGTGTGCCTAATTCTAGACTTAGGTATTACTGTACAGCAAAGAGGAAGAACTTGACTTGGCCTTTCAAAAGAAAGGATGAAATTGTAAGTTTCATTAAATACCATGTTTATTTAGAGAGGTAAAGTTACTACACTTTTCTTAATGTTTCTTAACTCTTTTTCAGATTACATGTCTACCAAAAGATTATGGTGTCCCAGAAACATTAGAGTCCATAATTGAAGATGATGTTCCTGATTTTTTTTTAGTACCAGATAAAAAACTGAGATGTGCAAATGTACTGGATATCTGCTACAGAAACTCTAAAAGATCTTGTTGCTTTACAAAAGCTTACACTCATTATATTGAAGGCACTGGTTCTGTATTCACTGATAAAAGTCCAGAAATGGTACAAATATGTTATGAGAAAGCTAATTTGAATGAAGTTGGTAGTGTTGACTTTATTGAATCATTGAAGGAATTGAAGTTAAGGTATTTTACTCCTAAAGAAGTTTTAATGTTAATGTGTTTCCCTAAAAGTTATAGTTTGCCTACAAATATATCTATGAAGCAATGTTATCGGTTGTTAGGTAATAGTGTTAATGTGAAAGTTATAAGTGAACTGTTAAAATTACTCTTCAAATAATAAATATTTATTTTAATATTTTTACAATATTTTTTTAATGCTTATAATCATAAGTTACAATAGTTGAAACATTGTTTTAGTTTGTGTGACAATAGTTTGGAATTATTGACTTTCATGATGATAATTGCACACATATGTAGAATAATAATATAAAACTACAAGCAAACAATGGTGCCAATTCTCTTCTCACAAATGCCTCTAAACTAGACTAAAAATTGGTTTATTCCTGCCAAACAACGATTTTCCATCATAAAATTGACTAAAGTGACAGCACTAAGTTACCCACTACTGCACTAAGGTAACTATATTTTAGTTTGACAGCACTAAGATGGCACCAGTTTTGCTATTCTGAATTTGTATAATGGAATATACAGGGTGGAAGGGACATGGTTACCCGGTTGTGCGTCGATGTCCCATCCACCCTTTATATGAATCTATTTTTAATCGTGATTAAAAAGGTGAGGAATAAGATTATTTGTCATGAACTAAAATTCACACCAATACCTCGACTTCAGGTGCAAAAATATTTGTTTTTTTATTATTTTCTTTTGCTTTTATCTTGAAAATGGTGTTTCCTATCGCAAAAATAATGAAAATTTCGACCCCCTTTTAAAAACTCATAAACCCACTATAACTTAACATGTTGGTAATAATTTTTCATATTTGCCATACAAAAAGTACAAAATTCCGTAGAAAACACGTCGAGGCTGCAAGTCAGCTGCGCGCCTCCGGCTCTAAATAAAATCACGGGGTAGGACAAACAAGTACCACGTTGCAAAACCAAAAGTAAAAAAAAAAACATGAGGAGTCGCGATTGTCAAATTCGAATTTAGTTGTGTCAAAATTATTTTAAATTTAGAGACTAAATATATAGCAGAATAGCTTTAAAATTCTCATAGCCAAAAGTAAGGAATCTACGTGACAGTTTAGTTCTGTGTACAAGAGTATCTGCACCAATGAACAGTCACCAGTCTTTGAGTCTTTGGTTAGATCATCAGTCCTTTCCTAACCAAATCATCACTACATATATTATATGTCTGACTAGGCCTAAAAAATAGCCAGAAGCTAAGGACAATACTAGGCTGATGAGGCAAGTAATACCAACTTCAGATGTGTTAAAAATATTTACAACATATTGGTTATCAAAATTGATCACAAATTTCTATTTAAATTGCTCCATTGCTTAGAACTTGTCTCGCTCGTCGTTTCAGTTGGTAGTTGAGAACTCGTAATCTTAACATGACTGCAGTTGAAGAAGCAGCTCCAATCGCAAATGACCATATTGTAAACTTCCAATAGGCTCTCTCATCTAAGTAGGCCACACGATCACAGCTGAAAAAAATAAATTCAAATTTTAGTATGTTGCATTAGATAATGCCTTTCCAAAAATAGTAATACTTCTTGACCCCTCATACTAAAATGTAGTTCTGGATACTTTGATATGATTTACTAATATAATTAAATAATGCTATTTCACACACCTCCTTGTTACAGTTTCACCATTTTGACATTTTAGTATTTCTTTGAAACTTGTATGGATGCAAACACCTATGCTCTTACTTCGTATTTCAAAGTCTGAAACAAAAACAACCATTATGATATGAAGACATTATCCTATCGATTTTTCTATCTGGAACTTCTCAGTAGCAGACAAGAGTCTGGATTTGTGCCGGGTTGGTGGCAATAGGCTCGCCCCTATGTGGGTGTACTATAGGTACCTACGCCTATGCCCAACCCTTCGGGGAAAACAAGGTGTGATGTTATGTTGTGTTATCCTATTGGTCTACCATATACAGCAGAACTTTTTATGTCATAATATTATTTAACATAACAGCATTGCTAATTGTTTGGTAAACACTCATATAACATACATTCAAAACTCATCAATTTGTAAGTCAGAATCGTCAAAATTGGCATACATTTCATATCAATAGTCAATAAAAGGCGGAACTATCATAATTCAGACAGTTTACAGTTAGAATCATCTTTTGGGCATTTCATATCCAACCACACCTGCAACCGGCGCACGTGTATGACCAGATGTGTGAACGTAAACGAGGCAAAAGAAGTACCTATGTAAGGATCATAGCAGGTGGCCTTCTGTGGTTTCTGCCTAACCCCGTGGGAAGAAGGCGTGAGTTTATTTACGTGTATGTTTTGATATCCATAATTATTGAAAGACCTATCTATCACATGGCAAACATACAAACAAGCATACACCTTGCATGCATGCAAACAAGCATAAACCAAGCATGCAACATGCAGCAGGCATGGTTTCTGCCACGGCTCTGGCGGTCCCATGTGAGCTTATCTTTGCAGATGTTTTTAAAGCCACCACACCAAAGATAGCAGGCCGCAAAAAAAAATCTGGTATTTTAGAATTATGCCATTGTCAATTTGGACATTTAAACATTCAGCCAAATAATAATTATATTAAATAATTTTCACGCCTTAAAAATATTTGATTAAAGATTAAAGAAGATTATGCCAAGTATATCGTGCCAAATAAATTTCGGAGCATCAAGATTCTACCTGTTATCTTCCAGTACAAGGAAATTGGTCTGCAGCAGGGTTAAATTCAGTCATAGCGTTTGTGAAAGTACCCAATGAAGTGGTTCTAAATTCTTATGACTTCATCAAAGACCATCACCAGGTGTTATATTTAAAAAAAAAGGACAAGGGAAAGGATACAACTTACCTGAACAAGGATGACATTCACTTAAAATAGAATATGGTTGAGTTAGCCAGCATGTTGAGTTGTTCTCAGTTGGAAATGTCTTATTCTTCATTCTGTAACTGCCAGACATTGAGTCTGCTAAATGGGACTCTAATATTAGCACTACTATTGTCAACCTGTAAAAACAGTTCATTTGATTATTTCAGTAATAACCGTTTTCATTGGATAGCTTTTTATATTGATAGTGGTATTGGTTATTGTGTTCGGGACAAATGATAAGCATTCATTAAAATCTTTTGAGCTATCCATAAGATTCAAGGTCTAGTCTGATTTCAACAATGAAATTTAACCCGATCAGTACATAAACTCCGCTTAAGAGCTGTCAGTGTAATTATTTTCTATGGAATAGTGACACTGACAGCTCTTGAACGCGTTTTAGATGTGCTGAACACGTTCAGTAACATTGGTGAAATCAGCACTTAGTGATAAGCAATTTGCCTATTCTCAAGTAATATGCAACAAGGACAGGCAGAAGAATTGTGGCAAAAATAAACAAAGCTTGGACAACACGTAAGACCGACCTCAACTCAAGTCTTTATTCCAATTACTTAATACAGCCACTTTTGAATTGTCAAGAGGTCGGTCAGGCCGAAAGATGAAGCTATTATCGCATATTCCAAAGCGTAGTAGGAGGTAGGATAAGGAGAAGAACGGCCAAGAAACTCCACGGACACACATTTATAACGCTGACGTATAATTTTATTTCTAAACAACAACAGAAAAGTAACAAATTAAAAACTTACACTCCCAAACAGACGGTTCCGAATAACATGCATTTTTTCGAACAAGTCTCAATCATTTTGTATAGAGAACAATTTAATCTTGTATTTCTCACTTCATTAAAAGTACATACTTTATTATGTTCTCTAAAACTGAAACGTTTTCAGAGAATTCCGATTACGATCACACTTCACACAGAAAGAAACAATTGTCTCTCCAAAGAGTACTATAATGCCTGATTGACGATTAAGGGTGCATTCAGAGTATTTCAGAGCCCTCTCTCGAATCTTTTACGCATGACAGACGACATCTGTATTTCTGAACAGGAACTAATTCCCAATCTATATGTACTATAGATTGGAACGATATTATAATTTTTATAGCTCTTTATGTTTTAAATTGATGGATAAATATGTAGTATGAAGAAAATAGCTTACCAAAAATAATAGATAAAACAAAAAATTTAACCCACTAACAGCCTTATTTATAAAAATCTCGCTATAACCATTAGTTAGCCACTGCTTAGCTAACCAATTAGTTAGCTCTAAATCAATGCATTTGTTTGTTTGTTTGGCATCTCGCAGGTCAACCTATGCGGTTGTCGTCTGCTTTGATCTTGTCAACATAGTCCTATTATTATAATTATTAGGTAGGAAACTCTTTTTTACATTGAGTTATTTTGGTAAAGCTGCAATAGTTTGGAGAAAAAGTTTCTTCGCATTTTTTTAGAAAACTCAAAACATTTTTAACATAGTTTATTTACATTTAACTAAAGTATGTAGGTACCATTTTGTTCGATAACTTTTTGCCATCTTGTAGCTAGGGACATGATCCCATTGCTATAGAAATTTTGGGACTTCTGATCAAAATACCGCGACAAGTGGTTTTGGCAGTCCTCTCGTGATGTTAACCTGACACTGCCTAAAGAATTCTGAAGAGACCGAAACAGGTGGAAATCTGAAGGTGCAAGGTCATTAAGCGGACTTGCCTGTGGATTCCCTAATAAATTAAGGCCTCCAGCCAGGACGCTAAATCAATGCATAACTTTTCTTTATTTATAAACGCTAGTTAGCGGGTGATTAGTAGAGAAACGGAATAGAGGTGAAATTATGTATTCAGCACAGATTATAATCAAAATAGTCGACTACAAAACAGAATTTCAAGAATAAAGTTGTCAAACCCACGATTTTTATATCTGTCGTGACGTTAACAGACATATGTCAAAAATTATATGGGAAAATTTTAATTTGATTATAATTATTTATTACGTTATTTCATTGTATTTGACATGGTAGCAATGAAAGTGATTAGCTCAAATAATTGGAGTAAACTGGAAAAGGTATTTATCCCTTAATTTATTTACACTTACGAATATAAACTGACCAAATGAATGTAAAACTGATGTAACATCAGTAGCCGATTACAGCTATGTTTTTTTCATGTCCTAGCTTGAATATACTCTTTGGAAATGTATGTAGGTACTTGTGTCTATTATAAACACAGAGTACTTGTATATATAGGGAATAGAGGTACAACTCAGTGTCAAAAGAGAGAAACGTCAAGTGTCGCTCTCTGGACACTGGTTTTGGAACTAATGAATGCCAACATATTCTTACGTATAGCTATACATACGTACGTCGCCTACTACTTACAGCCTAGATACACGGTACCTAGTTTAAAATGTGAATTACATATTCGCTTGCAGTTATGTAGAAAAGCGAAAAGTAATTCACATGACAAAAAAATAAAACAATGCAATCTTCGATTTAATTATTTATTTCTTTCTTTTGAAACACTTTTTATTAAGTTTTTTAGCTTTCATTTTAAACGGATCCGTATCATCATCACACTCTCTCTGATTTATTAATATACTATTAATATCTTTGCAATAGTTGTAAATAAAAAACCTGCAGGATATTTTTATTAAAAAATCTATTAATTTTTCATGGTGTATTGTGCATTTTACAAATGAAAAATCTACAGCTACAAAAATCATGGTTGTTATTAATTCTCTTAAATTGGGCTTAGCTAAATTATCTTTTAATATTATATAATTTATATCCTGCAGATTTGAGATACAATTTAAGAGAGAGTCGCTGGGACTGCAAAGCCATTTTTTATTTGCGTATTCCCGATATCTTAAATATTCGCGCTCACTGTTTGATATCAAATCTTTTTTACATTCAACACACCCCTTGAATACCTTTTTCTGGGCGCTTTTTACAAAATATCCACTTACGTACTGTAGGCCCCCAATTACGCGAGGGTCATTTTTTTCTTCAAGAGGTGTGAATGTTATATCGGGAATATTACAAAGTTCGCAATTTGTTTGCTCTTTGCTGCCCCCGTTTGTGATGAGTACTTCATGTAAAGATTCACATTTGTCTATTTCACAGTTAGCTCCAGGAGCGTGGACACTAGAGAGGCTGTTGACAAGTAATGTCGTAAATGCTGCTTCGAATCGTTCCGGTGTAGGGTTTACGTTGCGGCATCCGTGGCTCCTTATAGACCCAAAAAAGTTTTCTATGGGGTCTTGATTCAGATGCCGCAACCAAACTGATGTTACACCGTATTTTGTTTGCATTTTTTTTAATAATAATTCAATTCCTTCTAGTGTCCATACCCAATTGTTCAATGTAGGAACATATTCCTTGTTAGATGTTTTAGGATGAATAAATTTCATGTCTTTCATCATAGCTTTACACTCCTTCCATGTTTTGTGATGGATAGAAGTAGGTGTTGCAAGTCCTAGAAGCGGTTTACCGTGTTTCTTTCTTTTGCCAAAGCTTCCGTTTAGGGAATCAAACAGCTTGTCGAAGAACAACAGGATGTCTGCAGTGTCTTTGGCTTCTTGAGGAATAATACCCTTATCTGTGAAAATATATAAATAGTTGAATAATGTTTTTTTTCTGATCTGCGTAATGTAAGACTATAGTAAGTATTTAATATTTTTATTTCAATGTAGACGTTGTCTTCACTAGTTCTTTTCTTATAATTATAAGAAAAGAACTAGTGAAGACAACGTCTACATTGAAATAACGTTAGATACTGATAAAATTTACCTGCTAGATAGCCCATATTCGATGCCACAGTTTGACTGAAAACTTGCGTAGCATTTTTCACCTTCATCCGGGGAATTTTGCTTGGGTCACAGTGGGCATCTGTCAATTTGGGTACCAATCGGATTCCCCTGTACCCTGGGTTTTCTTTGTGTAAGGCAATGATATGAGCCCATTTTGCCATTTTTACTTTCCCGTTTTTTATATATTTCAAATTTTTCGAAATCAAATTGTTGCGTATGCATTTTATCAAATGGGGAGGGTCATATAAAGGTATAATTTCTTGGTTGTTTACCATAAAACTGTTATCTTGGGGCTCTTCTCCCTTTCTCAACAGGTCACCCCTTGTCTCTTGCAAAAGATATTTAATGCAGTTTACATTATTTGTGCCTTGGTCGCACACAGTTGCTACTACAATAAGACCGGCATTTTGTAGCTCACTAATAACAGATTTTAACTGCTTCGCAAGTTCAGGTCCCTTTGTTGCAGATTGTGAAAAAGTGTATGCAACAGGTTGCTTATAGTTTTTGATTAATCCTCTTACCATAAACACCTGCGCATGATCTGCATAATCAGGTTGAGTCTCTAGGCCATTTGTGACAAACCCACAAACATTGTCCTTTCGTTCATTATACGTCACATTGGGTTTGAGTGACATTTAATCAAACAGAACAATACATATTTTATGTTCTAACTTAATTTTTCAGTAGCTTTCTTTATTTGATGAATCATATTTTTATTGAATCCTGGATTTATATCTGCCATATTAAGTAACTTCAGGAGAGTTTGGCGTGATGGCAAGATAAAAAATTTCCTAAGAAATCGATACCCTTTTGGGCTCTGTTTGAGGAAGGACAAAGCAATAATTTTTTCCTTTAAAGTGAAACGACGGCCTTTGTTACCTTTCTTATGCTCTCTGAACTGCAATAATGTCAAAATTTTTGATGTGCTCGGTAATTCGTCTAGTGTTTTCAAAAACTGGGGATTTGTGGTTAGATTTTGCAGTGCCTTGATCTTTTTTGCCTGATTTTTGACTTTGTTGCGGCACTTACTTAGTTTTACTCCAACTAGCACAAGTTTTTTGTATAAAGCATGCTCAGATTGATTTAGAGCAACGCGTTTCACTCGCCTTTTAGTAGCGGTTATTCGTTGCTGCTTTTTGTGATGCTCTGTAATGAAAGAAAACATAATTATAGAAAATGATTTAATTGACTATGTTATTTTGATGACAGATTGAGTTTTTTACCATATTAATAGGGCGTAATAGTAATTAATGCATGCCTTGTATTCTACAACATATACTATCATAGTAAAAAAAAAAAAGTTATATTTACCTACCTTTCTAATTTCATAAATTCCTAAATGAAAAGAAAAGTAAGGAATAAAATTACACTTAAGATGATAATTATCTTTACTTACCAAGATTTTTGTTAATTTGTACATCTTCCACAGCAATTGTAGCATGCAGATGGATAGGCACAGTATCTCCAGATACTTTGGCACATCTGTGTGAAGTAATAGGTTCTGGAATGACAATAAATTTATTACTTAGTTATAAATTAATGTGTAAATAGATAGTCATTATCAACTATTACAGCCTTAGCCAATATTGAGTTAAGTACCTATGTTTATTATAATCATTGTAATGTATGCCTGCATAATGCAATAATAGTCTTACATATAATGCATAAAATAAATTAATTTTCACTACATAGTACACACTTAAAACAGGCTGCTAAATGCTATTATGATAATATGTTTACTCACCAATATTTTCCTTTATTTGTACATCTTCCACAGCACTTTGAGTGTGTGGCTGCATAACCACAGTATCCAATTGTGAAATAACAGGTTCTGGAATGAAAATTAATATATTATTTCGGCAAGCGGCGATAACCCTCGGTAGACTAGACACGATTGGATTTCCATTGTGTATCATTAGGGCTGCTTGACAGGTTAAGTGTGAACTGTCATCATATTATTATGTGAACCTATATTGGTCCAGTAGTTGCAGAAGCAACCACTGAGTTTGAGGTATTAGGGTTGATTCCCAACTTGGGGCAATTTATTATTGGGTATTTTACTAAACATTGTAGTATACCAGTTAAGACACCCGTGTCCAGCAGAGGGGGCATAATTAGGAGCTCATGGATGAGAAATTTTACAATGTTTATAAAATAATATTAATTTTACCTTTTGATGTAGATGGTTCTGATATCTGAAGAGGTCTCAACACTCCACCTTCCGAGTAGAATTTTAACAAAGATATTCCTGTAATAAAAATAAAAAATATTAAAAAGAAGTTAGTCAACTTTGTTTCAGTAAGACTGTATTAAAATCTAATGGAAATTTTCTTAATAATGGTGTAGCCCATGTCACTTTCAGGCTTATAAACATAAAGGCAGACACTGTTTTCTTCCAGATAAATAAGTTAGTTGCCAATCCATAAAACATCCCCTTAAAACCAGTTATTTCAATTTCCATATGTAGCATTAGTCCTACACTCTCCGGGAACAAACTATGCCTGTATTTCTATTGTACAGCAATTGGGAGGTCCTGGTTTGCATCCCATCCCATCTCATCTTAAAGTTTCCTAAAGAGCCTTTGATTGTTGGACCATGTAAGATCCCCAATTTATAAAGGTTATAAATCTTTTGTGCACCCATGAATGTGATAAGCGATAACAATGATTTTAAACTGTTATAAGTAGTAATAAACCTACAACATGTGAATGATGATACGGTTAGAAAGGGAGTGACTACTGAGATGCCGACTAATAGAGGAGTATGGGAGAAAAAGACATGTTGCCCCAACCCCAAATAATTTGGGACAAGGGCAGGAGAATGAATTATGATTTGTAACTAACCTGGGATGTTTCTTGTTGGTACAGCTTCTTTGCTGAGTCGATTATTCAGGCAGCAATATTTTTGTTCGAAGTGTCCACCACATATACGGCGGTATTTGAAAATATGTTCATTTTCAAGTTGCAATATGTCACCACCAACGGAATAGACCCATGTATTAAACAACTCCTTATTCTTAGCTGGGTTAGGGAATTTATGCAAATTCGCATTGGTATCTGAAATAATAAAGTAAGTAATCAGTGGAGTTGGACGAAACCTGAAATTTACGGGTTGCGAACTCTGCATATAAAAATTTTGGCCCAGCGGCCGTATATGCATAGAACACTTACCTAAGCTATTTAAACATCCGGGGACGCAACACTTTCTGTTAGACATGATAATAGGTAGATAACTAGATAATAATGTCACAAACACAAAAGTTAGGGCACCAAACGGGTCGTCAGAGTCCTGTCTTAATACACCGATTTTAACAATCAACACAAGCACAAAATCAACACGGCCGGAGGAGCAGAGGCTCTACTCAACGGACTTAGGTGGAAAAAGCACTTTTGGACGATTAAAATCTAGAAAAACAAGCAAGACGCGGAAAATGCGCATTCGCTAACCGGCGGCCAGCCAAGTTTGTTTTATTTGATTTGACATTTGTTGTGGTGTTGCTGTTGCACACAAAAATAAATTCAGTTATGTCTTGAAGTTGTTTATATATACTTTTCATTATATTGAGCTCAAAACAAACAAAAAAAACACGTTGTATTGTTTTTTAATACATTAGTTTATCGAGGACATGCTGCTCATGGAAATTGAGCTAGGGCTGGTCACACCGAATAACCAAATGCATGAAACAGTCACGCCATCTTGTGTACTGTAGTAGAACAAATCATGAATACTGCCATCTCGTTTAGAGTTTCATAGAATTAACACAATATAATGGAACCAAATTAAAATGTCAGTGTCATGTATAGTCCGGCAATACTTTTGGTGTCCAACCTTATTTTGCATACTTATAGGAGAACGATTACCCGTTTGCCACTACTAAGATTGTCAACCCTGATTATAAATTACTTCCTAATTCCTATTGCTGTTGCAACACGGTTTCAGTGCCTTTTAATAACAATTATTTTACTTGTTTACAGGTACAAGTTTGACTGCTGCTATGAAAGCCACTAATATCACCTAGCACCAATACTATTCAACCGCAAAGACGGGGAGGGAGGAGAGCATTAGGGCTGAGGCTACGTGGAATTGATGAGAAAAGAATGGCACAGTCCATGTCTTTGTCAGAAGAATATTGGCAATCAGAAGTAGGGAATTTATAACAAAAATGTTACTTTATTAAATATCAAAATAAATAGTTTCTACAAAATGTCTCTTGTTATTTGTGTGCCACGTGGCTATTCTTATAGTTTATGGCCTTAGAACTGGCGTCATAAGATTAAGGGCACATGGGATAACACATTGGATAATAACTATCTCCTATGAGCTTCCTCACAAACTCATACTCTTCAAACCTAATGAGTAGGTACGTAGCTACTGAGCCTACTCCTGTTTGAGTTTTCCCTATAAATCCTTTCATCATGTGTACTTCGAATGAAGAAAATGTAATGTAGATAATCATTCTCGTAACGGATTTTAACGAGCTTTGTAGGTCTTCCTTGGTCTACTTCCCGCTGGCGTTTAAAAATGATTTAATTTTTTTCTGCGTCGTTCTGAAAGGTCGTAAAAGATTGTCGAATTCCATATTTACTAAGGCACAGCTCGATATTAGGAACAAAATAACCTCGAGGCAAACAATAATCCTATTGAATCGATCAGCTGACTCCAATAAAAACCGCCATATTGCCTCTTAGCATCCTCTTAACAAGCTACCTTGACATCTACTAATCAATTGGTTAGCGAACTCTTGTCGCTTAACAACGTTTATGAATAAGACTGTAAGTCCTCACACAATTATTAAAATAATAATAATATTATACTTCATTATAATATTAATGAAGTATAATATGAATTATATAAATTATATACATAATTATCATTTTAATGACACAGAAATTATACTTCACAAAGTAAATATTCATGTCATTGTTTAGATAATAATCATGAAATGTCAAAGTGTATATAAAATAAAACAAAAATAGCAAACAAAAAAAATACACTCAATATGCGAAAATTGGAGCAGGTCAGTCCCAACTAGTCCCAAGACTATATTGAGGACAAAAAGTCTTGGGACTGATCTTGAACGGTATAAAAAGCTTTTTGCACAACTTACGTTTTATGACTGATTTGAATTTATTAAGGATTAGATCTTGAACGTGGCTTGGAAGTTTGAACATCAATTGTATTATGTGGTATATCATCTATCATTAAAGTGGGAATTGCAGGGCGTTGTTAACCATCTTGGGGTACAGCAGCTAAACCGCGTAGTTGGCGATAGAAGGTTATTAATACGAGTAGATAATTCTCGATTTAAACATTATTAAAGGGCAATGTGTATCTATGGTGATACACATTGCCCTTTAAAGAAGTTTGCATACACAGATATTAGTACAGGTTGCATGCATTAACTTTAACAGTTATTGCTTCACATCAATTTATTGGATGTAAATCGACTAAATGCATTTTTCTAGCACACTATCGATGAATTTAACTACTCTCATACTATTTTCTGGTTGCATCTCTATTTTCAAAATGGTTGTTGAAGTTGAAAGGCGGCGGACAAAGCGCCATGTTTATTGAAAACGTAACGTTATTGGAAAAGAAAGCTGGCTGTGTTTGTTTTTTATAAATAAGTTTAGCGAAAGTGCGATGCTATAAACTTGAGTCTGATAGTTGTGATTCTAATAAGTTGTGTACTTTTGTAGGTTTGTAGGTTCAAATAAAGATATAATTTTCAAAAAATGGGTATGCCTCCCGAAACCCTTCGGGCGTTTCGCCTTTTTGTGACCCATGTAGACAGCCAAGGGCCTTTTCTTAAAATTAGTGGGCAGGTTGATCACCAGGCTTCGTTAATGATAGAAAGCTTATTTGATACTGCCCGAGATAATCTTGAAAAAGGCATAGGAGCCGTGTCACCGGCGGCAATTCGCGAAGGTGTCATTTGTGCCGCCAAATACAAAGATGGAACGTATTATAGAGCTAAGGTTATCAGCACGAATGGTTTGGCTACCGGCTTGGTTGGTGTACATTTTATCGACTACGGAAACAAAGATATAATTTCTCTAAGTGCTATACGTTCCTTCGAAAACTACGATCCACTATTCTTGGAGCTATGTGGTCAAGCAACTGATTATTACCTCTCTGAAGTTATAAGTCCGTCCGGACGGTGGGAGGAGCCACTTTTGTTAAAACTTCAGAGTCTACTTATCTACGCAGAATATCCGGCGACATATGATGCTCATACTCGGACATTACCTTTAATTTCGATTCAATTCAAAGGCACCGATCTGTCTGCACATATTATATCCATCCGTTTTGGCGTAGCTATATCTCTAGCCAAGCAAGAGGCTCTACTACTTCAGCTACCAGGTGAAAACCAACAAATTCAGAACTGGCAGCCCAGTTTTGTAAGTGAACCTTCAAGTTATCCAGAACATAATCCATTTTTAATGAATCAAAACTTTCCATCAAACCCTGCATCAACAATGCGTATTCAGCAAAATGTATCTCTACCTTTTAATGGAAGTATACAGGCGACATCTTCAATTGGTCAACGATTGGTAGTCAACAAGGCCTCTCGGAATCCAGTGAACTTAAGAGCTCCAGTACGACAACCTCAGCATGCTCCGGCAAGCTCAATGGTGAATGTCTCAACACCACCACCTACTCTAATGATTGCTGCCAAACCTACTTCTCCCAAGAAGTCTTCTACTTATAAAAGTAGACTGTTGGAAGCCAACTCTCAACACAAAGTTTTTGTATCATATGCTGAGGAAGGTCCAGAATTATTTGCAGTGCAGCTTGTGACTGATGCTAAGAAACTGCAGGATATGATGGATGACATTAACAAGAGACCGCACAGCAGTCTGACTGAGCCACCGATGATTGGCACAGTGTGCCTGGGCAGGATGTCTGGCGACCGCATCATATGCAGAGCTATTGTGATGAATCTCTCTGGATCCCAATGTAAGTTATTCTTTGTTGACTTTGGTGACACAGAAATGGTGTCATACTATGACATTTTTGATATACCTGAAGAGTTTGTAAAGCCAAATGTCTTTGCTATGAGATTCTGTTTATCTGGAGTGAAGAAATTGGAGAAGGGACCACATTTGAATGAAGCTTTCAAACAGCTAGTCAATGGGAAGGTGATGATTCTGAAAGTGGTGGCACCTGAAGGGCCTCCATTGATACAGTATGGAGAGCTTTACTTGGATAACAAGAATGTACTTGACTTGTTGATGGCCAACATGAAAGACAAGCTGCAGTTTAAATCGATTGAAATGCTACCTTTGGGTTCACGACATTCAGTGCTTGTGTCTTATGTGGATAGCTGCATCAAGTTCTTTGTGCAGTTGTCTGACCACATTGATGAGTTGAATGCCGTGATGGACGCTGTGCGCATGCACTGTGAAAACAGCTCCTCTCCTGGAGACTTGCCGGTGGGTGCGGCGTGCTGTGCGCGCTTTCCTGATGACAGCAACTGGTACAGAGCGAGGGTCAGAGATACCAGAAGAAACAAGGTGGTTGTAGTTTATGTGGACTATGGTAATGAGCAAGAGGTTGAGGTGTCAGATCTGAGGACCATTACTCCAGAACTGATAAAACTCCCAGCTCAGGCTATGAAATGTGCTTTGAAGGTTAGTTGATACAAAATTGAAAATATGTAACCTTTCCCACGCTAGCTTGCAATCATATTTCTATAATGAAAATACCCTTTTCTTTTGTAGATTTGTTTTGTGATCTCAAACTGTATCTTAAACTTGCTTTACTTTAAAGCAGCAGAATTTGATTACTTTTGCATTGTCTATTCTTCTTAGGGTTATGAGAACAAGCCCGTTGAAACTAAAACATCAAACCAGTTGGAGATGTTAGCATTAGAGAAGACCCTGACTGCTCACATAGTAGGCATACTGTCTACTACCATGGTTGTGTCTTTGATTGATGAGACTGTCTCCCCACCACTGGACATAGCCAGGAAGATGACCCAGCTTTCACAACCTAGGAGCTCCCATGAGGTGAGTAAAAACTTAATCCCCCTTAGTATTAATTAGACTTTGCCCTAGTTTATTTTTTATGCATTTTAAACAATGTTAAAGCATTTTTATTAAAAGAGGGTAGTGTTGTTAATTGAATTTTATTTATTTATTTAGTTTATCTATCTATCCTTTTGTTGAAGATACTTTTGTACCCAAATTACTTGCTTAGACTTGGATTGGCAGACACCAGCCTGATAAACAATACAATGCTTTCGGTAAACATAGTATGTGAAGTAAGATAGATTTCGGTCAAGCAATTAATTGGAGTAGTTTTCATTTATAGAAGAAAAACGCACAGGAATTATAATTTATATGAACTATTCAAAAAAGGCCCATTCAGATCAATTTGTTATGTTAATAATTTAAAATGTACTTATTCTACAATCTGTTGAATATTACTGCTCGTCCAAATTGCATAACTTTTAAGCTTACCAAATAAACAGTTGTAGTAACATCTTGTAATTTAAGCAAGTTTTTACCAAGTATAAGAAAAATGTTGACATATTTACCTAGTGCTTTAAAGAGGTTTTGATCTGCTGACCCTAGCACAACAAACAAACAAAATTGAATAAATTAGCAGTATCAAGTTATTAGACATAATAGAGAAACAGTTTCTCTATTATGTCTACTCAATAACAAAAAATGAATTCATTTGCATAATTTGTGGTGACTCAGGTTGTCTAAGTAAGACCCAGCTGATGTAATAATTCCTATTAGATTTACATCAACCCAACTTGTTTTCTAAAAAATAATTTAATTGATATCACTTTTCACACACATTGATTTCACTTTTTATAATCGGAAAATGATAAAAAAAAGTGATACAATATTATTTACAAGTTTACGTAAAGCACCTAATTAAGAAAATTTGAGAAACATTAGTAAGTACGGCAACTATGCCGCAACTTTTTGTGGCCAAAAAAACAAAACATCAAAATATGGCTAGCAACACGGCAACATTGCATGTTGCCAGCGACAGATTACCGCAACTCAATAACGTGAGGCTTAACATGTTTTCTACTTTATCGCGGTTTTTCCAAAACTGTTACTTATCGATAAAAAGGCTAGCGCAGATTGGGCGAGCCGCGCCAATACGCAACTCTTTGCAAAAATCCTCCTTCATCACTTATGTACGTTTTCTATGAACCAACGCAAATTACAAGCACGGGCCGCACCTTATTTTTTTGAAAAAAGGGTGTGCTGCGGCCTGTTGCGACTGTAATGTGGCTTAAGAATTCAAATAATAAATAGGATAGGAATATCCTTTTTATTCTTCAATACAAATCTACAATCATCGCCAACATCTGTCCAGATCAAAGCAACTACGCCCGTACGCAAAGACGCGCCGGAGTCCTTCAGTTCTCCGGAAAGCGTCTCTGATGACGGAAAGAAGAAGAGTTTCAGACGCGAGAAGAGCTTCAAGGACGAATGGAGGCCACCACGAGAAGCCAATAATGAAGAGTTACCGCAAAGAGGCGGCAGTTTCCGCGGCAGGTTCGTCCTTTTAGTATTGTTTGATCAGACAGGCAGTCGCTCCATGTAAATACTAGTTTTCTGCTTCATCCGGTTGGACTGAATGCCGACTTCTACATATTTAGGAAAAAGCTCGGCAGATACAGTAACGCGACGTGCGTATCTGTGAAAACAAACATCGTTCGTATTTGACTTTGAAAGGGCCTTTATTTCGTTATAGTAAATGCGATTTTCGTAGTTCATGTGCTACTACTGACTGCGGTTGACCATACCATCAGTTGAATTTTAATAGTTCAGTCGCAAACTGAATTATTGTTAAAATAATGCCTACTTTTTAATATGTTTTTCTAACAAGAAACTAAGAATTGGCAAGTTTACACTCATAAAACTCTTCTTAAAGACTAATGCCCCTGGCTGAACAGCGTTTTAACTAGTGTTTTTTGATCAAATTACTTCAGACTTAGCTCTATAGCAAGTGATTTCCACTCGAACGACTTTATCGATCGTCGTAACAAATGATCGGCTTATAACAATATTTTAACGCACGGTGTTCTTTTTATCTGTAGTAAAATAACTGGAACGGGTTTTTTCTTGATTTGATCTACGCTCGAGCAATGAGGTATAAGTACACCTCCTGATTGAATGCCACTAATATGATCTTGTAATGAAATGGTTCAGAGATATTGAGTGAAGTCTCGGAGAATTATTCTTATAAATAAAATATGATAATCAATCTCATTATCAAACATATCGGTCATTGAAGTAAATACTTTCAATAAATTATAAATGACTTTATTTCTGTAAGTAGGTTTGTACAAACACTTACACGTCAATCAAATTTTAAAAACTAGATGAGATCGGCGTTTCCTATCTGACTACTCTGAGAAGAAAGGCCGATACAAATTCAGAGGTCACAGTCTCTTAAAGTCCAGACATAATCTTGGTCAGATCATGTGAAGACCATGTAGATTGGTGTCTGAAATAGTATTTTGAGGAAAGAACCACACAGTGGACCTAGCCAGTGCAATATAAAATAATAACGGGGAAAAGCATTATCTTCTAATATTGATTGGTATTAAATTGTGGTTCCAAAATAATCAGAACCTTCGAAGTCAGTCTTGAAGATTGAATAATGTGCGGTCCTCTCTCAGAATACCATTCTAATGACCAAAAAATTAAAGGGATACTTTTATCAGTGTAAAGAGGCAAACCAGTTATCAGTATATTCACAGGGCAGGTGGCCGGTCTTTGTCCCTTTTACCTCCTTTTTGAACATTAAATGACTGTCTTGTAAATCGCTTAGTAATATTCTCCTCCACCGGCACCATTGGTTACATTTCAAGACCCTCCTTGTATATTATTACCCCCTAATCTGCCTCGTTGGTCTAGTGGCCGCAAAAGCTACTACTGAGCATGAGGTCCTGGGTTCGATTCCCAGGTGTTATTGGGTTTATTATAGTATATTGGGTTCTTGGGTTTTTCTATCTAGAATTTCTCAGTAGCAGCCCGGAGTCTGGTTTCGTGCCCGGTTGATGGCAATAGGCTCGCCCCCTATTACATGGGACTTAAACATAACTGGCGAATTGTGGGTGTACTATAGGTACACCTCTGCCTAACCCTTCTGGGATTACACGCGTGAGGTTATGTTTATGTTTTGTTAATCTGTTTTATTGCTTATCGTATTGCAGCATCGTCAGCAACTTCCGAATGTTGAAGGGCCGAACACGGTCGATGCGTAAAATCGAGGTGGTTAAATGAAACCCACACTGGGGACTCTGAACTAATTTGTATAAAATTCGGTACTTTTCTTACGCAACATAAACTATTTTCGGACACGTGTGCACCGTAAAGATACGCATTGCACCAGATTTTCGACGAAAACAATGAGTTATTCTAAAAATATATGTCTACAATATTCTGGATTCAAAAGTGACCTACATACTTACACGTAATTAATGTACTCCAGTCATTATATTAAGCGGACGTAGAAATTAGGTAATCAGTCTTTAAGTTTTGACGGCTTAATGCTATAGCAATGGTATGAATTACAATTAAAGTAATTATACAATCAATGTTAAAAAGAAAAGTTGGTGATTGCGTTTTCACGTATGTCGCTCGAATGGTTAAGAGCAATCTGGACCGAATGCTTGTGTGTTGTTACTTTTTCTTTGTTTCACTGACGTCATTTCGCCTCGTCGATGTGGAAAATGATAAATTGATTTTATCGAAGTACCGATACTTACATTCGTTACCTACGAGGGCGGCACTGAAAATTTCGGGAATCAAGGAAGTGACACAACATTACTATTTAAAAATGTATTTATTGCTTTTCGAAGTATTCTCCTCGAAATTTGACACATTTTTCCATACGATGGAACCAATCATTGAAGCAACCATTCCATTCGGAAGTCGGGGCAAAATGGCCGTTTTGTAGGCGTCCACAGCTTCTTCAGGTGATGAAAATCTCTGTCCACGCAATTTATTCTTTATTTGAGGGAAAGTATAGAAATCATTGGGGCTTAGGTCGGGGCTGTACGGCGGATGGTCTAATAATTCTATGTTTTCTTGCTCTAAAAACTCTTTTGTTCTGTGTGCGGTGTGAGAACTCGCATTGTCGTGATGGAGGATGATGCGGCGGTTGCAGTTCTCTTTACGGAGTTCAGAAGCGACCTGTGGCAAACAAATGCTAGCATACCATTCTGCATTAACCGTTCTTTGTCCCTCAAGAGGAATAGTCGTAACATGGCCGGTATTGGAGACAAACGTGGCCACAATTTTTTTTGCAACACTCCGTGAACGAACAATTTTTGTTTATTTATTTCATTTTCGAACACCCAAACTCGTGACTGGTTTTTTGTTTCGGGTTCGTTCGCGTATATCCAGGATTCGTCACCTGATACGATGTTGTATACAGCATTTGAGGATCCTGCGTGGAATCTTTCGAGAGTTCTGATGCACCAAGTAACGCGAGCCGCTTTTTGCTCTTCACAGAGCGAATGCGGTATCCATCGGGAAAACAACTTTTTTACACCTAATTGTTCATGCAAGATTATTTGTATTTGACTCATGCCAATGTCTAAAGTTGCTTGAATTTCGCGGTATGCCACATGTCGATCTTCCTCAATCAGCTTACGCACAGCATCAACGTTTTCTTGGGTGACTGCAGTTTTTGGACGTCCTCGACGGGGATCATCACTGAGCTTGACACGTCCACGTTGAAATTCAGCAAACCAGCGATAAATTGTGTTTTTTTTGTCTAACCTATTTTTTTTGTCTTCAATGTTTTTATATTAAGTACAATACAATAAACAAACATACATACATACACGTGAAACATTTTTTTTTACAACGTATACAAACACGAGCAATTTTTGAATGTCACAATATTATTTTATGTCAAGAAATATTTTTATCCCATTAAATTAGTTATGGGTACCTCTATACCTACTGTTTTTACTGAATGAATAATACCTACCTACTTTTTTACAAATTAATAATGTATGAAATTTAAATGATTTTAATTTCAGTTTTTTGATAAGTGAAAACCCTAACAAAATAAAATGTATACTCGATAAATCCGAATTCCTTCGTGTTTAGCTTCTGATATTTTACAGACATAACACTAAACAATATTGTGTGTGAAAATAAAATGCACATAAATACATTCCTACAAACATAAAAACATTCTTATAAAATAAGTTAAAACCATTATATTGATTTATAAGGATAAACAGAATAAAATATTTAAAAAAATATAGCTATGGTTCTAAGCTCAATTGGTTTATGGGAGTTCTACTCCAGCATTTAAAACAGTGTTTACTATCGATTAGAAGAATAAAAAAGCGATGCCCGTTTTTTGAGGCATTTATCATACTGTGCGACGGGCCTGTTATTATTGGCTCTGAGAATTATGATTTTGTCTACCTATCATCATCATCATCCCTCATCATCATCATTCTCCTGCCCTTATCCCAATTTAAGGCTAGTACGCACTGTCGCGACGCGGTGGGTTTTTTCGCGCTGTCGCGTCGCGCCTTTTATGGGAGCCTTTATTTGGGGTAGCCCAACATTTGTGAAAAAATATAAACTGTATTCAGTTCAGAAAAAACAACAGTAAAATATAAAATGAACTAGTAACAGATTACATAGAAGCCTTAAATGCAGGGCCTTTGTAAAAGTTTTTTACAAAGGCCCTGGACCCCACACTAGGATTCCATTTGATTGAGGATTGTCTTTTTTCCATACTTGTATATTAGTCGTCATCTCGGTAGTCAGTCTTTTTGTAGCCTTAGCATCTTTCACACAGTCCATCCATGCATCGTTCTGTCTACCTATATAAGCTTTTATTTGCAATTTTATAGAAAACAATCATTACTTTTATAAGAGAATAAATTAGTCAAGTATTTTGGAAAGTTTTGCGACTCCCTTTCAGACAGCAAAAAAGCTATCAAATTATTTGTTAATTGGTAACACAGTATGAAATTTCAAATTTAAATGCGTGTTTTTCATGTGTCGTTCCGTTTCAGTCTGTGGTCGTCGCCATTTCTAAACCAATATTGTAGTCTGGTCACCTGAAAGTATGCTCCAAGTGACTTAAATATGTCTTAGCGGATTCCAACTGATGACGTCCTACTAATACTGATGTTGTAATTAACGTGAAAGTTCGGCCGTCTGTTACTCGGTCACGCTTTAACGGCTGACTGAACGGCTTTGAATGAGGAACACGGTTTTATTTGTATTAACATATTTTTAACCCCCAAACGAAACAGAGAGGCGTTCAATCTACGGGGTAATTGCGTAACACATTAACAGTAGGAATGACTTTCATTTTGACAGTTCCACCACATTGATTGCGATATTTACGTTGTTGAGCAGCAAATATTTCGAACATTTGAAACAATGGATTATTTTGAAGGATCCTTCAAAATTATTCAAATTGTGACAATACGACCCTAATTATTAGGGTGTTGGTTTAGGTAGTTTCTCTAAGACCCTACGATGCTTGTAACAGCATCGTAGGGTACTAGTAGGTACCCTATAATTAAAATCAATTGTAAGCCAGAGTTATATCGTTTATCGGTGTAACTTTTTTATGTGACCTCATTAAAATATCTCATTTATGGCTTTCACTGTTTTGTTAGATGTTATTATGATAACTTTCAGAAATTCAGCAAACTGCACTTTCTCTTTGCTCCATTATGTTGATGTTTATTCTTATAATCGTCGGTTGACAGCCGCAATTATAAGGACAAAAACATTTCTGTTGTGTCCAGCATTTTGACGAGACGAAAGACGACGATTATGAAGATAATCCACTTGGTATAACACGACATTCGTATAATGTTGCTTTAACACAACTTAAAGTGACAGGAAGAGTAAATTAAAATTGAGTTGTGTGAATCGGCTGCTAGTGTTACCTTACGTTTGAGTAGACAATCAGAATAATCCGCAATCGCTTGATAAGTCGTGTATGTTTACAATAATAACTCTTTGTAAACAGAGTTCTATTTCAAATAATAACAGCCTAATCATTTGGTGAATTGAACTACGAATTAAATCTAACAGCTGCTATTCTTCACAAAGACCTTTCTTATATTGCGTTTCAACATTCGTTTCCCCACTTTTCGTATCGAATACGCCAAAGCTGTCTTTCGTTGGAACATGGAATTCTCAAAAGCACATTATGGTTATGTTCAAATAAATCTATGAAATCATGAAGAGAGTGACGTCTCAACCAGAAATCGTCTGAAACGCTGGCAACCTGTATAAACACAATACAATTTTGAACTCATCATGATTTAGGTCAGGTTTAGCTACTTATCTTGTTACTCTCTGTACCTAATCAATTTGACAGAATCCCAAAATGACAGTTCTAGAATCGAGATAGGAACATCGAGTATACTATAACTACTACCAACGAGTCTATGCAATCTCACACAACACGTAATAGTTTAGTTTTTATTTTCTAACAAAAAAGTAATAACAGAGCATGAGTCAGGATTCATGGACGGTTTGACCTTCATGTCGGTTCTTTGAACCCATGAGCTTAGTTGCGGCGAGTCTAGCTACAGAAATGTATAGGTAATCTGCTATTTAGTGATTAAAATAATGATTTATTAGTTCGTGTGTTCTTTTAAAGAATGTGGTTACGTGTGAGAAGTGTGTTGGTAACATGTGGTTCTATTTTCTGTGTGCAGAGACAACAGGGAAGGTTTCGATAGGTCTGGGCCCGGCAGACATAGCGAGAAGTTTGGCGGCAGACCAGAGAGAGGCGAACGGTGAGTCCTGCATACTATTTTTATTCTTACTGCAAAAAAATAACAACTAATTTACCTTGTTGAAGGTTTATTCTGTCCTAGTTCTATTTTTATTTGGAACGCATGAAAGTAATGGCGGAAAATCGATCGATAGAACGTATGCCGCACATGCGTCATCTATAAATATTGCTAATTGATTAATTCAATTTAAATAATTATGCATTGTCTTCAAGAATTAGTGCATTGTCCTTGATGACGATTAAAATTAGTAACTCGGATTTTTTCCATCCGCGTCTATGCGAGCCCCGTTATGATTTTGTTCCCAATACACTTGTCTTTGTATAGTCACAATCTTTAATATTTTCACGGAAACAAGTAGCAGTACTTTAATTTAATGAAATTGAAATGAAATTCGACTCATAATTCGCGCCGCGCAAATTCAAAGTATGCACTATATCAAGTAACGTACAGCGTAGAAGATCATATGCATTAATATGTATGTTTCAAGAGAAATTGTCAGTAGAAAAAGTGATCAGTCGGCTATACGCGTTTAAATCACGACATTTTTGATGGAACAAAGAAAACTGGTGCTATTGGTCTATCACATTTATATTTCCAACACAGTAATGAATTTCCGTATTCGGTAGGTGACTTTCTTATTTTTATGGGCTAATTAATGGTAATGTGTATTAATAATATTGACATTTGAACAGTCCTGCATACAATGAAAGACGTGGGGGTCCCCCGAAACCTCGTGACACCGCCACGTCTGTGGGCGACGACGAGTGGGACTCGCCTCCTGCGCAACCAACATTCCAGCCTCCCCCCCACAGGCAAAACAGAGACAGGGAGAACAACCCCAGAGAACGAGAATACATCCCAAGAGAAAGGTATATAACACCAAACAGTATCATTACTCGTTTTAATTTAATTTGCAAATATTATTTTCCAAATACTTAAAATTCGGTTGGAAAGTGTAGACTTGTTTCCGATAGCATAAATTTACCCATTTACAATTCACACGTAACTTCCAAACAAAAAAATTTACGCATAATAAGTTACAAATTCAGCGCGCCACTTTCCCCGATGCAATGCGTTAACTACGAACTAGGCTGTTTGATAAAACGGTTGCAATGATTGGACAGAAGAAAGCCTAGGTCGGAACATCAGCACGATAAACCGGGACAAAAGCCTGGTTGGAAGAAAGACTCGAGTGGGGTCGGGAAGAGGCTAAGGCAGGCCGCGGAAGCCGCCTCGCTCGACGCCCAAAACGCCCAAGCCAAGGGTGCTTCGATACAGGATCGACTCAAACGGTACTGTGGTGTATCTGGTGTATGTAGCACGACACATCACACACCTGTTGACAACGGCTGTTGCGCTTACTGGTTCATCAAAATTAATACTTTATTGACTAATCATTGTGTGTCATTGTTTGTGCCCGTATTTCCTATTTACCCATGTTTTTATTTTGTTTGCGATTTCATTTTTAGTATGAATGCCTGCTGATTCTGTGTTCTCAGTTTGACTGAGTCAATAGTTTATTGTTAACACACGATCATTGCAGCATTAGATTGCGCGATACCAAGCAATTATAAGTAAAGCATTAATAGTTGAATCAGCGTCGTCCTCGTTGTCTCGCCCTATTTGCTTACCACGCTTGGTTTGCGCCGCACATTCGTATCGAGCGTTCTCAATACGCTGCATATCTGTCGGCGCTTGTTTATAACATTCCATTGCACAGTAATGTCTTACAGTGTTGTAAGTTACTATTTCAGCACCTTTGTTCTGTCTTCGTCATTCCATTGTAATAATTGTACAGTTTCACGGCTAATTCTTCAGGTTTTGTTACACTTTAGATGCTTGGTGTGGTCAGCACAATAATGTTTAATAAATCATGTAAAAAAGTAATATTAGCGTTTTTCTTTTACAATTAATTTTAATGCTTTGTTTTATTTATTAAATAATATTTAACAGGCATTAACATATTTCGAAGCAATAATTATTTGTCCTACAATCTTTTTCCTGGTTGCAGGGAGAACAAGTACAGTCAACACGATGACCGTACAGAGAAGGGATCTGATGACTGGGGCAACAGGCCCAAGCGGGACAACCGATTCGACCGGAATGACCGCCCTGATCGCCCTGAACGTCGGGACAATCGGGATAACCGTGACAACCGGGATAACCGTGACAACCGGGATAACCGCGACAACCGAGGCGACAGGCGCGACAACTGGGGAGACAAGAAAGAAAACTGGAATCAAAAGAGAGAATTCCGACCAAACTCTGACAGACCGCCGCGCAGCAACTTCACTCCTAGAGACCGCGCCGATCGCTCGTTCGGATCTGACGACAAGAAGTCTGACAAAAGCTTTAGGTCTCAAGACAGTGGCCGGGCCCCTCCGTACAAAGGCCGCGGTAAGTTCACGCAGGTTCAGTACAAGGAGCTGGCGGAACCGGTACCGATCGACACCCCTTTCCCTCCGTCTGATCCAATAGAACCCGGCGCGCAACACGAGGTCTCCGTCACATGGATCATATCCCCCGAAAACTTCTACGCCCAAATCATGTCACTACAACCCAAATTCCTCGAAATGATGCACAAAATCCCAGAGATATATAAAGGAGTGAAATCCTATACTGGTGAGGTACCCATCGGAGGGTCCGTTTTAGCTCGTTACCCCGTTGATGGAGTGTTATACCGAGCAACAATAGAATCCGTGCAGCCATTTTCGAAGTTCATCGTGCGATATGTGGACTTCGGTAACAAGCAGTTAGTCGATGCTAAAGACATTTGGCAGATGGATAGACAGATGTTGGAATTGCCGAAAATGGCCGTCTGCTGTTCTTTATCTGGCGTTGTTCCCGTTGATGGGGAATGGAAACCTAATAGCCTTGTGGACTTATGCTTCAACGCGCCACGTTACCAGTGCGTGTTCCAAGATAATGTCGATGATATTTACAAGGTATCGCTGTGGAACAATGGTGTGAGTGTCGCTGATATGTTGGTGGAGAAAGAGCTCGCTAAACTATCGGAACACCAGTCGTCTGTAACTTTGAAAGGTGAGACATGATATTTTTGTACTTTATTTATACTTCATATAGTCGCCATATTGTTGGACAGATTAGCAAGTAGGAATTATTTGATTTCTTGACATCCGTCTGATGTTCACAATTTATGGTAGCATTCATTAGCCCAATAAGCATGTTTGATATCATCATTCTTCACTTAAAGACTTCATAAGAATTTCAAATTATTACCTGTCACAATAACATCTGGCTTCATTTGGAAATCCATAATTTTCCTCTCCATTCTCAATCGAGCAGAAGCAAACTAAAAATCTAAATCAGTAACTTTTGCAGTAGGTATTTTATAGTTAACACGTTTGTTCTAGACGAAGCTATCGACTTGACGATCATCGTCGGTCAGCAGATACTCTGCCGTGTGACCCATGTGGAGTCTTTCGAGAAGTTCTATGTGCAACTTGACATGGACAAGGCAACGTTGGTTGAGGAAGCTATCGCCAACTTTGATACTAGCCAAGTAAGTATTGATAGAATGGCATAATAACTACTTCTCTATCATCATCAGCCTACAGCAGTCCACTGCTGGACATACGCATCTCCAATTTCACGCCATTTTGCTCGACTCTCGGTAGCTCTCATCCAGCTGCTACCAGCCACCCTGCGAAGATCGTCGCGCCACCTAGCCTGAGGACGTCCTACCTTACGTTTGTCGATTCGCGGTCTCCACTCAGGAACACGTCTACCCCAGCTGTCACCGGTTTTACGGCTAATACGGCCGGCCCATTGCCACTTCAACTTGCTTATTCTGAGAGATATGTCGACAACTTTGGTTCTCTGTCGGATCACCTCATTCCGGATTCTATCCCACAGAGAGACTCCAAGCATAGCACATTCCATAGCTCGCTGAGTGACCTTGAATTTATGGACCAGCCGTACAGTGAGTGTCCACGTTTCGGCTCCGTAGGTCATAACAGGCAGGACGCACTGATTGAAGACTTTAGTCTTTAGGCTCTGTGGAATGCGCGATGTGAAGACTTGACGAAGCTTCCCGAACGCTGCCCAGCTCAGCTGAATTTTTACTTTAGCCTTCTTCTCAAAGTTGTTCTTACCAAACTGCAGAGTTTTCCAGAGGTAAACATATTCTCGAACAACTTCTAGAGCACCGCCATTCACAGCAATCGGTCCCGGAGTAGCGTGGTCGTTGAACATAACTTGTGTTTTGTTCAAGTTCATCCGGTGACCAGCATGATTCAGCCGGTATGAAGATGTCATCTGCAAATGTCAAGTGTGAGATGTACTCGCTGTTGATGTTAATGCCGCGCCCTTCCCAGTCCAGCGTCTTAAACACATCCTCCAATGCGTTACAGAACAGTTTCGGGGAAATTACGTCCCCTTGTCTCACCCCTCGACGTAGGAGGATACGTTCAGGTCGCTGGTCCTGAGTTTGGACGGTCTAGCCGCGTTTTCATACAGACATCTCAGCACTTGGATGTATCGCCAGTCAACTTGGCATCGCTGCAGAGACTCCAAAACAGACCAGGTCTCGATAGAGTCGAACGCCTTCTCATAGTCCACAAACGCAAGACACAGGGGCCGATTATACTCTTCGGACTTCTGTATAATCTGCCGCACCGTGTGGATGTGGTCTATGGTGCTATATCCTCCTCGAAACCCTGCCTGATCAGGTGGCTGAAACTCGTCGAGTCGTCGCGCTAGACGATTCGTAACAACTCTTGAAAACAACTTTTATACGTGGCTTAGAAGCGAAATGGGTCTAATTCTTCAAAAGGGTCTTATTACCCTTTTTTTTAAAAGAGCACGACAACGCTCCTTCGCCACGCTTCTGGAGTTCTCCCAGAGAACAGGACAGAGTTAAAGAGCTCCCAAAGCTCTTTCAGTACAGGACTTCCTCCCGCTTTCAGGAGCTTGGTCGTAATCCCGTCCTCACCAGGGGCTTTTCCATTATTAAGCTGTTTAAGAGCCAAATCAAATCAAATCAAAATATTTTATTTCACATAGACCTACATGGGCACTTATGAAACGTCAGATTCTAGGTGCACGGTTCCAATTGGTCGTTTCCCATGGAGAAGAGCCGGCAAGAAACTCCATGGTTACTCTTTTAAAAATATGTCTTTTACAATGTTTTCCAATTACAGTGTTAACAGGTATGGGAGGACAGTGTAGGCCTGTCAACAAGTACCATATGTTAAACAAATAGACAATTGTCTATAAATTTATAATCCACAGGGCCTACGACGTTCTCACATTTACAAAATATAAAATAATCTAATAAAGTAAAATCACAAACTAATTAAAAATTGTAGGTATATAATGTCAAATAATGAAAAAATTATGTCAGAGATATGTAAAAGTCCATATCTAATAATAAAAAATAAAAATTAAACACCATTATTTGGGAGCATTTATTAGAAATTTACATAGTGATGCCGTTTATGAGGTACCAGGGAAGCCACATGTGCAGAAGGAATTATTGCCAAACTTTCTTGTCTTCGACGTAGTCTTTAATCTTATAGTACGCTTTTTTGAAAAGGACACGTTTAATGTGGGCTTTGAACTTTCCATCGCTAAGTTCTGTAACCGATTTTGGCAACTTATTATAAAAGCGGATACTGTTTATCAGAAAGCCGCCTCGATTTGGTCTTGGCTGACTTCTGGCAGGTCTTTCGTGAAATGGCGGGTTAAGGTGGCTCTGGAATTCTCATTTTAAGGATCAGGTCGAGATGCATGCGATGCATACAATTGGCCGTAGAAGTTTTTGACTTCCGAAAGGTTCTCCGGCTTCGAAACGACAATATCCCCACTTGATTTGGTCAACTTCGTCAGATGGCTCCTCCCAAGTGACTGGACGAACACTTTCGATCCCCAATTTTGCTCAATCGCTTTCTCTTTAGAGCCTGTATTGGAGCGTCAGAGGTCGCGTCGTACCAATGTCCTAATCTTCTTGTTGAGTGCCCGTTGTTCTGACGAAGTGATATGTGGGTTCTCACGTCGTTCCGCCATAAGCTCCAGAGTCTCTTCCAAAAGTTTGGACTTCCTGCCCGTACGCCGCATTTTGCAAAATTGCGTACCTTCCCTGAGGATTTCCACCATTTGTTCGAGCGCCTGGTCGACGTCATTTGTGGTTTCCACGGCAGCCAATCGGTTTTCCAGGTCTGTCTGGAACGCTTAAGATCCTAGCACAGTTTGGCGCATATTTGGTCTTTTGAAACTCATTTTTTTCTCCCATCAAACCCATACTTGTGGACACTTCCAAAGTGGTGGGGGGGGGGGGGACGACGACACATTTTACCACTTTGGAAGTCTAAAGCTGAACTTCTAAAATAAGAGAATGATAAAACTAACAAAAAAATATGATGTACATTACCATGCAAACTTCCACCGAAAATTGGTTTGAACGAGATCTAGTAAGTAGTAACATCGATCAAAGTTACAACGAACTACAAGAACTTTTATATTATGTTACTTGCTGCTAAGGAACCCTTCATGGGCGAGTCCTACTCGCACTTGGCCGCTTTTTATCCGATAAGATGAAGTCTATTTCATTTTTCGTCATAGTGTCGGGACTTCGCCACGTCCAGTTCCTTTGGGGCTATTTCTTAAAGAAGGAATTCAACAAGAAAAGCCCCTCTTTCTCAACGAATTTGACAAGCATTTGCCCGCTATGATTTCTGCTGCCAAACCCGTAGGATCCTACTACTGATTCGCTGCTGTTCTGTACTCCCACTTTAGCGTTAAAATCCCCCATGTGAATGTTGTACTGGGCCTAAGTGGTGGAATGCAAAGCCTTGGAAATGCCCTCGTACAATTCTTCTACTTCGTCGTCCGAGTGTGCCCAGGTCGGTGCGTAAACCTGAACAACCTTGAGGCTATACCACTTGTTAGCTTTACTACGAGGTACGCAACCCTGCTCGAAACACTGGAGACTTCCACAACGTTGTCACAAAGGGATTTGCTTACCAGAAACCCAACTTCGCCTTGGGATAGGTCGCCTGGCCACCCACACTCTTCGGACTTCCCTCAACTCAAAAATGTGCCACCCTTTTTTCCCGAGCTCTTGCTCTAATTGCATTAGACGTCGCCAATGTCAGTTGGGTTTGGCGGCCATTCGTAACCCGGGGATTCTTCGCGCCCCCTCCCTCGCCGTTACCGTGATTGCCGCCAAAATCAGGAGTAGCAAGGCGGCCAGGAACTGGGGGCCGTGTTTGATGTCGACTTGCCATGCTTGAAGGGTTTTCCTATAATCGCCACGCTGGGCATGCGGTTGGCGATTGCAGATCACAGCTTCTTGCACTCGTGACGCTGCTGCCCGTCACTAGTCTGCGCCATTTGGCTGCGAAGTTTTTATTAAGAAATGGTTAATTATACCGCCGTTTGTCGGTTGTCAGAGCCTCGTTTGTTATTCAGCAGGGTGCACCACGAGCAGGTGAGGTTGACTTGGGGCACTGAGATGGTAAGTGTACCCCCCCCCCCTTACTTCCATATAAATGTATTGTATTTATAACTTACAATAACTTTCATTTTGACAATACAATAGATTTAATAAATGAAAACGATTTTCATTACGAGTATTTTCACGAAATAAGCCTGCTGGATAAACGCTAGCGCAGCAGCTATAGATTATTTTTATTTTGAACTCCCAAATGTTTGCGATTTTTAAAGGTTGTTTCTAACGGCTTTCCCAGTTAAAAGACGGGCGGCCTGATCGGCTGCTATAAAACATTTCTGTACATTACCTACTCCATAAACAAGTTTATATGAATAATACCCCTGTTTTCTAGCTGACACCACTGACTGCAGACAGCATCGCGGACGGTGTCCATTGCACGTTGAAGCACGACGGTAAAATATACCGCGCCATTTTAGAAGATGTGTCTGACCCAGCTAACATTAAGGCTGTGATGCCAGACTACGGGAAATCTGTCACCACTGCTTTGGAAAATGTAAGTGAGATCCAACATGACTGACTTTAAAAGGAAATGAAAGAACCGTGGAGTGTCTTGCCGTCTTTTCTCCATTGGAAACTACCAATTGAAACCGTGCAACTAGCTTCTGACGTATCATAAGTGCTCATGTAGGTTTATGTGAAATAAAATATTTTTAGTTTATTTATAATGTGTGAATAACAACAGCTGCGATGGCGTTATTACGTCTTTTCCCAAGACAAAATTGAAGATTCAGAGCAGCACTTTGAAAACCAGGCACTGTCCATAAACCGTTCACATGAATTCACACGAATCCACACTATGCAAACACCGACGTTTTATTTCTGTGTTTGGCTGTTGTCATTGGGCAGGGTCTAAAGCCCAGCATCAGCAGTCTGAGTTAAAGGATCAATGAATGAATGATTTTTATTCAGCCTTCAGATGCAGTGAAAAATATGAAAGTACAAAATGCATTTATAAATCATCTTTTTATCAAATCAAATTCACTCATGTACCCATATTCGAAAAAATTTATTTGTTCGAATATGGGTACATGAGGTGATATATACATATAATTAGAGTTCTTTAAACAATATCATACCTTAACAGGTCACCTACTGTGGTCACATATTTGTAGTTTCATCAACGTTTTTTTTTTCATATTTATTTCAGATCATGATCTTACCAACGGAACTGAGTGTGTACTATTACCAGTCACTGGAATGTTGTCTTAACAACTACACAGCTGAGTCTAACCAGCTGATGACTATTGAGGAGTTGCAGGCCAAGCTCACTGGCAACAAAGTCATTGTGTATATCAACCATGTGGAGGGGATTAGGTAAGCATTTTGTTTTTTCAGAATCAATTATATTTTTCATTCCATTGCACTTACTCAATTTTCTACTGTAGTCTTATGTAGTCTAAGGTGATTTTTTAAATTTACCATTTGAAATAAAAAGAGTCTTATGGACCATTGTAAATGGTTTGTTGCAATTAAATTTGATAATTATACATGCAAGATGTTAAGATATGTGCAAGATATAACTCTGACAAAGATTGTGGGTTAAGAGGGGGTATTAACCAAAATTGGCTATGTTCAATTTGATTTTTAATAACTTCATGAAATTTCCAAACTTTTTGTTGAACAGAAACACAACATATTAAAATTTGCTCGATAAAAAAACTTCACGAAGTGACCTATAATTTTCACGTATTTTCTATTTGTACTTACTATGCTAATGATTAATAGGATAAGTTTGATGATTATTTTTATTAATACAAAACGAAAAAAAAAGAGTGGAGGCATTTTTTTAAATTCGTTTTTGTTTTGATTTTATTACGACTACAAGCTTTAAGCACTTACGACGTTTTTTGTTCGTGGAAGACGTTATCTTTCATCGAACGTTGTGGGAACTTCAAGTATATTTTTGTTTAAAAATCAGTCGCCGTCGCTCTGTTGAGACGGAAGGACTGCACTCGAATGTTCGGCTGCTCTCGGATATAATTCATTTGCGTAAATAATATTGTCGTCACATCGTAGGAAAGAAACTGTGAAATAGGAAACGTGCAAAAACTACTAAAACCAATTCCAAAACGATTATTAAAGTCGTAAAGAATCGATAAACTAAATAAATACCGAGGCTAAAGTGTAAAATAAAAATATACCAAATTACAATAATTTATGACTGCCTCGTTGGTCTAGTGGTTGTAAGAGCTACTGCTGAGCATGGGGTGCTGGGTTCGATTCCCAGGTCGGGCAAAGTGTTATTGGGTTTTTCTATGTAGAATTTCTCAGTAGCAGCCCGGAGTCTGGATTTGTTGAAGGCAATAGGCTCGCCCCCTTTACATGGGACTTAAGCATAACTGGCGAAATGTGGGTGTGCCATAGGTACACCTCTGCCTAACCCTTCTTGGCTTACAGGCGTGAGGTTATGTGGTTATGTTACAATAATTTATGTTGATGTTTGAAAACTGAGATGACATAAATTTTATTTGACAGATTTTTGACTGGTTTAGTTCAACTAGCGCCCGCGCCATTGCTGCAATCTGAATTTCGGTCAATTTTCTTGCGGAGATTATTAATAACATAGCCAACTAGCCATTTCCACGTTCATTTTAAAGTTCGTGTTGGAGATTTTAGATTGTTTAGTGATTGCGATTACCTGAGGATTCAAATCAAGTTGAACTCGTAATTAAGCACATGGGTAGGTTATAGTTATAATATTATTATTATTGGAGATTTAAAAAAAAATACGCACCTCATAAACTTTCGACTTTGGCACGCATTTACATTATGTGCCAATCATTATACAAGTGAAGCTGACTTTCCTGTACTATTTGTTCAGAACTTGGCCTCTTTTTTTTAACAAACGTTTTCGGCGGAGACTTTTTTCTACTCAGGATATGTTTTCATGACACATGCCATTTGATTTACAATACAGTGCAAAATTAACTACGCCAATATTATTTTTTATTTGGTAACACTGCACTGTTGCTAATGGACTTTGCACGATCCTGCAAAAATCCACTATATGCCATTATATTTTTTACTTGGATAACACCGTTTCCAAGAAGACGTAATAGGGTCCAACTTGTACAAGGTCCTAAATAAAATTTGGATACATTGGAATTTGAACTTTGTCACGTCACCATTGAGTTTATAGTTCGAAAACATGACTATAATCTAAAACTCTGAAGAAGCTTAAAGTATAGTATAGGCAAATTAAACAGATGTTTTACCTACTGAATGAAGAATTTCATTGAAAATAAAGGGAATTGACGATCATACGGGCCGGGCAAAAAGTTTCTGCTGGCAGGATGGGATTGTGTTATGTTTACGTCGTGTTTGATGAGAGTGGCAGAAACTTGATTTTTTTCTGTCTTGCTGCGCTCTCTTAATGATGTGTATGTATTTAGCTTGTAAGCTTTCATAAATAAAAAAAATATCTAAGATTGTCCATTAAAGTTGCAAATAAAGAGGGTTTACTTGTTCCAGCTTGGTCACAACTCTATACGACTGCGTGACCGGCCACAAGATCGCCGTGTTCGAGCCTGATGAGGGCGCGTACGACGAAGTCATCCAGTTATGCATGAGAGCCGTCTTTAACTACAACTTTGGAATGGCCTACCTCGTTCACACGGAGAACTTGAACGAGTTTTATCTGCAGAAGGCCAGCGATGGCGACAGGATCGCTCTGTTGCTTGATGACCTTTATAAGTTTTATGAAGAAGGTAAAGAACTATTTTAACTCATCTCGAACCTCGCAACGATTAAATATCGTTAATATATTGCCGAATATTGCGTCTATTTGCGTCATCCATATTTATATTTATTTATTGCTTTCCATAATGTATAAGATGTTACAAAAAGGCTTACATATAGAGGATACAAATGATGAGCCCCGTTTGGAATCAGCAACAGGAGAAAAAAACTAATAAAAAAATGTATTCAAACTAAAAAAATAACAATAAAATAACTGACATAAATTGTTCCTACTCTATTAAGTATGCACCTGTAGGTTATGATTAGTCCATTACTTGACATAGGCTTATCCAATTTTTGTGAACATGTGTTTGTTTGATCCAGTCTCAGTATATTTTGTCTTCTCGACAGGAACTCCCGAGGCCCTGTCGACCTTCGAAGTAGACGGCATCTGTGTGGCCCACTCCAGCGATGGCAACTGGTACCGCGCCACAATTATCAGCGTCGAAGATTCGCAAGTCAAAGTTCAGTATCCTGACTATGGCAACACAGAAACTCTACCCAAGGAATCTCTTAAAGTACTTGATCCTAAGTTCTATGAACCGTGCGCACTCGCGTTAGTCGCCAGTCTAGGTCTTGTAGCCTTGCAAGAAGACGCACTTCCGAAGCTTAAGGAATGGACCAATGAAATGGAAGTCCAAGTTACACTGGCTGTAGGCACAGACGGGTGGCTTGCGAGCTTGCATTTAGACGGCGTGGATTTGTCCATGAAATTGGTGAATGAGAAGCTGGCCACGCCACAAATTAGTACAGAAGAAGAGCAGAAAGTTGAAGAGGCGCAGGCTCCAGCACATGCCGAGCCCACATCTCTGCCTGATGGTTGTACTCAAGTTTACATCAGCCATATTGACACCCCTGGACACTTCTGGTTGCAAATGGCCGACAAAGTAGACACAATCGAAACGATCCAAGCTGAGCTCCAAAGCGATGCTAGCAAATACACCGATATTGCAAACACTGAGTTGGGTACGTGGTGTGTTGCCAAGTATTTGGCCGACGACCAGTGGTACCGTGCCGAAATACTTGACTCCGATTCTGATATCACCACGATTCGTTTCATTGACTATGGCAATACAGACGTACTCGACAACCAGCCCGGTTTGATAAAGGAGATGCCAGAGAAATTCAAGGCAATGGAACGTTACGCCGTCAAGTCGAGCGTTAACGCCGTCCCCACTGGAACAGGCCAGTGGTCAGAATCCTCCTCAGACTATTTCACGCAACTTGTCGGCGATTTAGCAAATCCAGTAGATGCTCTGATTGTCCTGAAAGATGTTACAACGTATGTTGATATTTTTGTTAATGGCCAGAACTTGACTGATAAATTAGTATCCGAGGGTTACGCCTCTAGGTCTGAAGAGACTGATTGCGGCGATTTGCCTTCGTGCTTCGCCAGTCATGTAAACTCGCCCTCTGAATTCTGGATTCAGTTAGAAACAGCGACCCCAGAGTTACAAGCAATGGAAGCTGCAATGGTTGACGCAGAAAACTTCCCGGAACTGACAGATAAAGAGGAAGGCGTTATCTGCGCAGCCAAATACCCTGAAGACGGTGCGTGGTACAGAGCGCAAGTCATCGTGGACGGATCAGAGGGAACTGAAGTCCTCTTTATGGATTACGGTAACGCATCGATTGCTAACGAGTTAAGAAGTCTGCCAGATGAACTCAAAGTAAAGCCTGCTCTTTCCAGAAAATGTGCCTTGCAGAAACCTCGCGACATCAAGTGGTCGCGTCAGTCTGAGACTAAATTTAACGAATTAGCCGCAGAAGGAGCAACTATATTTAATGTACAGTTCATCGCGTCTGGTGACATATCCATCGTGGAATTGTTTCTTGAAGGAACATCTGTGACTGAAGAGCTCGTTGGACTGTGCGATACAGTAGTGGCGGTGAGAATCGCTCCCGTCGGACAAGAAACATACGGCACGGGCAAAATCTGCTACGTCACGGGCGTGGACGAATTCTACGTACACCTCGATGACGTTATTTCAAATCTCGATAAAGTGACGGTAAAGATGAATGAAAGCCCCGAGTTTGAGCCAGCCTCAGAACTTAAAGTAGGATCGGTATGTGCTGCGTTTTGGGCTGAAGACGAACAATGGTACAGAGCGAAAATCTTGGAGTTTTGTGACATAGGTTATCACGTGCATTTTATCGACTATGGAAATAAAGCTAAATGCGAAGAATTCAGGCAACTGCCTGGGGATCTCGCCGCAATAGAACCTTTAGCAAGATGCTGCCGTCTGGTCGTACCAAATGACGATCCCGCTTTAATGGAAAGTGGCAAAACCAAACTGGACGAGCTTACTTTAGATGACGCTACAATTAGTATAGAATTTTTGGATAGCACAACTCACCCGGCTCTAGTTAAATTGACATCCGATGGAAAAGATTTTTATTCGGACATTAAACCTGCTGAACAGAATACAACAGCCAAGTCAGAAGAACCAGAGACTGCAGAACAAGAGGTGACTGAAAAACCAGCTAAAGAATTTACAGAAGAAGTAGCTAATGAGTTGCATAAAGCAGCAGATGACTTAGTAAATGAGAAGTCTGGACACAATACGTCACAAGCTGATCTCGACGAAAGTATGGAAAGTAACCACACAGTTATTGAGAACAAATCCTTTGATGCAAAGGCTGACAGTTTGAGTGAAGAAATTGCAGCCGATGAGGTGAAAGATGACACCGCGACTAGTCCTGAGAAAGATCTATCGTCAGGAACTCTGGACGACTCACATGATACCGTAAAAACGGTGGAAGAAGATGAATTTAGCGATTGCATCTCACGTTCTAATACGTCATTAAATACGAGCTCGGATTCTGGAAAGCTTGCAAATAATGTACAAGAAGAAGTAACAGACAAATCAGAAGCAGAGAAACCTGCAGAAGCCGTACCAGAAACGAAAACTGTATCTGATACTGACAAATCTGAGCAGAAATTGTTAGAATCAGAAAAAAGTACAGAGAAAGTGACAGAAGAAGCAGCAGCGACTGTAACAGAAAAGGCAACAGCAACTGTAACAGAAACGGCAGCCAAGACAGCGGAGACTGTAACAGAAAAATCTGTAGAAAAAATAGCAGAAACGGATAAGTCTGCAGAAGAAGCAGCAAGCCAAGCAGACAATGTAACGCAAAGTCCTGTCGAAAAAGAAACGGATAAGTCTGCAGAAGAAGCACAAAGTTTTCCAGAAAAAGCAGTAGAAACTACAGTTATTAAAGCAGAGGCTGAAAAACCTGCAGTCGAAGAAGCAGAAAATCTTCCAGGAAAAGTAATAGAAGTCACAGTTATTCAATCAGAGGCTGAAAAACTCGCTGTCATAGAAACTGAGACAGAAAAATCTGCAGACATAGTACCAGAGACAACAGTAAGTTCTGTTGAAAAAGTGGCTGTGCCATTAGAAGATTCTACAGAAAAAGTGACAGAACCCAGTGAAGTTAAGATAGCGACCGTCAATTCAAGTTAAGAGGTTGTAAAAAAATATAAAAAAAGTATTTCTAGTAAGGCAACACGAAAACAAAACACACATCGTATTACATTAATCTCTTTAGATTTAAACCGATATAATGTGTCTTCGTATTACATTAATCTCTTTAGATTTAAACCGATATAATGTGTCTTCTTTGAACTGTTTTTGAAACATGCAATGCTTTATATTTTGGTCAGACCAAGTGCCAATATTATAATTGATAACAAGCAGCTTATTTTAAACATTTTTGTACGAAGTACCTAAAGTGTAAAGTTTTATAGTTAAGGTTAGACTATAGTTTTACATGTTAAAAAATAAATATAATATTGTTGATTTATTTGCTTCTCGAATAGCTGATTTTATTAGGACATGTTCAACATTTCCAGAGACAGTGTTTATTGTTATGATTTGAGTGCTTAGTGATTTAAAATAACAGAAAATAATAAACAACCTTTGTACCATTTTGTAGCTCTTAAAGTATTTCTACATTATTATAAATACTCATTTTTATATTTAAAGTTTTTTTATCGGTTTTTTTGGGTAAAGCACAGGTTTTCGTTACTAAAATAGGAGTTCATTTATTACAGTATGTGTCCTCTATTGTACATACATGACGTAATTTATTGTAATTAATCACATTCCCTTCATATAACATTAGTTTCACATGTCACCACAACCACGAATACCGTAGGTATATTGATTGTCGTTATGTTTTGTATAATAATCATCTTGTAAGATTCAGAACTGATGTCCTAGGAAATGGGAAGATGTTTCGTTTTTTTTTATATTAAAGATATGTAGAAAACGAATGGATTTTTTATTACATCATCGTTTAACCTCGGTACCAGCTATTGCAAACAGGTAACGCACAATGAGCAGCTAAGTGCGTGCATGCGGGCATGTTCCGTGCACTCGAAGTTTTGAGTAAAAGTAATTTTATCTTGCATAGCGTGGAAGATAAAATTGCAAGCGTTACAGTACTTAATTCATTATCCATTATTAAACATTGCTTGAGCATTTTGCTGCTCATTGTTCGCAGACCCTAATGCGGGCCCCAACTACTACTTAAGAATAGACAAAATAACAATTTCTTTTATTCTTCTGTCATTTTGTCGTCTATTCTTCCGTCTACTAAACTCCGTTTCTATGGTGATCATGCTACGCGTGCTGTTAGTTATCCTACTATTCTTGAAATCCGCCGTAATTTTTTATAGGAAAACGAAAATTCTAATTGTCCTGTCAAACCTGAGATCACCCAGCAGCCTAATTGCGCAACACATTTTCGTAAACGATTAAGACTAATCTGTTTGATTTTGACAGTTCAACAACATTCATTGCGTTATTTACATTGTTGGGCAGAATTTTTTATCGTACTTATGAAGCAATTGATTGTCAATCTGTTTCAGATTCCGATTGATTGTGTATTACGCAATTAGGGTACAGGACTACCATCAAGTACAGTCCGCGAGGCCTAAGCTGAGCTTTACATTTGTGTGAGTTCTTTGCTTGGGAATCGGCCTGAGGCGCTGTGCGTCCTTCGCGCAATCACATTGGTGCGATTGGACTTGCACAAATGTAAAGCTCGGCTAAGGCCTCCCGGACTGTAGCTTGCATGCTATTGTAACACACCTCTGCCTAATTGTTCATGGAATCAGGGGTAATCCTGATCAGCTCATAACATTACGCCTGTATTACCCGAAGGGTCAGGCTAAGGTGTACCTATAGTACACCCTTCATTTTCGCCTGTGCTCGGTTAAGTCGACCGAATCCGCTCTTCATATGGTAGTCAGCCAGATAGAGGAAGCGATTCATAAAAATGGCGCCTGCCTGGGCACTTATAGACATCGAAGGAGCCTTCGATAAAACTATCTTCTCCAACATTAGCAGTGCCCTCTCCAGACATGGAGTAGAACTGGTACTAACGTACTGGATTACAAACATGCTGAGCCAACGAGTGGTTCGCTTTGAGGATGAGCAGCAGCTGGCCATGATAGCCAGAGGGTGCCCCTAGGGTGGGGTTACTCCCCTTCTACGGAATCAATGACCTCATCACCAAACTTAACGCCAGCCGCTATTACACAATAAGGGTATGCAAGCGCTATGTATCGTAGAAAATTGGTGCAGAGAATTTGACCTATCAGTAAACCCCACTAAAACTGAACTAGTCATGTTTACCCAAACATGGAGCATTAGGCCCTTTCCTCCTACCAAAACTGTTCAATACTGAACTTCAGTTGGTCAACGAAGTCAAGTACTTACCTCGGGGTCACTCTATACAGTAAGTTAAACTGGAGTAGTCATTGGGACAACAAACTAAACAGGGCTTGCATAACATTCTGGCAGTGCAGGAAAATTATAGGTAAGAAGTGGGGACTATCCCCTAAAATGTATAATTTTTCTTCTATGATAAATGATTTATTTTCTGTAAATAGGTTTGTACAAACAATTTTACACGTCAATCATATTTCAAAAACTATATGATATGATATGGCTCTACACCACAAGGATCCGCCCCATGGTCACCTACGGAGCAGCGGTCTGGTGGCCTCACACCAAGCTGGTTACAGCCTCAATAAAACTACAACGCATGCAAAGACTAGCCTGCATGGCGACTACGGGCTGCATGAAGATCACTCCGACTGCAGCAGTCGAAGCCATGCTGGGACTGCCACCGCTCCTCCTGTTTATATAGCAGGAAGCGACGTTGGCGGCGGCACATCTTAATGCAATAGATCGCTAAGGTAAGAGAGACTCACCACCAACCACCACACACTGCGCTGCTTGAGGGAGTCAACAAGGAGTTCCCATTACGAAGGCCATTAATGATCGGGTTCCCAAACAATTTATCTTAGGTAAAATATACAAGATCCAACTTCACGAGGATGTGAGGGTTTGTGCCCTGCAGAGCTGCGCATCTTCACAGACGGATCCCAAACAGGTAGTGGCACCGGTGCTGGAATCTTCTCGGAGGACTTCAACATACGCATAGCCACAACATTGGGGGTCCATAACACAGTGTTGGTCCAGGCAGAATGCATGGGTATTTCTCTAGCTGCTTCGGTCATCATGGCCAGGGAACATAAGGACCACTCGATCCGCATACTCTCAGACAGCAGGGCTGTTCTGCAAGCACTGAACAGTCACACAGTTGAAACTGGGCTAATATACGAGTGCCACCAGCGCCTCGACCAGGTGGGTTATTCCAATAACATAACCATTCAATGGATCAAAGGACACCGCTGTTCGCAAGGTAACGATGCAGCCGACGAACTTGCCAGGTGTTCGAGTGAGGCTCCAGTAGGACCAGAACCCATCTTGCGACTCTCCTTTGGGTACTTACTCACTCTGGTAAGGAAACGCACCAAGGACCAACATCACAAACTATGGGTGGAACAAGGTGAATGCAGGCAGGCTAGGGAAGCACTCCCTACAATTGATGGCCGCCTCACAAAACCGGTTCTCCGACTAGCCAAACAACAGCTGCGTACAATTACGGCAGCTTTAACTGGTCACGGGCCATTTAATAAGCACCTCTTTGTTATAGGAACCACAGACAGACAAGAGGAGGCCGAGACAGCAGCTCACGTGCTTCTTGACTGCCCGATGGTCGCCACATACAGGGCAAAGTTTTTCTTAATATGTTTATATGTACTTTTCCAGGTTTGGTCTCATTATTTTACTGTGCACACTTAAAATGCTGTTTAACTTTAATTGTGCTCATAGTATCAAGTAGTTTAAGGTGTCTATTTTTTCTCAATTTAACGTTCTGTCTAATCTCATTAGTAATCTTTGTAGTTTTGATCGAGCATACTTTTTTGGAAACAGTCAATCTTAATTTTTACTCATCTAAGTATTAAACCCTCCACATTACCACTCAAAATGAATACTACTTTTTTTTGTCAGCTGTTGCGATGTTTGATAATAATTTGTCAATTTATTATCAAAATTGTCGAGGGATCAGGACCAAACTGATTCATTATTCATGAATATATTGTCGCATGCTTACGACATTATCATTTTAACAGAAACCTGGTTGACTCCAGATATCTCCGATAACGAGTTTATTGATTCTCGTTACATAGTTTTCTGACACGATCGTGATCGAACTGTTTCCAATAAAAAAGATGGCGGTGGCGTGCTGACAGCGGGCTCCAAAGAACTAAAGCCAACTAGTCTCATTCTGTCACCCCCATTAATTCTACCAGAACATACAATAATAAAAATTCCCTGTTATAATTCTAAATACCTACTCGTATGTGCTACTTACATACCCCCTAGCGCCACGGATGTTATGTATGTGGACTTTATCAATTCTCTGTCGAATTCGGTAGACGATCCCTGCATAGAAAATATTATTTTTACAGGTGATTTTAACCTACCTACGCTGAACTGGATTAGTACAAATTCGTATATGACATGTACCTCTGATGGGAAATATTCAAATACAGGTCGACATCTGTTAAACTTTTGCTCACATTTAGACTTGAATCAATTTAACACACTCACTAACTCTAATGGGCGGATTTTAGATCTTTTCTTCTGCAATACACATGCTGTTGCTCATAACTTTTACAAAACCAACGCAAATACCTAAACATAAAAATCTTAAACTAAATTATTACAAATCGAATTATTCTAATATCAATACTGACATTGAAACTGTAGATTGGAACAATTTACTTGACGATCTGCCCCTCGATCAGGCAGTTGCAATCTTTTATGAAAAAATCTATAAATTCATTAATTGCATACCCCCACTCACAAGCCTAAAAGTCTGAAATACCCATGTTGGTTGACTAAATCTCTTTTGCACTTATTCAAAAATAAAACTCGCGCAAGGGTTAAGTGGAAAAATGCGGAAACACTAAATACTACGAATTATTTTCTATTTATAGAACAAAATTCAACAAGGAGGCGGACGAATGTCTAAAAAAATATATGAACGGTGTGGTCAAAATATGTTTCTAGTCGTAACACTAATAGTATTCCAGCCACAGTTCACTATCTCCAACAGTCTTCAGATGACCCTGTTGCCGCTTATTATTTATTCTCAATTTTTTTCCAATCAGTATACGATCCATCTTCTTTTGATCATACTCCATGCGTGCCACCACGCGCCAATCCTGATAGTGATATAAATATTTGTAATCTGCACTTTTCATTGCAAAAAATACAAAAGGAACTACAATCACTGGATCCTTCCAAAGGACCTGGGCAAGATGGTATCCCTTCTATCTTTTTAAAAAGCACAAGTGACACGGTGTTCCTCTCTTTTCATAATATTTAATAAATGTCTTTCCTGTGGGGTTATCCCCGATGTATGGAAACAAGCGAACATTGTTCCAGTTCATAAATGTGGCTCTAAGAGTGATGTATCTACATATCGCCCAATCTCTTTTTTGTCAGGGCTATCAAAACTTTTTGAAAGACTAGTGCACAATGAGATTTACCCTACTCTTCATAGCATATTAATTAAAGAGCAACACGGGTTCGTTAAGGGTAGGTCCTGTGTAAGTAACCTCCTGGTTTATACAAAGCATCTATTTGAAGGCACTAGACAGCAAATTGATGTGGTTTATACTGACTTCCAAAAGGCCTTCTATAGGTCGATCACAGACTACTTCTTGACAAAATTGCATTCAATGGTATAAGAGGAAATTTATTGCGCTGGTTTGTACTATACGTCACCAATAGGACGCAGAAAGTTGTCGTCAATGGTTTTGAGTCTCTCATGGTCAAAGTCTCTTCCGGAGTTCCTCAAGGCTCAATTTTGGGGGCCCTCTTGTTCATTTTATTTATCAACAACGTAAAATACTGCTTTAAAAATTCTAAGTTCCTCCTGTATGCAGACGATTTGAAGATTTACAAAAATATCAGTCATCTAACCGACTGTTTATGGTTTCAGGCTGACCTTGACCGTTTTCTGAACTACTGTTCTGTTAATAAACTATACTTAAGTATATCTAAATGCCACAGCATTATGTTTAAAAAGAAGAAAAATGTAACGAAATTCAATTATTCTTTCAGAAACACTCCACCGAACAAAGCTAATCATCTTCGTGATCTAGGCATTCAGTTAGACTCAAAGCTCCACCTTGATGCTCATATAGACAACATAGTCAATAAAGCATATAAAATGTTTGGTTTGGAATTCTCTTGATGCTCTCATTAAAAAATGAGAGCATCAAGAGAATTCCACCGTCCTACCTACTTATACCTATACAATATGTAACAAAAACCCTGTCCGATCCAAAAATGCGTATTCCTGGTTTAACATACGTACTAGAAAAAATACAAAAAAATGTAACTCATAAAAACCAAAAGTTATTGATTTTATTATTTTTAGTTACCATACGAAATGTAACACTAAATATGGTAAATTTTCATAAGTTGACAACACTCCACCGGCCGGCGAAATCTTTTATTTTTTGCTTATTTTATTTCAAATGACACCGCCGTCGTGCCGCCGTGCACTAGCCGCGCTGTAGGTACTCATAACGAGTCCTAGACCCTTTGATGTAGCCGACTGGTTGCCTACTGGCTCTACTTGTTTGTCGTCAGTCTCACGTGGAGATAGCTTGCGATCGGATGTCTGTACGTATCACGTGCCGCTATCGTATCGCGAACAATGTCGTATACCAATCAGGACTATTTGAATATGTTAATTTTTATTTGTGTGTGAGTGTGATTCGGAAATCGAAGTAAGAGCTCGGATTGTGGAAGCTTTCGACTCACTCAAATTGGTGTACAATTTGAGTGAGTCGAAGCTGCGCTGCGAAGAGTACGTGCAAATTGAATAAAAAGGTGTCGATAATAAGATGTGTACTAATGTTCGAGATAGACATATGGAACACAATCTCAGAGGTATGCAACAAGTAAATGTTATAATAAACTGATACCTACAGTCGGTACATTGCCAAAACCACATCACATTAACTCAATAATAATTGTTTCTTGATAAACAGAAGGTCAGAAACCGGGGTCACTATGCGTCTATGCCTACAATAAAATATCAGCTGATACCTACGCGTAGGCAAAACGTAGGTTTTTTTAGTCCTGACTTTGTTTGGCGGCATGCGACAAAGCATCGCCGCGCTCAGGCGGCTTCTTTGACACGAAACTGTAGGTGAACCCTGTCGAGCGATCAGTGTTGCCTTTGGTATGACTATTTTTAATTTTTTAAATTAATTATTTTCATTGGGGAAAAATAATTATCTCGTACCCATTAAATGATTACGTATTTGTGAACGCAGTGCGATACCAAATAATACCCTTCAGGATCGGACAGGGTTTTTGTTACATGCTGTATAAGTCAATAAAACGACCGCAATTGGAATACATAACATAACATAACATAACATCACGCCTTGTTTCCCCGAAGGGTTGGGCAGAGGTGTACCTGTACACCCACATTTCGCCAGTTATGTTTAAGTCCCATGTAATAGGGGGCGAGCCTATTGCCATCAACCGGGCACAAATCCAGACTCCGAGCTGCTATTGAGAAATTCCAGATAGAAAAACCCAATAACACTTTGCCCGATCTGGGAATCGAACCCAGGACCTCATGCTCAGCAGTAGCGATTGCTACCACTAGACCAACGAGGCAGTCACCAATTGGAATACACAATTCCTATTTGGAACTCTTACTATAATAATAATAATAATAAACATATAGACACCAACTTCATCATGTCTGCCTCTCAAAATGGATGTAGGAACGGGTCCCGCGGTACTAAGGAGCTACTCCTCATTGATATGGCCATTAGCCAACAGGTTCGTCGTTCCCGAAAGGATCTGTCGACATGTTGGATAGATTACAAGAAGGCCTATGACTCGGTGCCACATACGTGGCTCATGAGGGTGCTGGAGTTGTATAAAGTAGATGCAACTCTGCGCACCTTCTTGATGTCATGTATGGGGCGATGGAGGACGGTCCTTCGCTATCCAGGATGTCGGAATATCCTGAGGAATAGCGAGCCGATAAGGATCGAGCGAGGCATATTTCAGGGCGATAGTTTGAGCCCGCTTTGGTTCTGCTTAGCCTTGAATCCTCTAAGCACACTGCTGGAGGATTCAGGTCTAGGCTATCGGCTGAGGAGAGGTGGTCAGGTTATATCTCACCTTCTGTACATGGATGATCTAAAAATCTTTGCCTCCAACAATTTGCAACTAATGGAGCTACTGAAAGTAACTGAAACTTTCAGTAGCGCCATCAGGATGGAATTTGGTATGGACAAATGTGTGGTCATGCATGTAAAGCGAGGGGAGATTGTGGAATCCGTGGGAACCCAACTCTCGGATTCCATAAACGTAAGAGCCCTCTCCGCATCCGAAACCTATAAGTATTTGGGTATGTCGGAAGCGTTGGGCATCAATGGTACTGACATGAAGCAATCGTTGAAGGAGCGCTTCTTTGGCCGCCTGAAGAAAGTGTTAAATAGTCTTCTGTCAGGCGGAAACAAGGTGCGCGCCGTTAACGGTTGGGTCATGCCAGTTTTGATGTACTCTTTCGGCATACTCAAATGGACTCAAACCGAACTCGACGCCCTGGATAGGAGGGTCCGTACACTACTGACTGCAAACCGAATGCATCACCCACGATCATCGGTAATGAGACTGTATATCCCGCGAAAGTGTGGTGGTCGAGGCTTTTTAAACGCTAAGACCCTACACAATCGCGAGATATGCAGTCTCAGGGAATATTTCCTAGAAGCCGACGTGGGGATGCATCGTGATGTGGTCGCGGTGGACAAGGGCCTCACCCCGCTCTCCTTGGCTAAAGAGAACTGGCGCAAACCTGTAGTGCTTGACACTAATGATCGCATGGAAGTATGGCAGAGTAAGGAGCTTCACGGACGCTTTTTCCGGGCCCTACATGGACCCGATGTAGATCTTTCAGCGTCCGTAGCCTGGCTGCGTTTCGGTGACCTCTTTGGAGAAACCGAAGGTTTTGTCTGTGCAATTATGGACGAAGTTATGATGACGAACAATTACCGGAGATTTATTGTGAAAGACGGCACGGTTGACATCTGTCGGGCATGTCACCGTCCGGGGGAATCAATAAGACACATTATCTCCGGTTGTTATCGTCTGGCTAACGAAGAGTACTTGCATAGACACAACCTTGTAGCCAGGATTATCCATCAGCAACTTGCTCTGAAATACAGCCTTGTGGAATTGGAAGTGCCGTACTACAGGTACGTGCCCGACCCAGTTCTCGAAAATGGAAATATCACATTGTACTGGGATCGATCCATCATCACTGACAGGACTATTATTGCCAATAAGCCTGATATAGTGGTGGTGGATCGAGTACAGCGGCGAACAATGATTGTTGACATAACGGTCCCGCATGACTGTAACCTCGTGAAAGCCGAGAAAGATAAAGAAATCAAGTATCTTGATTTGGCTCGCGAGGTTGTCGACATGTGGGATGTGGACTCAGCAATCATTGTGCCGATAGTCGTGACAGCCAATGGCTTAATAGCCAAGAGCCTCGACAAACACCTGAGGAGGCTCTCGTTGGGCAGCTGGATCAAGGGCGTGATTCAGAAAGCGGTACTTCTGGACACGGCTCGCATTGTCAGGAGGTTCCTCTCTCTGGAGCCCTGACCGCCGGTAGCTTGGACCCTGTTCCCGATACCGGTGGGATACTATTTTTTATATTTTCAAATGTTTTTTAATTTTTTTTTTTCAGATTTTTTAAAAAATATTTAAAAATGTAATTTATAAGTTTGTAAAATATAATAAAGGAGATAATAATAATCCTTCCAAACCGCTTTCGGCTACGGCGACCGTTTCTTTAACACCCTACTGGCGTCTATCATGGGCTCTCATGTGGCTAGCAAAACCACCCTTGTTTACAAATATTCTTGTACAGAGTGGACAAGTAAGAGCACCACTAACATAATTATAACTGATTGCCGCTGGTGGTCGGGCCTTTAGTTCGTCACGCTTAGAATCCAGTTTTGTAAGCCGACGAGTCTCAAAATCAAAAACTTTCTGCTGTACCAATGACCTCCACTCTCCGCGGTTAGACGCAAGCTCTTCCCACTGAGATGGATCTACGTCACAACCCTTCATGTGTCGCTTAAGTACATCCTTAAATCTTAGGAGTTGCCCGCCATGCTTCCGCTTGCCCTCCTGAAGCTCCGAATAAAGGATGCGCTTCGCCACTCTCTGCTCCGACATGCGTGTCACATGGCCGCACCACCGAAGTTGCCTTTTCATGAGGTACGCCTCAATGCCTCCCACATTAGCTCGTCTCAATGCTTCCGTAGTGCGCACTCGATCAGACCAATAGACGTTAAGGATTGAACGGAGGCATTTGAGATGGAATCGGTCCAATTGTTTAATGTGACGTCGGTACGGTGTCCATGTTTCGGCAGAGTATAAAATGTTAGGCAGCACAACAGCCATATATACCGATATTTTTGTGGCGCGCTTTAAGTCGTGTGAGCAGAAGACCCTGGCATTTAATTTACCGAAAGCTGCAGCAGCAGCATTGATTCTGCTGTTGATTTCGGCATCACGGTCACACTTAGATGTTAATGTGCTCCCCAGATATCGAAACTTTTCAACCTGCTTCAGTACGTCTTCTCCAAGCTTAATGTTCAGTGTCTCATTTCCATGAACGTCCAGAGACATAACTTCCGTCTTTTTGACGCTGATCTTTAGGCCAAACTTAGAACACTGCTCGTGAAGGTTCGTAACAAGCTGTTGAAGCCCTTCTGGGGATTCTGCCACAAAACACAGGTCATCTGCGTACATAATTTCTTCAATATGTGCAAGAGACACTTTTGTGATTGCCTTTAGTCTCGATAAGTTGAAAAGACTGCCATCTGTTCGAAAACGCAGCCGGACACCCTCTGAAGATATCGCAAGGGCTTCACGGATGACCACTGCAAAATAAAGGGCGAAGAGAGTGGGGGCCAAAACGCACGCTTCACGCCACAGGTAACCGAAAAGAACTGCGACTGCTCATCCTCCGCCACTACACAACACTCCATGTCATCATGCAGGAGACGCACAAGTTTTACGAACTTCTCCGTACATCCCAATTTCTGCAGTACTATCCAGAGGGCCTCACGAGGAACGCTATCAAACGCTTTTTCCAGGTCGACAAAGCAAAGGTATAAGTGTCTGCCTTGCTCTCTGCTCTTCTCCTGCAGCTGTCGAACTGCGAAGATTGCTTCGCAAGTACCCCTATCCGGTCGGAAACCGAACTGCGTTTCTGGCAAGATCTTTTCTGACAGTTTCCTTAGGCGGTTAAGCAACACTCTGGCGAAAACCTTTCCGGGGACTGAGAGGAGTGAAATGCCGCGGTAAGAATTGCAATCTGCTCGGTCACCCTTGTTCTTATAAAGGGCCCTAATGCGCGAGAGTTTAAATGTCTTGGGAACTTGTTCCTCCTCCCACATGCGAACAAATAGTTCCCAGACCAGCGTGTGCAACTCAGTACCGCCGCATTTTAGCAGCTCACCTGGTATTAGGTCCAAGCCAACCGCACGTTTGTTTTGCTGTTCTTTTATCGCACAGACAACTTCGTCCAGAGATAAGGGATCATCTAGCTCTTTTTCAGCTTGGAGTTGAGGTAGATCACTAATGTATATTAGATCTGCAGTTCGATCCACGTTAAGTAAATTATCAAAGTGTTCTGACCAACGCCTAAGCACTTCATCCCTGCTTTTCAGAAGGCTACCATCAAGCGACTTCAGAGGCACTTTGACAAAATTGGAGTTACCCAGGAGTTTGCGAACCTCATTATAAAATTCTCCAATTTGATGACTGTCAGCAAGCCATTGCATATACTGCGCCTTTTCCCCCACCACTTGTCTTTAGCTTCTCTCGTGAGTTTACGCAACTCCCGATCACTATCTTTTATCACAGCACTACTTTCGTTGTTCTTAAGCAAAGCTCGGTGTTTGGCAATTGCTTCCATCAGGACTCTGTCATTTTCGTCAAACCAGTCTTCCCTTTGCTGAGGTTTTACACCTAGAGTAGCAGCTGCGGCATCCAGTATTGACGACGACAGAATTTCCCAAACAGAATCAATATCAAGAGTAACAGGGATTGTTAACAACATTATTAGCTACAGTCTCCGCAAAAGCCCTCCTCGTCTCGAAGTCAGCAAGCTTCTCTACATTTAACCGTTTTGCTTTGCTCTGACTGGCTCGGCAAGGGCGACGAAGGCGGAGACGCAACCTAGCAATGAAAAGTCTATGGTCCGTCCAGCAATGTGCACCACGCATAACACGGGTAACAAGGACCTGGTACACCTCTCTTTGTCGTACGATAGCATAATCAATGAGATGCCAGTGCTTAGATCTTGGGTGCATCCATGTCGTTTTGTGCTTAGCAGCAAGGCGGAACATAGTATTTGTTACTGCGAGCTGATACTGAGCACATAAACTTAGCAGCAACTGGCCGTTGGAATTCATGTTTCCAACTCCATGCCTTCCTAGAACCTTAGGCCAGGCTTCATAGTCTCTGCCTACCCTTGCATTAAAGTCTCCCAAGACCAAAATGCTCTCTCTTGGATGTATCCTCTGAAGGCACTGTGAAAGTTCGTCATAAAATTTACACTTAATGTCGTCAGCACTATCCAGAGTCGGCGCATAAATACTGACCACATTAAGATAGTTATGGCCACTTAAGTGGAGGCGCAAGGTAGTGATGCGGTCCGAAATGTGAACAGAACATTCCTGAAGATTCTTGGCGATGTGATTTTTGACCGCCAATCCGACTCCCGACCGCCTCGGTTCAGAAGCGGAGGTCCCTTTCCAATAAAAAGTATAGCCACCGCCATGTTCGATCAGTTCACCTTCGTCAGCCAGATGTGTTTCACTGATAGCAGCCACATCAACATTATAGCGACGAAGTTCCCGAGCTACGATGGCAGTTTTACGTTCCGGGCAGGCGTTAGCATCACGGTCAAGCAGAGTCCGCACATTCCACGCGCCAAATGTCAAATTATGTGATAAAGATGGTGTAATACACTTATTTTTATTATTTTTGCGTCGACCACGAGTTTCAAAGATGCGGAAGCAGCCGTGGTTACTACTATCCTAAGGTTTTTGAGGTGAGCACTTTTTTAGGGCACCTTTTCTAGCCCCCTCCTCGGCTGAGCGGGGAAAGCAGTGCTTCCCTAAATAGGGCTGCTTTGTCATTCTGGGTGCTGCCGAATTTACCCTGTCCCCCCAGTTCAGAGTAAAAGCGACCACGGTGTGTACTCACACCCCCAGAACCGCTGATGTGCAGACCTCGGACAAAGCTCAGTTTGCATCCAACCGAACCTTTCTACCTCAGCCCATCGCCACCAGACTTTGCCAGATCGGAGTCCATAAACATAAACGGTCAGATGCGCAGGATATATTAAAGTGCTCAAACGTTCGCGCAAACGCAGGAGCACTCTCTCGTCCTTGCCCCCCTGGATCCAGTGGAACGGAGAACCGCTACGACCGGAGGGGAGCTGGATGCAGTAGACTAGCAAGCAATAACAAAGCCCTTATTATTGCCTTAAGGCCTTCCTACAATTGCCTAGGTATCTTGCCACCGGCGGTGGACTGCTGTAGACATAGCCAAGACACAACTCGGAGGGCAACCGAGCAGCTCGGGAGATGTTGTTCCCGAGCCCCTCCTCCAGGTTTAGCCCACGAGCCGACGTGGTTTCCGGGATGTGGCACGAGGAGCCACTGGAGGAGAGTTTGTGGGCTGTCGACGGGTTACTTGAACTATGTCACATAGACGTATACAGGTCGGCTGACATAAAACAACGCAGACAACCCACTACACCCCACTCTTACTATAAAAAGTATATTGACATTATTGAATTGGTCCAACGCAAATTCCTACGTGCAATGCACTATAGATGCTTTAAAAAGAAAATATCTTATCATTTATTACTACAAAAATATGATCTTATTACTCTAAAATCCAGACGCACCCTACTTGAGATGATGATATTTAATATATGTCGTAATAAATTCGACTGTACTGATCTGGTGAACAGTGTGTGCTACCTGATCCCTCGTACCGTACATGTTCGGGAAGTTCGCTCGAGACACTTGTTTGCAACTACTTTCTGTAGGACCAACTCAGGCGTACGCTCACCGCTGCATCGATTTTTGACACCTACAATGGGCAGTTTGGCTCAACCGATATCATGTTTCTCAGCAAGGCTGTATTTAGGAAAGAAAATGTTAATATTTTAAGTGATCAGAACCGTAATAATTAAGTAATGTTTACTTTTATTCCGTTTATTTTTATATTGTTCTTACTAACAACTAGTAGATCTGTTTTTTTATCTGTGGATAACGTTGTGAGTAGTGTGTTTGTTACTCCTATTAACATGTAATCTATATTTACCTTTTAGTACACTGCTGTTTGTTGTCCCTACGTGAATAAATAAATAAAGTACTTCGATAACCCAAGTACCCTTACGTGAGATTGTCAGTATCACCACAGCGTTGCTGGCCTTCCTCGGGGTGGATCGAATGATGGATTTTTTCCACCGTACGCAAAAAACGCTCTTTAACGTAGAGTTGTGGATTAGCCCGTATTACCTAAGTCCCATGCAACAGGGGGCGAGCCTATAGCCATCAACGGGGCACAAATCCAAACTGCTACTGAGAAATTCCAGATGGAATAACCTAAAAACACTGACCAACTCGGGAATCGAATCCAGGACCTTATGCTCAGCAGTAACGCGACCACTAAGCCAAGGAGCAATTCAGTACAGGGGTGATAGTAAGTTTTAAAGAAAAAATAGGCGGGTATTTGTTGAAGATGTTTTATTCTACATTTACAATATTACGTAGAAATATAAAGAGATTATTACAAAACATCTATACAATGTTACTATGGCAGTTTTCTCATTGTTCTTATAGAAAAAACGCTAAAAAATATACGAAAATCAATCATATTTACAAATAACTACACCCCGCAGTTTCACCCGCTTATGTCTCGATCCCGTGAGAGGTTCGGGATAAAAAGCATCCTTTGTACTAATCCAGGACATGGTCTTCTCATGCGCTTTATTTCATACAAACACAAAAAATCAAATCCTTCCCCTTTTTTAAATACATACATAGTTTAGATTTCCTGCATTGCCAACACAATGAGGCCTGATTCTTCCCAGTTGTAGTAAGTGAAGTAGAGTTATCTTGTCGAATTCGAATAATTTAATTATCGACTTCAATAACATGCTATGTTTTCTCATGCATTATGCACCGTCATGCGTAATGAAGTTGCGAAAATGTTTACGATATTTATCGGGACCGTGCTTTACACAGACGTTGAGCATGTTTCGAGGGCTAACGGCTAATTGTGTTGCGAACCTGGCCTCTTTTTTATTATTATTTACGATTTAGTGAACATACAAATCAACAACAGTATTTAAAACTAAAGTTACTTTTGTGTCTGTCTGTGGTCATACTGTCACGCTTAGATCTAAACTACACATTGGAAAGTTTCACCAATATTTAGAGCATTTTTTTCGGATGGTTTATGTAAAAAATACACTAATATTAAATTTAGATATAGCACAGAAATCTCCATATGTCACATGTCGCCATTTCATCCGTGGGAATTGAGGCATTTCACAGGAGCCGGTTGCTGGTACTTACTAGTTAATCCAAATTCATTGTGAATGGCGTTTTAACAAAAAATGCGGTACATTTTTACATACATTCCTTAACAACAAACGTACTAAACCAACCAACTATTCTTTTATGAGACCTAGTATTCCAAAATCATTTAAATCGTCGTGTTTTTCCAAAATTAGTCCTTTTTCATTCGCTAGATGGAGGACTGAAAGTAAGGCTAGGGGCACACTGAGAGATTCTCGCATGTTGGGTGTAAGTTTGTTTGGTAACCGCTGGTATATTGAAAAGAAAGTTGTTTCTGTGACAACCTCTTTTTCTCCTTCTGGCGTCTTCTCTGTTAGCATTTTCCATGTGCAGTGTTTTAGTTGTTTCATATCCACTTTCTTTGCCCGCATCGCATAGGGTATGAAGATTTTTGCTACCTGCAGAAAAATTGGAGTTAGTAAGAGCAGAAGACATAACATAGTATTACACCTATATTACCAGTGGGCTTGATAGAGGTTATACACCTACACCCACATTTTGTCAGTTCTGTTCAATAGAACAGGGATAATGATTAATATAAAAAAAATAATGTAATTTTAAAGCAGGCATGGTAAAAATGAGATAATCGAAAAATTCTGTTAAATCGATGTAAATATGAAAAAGCAACACGCTTTAAAAGGTTTTGAAGGGGATTGTTCGTCCTTGTCGCGCGGTACAGACAATACATGGCGCTAGTATGAAGCTATGTAGTCACTTCTACGATAGTGCTGTCCTTATCTAACACTTACTTTAAAACGTTTATAACTCGGGATTTTTTTTGGACACAAATATATTTTGAGTAAAAATAAAAAAATGACATTATTCATTTCATAACTGTTTGTAGTGTTACAAATAATTTTAACATTATACCTTCGTGGGTGGTTCCAACATGTCGGTAATCTCTTCTGGCTCGGCCGCTTTCACTTGGTCGTGCAGGTCGCCCGCTGCCGTCGCGTCTTCATTACCCCAGTCATCGCCATCCTAAAAAAGTTGAGAAACGGCTGTTATTTCTCGCATATACGAGTAGCTAAGCATGGTGATAATGAAGAGCGAGGTATTGTGAATTGCATTGCTTGGCATATCACCGAAGTGATCATAACAAGCGGGCATTTGTAACCGTCGCGCTAACGGACAATTCACACGAGTTTTAATATAAATTGTTACCATAATAGTCATATACATGACGAGTTTGATCGTCGAAAATAATTTTAGTTCCAAGTCGCGAAATTTTCTATATATTTGGCAGCTTCTGCCCGCGACTTCTTCCGTGTGAAATTTCTTGTTCCCCGAACCACCACATTGTATCGCATCTGCCCGCCGTATCACTTCGTATGACTTATGAGTGTGTTTTTATGAGTGTGTTTACTTCAGTTTGACCACACAACGTACTGCATATTGTGTATTCCTGTGCGAGTCCTAATAAAATGATTTTCTTTCTTTTCTTTCTTAACGTTATTTCTGACTTTTTTTCTTTTTGCTTGGTTCGTAAGGGTCATTTTTTTCAGTTAACCTACGTTGTCCCACTGCTGGGCAAAGGTCTCCTCCATATTTTTCCACATTTCTTTATGGTGTGCCTTCTCCGTCCAATCGGTTAGGAACGAGTCTAAATCGTCACAACAGCGCTTCTTAGGCTAAGGCTAAGGATCATTCATTGTGTGATGTTAAATAGCTAAGCTAAGAATTCGGCTAGTTCCAGAAATTTCCCCCTTCATACAAACTTACAAACAAACAAACCAATTTTACCTTTTAATAAAATTAGTATAGATTGAAAGATTAATTTCTGCTTTGCCAATTACTATTGCAACAGAGTAGAATACTCACAGGAATATTATTAGGACAGTACGACGCATCATTCTCGTTGTTATAGTTATAATCTCGGGCTTCCTCCACTGTGACTGGCTCCGGTTCAGGTTGCTTGCTCTGCTCGAGGTCGCGTTTGCGCAACATCATAACGTTGTGACGGAGGAAGAGTTTTCGGAAGTGAGACTCGTCTAGGCCTCTGTAAAATAAATTCAGTTAGTTAGTAAGAGTAAGGTATCTGCGGTTGATAGATTCCTCTGGGCAAGAGTGAGTTAAGTGATTCAAGATCATGGATATCTTTTTTTTTAATTTACATGCTTGATTTTAAATTGGCTACGATGTACATTGTTTTAAGTTAATACAGTTAATATAACTACAAGAATATCGTGACTTGACATAGGTGTTTTCCAAAAGGAGATACGGTTCCAAGTTTTCATTTTGACGTAAGCATATTGCTGGTAGTTACTTTGTACCGGGTTTTTTCATTTTTATTTTAATGTTTATCGGTGGAAAATTGTAAATGAAATGGCCTTCAATTTCATTTTTTATGTACACTGTATAAGTTAGCTGTATTAATAAGTGTTGGAGCTGACAGGTTATACGAAAACCTTACTACCAGTCGCCCAACACTGATACTCGATAATCTCTCACGTGTTTTTTTCTTGCTTGTAAGCCGAAACCACAGAACGCCACTGCGAACTTCATACTCCTGCTTCATAATTTTCAATTTACCGTGATCCCAGTTTTCATGGAATTTAAAATACCGTTCTATTTCTGTCAATTGTTTGAAAATGACAGAGACAGAGTGATCTTTTAACGGTCAAGTGGACCCTTGAAAATCAAATTTACTATCTTACCTATCAATAGGAGTTTTAAAGTTAGCCTCATTCCACGTATGCCCTGTCGCCAGCGTCTTCCTACTGATCATGATCTTGGCTGGCGGGGTCGGTTCGTACTCTCCTACGGGGTCGGATCGGCAGTCAAACGCTAAGCCGGCTACTAGGAAGTCTAGTTGGCGTTTCGTTCGAGGTGGCTTCTTGCCTTCGACGGTGAGGCGGCCTGCTACCGACTGGGTGCGTTCGGACATTTTTGAGGCTGTGGAAATAAGTTTGGGCCAATGAATTGTTTATTTACCAAAATATTGTTAAATATGACATGGTATTCATTTAACAGATGGTTTCACTATATTCGGAGTTTTCTACTTTCAGTAAATGGTGTGTATAAATAAATATTAAATAAAATAATTTATTTCAGATTGATCCTACGATTACATCCATATTTGTTAGTACAATTGCGAGCTTCCAAACTAATGATTCTCTAGTAATAATTGAAAATAATTATAAATAATTAATATTTTATTGACATGTACCTAATAATAGGAATTAAAATTAATAACATACAATAATAATATTTTTTTTATTTTATCTTATTCAATTAAAACATTAAGTAGGGTGGTTCCCCCGATGATGGTGACAAATCACTATCCAGCGAGCCAGCATCGGAGAGTCCCACCGGTCCGCCAACGTATACATTTAATATTAAATTATTAGCAGTGAACCAATTTTGAACCAGCAGTAGGGAGTTATTTACGTTGTCAAAGATTTAATCATGTCTGCACTTTAAAAATTAAGGAAGTATCGTCAGCAAATAACATAATTTGTGGTTGACTCATTAATAAATGGAGTAGGTCATTAATATACACTAAAAAGAGGAAAGGATCCAATATCGAGCCTTGTGGAACACCCATTTTTACTTTAAACCAAGTGAATTGACACCATTTATTTGAATTTGCTGTTTGTTGTCTATCATTTTCCAAGTCCGTAATGCTCATGTTTCAAGAGCAATGTTTCGTGATCGACGAAATCGATTGCCTTGTAGAGGTCATAAAATATTCCAATGGCGTCCTGGGCCTCTTCCCACGGCTTAAAAATATGTTTTAATAAGGTAACACCGGCGTCGGTCGTACAACGCCCTTTGGTGAAATCATGCTGAACGTAAAGGATTATTATTAATTAGTGTAGAAATGATTGAGCATTTGAAGGTAGACAAGGATCATAAATTCTGAAAAATAAAGCTATTTTCGCCCTCACCTCTGTTATTCTTCAGCCGCCAATGCGAGGGCCCCGCCCAGGCGGCGACGATGGCCCCGCAGTAGGAGTACTCCAGCCTCGTGTCGCCGCCCGCGCCGGGCCGCATGTCCGTGAGGCGCGCCAGGCCCGGCGCCGCGCCCGCGCGCGCCACGCACGCCGCCACCGCCACGTCCGCCTCCTCCTCGCTCTCTATCCCGCCGAGGGGCTCGTCGTCTGGAAAAATACGAAGATGCCTGATACATTTTGTCTAATCTATCTGTCATTTTATCTGTTCTTCCGTCCACAAAAGTTAGTCATGCTACGCGTGCAGTTGGATTTGAAAAAATATTTTTGCATTTGTTATCTCAATTCTTGATGAAGGCTAAGAACACGGCTCGGGCGAAGCACAAAAAAACAGAATTCCGAAAGATCGCTATGCGACAACGAAGTAATAGCGCGGGCAGCCGATGCAACGCGACAGGGTGGGTCGGGGGAACAAGAAATTCCACGCGGACGAAGTCGAGGGCAGAAGAGTGTACTAATAACAAAGCAGAAGAGTTTGTTTTTGGAACGAAGTTCAACAAAAGTCAATTTTTTCTTTTGCTTAAGCCGATAGTGAGGTCAAAAAAAAAACAAGAGAGCAGCAGCCATTTTTGAAGTGAAAACTTCTCTAGCGGCGTTGTACACTTTTTTTGTAATGGATAAAAAATGTTAAACTCGCGTCAGGACATGTGACCTGATCGAAAATTCGTAATACGAATGATTTTTGATTTTTATTGATTGATTTTTCTGACAGATAAACTTTTTAATGTAGTTTAGATTGTCTTGTTTGTGTACGATAGCGCAATAAATAAATATTGTATTCTACCACATAAATGATAGTACTTTTATACTGATAATTAAAGCAATTCGTGCATATTTATTCCCTAATCATTCCAAAATATAAAAAATGCACAACGATAATATTTAAGTTTTCACTTCTGTCGGTACTCCCGGTTTTTAAATATTATATGAAAACGACGACACCCATGATTAAATTTTAATCATGGGTGTCGTCGTTTTCATGGTTTTAGAAGGTGCTGAGCTGAAGTCATGACTAAATGAAAATCCAAGATGGCGGCTGCGAATATTGTAAAATTTCAAATTAATTTATTTCGTGAACACACCGCGAATTTTCATCATGGGTGTCGATTTCATGGTTTTCGAGGAGGCTAAGGCTGAAAGTGAGGTCAATATGAAATTCCAAGATGACTGCAGAAAATTTCGTTTGATTGTTTCAAAGCAATTACCAGTAAGATTTGAAAAAAAAACATCTATGAATTTGATAGCCTAATTCTTGAGGAAGGCCATCACACTTGGAACCTTAGGAGGCGAGTAAAAACAAAAAACTCAGGAAGAATGCGAAGTGAATACGAAATAATAGCGTGGGTAGGCGATGCGATGCGAGTCAGGAGAACAAGAAATTTCATACGGACGAAATCGCAGGTAGAAGTAAGTATTTTACAACAATATTGTTTAAAAAAAATTTATTTAAAAAAAGTGTCCATGTAGTTTCTTGGCCAATCTTCTCCATTAGATCCTACGACGCTTTGGAAAGGGCAACTCGCTTCATTTTTCTTTACTACTAGTAATTAGTAGACTGGACCTGGACAATTCAAATGTAATTAATTTAATTGAAATAAATGCTTTACCCATTATGAGTATTAGATGTCTCAGTAATACTCGTAGCAATAGGTAAATCTTAACCCGTTATTATGTTTCACAACATTAGGTGATGTGCATCTGGACTGAGGGCCATTTTTTAAAATACTGGTAGTGAAATAATCTATACAATATTAAAAAAAAAAAAAATGGCAAGCTGGATTTTACTTCAAAGTATAGTTTCCTACAGTCATCTGCAACACCAATACACTACATTTGGTGTATTTTCACACACATCAACAGAATCTAGGGATACCTTAATCCTAAATTATTTACGAATCTATAGTTTAAAATCTGTTTAGTTTCTATAGAAAGATTATATACAGATTGAAACCTCATTTATTATATTCTCTAAATTTAAAAATGGAAATAAAAAACAAAAGAAACAACAAATTACGGCGGCAAAATTGTTAGTAAATCGTTACGCTAAGAAAAGTTAAAATTGTTTTATTAATATTAATTTATGAAAAGGGATTAGATTGATTTTCTTTTTTAATTTAACGTGTCGTGTGAGCTTTAAGAGTCCTGTCACGTCGTCATTTGAGTTGAGATGAAATGTTACGAGCCGTGGGCATGTTAGAAAATGGTGCTATTCAACGAATTGTTGCTGAGGCCCTATACACCAGCCAAAATGTGATATCAAGGTTGTGGTCACGTTATCGCAGTTCTGGGGATGTGACTGAATGGCACACTGGTAGATATCGTGTTATTACGCAGAGAAAGGATCGATATCTCCAAATGACCGCCAGAAGACAACCCAATATCACAGCGATGCAACTAGTACAAAGGCTCCAGGAGGACGATCAGCTGCTGGTAAGCGACCAAACCGTGCGAAGGAGGTTGCATGAAGTTGGTAGTCATGCTCGAAGACTGCACCCTGTTTCAGCATTGCGACGTGGCCATCGTGGTCGGCGGCTTTCGTGGGCTTGGGAGCATTTACCATGGAGTGACGAACAATGGTCTTTGGTGCTGTTCACCGATGAGTCCCGGTTTGGGTTTCATCCGGATTCACGAAGAACACACGTTTGGAGATCTCCAGGGAGAGTTAGCCGTCTACGGCACCCTCAGGAGGTCCACTCATACCAAGGCGGGACAATCATGGTGTGGGCAGGAATTCGTTTTGGCGGACGAACCCAGCTCGTTTGGATCCAAGGCAACATGACTGCACAAAAATACCATGAGGAGGTAGTAGAGCCTGTTATTGTCCCACACAGAATCCAAATAGGCCAGGAATTTCTACGAATGCACGATAATGCTCCTTCCCATACGGCGCGTCTCGTGTCGGGCGCTCTCCGAGGCCACAATATTCAAGTTTTGGATTGGCCTGCACAGTCGCCCAACTTAAATCCTATCGAGCATGCCTGGGACATGTTACAACGAAAAGCTTTGAGAGATTTCGCGCCAAATTTAACGACGGAACAACAACTTTAAGAACACTTGCAAAGAACATGGGACCTCATAACGCAGCAAGACATTGACAATTTAATTTTAAGTATGAACAATCGATGTCGATGTGTAATTAATGTAAGAGGTGACAACACTATTAATAATTAGATTTTATAAGAGTTTTTCAATTTTAATTAAAATTAATAGTTTTATAAGAAGAAAAGAAGTTTTTTATCATACTATTTTTCTACGGCTATTTTAAAAATATATATTTTTATTTAAAACAAAAGAATGACGAAATAGTTTATTTTTATTATTAAAGACCTTAAAATAACCTATCATTCTTCCATTTACTATATCAGATAATTCTTCATAGATTAATAGATATTTGATAAAATATAAAATATCCCTAGATTTTGTGTATATCCTTTATTTGCTATGTTTATTTTGAATTGTCGATAAAAATATTTGTCAAATTCTCTTTTCACAAACGAAGAAGCGACCACCTATCGACTATTTTCTTACTAAAGAAACGTATAAAAGATTGTTAGGTCCCATGTCAGTATATGAGATAAATGTAGAAATATTGTTGATCGTGACAACACCGGCGAGAACTTTGAAAGAAACGACTCGTTTTTTGGTTGCTAGCTCTACTCGCTTCTCGCCGGCTGTGGGACAGGCCTTACGAGCCTATAATTTCAAACGGCATCTTTCGGTAAATAAGCACACATAGACACATACCATACAAGTCGTTATGATGTTCGTCCTGTGGAATCGGCTCGACCTCCGCGTTCACATCAAAAGCGAGCGCCTGCTGCGACAAGTTTAGCCGGTTCTCTTCCACCCAGTTGTTTACACGAGTGTCACTGGGTAACAGAAACATACAATGTTCAGCATAACATTTCGAAGATTCATGATTTTCCTTTGGTTTCGTAATATTTTTGTTTTATTCATTTGAAGAAGAATCAGATTTTCTATTCTTCATCATTTCACATGTTCTGGAGTTAGCAGCGGTGTGTTTTATTTTTTATTGTTTAGGAGAAGCAGATCTGTTGAAGTGTTCAACAGGCCTGCTTCTTTACCTTAGAAACGCAAAGGATAATAACAAGACAATGCAAATAATAAGCTTGGCTTTGCTTGCGCGTCGGGGAAATTATACGAGATACAACACAACAACTAACAAGCAAAAAATTTGATGTCGGTAATTACCCCACGGGAAAGAGCTACCGGGACATAAAGTACCCTATGTCCTTCCCCAGGATGCCCTCTATATCCTAGCCAAATTTGATGGAAAGCCGTTTGCTGTAGGCGTGGAAAAGTAACATACAGACATACTTTCGAATTTATAATATTAATATGGAATAGCTTCCGCCCTTCTTCGCCCGCAGAGTGTTTGAAAAGTAGCCTAAGTCCTTCCCCAGGCTTTAGACACACATCAGCGGATTAGCCGTGAAACATCACAGCCCCGCACTGCGCGTGTATGCTAACGATTTAGGCAGCACACGCCAAGATACATTCTGTCAAAAAAGTATCGGGAATGGATGATTTTTTTATGGTGCAATTTTTTTTTGTGTCTGTTAGATTGGCTCAACTGTTTTCCATTTTGACGCGGAGTTTGAGTTGCATCTGTTAGATTAAATACAGTGCTGTTTTTAGATCATATATAGTGTGTATTTAATAATAATGTATGCGAATTTAATAATAAACAAAAACATCGAACAAAGAGTTTGTCTTAAATTTTGCATCGCCAATGGAATTTCGTGTTCGGAGTCACTGAAAATGTTACAGAAGGCTTACGGTGAATCGACTTTATCAAAAACACGTACTTAGGAGTGGTACAAAACGTTCCAAAGCGGTCGAGATGTGATGGAAGATTTGCCTCGCTCTGGTAGGCCACCAACTTATTCAACTGGAGTTAACATCGCAAAAGTGAAAATCCTCGTTCAAGTTTGAGAGAGACCATTTAAATTATCACTTGGTGATCATTTAATTTTTCCAACTTACTTGATAATTATGGTTGTATTATGGCCAAATCACACAAAATCTTTATAAATTTTAGCCTATGTTTTATTCTGATGTATAAGCTATGTTACTGTAGAGTTTCATCAAAATCCGTTCAGTAGTTTTTGCGTGAAACAGTAACAAACATTCATCATTCCATCCTCACAAACTTTTGCGTTTATAATATTAGTAGGATAGCATAGGATAGCATAGGATAGGATAGGATGGAAGGATAGGATGGAAGGATAGGATGGAAGGATAGTAGGATTAGTAGGAAGTGGGATAGCAGGATGATAGGATTGGCCGTCGTTATGATTGGGGCCTTGGCTATTTGTGATCTAGCTACTGTTATAACGTCATCACGCTCAATGGTGCAGTAGGGAAATGCATTTAAATAGATAGCAATGTGAGGGAGTGTGCGCGCGCGCAGGCGACGCTAAGGTGATAGTGGGAGCGAAACAAAACACATTAGTGTGCTGGTATTATGGTTTTTTGGTGGGTACCCTGCATTTAATTATTTTCATGGTGTATTTTTTGTTATTAGTTAAGGTATTATATAATTATATGTTATTTGATATCTAGCTTATTTAATTTTTGAGAACGTTTTTTATTTGTTTTAATTTATTATGTACTTATTTTCATTTAATATGTTGAGTCCCTAAACCTGACTTGGTTTCCGTACGTCAATTTTGGGTGACCACTGAAAATCAGCGCTGTGCTGTGGGTCCACTATAGCACAGCATCTTGCGGAGTAGAAGCCTTCTTGTCACAGTCACGGTTCTGTGTTCGTAATAATAAATCAGCTTTGTTTTTTTATAGTTTTGTAATAGATTTATTTTGCATGCACGTGTTTCTGTGACAAATAAATCTGTTTTTCTTTCTTTTTTTTTCTTTCATAAAATGACAAAAAAGCAATTTTTTGTAGACATACTTTTTTTCATATGTATACAATAAGAAAAAAAGTTTAATTTACCTACTATAGGTATATAATATATATTTAATATATAATATATATTTTATATATTTAATATTTTTATACTATAAAAAAAATAACAACTCTTTACAGACCTTTGAATTTCCTTTATTCTATTAAAAGGGAAAAATAAAACTTACGTGTCTTCAGTATCTGGATCCCAGTTGGAGATAGAGAATCCAGTAAAAGGTTCACAAATATGGTCGCTGTTCGTAAACGCGGGCAGTAGCTTTGCAGCTAAAGTAATACGTTCAGATAGATCAATGGTTTGTTCTTCTGGAATGTTCTCTTTTATTTCTTCTAAGAATTGGTCATCAGTTCTAGAATAGGAAATAGTTTATTTTAATTCATTGTAAGGCAGACATTTTAGACTGATCAGCAAGATGCAGGACGAGATTAGATGGCCCAACATTTACCAACTAACTGAACTTCGGATGCAAATGAGTTGAACATTTCACATTGTACGTTAAGCGCCATACGCAATCGTATGGCGCTTTACGTTATACAGCCTGAGACAACACATTATAACCGTCAAAGTTCACCAAAAACTTTATAACATTACTTCAAAAAATATATTTCTGGTAATATCAGACTGTACCTCAATATCAACGAGAGTGTTTTGTCATGTATGGGTAGAGTCGCGTTGAACGCTCTGTTTGATGACGTCACATCGCCGGTCGTCGCCGCTAACCGCTCGAAAAAAGGATCTGATAGAAAAGAAACGTAAAAAAATAGTAATTGAAGAGGCTGATTTCAACTTAAGTATAACAATAGTAAACGAACCTATAGAATAAGATAATTATAATAATCTACATACAAGCGAACATTCCGCTCCAAACGCATTCTCAATAAAATTTTAAAGAGAATTGTTTTTCTTGGCATGTGATGAGGATACATTTTGATGGATGGACAGTGAAAGGAAGAGAAGATGAATTGTGTGAGGGATGATACGAAAGAAAAAGTGTAGTGAATGATAGGGTGACGGCTGACAGGTGATAATGGAGGTAATAAACGTGTTGCGCGCCGACTCCAAACAAAATGGGGCAAGTTTGCAATAAAAATGAAACCTTACCTATACAATCATTAGTATCAAAATCCCCATTGAAAACTGCAGGGTTTGAAGCGATGGCGCCCTTGGATTTCTTCTTTTTCTTCTTGATGGGCGCCGCGGTCTCTCCATCCACTGCGCCTTCGTCTTGCACGTTGTTATCATCGTCTTTCTTGCCTCTCTTAGTCTATAAGACGTGAAAATTATGGTCACAGTCTAGAGTACTGTCGATCTAAGTTAGAAATATTTCTGAGAGTCAGATTAAACAAAACAAAATGTGGGTAAACATGTAGTCATAAATCACTCATGCTTGTAGTTATGCTTGGACTGCTGAAAAACAGCCAACCATAAGGTTATAGATAAATGAGGATATTTAATTGTAATGATGTTTATTGTGTTGAATTGTATATTGTTTATACACAGCAGTTTATGTTAAACTTCCTTCCCAGTGAAAAGTTATAATCCACAAATCATGAAGATTGTTATTTTTTTTACATAATAAAGACAATCCTAGAGGTGCATCCATGGGCGTACCCAGCGGAGGGCAGTGGGGGGGAGTCCCTCTCGATCTTGTATGTCTGCCTGCCTACCTACTGTTGTGGATAAAGTTATGTTTGAGAAACGTGACGGGCCATTCTCAGGAAGGTCGCTTTCCAGTTGTTATCCGCTGTTGGACAAACCACATTCATATTAGCTTTATGTATGACAGGCAAGTACCCTGCTACAACCGGTCGCAAACACATTCTAAAACCCTAGACGTAATAAAGTGTGCCCCAGAGCACATCCAAACCATAAACAGTTGCAGAACACAGGCATTCTGCCGAAAAAGGGAGTGAGGAATTATTAAAATCGGCTAGTGAAATTGCTGAGGCTCTGAACATAGAGCTGGGTCTTCCCAAGGCAGCATTGGGCAAATCATTAAAGCTGGTTCGTTAAGCCAGTATTTTCGTCGCTCGCTATACATGCCCAGTTCGGATTTGTTATCATCCTCATACTGCCTCGTTGGTCTAGTGGTCGCAATCGCTACTGCTGAGCATGAGGTCCTGGGTTCAATTCCCAGGTCGGGCAACTTGTTATTGGGTTTTTCTATCTGGAATTTCTCAGTAGCAGCCCGGAGTCTGGATTTGTGCCCGGTTGATGGCAATAGGCTCGCTCGCCCCCTATTACATGGGACTTAAATAACATAACTGGCGAAATGTGGGTGTACTATAGGTACACCTCTGCCCAACCCATCGGGGAAACAAGGCGTGATGTTATGTTATGTTATGCTCAATAAACGACTGTTATGTTTCTTGCGTTTTTGTATGCATGTAGAATATTTGTACGTCCTATTTGTTTATTCCATTTAATCCAAAAAACATGTTTCCATGGCAAAAAAATGCTGAACAGCAGCAGAGGCAAGTAATTTCGCCAAATTAAAGTATTGATCCCGATTTAACGAAGGTAAATTTTGCCTAACTTCAAAACATTTCTTTATAAGAGCTACATCTGATGGAATGTTTGAAGACGGTGTGGTCGAGGTTAAGTGCCCCATATCTGCTTTTGAGATGGATCCTGATACGGTTATTCTAGAAAATAACATTATTCAAACTGTGTAATAAATACTTAAATGTCTACCTATCTGCTGAATAAATTAAAAGTTCGTTTAAAAAGTAGATACATATTTACAAAAAGTATTTTATACGTAGCAATGCGATTCCTTTCTTAGAAGCTGGCAACGCGCAAGTGATGATTCTGGCATTGGAAGCGTCTATAGGCTCGGTAACTGCTTACCATCAGGCGGCTGCATGCGAGTTTGAACTATTTCAATGGTATAAAATATATTTAAAAAATCAAGACATTTTTATGACCCTATTGTAACTAAATAGGAAAGATCGTTATATATCTTTCGAGATGATAACATTCATCGGTACAAATTATATTTCAAGAACCATAATAACAGTAACTCAATTTATTTCGACAAGAAAGTGGCAAAGGCTCATGTTGGTTTGATCCTGGCGTCCGACGCATAGCGGTTTGAAAGTGTGCATAGCGTACTTCACCAGACGCACACGTGCGCATCCGCTGCCGCACGCCGTGAAATTTACCTAAAACTAAGCACTGCGATTTTGTAATTGTGCCCTTAATTAAAACCTAACAGACACAAATTTATAAACAACGAAGTATATAGGTACTTTATACAACAGGAACTAACCTGAGCAGCTTTACTGAGTCCCCCAGCCATTTTCAACACATCATAATGCACTGCATCCACCCTAAATGAGTATATCCTAGCGGACGCATCCACTACTGTAGAGGCTGTCTGAAGATTATCCATGCGAGAATCATGTCTCCTTAACATTGATGTCATGAAGTCTATCAGCTGCAGGTTCCATGCATTGTCTTTTGTTATTTTCTGGAACAAAAAATATTACGTAAGTGAATTTTTTTAGTATTATCTTTTGGCTGATTTGCTACTAAAAAGATTAGTCCAGGTTAATTTTTTCAGAGGTATATAATTCTGAGTTTTAGTCCAACATACCAAAGCTTATGCTAATTGAGCAAGGTAGTCATTTTAAAAGTACTAAATGATTAAAACAAAAAAAGACACTTACATTTTCAGCGTAAAGCTTGAGACATCCTTGAAAGTGCTCTTTCTGTGGTGATGAAGACATGGTGTCCCTGCCACGTCTGGGTGATGATGTTTGTGGAGTTGACGTTGCCAGGGCACGCTCAGAGGCCACCAAAGATGACCTCTCAGCATCATCATCGTTGCGTTCCTGTAAAATGAGTTTCAAATACTAAGATATATTTGAAAATTTTAACATTACTGTTAGGGTTCTAATGATTTTGCTGTTATGGTGTATTTGAATAAATTTCACAATAACTTACAAACAGTAGTATATAAAATTTTGAGAATCATTTTGTGACAGCTTTGTTTATCAGTCTTACGGCTAAGGTCATACTTGAATTTTTAATTGCATGCTACACCATAAATTTTAATTATTTAGCTTTTTTGTCCTACAAAGCCTCTCATAGGTATGTATCACATTCACACCCTGTCCGATCCAAAAAAGGCGTATTCCTGGTATAACATATTTACTAGGAAAAATAGTAAAAAAATGTAGCTCATAAAAACCAAAAGTTACTGATTTTTTTATTTTTAGTTACCATGCGAAATGTAACACTAAATATGGTAAATTTTCATAAGTTGACAACACTCCACCGGCCGGCGAAATCTTTTATTTTTTGCCTATTTTTATTTCAAAGGACGCCGCCGTGCACTAGCCGCACTGTAGGTACTCATAACGAGTCCTCGACCCTTTGATGTAGCCGACTGGTTGCCTACTGGCACGCTACTTGTTTGGCCACTTCGCCAGTCTCACGTGGAGATAGCTTGCGATCGGATGTCCGTACGTATCACGTGCCGCTATCGTATCGCGAACAATGTCGTATACCAATCAAGGATATTTGAATATGTTAATTTTTATTTATGAGTGAGTGTGATTCGGAAGTAAGTGTGATAAGAACTCGCATTGTGGAAGCTTTCGACTCACTCAAATCGTACACAAGTGCGCTGCGAAGAGTACGTGCAAATTTAATAATAAGGTGTCGAATGTGTACTAATGTTCGAGATAGACTGGAACGGAAAATGTGGAACACAATCTTCGAGGTCTGCAACAAGTAAATGTTTTAATAAACTGATACCTACAGTCGGTACATTGCCAAAAGCCAGAAATCGGGAAAAAAGGTCAGAAATCAGGGTCACTATGCGTCTATGCATACAATAAAATATCAGCTGATACCTACGCGTAGGCAAAACATAGGTTTCTTTAGTCCTAAGTTTGTTTGGCGGCATACGACAAAGCATCGCCGCACTCAGGCGGCTTCTTTGACACGAAACTGTAGGTGAACCCTGTCAAGCGATCAGTGTTGCCTTTGGTACGATTATTTTTAATTTTTTTAATTAATTATTTTCATTGGGGAAAAATAATTGTCTCGTATCCATTAAATGATTACGTATTTGTGTATGCAGTACGATACCAAATAATACCCTTCAGGATCAGACAGGGTTTTCGTTACATGCTGTATGTTATAAAATAAAATAATAAAAAAGGATTACAGAAAACTTATGACTCTAAAAAGTGAGCCTACTCCATACACTGTGCTAACAGAAATCTCAGGATTATGCTACCTAGCAAAGGTAAAACTAAGCGGTGAAAACTCGATTTTGATGGTTAAATAATTTTGTTGTTTATCAGACTAAATCAAACAAACAACATATTTTTTTAAATAATTAGTTGACATGTGTAATTTGTAATTTTGGTAATCTTGTAACATTTTGTAATCTTGTGCAAATTCTATAACGGTGTATTTCTGAAATAAAATGATTTGATTTGATTATTTTTAGGAACATAATTATATATTATAAAACAGATGTAGGTATGTTTTGGATTTAATAATAGATAAAGTTAGTCGACAAAAATGCCGCAATGCGTTCACAAAAAGCCTGTTTGTAAAAGCTTAAAGTTCAATAGGTTAATAAACAACGAAGGAGAATTTGGTCAAAGTTGATTATAACAAACGTAGATTATTGTACGATCTGGTAAGAAACAAACCTCATTTCTAGAGCCATTTGGTCGTATCTGCGGAATAAGACTTCGCCTTCTAATAGAACTATTACTACTCCCGCCAACACTTATCCTGGCTAGCCCAGGGGTAGAACTTATCGGAGTGTCTATCATCATTTTGCGTACGAAGCAAACACCACTTTGTACACAAGTTAACTTAGTTAATCACACCGCGCTTTAAAAAAGTAAAATACCAGATATATAATTACGAAAATAAATATTTTCCGTCAAGCGTCAAATCAAAACGCAACGGACACTCGTAGAGATGTCACAGACAGTTAAATATAGAGATGTTACGATGTTGTGTTTTTTTTTATGATGGAAATCGATTTTATGTTTTTTATGGCTTTACTTATCTATGGTATTTAAAATCAACTAATTCAAGGCCGAACTAAAAATAATTCTATTGGTAATCACTATTACCGTAAAATGGGGTGAATAGGAAGGTTTTCAACTTTTGAATCTAAATTTCAGCATGTTTTTAGCAAATTCCGAAGGTAGCAGTCATAGAATTAAAGTGTAATAAACTGTTTTCAATGGAAAACAGTTTATTACACTTTAATGCAACGTACAAAGTTTCGCTCTTTTTTCTAATCCCCCCTTAATTTCTATTCACCCCATTTTACGGTATTGTGTGTAACACAATCTTGGCACAGAACAAAAACTTGTGTTTGTGGTTCAAACTGTCAATATAAATTCATCACCATCCACAAACCGACTTTACCCATTACCGGGTACGGCCTCTCTTTTCTTGTGCCAATTCCCACACTTCTGTGCCAGCCTCATTTAGATTTTTCCCGCCATGGCAACAATGTCGTCCATATTGCCACCGGACAACCGACGACACCTCGTCTTCCAGTCTTTTGACGCCGCTCTACTTTTTTTTACTGCACTTTGCGGTGTCCTGTCCGACTTCATTTGTATTCATTCAAACGTCGAGATCCGAAGCAGTACGTCTCCGGATCTTGACGTTTGAAAATCGGTATATTAGCCTTATGCCAAGCATGGAATGCACCATGGCTCTACCATATGCAACGCTCAGGCTGTACACAGCCTCCTGCATGAGCGTCCACGTTTCAGCAAAGTACGTCATTGTGGAATATTGGCTGATCTCAGAATGTCGTCCAGTTTTCGAAATGCTGTAGAAAACTGGATGACATTCTGTAAGTTAAGAATTCTATTATGCAAGCTGTATTCTTTTCGATGTCACTGTTGGTGCTCTTTGGCAAAAGAAAGAATATGGCTAAGCCTAAGATAGAGATACCGGTCAACCATCTCCAAACTTTCATTTCTGAATGTAACTGTAACAGAAGGATTTGAAGACGTTTGCCCTAATTTTAGTCGACTTTGAATATGAGTTGGATTTATATAATTAAATATATTATTGACGTTAATCGGACGGATTACTGAAGATTCAGTGATTTGATAATTAATTCCATGACTTTTTGTAATGACGTGATTTGCGATAATTTCAAATTTGCAGATACTAGGATAGTAAATAAAATGCCTATGTTGTGCTACAAATGTTTTTTTTTTTTAATAGCCAAATAGTGTGTTTCTAAAGTTCCCCCACTCGTTACAGCTGTTTGTAAACGCATCGCAGATCGCTTGTTGCCAACTTCCCGTCAGTCATTTTGTTCGGTGGCTGATTTCTATGGTTGACGATATCGTTAAAAATCTTTAACATCGGCGAGTTATTTCCAAAGTGACATTATGAGTTCTGGAATGCCTGAATTGGGCTCCAAGATAAGCCTAATATCTAAAGCTGACATTCGCTACGAAGGCCGGCTTTTCACCGTCGATCCTCAGGAATGTACCATCGCTTTGGCTAACGGTAAGTTGACAAATGGATACTGTTATCTTATTACAAGTCCTCTTTCGCAGTAATCGTCATCAATATAATGTTTTCTTCTTGTATTTTCTGGAGATAATTATTTTTTCTTGTAGGAACATCGATCGACCTCTCTAGAAAGCTGTTCTCTTTTCCCTCCCGATTTATGCCCATCTTTGTTTATTGTTTGGTAAAGCGTCCAATATGTTTATTCTTGGGCATTTTCCTTGTAATTTTCCATGATTTTTAGTAAAATGTATCGCATTGTTTTTCTTCTACCCTCAAGAGAAATAGTTGGTGCCGTCTATGACCGTGGTTTCACATTGATGACGTTGATAACGTCCTATGTATGCTACAATTTTTGGTTTCTTCAGCAGGTGTTAAATTGACGGTACACCGTCTTTGTCCCAAAAATGAATCTTAACTTGAGACTATTCAGAGAAATCAGAGATGAGTAGGTGGTTAACAGTTAGCTCAATCTACCTACTTTTTCTATTAAAATGTTCAAGATGCCACTGTGCAGTGGGAAAAATTATGTCTTGAAACAATACCTATCAAGACTATCTTGAAATTAAAAGATTGAGTAGCATTTAAACTGTTGTAAGAAATCTATTTTTTCTCAAATAAAACTAACTACCTTCAAATTACATAAAACACTTCTTGAGGTTAATGATGCTAATGTACTTATTGTTTCTACAGTGCGTTCATTTGGTACGGAGGATCGAGAGACGCAGTACCCTGTTGCGCCCCAGAGCCAGGTGTATGATTACATCTTGTTTCGTGGTTCTGACATCAAGGATATTCGAGTGCTGAACAATGTTCCCTCTCTACCCAATGATCCGGCCATCATGCAGATGTCTGTGCCACCGACGCTGGGCGCCGGCAGTGCACCGGGCCAGTTCACGGCGCAATACAACCACCCGGTGGTCGGGCAGACTCCTTACCCCCAGTACCACCCGATGGCTGGCTTTCCCGGAGGTGTCCATGCTCAGCTCAACAAGACCAGTGAGTTGTCTCCGCAAACCTCTGTGGAGCTGGCAACCCAGCCCATGCCTGTTGCGGGTCCAATTGGCTCAGGAGTGGCGCATCACGCCAATCAAGTGAAAGACCAAGGTTTTTGCTCTTGGATAATTTTAGCTTCTGCTTCAACATGCTACTTTGCGATTTTTGCAGTGACATAAAAATATACTTTGCTAACCTTTTCAGTAGTTCAAGTTGGGTTTGGATTATTTTACTAAAAAGTATGTAGTTATGATCGACTACCTGTGCTTTCACCAAACTTGCATGCAGACTAATCTCTAAGGGGATATATTTATGTATGACAGTTCAAAGAACTCTCATAATTATGTATGTATATTTTTGTATTTGTTTACATGTCATTCACACAATTCCGTTTTATTTCACTTGAAAATAACAAAACCTCTAACATTATTATAACTTCACTAATACTTGTCACACCTTGAATCAGGTGATATATATATTTTGATATTCTGAAACATTTGGTTTATTTTCATTTTGTATTGTCCCCATAATAATTATCTTTAAAAAAAACTAATAATTCTTAGCATAATCAGCCTATAATGTTCCCACTGCTGGGACACAGGCCTCCTCTCTGTGAGAGGGAGTGGGCCGTTATCCACCACGCGGGCCCAGTGCGAATTGGTAGATGTCACATGTCTTCGAATTTTGGGTTCTAAGACATGCCGGTTTCCTCACGATGTTTTCCTTCACCGTTTTGAGAGCAGTGATGATGAAATAATTTACACAAAGTAAAGCGCCTGACTGGGATCGAACCCATGACCTACAACTCGTAAGTCGCGGCCGTTACCAAAGGGCCACCACTGCTCACAATAATTCTTAACATGTTTTTATTAATTTAGTAAATATCTAATTAATAATTAAAACTAATGTTTCTTAACATACAATGTTTTTATTAATTTAGTAAATATTTAATTAATAATTATTTACATACTTCCAAATACTAAGATGGGAAAAGGCATTCATTATACATTATTCACCTTGGGTGTACTTGGGTGTCAGGAATTTTAGGAACCATAAAAAGACAGAAATGTCTAACAAGATTAGAACTACTGGTGGTGGGTAGTTTTTCAATCATGATACCAGATTAATAAAACTAACAACAACAGCATGCATTTACAAAAATAACAAAAAAAATCTCAACATGCATTGTCATTTCTCCTTGGTCTGTTGCTTGTACGAAAATTGAAAAAAAAAAAAATATACAGTGAAAAAGCAATTTGTAAATCATCAAAGCTTATGCGTAGCATAGTGAAGTATTCTTGAATTTATTTTTCTCTCTTCTATGTGTGTACAAGTAAATGTGTTGTAGGCTCGATGCTTGACCTCATTGGAGGAGGATCTCAGCAAAGCGCTTCGCGGTCGGGAACACCGGCTGTCGGCGCACATAGGAAGAGCCCTACTGCTGACCAGGGCACACAGGTATGAACAAAAGCTGTATTTCCACTTCATACTGTTATGCTTGGTTCCTATAAACAAAAACGAATCACTTTGCTTACCAATGCAATAGCATTTTTTTTGCCAAACTAAGAATTTAAAGAGATTTGTAAGCTTATTTTAACTGTGATAGCTGCTATGGGAGGGTCTACTATGCGAAACTATGACTTTTTCGCTTCATTATTGGTAAAGATACAATAAGAGTAAAATTTTAACCAATGGTCTGTAAATTATAGGAATCGGCCATAGACGTATAAAATATTAAACTAAATTAGGATGTTAGGGTCTGAATAGTCCCAATAAGTAAGCATAATTAGTTGTAGGCATACATTAAGTTAATTAAGCAGTAAATTAAGTCTTAGTAAATACTTAATAAATGTTTTTCTGGATGCGGCCTTGCCATAGACCACAACAGCAGATTCTGGAGGGATATTCTCGCAATCTTTACATGCGGCAAGTGAATTGATTGTTGCTTATTTATTTATATCCCAGTTAGACTAGATATCTTCCATTTCTGATATTATTTTATTGGAAAGGATGAGCTGGAGAATCTGTTTTATATTAGTGTTCTGTTTTGACCCACATTTAAATATTGTTTGTATATACATACAGTAGGGTGAATGTTAATCAATGTTTTAAGGCAAGTTGGCATTCCTGAATTACTTTGATTTTGTTATTGTTTCTATTTACAACAAGAATATTTACTGCTACTAAGTTATTTTGAATTAGGTTTTTTCAAGGCATTTGAAAAATTTAATCAACCATACACAAATAAACATTAAATTATAACATACTGTTCTCTCAAAACAAATTGTTACAAAAAAAAAAACAGTTTTTTAACTGTATATTTTTTTGTTATTGACCTGGTACATTCTCCTCTCAATTCTGTTGTCATAACTTTACTATATTTAAACCATACATGTATCATGACCGTGTAATCTCAGGGCTACATCCACTACATCTATAAAGAGTCCTCATTAAAACACATATGTGTATAGGTCGGCTCTGTGGCTAGTGGGTCTAGCCAGCAACGGGACAGCCGACGTGGTAGCAACGGCCAGGCGCAGAAAGGTCCGGCGCAGAACCGCAACCGCACCAACTCCCGCAACCGCCAGCGCTACCCGAGCGGCGGCGCGCCCGTGCCGCACCAGCCGCACCAGCCGCAGCAGCAGCACGCGCCGCAGCAGCCGCACCCGCACCAGCAGCCCATGCACCCCATGCAGCAGCCCATGCACTCGCAGCATCAGCAACACAACCAGCATAACCAGCATAACCAGCACAACCAGCATAATCAGCACAACCAGGTGCAAACCAACCAGCAGCCTCATCATCACCAGTCTGGTAAGTTAAAATTTGAATGGAATTGCAGCGCTGTTTGTAATGAAGGACACAACAAAAACTCTCAAATTCAGTACTTTCATGTTAGCTACACTAAATCTACATTAATTATGCTATTTCCATATCATTATTATTATCCATGTTTGTTTGTTTTTACTTTAAATCCTGACAAATGTTTCTGTTACCTAGGAAACTTCTCCGGCGCGGGCCAGGGCTACAACCGCGGCGGCTGGAGAGGCCGGCCCCGTGGTCGCGGACGTGGCTTCGTTCCTCGCAATAAAAACACGCTCAAGTTTGATAAGGACTATGACTTTGAACAAGCTAATACTGAGTTTGAAGAGCTGCGCGTCCAGCTAGCTAAGGCTAAAATTTCTGATGGCGAGGTGAAAGTTGAGGTGAGATATAAAATTTTGTTCACAACACCTGTCGAACTTTATTGCGTTGCATAGAACAATGGTCGTTACTACGTGGCCTTATTTAGGGGGTCCTAAAAATGCTGATTAGAAGCTGTCGTTTTTTTTTTTTTTTCAAAAATTATATGGCTCTAGGTTAATAGCATCTGATAAAAACTATTAGATTTATTAAGCTTGTATACATAATACAGTGAGTCAGTAGTGGGGAGACAATTCAAGCGTATAAAACGAGACATAAAATTAGAGGAGTCTATAATACCATCTATCCACTTCATTGTAGCCTTATTTTAAACCAATGTAAACCGGGTACTATTCACAATCGTTAATTACGCGGTGTTACAGTTTTATCATTTCATAGTCGGTATAATATGTTACATGCCAATTACGATCTTTAATTGATTTGAGCTTAAATTTAAACGCGAATGAAGCAATTCCACAATCGTTTGATGACGTTCAATAGGAAATTAATGCGATACGATTACTCAATAATAATTTGAGCATAAAACGAAGCGAAATAGCACATTGTTATGACGAAGACAGTTTTTATTTTTACATCTGTTAATACAACTTATAAATCTACGACGTAAGATGTTTTTGAAGTTACTCTTCTATAAATACAAAGTTAATAAAAAGTCTGTAAGTTTGTAGTAGTCGCAGCCGAGACAGGCGTGTATGACCAGACGTAACGTGGACGAAGTAAAAAGAGAATGTAAGAACCATAGAGATTCTGTAGTTTCTGCCAACCCCAATGGGCAAAAGTCATAAGCATAAAGTTATAAACTGATTTCAGGTTCTACTATAACAATCTAATATCCTGTTCTTGCTTTTCAATTCACCGCCAATTTTCGTCACGCTCAATCTCAAAATCTTTTTTTTTTTAAACCGAACCAACCGAGCCAACTCATTAGAGTCAATTCCATAGTAAGATAAATAAAAAGAATTGGGCCGCAATGGAGGGATTTTCCATGAGCGAAATAAATGGGTCGCGTACTGCGCCAATGCGACTTAAGGCGCGGTAAGAAGCAAATTTTCTGGTAATAAAAGCGCGGCAGCAAATAAGATTCAAAACAGCGTCCTACGTTTGTGCAGCGCTTTAATTGTAAATATTCACCTTCATCTTGTCAGCTAAACAGTTGGTAAACAGATAATTTCGATTACAGGAACTGACCACAAAAATTTAAATTTTTCTTTTCTTTCCAGTCCTTGCAGGAGTCTGAAGTAATTATAATACCGCAGGGCGAAGTTGATAAGAAGGATGACTCTGGAAATGAAACCGGCGCAGGCGAACCGGAAGTAGACGAGGACCAGAATGGTTACACAGGGTATGACAAGACAAAGAGTTTCTTTGACAACATCTCCTGCGAGGCTGTTGAGAGGTGAGATATAAATTTGAACTAATAATCTACACAGCATAAAACAAAGTCGCTTTTTTGTGTCTCTGTGTGAACACTTAGATGTTTTAAACTCCACAATGGATTTTGATGCTATTTTCACCATTTTTTAGAGCATTTATTTTGGGAGGTTTGTGTATACTAATAAGTTAAAATCTAATTTGGATATAGCACAGAAATATCAATGATTTGACATCTCTACATTTCACCCGCGCTAAGCAAGGCCGGGTCACTAGTTAGTTGAAAATAATCATGACCTAGTCTAGCTACCATTCATGTGTCCCATCACAAGACAATACGAGACATAGCTACTTAAAATCGAGTTGGTTTTGAAAATTCCGTTTTATGTCTAGTTTAGTTCTATGACTCCACCCTAATCATACAGCTCATAGCCAGCTATAATACCCTATTAACCACCTAGATAGTTGGAATAAACTATGTTCTACCTCTTATCCTGCCCTCTGTGCCCCAAAAATAGTGGAAATGGGAAAGTTATGGGCTAACAAAATTTCATTTAGTGTCGTGCCATTACATAGAACATGTTTAAATCTGTAAAATATTTGCAGGTCCAAGGGCAGAAGCCAGAGGACAGACTGGCGGACGGAGCGCAAGCTGAACTCGGAGACGTTCGGCGTGGCGTCGGCGCGGCGCGGGGCGTGGCGCGGGCGCGGCGGCTGGCGACATCACAACCCGCAGCACCAGCAGTACACGTGAGTTACTAACTGAGGGACATTCATATTTTATTTGGGACACGCACAGGACAAACAAACAATAAAAAAAATACGCGACGTAAAAAGGAGGATTTAACTAAACTGCCTCGTTGGTCTAGTGGTCGCAAGCGTTATTGCTGAGCATGAGACCCTGGTTTTATTCCCTGATCGGGCAAAGTGTTATTGGTTTTTTCCATCTGAAATTTCTCAGGTGACAGGTGTCTGGATTTGTGCACGGTTGATGGGAATAACACAACTGGCGAAATGAGGATGTACTTGTAGGTACACTTCTGCCCAACCCTTCGGGATACAGTGCTGGTTTATGTTAAAATAAAATAAATCATTTAAAACTAACAAAATAATAAAAACAACAAATAAAGACCTGTGCAAGGCCAAAAAGGCTCCTATCTCAGCGTAATGCTGCGATATTTAAAAAATGACGTCAATTGAACGCGAGTCCACAAGAGAGAAGAGTCATCCTCAACACAAGAGGGCGGGCCACGGTATAACTATAACCGCGGGAAGAGGGCGACAACCAGTCCCCGCTTGCCGCGCTCTCAGACTCGGGCGTCGCGACATCCCTACGGATGTCTTCTTTCAAACGTCTTTATTAGCTGTCTTCACAGTAGTCACCACTTTTCTAGCCATACCGTCTGTTTTGAAGATGGCTATTTCTTATTGAAGAACTTCTCAGGGGTGATATTGATCGCCTAATTTCGAACAAAAAAAATTGTAAAAGTTCGTTGTTCGATCGAAATGTCGGCGAATATTTGAGTTATATGGAAGACTCCTGAGGAACAGGGTGTAAAGTTTACTCATCTTCGATAGAAAAAGGAGGATATTCCGACCGACGGGTGTGGTGTCTGGTCTGGTGGGCAACTACCCGACGATTGATGTCAGGGCTTTATTTATATTCTAGTTGCGCGGTAAACTCGATGCCGCCACAATATCCTCAATAATATGGAGATTAAACATGTCAAGATTACTTTCTTCAAATGTCTCGATATTTAATCATCCCCTAAAATTCCGAGATTTTCAACTTATCGAGTTAAATCGCTTCAAGATAAGTGGATAACAAGTGTTTTTCCTATACAGCAACTACGTGCACAACTTCTCGGACGACGGCAGGTGGCGCGCGATGCGCGGGGCCCCGCGCGGGGGACCCCGGGGGGGCCCGCGGGGGCCGCGCGTGGGGCCCGCGCCCGGCACGGGGCCCGCGCCCGGCACGCAGCCCGCGCCCGCCTTGCCACAGCCAGCACCCACTGCAGGTATGCATCACTGATTTGCAAATAATTTATTTCCAAAATATGTTCGCCTCAAATGCAGATATTCTGTAGATTGAGAAGTCTCTTATTTTATTTGCTACAATTTAGTACGTAGTCACCATTGCCTTCTGTAATCCATAAAAAAACACCTGCTAACCTGTAGAAGTATTTGCATAACTGTTTTCGTTGCGCCAACGGTTGATCACGTTTTGTCGTCAACTGTTTCTACCTTGTTAACTTATCAGACCCAGTAAGGCTTCAGTCATTGTCAACAGTTTCGGAATTTTTGTACAAACCCATTTTCCTATTCTTATCGATTTCGACCCTATTTTTGCATTTTCGTAACTTTGACAAAGTGTTTTATCGACAAGTTTCTAATTAGGCATTTTCTTTTTGTTTACAGCTAAGTAGGAGTTGTTGGAGAGCGTCCGCTACACCGAAATAATTTTTTATCGCAGCAGGGACTATTCAAAAATGGATAAGTGACGGAAAAGTGTTAGTTTGGTGATGAAGTGTCTTGTATTGATTCGAAAAGTAATGTCTTTACGGGAAGTTTTAATGTTGAGCAGATTGCAGATGATGGACATTGTTTTGGTTTGATAGTGTTGTATCCAATATAATGGAAGGAAAAAGATGGAATTTCCCGTAAGCGTGCGACAGAACAAAATGTCGATACACTGAGAAGGCTCACAGTTAGTATAATGTAAGTATAGGAGTGTTGTGAGTGATAACGCAATTAGGCAGGGCGTTGGCATCAGCTAAATTGAATTGTATAATGTCACAAGTCGACCGATAGCTGGATGATATTACGCTCTTAAATGTGATTCAAAGATGCCAATGTTATTGGTGAGAGAGAGGCCACTTGCAAATTTCAGGGAGGCTATGCAACGAAAGTTGCATAGGAGACATTTTATTTATGCAATGAATTATAAATATTTTCATAGAGCTTACCTCCTCACCTGTTATGATCATTTGTGCCTGTTTAGGTTTAACCATATAATATTTAAAGTACTAAAATGGTCTGCTATCACTCGAACGGTCATTGCGCCTCCATTTTATTTATTTACTTGCGATGACATGCGACAGTCTATGCAGCAGTCCTGTTCGAAAGTGTTAGTAAAGTAAATACAAGGATAAATTAGTTTCTAATACCTGCTGGCCAGATGTTTTCATGTGTAATTATATAAATCATTGTGGGTTAGAGGCTGCCTCGGCATGTTATTAAATGTAAAGTGTTTATTGACTGTCGTTCATTTGTAGTTAGTACTAAATAATTGTGATAGAAGGACTGCTGCCACATTGTAATGCAGGAGATGTGTTGATGGCCCGGCCGCGATCTCACGCGGCCGTCTCGCTCCAGCAACTGATTGATAACACAGTATCAACCTTAGTAAAGTATATGTTTATTCAATTCTATAAATTCTTGTAATATTTAGTTCTAGAAAAGGACTATTGTATTTTCTCTTGTAGTTAATTTGGAATCATAAATTTTACCTACATGTGTTCATATTGGCGAGTCCTTTTCATGCAAAATTCTGATAAACTTTGACAAGGAACATATTTGTAAAAACCTGTAACTCAAAAGCTGTACCTGGTGATTGTATCAATATAAAAATATAACTTTACTACAAATCTTCCAAAAGGTAATTTTATTTAAAACAACCATATAGTATTTTCCAATTTTATTGCTAATAAGCAAAATACCGTATTATTCTATGTCACCAAATAAATCAACAAATATGTCATACAAAATGTTACAAAATATTAAACAAATTCATTCATACAATAACTTTTGGAGGACAAGTAGAGTTACCTGCATTAATTGCGTACCCCTGCAAATTAAACCTATTGACCGCCCTGCACCATAATTACGTAACACTATAAATCACAATAGTTGCAGGATATTGCCAATCCATTGATTCATAATGTTCGAATATTGTCGAGCCCTTTTTGCCTCAGTCGTATAAATACGATAGAACTCATGTTATTTTCTTCAGTGCACGACGCTATTCGTCGTACATATTTATTTATACATGCCAAGCGCTCAATAGGTTACATACAAAAAAAAGAGTTACTCTTTAAATTCAGATGTCTGTACATAAACAAAATGTTTAACATCCGTAACTTGCATTTCAAAGCAGGTAAAATACAAAGTATGTATACAATTTAAGTAGATTAAAGTACACGTTATATTTCACGACATTATACATATTACATTATATTTTTTGCTTTAAAAGTATATCTTAAAAAATATGTTGCCTTACGCAAGTAGGCTTTACGACTAGGAGAACGAAATATTTACACAATCACGACCAAAACTCTATTACGTTTTATGTATCCACTTCCAATCATATACATGAAGAGTTATAAGGTATTCACTTATTAGTAGATACGAAGCATATTCCTAGTCTACCGTATTTCTTGAGCTTACATTATATGTCCCAATTTCTAAGTTTTACATTATACAAAATAAAATTTACTAGGCACATTCACAGTATGAAATTTACGACCTTTTTTGAGTTTGTTTATTGCAGTTAAAAATTATTGAGTGTGTCCTTAGTACCATAATAGTTAATTATTTGTTAAGTTTCCATTGTGATCAAAAACCTGGGGAAGTGTAAAAATAGGTCGAATACATTTAATACTAATCAAAACCAGGCAAGGGTTCATTTACCCAGCCGGTTCTCCCTGGTTTCTCATTTCTCAATACTTGAACATCCTACAGTAACCAACAATCATTTCACGAGTTACCTAACGCCTCGATCCACAATGGAAAATGCGCGATTTACGCATAGTCAAAGTAGGGGTTCACAATACTAGTTTAACCGCGCCACTCCCGCGCGGGTGTTCCGTTGTCCACGACCCATACGGAACCGCTCTGACCCTTCGCAAGGATCTCTACTAACGAGCGACCCAGGTGTTCTGAACTGAAAAAAGATATTACAACTGTTAGCAAAGACATTGCTACAAATTCGCTCTAAGGATTGGTACCGATTAATTTTACATTTTCAACATTAAATATTGCAAAAGAGCCTCTTATTGTCAACCCATTGAACGGTTTCCTAGTTTTGAACAGGAAAGATGTGTCGCAACAAACTTCATCAAGTAAACATGTATAAAGTATTGAAGTAATTTAACTTGATATGACCGGTGGTGAAGAGGTGGCGCTTTATGTTAAATCCAAATGAGGGGATCATTTGGATTTAACATAAAGCGCCACCTCTTTAATTTTTATTTGCTAGACCAAAATGATAGCTGCTATCGAACTTGCATCAGTCAGCTTCTCACGTTCGTGCAAGTTCCTGTTGACCATTACATACATTCGTAATTAGACATATTTTATAGCTTAACATAACATAACATCACGCCTTGTTTCCCCGAAGGGTTGGGCAGAGGTGTACCTATAGTACACCCACATTTCGCCAGTTATGTTTTTTTAAGTCCCATGTAATAGGGGGCGAGCCTATTGCCATCTACCGGGCACAAATCCAGACTTCGGGCTGCTACTGAGAAATTCCAGATAGAAAATCCCAATATCACGTTGCCCGACCTGGGGATCGAACCCAGGACCTCATGCTCAGCAGTAGCGATTGCGACCACTAGACCAACGAGGCGAGCTTATAGTTATAAAATCGCAGCTGTCATTATGGTCTAGCAAATAAAAATCGTAACATACTAAGGGTGGCTTTCGCCAATGAAACTGAATGCAATCATCACATACACTAGGTTTAGGAGCTTTTTCAGTGTCATTTTTTTTTTTTTTTTTTTTTATTGGTTCACAATTCGGGCAATACAATAAAACTTACACACCAGGAATAAATAAAAATAACACATACAACATTGCATGCCCAAAAATAGTGAACACAGCATGCACAATGTGTGATCTAGATACAATTAGTTTAAAATATCACAAATTAAATAATAAGTTTCCATTATTACAAACATGCTTAGCAAACGTGTGGTTCGCCTTGAGGGTGAGCAGCAACTGGCCATGATAGCCAGAGGGTGCCCCCAGGGAGGGGTGCTATCCCCCCTTCTATGGAATCTGGTGGTCAATGACCTCATCACCAAACTCAACGCCAGCCGCTATTATACTATAGGGTATGCAGACGACATCGCAATCCTTGTTTCGGGGAAGGTGACGGGTACGATCTGCAACCTCACCCAGCAAGCACTACGTATCGTAGAAAATTGGTGCAGGGAATATGATCTATCAGTGAACCCCACCAAAACTGAACTTGTCATGTTTACTCAAAAACGAGCACTAGGCCCTTTCCGCCTACCAAAACTGTTCAATACAGAACTTCAGTTGGCCAACGAGGTCAAGTACCTGGGGGTCATTCTAGCTAGACAGTAAGTTAAACTGGAGTAGTCACTTGGACAACAAACTAAACAGTGCCTGCATAACCTTCTGGCAGTGCAAGAAAATGATAGGTAAAAAGTGGGGACTAGCCCCTAAAATTATACTATGGCTGTACACCACAGTGATCCGCCCCATGATCACCTATGGAGCCGCGGTCTGGTGGTCCCGAACCAGGCTGGCTACAGCCTCAAACAAACTACAACGCATGCAACGACTAGCCTGCTCGGCGGCTACGGGCTGCATGAGGACCACTCCGACTGCAGCAGTTGAAGCCATGCTGGAACTGCCACCGCTCCACCTGTTCATACAGCAGGAAGCCACACTGGCGGCGGTGCGTCTTAAGACACTAGATCTCTGGGATAAGAGAGACACACCACACACCGCGCTACTTGAGGGACTCAACAAGGAGTTCCCCATTACGAGAGCCATCAATGATCGGGTACCAAAACAATTTATGTTTGATTAAAAATACAAGATCCAGCTTTACGAGGATTGGAGATGCGAGGGTTTGTGCCCTGCAGAGCTGCGCATCTTTACAGACGGATCCAAAACAGGTAATGGCACAGGTGCTGGAGTCTTCTCGGAGGACCTCAACATACGTATAGCCACACCATTGGGGGTCCATAACACAGTGTTCCAGGCCGAATGCATGGGTATTTCTCTGGCTACTTCCGCCATCCGTATACTCTCTCCTCCTAGACACTCGATCCGTATACTCTCAGACAGCATGGCTGTTCTGCAAGCGCTAAACAGCTACACAGTTGATTCTGGGCTAATATACGAGTGTCACCAGCGCCTTAACCAGGTGGGTAGACTCAATAAAATCACCATTCAATGGATCAAAGGACACAGCGGTTCGCTAGGCAACGATGCAGCCGACGAACTTGCCAGAAGGGGGTCGAGTGAGACGGCAGTGGGACCTGAACTCAACATCATTTTCTTCTAGAGCATAAAGTGGTCATATCAAAGTATTCTAACTTTGATACATATATCTTTATCATTGGTGAAATTTGATTTCATTAATCCACATTCCATAGAAAATAATGACACTGACAGCTCTAAAACGTAGATTATGTGCTGATGGCGTTCAATTTAATTGGCGAAATCCACCCTCAGGGTGGATTTCACCAATGAATCAACGTTTAGTAACGTTAGTGAAATCGGCACTTAGTATACTTATTACGATTTTTTATTTGCTAGACCATAATGACAGCTGCGATTGAAATCAGCCCTAAGTGCCGATTACACCAATGAAACTGAACGCGTTCAAAATGGTGAAATCAGTCGTAAGATAGAGAACGAATGCCGACGGCTCTAGACACGATGGCAGTCAACCATCGAAGCCAACCATACTGAAGTAAGCGTCGCACTCATTTACATAGACAAGTATACACTGACTGCATTATTAATCGGGGCATGAGCACAATCGAGCCTCATAAATTATATAACAGCATACATATTTTGTAATTTATAGGAGGACCTGTGACCTGATAAATAGATTTCAGTTGGGACGACAACTCTTTGAACAGCACCCTAATTGCGGAATACACAATCAATCGGAATCTGAATCGTTTTGAAACAGATTGCTTATCCATTGCTTCTTAAGTTCGATAAAAATTCTGCTCAACAATGGTTCTTGAACCGTCAAAATCAAACAGATTAGTCGTAATCGTTTACGAAAATGTGTTACGCAATTAGGGTGCAGTTCTTCCGTTTGTTACAAATATTTACAAAAAATCGTTTTCAAGGAGATCACATCTTGAAGTAGCCGCTTGTATCATTCAAAGGAACTTTCAACTGTTTTATTTTAAAACTAAAAGCTTACCTCTGCATTTTGCAGCTAGCATTGTCCCTCTGCCAAGCTGCCTCATAGTCTGATGACATGAGCTGCTTGCGGATCTCCTTGACGAGACCCGTGTCGGTCAGGCCCGGGCAAATCACCATACTTCGAACTCCAGTCAGATTCACGTGGTACTGATCCTAAGAAACGAAGAAGATATAGAATTTTGTACACACGGCTACATATCAAGCAATACAATTCCAATATAAGCTGGCCTCTCATTGTACGAAAATCCTATACAATGCGAGATCAGCTTATAATGGAAATGTATAGCTTGGTATGTAGCCGTGTGTACAAAATTCTAGTAGCGAAGGGTGTGCAAACGATTTTTAGGACTGACACAGAAAATTTTAAGAATACGCCAGGTTTCAGCCGTTCTCGATGGTTCACAAAAGTGGTCTTAGAACGAATCCCTGTGGAACACACTTGTTGGATTATTTCCCACCCTATAATAGAAGAGTGTCTTCCTATTGTACTTCCAGGGTAGAAAACAACGTAGATTTGATGGTCCGGGTCGGTTTGGGCCAGTCCACTCGATCTTTAGAGCCTCTTCGTCTAAGTAGTTTAGGTTGTCCCTTTATCAGATTAATGGTGGCTTGTGAACTGGCAATTGGTAAAACTTACTCCATAAGCCCTGGTGAGTCCCACGATGGCGTAATTAGTGGCCGTGTAGATGGGCGTGGAGACCTGAGGCCTGATGAAAGCAGTGGACGCCGTGTTGACGATGGTGCCACCCTGGCCACCGCGGTCCTTGCTCATGAAGCGGTACGCCAGCAGCGTGCCGCGTATCACGCCGTTCTGGAGGAAATGCGGATGATCGAGGAGGTAAGAAGGTTATATTCATAGGACCCTATGAATTAAAAAATATACTTCTCCCGCTCTGGGCGGAGCGGAAGGGCTTGTCAGACTTTTACTGACTAAAACCCACCCGTGTTCCTTCAGTTGGCTGTGCCAGGGTCACGGTATCTCTTTCGAACAACCCGCGACCTTGGCAGGCATCGGCCCTAACGGACCCCGTAAATTAGTGCTGACTCATCATATTTGTGGCGCGCGTGGACCACAACGCGCCCTCGACCCGGGCCTGATGCTTACCGGACGGCGAGCTACACATTGGTCGCCGTCCGGCAGCCCGCGCCTACGGTGGCCGAGAATCTGCTGGCGATTCTCGACGCTCAGGGCGTCTCCTGCGGTGACTAGGGGCGTGAGGGCGTAAGGATTGCTTCTCCCTCACGCGCTCCGCCTCCTCCTAAGTACTTTTAAGCCTAGGGCTGATTTCACCAATGGAACTGAACGCGATCAGCACTTAAACTACGTTTAAAAGCTGTCACATTCTTTTCTATGGAATATTGACACTGACAGCTCTTGAACGCGTTCAGTTTCATTGGTGAAATCGGAAATTAATCAGCGATTGTTTGCAAACCTATAAGAAAAAAAAATGCTTATCTTGTAGAGACCATAATATAAAGATCAGTAAAAAGTAAAATAAATATTAAGTATGGAGGAAGGAACAGAAAAGCGACTTCCGCCGCTCACAAATATCTTTGTGAAGCTATAAAGTAACGTCTATAATTAGATAAGACTTACTAAATTAACGTCCACCTCGAGTTCCCAGAATCTGTCGTTCATTACACCCGCGTTGTTGATCACTATGTCCAGGCGATTGAACACTTCCATTGTCATCTCGAATGCCTCTGTAATTAAGCATTATTACAGGCTTGTTATATAAAGAACATAATTTACTTTTATTAAGTAGATACAGGCTTGATAAGTAAAAAAGCGTGTGCAGAAATCCCGTAATGAAGTTCTGGGATGAATTATTGTTCATTCAAGTCGAACTGACTCCTGAATAATAGCGTCAAAATAAATTATATAGGTAGTTTTGTCCCTACTTAGAAGTTCCTCAACTTCGTAATTTTTTCAAAACTCGATATATCAATATTATGAAATAGAGGAAAAGATTTCTGCGCATCCTAACGTGGTTTGAAAAATTTTGAATTCGTAGGGAATTTCTTTTAAAATCTTTTTCAGCTATCTTCATTAAATGGACTTACCGAGTTTGGAAAAAACACGTCTTTGCAAATAAAAGTTTAGGAATACATAAACGTTACTTTAGTGTACTAGTCTTTCCGTTAAACGACGACAATGTATCTAAAAATATATTTCTCTGAACAGTAAAGTAAAGGGTTAATATTTGCACGCGATTCCATGAACTTACCCTCGTATTGGGGGTAGTCCGTGACGTCACAGCGGCAGAACAACACGTTCTTCCGGCCATATTTAGAGCCAAGATCATCGACCACCTGCTCGCCGATCTCCGAATCGATATCACATATCGAAACCTGTGGAATGCCAACAGGATGCAATACAATAACGAAAATGAAGTTCAAATTCAGGAGGTTTTGCGACGAAACTACAACCTTGATGGAATTATATTGATCTAATTTTTCGCAGTAGCAGCTGGAGTCTGGGATCCCCGGACTTAAACCTATCTGAAAAAATGTTGGTTTAGTAGGTAATGCCACTGCCAACTCTTCGCGGAATACGGCCATGATAAACATAATATGCTGATCTACTTTCAAAACATTTGAATTTTAACAAGGTGGGTATGTAAGTAAACTACTACACTACCGTAGGTGCTCGGTACCTCTGAATGATCAATGATTCTGTCTGCACGATTAGGTACTATGAAGTCGGATAAAATCAGAACGGAAACGATCCTATCAAATACATAACTAGGTACCTATGTACTCGTCATTGTGTCTATTTATACTGAAGGTGTGGAGTGGAGACGTAAAGTCTTATCGATAGTGTGACTCATGCTTTCGTTGTTTTTCCTTTCAGTGTGTTTATAACGGAACGCGTAGTTTAATTGCGCACCAGTAGCAGTTGATGGTAATTGAGATGAATTACTTAGGTACTATTTATAGGAAACTAATAAATAGATAGGAGTTAGAGACCTATACGCAATAGGTACAAATAAATCTCGAGAGGCGAGGAGGCAAAAACAAAAAAATACTATTGGGCGCTTTGGAGGCGTGTCATCCTATATCTAAATAAAAACATGTTTTTATGTAGGTACTAAGAAACTGAAAGATGTAGGTGTACACCTTGGATAAACAAAAGAAAGTCGTTGAGACAATACCATTAATTACCGCATTTCATGAATATGTATGTAGATATCGATGTCTAGCATCTAGAATGGCACAAAGAAACATCAAAGGAAAACGATCAAACCAATGACCGGGGCGCCGGCAAAAATCAATACAAATGAGTGCCGCCGCTGGAATCCATCTACTAAAAATTATCCAAATATTTTGTTAAATACATAAGTACGACACTTGGACAAGATTGGCGAATATCCAGTTCACTTCATTCAACAGTTATTTACCTTGAACTTAAAATTACTTTAGGAACTACGCCATGCGCAGAGGAAATCTTGAGAGGATGATCTACATTGCTTACCTTGGCTCCTTGTTTGAGCAATTCCTGGCTGTAAGCGAGACCGATGCCGGCCGCCGCGCCGGTGATGAGTGCTACCTTCCCCTTGAGTTCCATGTCTGATTATTTTCTGCCGAGTTTTGCGCCGCGCCCCGAAGCGATCGCGTTCACTACCGCCTTCGTTGTGGTTCGATCGCGACGGGAACTCCGCGCGGCGGGAGGGGGCGGTCTCCCGTTTTCTCCCCAATTCCCCCTTCGGTAGTAAATATACGCACGATTGCACTCCACTCTCGCCTGCCCGTTGATTCAGGCAAGTATACGGATGTATGGATGCCGGCTGTACACGGTCATGTGGGTGGATAATGTATGACTTTATGGCCAAGCTAAGATACAGCTGTGCCGAATGTTTCAATTTGTTAAATCTTAAATTATAATGTCGCACGGAAAGTGGATTATTTTTGTAAGAAAATAAAACCAAAAATAGTCATGGCTTTTTCATTTGTCAATGTAATTCATTTCAATCAGGTACAGTAAATTATTCAGTAAATCAAATAAAATTAATAATTTTTATTTTTTTGAATTTTCCCTAGTAATAAGTGAAAATATCACAGATACAACAATATCACGAAGGTTCCGCCCACCGTAATATCGTACCCACATCATCCAAAACGCGACCACTCTGATTTCCCGCGGACGCGGACTGTACCTACACAGTATAATTATAGTACTCTTTGACTGTACACAAATATACGAAAATAAATTTTTCACAAAATTTGTTAAATTCTAAATTAATAATGTCGCACGGAAAGTGGATAATTTTTGTAAGAAAACAGTTTTTTCATTATTTATCAATGTATTAAGTTTCAATCAGGTACAGTAAATTTTTAGTAAATTGGATTAAATTAATAATTTTACATTTTTTTGAATTTTCCCTAGTAATAAGTGAAAATATCACAGATACAACAATATCACGAAGGTTCCGCCCACCGTAATATCGTACACAGATCATCCAAAACGCGACCACTCTGATTTCCCGCGGACGCGTACTGTACAGTATAATTATAGTACTCTTTGACTGTACACAAATATACGAAAATAAATTTCTTCACAAACTATACTATAAAAAAACTTGAAAATTTGCAACAAATCCCTCGCTTTAAAACCATTTCTAAAATACCAATATTATTTAAGGGACTCGCATTCCCTTTAATTATTAACGCAAGGCTTCTGCCTACTTTCTTATTCCTTTTATAAAACAATTATAAAATACAAAATATGATCGGACTTGATTTGTACAATAAAATAAGGCTATTCTACCATGATTTACGATACGTAAAAGATTCACAAAACTATGTACAATCAAAATATCACAGTGCATACTATCAATCACAAAAGCACGCTAAGGCCGCCGTGATAGGTGCAAAAATCGGCCAATTTGGGTACTTGAAAATGTATTTGAAAACATCGTTATGTAAGTTGGGGTTTTAAGTAGATTTTGGTGAAGCGAAGGATTGATGGGGAGCAGCTGCATCTTATGTGGAGCATATTTCTATGGGTTTGAGGAATGGTCAGGAGTGGTGAGCTTGGTCGGCACCGGCGGCGGGCACGGCCTTGGCGAGGTATGAGAAGGAGCGAGCGTTGGGCAGGCCAGCTAAAACACAGGCGCTTAGCGCCGAGCGGTTCAGGTTCATGGGTGCAGCGTCGTACCACTCCATCGTGTCACCGTCATAGCACTCCACGTGGGGTATCGTAGTTGATCCTGCAAAAAAATAATGAAGTTGGGCTGTTGGTTGAAGGGTTGTTTCCTCTTCATCATTTCAGCCGCAAGTCGATACGAACCGTCGATACGGACATAGGCCTTCCCAAAGCATCGCCATATCCACGAGTCCTGTGTTTTTCTCTTCCAGCGGATTCCAACGACCTTCACTAAGTCATGGAGGGAGGGCTGGCTGGCTGGTCATATATGAAATCACCAAGGGATTCCTAAAAGTAGAGTAAGGGCATTCTTGGGACAACATTAATGACGGGCTCCTCAATAATATAGTGTAACAGCTTACCGAGGCTAACAAGATCATCTTCATGAACGCGTAGGTACAAGATGAAGATTTCCATCATCATTGGTGTCTTTCAAATGTTGTTTGGTGTAAGAGAAGGCTATGCCCAGGCCAGCAGTGGGTGAATTCGGGCTGTGGATGATGATGATTAAAGTATTTTGCTTTATCCTAAATTATCAGGACATTACCGTTAAATCCTCCAATAACAAAGATCATGTCATCGAGCAACACTGTGGCGAAGTTGCTTCGTGCGCTGAACATCTCCGTCACCTCCTGCCAGTCCCCACCGCGCTGAGGGTTGAACCTCTCGCCTTTGGAAAAATGAATACACACCAATATAAACTTCTGGTTCTGTACTTTTTCGATTTCCGTGCTAAGACCTCCAAGTCAGTTAGGCACTATCGTACATTACTCATGTAGTCGGACGAAACTTAAATTTTCACCCAAATGTTGAAGAACATTGTGGTGATTTTTGGTAATCCCATCAATCAGTAAAGAAAAACCATACAAATACGTACCGGTATTTAGCCGACTATAGCCGTTGAACCCTCCGAGCGCGTAGAGGCAGTCTCTGTAAGCGATGAGGCTGACGCCGGAGCGGGGACTGAGCATCGATCTGATGAAGCTCCATTGTTTCGTGTCAGGGTCGAACACTTCGGCTGAACTTAGAACTTCCTGGCCGTTGAATCCACCCACGATGTAAATCTGGACAAATGGGAAGATGTGGGGTAGGTAAATATAAGCAAGCGGTAAGACAACCGACTGGGAAAGTAATGTGTGAGGATGACCTCGGGGTTTTGGGCACTAGTAGAATCCTAGTTTTTACCGGACAAGCGAAGCAAGTAAGTTTCCTCCTTGACTTGCTAAATCATTTTTTATTCATCAATCCTCCATTCTACCATATGTTTTTAAACTTCTTTTATTTGCTTCTTTAATGTCCGCCTAGTACCACACGCAGAGTTGCGACCGGCTCAGCTTGTCTGATCCCTCTCCATTTCAGACCGATTACACAAACAGACATATATAGTGCGACGGTAGTTGAGAGTTTCTCATTACCTTTCCGGTAAGGGAAGCGGCACTGGCGTCGGAGCGTTGCTTGTTCATCGGTGTGGTCATTTCCCACTGATTCTTGTCGGGGTAGTAGCGCTCAACGGATGACATGCGTGTGCGACCGTTGTACCCGCCCAACGCGTAGATTAGACCATCTAAACAAATCAATAAAGAAATGTCAAACCTTTCAGGTTTGCTAGAGACTGGTAAACTTGTTGAATGGTTTGTCACACAATTTGGTGAAATGTGATGCTGACTTGAAACTAAAAAACAAGCATTCAAAAATACGTGGATTTGAATTCACTGTTCGAAAGGGTATCATTATTCTACCAACCACAAAATCTTTTTCAAGATGTGGATCTCGGATCTATGAGTAGATCCTATATTCCATTAAATTCATTCATTCGAAAAAAAATAAACAAGAAAAAATGCTACAAGCAGGCTGTTCAACTAACCATGAGCCACAACGCTGACGTAGCACCTCGCCTGATACATGCAGGCGCGTTCATGCCAAGTATTCGCCACTGGGTCGTAGCACCGGACAGTGTTGAAATGGTCGCTGCCGTCGAAACCACCGATCATGTAGATCAAATTGTTCAAAGTGCAAAGACCGTGATACGCGCGAGGCGTCAGGTCCATGTGAATCGAAAGAAACCATCGGTCCGCCCTGTTCGTGATAATAAATGGTTTATAATCCTGGATAATCCCGAAACAGGGCTATAAAGATTTAAATTTCGCGCCATTAATGGCATAGACAATATTAGAAACAAGATCTTTTCAGGAACAAGATGTAATTAATTAAAATCACCATAAATGCAACTTGAAATAAATGTTCTAGTACCTTGTATCATATGTTTCGACAAAACTAGTGGGGCTTCCAGCGCTCCAGCCACCAACTGCAAAAAGTATCTCAAAAGGTATTCGAGGCCTTGCTAGTGGATCGTTGAGATCTGCTTCTGTACCCGGTCTTGAATCCAACAACGTGAGAAATACCACGGCGGGATATAAAGCTTCTTGACATTTCTGTGAAACAATAAAAAACTGAGTTCATTTAGAAATTATTGACTTGCATATTGAATATATCGTTTTCTTACCTCGTCGTCGGCAACCGGCTGCCATTGTAATATTTTCGATTTAAAATATTTAAAGCTGATGTGACCGAACCGTACGCACAAAAGCAACTGTGGAATACATTTTCTTCTGTTTTCTATATCATGTTCCACCCATGTTTTAACTGCCTGGAATACTATTTCTTCGTTTCGAACATTCAGTTCATCATCTTTCAAAATATCTTCTAATTCGTCATATGAAAGTGTTTTAAATTCAATACATTCCTTAAGTATTCTGCTAAAATTTTGTCTTATAAACAACTTTCCTTTTTTTTCTAGCTCACTACAGAAATAATATCTCGCAAATTTGAATATTCCAAGACAGTTGTGCGGCTTCAGCTCGTGCAAAAAGAACTGACAGCACGGCTGAATAACACCAACAACATCAAATTGATCCGCATAAGGCAATAGATATTCAACGTTTTCTGCTGTAACTGTGCAAGTTCCTGTGTAAGCATAATCGAGAATCAAGGTCATGTAATAGCTGGGGACATCGACAAAAATCTCCGTTTCCTCTGGCTCTCCTTTCTTCAACGAATTAATAAATATGGCTTTGAAATATGGACTAACGGCAGAGAGTATTGCCCGATGCACTCGGATTGTTTTCATATCCCTGCAGACGATAGTACCATCGCACAGCTGACCGTTCTGTCTCAGTTCATTCCATATCGTAGGGAACTCTACAACGGAATAATTTCCAGGGAGGCACACGCATTTTCGTTTTCGCGTAACTATCTTCTTTTTGCTTAATCTGGGTTTCGAGGATGAAGGAGTACGAACAGAATTTTTATTTTTTGATAATTTTCGATGTTTCGAATTAAATTCCATTCCTTTCGAAAAAACGGCGGTCGAAACTTGATCTGTCGCGATGACAGGCTTGGAGACAGTTGTGGTTCATTTGTTTAATTCCCTATGGCATGCAAATTCAAATTTCATTCTCTACCTCCTTCTAAGCTATTTTATTGCTGCCTGACATTTTAACATGATGACCTAAAAAATCCTATGCCGATCAATCTGTGGTCTTGGTAAGCATTCAGGACACTTTGTGAGGCACAGGTTAAAATAATTTCTCTTCCCAACGAAGCTGAGAATGATGTTGGTCATCAAAAGTGATAACAATACTTAGCAGGTAGCATTATGACATTGGCAAGCTGTTAATTCATTTCCACAGGCGCTAGGGCAAATGACATATTTTTCTCATTTTATTTAATCCTGAGCAAGTTCTTGTCAACGGTACAAGTCTTTATGTTCCATAGTTTCCTAGAAATCTAGAAAAAACGCATGCGGTCGTAATAGTGGGAGAGCCGACTGCAAAAATACCTACCTCATCGGGTAGCCTATTGGAGAAAAGGCTATCTTTAGATCGTTTACCGACACTTAGACACGTAAAAAACTGCCAGGCCATAGAAATAATTGAAATTTGACGTATTTTTCTAGTGAAAATTACGTCCTAAGTTACCCGATGACATTTTTTTTACTCAAAGAAATATTTGTTTTGCAAATAGTGCAAACAATATTATAAAAGTGTAAGCTTAATAAATTGCCAAGTTAGAAACGTTTTAAAATGAGTGTTAGACAACGATAGCACAATCGTAGAAGCGACGTCACGACTAAGTAACTTTCTTTCGTACCGCGCGACAAGGACGGGAATAATCCCCTTCCTTTGAAAGAGTGTAGCTTCTTCATATTTACATCGATTTTTTCGATTTTCAAATTTTTACCATGACTTCTTTGAAACTACATAATTTTTTCGAACATTTTGATATTAGTCACCATCCCTATTAAAGTGCAGTTTACCTTTGATTAGTAATGTAAATTAAAAGTGGATCTTCCATAACGCATCCTGCCGGAAGTACTTGGCATACCCCTAAAATATGCCCTTTCGACACCCTGAACCTACCTCGGAATAATAACCAAGATGCCCCTGATGAATGATCTAAAGGTCTGCAGGTCCAAACTTGCCGGCGCTCAAATTTATAAATATTGAAACAAGAAGTGTAGCGCTAAAAGAAGCATACCTATTGTGTGAATCATTGCACGTACAGTCAACGCCTAATCTACCTAACCACCACAAGGATCACTCTAATCCACCGAAATAAGGTAATCTAATATATAAAATTCTCGTGTCACAGTTTTCGTTGCCATACTCCTCCGAAACGGCTTGACCGATTTTGATGAAATTTTGTGTGCATATCGGGTAGGTCTGAGAATCGGCCAACATCTATTTTTCAAAAAAAAAAAATATTAGCAAAACAACGTTTGCGGGGTCAGCTAGTATTTTATATAAATAGTGTAAGGTTGACAAGCCATTGACTGTATATTGATACCTTATTACGTACAATGATTATCTAAATACAAAAAAATACAAACCTTCAAACTAGGGTACAATGACGGTCAAACTACAGAAATAACCATTTTAAACAACAACAAAAACAGTCAGATTGAACCGATTGACCGAGCAATAGCGGGATAAATATACAATGGTTAAATTACCCTTAAAATTTCTGGTGCACTAGGCAACGGGAAACCACTGCACTAGTTTCCTTGAGAGTCACAATCAGGAATTAAGGAATAGCGATCTAGGTCGACTGAGCGTTCCGGCTTTCGCCTGGCGCCACCAAACCGGGGATGGTGGTGTGAAATGTGCTACCAGCCATGTGATTGTGTCATCAGTAGTGCTATTCTGTAACCGTCTCACCGTGAAAACGTAGGTGAAGTGAGCGTGGAGTGAGCTGTCAGTGTCGTTCCGTCTTGGTAGAAAAACAGTTTAATCGACGAATTCTAGTTTCTCTTGATTCAATACTGTCGCACAGTCACTACCACAGACTTAATGTCACTACCCTTGACATTTGGCGAATAAAATCTTATGCACTTCATTTTATTTCCATTTAATACTAAATTGACTGCCTCGTTGGTCTAGTCGTCGCAAGAGTTACTGCTGAGCATGAGGTCCCGAGTTCGATTCCCAGGTCGGGCAAAGTGTTATTGGGTTTTTCTATCTACAATTTATCAGAAGCAGCCCGTAGTCTGGATTTGTGCCCGATGGATGGCTATTGCCATCAACCGCCCCCTTTTGAATGGGACTTAAGCATAACTGGCGAAAAGTGTTTGTTATGTCATGTGTAATTATTAGCAAGTTTGGACGGCTTTATTTACGTCGTCAAAATTTAAAGCACGTCTATCTACCGTAAAAATTAAGTAGAATGATTTATTAATAAATGGAGTAGGTCATTAATATACACTACAAAGAGGAAAGGACCCAATTTGGGGTCTTTTGGAACACCCATTTGTACTTGTTAACCAAGTGAATTGATACCATTTATTTTAACTTGCTGTTGTCTATCATTTATTTTTAAGACTAGCTGCTCCCCGCGGTTTCACCCGCATAAATCTTGATCCCGTTGGAATATCGGGATAAAAAGTACTCTATGTGTTAATCCAGGTTATAAACTCTGTGTGCTACACTTCATTCAAATTCGTTCAGTAGTTTTTGCGTGAAAGTGTAACAAGCATCATACTCACAACAAACTTTCGATATATAATACTACTAGGATTTCTAGTTCAAGTTTCAAAAGAAAGGTTTCGTGATCGACGCAATCATATGCCTTGGAGAGGTCACAAAAGATTCCTATGGAGTCTTGGACCTCTTACCAGGCGTTCAAAATATGTTTTAATAGGTAACACCGGTCGTACAACGCCCTTTGGTGAAACCATAATGTTGATCGTGAAGGATTTTATTAGTATTGAAATGATTGAGCATTTCAAACACCTTGCCGAAAACCGGCAACACGGACACGGGTCTATAATTATTAGTGTCTTTACTATCCCCGGATTTGAAAAGTGGTATTATAACCTTACTGTATTTCATTAGATCTGGGAAGACTCCTTGATCCACCACTTATTAAATATTAAGGCTTAGTAAGGCGCTATAGTCTCAACTATGGAGGTTCAGACTTTAATAGACATTCCCCAAAGATTTTCGGTCAATTTGATCTCGATTTGCTTAAAAGCTTTTATTACCTTTAAGGGGTTAATATGCTTAAAGTTAAGTTCAATCGGGCAGGTTGCAACATTCTACATAGGTCTAACCTTGCAAAAGAACAGAAGTTTATATGACCAACTCAGCACAGACGCACGGAGGTCCAGAAAAGATGCCGCGAAAACTATAACCAACACATCAACAACGTGAGACATCGTCTGTGCTGATCTCGAACAGAATTCTGCGAAACATGAGACTAGAGATCTTTTCCGCAAGGTCATAAAGCTGACTGAATCTCGTATTACGAAAAGCTGCATGATCGCAGATGAGGCAGGTAGCATGCTCACTGAAAAAGATCAGATTCTGGAACGCTAACACGAATTTTTGTATGGTAGGTTCCACGATAAAAAAAAATAAAAACTTTTAAACCGACTTCAAAATATTTATGTTTCCTTGCTATATTACTTTCCAAATTAAAGTTATTTGCACTTTGTACTGTTTTTAAAGAAGTCGGTTGTATGTATAATTAGTTTAATAAATAAAATAAAACTTATGATTATAAATGTATAATAAGTTTTATACGGTGGACACATAACTGAATTCATTCTAAAGTAGGCGTGTAGTTTTTGTGTTTTTCGGGAGTAAAAAGAAGCAATATTTTCGTTAAGGGTGACATCTTCATCGTTTTTGATGACGGTGCCGAAAATCAGAAATTAAAAATCCTATTAAATGGGTATCTTTGCACTCGTGCAACTGTATATAGGAGGTCTTTCAAGGGGAAAGCAGGTGTTAGAGAGGTTCTAGCATCGATTATAGAGAAGCATTTTTAAATTAAAACAAGTCCAGCAAAGGATACACAGATACAATAGTAATCACAATAATATCATATTGATAATATCCTATGTCTTTTCTTAGTTAACAGGGCTGCAAAAGCGTGATCCTTCTTCTCCATGATACCGCTTCAGCACACTCCTCCAGACGGGCAGCCGATCATAAATTACTGTTGTCAGCACATTAAAATTCGGGTAAAATACGTAAAAAAATTCGATTATTTCTATGGCGCGGCTGGATCGGCTATGGCAGACCTGAATTTTTTACGTGTTTAAGTTTCGATTAACGATCTACAGATAGCCTATTGGGGTACCCGCAGTGGCGTATTTTAAGGTTAAAATAAAATCCAGCAGTGTGTTCATGTGGGCTGGTAATGAGGGAATGCCAACAACATTTTTTTTTTCATGATGGACAGATTCTCTTTCAAACTCTTCAATTAACGGATTGGGTCAAGCCAGCTTCTACAGGGTGACAGGTAAATTCGACCTATTCCTTGAAAAGGGTTTAAACTAGAGGCCATTAGCAGCAAATTAAGTCTTGTATACACTTACAGCTGTGACGATCCTTCTATTTTTAACTGAAGATCTTTTATTTCTGAGATTATGAATGTTTTGGGCAAGCATTTTTTTATGATCACAAAATTTTCAGCTTTCAACATAGCATCAGTTAAATGTTTAAAGTGGAGTAGTTTTTTCATAATTAATTGTTTTTGGTAACAAGCCCGATGACTTAAAAAAAAAACGAAGAACCGTCACAGCTCAGTAATTATCCAGTTTTGACCCAAAGTTAACTGGACCTTATTTGTTGCTGATGCTTGTCTAGTACCTATAACCCCTGTCAACAAATAGGTCGAATTGCCCTGTCACCCTGTTCGAAACTCTTGTATGTGTTACGCATTTAGGGTGCTGCATACAGGCGCAACGCGACAGCGCGACAAATACCTGAATTCCGTATTTCAATTGCCACCGCAGTGCACAGAAATATGCATTATACTTTTTCAGTAAATGGAAATGCTTCCTTCAAATCCTTTGTTTATTTTCATGAGACGTTAAGAATTGTTTTAAAAGGACACATTCTTCTTGTAGATCATCCGCTTGCTCAATCGGGTATACCTTTTGAATTTTTGGCATTCACTCTAACTTCTGATTCAGACATTGGATCCAATTTGCGTAAACATGCAAAATTTGTGGTTACCACGTCTTACGAAGTTTTGCGCTTCCCTAACTCGCCCAACAATTAGTCGCATATTGGAAGGTATAACCCTGAAATGGTCACATCCTTGTAACAACACTTCTCCCTCGCGACACTCATCGTCTCGTTTCTATCTCTTAATAATTATTATTTATTCTCTTGTGACTATTTCTGTTTTCTTCTGCGATTTTTTTACCACAATCTTCAAAAGTATCAAAATATTCCCGTTGATTTTCTACAAAAGTAATGTTAAGCCTGGAAACTACTAACTTCCTCTACGTCTGTGTCGACACCTTGTAGAATTTTGGAAACTACCTATAGTAAATTGTTTTAATACAGCGGGTTAATTGCGTAACACACTAACGTCCTACCGTTAGTATGTTACGCAATTTTCCCGCTGTGGCTTTCATTTTGAAAGTCAAACAAAATTCATAACGTTATTTACGTTGTTTAGCAGATACATTTTTTGAACATATGGAAAGGATTAGCCTTATCTATCTATTAATATCCTTCAAAATGAGTCAGATTCTGAGTAACACTGTGTTACGCAATTAGGCTGCGTCCTGAACCAGTTTTGTTGAGCCAATAGCCCTATTATTTTTGGGTGGGAAATCATTAAATGACTTCTCCTTCCGCCCCACCCAGAGCAGTGTCAGAATTTTACTGACTAAAACCCACCCGTGTTCCTTCAGTTGCCTTTGCCAGGGCCACGGTATCTCTTTGCAACAACCCGGCAGACCGGTGCTTACCGGACGGTGAGCTACATTGGTCGCCGTCTGCAAGCCCGCGCCTTTTGTGGCCGGGAATCTGCTTGTGATTCCCGACGCCCAGGGCGTCTCCAGCGGCGACTAGGGGCGTGATGGAGCAAGGTTCTCTCCCTCACGCGCTCCGCCTCCTCCTTCGCGAGCACTACTGCTTCACAGAAGGAGGTGACGGCTTCCCATTCGCTCTCGCTCCGTACCATGGCCTGAACCAAGGCCGGGCGCGAGAGATGGCCGGGAGCGAGAGATCGCCGCCGCCGATCGCCTCCGCGAGGACACGGCGGTGCTCCGCCCAGGCTAGGAGACCTACACTGTATGCTCCACCGTGTCCTCGAGCTAATAGCCCTACCGCTTTATTTTTAACCAAAGCTTTTTGGTGGATAGAGTCACTTTTTATAGCTTCAAGAGCCGTTATTATTTGGCTCCAATATTTATGAAGGCTGGTCCAAGCATCGTCTCTCGTTGACCATAGCTATCGCTTATGGACATGAACAATAACGACACGAGCAACGTCGTAACATCCTGACTAGCCCGGAGTCGCGACGGAGTCCGACGGACATGTCAGTAAGCGATAGCTCCGCGTCTTGATGTCTATCAAACTTACAACCAAATGAGTTTGAGCACGAGGTGAGCACGAGGCGCAGCTTGCTCCGCCCCTCGCAGCCTGCCGCCCCGGGCCATGGCCCTTTTGGCCCTTGGGTAAATACGCCCCCTAGGGTAAATTTTTGCAGCCAGCTCTCCCATTACGTACTCCGTCCAAATACAGAGCGTTTTTTGACACCTTAAATGTCAAATCCTGATGGAAATGACAGAAACATAATCCGTCACATTCGTATCGGAATTCATGAAAATCACTACGGTTTCTAAGACCGTTTCGATCACATTTCCAGCTTACGTCACGAATAATGTAATTTTATTTATTTGGGATCTCCAACAAAGGAAACACTTAGACAATATAAACCACATTAATAACAAGGTTCTTTTATGTGTGCTTCTTCAATTCCAGGAGACTACAGCATGCAGCACTAGGTTTATTAAAAATACAAATTGAGAAAATAAATGATTAGATGAAAATAAATTATAAAATTTGAGAAAAACTAAAAAAAACGGCCAAGTGCGAGTCGGGCTCACGCACTGAGGGTTCCGTACAAACCTGTAGGTATATAAGACCTAAGTATTTGATATCAATTTCAATTCAATACATCTACGCGTTCATGAGAAAAGGAGTAGTAACTTAAAATGATTAAAATATGTTTATTATAAGATGTAACTAAAAATTTACGGTTTTCTCAATTTTTCCTTAATCTGTGCTATGAGACGTTGCTTCGTACCAAATTTCAAGATTCTGAGTTCACGGAAAGTACCCTGTAGGTTTTGATTCCCTTGCGAGTGTCGAAAAATCGCGGAAATTTAATAATAATAATAAAATAATGCAACACCAACATCAACACGTCACGAAATTTGTTAAAATTATTTTCAATTACCTATATTCATTTTAGACACAGTTTTTATATTTTCTGAGTACCCCTACAAGCCTGAAGTCCAAAAAACAACAAAGTAAAACGAACCAGTACCTGCGCAATACATTTTCAATCGGAATCTGAATCGTTTTGAAACAGATTACTAATCCATTACTTTAAAAGTACGAAAAAAAATATGCTCAACAATGTAAAGAACGCAATGAATATTGTTGAACTGTCAAAACCAAACAGATTAGTCGTAATCGTTTACGAAATTGTGTTACGCAATTAGGCTGCAGGATTGCACAGAATTTAATTCCATAGGTACACTACCGAATTGGAGGTGACATCTGTCATGTCACCTCGGAACATCATGTAAATAATGAATAAGTATGAAAATTCAAAAATGTTGACGAGATTAGCCGCACGTCAAGCACGCCCACCACCTCCGGACTCTTCGCCCAGCTCCGCCTCGCCGCCGCCGGTATCCAACCCCACCGTGAGTGCTGTGACGACACCGACCGCGGTAGTTGCGTCGAGCTCGAGCGACGAGTATTTTTCCCGCCGACGTCGCCAACACCTGTTCGTTGGCAGGGGAGAGGCCGGCCACCGAGGAGCTTGGGACTTAGGGGCCATCCGGCACCGAGCCGGGTCCCCGCTGCCGGTGGTTGTGAGCAGCGCATGAGATGGACTCAGTCTATGAACGAGAACGTCATGCAGGTGCGGGTCATCCAACGCAATCATAGGTTGGACGATGCCAGACTTGATAGGCTGCGCTCAGAGCAACCTTATCATCTCGACTCCGGCGCAAACCGCGGTACAAGAGTCAACCATTGATCTACCGCGGTCCACTCATGGTGTTGAAGAAGAAGATGATAGGGTTATAACAGTAAGTGGCCAATGCAACGACCGATTGAGGAGTGCACTGGAGGATGCGTTTCACAAGTATAGATCCACTCCGATCAAACTTAGACCGCGATTACCACGCCTACCTATGCACAAAATTAAGTAAAACACATTCTTAAGTTGCCAGTCCAGGGCACACCCTGGACTGCCAAATTAAGAATGTGTTCGAGAGCAGCGAGGATCTCGTTGATACACACTCGATCCTGTATTGCGCGGCTGTTGCGGCATGTCGTTTAGCTAACGTCAAGTTTCCAAACTGTGACGGAGCTGCTCGACCAAAACCATCCGTACCAGCCTGGCAATGCAGGATCGAGCGTCGTATCGATGGGGCCAGGGTACTCATAGGCAAACTATACTATTTCAAGGAGGGCAATACAAGACCACAAGAGATGCGCTTTGTAAGGCGGTCATTTTCGGGGACTGAAATAAGCCCTCGAGAATACATGTCCCGTGACACAGAGCGCATCGACTTCCTGAAGCAGAAAGTTTGTGCATGGGCGAGCCGTATTCGGCGATATAAGCGGCGGGTTGATAGATACACGCAGAATCGCATGTTCCAGAGCGATGAAAGGTGGGTATATAGAGCTGGGGAGCGACCTGAACAAAATTTGACAGACGTGTGCCGCCCAGATGATGCCGCCACAATTGCATTCTGGCGCAGCATCTGGTCAGTACCCGTCTGTCACACTGAGGCTGGCTGGATCCGGGATGTCGAGCGAGTGTGTGAAACTATACCAGAAATGGAAACTGTCTTAATTACGCCATCAGACGTTGCCAGAGCAGTCCGTCCGTTACCGAATTGGAAATCGCCAGGACCGGATGGATTGCACAACTTTTGGTTGAAATGGCTTATTAGTTCACATACTTGCCTGGCATCTCATTTCCAGTCATCCTTAGAGTCTGGGTCGCTACCGCAGTTTCTATTAACAGGCGTTACCCACCTGCTCCATAAGTCAGGTAGTCCCACGGAACCCAAGAATTATAGACCGATCACGTGTTTGTCGACGATCTATAAACTTCTTACATCCATTTTGAGAGCGAAAATTAATACACACATTGACAGTAACTCGATTATATCTGCCTCTCAAAATGGTTGTAGGAACGGGTCCCGAGATACTAAGGAGCTACTCCTCATCGACATGGCCATTAGCCAACAAGTTCGTCGCTCCCGCAAGGATCTGTCGACATGCTGGATAGATTATAAGAAGGCCTACGACTCGGTGCCACATACATGGCTTGTGAGGGTGCTGGAGTTGTACAAGATAGATGCTACTCTACGCACCTTCCTTAGTTCCTGTATTGGGCAATGGAGGACGGTCCTTAGCTATCCGGGGTGTCAACAGATCCAGGGGAATGACGAGCCTGTCTGGATTAAACGGGGAATATTTCAGGGCGACAGTTTGATTCCACTTTGGTTCTGCTTGGCTCTGAATCCTCTGAGCACACTGCTGGAGGATTCAGGTCTAGGCTATCGGTTGAAGAGAGGTGGTGAGGTCATATCTCACCTTCTGTTCATGGATGACTTGAAAATCTTTGCCCCCAACAAATTGCAACTGATGGAGCTACTGAAGGTAACTGAAACATTCAGTAGCGCCATCAGGATGGAATTTGGTATGGACAAATGTGCAATCATGCATGTTAAGCGAGGTGAGATTATGGAATCCGAAGGTATTCAACATTCGGATTCCATACACCTTAGATCCCTCTCTTCATCCGAAAGCTACAAGTATTTGGGTATGTCAGAAGCGTTAGGCATCAACGTTATTAACATGAAGCAATCGTTGAAGGAGCGCTTCTTTGGCCGCCTGAAGAAGGTATTAATTAGTCTTCTTTCGGGCGGAAACAAGGTGCGCGCCTTCAACGGTTGGGTCATGCCGATTTTGATGTACTCTTTCGGCATACTCAAATGGACCCAAACCGAACTTGACGCCCTGGATGGGCGGGTCCGTACACTTCTGACCGCAAACCGGATGCATCACCAATGGCCTAATGGCAAAAAGCCTCGACCAACATCTCTCGAGGCTTTCGTTAGGCGGTTGGATCAAGGTCCTGATTCAGAAGGCAGTACTCCTCGATACGGGTCGCATTGTGTGGAGGTTCCTGTCTCTGGAGCCCTAACCACCGATAGCTTGGACCCTGCTCGCGGCGGACCACTATTTTTTTTATTTTTTATGTTTTTTTTTTAAGTTGTTTTATAAAAATATTTAAAAATGTAGCAAAATAAGCATAAAAATAAATTAACGACAATAATAATTTTTATTTATTTAAAAAATTGTGGTACAGTCGCGGCATAAACGGCTGTATCTTTTGATTGCGTTGGCTTAGAAGTTTGATTTTTTCACAGTTCCAAGGGACAGTAGACCTGAGTATTTGATATAAATTCCATTCCGTTCCTGAGAAAAAGGGTCTTGACAGACAGACAGATGGACGGACGGACAACAAAGTAATCCTATAAGGGTTCCACTTTTTCCTTTCTATGTACGGAACCCTAAAAATATAATTACATGTCAAATTTGAGCATTCATTCATATTACAGTGATGTAAACAACAAAAACAAAAATAGAGAAAATAAATGATTAAATTTGAGAAAGTGAAAAAAAAACATGTCAAGACTGAGCTCTCACTTATAGACTCTATCTCACACATATTGACTTTTGGAAGAAGTAGGTTACATAGCTTCGGGATGCAGTTGAAGAGCCTCCTCGTGGCGCATCCTGGGCAACGTCAGCTCCAATCGCCCACCGGTTCTGGTGGACAATTGGCGCTGGCGGCAAATCTCAACAAACGGGGAAGGGCACGGTTCCATTCCCCGATAATCTTTGATGGTCGTGGAAGGGAACCGGGCTAGGGAAGGGTCGTTGGTGTAGGTCGTACGCCCACCCCCCCTCTGCTTACAGAGGGTGAGTTGTGTGGGCGTGGTCTTGTGGGAGGAGAGGAAGAAAACCTCTTAAAAAAATAACCCCAACTCCAAGGTCGAGCGTGCCGAGGGGGTGTATGGCCGGAGGGTATCCGGTCGTTAGCGCTGGGGGGGGATCCAGGGGGATCAAAGGGACCGCACCCTTCAAAGGAAAATACAAAAATGGAACAGTCAGTTGAGAAAATTTTACCCCAGGGCGGTACCGACTGCTTAGCAGTCGGAGAATCCGCCACGCATCCGGTTTCGGTTGCGTCATGCCCCTCGTATTCTGGGGGGGGCAACAACTGTCTCGACGGAGGAGAAAGAAAGAACCCGGTCGCAGTCATTCGGGGACCCGCTAAGCGATGGTTTGGCGGGCCCTCGAGTGGCTGCCGCCGGTCACCAGCGAGAAACGGAGCTTCTTTTGAAGCTCCCGCGCGTGGTGATTGAGCCACTTGCCACCTTTGATGCCAAACAGAGCCGAGGAGGCTCCGGTCCCTCCGGGGACCACAGTAGGTCCGATCCGGACCTGAGCAGGCGCGGCAAGGCGCTGCTCAAGAGGCGGCAGGCAGAAGAAGAAATCCTGCCAGCACCAAAGGCGCCCAAGGTGACGAGTGGTCGGGGTCGTGCGGCTGCAAAGTCGGTGCGTGACCCGTTGGGCCGCTTCATGCGCCCTGCTACGCCGGTCCCATCGCAGGCTTCATCGCCGGCTCCGTCACCGGCTCCTTCGCCAGCTCCGTCGGAGAGCGCGGGGAGCGACGCCGAGCTGGGGAGGGAGGACCTCGCGAGCATAGGCTTAGGCCTATGCTCCAACAGGGCGGAGGCAAATGCTGCCAAGAGGGCGCAGCGGAAGGCTGCCGCAGCCGACGTGGTGGCTGAAATGGCCAGCCAGAACAGGGAGAGACGCGCAGCCCGGATGGCAGCCGGAGGGAGCGTTACCGGATTGGCGCTCAGTAGCCAGGTGCTGGACAGCGTGGGGGTCGTCATGACGGTTGCCACCAAGTCCGGCAACCTGAGGGGGACTTACGTTCGTGCCCTAAAGGAGGCGGTGGACGGGATCAAGGAGGCGGTCGAGCTCCTCGTGAACCGCACCAGCACGGAGGAGACGGCGAGGCTCTGGGAGGAGAATGACCGTCTCCGAACCAAGCTCGAGGAGCTCGAGCGGCAGTTTGCTGCCCAGAGGGCGGCTGCCGCCGCCCGCGGCGTCACTCCCGTCACGATCCCGCCGGCGGTCCAGCCGTCGCCTGCTTGTGCGGATGCGGAGATCGAAAAGATCGCCCGCATCTGCATGATGCAGTGCGGCGGAATGGTAAACGCCCGGTTGGAGGCGCTGGAGTCGCGACTCCCACCAGCTGCGACCCTCCGACCCCCGCTTGCGGCGGATAGGAGGAGAGCGGAGGAGGCCGCCGCCGGGACGAACTCCGCGTGGAGGGGCAGAAAGCCCGCGCAGGGGCCCAAAAAGCCCACGCAGGGGCCCAGGAAGCCCACGGGGGCTTCTCCCGCGCCACCTCCGGCGACCGCGCCTCCGGCGACCGCGCCTCCAGCGACAGCACCTCCGGTGACCGCACCTATCGCGCCTCTGGCGACCGCACCGCCTCCCACCTCACCTCCCACCCAGGACGCCGAGGGGTGGACGACGGTGGGGAAAAAGAAGAAAAAAAAGAAGAAGAAGAGCGGAAAGAACGCCGACGGAGCACCGGCACCGGCCAAGACGCCAAAAAAAAAAAAAGAAGTCGCGAGGACGGTGTAGGGCCCCACGCTCTGCGGCTGTGGTGATCACACTGCAGTCCGGAGCCGCTGAGAGGGGCATCACCTACGCGGCGGTCCTCAGAGAGGCGAAGAGCAAAGTCGCGTTCCCCGACCTTGGGACACCGTCCGGCCTCAGATTGAGGCCGGCGGTTACGGGGGCGCGGCTGCTCGAGGTGTCCGGTGCCTCCAGCCCCGAAAGGGCGGACGTTCTGGCCGCCAAATTGAGGGAGGTCCGCAACCCGGAGGACGTTCGGATTTCCAGGCCGATGAAGACCGCGGAGCTGCGAGTCAACGGCCTGGATGACTCGACGACCCCGGCTGAGGTCGTGGAGGCCATCGCCCGTGTCGGTGGATGCCCGCCCGACGACGTGCGGGCGGGTGAAATCCGCGCCGACGCCTCCGGGCTCGGCTCGATTTGGGTGAGGTGCCCGGTGTTGGCGGCGAACAAGGTGGCCGACGCTGGGCGTCTGTTGGTGGGATGGGTTGCAGCGAGAGTCAAACTGCTGCAGCCCAGGGCCATGCGGTGCTACCGGTGCCTGGACGTCGGGCATGTCAGGTGCCGGTGCACCGCCGAAACGGACCGCAGCGATGAATGTTATCGCTGCGGCCAGCCCGGCCACAAGGCGGCCCAGTGCTCCGCGGCGCCAAACTGCAGCCTCTGCACGGCTGCAGGGAGGCCCGCCGGGCACAGATGGGGGGCGAAAGCCTGTGGCGTGCCCGCCAACAAAAGGAGGGGAAGGGGCCAGAAGGGCTCCTCTTCGGCCGACTCCCGGCCTGAGAATGCTGCGGAGGGGGGGATGGACTGCGCATAAATGGCGCTGTTCCGTCTCCTCCAGGGCAATATCAACCACTCTGCCAGAGATCAGGATCTCTTGCTCCAGAGTATGCCAGAGTGGTCGATTCACGTGGCCGTGGTCGCCGAGCCGTACTGGGTCCCGCCCAGGCATAACTGGGTGGTAGATCTGGATTGTTTGGTGGCCATCATTGGCGGGGCTCTCGTCAGCCCGTCTCGGGGGCACGGCTGGGTAGCCGCCCTCGCAGATGGCGTTGGCGTCGTTGGGGCGTATTTTTCGCCCAACAAGAGTCTCGCCGACTTCGAGAGGTTCCTTGTCGAGTTGGGTGCCGTCGTGGGCCAGCTCCATCCTCGCCCGGTGCTGTTGCTCGGGGATCTCAACGCCAAGTCTGCGGCGTGGGGATCCCCGGTGACCGATGCTAAGGGTGAGGCATTGGAGGAGTGGGCGATCACGACTGGCCTGGTCGTCCTGAACCGGGGCTCGGTCTACACGTGCGTGCGGCAGCGGGGCGGGTCCATAGTGGACGTGTCGTTCGCAAGCCCTGCTGTCGCGAGCCGTGTCCGCGACTGGCGTGTCGCCGCGGAGGTGGAGACGTTGTCGGATCACCGATATATCCGATTCGACGTCTCCGCCCAGACCGCTGGCGGCCACAGGACATCAGTCCCGCGTTCGGACGGCCCGCGCTGGGCGCGTAAGCGCATCGACAGGGAGCTTCTCGAGGAGGCAGCCATTGCTCAGGCCTGGTTCCGGGGGTCGGTCACGACCGGACCCGATGACGTCGAGCTGGAGGCGCTGTGGTTCCGCGGGGCAATGACGCAGATATGCGACGCGTCCATGCCCCGCGCCCACGCACAGGGTGCAAGGCCCCAGGTGTACAGGTGGTCCGCCGAGATCGCGCAGCTGCGCGTCGCATGCGTGGTGGTGAGACGCCGGTACACCCGTTACCGGAGGAGACGTCGTCGGGTACCCGAGGAGGAGGCCGCGCTGTACGAGGTGTACCGCGCGGCAAAGCAGACTCTGTGGCTGGCCATCGACGAGGCGAGGACGCGATCCCGGGAGAGGATGTTGGAGATTCTGGACGGGGATCCGTGGGGGCGCCCGTATAAAGCGGTTCGAGGGCAACTTCGAGCCGCGGCGCCCCCACTTACGGAGAGTCTCCAACCCGAGCTGCTGGAGGAAGTGGTGGCAGCCCTCTTCCCGGCGAGAGCGGAGCATGTTCCGCCGCCGATGGCTTTGCCCGCAACCGCAGAGTCTGCAGAGGAGGAGATGGAGAACGCCATCAGCGTCCCAGAGGTGACACAGGCAGAGATGAGGGCGGCCGTGATGCGGCTCCGGGCCAAGAACGTGGCTCCGGGGCCCGATGGAATTCACGGCCTGGCTTTGGCCCTCTCTCTGAAGGAGTTGGAGCCCCAACTGAGAGGACTCTACACAGCGTGCCTTGAGCGGGGCCAGTTTCCCAGTCTGTGGAAGATTGGACGTCTGGTCCTGCTCAGGAAGGCGGGGCGCCCTGCCGACTCGCCGTCTGCGTACCGGCCCATAGTGCTGCTCGACGAGGTGGGCAAGCTGTTCGAGCGCATACTCGCAGCCCGCCTCGTCGGCCACTTGTGCAGAGAGGGGCCGGACCTGGACGAGAGCCAGTTCGGCTTTCGGCATGGGCGCTCTACCATCCACGCTGTGTCGAGGGTGAGAGTCCTGGCGGAGGAAACAGTGTCCCGGGGCGGGGTGGTGGTGGCGGTGTCCTTGGACATCTCCAACGCCTTCAACACCCTGCCCTGGAGCTGCATACGGGAGGCACTGCGTTATCATCGGGTGCCTCTCTACCTCCGCCGCATCGTTGGGGTTTATCTGGCGGGGAGGTGTGTCACCTACATGGGACGTGATGGCGGAAACCAGCATCAGGTGTCGTGCGGTGTTCCACAGGGATCGGTCGTGGGACCGCTCCTGTGGAACATCGGGTACGACTGGGTGCTGAGGGGCGAGCTCCCGCCGGGCGACGACCTGACGTTTTACGCGGACGACACGCTGGTCACGGCCCGAGGGAGTTCGCACAGGGAGGCAGCGTTGCTCGCGACGGCGGCGGTCTCACTCACGGTGAGCCGCATACGGCGCCTCGGCCTGGAGGTGGCCCTTAACAAGTCGGAGGCCATGGTGTTTCATGGCCCCCGGCGGGCGCCGCCGGCCGGATCACACATTGTGGTCGGGGGGGTCCGGATCGCTGTCGAGCCCACCATGAAATATCTGGGATTGGTGCTCGACAGCCGGTGGGACTTCGGACCCCACTTCCGGCGGCTGGCGCCCAAGTTGTTGGGCGCGGCCGGGGCGCTGGCAACGCTGCTTCCCAATCTGGGGGGCCCGAGCGCCGCCTGTAGGCGGCTCTATATGGGGATCGTGCGATCCATGGCGCTCTACGGAGCGCCGATCTGGGCGTCTGACCTGACGGCCGGCAGCATAGCTGTCCTGCGCAAGCCGCAGCGGGCGATGGCCGTCAGAGTCATTCGGGGGTATCGCACGATCTCCTTCGAGGCGGGTTGTGCACTGGCCGGATCACCGCCCTGGGACCTGGAGGCGAAGGTGCTCGCGTCACTGTACCGGTGGCGCGAGGCAGCGCGGGAGCGGGGCGAGCGACCGATGCAGCAACATATCGAGCAGCATCGGTTGCAGCTCCGCGAGGTCCTGGTGGCGGAATGGCGGGTGAGGCTTTCACGCCCTACCGCCGGCCTCAGCACCATCGAGGCGATCCGGCCAGTGCTCGACCGCTGATCCCGACGTACTTACGAGCCTTAAGACCTTTGATGAGGTCGTGCACTTCGTCGGGCGTGACTGGGGGCAGTGGATACTCTGGGTCTTCGACGGGAGGGAGGGAGGCTCTATGTTCGACTTCAGCGTCGACCTCAGAGAGGTGAGCTTGGTCTACTGGTTGAGAGCTAGGCGAGCATTGGGCTTCTAGACTGTCGGCTAGAAGCTCAGCCTTGTCGACATCATCGAAGGCGATGGTCTTGTCGGGACGGATCAGGGGGGGCATGGAGACTATTTCTCCGGATCTGAGCTTCCTCTGGAGTTGCCAGAAGGCTAGGTGGGTGGGCTCTAGTTCGCTCAACATCTTGTCCCAGCCGGCGGTACGCAGCTCCTCTATGCGTGTTCTTACAGTACGCTGTAAGTAACGCATACGGGCTTTGTTCGCGTCGCAGGGGAAGTTGCTGTAGGCACGGACAGCCGCGTTCTTCTCATTCAACAGTTCGCGTACATCGTCCGGCAACTTCCAGCGACGGTCATCCGTCGCTGGAATTTCCCTTGAACAATCGTTCAGGACTGATTGTACGTGAGCTGTGAATGAGTCGATCGCGGCCGTCGTGTCAGCGATAGAGTCAAAATGATCGGGGATTGGGTCCAAGTGGGGGGACGTGGTGGATTTTAAGCGATCGCTTACTTTCCTCCAGTCCGTTACCACTTTGTTGGGAAGGGGTATTACTGCCGCATGCAGTGGTCACCGCTTTTCTAGGAAATCGTAACTTTAAAGAACTTTTGTCTACGCCGAATCGCCAAGAAACAAAGAAATAACAAAAATAACCCATCGCTTGCCATCAGACGTGGTCGAGGTCAAGAGAATGCCCTTTATGCAAAAAATAAATGACCTTACATACTGCTGACCTTACATAGTCGATATTATTATTTATTTCCGTATAATTTTACCTTTTTCCTTTGCCTCCTTGCGTGCCTTTACTAGTCTATGGTCTAATCTTTACCAGTAATTAAAAAGTATTCACAACTCCTTTTTTTCACTTCTGGCAGCATTCTACCCAGCTGTCAACAATAATTATTGTCTATAGTCTCTTTTTCTTCCGGTTGTCAAGATGGTGAGTTTCGTTACAGTGAAAATAAAATAAATCTTTGAAAATCGTGATAATTATATAGTGTTGTGTGAGTTCATGGTGGTTTTTATTTAGAGCAGTGTTATCAAAATGTGTTCCTTTACATATTTCAGGGTATCGACATCAACCACAAACACGACAGGAAGGTTAGGCGCACCGAAGTCAAGTCTCAGGATGTGTACCTGAGATTGCTTGTAAAAGTAAGTAGAACTTTATTACCACATCTTAACCAAGCTCTACTCTAAGAGTATCAATCAATTTGTTAAAATAATACCATGAAACTTCAGTTTCTAACCTATCTTTGTTGTTGTTTCCAGCTTTACAGGTACTTGGCTAGGCGTACAAATTCCAAGTTCAACACAATTATTCTTCGTAGGCTGTTCATGAGCCGCATCAACCGACCTCCGCTATCGCTGTCGCGGTTGGCTCGTCACATGAAGAAGCCCACTCGCGAGGGCATGATTGCCGTCGTGGTTGGTAGCATCACCAACGATGTCAGGCTCTACAAAGTGCCTAAGATGACAGTCGCCGCTCTGCACGTCACTGAGAAAGCCCGTGCCCGCATCTTGGCTGCTGGAGGTATGTACTGTTGTTATTATTTACCAAGTGAGGTTAGGAAGCATGCAAGTAAATACAACAGTTACAGTAGCAACATGAGATATATAACACAAAGATATTTCTATTCTCTGTTGTGACTTTTTGGTGAAAATATTCAGACAGTTGGATCCATCTTCAGACCTCTTATACAACAAAAAGCTAGCATAATCTCATTTCTACAGAACTGTTGTTTGTTTTAAACTATCCATTGCATTTACACCTGTGCAGTGAAGAATGACATAGCTCCTGTTTCATGCTTAACTTCAGTCAATGACCTCTAAGTGTAAATTTTTCAATATCCAGGCTAAGACAGTGGTTTGGTTGTTTCAACTAGATTTAACTTATTGAGGATCTGTCTGTCACCAACAATAATCCCGAAAAACTCCCACATTAAGAATAAGACCTACTTTATCTCACAGAGGGAGACCCAAGGTCCCAGTTAAGGGAATGTAGTGAATCTAGCCAGTCAATGCTTTCTATAGTTGTCTTATTTATTTTTGATAAAAGCTTCTTTGCAAGGTTATCTCTACCGACTTTTCTCTGGATAACCCTTGGCAGAGAAAAGCTAAACCACCACAATAATAATCTTGGCAATAGATACAAAACAAGTTTAAATGCTTTCAGTAATTTTATTTTAGTTATTGCTAACCAATAGTAAGATGATTTTTATTTAGATGTCAATGTTAGTCTTCAAAGACAAAAACTGCTGGTACAGACCTGCATTGTGATGCATCTTTTTATAAATGCTACACTGATAGCTTCTCTTACTTCAACTAGTCACAAGTGCATTACTGCTGAAGCTGTCAACTACAATAAAATAAAAATAAACTTTGTAATTTACAGGAGAGATCCTGACTTTCGATCAACTGGCTCTGCGCGCCCCCACCGGCGCAAAGACCGTACTTCTGCAGGGTCAACGCAACGCACGCGAGGCCGTCCGTCACTTCGGGCCCGCGCCTGGAGCGCCACGTTCGCACACGAAGCCCTATGTGCGCACAAAGGGACACGAGCGCGCGCGGCCTAGCCGTCGTTCTAACGTGTAATCTTTAATATAAGGACTACAATTCTAATTTGGTGGTGTTATTTCTAGATTGTAAGACATTTTCAGCCTAGATAAAACAATCACACCCTTTTCATCTCTCTAAAAATCTTGTTTGCGCCAACTGCGAAGGGACAACAAACAATGCAAATGTTTAATATGGTAGACAACACTTTTTAAAAGAAAACACCAAATTCAAATATGTTGTATTCGGGTCAATACATCAGTGGAATAAGATGTTTCATACAATACAGTGTCCTGTAGACTCAAATACTTATGTGTTCCAAATTTCAACGTGGTTATATTAATCATTGTAAACAATGAAACAACAGCATTCATATTATCACAGATTTATAACTATTATAACATAAATAATACTAGCTATCCTAGCTGCAAAAGGCACACATCCAGTAATTCAACAGAGGTTCATCAAACTGTGCCACTCCAAACACTTGCTTTAGTTTAGCCACAGCAACAGACCTAGATCCTGAGGAATCTATAGCTGCTTTCACTGCTTTTGATATTCTGTAACAAGGAATATATTTTGTTCTATTACACAGAGTCCTTGCTTGGGGAATAATGCCAAGTAGATAGAATATATAGAACTCAAGAATTACTCATTCTTAATGGTTAACTAAGGAGTAGAGTTGTTTCAATGGAACAGAAAAACATGCGCCGACCCTAAGAAATACTTTCAATGGCTTGCTAAGTGAATAATTTACCCAAGCCACTCCAATTGTAAAGATTTGACATGCTGATGTAGAACATCATCATTGAACTTATCATTATTCATTGAATTTTCTATTCTATTCATCAATGTTGGACCTGAAACAAAAATATTCTCATAGAATCACATCAATCACATACAAAAATTAATTTCTTTACATAATTCAAATAAACTCACATTTCGTAGGCACAGACCCTGCCCACCATAAACAAAAATTGCTATTTTCAGTTTCTTCTAAAAGGCATACAGTGGGTGGTAACTGCTCTTCACTTCTGCCTTTCCTAATTCTAGGATTGTCTGTAACATTTACTGGTTGTAGTCTGAACAAGCCATTTATAATAGTTGCTGCATCAATATTACTTGACCTTATCACTATCTGAAACAAAGAGATTTTTCATTCAAAGAAAATTATTGTAGGTTGCTTAGAGTAAAAATATGTTGTGTATGTAGCAACAACTAAAGTACTCTCAACAGTAGCTATACTTGGGTTGCTGTGTTAGTGCTTAGCACAAGTTAGTTTAGTGATACGCAGGTCAGTTGCATATCAAGATATCATTGAAGCCATTCTAAATTCAAACAATGGACTTTAATAGCAGATTGGGATTTATAAGATTTTATCAATTATATAATTTTTACTATGCCTTCTTTGAAATTACATTATGTTTACGGGCATTGTAAAAATTATAAATCATCATCTCTATTCTTGTTAACCCCAGTTATCACATAATACCTCAACAATAAACAATACTGCAACATACATAAACTCCAGTCAAAGTACAGTACATCAATATCCTAAACACTGCTTTTGACAGCAACTTTTCCAACAGCCTGAGGGATACACAATCTGTGTCACCAGTCACGGAACAGGTTCCTGGTTCAAATATGGACTTCTTAACAAATTGAGGTTGCAACTTCTTGAGCAGATCCTGACTTGTGTACAATGTTTCTGAGTATGTGTGAGCACCGGCTTTTAGCATCCATATGAAGTGGGAGTGTAGCCTTTTGAATACATTTTCGTCACCTGAAAATAAAGTAGTAAATTATACAGGTCTTCGGTGGCTAGACAATGTATTGAGGCAATTCATATCTTTGACTTCTTTCTGACTTGCATTTGAATGTTTTCCTTGAAACAGCACTGTTACATTTCAAGCAGTAGGTAGAATTATATTAATAATAAATCTTTATTTATCTTTCTTCACAAAGGTTCCCATAGTTAAAAACATAGAGGTAAGAAATTTATTAGTGTTTTGACAAAAATTAACAAAATATGATACTTTGTGAGAGACTGGCGTCCATAGTAGGATACCCTGTGTGACGAATCACCAGGCTCTAACCCCTATTACATGGGACTTAAACATAACTGGCGAAATGTGGGTGTACAGGTACACCTCTGCCCAACCCTTTGCGGAAACAAGGCGTGATGTTAACATTACAGTGGTCAATGTTCAAACTAGTCTAAAATTTATTCATGAAGGGAAGCAACACGATTTTTTTTTTCTGTTGTCTTACTGCTCGGCAAAGGTCAAATTAATTAAGCAAAGATTTTTTTTTTTAATACTTAATGGGACAGTTGACCTACCAGTCAAATGCATCAGTGACCTAGACTGAACAAAGTCATTCCTACCAGTCTTCAGTCTAAGAGCTCTCTGGGAACACACTTTCTGTTCAGCATCAAACACAATTTCAGCCAACTCTTGCAGTTCTTTTGATATTTTCTACAAAACAAAATTATATTAATAATAAAGAAATCTATGGTTTTATGTATAAAGCAATGAAGTGCTTAATAATTCCAAATAAAATATGAATGCTGTAAAAAATGAAGATAATATTCTGAGGCAGTATGAAATAGGTGCTGAAGGTAAGAAACTTTATACCCTTAAAAACATGACTTGAAAACCTACATACGAGGGCTGCACTAAAAGTATCGGGAATGGAATATTTCCACTGTTCCTGTCATATTAAAATCTTATTATTTGAAAACTCCTTGGTTTTAAAAATCGAATATCATTTATTTATTTTTAAAAAGATTCTCGGTCTTGTCACAAGGTTTTGTCAAACTTGTTTAGTCGTTGAGAAAATGGAATTGACTCGCTCGACTTTCGAAGTGGTTTAACACAAAAGCAGTGTGTTGATCGGATGATTTCTGCATTTGGTGATGAAGCCCCATCCAAAACCACAATTTATCGCTGGTTTGCTGAATTTCAACGTGGGCGTGTCAAGCTCAGTGATGATCCCCGTCAAGGTCGTCCAAAAACTGCAGTCACCCAAGAAAACGTTGATGCTGTGCGTAAGCTGATTGAGGAAGATCGACATGTGACATACCGCGAATTCAGGCAACTTTAGACATTGGCATGAGTCAAATACAAATAATCTTGCATGAACAATTAGGTGTAAAAAAGTTGTTTTCCAGATGGATACCGCATTCGCTCTGTGAAGAGCAAAAAGCGGGTCGCGTTACTTGGTGCATCAGAACTCTCGAAAGATTCCACGCAGGATCCTCAAATGCTTTTTTTTTTTTTTTTTGGGTGGGAAATCATCAAATGACTTCTCCCGCTCTGGGTGGAGCGGGAGGGCGTGTCAGACTTTTACTGACTAAAACCCACCCGTGTTCCTTCAGTTGCCTGTGCCAGGGCCACGGTTTTCTCTGTGGAATAACCCGCGACCCTGAGGCGTCGGCCCTATCGGACCCCGTCATTTTGTGCTGACATCTCTTTGAGGCGCGCGTGGAACACAACGCGCCGTCGACCCGGGCCTGGTCCTTACCGGACGGCGAGCTACCCATGGCTCGCCGTCCGCAAGCCCGCGCCTACGGTGGCCGGGAATCTGCTTGCGATTCCCGACGCCCAGGGCGTCTCCTGCGGCGACTAGGGGCGTGAGGGCGCAAGGCTCTCTCCCTCACGCGCTCCGCCTCCTCCTTTGCGAGCATTACTGCTTCGCAGAAGGAGGTGACGGCTTACCATTCCCTCTCGCTCCGTACCATGGCCTGGACCAGGGCCGGACGCGAGAGATCGCCGCCGCCAATCGCCTCCGCGAGGACACTGCGGTGCTCCGCCCAAGCTGGGCATACCTCTACCGTATGCTCCACCGTGTCCTCCGGGCGATCCACACAATGGTGACACCCGGGCGTTTCCTCCCGCCTTATGCGAAACAGGAACCTCCCGAAACAACCGTGTCCGGTGAGGACCTGTGTCAGGCGGAAGGTGAGGACGCCGTGGCGCCTCTCCAACCACTCCTCAAAGAGGGGACTTACCGCCGCTATTGTGGCGTGCCCAGCACTGGGTTGCGACAATCGCACCCTCCATGTCGCCATGAGATCCCGCCGGAGCTCTGTCCGCTGTACCGTGATTTGTCGCGGCAGCGGAGTTACACCCTTTTGCCTCCTCGCGCCACTCCCATACGTGCGCGAGGGCTTTTGCCTCCAGATCCCATGGCGGCAATCCGGCAAGGAGGCTCGCCGCCTCGCATGAGACCGTGCGGTATCCCCGGACCAGCCGGTTGGCCATGACCCTTTGGGACGCGTTCAACCTGCGGGCCGGTCGGCGCCTCAAAGAACGCGCCCACACCGGTGCCCCGTAAAGGGCCATGGACCGCTCAACTCCCGCGTAGAGCCTCCGGCAGGAGGCGTTTGGACCCCCTAGATTGGGCAGGAGCCGCCTCAAGGCAGCCCCAGCCCGCTCCAGTCTGGGAGCCAAACGTCGGAAATGCTCCACGAAGTTCCACCGGCTGTCGAGGACGAGTCCCAGGTACTTCATCGTCGACTCGACACCGATGTGAACCCCTCCCGCCGTTATCTGGGAACCCGACAGTGGCGCGTTCTGAGGACCATGAAAACACATGGCCTCGGACTTGTGCAGGGCCACTTCGAGTCCCAACTGCCGGATCCGATTGTCGCAACCCCGAGTGTCGCTTGTTCGGCCGCCTCCTGGTGCGACCTCCCCTGTGCCAGGACCAGCGTGTCATCAGCGTAGCACACCACGCTGACGCCATTCGGTAGGTCGGCGCGCAGCACCCAGTCGTAACCGATATCCCACAGAAGCGGCCCCAGGACCGATCCCTGTGGGACAAGGCACGACATCTCTCGCCGGTTCCACTCTCCCCGGTGACCGGGGTAGATGACGGCCCTGTCCGTCGGTTGCATCAGGGAGGCATTGCGGTGATACCGCAATGCCTCCCTGATGCAACTCCAGGGCAGGGTGTTGAAGGCATTGGCGATGTCTAGAGACACCGCCAAGACGACCCCACCCCGGGCAACAGCATCCCCCGTCGTGAGGGCTCGCACGCGCATGATGGCGTCAACCGTAGAGCGCCCCCTGCGGAAACCAAACTGGCTCTCCGCCAAATCCGGCCCCACCCGCACCAGCCGCCCGACGAGGCGGTTTGCAATAACTCTTTCAAAGAGCTTGCCCACCTCGTCGAGCAGCACGATGGGCCGGTAAGCGGACGGAGAGTCCGCAGGGCGCCCCGGCTTCTTAATGAGGACCAGTTTCCCCGTCTTCCAGCGAAGTGGGAACTGGCCCTCCTCCAAGCATGCGCTTAGGAGCCCCATAAGTCGAGGCCCGAGAGCCTCCAAGGCCAGAACCCAGGCTCTTCCAGGTAAGCCGTCGGGTCCTGGGGCGGTATTTTTGGCGCTAAGCCTATGTACCGCCACTCTCAGCTCTACCTCGGTCACCTCCGAAGCATCGTCGTCGTCGTCGGAGGATCCTCAAATGCTGTATACAACATCGTATCAGGTGACGAATCCTGGATATACGCGTACGAACCCGAAACAAAAAACCAGTCTCGAGTTTGGGTGTTGGAAAATGAGTTAAAGCCAACAAAAATTGTTCGTACACGGAGTATTGCAAAAAAAATGGTGGCTACGTTTGTCTCCAAAACCGGCCATGTTACGACTATTCCTCTTGAGGGACAAAGAATGGTTAAAGCAGAATGGTATGCTAGCATTTGTTTGCCAAAGGTCGCTTCTGAATTCCGTAAAGAGAACTGCAACCGCCGCATCATCCTCCATCACGACAATGCGAGTTCTCACACTGCACACAGAACAAAAGAGTTTTTAGAGCAAGAAAACATAGAATTATTAGACCATCCGCCGTACAGCCCCGACCTAAGCCCTAATGATTTCTATACTTTCCCTAAAATAAAGAATAAATTGTGTGGACGGAGATTTTCATCACCTGAAGAAGCTGTGGACACCTACAAAACGGCCATTTTGGAGACCCCAACTTCCGAATGGAATGGTTGCTTCAATGATTGGTTCCATCGTATGGAAAAATGTGTCAAATTTCGTGGAGAATACTTCGAAAAGCAATAAATAAATTTTTAAGTAGTAATGTTGTGTCACTTCCTTGATTCCCGAAACTTTTAGTGCCACCCTCGCATATACCTGGTTAGCCTTCTGTAACATAAGTTAAGTTACCTCCAAATACATTGTTAAGGTGGTGTTAATTTATCATAATATGAAATCCACTGGTTTGCTTCACTCTCCGTGATAAAGACAAGTTAAGAACTAAAAAGTAATTACTGTACCTGCATATGTTCAGAGAGTAAAGGTGTTATATTTAACAGCAGCATTTTGTCCTTCATCAGCACAACTATTGAGAACCACCTTTTCAAACCCCTGGCCCAGGTATCTTTGACCTGGAATGTGAGGCTCAAGACATGGCCATGTGTGTCATTGAAGTACACTACTCCACCTTCTTTACTCCAATTTACCTGTAAAACAGTGTTTAACTTACATTATCACTGATTTAGTTTTTTGAAGAATATTCTATAGTTTTATTATTGGTATACTTGCACCCTTGCCTGCATACTATAGTGTAATGTAATCCTTGACTAAACAAATCGTCGAAAAAACACTGGTAGATCTTACCTCACAAGTTATGCTCCTGATAGCAGCCTGCCTCAAAAACGACGTGACATCAGCATTGGGAACTGATTCCCTGCTGCAGTATATTGTACCATCATCCTCTCGCGACACAAACACGGTTTCCGGACCCAGGGAAGTACAACCACTGCACTGAACACTGGCTCTTGAAGATTCTGTCGTATTCTTATCATTGTCTGTGGTGAAAGTGCAAAATAAAGGCCGCGGGCCGTGGGCCTCGCAGAAATGGCACAAACCGACTATTGCGTTCATTTCATTACGATAACGATTTTGACTTGTCGTGAAAAAAACATTAGAGTTACTAATGTTTTTTTTTCATGGAATCGCAAGCAGAGCTGAGCAGCAGACCAGCTGTTCGATAAATTGACATTTGAATGCCAAAAGTTGACATTGACAAATTAAATTGTTATTTTTTCTTTTATGAACATAGATACAAGTCTTTCAGTCGGATACATCGAGATATCAACACCCTAAGACTATTGATTGATTTCCAGTTATTTCTTTATGGCTCAGATGAGAAAGGAGAGGAAGATTACTCAATATACTACCAGCTGATTCATGCTTTAACCTGCTACGACTCGAGGCTTCGAGCTGCTAGGATAACGAAAATAAATCTATGGCTACTAGAAGTAGCGCAGCGCTACGCCTTCGTGGTTGACAAAGGCACCAAGACTACCTGAGTTGCATTCGGGACCAGGATTTCTATTTCATAACATTAATTTGATGTTATGAAACAGAAATCCCGGACACTGATTTGTGGTCTATATGCCTCCTACCAGCGTAGGTAACGTAAAAGTGGACCCTTTTTTTGTAAAATAAGTAAGAACCATATCAGATACGATATTTAGGTATAACATCGGATCGGCGATTTGATGACTCTCTTGGTGGTTCGGTTGCAAAGGCAGATCCAGGTTGGGGGGCAAGGCCATCCCCCGCCCCCAGATGGTTCAACTAAAACTAGGAATGCCAAACTGAAAATCAACAGAATTTCTTTTAATTTCACGAAATCGACATCGACGTCCTAGTAGCTTCCTAACTATTTAATTTGTACGAGATCTTCAGTTTTTTTTTCTAACTGGTAAACAATTTACAGCCACGGCAGGCACTGCCTTTGCAGCTCGTAGTCGCTAAAAAGATAGCGCTTCATAGTTTATGCGACTTCCCTTAGCTAATATGTACCTAGGTACCTACTACGAATTGTAAAAAGAAAAAAAAAACTAAACCATTCTGAGGTGAGGGTTATTATGCTCGCTTCACTCTCTTGCAGGCAGGGCCGGACCGCTCTGGGCCCGTGTTTGTTAAAATATGTTCAGTAAGTTTGTAGTTGGAGGCCTCGTACGTGTGCAAAATATAGGGTGCTAGAGTTAATTTATAGGTACCTCCAAATCTTCAGCATAATGAGTCGACCACGAAACTCCTATTATAGTATGAATAGTCGAAAGAACTCGAAAAAATCTAATGTACCCTCAGGGCGGGGGTTAAATTTTCGAGCTCGCTTCGCTTGCTCTTGTCAACATTCTCTTAATTGCTTTTGATATCCGACTAAATCGGAGGTTGGCGATGGCAAAAGTTTCGCGGGGTGGCGGCGGCGGCAACGGCGCTTTCAAATGCTTAGTTTTTAAGCACTCGCACGCTGCTGGTTGCTCGCTCTCGAGAACAGTCATTATTAAAAAACTCGCCGCCCCACCGCTCGCTGCCTCTTTGGGGCCTTTGTTACCGTGTTTGATTTCGGACACACTACGGGATAGGGCCACGACGCATTAATAATAGACTAAGTTACGGTCATGGATGAGTGTAGCTGGTAGTAGCAGCGCAGCCAGATATAATGGGCGAGGATCAAGCTAAATGGCCGTTATGTCCAACAGTGAGTGGACTGCAGGCTACTGGCTGTATAATGCTTTGCCATATACCTATCACCTTAGGGTTGATAATTTAATAATAAGTATTTTAAAAAAAAATTGAGAAAGATTGTTAATCTTTCTCAATATTTTTTTTTTCTCACTTCATTTAACACAGGCACGTACCCCAACTTCTGACCGCTACTGAAAAAACCCAATGACACACAGAATGACGACCCTGTATCCCAGCCAAAGAATATAACTACCTAGTCTCTACTACCGAGAGACTCCAGCAGTCACGCTTGCGCCACTATTAAACACTCGGCTACACTTACTTACCTTTGCTACTTTTGAAGTTAAAATTGAATTTGAGGTTTATGACTGCTTTCTCACGGCTACATCCCGTTTTTTTAACGATCCCGATTACTTATACAAGGTGAGCCAAAAGAACTCACCCTATTGGAAGCCATTTTTTTCGAGAATGCCGCTGGCCAAACGACAACAGTGGACGGTGCGCGCTATAGGGCCATGTTGACCGAGTTTTTTCTGCCGCAATTGGACGAATTAGGACTGAGGGACATGTGGTTCCAATAGGACGGAGCAACGGCACACACTGCACGAGCTACGGCCGATATTCTGAAGGCAGCGTTCCCGGGTCGCCTCATCTCTCGTTTTGGCGATTTGCACTGGCCCGCAAGATCACCCGATTTAAGCGTTCCAGACTTTTTTTTGTGGGGTTTTTTTAAGTCCCGTGTTTACGTGAACAAGCCCGAGACTGGAAGCCCTCAAGAACAACATTCGACACGAGTGCGAGAATCTGTCGCCCGAAGTTCTCGCCGAAGTGATGAAAAATGCCATAAAAAGAGCCCGTATGGCAATCAATTGTGACAGCGCCCATTTGGCCGATATAATCTTCTCGACTTGACCAATAAAATTCTAAAGGTTCAAATAAACATAATCAAAAAACAGAATCGAAGTTTTTATTTTAAAAAAAAAGAGCCAAACAACATCGGATGGCCCACCTTGTATTACTCTTTACCGTTCAGTATCAATATTAACAGTCGCACGAGTATCTTGCAAAAAAAACGATCTGTTCGAATTTGACATTCGGTTTTGCCCCTACAAACTGGATACAAATGTCCAGTAAAAAAAAACCAGGAATGAACAGGTTTTCCGAACGTTCTGATGTACCTACATAATTTATTTTTCCGGGATCCAGTAAAAAACCGTTCCCGCAGATCAGGACGGCCGTGGGAATGGGCCGTAACAATGTCGAGCTTGCAGTCTACTTACAAGATATTTTTGTCTCAAAAATAGTTCTGAAATAGGGAAAGCTGTATTTGGGAATAATGGAAACTGAAGTAATTGTGAAAGAAATTATTTAAAAAAAAGGCCAGATTTTCAATAACTCATTTATTCAACTGTACACTGATTCACAGTTATAACTTTAATGGATAATCACAAGCACAGCTGTAATAATCGGATTACCTAACATTAAGTAATTTGACTGTGCTAATCATCCAACATACGCGATGACGAAATGCTCTATATTCAATATTATTAAAATCGCACCCGGCTATCTCCCTCCGCCCTAAGATGCGTGTATACCATAAACGAATGGTAACGGGTCACAGCGAAAGCACCATGAAAATGAAACTTTAGGAAAGAAATAAACGCGATGAATTAAAAAATAAATTAATTTAATATTATAAACAAATAATATGTTACTGTGCCTATAGAACAAAATTTGTCTAAAACGTTTGTTTATACTACTGTTTTTATGCTGGCGGTTTATTTCTTAGATACGGGTTTGTAGGCTAGTTTTCTAGACTTGAGTGTGGACCACTTGTGTCGTTTGAAGTAATAGACGACTACGGCAAGCATGGAGAACATGCCGATAGCCTTGATGGTCATGAGGCGGCGGTCGTCCAGCTCCGGCTCCGAGCACCACCGCAGGAACGTGGCCACGTCCTTGGCGAGCTGGGACGCGGTCGCAGGAGTGCCGTCGCTGTATTCAGCCGCCTGGAATGAGTTATTTGTGGTCGTTAAACATAAGGCTCCTACAAAAATAGATCAGGAATGCCCATAAAGCAGGTCAATATTAGACAATTTTGTTGTGGTTTAAATTCCGATCTAGCCTGCCTCTTGCTGCCCTCTTCCAATGACACCCTAACCCGAGGTCTGTACCCCACAGGTGCCCTTAGTGTGTTGTAGCCTTGTTTATAAGTTTTTAAGCCCTGGTTGGAGGCCTTAATCTGTTGAGGCAACCACAGACAATCCCGGTTAAGCAGCCGACAACCTCTTAGGTAGACCTGCGAGATACGATTAAAAAAAAAGACAATTGTGGGGCGTAAAGCGATTCCGAACCAACTATAGTGCTCATAAGGTAGCTCTGTTGGTAAATATTTTTGAAATAGTTTTGTATGATATATTGAGAAAACAAGATGGCAGCGGTAGTTTCGTATTTAGTCACGGGCCAAAAGATTCTTCTGCAGCTGTACTGTCACCGTGCCCACTGTACTTGAAACTGCCCTGTGAATGATTATGGTGGGGGCCCAAATTGTTTTTTGACTTCACAAGCTCAAATTAGATTAAACTTTTTGCACAAAAACTCCACACATACCTCATCAAAAAGTGATTGTGCCATAGCGATGGCGCCACCAGGGAAGTACGGGTTGTAGTTCTGTCCCTCTCGCAGTACCACTCCAGCAGGGGCCTCCATGTAGCCGGTGAGGAGCGCGAAGATGTAGTCCTCGCCGCCCTTGCGACCCAAGGAGATCAGCGACAGATCGGGCGGGTAAGACCCTGGACAATGAGAAATGTTTTTTTTTGTAAAGAATTGGCTTTTGTTTGTAGCCTTGAATAGAGATAACAGGCCTTATTCTCTCTACATGGCAGCGGCGCAGGGAGCGAGAACAGTTCCATATAAAACTTTGCATTACATACACAGGCTGCCCGCTGCCGCCGAGAATACGGCCTTAGAGGAGTTTACTTTAAAGTTTCTTAGATTATTTTTGCAAATTGTAGCGCTGTTTTACGTGATAAAAAACGATGTGTGTTGTTGATTAAAATTCAACCCGCGGCAATTATAATAAAATAATTAGGTAATAGATAATCATCAATCCCTTTAATAAAGAATGAACTTCTATGATCCGGCAGTAGTGACTGCAGGCAAAGGCACTGTTGTAATAAATCCGGCAGCTGGCCAAAATTATCTCTAACATTTTAGAGTCTCGAAGGATTGAGGGCCGAGTAAAAACCAAGCCAGTTATTAAAACACTTGAAGCTAGATTATTGCATTTCCCTATCTAATTATGAGTTTTTTATTAAAAATCTTGGCATATTAGAATTGATACTATCAAATGCAGATTGAATGCATGTATTTGTTATATAATCTAGGAGTCCACAGTATAGTGTGTAAATTAATTATAACACGGCCGTATTAGATTCAAGCGCCGAGTCGTTAGATGCGGTGCTCTCCTGTGAAACCGCCATTTCACAGAAGGAGGCAGCGGAAAGGTTGAGGGAGTTTGTACGAGACTACTCTTCCTATCCGCAGCAGACGTGCCGGGCGTTGGCGGGGGGCGGACATTGCCCTCTTCCAGCCCCCATAAAAAGGTCCAGAGGTTTCAGGAAGCCATTGTAAAGGCTTGTCGCAATCAATGATTCATATTGTAGTTGTCGACTATTGACTGAACTGAGAAATTGTCCTCATAATAATACTATGTACATTTGGCACAAAGTTATAATTTATCAATGTGTCATAGTTTTTGGGAATAATCAGAGAAATGAAATAAATAAAAATAAAAAATTTAAATGGGGTGAAAATAAATAATTATTTACGTAACACGTCCATGTTTGGGCCACAGAAATTGATGTGTACTAAAACTAAATTTCAATGTTATGGATTAATTCGATTCGGAGCAAATTGGCTGTGGCAAACGGACGGACAGACACACGAGTGATACTCTATGGGCTCCATTTTTCATTCGGACATACGGAACCCTAAAAGAAGTGATAAGTACTTAAATGTTTTCGTGATTATAAACAAGAGAAAGAAACGACACATGGGCTCGTGCAGTGATGCAAATAATGTTCTGTCAGTGATCAATAATTTCGTTTGATGACATAATTCTGCGATCACAACTTAGTTAGATCGTAAATGCTAAATGTTAAGACTTTTGTGTTGAACGAATTTCGTACAAGACTAGGTACAGCATTGTCATATAAAATTAACATAGACAAAAAAGACAAATAGCTAGTCCATTAAGTATATTTAAAAAGTATAAGACCACGTACGCAGGGATGTAAAAATATCGCGGCGGGGTTTTTTATTCGCACCGGATTTTCAACTCTCGGTGTTACAACGAGCATTGAGAATCCAACAGTGCATCGCATCGCGTCAACAGCGCGTCGGAAAAACACACTGTTGGATTTCCAACTCTCGGTGTTAAGCAGTGCGTTGGAAATCCAGTACGGGAGAAAAAATCCCGCCGCTATATGTTTATGTCTGTGTGAACGTGGATAAAGCGTCCTACCGTTATTAGCTGCTCTCGCAGCGTTTTCGTTGGGGTACGGCGATGGCATGTAGTCAGACAGCTTGCCCGGACGCTCGTAGTAATTACCCTCGTCATCAGGACCATCCTTAATCATCACCTGTGACAAACAAAATTATTGTATTGGAGTTTATAGACAATTTTCACCGTTTACCAGTTTTAACGAGGTACTAATATATTACAGTCGGTCACATCATAGTCACAATCACTGTTATTTATACTGAAAGGAAATTATTTCCTACTAATATTGAATTTCTTTCTATATGAAAAGTGAGTCATTATATTGAACACATTAGATGTCATTATTCATTAATTAGTAATTTATTACTTATTCAGATTTGTATACATTTTTGTTAATTGGTTTGCATTAACTAAGATATGGTGATAAGTGGTCTACATCACAATATTAATATTGTTCGAGTGAAGCATATACACGGAATTTTTGTCTTTTTGCGTCATCATTTTTTTTCTCCAATATCTTAATTTACCAACGGAACAATAAAACATCAACTTCATGCATCAAGTAACATGACAAGATAGATTGTATTAATTTGTTAGGGCATGTTTGCTGAACATCGCGTAGACAGCTACGATGCGTAAAAGGTGCGCATCCTAGTAGCCTCCTGTAGTTACATCAATCATTGCTGCGCCATTTGTCATGGAATGGCGCAGTGTGATTGTTGAGTTTACTTTTATGTTTTGTTGTGGGTAGTTTTAGGTATTACTAATACTTTATGAACATTGTAACTAACAAAATGGACTGAAATAAAGTACATATTTTAATTATTTATTTGTAGCATAAAATTTAATTCTTTTGCTAACTTGGGATCATTGAACTTATACTATTTGGCAATTATATAAAATTGTCTGCAGTGCAACATAATGACTGCATTATGACACTGCTGGTTGTCAAGGCATAGTCCCCACCACAACAGTATGTTACATAAATGTACATAAGTGTATGCATTAAGCTTGTTGCCGTTCTGGCTTGATGCCAGTATGTATCTGGTTCAGCGGATTTTTCATTGAGGTAGGCCATTGGAGGCAAGTACTCTCGCGAAAATTCGCCAACGTTGTTACATAAGTTTTCGTGGAGAGCTTTGGAATATGTAGTCAAAGGAATTTGATGGGTTATATATAATCAACTATTGATAATGTACAGTATTGGACTTATTGCTAGGTCAGGATGGTAAGCAATTTTCCTTCAGATTGAAAATCAAACACTAGCCCGTTTTCGCAACCACGCGAACTAATTTTACTGTACTTCATAGGTTTTTTTTTACAACACATGTTTGATTGATCATTTCCATGATTATTTGATGTGTGTCACTTGATACACCAGACTGTATTTGTCACCTTTTTGCGTTGACGCGTCATTTTTAACTTCGCCTTTAAATTGTAGAATATGAGAATAGGTTCTAAGTAAGGTAATGGTGTTCTATAATAAATCACAAGCTAATCTCGTGATACTCACGTCAGCAGCCTCGGCCTTTGCCTCTTCTTCAGTGTGGGTGACATTGACGAGGTTTCGGAAGGCGATGTACTGCAGTGAGTGGCAGGCCTTGCACACTTGCTTGTATACTTCGTAGCCACGACGTACACTGTTAGAGAAAGAGATATAACCATGGTGTTATCAGAATATCAATACTGTGGAAAAAAGCTAAAAAAAGATGATGGCTGAAAAGAGATATATGGGAGGACCATTGGTTGAGGTTGAATCATTTAGCTCTCTTCAAAATGGTTGAGCTGAATGATGTTGATCCATACGTCATGTTCGTGAACGGGCGCCGTCAGTTGGGACTGGTCATGTCATGGCTGCCACGCTTTTTTTATTGTTTATATTTGCTGTACTCTGGACGCTTTTAATACCAAAAATTATAAGTTCAAGTTACGTCAAGTTTTGCAAACATAAATGTTGATGTAACTAATAAATGTTTGTAACATATTATTTAAAAAGAGTGTCCATGGAGTTACTTCATGCCTGTTCTTCTCCATAGGTACCTATTCAGATTTGGAATGGGCTAAGAGCTTCATATTTTTGACTGCCCGATTCCTTGACAACTTAAATTGCCTGTAAATGGTAAAATTTAAATAAATGATTTAAGTTTGAGTTTGGAGTAAGAGATGATATTATAATTAATTATGATGAAAATAAAAGTAATTATGAAAAATAGCTAATGCACATTTTTCATTCATACTTTCAATAGCTATCCTCAGTTCTAACAGCAGTCAAGTGTTCAAGTCAAGTACTGTTATTTTTCTGGATAATTTAAATTTACAGTAAATAAATGCAGTAATTGAGTGATTATTGTGTGTACACATAAATTGACACAACCATAGATTTATCACTCACAGCTTAATATTTTTTTTATTAAAAGTGATTATAATGTGCTCTGAATCTATCTATCTGTTATCTAAATTGATAACAGATAATACATCTTGATGATAATATGGTAGTATTGGATGTGTATTGTATATTTTCACCATTTAGTATTAGGAAGTCATGAAAAACAATACACCATTTTAAAAAAAACAAAAGTCATTCTCAAGTTGTGTATTCTGAATTTCAAGACTAAATTCAATATATTTATCAATTATTCAAAATTAAAAGATAAATTATTCTATTTTAGTAATGGTGCAATTATAAACATAATTTTATGAACTTCTTAAGTGCATGTGGTAATAATGTTGTATTATGTAAGGTCAAGTTTCACCATTGTTTCTGGCTAGGTTAAGTTACCTCGCAGAAAATTCCATACAAGTTCTGTACTTTTTTTAATTTATCTGTTTAATAGATTTTCTAACTGTACACTGAGACATAAGACATTATATTAAAATGCCAGGTATAAACTTAACTTTGACCTGACATGTGGTAATTTTATTTGCCAAACTTTTGCTTACTGGCTAAAAATCCTTAGTTATGAACTTACCTGGCATGGTCTAGTGACTTGAACCAGCCGTCGTGACTCCAAGGCTGGTGTGGTGCATGGGCTTCAGATCCTGAAGCCTGTACTGACTGTTCAAGGGCGAACAGGAGGGCTCCCACACCACCTCCAATCACTCCCAATGATGACAACCACTGTACAGGAAAAGGAATAAAATATAGAATTAAGTAGGAGTATCTTACCCAGCTTATTTAGTGATAATAAATAAATTATAAACTTGATATTTCAACAAGATTGATTGATTGATTTACTTGTCTTATATGATAATGTGGATAAAATTCGTTATAGGTATCTAGGTAAGGTTAAAAATGTATTGAAACATTTAAATACCATGCATTTAAGGGATGTCTATGGGCAATAATACAATTTTATGACAAAGAAGCACCCATGAAATTATGTTGTGGCAATACAATTGACATTCTAAGATACTGTTATTATTACACAATAAATTTTTTGGTTAGTTCAGTTCATTCTTAAGTTTTCTTTTATTAATAGCTAAGACACATTCTAGAAAAAAATAATTTTTTCCTAAATTTGCTAGGGTTCTTGAGAATACCACAACATTATAAAATCAATACTTCGAATGGTATCGTCGAAGATTACGTGGGCACATTTTCAAAATATTTTCTTTATCTAAAAATAAATCCAGTAAAACTTACCATTTTTCTGTTTCTTGTCCATCCTTGAGCTCCGGTGGACAGCTGACAAACCTGCAAGGGACAGCCTCCATTAGATTTCGTACTTGTTACATAATGCAGAATAGGTTAACACTTGCCCATGAAAATTTATTTTTAACACTCGTGCTAATACTCGCTCCCGAGGGTCCTGGACACCACATCATTGCATTGACAACACGTTACGAGGCTCTTAATATGGCACAAATTCATTAAATACTGCATTTTTCCGTGACACTTCGAACTTGAACTTTTCCGTGATTGGTAACATATTGAACACGGTAAGGGTACCAACTAACAATTTAAACTACTTATCAAATAGTTTAGAACGATTTCCAGTACCTGGGGAGCAACTAAGCCATTATTTCTCAAAAGACGAGCCCCACAAATCCTACCGACGGCGGCCGCCATGATAGAAAAACGTCGTAATGAAAGCTCAAACCACTGACAACTACCAGTCATGCTGCCATTCGAAAATAATATTTTCAATGCACGAATTGTAAAAAATAGTTAATAAATATTATGAGATTTGTATTATATTCCAGTTTTGTGGTAATTAGACAGATTCATATATTTGCTTGGTTACTTTTGAGTGACAATTTACATCAAAACGACATATAACTGACATCAAATAACTGGCCAGTTTTAAATTCTACCGTACCTAAACGAGAATACCAGTAATTTTCTACATTTATGGTATAACGATAGAGAGAATAAAATTTTACATTTCAAAGTGAAAATATATAAATTTCCGAACAGAGAAGTGTCTATTGGTCGATTCCATCGATCGATGTCACATGTCACTGTCACTCAGTAAAAAAACAATCGAAGTGCTCTGAATTTGTAGGTTAAAATATGTTTGGCTCTGATTATCTATGAAATAATGTTGTTATAAATGAGAATAGTACATTTGGTCAGATTAAGTAATTTTTGTAAAAATTATTCCGTAAAAAGGTATATTTGAGAATAAGTTTTGTTCTTGTCGCGGCTTTTCTACAAGTATGTAATAATGTACTTACATTCAGGTGTTTCAGGTTAAAAAGCTCCGTCTCGACGAAGATGGAAGTTTTTACCCAGAAGAGGAACCCTATTACAGGGAGTACGGAGTGGGAAGTTCAGGATGAGAACTATGATTTTCACCAGGAAATAGCGCGTTCTGGATTTGCCGATATGCTGCACGATACTGAAAGGAATAAGAAGTATCAAAGGGCTCTGCAACTTGCTATAGAAAAAATTCATAGTAACGGAAAGAAAGCAAATGTTTTAGATATAGGTTCGTATTTATTATGATTTTTACTTCATTACATTTACTGCATTTTGATTTAAAACAGTGTCCGTGGAGTTTCTTGCCCGTTCTTCTCTCCATAGGTACCTACTGCGCTTTGGAATGGGCAACTAGCTTCATTTTTCTGACCGACTGACCTTGACAATTCAAAAGTGCCTGTAATTGGTTTATTTGAAATAAATGCTTTGAGTTTGAGTTTGAAAGATAGGCATTATAATTTCATAACAAAAAAATACCACATAGATCAAGGTTAATAATTATAGACTTGCTGTATAATTTCAGGCACAGGAACAGGTCTCCTATCAATGATGGCAGCTCGTGCTGGTGCTGACTCAGTAGTTGCTTGTGAAGCATTCAAACCAATGGCAGAGTGCTGTGCTCAGATTCTCCATATAAATGGTGTTGCTGACAAGATAAAACTGATACCGAAGAGATCCACGGAGCTTACTGTGGGTGAAGACTGTGATATGAAGGAGAAAGCTAACATCTTAGTCACCGAGGTGTTTGATACTGAGTTGATTGGTGAAGGTACAGAGTTTGTGAGGGATTTTTGTTAGAATAAGTTTTCACAAGATGGTAATTTGAAATAAGTTATCTTTTAAATACTTTGGTAAAACTTTTGTTTATTTTGTTTGTGAATTTGGTAGTATGATGTGAAAATTAGTGCACTATGTTATTATTCTATGGAATGGCAGGTGCCACCAAAGAAGAGGTCATCTACCCTACTCTTGCTGGTATTTTCAGATGTACCTCAGACTTCAGTCACAGAAACTTTCTTTACAACAGAAGTTTTCTTAAAGTGTAGAAAACACTTGAAAATTTCTGTGAATGACAACTGAAAGAAAAAGCCTTGGAACAATACTAGCAATAATTTTATGTTATTTTCAGGGGCTCTGTCAACATTTGCACATGCCCACAAGTGCCTGTTAGAGTCAGACTGCATAGTGGTGCCAGACTCTGCGGTCATATATGCACAGGTGGTGGAGTGTCCGACCTTGTGGAAGTGGAACAAACTCAATGAACTTGCTGATGCTGAACTGGATATTGTGCTAAAGACTCCACAAAAGGTAGAAACTTGGATTCAAAATCTTGTTTGGACTGAGTGTCCATAGAGTTTCTTGCATGTTCTTCTCCATAGGAACCTACTATGCTTTGGAATGGGCAACTAGCTTCATCTTTCTGACTGACTGCAACTCCCCTTGACAATTAAAAACTGCCTGTTATTGGTTTATTTGAAGTAAATGCTTTGAGTTTTAGTCTTTTAAAGTTTTTCCCAAGGTACTTTATAACTGTTAAATTAAATTCACTAAAGACTAACCCACTGTTTAAAAAAAAAGTCTTTTCAATTCAATCTGTTGTCATCACATAATGACCTTCCACTAACTAGGGTCTGTCCCAAAAGTATTTAATGAAACTGTAAACCAGCTGTTGTTCCCCTGTACAGATGAAATGGCACTAGAAATTTGCATTTTTCATCAGGGCAAAAAATTTCATGACACTTTTAGACATACTATAATCAAAACAAATATCTTGAGTTTTGACACAAAATTAACTGATAACAAATAAGCTCCATATTTCTGTTACAGATGATTGACTGCCCCGGTTCTGTTGCTGTCCATGACCTACAACTCTCCCAGTTACCACGTCACACATTCCGTGAGCTATCTGACCAGATCCCAGTGTTCTACTATGACTGGTCAGGACGTTCACCCATCATTATGAAGCGAACGGTGAAGCAAGACTTTACTGTCAGTGAAACGGGGAAAGCACAGGTCGTGTTTATGTGGTGGGAACTTAATATGGATACTGAAGGTGAGTTTAAAAATATTTATGTGTTGTGACACTAGCATTTGCCCGCGGCTTCGCCGTGTGTCCATGAAACGTATCCTATGTCCTAACTCAGGTCATGGTCTACCTGTGTGCCGAATTTCATTGAAATCTGTTCATCGGACCTATTCGTCCGCAACTCCACGACAAGGCATGTGTTTTGCGTACGGGTGGGAAAAACGATTATTCGATCCACCCCAGCTTGTCAAGAAAGACCTTGTTGTTACTGTGTACCGTGAAAAGTTAGCATACAGACAGATAGACCCCTACTTTCGATGATAAAAGTGTAAAAGTATGGAATTATGCATGTGAAAAAAGAAGTGTGTGTATTGGAGCGAAGCTAATAGAAACATCGCCGAAGACTGACGCAGACCAACTCACGTCGCGTGGCACGTCTGATACACGTCGTACTTTCCGTCGCGTGATTTTGGCAGATGTGTTGCTATGCTTTATAAAGATTTGCTTGCCTCTTTTTTTCATTTGCCTCGAGTTAAATTGTAGGTCACATGACCTACAATTTAACTCGAGTGATTTAGCTCGATTACATTGTTGCGAAACACAAACATATATATTCTCAAGACGTCTGTGCATCGTGAGCCGCACATTATTAAATATATCTTTATTAATTGTATCAACTTCCATTTCCTTGTTTATTATTTTTTGCTAAATTTATCTATTTCCCATCGTAAGTATTTGTGAACATAACTCATTTTACAACCTGTAACCATTACAACTAACAAGTCTTTGCTAGTGCTGTGCACTTCTGTAAGTGACGTATTCACTATACCTAAAACTGTATGTGATTTTTGTTTGTGTATGTTTTAGTGAGTAGGTCGTTGAAGTGTTTTAACAATAAATAAATAAATTTTAAATGCATATTCTTGAAACTGAACTTTTGTATTTATTATTATTTTGAAAGAAGAATATTTAATATGATCCATAAAACTTTAAAATACAATTCTTGAAACTTTTGTATTTATTGGTATATAAAAGAAAGAAGAATATTTAATAAAATTTTTGATTCCAGGTCGAATCTGCCTCAGCTGTGCTCCTTGGTGGTGTCACCCTGACGCTAACACATCATCTGAACGACCGCAAGACACTATACCCTGGCGCGACCACTGGATGCAAGCTGTTTACTACCTACCTCAAGACTTTAACCTAGAAAAAGATTCAGAAGCAACACTCATCTCATGCCATGATGAATACTCACTTTGGTTCTACCTAGAAACCGAAAACAAAAAAATAACAAACTACAACAGACCTCACTGCGATTGTGGAGTCCACATGGCTCTATCAAGAACTCAAGTATCGTACCTAAATGATGGAAAACGAAGTAAGAAGTTCCTAGAACAATTGAAAGAGGAAATCAACAATGATTCCGTTGTTTTAGATTTAAATGAAAGCAGTTTCATGGGGTTAGCTGCATCGAAATTTGGTGCTAAGGCTGTTTACATACTTAAAAGTTTTAACTTGAATACCGGGATTCTACAAGACTATATTACTACAAACAATCTTGAAAATGTACAATTTATATCTGAAGTAACAGATGAAATAGTAAAGGAAGTGACGATTTTGATAGCTGAACCTAATTTCACAAGTGCAGTACTGCCGTGGGAGAATCTAAGGACTGCGTATGTTTTGTTCCAACATAAGACCAAACTGTATAACTGTGTGTCTATCATTCCTGAGTGTTGTGAGATCTGGGCCATGCCGGTGGAGTTTCAAGACTTGCATAAGATCGTGACACCGTTGGGGAAGTGTGAGGGAATCGATATGGCAGTGTTTGACGGATTAGTTGAGGTGGGTTTAGGTATATTTACTTATTATTTTACCTTTGTGTCAAGCACCTGCCACAGTTTTTGTGCAATCCTCCAGCTTGCTAGGTTTTCCAGTATAGGGAAGTCTTCATGAACTGTTACGGCTTACAATATACACCAACAAATTGTAAGCACCAACAAAGTGCCCTATTTCAATACAGTTACTGTTCTGGCTGGGGCTTTACTCAATATGACATAAAAGTAACACTATTGTGTTGGCACCTAAATAAGCACTGCGGTTTTCGACACACTTGTTAAATGTTCTTAACAAGCAAGGCCACAAGATGTGCAAAAATATATAGTCCTTATTATATATGAAATGCTAACAGAGTCATCATTGATCCAGTCATGCAGTGCAGTTTCATAATAGGCTGGTACTACTTTTTCCTTTGTTTTTATGTTAATAAATCTTCAGACATCGAGAAAAATCAGCGACGATGAAATCGAGGCACAGCCTTTATGGGAGTATCCTTGTAAGAGTCGCGGGGAGCCGGTCAGACTGCTGTCGATCATCTTCACCCGACTGGAGCCGACGTACGCGGTCGACGGCGTCATTGAAGTGCAGTAAGTCAATGTATAGCTATAACACACAATTAGAAGCGTAGCCGTTGTAGGAGTATCCATTTAAGAGCCGCGGGGGCCGGTCAGACTTCTGTCAATCATCTTCACCCGACTGAAGCCGGCGTACGCGGTTGAAGGCGTCATTGAAATCATATAAAAAATCATTAAAATCATCAATATAACCCTCTAAGGTTTATGCAAATAAAATAACATTTATCTTACACAAATAAATCTGTATGTAGCGTCAAGTCCTAAAAACCCCTGGAGGGTTGCTAGTTTATGATTAAATTAACCTACCTATTGTCCGTTGTCATCTGTGATGACCATCTTTCTTGACAGTCATTTGTTGTGCTTCGACCATCTCTGAGCTGTACACGACGCGTTCATCAAAGCACTTGCAAACCGTCTAGCTTTTTACTAGGGACTTGCAAAATAAACAATTTGAATAACTTCTGAACAAAAAACATTACCCAAGTTTTAAGTATAGATAAGTGAGGTCTGAAATGGTCTAGTGATCACAAGCGCTACTGCTGCCATTGAAGTGCATTAAGTCAATGTATGGCTATAACACACAAATAGAAGCGTAGCTGTTGTAGGAGTATCCTTGTAAGGGCGGCGGGGAGCCGGTCAGACTGCTGTCGATCATCGTCACCTGACTGAAGGCGGCGTACGAGGCCGACGGCGTCATTGAAGTGCAGTAAGTCAATGTATAGCTGTAACACAAACAGAAGCGTAGCCGCTGTCCGAGTATCCTTGTAATAGCCGCAGGGAGCCGATTAGACTGCTGTCAATCATCTTCACATCGACGGCGTCCATCTTCAGCTCCACAAAACGAACTCGATCATTTTTGCACTTCACCTCAGATACGAGGGCGGGTCAATAAGTCCGTGACTTTTTGAATTTCTGACCTCTTTACTGAAAAAGCAACACTACTCCTGTCAACAGGCATCTGTCAGTTGACTCCTGTCGAAATTTGAACTTGCTGCGTCAGTTAGTTTGAGTTTGACAGCTATCTTTATCAGACTACCCAGTAATTTGAGGAAAAAAGTGAATTTCGTGTGCTTATACTATGGGGACTCTGCACCATCGATTTCAATGGTAAAAAAGTGGTTTACTGAATTGAAAATTTCGTTGTGGCCCGTACAAGCACTGAAGATGCCGAACGTCCTGGACGCCCAGTTGAGGTCTCTTCACCCGAAATAATCGAAAAAATTCACGATATGGTGTTGGCCGACCGAAGATTGAAAGTGCAAGAGATTGTGGAAGCCGTAGGGATCTCGCATGGCTCAGTGGTTTCAATTTTGAATGATCACTTGGGCATGAGAAAGCTTTCCGCAAGATGGGTGCCTCGTTTGCTCACAGTCGACCACAAACGCAATCGTGTAACAACTTCACAGGAAGGTTTGGCGTGGTTTAATCGCAATATGGAAGAGTTTTTGCGCCGTTTTGTAACAAAACATGAATCCATCACAACACACCAGAGACCAAACAACAGTCAAAACAGTGGGTTTCTAAGGGTGAATCGGCGCCAAAGAAGGCCAAGGTGGGTTTGTCAGCCAATAAAGTTATGGCGACTGTTTTTTGGGATGCACGCGGGATAATCCACATTGACTACCTTCAAAAGGGAAGAACAATCAATGGGGAATATTATGCCAACTTATTGGACCGATTCAATGACTATTTGAAAAAAAAACGACCTCATTTGGCCAAGAAAAAAGTTCTTTTCCACCAAGACAATGCAAGGGTGCACACATGTGCAGTTGCCATGGCAAAAATCCATGAATTGGGCTATGAATTGCTCCCTCATCCGCCATATTCTCCAGATTTGGCTCTGAGTGACTACTTCTTGTTCCCAAACCTGAAGAAATGGCTTGGTGGAAAAAGATTTGACTCCAATGATGAAGTCATCTCGCAAACAAAGGCCTATTTTGAGGACCTCGACAAATCATATTTTTTGGAAGGGATAAAAAAATTGGAGAAGCGTTGGACAAAGTGTATAGAGCTCAAGGGAGACTACGTTGAAAAATAAAACATTTATTTATCAAAAAATCTGTGTTTTATTCCAAAAGTCACGGACTTATTGACCCGCCCTCGTATGTTAGAGTAGCGTAGGTCTTGAATAAAAAATGTAGGATGCAATGGCGTGCAAAGCGCCGAGTTCGATAATTTTTGCATCTCGCCTTGAATAGTGTAGGTTTTAAACTGTGTCGATTTATATAGGTAAAGAAACTTACGAATAAAGATAGAGTAGGATGCAAGAGCGACCACAAGGCGGCCAAATGCTCCGCGGCGCCAAACTGTTGCCTCTGTTCAGCTGCAGGGAGGCGCGCTGGGCACAAAGCGGGCGGTAAGGTCTGTGGCGCGCCCGCCAACACGAAGAGGAGAAGGGTTGCCAAGGCTGCCGGGGGCTCTTTACCCCTCCCTCAGCCTGGCAGCCCCCCTCCCTCAGCCTGGCAGCCCTCCGGCCGACTCCCGGCCTAAGAAGTACAGGTGCGGAGGGAATGGATTGCGCATAACGCCGCTCTACCATTTCCTCCAGGGCAACATCAACCACTCTGCCAGAGCTCAGAATCTCTTGCACCAGAGCATGGCGGAGTGGTAGATTCACGTGGCTGTGGTCGCCGAACCGCACTTTGTCCCCTTTGTAGGTGGCTCTACGTGGGGATCGTGCGATCGATGGCCCTTTACGGGGCTCCGATCTGGGCGACTGACCTGACGGCCGCTAGCATCTCTGTTCTGCGAAAGAAACAGAGAGCAATGGCCGTTAGAGTCATAAGGGGGTATCGCACGGTCTCCTACGAGGCGGCTTTTGTACTGGCTCCCCGCCCTGGGACCTAGAGGCGAAGGTGCTCGCGCCAGTGTATCGGTCGCGCGAGGAAGCGAGAGCGCTGGGCGAGCGGCCGATGCAGTGCCATGTGGAGCAGCGTCGGTCGCGGCTTCGCGAGGTCCAAGTGGCGGAATGGCGGGACAGGCTCTCACGCCCTACCGCCGGCCTCGTCACCATCGAGGCGGTCCGTCAAGAGCTCGACCTCTGGCTCGGGAGGAGGCACGGCTCCCTTTCGTTTTGGGGTGACGCAGGTACTTTTGGGGCATGTTTGCTTCGGAAAGTATCTGTGTCGCATAAACAGGGAGCCGGACGCCCGGTGTCACCACTGCGTCGACTGCCGGGAGGACACGGCGTGGCATACACTGGCAGAGTGCGCCTTTGGGAGGAGCCGCGCCATGCCCTCATCTCAGAAGTAGGCAGTGACCTGTCGCTGCCGACCGTAGTGAGTGCGATGGTCGGTAGCGGGCACTCGGGGACAAAAAAAAGAAAAGGATGCAGGAGTTCGCTCTTGCATCCTTTTATTTTTTATTATTCAGGCTCGATAATGTTAGCACCCCGCTTAGGGTCAATTACATTTTCGGAAAAATGGTTCGGTACTTGGTTGACTAATGCACATAAGCTTTAGAATTCAGAGTCCGCGAACTCGAAAATTTTACTCGCCACGATTGTGTTAACCTTGTCTATGTAAAATTGTAAGGGTCCTAGCGTGATGTTGCCTATAATCTTCCTCGAAAATCGGGACTTTCTAATGCAAAAAGAGTTTGTCAAATCCGACTGGTAGTTCCAGAGATTTGCGCGTTCAAACAAACAAAATAAAATAAAACAATATCTTTAGTTTTATTGTTCGCGATACGATAGCGGCACGAGATACATACAGACATCCGATCGCAAGCTATCTCCACGTGAGACTGGCGAAGTGGCCAAACAAGTAGCGTGCTAGTAGGTAACCAGTCGGCTACATCAAAGGGTCGAGGACTCGTTATGAGTACATACAGTGCGGCTAGTGCAGGGCGGTGTCCTTTGAAATAAAAATAGGCAAAAAATAAAAGATTTCGCCGGCCGGTGGAGTGGTGTCAACTTATGAAAATTTACCATATTTAGTGTTACATTTCGCATGGTAACTAAAAATAAAAAAATCAATTTTGGTTTTTATGAGTTACATTTTTTTTACTATTTTTTCTAGTACGTATGTTAAACCAGGAATACACCTTTTTTGGATCGGACAGGGTTTTTGTTACATATTGTATATTTGGGCCAATTTTTAATTTAATAATACCTATAGGTCAGTGGAATAAGATGTTTCAAATAAACAGTGCCTCCCTTTTCACCCCGAACGGCCGAACGGCGGCGGAACACAAAAAAAGCGTTTGGTACATTTCCATTGTATGATTACACATAATTTATTATCATTTTCGAGTTAATTGAAGCAAACAGTAAAATTCAAACTTTATTACCCTTTTCGACCCCGTTAGAAAATATTGCCAAGTTTCAAGTTTATTAACCAAAGGAATAAGTTTTTTCATATGAATTCTATCCCTTCTTCCCCTCCCACAGAGCGGAATTTCTCATCTTCGGGTGTTTCCATACCTTAAACTAAATATTATGCATATGTACCCATTTCAGAGTTAATCAAGCCACGCAGTCAAATCCTCCCCATGCAAATATAATGCCCCTCCAGGGGACAATTTTCGAAAAACCCTGATATACTTCATTCGTTATTTTTGGTCTTATGTATAGGTACTGAGTTTCGAGTTAATCGGACCGCTCATAAAAATTCTTCCATACAAACTTTGACACATCCCAATCCCCCTTTAGGGGATAGTCGAGATGGGCACGCACAATAGCGTCGATAAGTCCCCTCTTTGAGGAGTGGTTGAAGAGGCGCCAAGGCGTCCTCACCTACCGCCTAATACAGGTCCTCACCGGACATGCTAGTTTCGGGAGGTTCCTATTTCGCATAAGGCGGGAGGAAACGCTCGGGTGTCACCATTGTGTGGATTGCCCGGAGGACACGGTGGAGCATACGGTGGAGGTCTGCCCAGCTTGGGCGGAGCACCGCCGTTTCTTCGCGGAGGCGGCGATCTCTCGCCGGCCCTGCAATGGGTAGCTCGCCGTCCGGTAAAGACTAGGCCCGGGTCGACGGCGCGTCGTGTTCCACGGAAGTCATTTGATGATTTCCCTCTTAACAAAAAACAAATGGGGTAGTTAAGAAAAATAAAAAAACTCAAAAGCTAAGATTTTTTATACAAACCAAATCCGCCTCTTTCACACCCTTAAAGGTCGAATTTCCAAAAATCCATTTTTAAAATCCGTTCAGTGATTTAGGCTATGCGTTTATAGATCACCCAGTCAGTCACGGTTTCCTTTTTATATATAGATGATGCACATTAGAGACGCGTCGGGCCGCAGCGCGTGCGTTCATACAAAATGTCTAAAGGGATAAAGGAGGATTTTTGCAATGCGGTGCGGCCTGTCCAAAACTGCGTTACGGAATAGTTTGACGACAGTCGCAGTCGAAATATTAAAAATATTTTTGGAAAATCAAGTTTAAAGTCAAAATTTATAACCACAAAACTGCATTTTTTATGTTTCTAGTAATCCGGAAGCAGGAGAGCAACAACTCAACATAAACGGTTTCGCACTGTGGACGGTGTGGAAAATCGGGGGACAACAGAGTTCAGGGCCCATACAACCACCAGTAGTGGGAGAGAGAGTGGAATGGGATCCTCACACCAGACAGGCTGTCAAGCTTTTGGTGAGTATCATCATCATATCACTCTATCAAAAACATTACACGCTAACCTTTAATAAATAAAGATAAGGGTAGGAGTACAACCTCAAAACCACAATTTGATTGAACGGGTCTAATTTTATTTGCCGAAAACGAACTAGGTCTTAAAATACAACTTACACTTGACCGGTTATTATATTTTCTACTTTAGTTGCATCAAAAGTCAGCAAAATATTTAATTACGATGTTTGCATAGTCATTTAAAATATTGATGAATGTAATAAAACCGTAACAAAAGCTTCCTCAATAATGTAAGCCTGTAAACTACACTTACCTAGAGATTAAAGGATACGAACCGTAGCCCCTTGCTTAGATTGAATTACACAAGTTAGACTGCAGATTATCCTTTAGTTAACCATTTAATTGGTTTATAGTGTCAGTGAAGTAAGCTTGGTTAATTTTTATGTTGGTCCGTTCGAATATAACAAACAATAGAAAAAACATAAGCTGTCATAGGGACTGCCGACAGAAGTGGAAACTTCAAACTATGAAGAAAACAGCATTTTGTATTATTGACATTATTAACTTTAGTCTAGTTTCCCCTTCCAAAAATTTCTTAAAAAATTTCGTTACTTCAAAATTCGAACTCAAAAATCGTTGTGAAATAGGGTCATCCGTTTGAGAGCTACGATGCAATAATTTCATAGTAAACATGCATAAAAACTTTTGGAATTCGGTTGTTTATTTTTTATAAAGTTTTTATTTTTCCCATTTTATTTGTAGTACCTACCACAATCGTAAATAATTGAAATAAACAGTGACATGAAGTTATTAAAACATCATCAACATAAACTTTGTGGAAAAAATATGTATTATTGAAGCTAATTCAAAAACCACTCGTCAGAACTTGACCACGTTTAAATGGGACCACTCGTTATGCAACCCTTTCAAACAAAAGAGAAACCGAATTAAGAACCCCCTTCTTTTTTGAAGACGGTTAAAAAATACTCCTGGATCCTCTTTGGGAAGTATGAACGAAATAAACCTATAAATAAATAACCTCATCCATCGCTTTCCATCAGGCGTGGCTGAGGTCAAGAGCAGGCCCATTCAGCAATAAAGAAATAATAATAAACACCTTGTATAATCCAATCAGGCTTCCAAAGCTACTAAAACTAAGATATTACTGAGCGTTCTACTTATATTTGTGATGGATATTGCCATATAGACGGCCTTATAGCCCTATAAAGATCTATCATAGCAAAACCCAGTCAGCAACAGAAATATAATAAAAACAATTACAACCTACATTCATTTATTAGACCTGCAATCTAGCCTGCATAGTAATACTGCAGCCTACTTCCCCGTTGCCAGGTAATAAAACTAATTGTATATTTACAATCAGTTTTATATACGCAGTACACATAATAATTGACTCATTATTGTGGGTACTGCTATGCAAGTACAGTCGACAAAAATGTGTTTGACATAAAAATTTAATCTAAGCATAACAAAAATAAAACTTTAAAACAACCTCTTCAAAAACTAACTTAGAGATGAAAAATAATTTAATTTCGGAAGTCGGTGTCTGGTTTCGTAACCTTTCTTTTGCCACCGACTTCCGAAACTAATAGTATATTTCAGTTTTGTTTAGAAATAGAAATAATATTTATTTGCATAAAACATGGTATATAAAGTTGTTTTAAAATACATTCTAGATCTAGAGCATACATGTTATGCTTATACAGCATGTGACGAAAACCCCTGGTCAGAAAGATCCTGAAGGGTTATTTGGTATCGAGATTATTATTTTCGAGATTATTATTTTTCCCTAATGAATAGTTTTTTTTTTAAAATAAACTTACCAAAGGCAACACTGATCGCTCGACAAAGTTTACCTACAGTTTTGGTGTCAAAGAAGCCGCCTGAGCGAGGCGGTGCTTTGTCGCTTGCCGCCAAACAAACATGACTAAAGAAACCTACCTTATGCCTACGCGTAGGTATCAGCTGATACTGTATTGTAGGCATAGATATGCGTATATGCCTACAATACAGTATCTATAGTGCCTACAGCGCGGTTAGTGCAGGGCAGTGTCCTGTGAAATAAAAATAGGTAAAAATGAAAATGAGTGTCAACTTATGAAAATTTACCATTAAATTGTAAAATTTCGCAAGGTTCATAAAAATAAAAATCAATAACTTTTGGTATTTATGAATTACATTTTTAAACTCTTTTTTTTCTTATATGAACAATGAATACGCCTTTATTGGATCGGACAGGGTTTTTGTTACATGCTGTATTATAAATACTTGATGCAAATACTATATATTACATTACAAAATGTTTCCAGTCAATAAATTCTTTAATGCTGAAAAATTATGGGTTTTTAACCATTTATGTAGTGCTTTTTTAACCAATCTAAGATTTAATGTTTTTAATTCTCTTGGAGTTTTATTACATATTCGAACACTCATGACTTAACAGCTTTTGCTATATTTTGCCAGTCTTGGTAAGTCATTTAATATAAGCCTATCAGGATCTCGCCCATTTCGAGGATATACATCCTTTGCCTTTTTAAATAAGTCATTATGCTTCTTAACAAACATGCATACTTCATAGATATAGAGAGAGGGAAGCGGCAATAAACCAAGTTCTTTAAATAATGGCCTGCAACATTCATCCGGTTGAAGCCCATATATTGCACGAATAGACTTTTTCTGTGTAACAAATACCCTGTTTTTGTCAGTACTATTACCCCACATTATTAACCCATATCGGATTTATGATTCAACATAAGTGTTTTTCACACTTAGGGCAGTTTTAATGTTTGTTTGTTGCTAAACATAAAGTTTAATCTATACGCTTGGACATTATTTGAGGGGTTTAATTTACATGTCTTCCATCATGTATGTGGAATGCACTGTGTGTCCCAACACAGAACATCTGCCTTTCTTTTTTCTTAAATATGTTGGTGGCTTCTAGTCTAATTGGATGCAAATGAATACCAGTATTTTACGTAGCGACTCTCTCCAAAACAGAACTTTTTTTTATTGTAATAAAAATTATTAACACGATTTCTAATATCGAAAAAAAATATACCTTATCTGCCTGTCTACCGATCTATTTCTTTACCCGTACTTAAGTTACCTACTAACATAAAAACAAACAATAATACACTTATTTTACTCCACAGAAAAAGTCGTACGACGCGAGTAGCACTTACAAATGGCGGTACCAAGCAGCCTGCGACCTTGAGAAGGGACAGTTCAATGTTGACGTAAACCTAGTGTAGGACTAGTACATTATTAATGGATTTATTTATATCTTATAATATATAGACCTCGATGTGATTTGTTGTATTATTTATTTATTTATTGGTTGGTTCCTGGGAATGCAGTTTTTGACGTATGGGTTCTGTGGTTCGATATTTTGTTGTGATAATTTGTTGTTGCTCAGGATATAAAGAAAAATACTAGTGATTTACGGTTCGCGTAGGCACGACGGGGGCATGTGGAAGAGTAGGTACATAGATTACTAAAATAAAGAAGGTAAATAAATAAATAAATATTAAGGGACTGTTGTGACATTGTAAACAGTCTCTTAATATTTTTTTATTTATTAAAACTAATGTAAATTTTACATAATCCATCAACCTAATCACAACACACTACATTCATAATCCGAAGGCTTTGAAGAAAATACCTAATCCCATGCTTCATATAATTTTTTAAAAATTCGTCTGCTCGACAACGTAAATGCATTAATGAAAGTGTTGAATTGTCAAATAAATGGTATGTGTGTACCAGCGTAAGTGTGTTACGCAGTCACCCCGTGCAATCACCCCACATAAATACAGGTTGATTTGTAATTTGACAAGTGTATGTGACCCATTTGCAACAATAAAGCACCCCATAAAGCCGAGGCAAAAAGTCATGGGATTGGAGAAAATCGAACTTTAATGTGTTTATGAAAAAAAAAACAGAATTCTGAATATAAATTTTCTCTAAACCGTCAAATTGAATGGTCTTTATTGCTTTTTCATTGGGTATCTAATACTTTATGAAACCTTTTGATAACCCAAATTCTCTGAAAGATAAAACAGTTAAGAGTTATAGGAAGAAGTTCTTTAACAATTTTCATAAATAATCAACATAATCAAAAATTACGGGGAAGACATCTTCATTTTCACAACTATCTAACTAGGTACTAAAGTTTAAACAATATTTGAGAAAATATAATATTTAGTGCCGATGAAACAGTTGTTAATGCTGGCAGAAGTCGAGTTTGCAAAATATTGAAGTATTTTAAAATTTGTGTGATGGTCGAATTAATTAACTGTAGTGCTATTCTGTAACCATCTCACCGTGAAAACTTAGGCGAAGTGAGCTGTCAGTGACACTTATGTTAAGGATTTGACAAAGACGAGGTGACACTGACAGCTCACTCCACGCAATCTTCACGGTGAGATTTTTACAGAATTGACATGCTTGTTTATGCCATCTCACTACATTCTAACTTCACATAAAGACACGTTAGGCACCCAGGTTGTCACTCTATGGCAACTACAAATCGCAGAGTAGCTTTTAACTTTTTAACAAGACTCGCGGTCTACTCGCTGTTCACATGTGTTTAAACATAATGCGCATAGTACATAATTAGTTATAGTAAAATAAATTTAATTCTCATTATGAAGTTACAAAAGTTTCACTAACGTATCTGATAACATTTTTTAAACTTAAAATATAGTAGGTTTTTTAACAATTACCTATAACAACTTTGAAACACAAACTAAGCAGCTATTGTTTTAATTCATATCAAATCATTTAAGTACTTATAACATTTCATTTCGTACTCAACCTTAATAAGGATTAAAAAAATACTTTAAATCTCTTTAATTATATCATAATGTCTCTTTTAAATCATGGATGTTTCTCGAAACCATGTTTATCTAAAAAGTAATTTTCATAAATATACACCATGAGGTACGTTACCTACATGGTGTATATTTATGAAAATTACTTTGACATTTTGCTCGGTTTCTTGCAACTCAACTCAATTTCTTGTGATTTATTCACGAATTCGTCACAATTTATTCGAATTATAGTAATAGATTGTATCCTATCCACGGATTTTCGAACATGGCATCTTTAACCAGTAGTTTTATGAGTACACACAATATAACATCACGCCTGTAATCCCTGAAGGGTTAGGCTGAGGTGTATCTATAGTACACCCACATTTCGCCAGTTATGCTGGGACCTACCCAGGTAATAGGGGGCGAGCCTATTGCCATCAACCGGGTACAAATCCAGACTACGGGCTGCTACTGAGAAATTCGAGATAGAAAAACCCAATAAGTTTTTTCCGGACCTGGGAATCGAACCCAGGACCTCAAGCTCAGCAGTAGCTCTTGCGACCAACGAGGCAGTTATGAGTACCTACGCCGATATTGTATTTTGATACGGATTATGCGATGGCTATGTGTCTAAAGCTCGTAAGTGAGTATGAGCGTCGATTCCGAACTCGACGATTGCAGCACCGCAGCACGTTACTGTTTTAGGGCGACTTATCGGCGTTGAGTCATTAAAAATTTAAAAAGAGGCTCTGCTACTTGTGACCTAGCCATGACGAACTGGCTGCCTAACACGTGATGGATTGCTGGGAGGTTAGAAAGTGATAGGATTCCACAAACCAGTTAATCAAGTCTTTTATCACTCAATTTTGTAATATTTCATTAATTCGCTAATTCGACCTTAGTCAGCATTATCAATATTAAGTTTCATCGGCAACTCTAAATATTTTTGAAACGTTTATACCTCGTTACAGAGCTAATTAAACGAAGATGTCTTTCCTGTAATTTGTACACTTAATGCCATAGTAAAACTTTGAAATAACTTTTATCAAAGTTCATGATGTAGATGATTTATGAAAATGGTTAATAAACTTCTTCCTATAACTTTTAACTGATTGATGTATCGATCGAGAATCAAGAATTTGGGTTCATCGAAAGGTTTGTTAAAATATTAGGTACCCAATGGCAGCAATGAAGGTCATCCAATTTTAAAATTATTTTGATTAATTCTGGAAAGTTTTCAAAAATACATTAAAGTTAGGTTTCTCGAATCCCATGAACTTTCACCATGGCTTTATGGGGTGCTTAATTGTTACAAATGGGTCACACTATCACGTCCTGGCGGGAATAGGTCAAATTACGAGTCACCCTAGTGTAAATAAATTAGCACTACCTACCAGATAAAAAAAAAAAAAAAAAATGTATGTAATGATCTGCCAGATAAGTTAACTAAAACTTGTCCCAAGATGTTAAAACAGGCCATAGGCCATGGGCATTATCTGTGCTCTTCCTTCTCGAGCTAAAAAGCATGATATTACAATTTGAGTGACAAGTAATAATAACTAACACACTTCACTCATAATACATGAAAATACGTTATTAGAGACATTCACAAATATAAGAACCATGATTGAAGGTTCCTGACCTCTAGTGGCTCCAGTATCAAAGGTCGTTATTACAAACTTGTGGATCATGCAGTAGGTCAACTAAGTGTTTTTAGACAGCAAGGTCGCTTTTTCTATTCTTTGCGTCAAATAACATACGTGGGTTATCGTACTCATTTATCAATTGCGAAATGTGCATGTGATGTGCGTGCTAGTTGATGGCGTAACCTAATTTGCCCTTTTCGGGTCTTATACACTCATTTGTCAGACTCTAACCTATTCAAATATTTGGTGCCTTCAATTGACTTACGCCAAGGGTCTGGGATTAGGTTGCGATTTAAACGTTTTACCTCAATTTTGTGGGTCCCGACATCCTGTGGAAACCTGACTTAGAACATAAACCGACGTCTGTCTAGTCTGGACGTCTATTAGTCTATGGTCTAGCCAATAGACATGCAAATGACTGACGAACTAAACTTTGTCAGTCACAGGTGTCCGAAAGCTAGTCCTCAAACTGGTCGAAGATCGTTCGGTGCACTTTGCTCGGATCCGAAGGCTAGGCGCTAAAAGCGATCTTGTGTGGGCGTGCCTTGAACAGAATACTATAATGGCAAACAAATATATTCTTTTGGTCTGCGTCTTTTAACTGTTAACACCAGTGTGAAAAACTGGTGTTAACTTTTTCCTTTTGGTCCACAAATGGTCTGCAAAACAGAAATAACTGTCTCTTATAGACCGAAATAGAGAGTCTCAGTTGCCATTAAAAACAAAAATATCATTACTATGGATTATTACCTATATCGCATGATCATGGGCATGGCACTAACTCGGGGAAATCGTTTAGTGTAGCTATAACTTAAGTTGTAGCGACATCTATATTGCACAAATTCTGCCTTCTTCTGGTAGGCGTTGACGCAAAGCTAGAGGCAGGTAGTTATTGTTTTTGCAAGTGCAGTGGCCGCAAATAACGTGTTTTGCTGGTCATCTGATCATCTGAGTCACCGCCGCCTACAAAAATTTGACATTCTGCTAGACCAGAGTTTGAAAATGAGACTGATGTTCCTTTCACATGACCCCGGATCTAATAAGCTTTGGAAAATATGGAAGTATTCATAAGATCGTTTTTCTGTAAGTTGAGTCGTCACTCTCATTTAATTGGAACATTGTGTAGTCATGAATGTATAATAATACAAATATTTGTATTGAATACCTACTTATCTACATGAACGATTTCATATTAATTTGATTTACAACCCGCCCTTTCAAAAACTTTGTAATGGCGAAATGCAAATTAACATTGCAGTGTTTTTACTCCAACTCCATGTTAAACCTTAGCGCATAATACCGCCATAGTGAAGTTAATATAAATAGGTGTATCCAAGTGTAGGAGTGATTTATGTTTAATTTACATGCACCGCGTGGGGTTATAGCAGCTTGGATGAAATTTAATACTTACTATGACAGGGAAAATTAAAGTACCAGCACTTTTGATTAAACTGGCAACTTACCATCGTAATGTTAATTGAATAGATGACAAATTACATGTCTACGTTTTCAGAATTGGAAAGGAAGGTTCGATAAATAACTCCGAATATAAACGCTGGATATATTTGACGATGCTTATGCTTACTCAATATGAAACGTGAGAGTTGCTTTCTAGATATGCTAAGTAAAAGACATTAATGAGTTATGTACAATGTATGCATTCTGCCGATATTCCGAAATTCAAATGGAACCTTATTTTGGATAGCAATGCTGCCCTTTCCCCTGGTATCAGTAAAGCACGTGTTGCAATATACGATTCAGGGATTAGTTATGTCCACGGTATGGGAGGTAGACGCATCCTAAAGTGCATTGATATAACAAAGGTAGATAGGTACACTTACCTATGTGATCGTGATACGTGAATATGATGACTATGGTATTATCTTAGAAATGATCGTTTTTACAGGAGGAGAGATCTATGACCAGCTATTAATGATTAGCATTTAGTTTCTTACGACCATTGGGATACCACGAAAAACTGTAAGCAACCAAATAATTCTGCGGAACTGTACCACTCGTTTTGTATGACCACGCAACACCCCATTAGGTACACAGTTGCTAATGCTACTCAAACGATTAATTGATTATTAATGGGTTATTAGAAAATCAGTTAACCGTGCTCCGGGTGCTTACTGTTCTCCCAAGATCCGTATCAGCACAAACTACATTTAACGTTTCCTAACCGCAGAACCTGTAAAACTTTAAACCATACTAAGTACTATATACCTACTTAATTCATTCTTTAAAGTAAACGTTTTTTTTTTTAAACTTAGAACATGATTCAGTTTTTGTTCGAAATTCCTAGTTGATCTATGGAACTGGGTGTGTTTCGCTTATGTTTTTTGTGTCGAATCTGTCGATTCGCGTTTCTTGCTAAGGTTTGATTGAATAATAAATCTTATTGCTTGAATATATTGCAGGCCACATTCTTTACCGAATCGATCTAGCTTACCTGTAAGCACTGCATACCACGAATAGGTGTAAATTATTAGATAGGTAATAACAAGTGTTAATTTCCACTTTTGTCACTGAACATTTAATGAAACTCGGCTTACTTACGAAGTGCCTGATGAAAATCGAAACATTCTTTGACCTTGCTGTTGATCATTAACACATCATGTAAAGAAGAGGTAACCTAAATCCCCCTACTGGCCTCAGTAGGGTGATTTAGGTTACCTCTATAGTCACACGATCCCTAAAGGCCCAGCACGCACAAGACAAAGACATAAATCCACGACAAAGCACAAAACTACTTTACAAAGTAGCTACATACATAATATAAGACACAAATTAACCATTTAAATTCAAACGCGCGTTCGCATCGAAGCCTACTCACCGCTCATGATTACTCGCTTCAACATCAAACGAATAATTTTCCAACAGAAATCGATGTTATTTATTCCCCCTTCTTATATGGTAATGCTAGTCAACTATGCCTCAATCCTGAGACGTTGTTACCGGCATAAATCTACGTGTAATGGTCTATTAGGCGACTTTAGCAGCCCATTGTTAGTTTTGATGAAAATGAATGTACACTTTTGTACCATTAGCAAGGGTCTACGAACATGGTATAGACAGGTGAACATCGGTTTAGAAGATAAAGTCATGTTTTTGTCACCGGTAATATGTATCTGGTTGTGCGCCGGAAAGGGTTTTGTTAGGTCGGGAGCTGGATGCCAAAACATTGCAGTTTCCTGCTTAGGTAACTTTAGGTGAAAATCTACTTAGCCAATTTTGTTTATTGCTGTAAGTAGACAGGTAAGTATTGCTCAGTTTGCACCTCATCACTAAGTTCTTGGCCTTCCATTAGATCAATCTATACGAGTTAAGACTTCAAGGTAAAATTCTACTTTATTGTTCTACGAAACATCGATTACTTTAATGATTGTTAAATGTGATGTAAGTACACACGGTCTCTAATGCCAAAGTTAATTCGCCGTTCATTCCTACTATTTCTGCGATAATGTAGGCATTGTTTGTGCATACATTCACGCCAATGTGACGCCTATAGGCGGCGATTTGAAAACTTTGCTGTAGATGGGTACAGTCAGTATCTAGTCCACAGCTCCCATGCCAACATCTCAAAAAAACGCAACCCGAGATGGACTCGCTTGTGACAGCCTCACCACTAGTCACTACTTCGACAAACGGCACATCTAGTAAAAAGGTTTCCGCGAACTGCATGACAACGTTTCCATAATCATTGGAGACTTAGAGCAACCGATGCCCAAGCCGGTGCGTCGAGGCTGAGACGCTAATAGTCGCAATTTGTCATGTAATAGGTACGACATTGTTAGTTTTTCCGGTACTCCATATGCGGGTTGAGTCGGAGGCGAGGCGTTAAGGATCGTACGGTATAATGCGACAGCGGCGCGTGAGTTGTGCTGAATAATGCAGTTGTGCGCGTGATCACTGGCAGAATGCCGATGTGGCCGCGACGAGCGCCGCATACAACGAGCCGCGGCTCTACACGCGCACGACCCCCGGCGCGGCGGCGGTCAACACTCTTAACGACAACTCTCTATATATTTAACGCCATTTAATGGAATCTTAATGCTGCCTCTAAACAATAGAGAAGTGCTTATTTAATTGGCCTTTTTTTCTAGTAAAACAGCGCTGTTCCACGGATGATCGATCGTCGCGCGGCGGGGAGTCTGTCTGGAGCGGATGTAAAAAATGTTCAGTGTAAGAGCGTACTATCTTTAACGACTTATTTATTGTCATCTAATTCATGCTTTTTGTAGGCAATGTGCTGACAGTTATGCGGTAGCTTGGGTAAAAACATGAAAATTAAGTATTACGCGGAATGGTAGAATTCCATTTATGTGAAAAGCTGGCACCTGCACATTACCCTCTTGGTCGTAGGCTCAGAATGCCCACACGACCAAGAGAAACAAACAATAATGCAAGAACCACACGAATCGATCAGTCACACACAGTACAGCACAGAAATCGATAGCAATCAATCGTAGCGAAATATCGCAATAAATCTAATCGTGTTCAGATTTCAGTTTCTCAATAGTAGGGCGCCACGACACAATACCTTGTGACGTGTTCAGCCGTGTTCCGATTAACCTTTGCCGCCGCCGCAGGCGCATCGACCTTATTCCATTTATGAGATTATAAATTGAATATCTGCCTTGCCCACCATGTGTTGAACCACCGTTAAATATCGTCGAGATTTTGTAATACCACGCTAATACGGTATTAAGTACTCAACTTAAGCAGGAATCGTGACGGCAACACTCGAATCATTATACAGATACGTCGTCCAAATGATAATGTTTAACCAAATTAAGTCTTTTCGAAAACTTTTGTTATAATTATGGATGCAAATAAGGGTAGTGAACGAGAAATGAGAACAAATTTCTCGATTTATTCGTTATTTTCATCATTACGAGGCGTGCTAATTATAGTGCGCATACACACGAGCAGATAGATAAAATACTTCTTTATATATTTAAATCGTGACATTTAATCAGGAACAATAAATCGGCTAGCAATTTAAATGTCACATTACCGATTGAATCAAATGAAAATAAAATGCGACGATCGATTACACAGAATTAAACGGCTTTAAACAAACATTCTGTAATTAACAGTAAACAAATAAAACTATATGACTTCGTTAATAAAAAACTATGGAATATTTATTGTTTCGTAATAATTGATACTGTCAAAATAAATTACTTTTAGTTCTTTGTTTCGACGCATAGAGGCGTTTGACTAATCGCTCGACACGAAACTGCTGATCTTATCGATTGAAAATAAAATACAATTAACGTTTAACAGAATTTACATTGTAAATCGACCAGCACCTTTGGATCTTCTATAAAAACACAAAGCTGCCAATTGCGTTTGTTTGTATGTCTGTATGATCTGGAATATTATGAAAATTGCTTGTTAGAATTAGGTGCGATTTTCGCATCTGAAAACTTAATGGAATTGGATCTTCTTCTTCTTAGCGTGTCGATGGCAAACATATCACGAAAAAAGGACATCATCCATGATTTTTATATTTTTTGTCCAAATATATAAATCTTTTTCTTTTGTGTGAATGTGTGGTGTGAATTAAATTATAGAAATATATTGTTGTCCACACAAATCCTATCATCACACCCAAACAACCAAAAAAATAAAAACTGAAACTGAAACTCGACTTAGCTATTTTTCCTGGAATTATATTATGTCAACGTCAAGACCAATAAAGCAGGTTAGGATTCGTCCGCGTCGCCCCCCGCCACACGATGTCCAATCCAAAATCAACTTTTATGGAGTCTTTATTTCGTTTTATGTTGTCGTTCAAAAGTGCCTTCCGTAAGTGCCTATTTCAAATAAATGATTTGACTTCGACTCTTGGTCCATGAATCGGTGATTCAGTGAACAATATCGAGTCTTAGAGTTACGTACCTACCACACTGTGGCAAGCGGGGAAATGAAAACCATTTTCACTTTACACATTTATTAAGTGTGAAACACGTGACACAGAAATAGTCAGGGAAGTAGGTTATAAGGTCTCTAAGCACTTGTTCACTGGTCACTATCGGTAGAAAGAAAGGAAGTTACTGCCCTGGGCTTGGCTACGCCGCAGCACGTGGTCCGGTGTGAGGTCACAGGGCAGGCAGCAGGGTAGAGGAGCGACCCCAGAGGTCACCAGGCGTGGGCAGCATCACGCAGGGATGAACGACCGTGTGTAGGCACGTGGTCCGCTCAGGCAGGGGCCTCAACACGTGGCGGGCGTGGGGTCTCGGGCACCCACGAGCCACGTGGATGGCAGGTTCAGGCGGCGGTAGCGGCCGCGTGGGTAGTCCGCGTGACGGGCGTCTCTCCAGCGGTAGGGCGGAGGCAGCGATGACGTCCCCGCGAACCCTGGAATCAGCGCAAGGCGGATGCTCCCGTAAGCGTTGTGCCAGACCACTGCAAGCCTCCGTCGATGTGTGCGTCTCCCAGCCGTAAGCCCAAAGCAAGGTGGATGGAGGAAGACTCACCCATCGTGGCGGATTACAATTAGAGGTTATGCCGTGCACATGACGCGGGCATTCTTGGAGGTCCCTTGCCGTAAGGCCAGTCGATTTAAGAGAACAGCTAAGCGCAGCGCGGCGAGATAAGCATAGCGTAGGATGCGAGAAGTATGCGCACGCATTCACAGAGAGGTGCAGTTATGGTGACAGGTGATGTGGCAGAAGCCACTATAGGTACATAGTGTCTCGACAGTCATACTGAGGCTGCCGAGAACAATAGCTGCCAGACCGCGCAGACAGAAATACATAAAGAATGCGATCTGACAGGACACAAATAAGAGTAAAGGCAATCACACTGAGCACTTCCCCGTTTATCTCGGGGTTATGAAAACTTACTACAAGGCCTGCTTGATCCGAAGGAAAGAGGACGTTAGGCGTCCAGCGGAGATATTTATAGCGCAACCCACACCTCGACACTGCATGACGTGGTAGGATGTTGAAAGATTTAGGGGAAACGAAGTATCCAAAGGAGACATAGCCAACCACGGATCAGGCAAATAAATCTCGACTGATCACGATCTGTCGTTGGGTGGTAGAAGTTATCAACGACAGATTTAAAAGAGATTTTTGGTTGTTGCAAAATGTCTAGATAAAAATAGAACGCTCAGAAGCATGTTTGACTATTTCAGGATCGCAGGAGCAATCTTCTTAAATCGTTTTATGTGTTAATTGAAGTTAATCCACATGCTGCAAACATTTTGGAGATTATTAATGAAAGGTTTAATATGCCAAATCGATTAGCAGAACTCGTACAACGCTATAATTATAACTGCAGACGTGCTCAGTTTACCGTAATGACAGCAAATATGCCAGAGTTTGCAGATTTTCCAAGAATGAATGAGAATGAATTGTTTTTATTCGCTCTTGGTTTGATACCAGTTGAAGCAAGCAAGAAGTTATTACGGTGAACACATCCTCTGTAGGATCATTTACAATTGAACACAATAATGATATGTCACGTGAACACCTGCCAGAGTTACAAGGGACGGATTTATGGATGATTCGTGAACGACTGCAATCCAGAGCCAGCCAAGATTATATACCTATACATTTTTATAGATAAGACATTATCAGGTAGAGAAGTAATCGCTCAGATCTACTGCACATGAGTCTTAGTGGCGATTTCACTAGTGAAATTTAATTTAATTTTTATATTATATATTTTTTATTTATTTTGAACATTTTTAATCGCGTTCAAGAGCTGTCAGTGTCAAAATTGTTATAGAATATTGACAATGACAGCTCTTGAACTGGGTTTAAACGTGCTGATCGCGTTCAGTTTCACAGGTGAAATTCGCCGTAAGCAAACGAACAATTGGGTGCTGTTCTCGTGTCAATATGTGCATAATAGGTTTATGAGCTATGCACATCATTTGCAAATAATAATTAGAGAATATTATTGTTTTGCTGATGATTAAAATTATGCCCAAAAGAATGGGCTTGTTCAAATAACAAAACAGTGTAAATTTTAAAAACTCTAATAAAACCAAGGGCAATTGTCCTACAGCTTCGGTGACATAATAAGAAATGCTTAGGCAAAAATGTAACTGAATATTGCAATCATTTTTTGTGGCACTTTCACATTTGGACCCAACTGGATGATGTCCAAATATATTATGTCTATATATTTTAATTTATTGGCCCAAAGTTCAGCACTGGAATAATTAAGAGAATTAGCTCAGCACATGCATTAAATGCAAAGATTGCTTGGTCGTCGAATAGTTAAGGTGTATTTACATGCTAGTTATGAGTGACTCTCAAAACGGTGAAGGAAATCGTGAGGAAACCGGCATGTCCTAAAACCAAAAAATCGAAGACATTTGCCATCTACCAATCCGCACGCGTGGTGGATTACGGCTCACTCCCTCTTATAGAGAGGAGACCTGTCCCAGCATTGGGAACGTTATAGGCTGATTATGCTAATGAGTGATATGGAAGAACATACTTGGCAATTAAGAGCAGGGCGACGTCTGAATTGTCCATACAAACGTAATACCTAAACCATTTGCAATTTGAACATATTTCCAAAATATGTTGCTTACATTCGGATTAAGACAGTGTTTATCGGGTTCCTACATCTTTTTGTTCCTAAAATACTTACGTAAAATGAAGATTAAGCTTATTGCATTTCGCACTTTTTTACAGCGTAAATGACATGTTTTCTTATTATTTTTTCTCTACTATAGTAGAGAAAAAATAATAAGAAAACTATAAGATAGTAATGTTGCTGTATTAGAAACATATCTTACACTATTTAGTTGCAAATAGTCGAAAAAAAATTATCACAATTTTTGAATAGCTAGTAGTGCTATTGCGTCAAGCAATTTTCAATGTGTGCGTGGTCGTGCTGCTCAGGGTGTGTATCGCTCGGACAAGTACACATATTACCGTAACGTTTTGCCCGCCCGCGCCGCGCCGGGGTGTTTCGTATTTGTTGTCAGTGTTAGACGATTACTTTATTGTCCTGGGTGCGTGCGTATTTATTAGCTTTCTAAATTGTATTGTAATATTTCTGACACTATTGACTTATAGATGCTGTGAACTTGGATTTAGATTTGCCTTATAGTTGGTATCGAGTAACATTCTTACGAACTTTAGCTTTGCTTGCGGACTTATTCTAAGTCCGTAAGACTTATTATTTACGTTTTTTTTTTTGATTTGGTTTGGTTGTCGATATGGACTCCGAACGTTGGGATGCATTTAACAGTTAGTGACCCAATGACATATTATAAGTTACCTACCTTCTACCTTCTTAGTTACTATGTGTTTTGCATAGACACCCCCAAACAATAAGTCGGCAATCATTTTTTTTTTTTTGAATATGTATCTTTTCAAGGAGTCGAAGTATTGCGTTCATTGATACATAAACTGAAACCATTTTCTTTGTGTAATACAATTACGATGTCAACATTAATTTATGTGTGAGAAATACTTTGCAATTTAAGAAAATAAATATTACTATTTAAAAAAAATACACATAAAGCAAGTAAATTTGATAAAAATGTTGATACGTAACATTACAATACGGACTTTTCTAACGTTTTTTTTTACTAGCTTCCGCCCGCGGCTTCGCCCATGCGGAGTGTTGATGAAAAGTAGCCTATAAGTACATAGGCTACTTTCACCAGGCTTCAAACACAGTTCAGCGGATTAGCCGTGAAACACAGCCCCGCTCTGCGCGCGAGGTCCGCCGTTCGGATAGTGGTGACTTTTGAAAAATCCGTCCAAAATAATAAGTGTAAAAGGCAAAATTTATCTACATCAAACACCAAAAGCGATAAATGTATTAATTTTAATGAGAATTAAATAGATACTTTAAAATGTGTATTGTAAAAACAAAAAAGCAATTCATATAGGGCTCACTGTTTTGGCATAATAGTTTCCACATAATAGTTTCCACATAAAATGTAGATGTATGCTGTCGCGGACTTTTATTTAGAATTGTTTATGACAAACAATCCCACCATACATTATCATCGTGTACTACGTCTACATGAACACGATACTCCTTAGGCAGCGAACGACAAGATAGCTCTTAGAGGTCTAGATTTTTTTCCGACTTACTTTATAATTATCATTATATTATGTACAAATCACACAATCATTATTAATTATAGTCTATGTGTTATTCTGATGTATAAGCTATATTACTGTAAAGTTTCTTGGTTTGAGTTTCACGCTACTAGGTACCTAAGTGTATTTTGTATAAATTAGTATTTAGCCACCTATATAGCTTACCTACCTATGAAGCTTTGTTTGTTCCGTTTCCTTAGATCATGTTCTCACGGAAGTAATTATCTCGAGGCGGGATTTTATCGCGTACTGCATTTTCAACTCTGGGTGTTGAACCGAGCATTAAGAATTCCAACAGAGTGCTGCACACTGTTCGATTTTCAACTCCCGGCGCTAAGCAGTGCGATGAAGACAAAGTGCTCGAAAAAATTATCTCAAGGACACCGACTTTATTGCGTTTCGTTTTTTTTTTTGAATGAATCTGTAATAACAATGGTAATAGCAATATTTATGCAGAACATAACAAAATAAATATTTATTCAAAATCCTTTATTTTTATTGTTCTTAGCTCAGGACGGTGTTATTGCAACTACAATAGTTCGTCTATTAAAATAGTGAAATTATTATGTTTACTAAATTGATTGTTTGAAATCAGTTACTTTGATTGATTATTACGATGTTAAACTCCTCTTATTTGGAACATTAACAGAATAATTGTAATTCACATTGTTCCATACTTAACCTAAAAATGTGCACGTGGGACGATCCCTATATATACGGCCGCACTGTGGGAACTCGGGTCCAGCCCGATCACTATGTACGGCAAGCCGATCCCTTGGGAGAAGCAAGCCAAATACCTAGGCGTGATCCTCGATCAAAACCTAACGTTTAAACAGCACATTAAGGCGGTTCGCGCGCGCGCCGCTTTCGCTCTTGGTAGACTCCACTTCATTCCAATTCCCCTTCTATGTCCGTAATATAGATCTCCACGTAGACCTTAAAATGCCAACCATAAAACAGTTCATGAAACGCTTATCGAAGCGTTTCTTCGACTGTGGCATCAAACACCCAAACCCCTTGATCTCAGCGGCCGCCCACTATACTCCCTCCCGCATTAGCAGTATTCGCCGACCAAGGCATACTTTAATCGACCCCGATGACGCTACTACCCTCCTCCAGGAGAGCAGTAAGGCCACCAGCACTTTACACAAGCGCAAAACCCGATCGCCGTCATACCCTCCTCGCCGCCGAGGCCCGCCGCAACGCCCAAATCCACGCCCCTCCCGACCCTTGCTCGAGCCAGCCCGCGCCGCTGAGCCTGTAGGTTTAAATTCGTCCCTAAATCACTCAAATCCTGATCCAGCTAGTCCCTTTCTGCCCTCTTCCAGCGACGCCCTAAGCCGAGGTTCGTACCCCACAGGGAGTGCCCTTAGCGTTGTCGCTTAGTTTTTAAGTTTATTAGGGCAACCACAGGCAAGTCCGTCTAAGCAGACGACAACCTCATAGGTTGACCTGCGAGATGCCATTCCCAAAAAAAAAAAAAAAAGGAGCTCGGGTCATTCTTGTTCGAGCCACTGGACAATGCGGACCTCTCTAGGACATCGCCACGCTGTTAGTTAAATAAAACGAAGCTTTGACACAAGTCGTGAAGTTTTCTTTCAAAGATGAGTGATCACCATGAAGACGACATCAGTGACGTCAGCTATGCTGAAGTCTGCAGCCTATTGAAGGGACGTGCAAAAATGTGGGTCGATAATTGGATGGTGACTACTTCTACGTGGAGTGAGTTGCGGAAGAAACCATCACCACATTTGAACCTGAGAATAGGTACTCCCGAGACATCATCATGTTCAGAGAACATGTTTACGACTCAACAAAAGCCATTTCAGAATTTTTGTCACGCGCTTGGATCCTATGGAAAAGAGTGACTAAAGACAAACTGGGAGACGAACACGCTGTTGAAGCAGTGATTGGATGCGTACACGACGAACGTTTGCATATCGAATTATTGAATACCAGAGCAACCACTGTTCCTGAACTCATCTCAGTTGCAACGTCCATAAGGAAGAAGCGATCTCACCCAAGCTCAAGTCCCGCAATACATACCAAGCGTCCACGTTTTTCGGACAATACACAAACAACATCAAGTTGCCGTATATGTAAAAAGACACACTCCACCAACGATTGCAGATTTAAACCTCCAGAGAATAAACCTGAAGCTAGCAACAAGGACTCGAAGGCATCAACCACGCCTGCCTGTACCTATTGCAAGAAGCCAGGTCACACTTCTGAAACTTGCTTCAGACGTGAACGTTTGTTGACTTCAAACGTGAACTGCGTAGCAAGCAATAAGCTAGCTACAATCACCATCAAAATAGGCGAAAGGATTTTGCAAGCTTTGTTCGATAGTGGCGCGGAATGCTCAATTATACGAGAATCTACCGCATCAGTTCTTCCTGGTCAGAGGAGACCAGTAGTCAACTATCTGAAAGGAATTAACCAAATTGCTAACTATATGCGTTATAGACACCATCAGTATTGAGCTGGAGTTTTACGTATTGCCAGACTATGAAATGTCAATAGACATTTTAGTGGGTATGAACCTGATCCATGGAACTAATCTAAGTGTGATAATCACTTCCGACGGGACGAAGATAATTCGTGAAACACTCGTAAATAATGTGAGCACGAGTTCTCCTCTCTTCAACAACCTCGACTGCGACATAACCAACGAAGACGATATCGTGCAACTTCGTCGACTTCTGAATAAGTACGAACACCTGTTTATTCATGGATATCCCAAGACTCGAGTCAACACTGGCCAACTAGAAAACAGACTGAAAAATCCCGATAAATTCGTGGAAAGAAGACCATATCGTCTCAGTCCAATGGAACGAGAGAAGGTTCGAACGATTATTCAAGAACTTCTGGAACACAACATCATTCGTGAGAGCAAATCTCCTTATTCAAGCCACATCATTTTAGTAAAGAAGAAGAATGGTGACGATCGACTTTGCGTGGACTTTCGAGAACTGAACTCTAATACACTACGTGACCATTACCCGCTTCCGCTGATTTCTGATCAGATTGACCAGTTGGTAAATGGTTATTTCTACACAAGCCTTGATATGGCAGCTGGTTTCCACCAGATTCCCATTGGTGAAACCTCCATAGAGAAGACTGCCTTCGTCACACCAGATGGTTTATATGAATATTTTACCATGCCATTTGGTTTGAGCAATGCTTGTTCAGTTTACCAGCGATGCATCAACAGAGCTCTAACATCATTGCTGGGAACAGCTGCACAAGTCTACGTCGAGAAGACGTTCTGAGTAAATGCACAGATTTCTCTGAGGGAATTTCATACCTGGAGCGAATCCTCATTGCACTACAAGAAGCTGGATTCTCCATCAATCCTGACACGTGCAGTTTCTTCAAACGAACCATCGAATATCTCGGAAACGTTGTTTCTGATGGACAAGTACGACCAAGCCCACGAAAAGTAGAGGCTCTCGTCAAAGCTCCATTACCTAAGACTGTCAAACAGGTCAGGCAGTTCAATGGCCTAGCAGGATACTTCAGGAAATACATCCCGGACTTTTCTCGTATGATGGCACCTCTCTACGAACTGACGAAACAAGGTGCCAAATGGGTATGGACAGATAAACACGAGAAAGCCCGTAACACAATCATCGAATGCCTGACGTCGGCTCCAGTACTTACATTTTTCCAAGAAGAAGCACCTATCCAACTATACACGGATGCAAGTAGCCTCGGATTTGGTGCAGTACTTGTACAAGTAACTGATGGACGTCAACATGCAGTTGCTTTTATGAGTATGAGAACCACGGAGGCCGAAAGTCGGTACCACTCCTACGAGTTGGAGACACTGGCAGTGGTGCGCGCTATAAAACACTTTCGACAGTATCTGTATGGGCGAAAATTCACCGTGATTACGGATTGCAACGCATTAAAAGCATCTAAACACAAAAAGGATCTCCTGCCAAGGGTTCATCGCTGGTGGGCGTTCTTACAAAACTACGACTTTGAGGTTGAGTACTGCAAAGGTGAACAACTTCAGCATGCTGACTTTTTCAGTAGAAACCCAACTGAGTTAGCAGTCACTATTATGACAAGAGACTTGAACTGGCTTAAAATTGAACAGCGACGGGACGAGGAACTGCGACCAATAATGGACAGCCTCGGTGACAATAACCCAATAGAAGACTATGTCTTGGATGACAATGTCTTAAAGAAGAACGTCAACGATCCTGTCTTCGGTCAGCAGCTTAGTACAGTCGTTCCCAAGTTATTTCAATGGAGTATCATAAATTCATTTCACACTGCATTGAAACATCCTGGCTGGGAAAAGACATTGCAGAAGATCAGAGAAACTTATTGGTTTAAGACAATGAGTTCTACCGTTCGAAGATTTGTGGATAACTGCGTGATATGCCGAACATCTAAAGGAAGATCGGTGCCATTCAAGCCCAATTACATCCAATACAAAAACCAACGGCTGCCTTTCAAGTTATTCATATGGACATAACGGGAAAGCTTGGCACTCCAGATGATCAGCAGTACGTCATAGTCACCATTGATGCCTTCTCGAAGTACGTTTTACTCTACTTTGCTAGCAACAAAAAACCACACAGTACATTGGCTGCTCTGAAACGTACTGTGTATTTATTTGGCGCACCGGTCCAAATCATAGTCGATGGAGGAAGAGAGTTCCTTGGCGAATTTAAAGACTAATGTGACCAGATTGGAAAAAAAATCCACGCTATAGCTCCAGGAGTAAGCCGAGCGAATGGCCAATGTGAAAGGGTCGTTGCAACAATTAAGAATGCATTGGTGATGATCAAAAACTACGAAACAGAGCAGTGGGACACTGCACTTGAAGGACTCCAACTGGCAATCAATTACACAACTCATCGTGTCACTGGTGTTGCTCCACTGACACTCATAACACAACGGAGGCATTGCGTACCTCCTGAGCTTCTTAACTTAGTGGATATTGACAGCGAAACCATTGATATCGAAGCACTCTCTCAACTGGTGCAACAAAAGATGAATCATTTTAGCGAACAAGACAGACAACGCTTCAATCTACGTAAGGCCAAAGTTCATAATTTTCAAAGAGGAGACTACGTTTTGATAAAGAATAATCCTCGCAACCAAACCTCGCTAGACCTTAAATTTAGCGAGCCATATGAAGTCAGTAAAATATTGGAAAATGACCGATATTTGGTTAAGAGAGTAGTCGGCAGAGGACGACCCCGCAAGGTCGCCCATGATTAGCTGCGCCGTGCTCCACAACCAGGTGAACAGTTGACCGTATCGGCGGGAAATGAATCACCTACTCACCGAGACTCAGTAGCTCTAACCGAGCCTATTCCAACGACCTACGAGAAGAGCTGCCACTACAGCTTAACCATGACCTACAGGGTGAAGACAACCCATCAGAATAAAGGTAAGAAACTCAATTAAATATTAATAAATTCATAAACCCTATGAGAACCTTTAACACATCTAGAACATCCCGTAAAAATTACCTACGAGACACTTCGAGAACCCTGCGAGACACTTCGAGAACCCTACGAGACACTTCGAGAACCCTTCGAGAATCTCCGAGAACCCTTCGAGAATCTCCGAGAACCCTTCGAGAATCTCCGAGAACATACAAACCTTGATACTTTTAAACATACAAGACAGTTGTGTGATTATGTAACAAACAACAGTAAGCAACGTAAGTTGCCTAACAGATATCCAACTCAAAGAAAGTTATTTTACAGGTAATCACAAGTATCACAACGAGAAGCAACGAGGCTGGTGCAGAGCGCGCACCGCCTGTCAGTATGGCCGTATCGGCGCAACTACAATAGTTCGTCTATTAAAATAGTGAAATTATTATGTTTACTAAATTGATTGTTTGAAATCAGTTACTTTGATTGATTATTACGATGTTAAACTCCTCTTATTCGGAACATTAACAGAATAATTGTAATTCACATTGTTCCATACTTAACCTAAAAATGTGCACGTGGGACGATCCCTATATATACGGCCGCACTGTGGGAACTCGGGTCTCCGCCCGATCATGACATATCTTTGCACACGCCAAGCCCCATCGCTTCAATAGCATGCAGACCCTCCAGAACAAGTTCCTCCGTAGGATCACAGGCTCCCCTTGGTACGTTCGCAACGAGATCCTTCACGTTGACCTCAAGATTCCCACTATCCGCCAGTTTATGAAACGCATTTCAAAGCGTTTCTTCGAGACCGCCGCGAATCACCACAACCCTCTGGTTGTCAAGGCCGCTAGCTATATTCCCTCCTCCATTAGTCATGTCCGCCGTCCCAAGCATGTCCTCACCGATCCCGATGACCACATAACTCTCATTCAGGAGAGCAGTAGGGCCACCAGTACAGTGCACAAACACAGACCGACATTCCGACCTCGCCGCCGAGGTTCCTCGCGAAGATCCCGACGTAACTGTCCCCCCCGACCCTTGCTCGACGAAGTGCCAGCCCGCGCTGTAGCTGAGCCTGTAGCTTTAAATTCCCCAGATAATAATAATATAATCCAGATCCAGCCTGTCCCATCTTGCTGTCCTCCCGTCAGCGACGCCCTAAGCCGAGGTCCGTACCCCACATGGGGTGCCCTTAGCGAACGTTCGCTTAGTAATGTAAGTAGTTTTACGCCCATGGCTGGAGGCTTTGAGTCCGCTTAAGGCAGCCACAGGATAGTCCGGTTAAGTAGTCACGACTTCTCAAGGTCAACTACGAGATACCATACAAAAAAAAAAAAAAAGGAACTCGGGTCATTCTTGTTCGAGCCACTGGACAGTGACACTGATGTCGTCTTCATGGTGAGTGATCACCATGAAGACGACATCAGTGACGTCAGCTATGCTGACGTCACACTTTTTAAAAATACCGAGGAGGTCTTTCCTCCGTCAACTCATATCGCGTAAATAGGTCAAAATTTTTGGAATATTTTTTATTTGACACTTTTATTATTTGACTTGTTTTCATTATTTATACATTTGGTAACAATTTTTGAGTTTAGTAAAAGTAATCCTACTAATATTATAAACGCGAAAGTTTGTGAGTATGGATGGATGTTTATTACTCTTTCACGCAAAAACTACTGAACGGATTTGGATGAAATTTGGCACACAGATAGTTTCTAACCTGGATTAATACATTGAGTAGTTTTTATCCCGATACCCCTATAATTTGTATTAAATCGACGCACAACGTCGCATCGTCGGCCGGTTCCCCCTAACACCGCGCGCGATGACGATTTATAAGTGCCATAAGTAGTACTTTATATAATTTATTCAAGAACACCAACAGCATATAGGTACTTTTCTAGATTTTCTCTACAAGGCCTAGATGTCGAAATATTCCGATATACCTATTGAGATTCAGGCATTGTAAAGGAATTTCCAAAAAACGCATTACTAGTCTGTAGATTTACAAACGATACCCCAAAGTCGTCAACAAAAACAAAGCAAATCATGAACAAACTCGTACCTAATTACTAATAGATAGAAATATCTTCCGAGACGTTATGAATGAATGGTAGACATAAATAGGTAGATAGCTAATAATAGCTATATATACTCACACAGACACACACACACGGCTGTGCACCGCGTCCCTTTAGCGATTCCCAACCCGAATGACGAATTCGACATGAAAATAAAGACAATTAAGACATTTTTTCTTGGTCTGAGTTTCACACGAGTACCTAAGTATATTTTGCATAAATTAGAATTTAACTACCTATATACCTATGAAGCGTCGTTATTTCCGTTTGTTTAGACCATGTTCGCACGGACGAAAATATCTCGCTCCGGGATTTTATCGCGCACTGCATTTTCAACTCTTTGTGTTGAACCGAGCATTGAGAATAACAGAGTTCTACCCAGCGCGTCGACTAAACACTGTTGGATTTTCAACTCTCGGTGCTAAGCTGTGCGTTGAAGATCCAGTGCGCGAAAAAATCCCGCCGCGATTTTTTACGGCGTAGGTCAAGGACACTGAGGACCTAAACAAAGTAACATTTGTAACATTCGATTAGCGATGACGCTAGTAGAAAAGCCAAACAATGTATGGGGTTGACATAAGTCAATATCATACGTAACTGTTGAACGTTTTTTTGCAAGTTTGTTTACGCATAACATGACTTTGAGAGTGAGGGTATAGGCCCTATAGGGAGTGCACCTGTGTCTGCGCACAAACTTGTGCGCTTTACTATATTGTGACCGAAATCGGTAAGGACCAGGAAGACATTATTATTATTATATTTTTGCTGGACGTAACCAGGTTTCATACAATACCCCTGAAATGTTGAATATTGATGCCTCAATAATCAGTTTGTCTAAATTGAGTAGATATTACCTATATTATAATGGCTGAATAGTATAAATCATATTTTCATTAAATTAGCTGTAGAACATACATAACCATTCTGCATCGAGCTCAGTACTAAAACATTTCGTATTGTGTCGCATTTACTTTGCTTGCCAGGATTTTAATGTTATTTTAATTGTATAATAAAACTTCTTGCCGCTAGAATAAGGTTGATTATTATCTTATGCACGGTACTACAGATAAAAAGCGTGGATCTTTGACACTCCTACTACCATAATTGTATTATTCGTTTAGTCGATAATGTATGGTCACCTGTTTCATGTTTCAAAAAATATAGATAAATCAATAATAACAATCATATTTATGAAGTAAGAACACATCAAAATAAATGTTTATACAAAATACTTATTATTTATTTTTATTATTTTTAGCACAGAATGCAACTATTTATATGTATGCTTATTTATTTATATGTACCTAGAATATTTGTCTTTTATTTTGCATAACACTTTATTATTTGTACATTATTCAATATTGCTTAGAGAACAGTGGTGGCCCAGTGGTAACGGCCGCGACTTACGAGTTGTAGGTCGTAGGTTCGAACCCAGACAGGTGCTTTACTTTGTGTAATTTACTTCATCACCACTGCTCTCAAAACGGTAAAGGAAAACATCAGAGAGACATAAGAAGCCTTAGTTTTTTATAGTGAGGACCATGGGAATAAATAATCTTAAACCGGCTTAAAATGAATGAAGAAAATAATAATAAATATCCCTGTAATTTATATTTACACGTCGTCGGCCGGTACCCCTCAAAGACCGCGCGCGATGACGATGTATAGGTGCCATAAGTAATTTATTCAAGAACACCGACATCTTATAGGTACATTTAGGAAAGGAATGTATGACATATCTGCTAAATGTTCTCTACAAGGCCTAGATCTCGAAATATTCTTATATGTTGAGATACCGGCATTGTAAATAAATTTTCAAAAAACGCATTACTAGTCTGTAGTTACAAACGATTCTCCAAAGTATTCAACAAAAATAAAGCAAACCATGAACATAACCAATTACTAATAGATAGAAATATCTTCAGAGTCTTTATGAATGAATGGAAGGTACTGTTAGTATAGTACAGCTCATAATAGCTATCTCTCTACTCACACAGTTACACACACACACGGCTGCGCACCGCGTCCCTCGCTCCCTTCTTTTGTCAAACAGAGATAGGAATATTCCCAAACCAGCCTCGAATTCCTACTACGTGCGTTGTTCGCCGGCCCCTTAAGGACACCTGGCTTTATAGGTTTATCAAATTAAGTTGGCTCTGGCTGACAATTACATATGCATTTGTTTGCAGGGAAAGTTTATAAATTAAATGCTTTTAAATTGGTATTCTGTTTTTAAGAGCTGTGTGGTCTTTATTAATTTTATTATTAATAAAAGCAGGTACTTATTTTAATAAATAATAATGACAGTTATGTGTGGCATGTCTTTTAAAACACAACAAACATACCCGCGGTTTAAAACAACTCTAATAAAACAATAAAAGGTAGTTGTGAACAAATATTTCCTTTCGAACAATTTATTGCTTTGTTTTAATTGAAATATAATAGTAAATGTTAAGTGCTTCTTTAATAAAAGGTCAGAGGAATCGATTAATAACTGTGTTATGCCGCAGCAGATAGCATCGTTGTAAAATCATAGAGCAGAAATAACGGTGTAGGTATATTATATAGTTATTACTAGTGATGTAACTTGATAAAAAATATATTATATTGATAAAATAAGTGAAGATTGGTTTAACGGTTTTCATTTAATTCTTGATCATGCCTCCACTCCGTTTGATTTAAAAGTTATTATGTATAACTCAATGCGAAAGTGAGTTTTTCTGTATGTTTATTTGATACGTTTGCAATGGTTAAACTACAAAACCGATTATGATGAACAACATAACATCACGCCTGTATTCCTGGTCGAGTTGGCAGATGTGTGTGTACTTTCAGTACACCCACATTTCAAAATAAATATAGGCAATATAAATAAATATAGCAGAAATAAAGTTTTTTATATCTTTATGTACGAGGCTCTATTAAACATCCTTCTATTATTAATAACATTTTCTTACGAACACACAAATGACTAACAGAAACCTTCCCAATTATTAAAATGTTACTATTATCGGCCTGTGCCAATAACTAACATTCTAATCATGTAATTTAGATGATAATTGGAATTATTTAACATTTCAGATAAAGAGAACGTCAGTTGAAACTATGCCGATAGTTATTAATATTTCATGACTAATACCTATAGGTTTTGTGTGCGGCATCGCCCACGGGCGCGACTACCGGGATAAAGTACCCTACGCGTTAATCCAGGTTTTAACTACCTATCTGTGTGCTAAATTTCATCCAAATCCTTTCAGCCGTTTTTGCGTGATTGAATAAGAACATCGAAATTTACAAACTTTCACATTTATGGTAGTGGTATTATTACTAGCTTCTGCCCGCGGTTTCGCCCGCATGGATCTCTCAAACTATCCCACGGGAACGTGCTACCGGGACAAAAAGTAGCCTATGTCCTTCTCTAGGATGCCATCTATCGCCTTTCCAAATTTTATCGAAATCCGTTCAGTGGTTTAGACGTGAAAAGACAACATACAGACAGAGTTATTTTCGAATTTATAATATTAGCATGGAAACACTATATACTAGCTATTTCCCGCGACATCGTCTGCAATCCAGGATGAAAAGTAGCTAATGTCCTTACCCAGGTCATCGTCTATCTGTTTGCCAAATTTTATCCAAATCCGTTCAGCCGTTATGGCGTGAAGGCGTAACGAACTTCTAGTAGGAAGTAGGATTATGGTGTTGCGTTGATGTTATCGATTCCCCATTAACACAGGTGTTATTTAAGGTATCTACAGGTATTTTATGTAAGTCATGAATCTCATCAACATTTTGGTTATGTGCATCAGGGCAGTGGATTTAGTCCTTTTGAACCGTGTGAATGTCGTTAAAGGCAACTAAGTGACACCCGTTCTCAAGAGGAATCTCTGAAGAGTAACTAAAAAGCAGCATTCTTGATCTTGATCAGTTGTCTGGAGACAAGTAGAGACTATAAATCAGCAACTTAGCAACCTTAATAAGGTGGACGAAAGAGCGGAGGGAAGGCCCTATGTCCAGTTTTATTGCCCCCAAAGACCCAAAAAGCAGTGTCCGTATTGATTGAGGAGCCATGTCTCAAATGACAGATAAACTAATTATTAAATAAAAGAAAGGCAATGGTATTTCTGAACTACAACATCTCAATTAAAGGCTCTTACTAATAGGCGCGACGCAAGCCGCGACACAAAGCCACCACTCGTCGCGACACACGCGGTTTAATTGTGTCGCGTCGTCGCGTCGCCTCTGTGTATACAAGCCTTAATAAACATATGCATCGAAGTGGAAACAAAGTAACAATAACCAAATCACTACAGACGTACTTGTAGCAACCGGTATTTAGGTTATACTGTGCAGTATCAATCATACATAAACGAAGTTATTAATAGTTCATGCAATAGGTATTCTCCAATAACGAGCCCGTAGAATGTGTTCGTGGGATGGGCTTGAGAACTGGGTCGGGTATAATTTGTACGCAGCTCCGTTAGGGTTTGGGCTGATTAGTGATTTGTTCAGCTCATCAAACGAGGTACTCAACATTCAAAGCATTTATTTCAATAGAACCAATGACAGGCACTTTTGAACTGTTATGGATTCGTTCATTCAAAAAGATGAAGCCAGTTGTCCATTCCAAAGCGTAGTATACATACTAGGCTACGCTTTGGAATACAAACTACAAGAAACAACATGGACACTGTGAAAGTTACATTTATGGATGGGAGGTTCTAAAGCACTGGGAGGTTCTAATTCACCTGATCATATTTAAAGTCAAAGAAAGAAAATATATGTTCAAGCAGACACCTACTTTACTGCCGGTAGCATACTCTTACGGCCAAACCCAAAAACCTAAGACAGATCGCTACTGATGATAGACAGTACAATTCTATCGTTGCGTTATAGGGACGCATACTTTGGGTTTATGGGGACTTTAAATAGATTCATGGGTTTTTCTATCTCCGGTACGCCATCAGATAACCCACGAAATTCTTAGTATGAAATCAAGGAAAGAGATATGAAGTTGTTTACGAAATATTCAGTCAACCCAAAAAATCGTCTAGTTTAAACATCACCCACACACACATAATTTTTTTCAGTAGGTACGGGTATTTAATATTTCATACGTTGATCATTATTTTTGATCATATTCCCTGCTTATGGTACATAACACAATGTTTAACGTAACATACGTGTTTATTAATCATCTTTGAAGCTCTCCATGTTCCAATCTGGTTTCTATTAGAACGCAATTTACAAAGGGTCTGCCATTCGAGAATTTTGTCCGTAGATTTACACATTGTTGATAGCTGTTTCGTATTCGTACCGTTTGGTAAATTAATATGGTAGCCATTTTGGGCTATCGCCATAATCTGTTTAGTGATTATTACCAGTGTGTCACTGTGTAGGAGCGTTTATGATAATAATAACATTCCAACCTTGGCTCTCTAATGCAATAATTAGTGTATTTTAGACGATAATAATATTGTGTGAATGTTATTAAGAATATGTAAATTGTTTTAAACTGTTAGCTTGAACTGTTTAACTGTTTATACTGTGTAGCCCCAAAGCAAAAAATCGATATTCTTCAATAAGCTAGCTCATTGGTTTAATTGGACCAAAGAGGTGATAAATTGCATCAGCATTGCTCAGCATTGATTATAAAATGGTAGCAATTTTGGTTTTTTAATTCTGGGATGGGTATTCTCTATAGTTATTTGACTGAGAAATTAATTATGTCTAACACCTATATCACAGCATAAATTCTCAGCATTTGACAGAGATTCAAATTTAGTCCGTTTTATGTATACGTATGTGGCATTGTTTTGCGAGCCTACATTATTAGCCAGCCTATGTAACGCCTTCTGTCTCATAATTTGTTTGAATATCTACCGTCGATGACTGTGCAGTGGTTGTAGCAAAATTAATAAATAATAAATAGCTAGTATTACTAGGAACTACCACTATTCCAAGCTCAAAATCTTCAATTATTCAGTAATCGCTGATCGAATGCATAGATTAAACATAACAGTCCGTCGAACCACTCATTCATTCTCTATGCTCCAATAAATATTATCTGTGCTATTATTCTAAACGGGCCATCTTGTTAATACCCACTAGTTGCTGGTCGCACCTCTAGTCAGTGTTGCCAGCCTCATTAGCATGAAATTTACTGTCCAATATCAATATTTCAATGCGATTAGAGTTGTGCTATAAATACCTTGGCTGAAAGGTCAGCTGGATATTTATTGCGGTGTACTGGAACGTGAGCTTTAGTATGAAGTGATAACATTAAATTAGTATGATAAAGATAAACTACTGGTCTGTGACTGCGTGAGGAAATGTTGTGGGCTATAATGACCTCATGAAGGTGCTAAAGGATGTCAGGTTTCCCGTTCCCATGATTACGTGTGAGCTGTGAAATTTTGATTAGCATAACTTGTAATAGATATGATGGTGTGCACAACAGTTTTATTGAAAGCAGACTCTGGCCACATTTCGGTAAAGTGAGGAATAAGAACATAAAATGATTTTATTTCTTCAAGCCTTCTAGCCAGTCGTTTATTTGAGACTGTTTTCTTCAAGGTTTTGCGTGTCTTTACATGACGTCTTTTAACCCACTTGGGTACTTATTTTTCCACAAATTTTCGACTTTTCGGTCTGGAGCTAGTGTTATTATCAAAATCAAATCAAATCAATATATAGTCAATTTACAGTCCATATCATCACAAAGAATAGAATATCATTATGTTAGGATAATATTTGAGCACTAATTAAAACATTAATTAACAGATTGTTAAAAAGGTTTAGTTACACTACAGACCTATAGGTTGAGCTGAGGGCCTAGACAAAGTGACATTCGTAACATTCGATTAGCGATGGCGCTAGTGGAAAATAATTGTATTGGGTTGACATAAGCTATCGAAATGTCACGTGATCATAGGTCATAGCGTAGTATCATAGTGAAGCGATAGCGATTGTAGAAATAGAATCGCTCCAAAGCGAATGCCATTTGTCTAGGTCCTCTGATCAAAATTATCATATTTATCTACATCACTTAGCTCTTGCGTCAATAGATACCTACATCGTTTCTTCCCTGAGGATTCCATGTGATAAAAATAATACCTGAAGCCCAAGTTATTTTCAAAACCAGCATCGTGTCAATACAAAATAAAAGGGATATAAAATACCTTTTATAATAGCTTGCTGTGACTTATTTATAGTGACTTACGTCTTATTTACAGGCGTCCATTTTTTTCACAGCCCGTAAATTATTCTATTCCTAATATTTTACTGGTTTTATTGTCGAAGATTCTATTTTTGTGTCCCCAAAGATAGTTTGAGTATCGAGCGATGCAACTATTCGGGCCATAAATATGACTGTATTGAGCAGAGACAATAATAGTGGTGTGACCTGTGTATCGGCAAACGGAGGCTGCGTATTCAGGCAATGTGCCCGAGGCCGAGGATCGAGTGGAGTAGCGTCCGATTGGAGAGACCTATGCCCATCAGTGAACTGCTGTAGGATAGCAATGATTAGAATACAGGGATTGTCATATATTTGCTGTCGCCAAGATTAAACATGGCGCGAATTCAGTGCCAATTTTACCAATGAAACGGGACGCGATCAGCACATCTTAACTGCGCTCAAGAGCTGCCAGTGTCAATATTCCAAATAAAATAATGACACTGACAGCTCTTATACGTATTCTTATAATGACAACGTAATCTATTTATTTCGCGCTACTTTTCGTTGGTAAATTCGCCCTTATTTAGCGTTAGCGTTTGAGTTTATCGCTTATGGCATTTAAAAAACAATTTACCAGCTAAATAGAGACCAAAGATAAAATGGCAATATCTCTTGAAAGGTGTACGTACCGTAATAACATCAGAATTGTGTTTAAAAGACGTAGGTATGCGCTTTCATTAACCAGGTATTTTACCAAAGGAGATTTTCAAAGATAACCGTTTATGGTCTCAAGTACCTAGTTTAAAGTCAGAATCAGCTGCGAGTAACGGCTGTAATCTATCTGTATTTACTTTTGCCGCGAATGCTTGATGAGTAACACACACACACACACAGTTGCCTGATACGTTGCTCAGTTTACACTTTACTTTTTTGTGTAATTTCATCATGAATATGCATTATTTTGTCCCTATCCTACTTCGTTGGCTAGCTAGATATTTATCTTTTGTACCATCAAGTAATTCTTCGGTTTTGCCGGTATAGCTAACTTATCGCTGGTTCTTAGAAATATTCGCGAGGAATATAATACTTATATCTCTAAAATCTTAAGACTTATTCTTAAGATTTTAGAGATATATGTATTAACTTATTTTAGAGAACTGTGGTGGCCCAGTGGTATCGGCTCCGACTTACGAGTCGTGAGTTCGAACCCTGGCAGGCTCTTTATTTTGTGTATTTAATTTCATCACTACTGCTCTCAAAACAGTGAACTCGTCGTGAGGAAACCGGCATGTCCTAGAACCAAAAAATTCGAAGACTTGTGACATCCGCCAACCCACACTGGGGCCGCGTGTTGGATTATGGCCTACTCCCTCTCACAGAGGATTCTTGTGTACCAGCAGTGGGAACGTTATATACTGATTATGCTATGCTTAAGCTTGACATAATATTTCAACAATTTTCAACACTTCGACATTATTATCGTGCGTGCAGTGATGCGGTCGAAGCGATACTGTTTGTAATTTCATGCGGACAGTTTTGAGACGCGCTGATTGTGGATCTTGGGTTTTTAGTATATCAATGCCGGTAAACTTAAAAACTCCACTGCAATGTACCCCACTTAAAAGTATGGGATATGTATGGGACACTGGGACGACAAAATCATTGGACTAATAAAAATTTCTTAGCTCGCAAAAGTATTACCAATCATCTTTGTAACCACCATTCATTAAATTGCTGTGCCAAATTGCTATGTCAGCACACCCTTAAAATTGTTTTAACTTTGAAAAGTCGCAAGTAGTTTACCAAAAAATAATCCATGGAGGTTATAGTACGTATAGAGCAAGTAAACCTATAACTTTTCTAAGGAGAATCTACTCTATATAGATACCAACAGTACTTCTTAGACACATAATACCTAGGATGTAAGTAAATATATACCTCAGGACGTCCAAACATAAATTAAAATAAGTGATAACTGACTAGGAGATCGCTCAGTGTCCCCCGGAGACTTCGCAAATGACCATGTTTTATACGTAAGACTTGGAGCTAGGAATACGTCCCTCTTAAATTATAGGACGTAAGTAAATGAATAACTTGTCACTACAGATGAACATATTATAAGTATCTGTTGAGATTTTAACGGCAACGAGTTTTGCTTGCTTTGAAGATGTTTGTGGTTCTGGAAATGGCACTGGATGTATAATGATGTAATTTGAAGATGAAGTTTAAACCGCTATGCTGCTATAACCCTGCTTAGTTTGGGGATCAACGGTCAAACAAAAAAAAGTTGTGATGTAAAAACTTAATTGTGTTTATGTAAGATAACTGTCTGTCATCATCACCTTTTCGTGTTGCCATTTTGTTTTTTTTTTGGATTTCTTTGTATTTTTATGTAATAATAATGTGTATAAACCTGCACAGACGTCTGTTATAAATATAGAGGCAAGAACTTCTCAACAAAATATCCGAGGAATAATAGAAGAAGTATAGAATCCTATTAAAGCCCGTTAGATGCTGTCTTTCGTATATATCCGAGATATATTTTTCGGAAGAAGTTTGAATGAACTTTGAAGGCTTTGAGCGTTACGATTGCTGTTTGTATCGTTCTAACTCAAGTATGTGTATTGTTGTTATTTCTTACAGTGTAATTATTATCTATCTATAGACAAATTTAAAAGTTTTATGGCTAGGTTTTACAATTACGTTGGTATATCGGCAGAATTACCACCCAGGTCTCCTCCCGCCACACGAATCTAGGTCTGCAACATTATTCTTAGTGCAAATAAATGGAAACAAGTAATCACAGAAGTAATGACATGTGGTTGCGTAAGTTGCGTTTGCGATGAAAACTATTGAAAAAAGTAACAGTGTTGAAAGCTGTTTAAAACAAAAAGGTTTTAATAAAATGTTATGTGTACTACTGGGAATAAGTTAATTGATTTCTATTGATTATGTTGTTTTTACACAAAATGAATATGTGTGGCTATAATGCTAATGTTTGGAACGGAAGACACAGAAATTGAAAAATACCCGCAAAACTTGCAAGAGTAGATAATATCAATTTATTTCGCTCTTTGAGGTGTGCCGGTAATTACCCGACTGCACGACGCAAAGGAGATGTGTTTATCAGTCTATATATGTATGTATGTTTGTTCCTTTGTGGTGCTCTAGAGACAAAACGCGTGGGCCGAAATTTATGATACTTACTAACGTCATTCGAATTGTCTTAAAACATTCATTCATTAATTTTCTCTTCGTTCGTTATTCGTTCATTTTGATTTAATCAAAATTGAATATGGCGGCAACCAGATAAACTGCGTGGGAATAAGTTAATTGATTTCTATTGAAAAGTGTTGTTTTTACATAAATTGAATATGTGTGAGTATAATCATAAGGTTTAAAACGAAAGACGAAGAAATTGAAAAACACCCGCAACCTTGCAAGAGTAGATAATATAATTAATCTACTTTGCTCTTTGAGGTGTGCCGGTAATTACCCGACTGCACGACGCAAAGGAAATGTGTTTATCAGTCTATATGTATGTATGTTTATTCCTTTGTGGTGCTCTAGAGACCAAACGCGTAGGCCGAAATTTATGATATTTACGTCATTCGAATTGTCTTAAAACATTCATTCATTCATTTTCTCTTCATTCGTTATTTCGATTTAATCAAAATTGAATATGGCGACCACTAGACAGCTAACCATATTTTGAAAATGACAAAAATGAAATGGGGGATCATTTAACAGGTCTTTTAAAATCTTCTGCGGTTTTTCTAGTATTTTATTATATATTGAATGATCATTTTGGGGTTGTAACGATTTAAAGTTAGCTAGCCACTATTTTAACTTAAAGGATAATGAATAATCTTCTATGGGACCCGTACCAAAAACGTTTACTGTATCATTATGATCTATGTCTGTCACTCCAGCCCTACAGCATCCTAAAAGCGTTATTGTACTAGGTGCGCAGGGCTGTGTAGGTTCGCTGCGAATGTTTCACCCACAGGCCACTCGAGTAGAATTACTGGCAGAAAGTGTTATCTTCACCTCGTTGGTGCAGCGTGCGAACCTGCGAGCAAGCATTTATTGCCTCTCACCGCCAAAGCCTTGCGCTCTATGTCCTCGTCATGTTTAAGGTCACCTGTTACTATGTGACCCAGACACTTAAGCCTGTCCACTACTTTTAAGGCACCATCCATAGGATGACATCTCTTTGGCTGCTCCACAACACCCTGTGGCTATGATAGACTGAGATGCGGAAGGCTGGACTGTCTGTCCCAGCCACTTTCTTGAGGTCGTCGGTCCATCTAGCTGGGGGGTACTACGCTTGCCGATATGCGGTCTCCACTCCAGGACTCGTCTGCTCCACCGGCCATCTCTTCTTCAACAAATATGGGCAGCTCACTGCCACTTCAGCTTGCTCCGAGCATAGCCCGCTCCATAGTGCGCTGAGCGACCTTAAATTTGTGGACCAGTGGATAGCGTGTACCTGGTCTGAACACTAGTAGTTCACTCTTATTTAAAGTCCAGCTTATTTAAATATAAATTAAACAATTATGTCGAGTTTAATCCCCCTTGTCTCACACCACCTTCAAATTTACAGTCGTCCGACCCATCTAATCTGATTTCTCTGATTTGAATACCAGTACTTGAGAAGAGTACATTCCACCGGTACAGCCGCGCTTCCTAGCTTCTCCCATAGGTATCACGTCATATGCTACGAGATCAAAAGCCTTTGACAGGTCGAGAAAACACGCGTATACGGCGTCCTTCTCTCCGTGTAGTTCTTGACAGTATGTTTCAGGCAGAGTATGGCGCCCTCTGTCAACAGACCGGCTCTAAAACCGAATTGCGCGTCCTGCAGTTCGACGTGCCTCATGACATTACCATTCAACAGACTGTCAAGCACCTTAGCTGTTATTGTAGCAAGTGAGATGGGTCGATACTTAGTTAATTTTATCGGACGCGACACTCGACGTCTTGTTGTTATAATGGATACCACAATTGTACGCGTCAATGGCACAGGTAAATAAATAAGAGTGGTCCAGTGTAGTGAACTTAAAGTTTTCTGTACTGATACCGTCGTGACCAGGCGATTTCCGTCTTTGCAAGTGTTTAATAGCGATTGAAACGTTTTGAGCTGAGAAATACACACTTCACTCAGCCACCACTGTCTCGGCAATAACACGCGACGACGGGTTCCACGTTGATTGAACTGTAAAATATTCCCAACACAAGTTGGCAATCATTTTATGATCAAGAATACCTTCAACGTTGACGGGAAGGCTACGCTTCACATTTAGTTTGTTGGTATTTTTCCAGAACACCTTTTTGAAATTTTTGGCTGAGTAATTGGATGACGCGTAAGTGTATTTTACCATTTTGATTTATTTTATTAATTATTTTTGATTTCCAATATTCTTCCAAACACGTGAGTGCCATTTTATCCGTCTTTGTGAGGTTGAATAGGATGTGTGCTAGGTGCTACTGGAACCTGCTATGTGCTACGTGCTACGTAAACAAGTATAATAATTAAATGGGTATCAGACACTGAAGTCCCGGTGCAAAAGCAATATGAAGTAATATAAAATAGACACAAGTACCTACAAACATTACTAAAAGAGTATATTCGTGTTAACAAGCATAAAAGACATGAAAATACATTGCTGTTATTGACTACTGCTTTAGCATTCATTTGGTCAGTTTACATTAGTAACGCTTACTGTAGTAAGCGTTCAAAAGTGCATAGGCACGTTAAGATTCGCATTGCTGTGAACTCGCGGTACGACTGTATGTGTTTAAACGACACATACTACAACGATCGCAGTTTTACACGGCACACACTGACGTAAAGTAGCGCATTCGCTTCGCTCTACACGACACAAAAACATATTTCCGTCGCTTTCGTTAGACACGCATCGTGATTGTGACTTGGCCAGTTTATGGCACTGCTAAAATTAGAGTTAATCTAATATGAGCTGGTAGCAGTAGCGCCAAGCGTTGGACTGAGAAGCAGTCGGCTTAGGTTCTGATCTCATAAGAAGCAGCGCAGTTTTATTGCATTTTTTTATTTTTGTTTGCAATAATAACAATATAAAAAAACTGCTGCATTTTTTTTATCGCAATAAACGGTTTAGAATAAAAAAGGCGTTACAAGTGATAACAAAAATAAAAACCATATTTCTTTGTAATTATATTTTACGTACATATTATGTACAATATATATCATGTTATGTACAATAACAAACCGATGTGATTATTTATAACTTCTTCAGCCAAATAGGACGTGGAATACTAGAAAGAATAGGACGTAGATTTATTTCACCATAAACATTAACCTTTATAGCGTGCAGTACACGACGAACAGTTGAAAACCATTTGTTTCATATTCATTCACCATGTGAAGCTTCCCACTTCATAAACAAGCGTTTCGACTAGCAAGGATTCCCTCTTCCTCACATCTCTTAACCCAAAGACTCACAGTATTTCTCTAGAACAAAGAATGTAATACTATGATGCATCTATAAGCAAAATACTATAAACTATAATAATTAACAAAAATATTAAAAATAACATTATGTTTATAACATTTTACTCCTCATTCACTGATTTAAACAAAAAATAATTTATACCGCTAATTAACAAATTTAAGCATGTGTCACTAACCAACAACTTTCAATTACGTGAATAGTCGTTAAGAATTGCATCTACCTCACAGAAATCGAAGTAGTTTACTCAGTTTTCTGTGGTCTACCTACAAACTTTTATTATCTAAGTAAACAAGATGAACGAGACAGCTATCGAATGATTATCGAACCACTACAAGTAATTTTATTAAAACAAACAACAATTGATCATTTTAGGTATTATTAATAACTTACCAAAAACTATAAATACATATTATTTGTAAATAACATCAAGCTTAATCCAGAGGCGCAGGTGAGATTCGAACTCAGGACTCGCCATAATCGCTCCTACCCATGCACGATAACGACTAAGCTAGCACGCCATATGTTAAGTTAGTTGAAATTATGAAGTACTATCAATTACAGATAAAGTGAGTGTGTGTGCGTGTTTATTGTATAGAAACAACTTATAAAAGAAGGTCGTATGTATTGCTTTGTGAATATCACAAAGCAATAGATAACGCAATAGATAATAGATCGCTCATAAGTCCATCCAGCAATCTGACTATGGACTTATGAGCCCTACTGTACATAGATATAAATACGTTTTCCTGTTTACTCCATCAGTAACAAAACCATAGCAAGTTTAACATTTTCCACTAACGCCATCACAACTATCGGGTGACCGATTCTTGTTAAATTTACCCTCGCAAGATTCTACACGTTGGTCTTTTTCCTATATTTATGCTGTGAGACCTTGCTTCTTTTGTTCTTCTTACATTAATGAAAACTACCGTAAAATGTTCGTTATAAGTTCCTAGACTTATATTAGAAAAGATTTTCGTCAAAAAACTCCGTTGTCAATTAATATTGAGACTAGTCGTAGTATGACCGTTCATCCTTTCTCAGTCACCTCTTGTCCCTTCGTACTCCTTTCCCACCTTATTACTCTCTTTACTTTGAACAAATAGCTTTCCTGTATATAAATGTATAGTATCCTTCATTACTTTAAATAATATTATGTTGTAGTTTTAGTTCATAATTCATTATAGTATCACTGTTATAAATATTGATCCTATAGATTTTATCCCTAAATCCCGTTTTAACTTATTGTAAATATTATAATTTCGTTTCCCTAGCTTTGTTTCCTTCGTATTAAACTAAACGTGACATTGGCTGAATGCACAAACCGTGCGAAGCCAAAAGGAAAAAAAAAAACAGCGGCTCGAGAGCAACTGTCACTGTCAGTGTTGCTAACAACGCAAAGTCTGAGTTGCCATTTTAATCATTCATTCGGATTCAGTTGGCAACATTGTTGAGATTAGTTGTTTTAAAATTCATATTTACCGCTAAAAAACCAAAGAATGAAACTTTCGATATTTATTAACCACGGAGTTTAAAATATAAAAACGTTTATAGAATGTGTTAAGGAATTAGAAACGAACATTTTACAATATTTTTTATTTATGTAACAAGGTTTTATTGTTCAAATAATTAGCCGCCATTGTTCTTTCATGGTTCTAGGTCAACCGGAAGTACCCTTTTTGGGTCGCGGGTAATTCGATAGAGATAACCGTGGCCCTGGCACAGGCAACTGAAGGAACACGGGTGGGTTTTAGCCAGTAAAAGTCTGACACGCCCTCCCGCTCCACCCAGAGCGGGAGAAATCATTTGATGATTTACCACCCACAAAAAAAAAAGGTTATGACTCATTTGCGAGTATCAAAATATATCAAATAAATCGCTATTGAGGTACGGAACTCTAAAATTAAACAATGTTCCCACGACCTACAGATCACACTCTTGAAACATGAGCTTGTTTTCATATAATTGCTGGGCTTACGATCATATTCGGACTAAATATGTCGGACTAAATCTTCTACTTCAGATTATTCTTCTACCACTCTTATGGTCTTCTACATTAATTCTTTACACTCACATGACTCATCAATACGAATGGATGATCACTGATTCTGCAATGTTGATCAACGATTCTGCTGTCCATTTTTCCCTAATTTATGAACGAAGCTTCTACGACATTCATTTTTAAGGATGCTGCTGCCAACCGGCTTGACGTAACCCCTAAATCATCACACACACTTTGAAGGAAAGTATCATCACCATCATCATCAGCTAATTGCCGTCCACTGCTGAAGGTAAGCCTCCCCCAAAGAGCGCCAACCAACCTGGTCCTGAGCAGTCCGCATCAGTCCCGGAAATTGAATTCAGAAAACAACAAGAAGCAGTTAATGCCTGCCTGATCGGCAGTGTCCATGCGCCATCCAGGTTGAGACAAATTCAAGAATGCACAACTCCGTTAAATCGAATGATGAATGTCTGTATATCCTTATCAGTTTCTACTTTCGAGAAGCGGGTAAGCTGAGAACTATCGCTGATTCGCATTAGTCATGTCAAAAATCGCAATAGTAATATTTTGTGATAGTATCAATAACATTATCATTATCACGTTTGCGTCGATCGTCGAAGTGGTTACTTGTGTTGTGGACGTCAATATCATCTTTAGTTCCATATGTATGAGTTAATGGCATTTTAGTACATAAGGCAATATTATATGGTTCACTTAAGCCTTTCAATTTGATTTTGTTGGATGAAGCAAACAAATTAAATAGTTTAGCTAGGATAACTTGAAGTGTTTCGTTCTATGTCGGCAATTTCTGAGTCTTTCAATCAATGTGCATCATTTGGATGAACCTTGTTAAATTGTCATCAGCTAAAATAGATTGCAAATCTTCCTCAATTATCGGAAATTACAGTTACTACTTCGTAGATATCAAACAAGTGCTGTATTCTTTGTGGGTCATCTGGGGTTCTGGAAGATTTACCGAAAATGTTACGCTCAATTTGGCGATTCTTAATTACCGAATGTAAAAAGTCAAATAAAGTCAAAAGTCAAAGCATTTATTTCAAATAGGCATTAAAATGTACTTTTGAACGTCAACATTTACATTGCAGAATTGATTCTAGGCGCCCATTCCAAAAGGTAGTTTCGTATGGAGAAGAAGGGGCAAGAAACTCCACCGTTACTCTTTTAAAATAATATATTTTGTTTACATTAATTATATTTTTATATGTGAAGATGAAGCACCCAGAATAATAATACTATACCGCAATAGGTCAAAATAATTTCAAATAAAGCAAGAACAGATAAATCAATCACGTGATAGGTACATGGTGCTCACATGTTTACAATCATTGCAAAAGTATATGAATTTCCTAAAATATTAACTAGGAATAAGTCAGTGTGTGAGTAAAGTAAAAATAACAAATTATACAATTCAATAAGCTACTAGTATGATTTTGTCTAGCTTCTAGATTGTCCTATGGAGCAGGACCAGCATGTTTCCAAGCATTCTTATCTAGGATATAATCCTCTAATTTGTATTATGCTTGTTTACAAAGTGTACTTTTTACATGAGTTTTAAACTTTCTTTCATTTAGTTGTAATATATCACAAAGTATTTTGTTGTAACATTGTCCATGTCTTTATCAACATACATATTATAAAAATGTAAGATCTGATCTATCTGTGTTGTGCTTTCGCAAAAAACAACCATAAATACAAGCGACTGATGTTCCTCTATTATGGGTAAATCAATAAAGTACTGGTTTTTAACAGCCTAAAGCTGCACCTAATTCGATATTTACGATAATTGGCATATTGATTGGTAGATTGCATCAGCTATTAATCTCTCAAAATAGGTTACGTTAGCGATTGTACGCGATGCACAAAACCTGTTTATTATCATAGTGCTGTCATGTTTTAAGTTAATAAAGTAGTAAATCATTTGGTAATTATCGAAGGGTACGAGAGTTGAAGCAAGCATCTGCTATCTGGTATATTTTACCGTAGTCCAGCTTAATCTTACCTACTACAAGTACTAACAGAACTCTTGTTTCTGATTGAAGGTTGAAGATGCTCTCCATGCCGAAGAATAACAGGCATCATTTCAACTAGGTCATTGGGTGAAGGGCCTCGATGATGTGTGGTCCCGTCACTTTCTCATATTTTCGCTAAACGAACTCTTCTGTTTACGATGAGTCTATAACTCTTATGTATAAACAATTACAATTACTAGTTAAACATAATGTATATTCAATAGATCAACCATTTTTTAGATTATTTAAAGTACATATATCTTTTTTGGGGTACTTATGTTACAACAGAATACCTAGTAAAACATAAAAAAAAAAAATAATGCTCATGTTAAAAGTACACTTTGTAATCAAGAGTATTAAAAATTAGAGGATTGTATCCGAGATAAGAATGCTTGGAAACATTCTAGCCCTGCTCCTTGACAATCTAGACGCTGGACAAAGTCAAACTGGGTGCTTAATGAAATGTATAATTTTTATTTTTTAAGTCATCACAAAATTAATTTACCAGCCATTGCTTTATATTTGATTATTTTATATAGGTATAGTAATTTTATTCTAGGTGCATTATCTTCACATTTAATTAAATAATTAATGTATAAGTATCTACAAAATATTGTAAAACATTTTAAAAGAATATCGGTGCAGTTTCTTGCCTATTCTTCTTCATACGAAACTCATTTCATTTGTAAATGTTGACGTTAAAAAGTGCCATATAAGTGCCTATTTGAAATAAATGATTTGACTTTGACTTCGAAAGTGCAAAACATGGCCCCAATCAACCATAGACATATTTAATTTAATTACTTACAAGTTAAAGCTTCTCCAGGCTTCCGAACAGCACACAGTAGCCATTAGATTCATATCACAATTTAACAAATTGCTAATAAATCTTCCGTTAAAAGCTTAACCAATAAATAAAGGCTGCAGCACACAAACGCATACATCAATCTAATGCAACATGTATTTGCATAAGCGAATCCTCGACGCGGGCCATCCATCACGGCTCTGCGGAATAATTAGCTAGTCGCTTTCGCAATCATCGGAAAACGTTTCTAAATGGCTACGACAGCTTCCTTACAGCCTGCGATTAAATACTGAATAGCCGACAGCGAGGCTATTTGTCGTGGAACTGACGGCTAGACGCGTGTGCTTCATAGTCTGGAAAAAGCGATGAGCGATGTTGTTTTGTTTTTAGATGTGATGATCGTGAAGAAGATTTTATGACAACAATTTTTTGGTGAAATTTGATGATTTTGGTAATGGCTAAGCTAGGATAGCGAATAGCTAATCAAATGTCTGGCATGACAAATCTCACGTACGGTGTCCTGCTGCCTGTCTGACCTGTCACCTGTCCTGACCCGTCTTGTCACTCGATCTTCGAAAGTTCTTGTCCAACAGTGAAAGTTTATGATAATAGATTTATTCGACAAAGGCTGGGTAAAAAACGTTTATAAAAAAAAAATACAGACGTTGAAAAGCCATGATTTTGTGCACTTCGATGTTCAAAAGTACAGATGGGTTCTATGAACTCCATCCAAGAATTACGATCTAAAATGTCCAGGAATGACACAAATCGAGCAAGCTATGAAGTGAACGAAATGCTCCAGAATATTCTAAATGGCCTGAACAGCTTCCTTACGGCCTGCGATTTAGAACAGATAGCCGTTGGCACATTTATTTGTCGCTTTCTGACTGGCTCCAAGACTAGGAAGATTAGTTGCGCTTGCGCCGGTTGCCGATCGAGGGCCGTACTGTTAGTCTTGCGGGTAGTTCCATTGTCAGTTATGAAATCGTTGTGAAGATTCATTGTGCCGATTGACTTGGATTGTGTTTGGTTGAGGTCGTTTTTATTTTGAACTTTGTTGGCATTTGTTGTTTATGATGTGGTTGATTTTGGCGTAGGCAGAAGGACTTTTTTTTTAAATTTCACAATGCAGAGTAGTAGATATGAAACGTTAACTCCTTTTTGATCAGAAATAGCTATTTGCTACAGGTTACGATAAAAACGTGTAAGTGCACTGCGATGTCACCTTTTCTGAAAACCTCGTGTGACCAATCATCTACTTTTCATTTAAATACTTAAATGATATTCACACGGTCACCACGTTACATTACTTGAATACCAGTTTTCACTAATTGGATTCTATCGCCAAAGAAAGTGCTTTTATTGCTCGAACGGGAAAGCAATCTACGAGAAAACTAGTGTGAAATTTAAAAATAAGTATCTAATGGAATGCAAGGAGATTCTGTGGTCTCGCGTGTCGATGGAGCCAGTTCATCCGTCCATGTTCGGGCACGTCTTTAATCGACATAGGTACTTATCCGACAATTTTCTTAAGAAAAAGAAGTTAGTTTAGATCCATTAGGCCGCTAGATTTTCCCGTAATTGCAACGGACGCATCACACGGCGATCCTCACGTTCACAAATCGAAGCTTCTCAAGTAATCAGAAGTTCTTTTTGTAATTTATTTAGCGGAAATTCTGCGCGTACCGTTCACTCAATAACGGATTCCCCACACTTCCGCACACGGTAATAACCTCCCTTTGGACATTGTCGCGGTAACACGTGCAGCGTTAACCAACGACCGGTTCCCAAATTTCTACTCGATAATGATTACTCGTTTAGTGTGTTCTTATGCATTCCCACCACGGTCGTTGCCTCTCAGCTGCTGATGCAATCGCTCTCCACTTTACGGCGTCGTCACTTCTTGGTTACATTTGTTATTTACTCAAAACTTATGAAGCTTGCATTTCCCTTTTAACCAGACAATAGAGCTTTCTAAAGCTTACAGTATAAAAGTGTGCTGTAAACACACACGTAGCTATGTTGTGTGTTTGTTCGTTTGTCAGTTTAATAAACGGGCCTGCTCGCGTCACGGACATTAACTTCTCAACGTTTACAAACTTAGGTTTTCTTGTACTTACATCAAAGTTTCTAATGCACAAAGTCGAGAATAGTGTGCTGAGCGTTAGAGTTGGTATCATTTGTTTGCGGTCCAAGTTCCGAGTCGATAGACTGATCAAATAGAAAGGTTACGACTGGTGGGCGTGACCTTTACGACTTGTGATTTTGAGCCCTTCGAGAATGCGATGCCGATGTTGGGAAACATCGGGCGTGTCAGCGTGTGCGTCCTACAATCGATCATCGGCTTATAATAGCTGTACAACCGAGTAACAATGATCGAGGGCAGAATATCTCGGTACAAAACCTGTGTCGTGATATTTTTGACGTATAATGCGGAGTTGGTGTCGTGATTACGTTTTGTCGGAAAGACATGACTCCACCGTTCAAAAGGTTAAACATTGACAGAACGGCTGTAAAATGAATATTATCCACGAGTTTAGTGATCGATGCATTGTATGGCTTTTTGACCATATTTGTTCAAAGGTTATGGAACACGATATTTCAATCGGTTCAAATCTATCAATTTGTTTACTGCACGACTGAATGCTATTGTTGCAAGCGAACATTGGGACTTTATCGATTGAAGATGGAGAGAGCACTTACTACAAGGGTACTTGGATTTAAGTTCTTATTACTATAACCGGTAAAGTCAGACAAATAATTACCTGCAGATATTACATGCGTCGTCAAATCAAACATCAAATGCAAACTGTCGAAATTATCATTATCTAAATGTCATTTCGAAATGACAATAAAACATTTTATTATCCGTCTGATTTGGTGTTTATTGCACTTCATAATAAATGCCTAAGTAATCTTCTAGCATGTTTATAAAGAAGTATTTTACTAAGTATCTTCCCCTTAAGGCCCAAAAACGCTGTATAAGGGCAATGTGTGGCCTGAAAATGACAGACAGTTGTGTACCTATGTTTAAATCCCTAAAAGTGCTAACATTTCCTTCATTGTACATTTTGGAAATTTCAATTTTTGTAAGGAAAAATAAATATTTCTTTTTAACTGTGTCAGAAAATAGAATTAGAGAAGGACCTGTCAGAAGCCAATATAGGAACCTAATAAAAAATTGTAGCTACAATACAGCTTTGCTTAAGAAAAGTGTTTTCGGAATGGGGCCTACCATATATAATAAAATACCAGATTGTATAAAAAATTATCCAATACATAAATTTAAAAAGGAACTGACAGCCCTATTACTTGATAAGTGTTATTATTCAATTAAAGATTTTTTAAATGACACTACACTTTAGATTTCAAATTTGACAGTATGTGTTTGTTGACATTATAATGCCTGGTTTTAATTATATAATTTTAATTTTAATTTTTAATTATTATTTTTCGACAATTTTAATTTGACTACGGAGTTAATTATTTTGTTAAATTTATTTTCAATATTTGCATGCCTAATTTAAGGTAGATTGTACAGGGATCACAAAGTTTGTAAACACCTTATTTATGTACCTACTTTCTTAGCAAATAAACATATTATTATTATCTCCTTTATTATATTTTACAAACTTATAAATTACATTTTTAAATATTTTTTAAAAAATCTGAAAAAAAATAATTAAAAAACATTTAAAAATATAAAAAATAGTATCCCACCGGTATCGGGAACAGGGTCCAAGCTACCGGCGGTCAGGGCTCCAGAGAGAGGAACCTCCTGACAATGCGAGCCGTGTCCAGAAGTACCGCTTTCTGAATCACGCCCTTGATCCAGCTGCCCAACGAGAGCCTCCTCAGGTGTTTGTCGAGGCTCTTGGCTATTAAGCCATTGGCTGTCACGACTATCGGCACAATGATTGCTGAGTCCACATCCCACATGTCGACAACCTCGCGAGCCAAATCAAGATACTTGATTTCTTTATCTTTCTCGGCTTTCACGAGGTTACAGTCATGCGGGACCGTTATGTCAACAATCATTGTGCGCCGCTGTACTCGATCCACCACCACTATATCAGGCTTATTGGCAACAATAGTCCTGTCAGTGATGATGGATCGATCCCAGTACAATGTGATATTTCCATTTTCGAGAACTGGGTCGGGCACGTACCTGTAGTACGGCACTTCCGATTCCACAAGGCTGTATTTCAGAGCAAGTTGCTGATGGATAATCCTGGCTACAAGGTTGTGTCTATGCAAGTACTCTTCGTTAGCCAGACGAGAACAACCGGAGATAATGTGTCTTATTGATTCCCCCGGACGGTGACATGCCCGACAGATGTCAACCGTGCCGTCTTTCACAATAAATCTCCGGTAATTGTTCGTCATCATAACTTCGTCCATAATTGCACAGACAAAACCTTCGGTTTCTCCAAAGAGGTCACCGAAACGCAGCCAGGCTACGGACGCTAAAAGATCTACATCGGGTCCATGTAGGGCCCGGAAAAAGCGTCCGTGAAGCTCCTTACTCTGCCATACTTCCATGCGATCATTAGTGTCAAGCACTACAGGTTTGCGCCAGTTCTCTTTAGCCAAGGAGAGCGGGGTGAGGCCCTTGTCCACCGCGACCACATCACGATGCATCCCCACGTCGGCTTCTAGGAAATATTCCCTGAGACTGCATATCTCGCGATTGTGTAGGGTCTTTGCGTTTAAAAAGCCTCGACCACCACACTTTCGCGGGATATACAGTCTCATTACCGATGACCGTGGGTGATGCATTCGGTTTGCAGTCAGCAGTGTACGGACCCTCCTATCCAGGGCGTCGAGTTCGGTTTGAGTCCATTTGAGTATGCCGAAAGAGTACATCAAAACTGGCATGACCCAACCGTTAACGGCGCGCACCTTGTTTCCGCCTGACAGAAGACTATTTAACACTTTCTTCAGGCGGCCAAAGAAGCGCTCCTTCAACGATTGCTTCATGTCAGTACCATTGATGCCCAACGCTTCCGACATACCCAAATACTTATAGGTTTCGGATGCGGAGAGGGCTCTGACGTTTATGGAATCCGAGAGTTGGGTTCCCACGGATTCCACAATCTCCCCTCGCTTTACATGCATGACCACACATTTGTCCATACCAAATTCCATCCTGATGGCGCTACTGAAAGTTTCAGTTACTTTCAGTAGCTCCATTAGTTGCAAATTGTTGGAGGCAAAGATTTTTAGATCATCCATGTACAGAAGGTGAGATATAACCTGACCACCTCTCCGGAGCCGATAGCCTAGACCTGAATCCTCCAGCAGTGTGCTTAGAGGATTCAAGGCTAAGCAGAACCAAAGCGGGCTCAAACTATCGCCCTGAAATATGCCTCGCTCGATCCTTATCGGCTCGCTATTCCTCAGGATATTCCGACATCCTGGATAGCGAAGGACCGTCCTCCATCGCCCCATACATGACATCAAGAAGGTGCGCATAGTTGCATCTACTTTATACAACTCCAGCACCCTCATGAGCCACGTATGTGGCACCGAGTCATAGGCCTTCTTGTAATCTATCCAACATGTCGACAGATCCTTTCGGGAACGACGAACCTGTTGGCTAATGGCCATATCAATGAGGAGTAGCTCCTTAGTACCGCGGGACCCGTTCCTACATCCATTTTGAGAGGCAGACATGATGAAGTTGGTGTCTATATGTTTGTTAATTTTAGCTCTCAAAATGGATGTAAGCACTTTATAGACCGTCGGTAAACACGTGATCGGCCTATAATTTTTGGGTTCCGCGGTGCTACCTGATTTATGGAGCAGGTGGGTAACTCCTGTTGTTAGGAACTGGGGTAGCGAACCAAACTCCAAAGCCGTCTGGTACTGAGCCGCCAAGCGAGCGTGCGATCTTGTGATCCATTTGATCCAAAAGTTCTGCAGTCCGTCCGGCCCTGGAGAGTTCCAGTTAGGCAACGGACGGACTGCACGAGCTACATCTTGGGGGCAGATGGTAATAGCCCCCATTTCTGGTATTGGATTGCAGGCTCGCTCGACTTCCCGAGTCCAGTCACCTTCGGTGTGACTGACAGGCACCGACCAGATGCTGCGCCAGAAAGAACACATGGCATCATCATCTGGCAGGCACGTGTCAGCCACACCTTGGTTCGGTCGCTCCCAACCCCTATAAACCCACCTTTCATCGCTCTGGAAGGTGCGATTCTGAGTGTATCGCTCTACTCGCCGCTTATACCTACGAATACGGTTAGCTCATGCATACACTTTCTGCTTCAGGAAGTCGATGCGCTCTGTGACGCAGGACAGATAGTTCTGGGAGCTTATATCAGTCTCTGAGAACGCCCGCCTCACGAAGCGCATCACTCTTGGACGAGTATTGCCGTCTCTGAAGCAGATTAGTTTGCCGATGAGCGCTCTGGCCCCACCAATACGGTGTTCAATTCTGCACTGCCAGGCTGGTACGGTTGGTTTCGGTCGCGTAGCTCTAGAGTCATTGGGAAATTTGACGTGAGCTACACGACATGCCGCTACAGCCGCGCAGTACAGAATCGAATGAGTATCGGTGAGGTCTTCGCAGTCATCAAAATAGTTTGATAACTGCGAATCCAGGAGCGCCACCAGCGCCCTATTTTTGTTATGCATGGGCAAACGAGGTAAGCGTGGTCTAAGTTCGGGCGACATGAACCGATATTCCCGAATCGCACACTCCAAAGCATTCCTCAATTCCTCATTGCACTGGGTACTTACATTTGTAGCCCTATCATCACTTCCTTCATCAGCTTGATCAGTGTTGGACTGTGGTAGTACCACAACAGTCTGCGACGGGGGGGCGATGACACGGCTACTCTGCATTTCACTTCGCAGGTTAGGTTATTATTATTATTATTATTAAGTTATACAAGTCAAGCAAGCAAGTTTTTAGGTATGCCCAAAGTTATTTCAAATTCATAATTACGCCATTATTGGCCCATTAAAGCGCATTGGGTGAACGTAAGTACATGTGCATGTACCGCGTGCGTTAGGTAAGTGCAACAGATATGAACTAAAATGTTAGTTCATATCTGGTGTACTTAATTAAAGGCTCCCACAAACAGGCGCGACTGTCGCGCTGCGGGCGACACAAAGGCACCGCTCATCGCGCGACACGCGGTGCCTTTGTGGCGTGCTGTGGCGTAGGTACATTGGTTACAAACATAGCATAAAACTTGTACGTATTGACTGTTTTTTTTTGTTACCCCCTGATTGTGCAATTCAATTCTAGTTTAAATACAGATCTTTTTATACCAGAGCAAAGCACCTTAAATAATGGTTGTTGAACGTCAGCTGTAAATCATAATAGGTGGTGTTATTGTGCAAAGGCGGCGAAAAAACATAATGGTTTGAGTTTATGAAAGTATATTATGTGCGTACATAACGGGGAAACATCAATTAAGCCGATTGACTGCGGCGCAGGCGCTGGACATGGGGGAGGGGGCTAATCAGATAATGGAAGGGAGATATTTGTTTTGTTTTAAAAAGCAAGAGGTACCATTGGATGTCGGACCCGTGGACGTCGGAAAATATTCCACGGGAACGTACAACCGGGATTAAAAATACCCTAACAAGTGTTAACCCAGGTTATAAACCATCTGTGTGCCAATCCGGAACATAGATCCAGACAAACGGACAAGAATTCTAAAAACTATGTTTTCATAACAATCGTTCAGTTCAGTTTTGATTTCTCTGTAATGGGTTTTGAAGAAAGTAAACCAGCAGCCTAATTGCGTAACACATTTTCGTAAACAATTACGACTAATCTGTTTCATTTTGACAGTTCAACAAAATTCATTGTATTATTTACATTGTTGAGCAGAATTTTTTATTAAAACTATGAAGCAATGGATTAGCAATCTGTTTGAAAACGATTCAGATTCCGATTGATTGTGTATTACGCAATTAGGGTACTGGATTGAAGTGAAAAAGGAAGATTGTATTTATTGATTATTGAACCAGTCTGAAGCTATTACAATACAACGTGTGAGTTATATCCTAAGAAAAATGACAGACTAGACAGATGACATTTACTACAGCGCCACTGGTGGCGTATTAAAGACTAACTACACACAAACTGTTTGTATTATGTGTTCGTTCTAACACTCTGCAATTTGTTGGAAATACGTTAGTCACTCGTTTGACTAATCGGGACGCCAGCGCCACCAAGCGGCGCTCGACAGAGTCTAACACATAACGCGAGGCGGTGAAGCAGTGAACACTCGTGTACAGTGTGTGATTCGCTAATATGATTAATTTATGCGTAAAACATAATTTGATTTGAACTGCAAACGGTTTTTCAATTGCGCAATAACCAACACTTCCCATAGCACGCCCACAGTAGTTAAAATATGGCTGATGATAACGAGAGACACGAACCTTCTCCGTCGTATCTATACTAATAATAAGCCTGAAGACTTTGTTTGTTTGTTTGAACGCGCTAATCTCTGGAACTGCCAGTAGGATTTGAAAAATTCTTCTTGCATTTGATAGCCAAATTCTTAATTTCACGTAAGAACTCTAATAATCCGACCAATAAGAAAAAATTAACGCTGTAAAAGCGAAAACCAAGTACTTAATGCGATACGACAAGGTCACTCGAGAGAACAAAAATTTTAGACAAAGCCACGCAGAAGCTAATATCTAGATTTAGACGATTTCTTCACAGAAAAAAGTTAAGGTCGAAAGTTACACCCATATTTTAAGTCGTAACCCCGAAAGCTACTCGACTCACAACTCTGTCGAGGAGGCCTCAAGGCGTGCCTTGGAAGACCCTAAAAATCAGTATTCATAGTCGCCAGATTAAGGATAGGTACTATGAGGCCCCCCGAGTGAGTTTGAGTCGAGGTGATACGTAACTAATACGTAAATTTCTATAAATTCTTCAAAATACATTATATAAATCAGATAAAATACGCATGTTTTGGTTAAAACTTCCTTGTTGACTACCGCAAGGAAGCCTCAAGGTAGATACGTACCATATATTTGACAGTCGGTACCTCAACTCAAACTCATCTTGACTGAGGAAATTGTTTGTAATGAGGAGTAAAATTGCAACTATGTATTCATAATTCAAACCACCTAAGTTATGTTGAGTCAAGTCGAGGAAATCATGAGGTTTTGACTTAGAATATGGGAGTTAGTCTCACTTCGTCTGTCTATTTGTTAGTTAAGCTGTCGCTGCTAAACAACTGCATCGATAATGATGACATTTATCACAAAAATAGCTTAGTACTTGAACAATGACATAAGGCACCTAACATCTGCAAAGCTAAGAATATATTCACACGTAGGAGAAGCTAGGAACATATTCCCACGTAGGCGAAGTTAGGAACATATTCCCACGTAGGCGAAGTTACGAAAATATTCACACGTAGGCAAAGCTAAGAAAATGTTCCCACGTAGGCGAAGTTACTAGAATATTCACACGTAGGCAAAGCTAAGAAAATGTTCCCACGTAGGCGAAGTTACGAAAATATTAACACGTAGGCAAAGCTAGGAAAATGTTCCCACGTAGGCGAAGTTATGAAAATATTCACACGTAGGCAAAGCTAGGAAAATGTCCCCACGTAGGCGAAGTTACGAAAAACTCACACGTAGGCAAAGCTTGGAAAATGTTCCTACGTAGGCGAAGTTACGAAAATATTCACACGTAGGCAAAGCTAGGAAAATGTTCCCACGTAGGCGAAGTTACGAAAATATTCACACGTAGGCAAAGCTCGGGGCGAGCTGGATTGCTCCAACACGAATGTATGCGTACATCCGCGGTGGGGCGACCCGGATCGCCAGGCACTTCTTCTCTTGCAACCGAGCGGGTGGGCAGGTTGCGGATAGCCCAACTCCGGCTGCGGGACCACCTAGAATGGTCGATCCCGGCCGGAGCATCTTGTAAGAGATCCCGGACAAGAGAAGTTCCCGAAGGCCCAATCCCAGGCTCAGGGTAACCCAGTTACCCTACCTCCCATGAACCTGAACGCCTAACAAAACCATCCCTCCCTATCCACAAATTTCCTGCCGCTTCCCAAATCCTTAGGCCTAATCCCAGACCTAAGGTGACCCCAAATTACCCACACCTTCTCACCAAACGCCTTCCTTCCTATCCCTATTTCCCGTCGGTCCCAGAGGAGGGGTAACCTCGATTCCAAAAAAGCCCACCCCCAAATAAAAAAAAAAAAAAAAATATAATGCAGAATGTAATTAAAACTACCCAGGTGGGTCCCAGCCAGGCCGGGGAATCCCACACCGCCACGGCGGTCAGCCCCCAACTCCCGGCTGACGAAGTACGACTGCTGAAGAAGCGCGGAAAAATCACTGCCCGGGACGGGAAAGTAGGCGACCGAAAGCAGGACTGCGAAGGCACTAGCCAGCGCGAAATGCGATCGGACGCCGAAATAACAGTACGCGACCAGCCACGAGTACGCGAAGGGGCAACCCGGCGCGCAAAGTGGCCGGACGCGGAACCAAGCGGGCAGGGGCAAGTACGCGAAGGGGAAACCCGGCGCGAAAAGCTCCCGAACGCAACGGAGTCTGCCAGGGCCGCCAGTCGACCCCATAACACAGACCATACTCAGACTAGAACTCGACCAAGACAGCACAGGGGTAGGCGCCTTGGAGCCTCACACGCACAGGCGCAGCTGGCAGACAACTTGCCAGGCACCTCCAAACCGCAGCCTGGACCAAGCGGTACAGGGCCGGCGAAGAGAGTGTGCCCTGACGACACAGCCTCACCGAGTGCACTTCAGGGGGACGCCAAACGTGTGAGGGTCCACTCCGCCCAGAGGGAGCAGAAAACCTACGCGCGAGCCACGAAGGATATACCTGCGCGGCTGGCCGTGGCGATCTGCTTCCCTACCCCATCCAGAGACCTGACTAGGGATGAGGCTGAACTAATAAAGTCAGGCCTCGAAGACCTGATGATGAACACGGACTCGACGACACCACTCCCCTCCTTCCGCGGTTACCCACGGATAGCGGAAGGCACCGTGCAGATGTGGTGCGAGGACGACTATGCCCTGACTTGGTTGACGCAAAATGCGCCCAAAATCCGACTACCAGACACCGACCTTACACTTACGGTACTACGACAATCTGACGTGCCCACCCGTGTCCGAGCCTCGCTTTTCGTCCCTCGTTATGGAGGTGACGTGGCCCGGCTCCAAAGTGTTCTGATTCGTCAGAACACCTGGTATGACATCGCCAGGTGGTCGCTGTACAGGGCAACTACCGTCGGTGGCAACAACTGTGGGACTTTTTTGACCCTGGGTGTGCCACCGGAGGAAGTGGAAAAGGTCTTGGCCCGGGAGCGACGGATATCGTACCTTCTTGGGTCGATATATGTACGCTTCTGGCCCACGACCCAGCCTGCCGACACAAAGACTGACGGTACAGTAGTGAAAGAGACAGCACTGACATCGACACAGACGACTGAACCGGACATCGCCCACCTCGAGGAGGTCATGGCCCGTGCGGCAATGGCCGATGCTGTCACCATATCGCCCGGATCACCTGGTTGGAACGAGCAACTCCTCGCCTCGTCGCCATGTGATCAACAGGAATACCAAGCCAGAGTGGAGGAAGCGGAGATACCGTCCGATGGATCTATCTCCGACTAACTCCACCACACTGCCTTCGAAGCCCCTAAACGTCATACAGACCAACCTCCAGCATAGTAAAGAACCTGCGCCTACATACCCAATGGAATTCCTACCACACCACTCACTCAGTTCTGTTCCAGAGATCTGACAGCTGTCAGGCTCCAGACCGAAGGCGGCGTTCCTGATGTTGTATTGGCCTCGGTATACATGCCAGGCGAGGACGCAAACTGCCCGCCAAAAGAGATGACCGACCTGGTACAACACTGCGAGCGTGCAAATCTGGACCTGATCATCTGCACCGACTCAAACGCTCACCACCCACTCTGGGGCAGCGACGCACCGAACCCTAGAGGAGAGGTACTATCCACCTATTTATTCTCCACTAACCTTAACATTGTTAACCGTGGTGCTGAACCCACTTGGGTCACAGTCCGAGGGCAAACGATCATAGACCTAACCCTTGCAACAGAAAATGCAACAAACCTTATCACAAACTGGCACGTATCTGACGAGCCTTCTTGCTCAGACCATAGAAGGATTCGCTTTACATTAACTACCAACACAAGTAAACCAGTGCCTAGGCGGAACCCGCGGCGCACCAATGTACCCGGGTATAAGCGCCTCCTAGCCTCCTCACTAGGCAGACACCTATCACTAGTAACCATAACAGACCACGCACAACTAGAATACACCGTAAACAAACTATCAGAATATATTACCGAGGCATACCATGCATGCTGCAAACTAAGGGCGCCAAAAACTAACAGCGAGAGGAACCCCTGGTGGAACGCTGAACTTAGTAAGCTCAGGGGTGCATTGCGTAAGCAATTCAACAGAGCCAAAAACACCAGACACCCGGACGACTGGGAGTCATACAAAGAGACCCAACATACATACAAAAAGCAAATCAGAACTGCCAGAAGAACAGCATGGCGGAAGTTCTGTGAATCCATCGAAACCAATAATGAAGCCGCAAGGGTAAGGAAAATCCTATCAACTGATCAGGACCGAACCCTTGGCGCGCTGAAAAAACCCGACAACTCATACACACTAAATGACCATGAAACCAGTAAGATCCTCCTCGAGACTCACTTCCCAGACTGCAAACTCCTAGAGGACAAGGTGTGGGAAGCTGAACCAGAATGGACCCCAACGGATCAAGACTGGTCTAGAGCCCGCAATATAGTAACAGAAGACCGGATAAAGTGGGCCATCAACACCTTTCAGCCCTATAAGTCCGCTGGGCTGGATGGCATCTTTCCAGCCCTCCTACAATGGGGGGTTGATATAATGACACCATGCCTGGTGGAGACCTTCCGAGCCTGTATAGCACTCAGACACATACCCCTAGCTTGGCGCGAAGTGAAAGTCATATTCATACCCAAACCAGGCAAATCCGACTACACACAACCCAAGGCCTATAGGCCCATAAGCCTCACATCCTTCCTACTGAAAACCCTGGAGAGACTCTGTGATAGATACATTCGAGACGGACCTCTTCAGGCAAAACCACTTCATAAACAACAACATGCGTACTCCACAGGCAGATCAACGGAATCTGCGTTACATAGCGTGGTTTCCAAGATTGAATGCGCGGTGGACCACAAATGCTCAGCACTAGCTGTCTTCGTTGATATCGAGGGTGCTTTTGACAAAACCACGTTCGGTAGCATCAACATGGCCCTCGACAGACACAATATAGACCCGACCCTGAGCGGGTGGATCACTAATCTGCTCAAATTGAGAGCTGTACAGGTAACAGTGAACGACACCACAAGGGCCATTGTGGCGAAGGGCTGCCCGCAGGGGGGCGTTCTCTCGCCACTTCTGTGGAACTTGGTTGTGGACAGCCTCATCAGAACACTCAATGACAAAGGCTACTTTACTGTAGGCTATGCCGATGACATAACCATAATAATAAATGGCACCCACGAAAATACCCTATGCAACCTTATGCGCCAAGCCTTAAAAATAGTAGAGGACTGGTGCAACGAACACCAGCTAACAGCCAACCCCACAAAGACCGAACTGATCCTCTTTACGAAAAAGAGGAAACTGACGACACTACAACTACCACGATTCTTCGGAACTACCCTAAGCCTATCAACCGAAACCAAGTACCTAGGCATCTATTTGGATAAACAGCTGAATTGGGCAAAACACACCAACTACATCACTACAAAAGCCAGCATATCTCTGTGGCAGTGCAAGCGAATGCTTGGCAGAAACTGGGGGATTAATCCCAAGGTAACCTACTGGCTATACACTACTGTCATCAGACCAATTATCACGTACGGCTCGTTAGTCTGGTGGCCTAGGACAGACCTGAGCACAGCCCAAAAATATCTCGAAAAACTGCAGCGGTTTGCTTGTGTAGCAATCACTAGCTGCATGAGAACCACACCCACTGCTGCCCTACAGGCAATGCTTGGGCTGCCACCCCTACACCTCATCGTGCGGGAGGAGGCGACCCTGGCTGCCTTTAGGCTTCATATATCGGGAACCCTAAGCAAAGATTCTAGGGTCAGGCACACACGCATAAAGGAGGGTGCAGTCAAACAACAGCCGATGTTAGCATCACCCTGCGACAAAACCCTGAAGCAACACTACTTCCAAAAGCACTACAACATCGTTCTCTCGGAAGAACAGTGTGACTACTCACGCCCGAACGAGATGAGAGTATACACCGACGGCTCGAAGACCGGATCCGGGACCGGAGTTGGAGTCTTTTCACACGACCTCAACATAAACATATCAAACCCGCTGGGAATGTTCAACACTGTCTATCAGGCGGAGTGTGTGGGCATTATACAAGCGGTGTACGCCATAGAAACCAGGAAAGTTACGGACACACATATACGTATACTCTCCGACAGCACCTCAGTCCTCCAATCATTGAGGAAAAAATATATTACCTCAAGTATAGTACTAGAATGTCACAAGGCTCTAGAACGAGTAACGGTATTAAACCGCAACACAGTGACACTGCAATGGATAAAAGGACACAGCGGATCGCTGGGCAATGACGCAGCTGACGATTTAGCCAGGAGAGCATCCAGCACGTCGGCATGCGGGCCTGAACCCATCATACCCATCCCCTTCAACCAGATACGCAGGTGGCTGCAGGAGTCCACCCATGCACAAGCCGAGAGGTGGTGGACCTCGACACCAGGCTGCAGGCAGTCTAAGGAAGCCTTGCCATCCTTAGACGGCAGGCTAACCAGACGTTTATTACGTCTGAATAGAAATGGCCTGCGCCTGATGACGGGGACCATCACAGGACACTGCTCGCTAAATAAGCACTTCTATACAATAGGTATAACAGACAGCCCTCTGTGCAGAGCTTGCATGGAGTCGGACGAGACCGTTGCGCACGTGCTCTTTGAGTGCACAGGCGTTACCCAGATTAGAACAGAAACACTCGGGACAATCGGATCTTACACAGAGGTTCTCAACAGACCAGAAGCTGTGATCGGCTTCTGGAGGGAGGTGGGCTGGTTGGAATAAAAACCACCGACGGCCGCTATGGCCCACGTACAATGGTCCACATGTAGGACTAAGTGCGGAAACCATACCCTCTAACATAGAACATAGAACATAGAACGTAGGCAAAGCTAGGAAAATGTTCCCACGTAGGCGAAGTTACGAAAATATTCACATTTAGGCAAAGCTAGGAAAATATTCCCACGTAGGCGAAGTTACGAAAATATTCACACGTAGGCAAAGCTAGGAAAATATTCAGACGTATACAAAGCTTAGAAAAGTTTATTTTACAATAGTGATGGCATCGCAATGAATTACAGTTGTTTTGAATTACGTGCAAAACATTTTACAGCATGGATTGTATCTCTGAGTTATAGTGAGACATAAAATTGTCGTAGACACTCCACACAGATACCTGTGAGATACTGGATTTCGTAACGGTTGGTTCTTCAAGTTTAACTTAAAGTTTAATTTTACTCTAGTATCTTGAAAACTGAGAGGTGCTGCTCAAGCTTTGCGTGTGAGTCATTTTTACGCCAAAACCAAAGGTGGGTTATGATTTTAATATGCTTCGTTTTTCTGTTCCCTCATATCTCCTAATCCTACTCATCGGCAGGGCAAAGCGGGCAAATCATCGGCAATGCTAGGAAAAGTGAAAGAGAAAACACTCTATGCAATATCGCTCACTCGTGTTGGTTGCAAACTTAAACGGAGCTCATCACGTAGATAAGTCGAGTTGAAAACATGAATACCTGTAACGAAAATAAATCCTCTCAGCCTAGTTAGTTAAATTATCACTTACCATAACATTACGACTGTAATCCCTGAAAGGTTAGGCAGAGTGGTACCTATATAGTTTCGCCCACATTTAACCAGTTGTGCTCAAGTTTTATAAAAATTTAAGCATATTATCCACTGCAGTAAACAAAATCAGAAAAAAAATGATATTCTCTATGAAATAGGCTAGTTCGATACTGTGTTGAAAACATAATGGATACAACTAATTTGATACGATCCAAAAAATCACGAAGAATACTTCTAAAAATTTCTTTTAACGATTAAAAACCATACAACAATCATTGTGATTTTTTGTCACTATTACGTTAATATGTTGCTTGTACATATTAACGTAATAGTGTTTTTAGTCCAGACAATTGTTTTTTTTTTGTAAATAGATAATTGCTTCATTTTTTGCAATAAATTACCAACGACAGTGACCGCGCTTTAGCTCTTGTCAGTCGCTTAAGTCCCTAAAGTTAAATTATGTCACTATTTAAACTGGAGCAATTCCCATCTGACCAGAGGGCCTAGACATAGTAACACTCGTAACATTGGATTACCGGTGACGCTAGTAGAAAAGCCAAAAAATGTATGGGGTTCACATAAACTATCGAAATGTGACGTGATCATAGGTCATAGCGCAGTATCACAGTGAAGCGATGGCGGTTATAGAAATAGAATCGCTCCGAAGCGAATGTTATTTTTATAGGACCTTTGTTCTTCGTAACCCAATTCAGATCAGTCATCGGTTCTCGAGCCGATTGCTAATAATGGAAACCTATCGTCGATAGAATCCGTTGAAACACCGGGGTTTATTGATTGATCAAAACCCGATGACAATGCACTCCACGCTTGACAGGTTGGAAAACAGTTGACGTCCTTCAATTAACCCTTTGTCTCCTAAACGTTAACACCTATAAAATATGTATAACCCGTACATTTTGCTATGTCACATGAATTGTTCCATCGGTTACAATTACTGGAGTATTTTAAGTTTTTAAGGTCACAATGTGGGGTACGTTCGACCGATGTAATTGTTCACTTGACGAAGGTCTGACGGACCAACCCGTGGCCGGGTGGCGGCGTTTGAGGGTTGATCGCGACTGCCACTCTTTTTGTTCAATGTTCAATTAGCACGTTTTGTAGCGCCATTCCTGTAATTACGCTCCGAAGCTAATGTAGTTACGTTTGATAGCAGAGTGTCGGGACTTGGTTAAAAAAATAATTTAGCTGATGTAGAATATCCTATTGTATCTGAATGTAACATTGATGAGATGAGTGACTATGTGGCAACATTTTATGAAAAAAAATTGTGGGGAAACCGGCATGTAGAACAAAGAATTCGAAGACGTTTGTCATCCACCAACCCGCACTGTGACTGTGTGCCAGCGTGGTGGATTATGGCCCACTCCCTCTCACAGAGAGGAGGTCTGTAGCAGTGACCCAGGAGTGGGAACGTTGTAGGCTGATTATGTATGTTTTAGTAAAACTTAGTTTCCATCATCATGACCAATCAAAAGTGTCAAAAACTTCACCCCTATTGATTTTATTTCAATTCTGTTTCGCTACTAATACCGGTTGGCAGGAAAATCGAGGCGCGAACTGGAAGCATGTATTCAGCATATGATTCTAGACCCCTTAATGTAGAAATTTATCGTCGGTTATTTAAAAACAAAACTGCTGTATCATAGAAAAGTTAATCAAATCATCATCATCAATCCCTACGCGGTCAAATTGTAAAAGTGGATCAGCAGATTTAAAAAAAATATAAACGACGATAAATTTCAACTTGTTTCAAGTGGTTTAGAATCATGTAATTAATTCATGGTAACAGTAGCGCTATTCTGTAAACATCTCGCCGTGAAAACTTAGGTGACATGAGCGTGGAGTGAGTTATCAGTGCCACTGATGCTAGGGATTGACCTAGGTGGGATGACACTGACAGCTCACTCCACGGCAGTCATCACGGCGAGCGCGTCGATGTCTATGCCTCTTTTCTCTAATTCATCTCTCTCATTTCATCTAAAAAGATACTTTGGTAACACACTCACACAACAGATTCCCACCCAAAATAGCTCATTATCTTCAAATTAACGTCCACCGTAGATAATCTTAACAAGACAAACCTTACGAAGCTCTTTTATTAGATACCTATATCTATCTCGGCCTATCAGATCCACCCACTAGGTCGCGTCCATTTCCATGCGGCCAGGAAGTCACGCGTGGTGATGTCATCAGGGCACGAACCTTCGACGTGTTCCGTAGACCTGATAGGCTGATTGCCTGATAGTGTAATAAGTTAATAAGTTGGGTAGCAATGGCACTGAGGGTTTTGTTTGTGTTACTAATATATGAGGCAAGAGATGTTTTTTCAATGAAAAAAGCCTACAAGTGCAAGACAAAGTCGGGACCAAGCAGCGTCATGTCGTGTCGCTACGACACACTAGTGAAAGGCTCGTTCGACAAAATAGGGATGTTGACTAATATTAAAAAAAAACTAATAAATAATGTGATTTCAAAGAAGGCTTGGTTAAAGTGAGATAATAGAAAAAAAAAAAGTTAAATCGATGTAAATATGAAGAAGGCTGGGATTATTCCCGTCCTTGTCGCGCGGCACGGCCAATGTATGGCGCTAGTATGAAGTTAAAAAGTCGTGACGTCACTTCTACGATGGTGCTGTCCTTATCAAACACTTATTTTAAACGTTTCTAACTTGTTTTTTAAGGCTTTTACACTTTTTTTTTGTAAAATAAAAAAAACATCATCCATATTCTCAAAAGTAGACATTCTGTCGTTGAACCGGTCATCGCAGAAACGAATATAGAAATCTGTTTCAGAATCAATAAGTAAAACGACGACCCCACACTACGCTTGAGATACGCGGTCTCCACTCCAGAACTCGTCTGCTCCACCGGACATCGCTCCTTCGACAAACATGGGCAGCCCACTGCCACTTCAGCTTGCTTACTCTGCAAGCAATGTCGGTAACTCCGGATCTTTTTCGGATAATATCATCATTTAGACGTAACTTTATTTGACGTAAATTTATTTATTTTTAGGTTTTCGTTTATGACTTCTATGGTGTTATTTATCCATTACATAATCTAAAAGTAAACTAAGTACACTATGGTTATTACTTAGGCATTCGTTTAATCGCAAAATAGCGACCAACCCGTTACGTGCTACAGGCACAAATGACCATCGAATTCCAGCATCGTCACACAATGGCCTATTGTGTGTACTTGCACAGATCGCTACACGCTTTATTAATGACTTCAATTAGTCAAAGGAGACGTTTACTACGCCTTTCTTGAGAGAACTAGCGAAGTAGCGACTAATCTTGGGACTAACTTAGTATTTCTTTATTAATCTCAACAAAACAGGTTCCGTTGCTTCAAGGTGTCACTGAGCTCTCCGAAAAAACGCCCAGTATAGAAATACTGGGCGTACCATGCGAGGATTTCTACATAAAAAGGCTCTCTCGAAGAGAAGAGGGCCTAGACAAGCGGCAAACTCTTTCAAAGCGCTAACATAAGCTTTAGTTTTCCATCTTAGTTATCGCTGATAGAATGTCAGTTTGCCCAGCCCCTTCGTATGAAAGCAGCCAACATACCTTTTGCTGTTATTTACGAATAAATATTAAAATATTTTTTTTAGTATTTACTCATGAGTAGGTAATTAGTAATTCCTATTTATTATCACCATCATCTTTTGTTCGTTAAGCACACTATCGCCAACACTGTAGAAACCCTGCAATCGTTAGGAACTAAGATTCCGTTAGGTTTACTTGGTGAGAATGGACCCAAGTCTCCATAAATTTTTCCGCTATTAAATTAATCCTAACCCTCGATTCTTCCTTCATTAATCATCATTATTATCACCGTATAGCCATAACTGCGCCATTATCGCCGGCACAAGTGGCCAACGAGTTTTTCCGCCAAGAAACGCGCAACGGCCATTGTGTATGTGTATACGCAGATCGAAGATAAGAATTTATTACAGTCCGTTAGTGAATAATGCACGTAAAAGGACCGTGCATGTAATGTATTCATTGAAATATCCGCGTATCTAGCTGTGAGACATCGCAGGTGTGGTCAGGGTTACCCAATGGGAGGGATGGGTTGAAAAATTGGGATACGGTTCGATAATCATAATGTATGAGAGAGGTAGTGAGTGTTTGTGTGTTTCGTACATATTTTTTAGAAGTGTACCACGCGCGCTCCTCTTAGACGTTAAGGGGGGAGTCAAACACCATACTCCCCCCCCCCCAACCCGAGGAAGCCTGCCGAGGCGAGCCGGCACCAGTCGGGGTTGCGGAAGAATGGTATGTTCCCGCGTCCCCGACGTAGGTGTGAGATGGAACACCGGGGTGGTTTTTAGTCAGTAAGAGTCTGACAGACCCCATGAGGATTTTCCACCCCGGAACAAAAAAATGAAAAAAGGCCTCTCGCACGCCTGCCAATGGTCCGGGACACTGGGGGTCCAGAGATATAAAAAAAAAAAAAAACAATCTGGCGCGTAATTTCCTTGTTGCCCCAACCAACCCCGTCGCGTCGCATCGCCTTCCCGCGCTTTTACTTCGTTTTCGATTAGCGTTCTTTCTGTCTTTTTTGCTCGGCTCCTTGGGCTCCTAGCGTGATGTTAAATAGCTTATAGCCTTCCTCAGAATTGGGCTATCAAATGCAAAAAAAAAATAGTTATTCGACTGATAGGTCCAGACATAACCCCCTACATACAAACTTACAAGTAAACAAATTGTATCTCTCATAAAGAGGTATTAATATATCTAAGTATAGATAGATTAAAAACGAAAGTCGAATCTAAACTCAACAAAATTAACGAATACTTTTCACTGCAAGCCACGTAAAGGGCCATGTATATTGAATAGATAAACATTTAAATGTAAGTATTTGATCTATGTCCAAGTATTTACCAAGCAGCATTAACAGTTGCTAATTGGAATAAATGGGGTTTCGAAGGAATTTAGAGTCAATGTCATCTGTTAGTCGAGTGGTGAAGGAAATCATGGTTTTAATGCAATCATGGCCGACTGCCGAGTGGTACTGCGACCTTTCAATGAGTGTTTGGTTAATAAACTGTGTATTATTCTTAATAGGACACGTTAAAGGTATTACGTTGTGATTCCATGGGAAACAAATTTTGTAGTATAGTTAGGTACAATAATAATTGTGAATGTGAATGCAATATGGATTTGTCGCTTTATTTTTTTTAAAGTTTGTTTTAATCATGGTCTGGCAGTTTGAGTAATTTATGCGGGCCATATATCCAAATGTCCTTTCTTTGGTAATGTTCGTCGAATTGTTGAGCTCCTTAAGTTATTTGTTGAGCTGCATGATTACTAACAAATGAATGCACTGACTGGACAGGTCCTCTCATTCTGTGTGGTTCTTTCCTCAAAAGACTTCAGACGCCAACCTGCATGGTCTTCTCATGACCTGACTAAGATTATGTCTGGACTTTAAAAGAGACTGTGACCTCTGAGTATGATTCGGCCATTCTTCTCAGAGTAGTCAGATAGGAAACGCCGATCTCATCTAGTTTTTAAAATATGATTGACGTGTGAAAGTGTTTGTACAAAACTACTTACAGAAATAAAATCAATTATCATTTATAGGTAGTTAGGTAAAAGATTTGTGTTTTTGTGCAACAGAGTTTATTTAACTACCTACTTATATATACTTTGACGCTTAAACTGTTGCCATGGATTCGGTACATGATTCTAGATCCCCTAGCGTAGAAATTTTTCGTCGCTGATCAGAATAAAACAGCTGTTCCATAGAAAAGTGCAATACCTATGCTCAAACTATGCTCCACCTCCTATCCTGCCCACGTTGCCCCAAAACATGCAGCCGAACTGACTGCGCTGCCTCCGATGACCGACGCCGTGGTTGAGGCGAAGTTTAGGACCAACAGAATTTTACCTACTGGATACATGTTACTACTTTGCGCGTCGATGTATAACTTTATTAAGTTTAAGTTTAGGTTATGAGTAGCATTAGCTCTTGATTATTGAGAATTCTAACTCTCTAGATATCTCTCCCATAGAGAAATTTCGTCAGGAAATTCTGGTGGCAAGCAGTTTTACTATAAACTAGTTGGAAGCTTTTCCTGGTGCGATTTCATATACAGCACCAACACAATTGACATACGAGTATTATCGTGTCAAACACTCGAATATTTTTTTCAAACTCCGCAGTTTTTAACTATCCCATCCAGTACACTCGTGGCCTAATAGACCGGCTCGACAAAGTCTCACAATCACTCATCTTGCATATTTTCACGTTACTCGTATTGTTCTAGTACACAGCTACACACAGTTATGTTTAAATTAACGGTCTGCGTTTACGCCCATGTTTATCTAGAACATCTTATTGCATAGTAATCAAGATAAATAAAATGGTCAGAAGGTATATTTCTTTTAAGGATTTTGTTACTCTTTGTCTGAAAATAGTATTTTGTAAGCGTCTTAAAAGACCTTGTGACTTTTGTGCTCGTTTTATAGAACTTCTGATTTCCAATCGAATGAACGAATGACGAATAACAAATAAATATTTTCATTTATTCATTCATTCATCCTATCAATTTGTCTAAATGCTGAAATATTTATGACAATTTTTATTATCTCGTATTTGGATGTTTCTATAATCCTTTTCTACACAGATTTTTTATTTCTATCTATAATTTTCTTTTAATAAAACCACGATGTCGTTACTGTTATTGTTCTCGCATGTAAACTGAATTTGTGCTTCTCACGAAGAACGTTGCTTGACAACTAATATCGAAACGCACCCTTTAAAATAATTGCGTAACACTCAATTACAACCTGATTTATTTTTAAGGAAATTGTTCATTTCAAGCTTCTGGTCGAAAAGTTGTCCGGTCAACAGCGTAAATAACGCAATGAATGTTGTTGAACTGTCAAAATGAAAGCCATTGGTACAGTCAGTGTGTTACGCAATTGTACTGGGTTATTACCCAGCTGGATTAAGCCTATATCACTTGGTGACCTTCTGCATTTTCCTTGATGCAAAAAAAATAGTTTTATCATGCTTTCGTATCACCATCGCGTCTGCAAAGTTTAGCTAGCAAAGTAGATTGGGCGAATCTGCCCTGAAGCCCAATAAGTTACGATAAATAACAATGGAAAGATCTCATCAAGGAGAATATTTCTTACTATGGCGACTTCTCTTGATTGTTAGTTGAGAATATGTTTCTCAACTACAATGTTAAGTTTGTTCTTCGGATAAATTCATCCCAACTACGGATCCCTTCATTGCTCCTAGTCCGATACGCACTTGGCCGGTTTAGTTTGTTCTTGGGATAAATTCATCCCAACTACGGATCCCTTCATTGTGCGTAGTCCGACACGCACTTGGCCGGTTTTCTTTTTATTTATTTACTTATTTCCCTTCCTGTGTAAATTATCAGCCAATTAGACAGAAATAAACACAAATTAATGTCCAAGCCACGTAAACACATTTATATTATAGAAAATAAATTGTTCTCTTACCTACAAATAATTGTTCAGTCATTAAGCTAATCAATTAACTTTTCTAATCGTAAAACCAGTGTATTTCTTCTAGGCAAACGGTCAACTATCTAATTAATGCTTTAAAACTACAAAGTTTATGGTCATACGGTTACCGTAGAAGTCGATATTGCATTTTTCTTGTAGTTTCTTAGATTTGCATCAAAACTAAGCGTAATGTCGGGGAATGAAGCAATCATTTTGTGCTTAGTTAAGGAAACGTATTACATATCGATGCACGGCTCTAAATTAAGTACACGGACTAATTGAAACGGGCAAAGTCGCGTGCAACAAACAATCACATATATAAGGCTTGTTGCATTCCTGCATCGGTAATTTGCGATTATGCGATTTCGTCAATGTTTCGAAGTTTCTTGAGTAGTGAAGCTTCTCGTCCATCATATGCCACATCTTGAACTATAAAGACTATAATTTTGGCATGCAGTATTATACGTATAGCAGTATGTACCTACGTACATACAGCTATACGTATAAATCAAAGGAATAACTTACTACTGAAGTCCCTTTAAGGCAGTCGCCATGTAAGATTTCTGCTGGTCTTTAGCTTCATCCGGTCAAGCTGGAAGCCGCTAGGAAAGGCAGATGGTTAGTCCCTAGAAATTGTGTTTTTTTATTTTAAAAATGGTCATGGCAAAATTGCTGAACGAAGTTTGTAAAAAGGACAAAAGGATCCGTTGCCATGCTCTCAACACAACTGTAGTGCTATTCTGTTACCATCTCACCGCGAAAACTTAGGTGAAGTGGGCGTGGAGTGAGCTGTCAGTGCGACAGTTGCTAGGGATTGACCAAGACGCGATGACACTGACAACTCACTCCACGCATGTCTTCACGGTGAGATTTTACAGAATCGACATGTTGTTCTATGTATATCTTCCAAAATATGGTCAGTAGTTTATTATATTCACCTATGTTACATTTATTGTATGATTAGTTTGTTAATCAGAGATTAGTGTTAGTAGATAAGGTCTGATTTCACCAATGAAATTGAACGCGATCAATACTTAAACTACGTTTAAGAGCTGTCAGTGTCATAATTTTCTATGGAATATTGACACTGACGGGTCTTGAACGCGTTTTAGATATGCTGAACGCGTTCAGTTTCATTGGTGAAATCGGCACTTAGTAGTTGATTGTTTTATTGTATTAGTATTTGGATTTACTTTCAAAGGAGGTCCACAAATGCTAATACAACTTTGCCCAAACATGTGTCTCGAGGTACACGAGCACCAAATCGTTAAGAAAAATTTGAGGAATTCGAAAATAATTAATATTTTTATCCTTAAATTATTAAAAAAACAATATTAAATGATTTCATAGCAGGTACAATTATTTCGAAAATGTCATTCACACGTCGTTTCGTTCGTTCGTGAAACAACACTGGCTGACAGCAGACAGCTGTCAAGTTGACAGTAATTTTCATCTAATATATAAAATTCTCGTGTCACAGTTTTCGTTGCCATACTCCTCCGAAACGGCTTGACCGATTTTGATGAAATTTTGTGTGCATATCGGGTAGGTCTGAGAATCGGCCAACATCTATTTTTCAAAAAAAAAAAAAAAAAGAAGCAAAACAACGTTTGCGGGTTCAGCTAGTATGATATAAGTATTTTTAGTCTCGTCCCCGTGGGTAACCATAGCAAAAACATATAAATGCAATATTATTCAGTGCAATCTAGTGTATTTTATGCAACTAAGTTTACCTCGGTACATCGTTTGAGCAGATTTTGTTGATATCCTTAAGTTCTTGTCAAACTTATTGTACGTACTTAAATTATAATTAAGTGAATTATGTGGTCTCCTATACGTGGAAGCGCACACTACTATTTGTCCCTGTTCTAGTAAAATTGCATGTAATTAATTGTGTTTGATGGAGATCCAATAAATAAATAAGATCGTTCAGTCGCTGCCTCCGTCGATTGCGATTAGCCGTATCATGTGCACGGCGCCTAAGGGCAAACAGGTCCGTACATCCGGATCCACAATAAATTACAGATTAGAAGCTAATGCAATTACATGCTGCGAGTTATTAATGTTTCAAGCACTTAAAGTTTTAGCTTATAGGCTGCAAGCAATAACAGTAATGGCTGCTGCATACAAAGGACTTGGAGTTTGTCTGTTATGTGTGGGTCGCTGTGTTTTACTGAGGATATTAATGTGAACCTTTGGAATTAGTAAGGCTGTTTAGATGATTAATTTTGAACTTTGAATACGTTTTGCTGTATGTGAAAGGGTCTGTTGGCTACAGTAACCTATTCAGATAATTTAGATCATTCATCATTCACCATTAGAACGAAAGCTGAGGACACGAAATACTTCGAAAGGAAATCAATTTTTGGGTGGACACGGCTAAAGATCAAGAAAGCTGCTTATGAGATTTACAAAAACCGGAAAGGATTAGGAGCGAGACTCAGACGGCTCAGGCTCAGACGAAGATATTGAAAGGAGCAACATTTATCACAGCAGAGAGAAAATAGCCCATAAAGCAGTTGAACTGGCCAAAAGATTCACCGGTGGAGCTCGACTTGATAAACCCATATATAAATATCACCCGTCTCTCCACTAGTCCAATGCCTACGCAAGGATGCATATCCGGTACGACTCGCAATCCTTCCCAATCCTAAGGGCACGTATTCTCTACCAATTACGGTGCCCCCCGGTCTACTGCTTGGTATGCAATGGTCTCTAGAGCACCATGAAACATTAGGCTCCAGGGGCTAGTGCAAATCTTTGGGTTCATTCGATTAATCGAGTCTCGTCAAACCATGCTGGGTCGGTGCATTTCATTCATTCATTAATCATTGGAATATCGATATGTAGGTACAGTACAACTATTTTCTTAATGTCATACAAATGAATTCTAAGTGTACAATAATTTGAATGCAGATGTAAGTAAATAAGCATTTTTTTTTTTTTTGGTGGTAAATCATAATGGAGGGCGTTACAGACTTTTACTGACTAAAATCCACCCGTGTTCCTTCAGTTGCCTGTGCCAGGGTCAAGGTATCTCTTACGAACAACCCGCGTCCCCGTCAATCAGTGCTGACATCTCTTTGAGGCGAGCGTGGAACACAACGCGCCGTCGACTCGGGCCTGGTCCTAACCGGACGGCGAGCTACCCGGGCGGCCGCGAATCTGCTAGCGATTCCCGACGCAGCTGTAGATACTGTACCTATAATTTAGATAATTTATCATTGGAATCGATCCATGTACCTGTATACTCGTAATAGAGGTTATTAATTGAAAACGTTAAATAACTAACTATAGACAAGTTATTGTTGAACGTTTTAGTGTATTTTGACCTTTATGTTACATGTTGGCTAGTTTTTAAGTGTATCATCTGTAATGTACCTATCTGTAATCATCACTATCCATCTAAAGCTAGAGTCCGTCGAATGACGTCACTGGAACGTTATTTATGAACGTAAGTTGGAATGTTTCCAAAAAGAGCGTTTTAACCCCGGCGCTATCATTTGCATGACGGCCGTCACTGGGGCCGTTATATGGCAGCCACCGCTGTCGTAAAAACCGAGCCTAACCGACACGTAGCGTGTATGCAAAAAAAGCTTTATCGAGTAGCGTAGTAATAACGTTATTTTTAAGTGTTGTACTATTAAAGTAATTGCAACGAGCGATGTCGGTGGAAATAACACGTGTGTAACTATTATTAAGTGTGTAATAATAGGCGGTGACCTATCGCTTACACATAATCACTTATGTTTTTTCCGTTGTCAGTACTTATGCACAGTCGGCCAAGAAAGTTGTTTACAATATTACCTTTGATAACGTGTTATTGAAATTAGATCGTTTCCGTCTAATTGCACTTTACTTTGTAATTAAGTTGCTAAACGCGAGTGAACAAACACAATTTTGTTCAAAGTTTTGATCACGTTAAGTTCAGCTATAAAATTACGCGATCCTGTATTACAGACATAATTAATAAGGTATAGTTTTACCGAAGTCTATCCGTGTGATAAAATCGACGTCTGACAGTTTTTGTAAGCAGAAAGAAAGTAAAATATGTTTATTATTATTAAAGCACAAAAAAAAAACTTTAAAACTATGAAAAACATAAAACAGTAATGCCAAAAGGGCCTCAGCTCAGCATAATATCAGATGACAACACATGGTGTACCACCTGACACTGATTTTCAGCTGCAACCTACGAGCATAGCGTAATCAGCCTATTATGTTCCCACTGCTGGGACACAGGCCTCCTCTCTGTGAGAGGGAGTGGGCCGTAATCCACCACGCGGGCCCAGTGCGGGTTGGTGGACGTCACATGTCTTCGAATTTTTGGTCCTAAGACATCCCGGTTTTCTCACGATGTTTTCCTTCACCGTTTTGAGAGCAGTGGTGATGAAATAATTTACTCGTACACAAAGTAAAGCGCCTGTCTGAGTTCGAATCGATGACCTAAAACTACAACCGCTGGGCTACCACAGCTCTCTTGTGTAAGTACCTACTTCTATAAAATACTGTTAAATATTCCAAATTTATTCGGAGGTTAAGTCAGTTAACGTTCGTCTGAAGAATGGGCTGATTTCACCAATAAAACTGAAAGCAATCAGCACATAAACTACGTTTAAAAGCTGTCGGTGTCATTATTTTCTATGGAATTTTAACACTGACATCTCTTGAACGCGTTAAGTTTCATTGGTGTAATCGCCACTTAATACGGCGGTTTGATTCTACTTTATGTTACCTCATCGTTCTGAACACACAGCACTGAAAATAAACGCTATTTCAACAATTTTGACCGCGAGGGCTACGTTAGGTACTTTTAAAAAAATATAAAAGCAGTTTTTTTTTAATGACTGACGAAAAATTCGTACGCTAACGTCAGTCTTTGATCAAGTACTGAATTCATGGTTACAATATCTACTTTACGTTACCTCTCACATCACGTCGTGGATGTAAATATTCGAGTGACTTACCGATATTTTACACCTCTGTACATACATAATTATTTTAATCTTACACGTTGACAAAGTGACGACCTCTGGTGGTATTCTAACCACGCGCTGACAGTTCGATTTATAGTTGATGACATAAATCTCTGTGATGGCCGGTGATATTTATAGCTACGTAATTTGGATGTCCCACTCGCTTCCCAGACTAGGAGGTAAAGTTAAATAGATTATGTTTGGTTACATATGTTTCCACGTAAAAACCCGTTAAATTCGGCTGTGGGAAAGTTATATGTTTTCTAGGGCTCATTGGTCAATCGATGAGGTGAATTGATAACGTATTATGGAGTTGTATCGTAACAAGTACCTACAGCTTATTATCTATTTATTACCCGACTACGGCTAAGCAAAAAGGAGGGTTACGATTTTGACCGGTATGTATGTATGTTCCCTCATAACTTCTAAACTACTTATCATAAATCGACAAATGAGGTATAGTTGGAAGCGTCTTGATCGTCCGCTAGTTATATGCCGTCACATAAATACATATGAATATGAATATGGCGCCCTCTAGCGGACATAAAGTCATTACGAAATCATTTAAGAAAAAAAAAAATACGATGCCGATACGATGTGTTGGGTATCAAATGAGAGGGCTTAAATAGCACATTTCAAATATATATAAATACATAATTATATAGAATATTGTTACATAACCCAAACATTATTTAAATATAAAAAATTAAATTAAAAAACGAAAACCCGAGAACTGAAAAATCAGGCAATCAAGTAGGAAACAAAATAATATTTCAGACAGAAATCAAGACATAGGTAGGAACAAAAATGGTTAGGTTAAAGCCGTGGTCCCATGCCATTATAATTCTGTATCTGTTCCTGGTAATGATATCTGTCTGAAATATTATTTTGATTGCGTGATAACGTACTGCGCTCAGCCCGCTAGTGGCTGATAATCTGGATAATGGAAGCAAATGTCTGACCGTCTTTTTGGACTTAAAAAAGGAGTTTGACAACGTCTCTTTTCCTATCCTCATAAGCAAATTGGAAGCGTCGGGTGTGAGTGGAATTCAATTTTTTTTAAGGACTACCTCTCAAACAGGAATCAAAGGGTTAAGGTGGGTGAACACGTCAGTTATGATGCAAATGTATTAGATGGAGTCCCTCAGAGAAGTGTACTGAGCCCTACGTTGTTCTTGCTTTACATTCACGACCTTTGCTACCTAAAAATCAATAACGCTAGTGTTTTCTTATGCCGTTGATACTGCTGTAGTCTTTTTTGGGAATTCTGGGCACGATGTTGCCAGAAGTGCTGAAACTGGTATGACCCAAATAGACAACGTCTCTTTTCCTATCCTCATAAGCAAATAGGAAGCGTCGGGTGTGAGTGGAGTTCCGTTTTTTTTTAAGGACTACCTCTCAAACAGGAAGCAAAGGGTTAAGGTGGGTGAACACGTCAGTTATCATGCAAATGTATTATTTGGAGTCCCTCAGGGAAGTGTACGGAACCCTACGTTGTTCTTGCTTTACATTGACGACCTTTGCTACCTAAAAATCAATAACGCTAGTGTTTTTTTATGCCGATGATACTGTTTTAGTCTTTTCTGGGAATTCTGGGCACGATGTTGCCAAAGTGCTGAAACTGGTAAGACCCAAATAGCTGAATGGCTCAAAAATAACTCGCTAACACTTAACAAAGCTAAAACTAATTACATATGTTTCAGTATATCACACAGAACACAACCAAATACAGATTTTAACATAAGAGTACATACGTGCGATGATGCAAATAACTGTCAATGTCCAATACTAGTCAAACTAAATATCTCGGTATTATTGTTGATCAGAGACTATCTTGGTACCCCCACCTTGTACAGGTGACAAACAGAGTCCGAAAATTGAGCTAGATATTCAGAACGCTGAGGTATATTGTACTGAAAAAAGTACCCACCAGCACAAGTGCGCCCAGAAACCTACTCAACGAAATATACATAGCGTTAGTACAGTCCGTCTTAGTGTCCGCCCGATCATGACATATGCCAGTGCAGTCTTTGCACACGCCAAGCCCTATCGCTTCAATAGAATGCAGACCCTCCAGAACAAGTTCCTCCGTGGGATTACAGGCTCCCCCTGGTACGTTCGCAACGAGATCCTTCACGTTGACCTAAAGATTCCCACTATCCGCCAGTTCATGAAACGCATTTCAAAGCGTTTCTTCGAGACCGCCGCGAATCACCGCAACCCTCTGGTTGTCAAGGCCGCTAGCTATATTCCCTCCTCCATTAGTCATGTCCGCCGTCCCAAGCATGTCCTCACCGATCCCGATGACCACATAACTTCCGATCCCGACGTAACTGTCCCGGGACCCCGACCCTTGCTCGACGAAGTGCCAGCCCGCGCCGTAGCTGAGCCTGTAGCTTTAAATTCCCCTGATAATAATAATATAATCCAGATACAGACTGTCCCATCTTGCTGTCCTCCCGTAAGAGACGCCCTAAGCCGAGGTCCGTACCCCACAGGGGGTGCCCTTAGCGAGCGTTCGCTTAGTAATGTAAGTAGTTTTACGCCCCTGGCTGGAGGCTTTGAGTCCGCTTAAGGCAGCCACAGGATAGTACGGTTAAGTAGTCACTACCTCTCAAGGTCAACTACGAGATGCCATACATAAAAATAAAAAAAATCGTCTTAGTGTACTGCATCCCCATTTGAGGGGGTGCGGCTAAGACTAAATTCATAGACCTTGAGCGGGGACAAAGGGCTCTAATAAAAGTAATATATTTCAAAAACCTTGGATATCCCACGCACAGTCTTTACCAAATTAGCGATATACTCTCTGTGTGCAAACTATACATCATTAAAACTGTTCTAAAGAAGCACAAAACACTTCCTTTTGACCCCAGCATAACCTTAAAAACAAGAAAAGATGTAATAGCTCAAGTTTCTCAAAATAAAACCAAGTTCGCCCGTTTACAATTTAAAAAAAAACGCTCAGCTCAGCTATACAATAGACTTAACAAAGAGATTCACGTATGTATCATAAAACAAAATGAAGTTTTAAAAGTTGTAACTAATTGGATACAAAGGCGTTGTTGGAATAAAATATAATTCTCCTAACAGAGGTTTGTCTGCTTAAAAGGAGGCTGCAATCACAAGTTGTTATAATGTTAACTTGATTGATTAACAAACCATTTATTATGTATTATTATTTGTACTTTTTAGACCGTGAGTTTTTATTTAAAACCTATTTAAGAAAAAGTTGGTCATTGATAACCAATGTTATATTTTTTACCATCTCCAGCACCCTAATTGCGTAATACACAATCAATCGGAATCTGAATCGTTTTGAAACAGATTGCTAATCCATTGCTTCTTAAGTTCGATAAAAATTCTGCTCAACAATATATAGAACGCAATGAATGTTCTTGAACCGTCAAAATCAAACAGATTAGTCGTAATCGTTTACGAAAAAGTGTTACGCAATTAGGGTGCAGATGTCAACAACCAATGTCTGGAAAATATCTAAACTAATATTATAAAGAGGAAATATTTGATTGTTTGTTTGTATTGAATAGGCTCCGAAACTACTTTGAAAAATTGTTTTACCATTAGAAGCCGAAATTATGTCTGATGAACATAGGTTTTTTTTTTTTCTAAATTCACGCGGACGAAGTCGCGGCGCGCACTTCGCGTGCTGGATGTAAAATAAAGTGCTCAAGTGCTTTATTTTACAATTTATTTATACATAATATAATATAATATTTTGTACCTATATCTAAAATCCGCCATTTTAAACCACGCAAATAAAAACACCGGAAATAAAATAAAATACCATCTATCGTCCCAGACGAGTTGATAGAGCCGTTGGAATACTTCGATTTTATTAAGAATCACATACTCATCTTTGTTAGATGAAATTATGAGTACTACCCAATACCTAATATACTACCTATATATACAAACCTAAAAATAAATATTTAAATACATATATAATTATACACCCAATTAAATATTTATAATAATTTAAATTAATATTAAACTGCTACTTAGCCCTCTTCCTCTCCTAAATTTTGCTTTCCCCGACAGGGTCCATATTGATCTTTTATTTAGTTTTTACCATCTATGTAATACATATGGATTGCAATAAAGTATTGAGTATTGAAAAACATAACCCTGTCTTTGTTGTCGCGCTGTCGGGTAAAAATATGTTAATTTTATAACTGTTTTAAAAGTTTCGGATCATTATAGCGCCTTACTTAGAGTAACTTAAGCGTAAATAGGCTGTGTAAACCAAGATTTAAAGACTGCAATAAGTATTTGATAAAGCACAGTTATGGTAAGGACCACTACTATGAGGACTTACTTATTGAAGCTTTTAAGTTTAAGCTACACAATTAACTTATCACTACACTAACTTAACACCCACACCACCCACACTTTCTTACTATTAAGTACTACTAGAAAACTCTTTGAAGGAGCTTTCTCGAAGCTTAGTTCATAAATTAGCGAAGTTAATGACGCCATTATAAAGGAGAAACAATAAATATCTATCAAGCGAGGCTCGCTCACATCGATGGGGAAACATTACTCATACTGGCCACGACTCATAAAGATTCGACCTCTGACCGCGACGTTGTGGGTTCCCTTCTCCGTCGCATAAAGCACTAACATCATAAGGGGCCATCCGTAAATTACGTTACACGAATCCCCCCCCCCCCACCGTTCTTATTAAAGGTGGTCATATTTGTGTGTCCCTGGTGTGTCGTCACATATTTTGCAATTTTAAATGAAATTTCATAATTATACCCCACCATCACACCACTACCGGGTACGTGTGTACATAAATGGTTAAGTCAATATTTAATTTATACATTTGGTAATATTTCAAAAGTTAACTTTACTTTTAATTCTTTCGATTTATGCATGTGACGTCAAAAAGCTTATGACGTCACATGTATAAATCGAAAGAATTAAAATTGTAAACTAAACTTAAATAGAATCGACTTTTCCTCTTGTCACATGACGTCACACTTTCTTAACGTGTGTCGTAACCTAAGGATGCCACCTTAGGCATAAAACTGCAGTTTTATGCCTATTGTTCCGTCGCCATTGAGAGGCTGATTGCTTTCATGGTTTGCAAGTTTGACATAAATTCAGCGACGCTGACATTCAATTAAGTTCGTATTGTTTATCTTCACGAGTTAAAGCCTAGGCGTCTCCTCAGTTTATAGGAATAGGGAAGCTGGATAATAAACAATTTTCGCTAGATTATTTTCAAAGATTAAACGTACGGTATTTGATAGGAGATGGAAACGTTTATGTGGAATGTAATGTTATTGTAGCTGTAATATTGTATTTTTATAGTTAGACTAGCGGACCTGACTAAAGTTTTCCTGCACGAACAGCGCCACCTAACGGGATAAGCCCTAATAGACAATAATGGAAGAAAAGACATGTTGCGCTGATGGAAAATTGGTAAGGGTGATGAATAGTTTTGCGTCGAAATGGATACCTCATTGATGACTCTGTGCAAAAGTTCCAATGTTCCAATTAAGCGGCTGACAAGAGCTAAAGCGCGGTCACTGTTAGACTTCATAGAAAAGAAAGTGAAGCGCTATGACACAACGCTGGTAATTTATTTAAAATAAATTGTTTATTCAAACATCTATTGATTGGACTAAACTTTAATTAATATTTTTGTAACAATATTATTTAAAAGAGTGTTTAAAAGAGTGACCTACTACGCTTTGGAATGGGCAACGAGCTTCATATTTCTGATTAACCGACTGCTTGACTATTCAAAAGTGTCTGGAAATGGTTAAGTTGAAATAAATGCGTTGAGTTTGAGTTTGGATTTGAGTTTATAATATAATATAATAAAATAATGTATAATATAAATTGTTTAGGTACATAAAGGTTTTGTAGTACATGAGGGACTTCGCGGAACGACAGGGAAGGATAATGAAATGAAACATTAAACTATTTTTCCTTTTTAATGTAAAAAGAGTTGTCTTGGGCGCCAAAATAGGCCGAAATTGCCGACTTAGGAGGGGGTGTGCCTTTTTTATGCCACTGTATCGACTCTTGCTTTGACTCAGGTTCATAATGGTGAACCCAAATTTCATCGCCAGTTACAATTCGGGCCATAACTTTCTCCCTTTGCTCTCCACAGCGGTCCAAAAACTCGCAACAACTTTCGACGCGCTCGCGTTTTAGATGCACAGAAAGCATTCTCGGAACCCATCTTGTACAGACTTTAGTCATGCCAAGGTGTTGATGTAGGATGTTTGCCGGGCATCTTCCACTACAAGTTTTTCAACTTTTTCGATTATTTCTGGCGTGGTGGCCTCAATCGGCCGTCCAGGTCGGGTGTCGTCTTCAATGGAGTCCCTCCCTTGTTTGAAAAGGGCGTGCCATTTATAAATCATGGTTTTCCCAGGAGCGGAGTCCCCATAAACAGCTAACATCTCTTGAAAAATGGTTTGAGGAGTCTTTCCTTGTTTGGTGAGAAACTTAATGACGGGGCGATATTAAATTTTCTCCATAGTGGCTAGTTTCTTCCCGATTGACTTGTTAACTCGTTGATAACTCAAAAGCTAATGACCCGATATTTTTTTTTTTTTGTATGTCATCTCGCAGGTCAACCTGTAAGGTTGTCGTCTGCTTAAGAGGACTTGCCTGTGGTGCCCTAATAAATTAAAACCTCCAGCCAGGACTGAAACTTAAATACTAACTAAAACTAAGCGACTACGCTAAGGGCATCCCCTGTGGGGTACGGACCTCGGCTTAGGGCGTCGCTGGAAGAGGGCAGCAAGGGACTAGCTGGATCAGGATTTATTGGATTTTGGGACGAATTTAAAGCTACAGGCTCAGCGGTGCGGGCTGGCTCGAGCTAGGGTCGGGAGGGGTGTGGATTTGGGCGTCGCGGCGGGCCTCGGCAGCGAGGGCAGTAGGATGGCGATCGGGTTTTGGGCTTACGAAGAGTGCTGGTGGCCTTCCTGGAGGAGGGTAGTGGCGTCGTCGGGGGCGATTAAGATATGCCTTGGTCAGCGAATACTGCTAATGCGGGAGGGAGTGTAGCGGGTGGCCGCTGAGATCAAGGGGTTTGGGTGTTTGACGCCACAGTCGAAGAAACGCTTAGATAAGCGTTTCATGAACTGTTTTATGGTGGGCATTTTAAGGTCTACGTGGAAATCTATATTACGGACATAGCACCCGTGACCTTTCTGAGGAAACGGTTTTGGAGGGTCTGCATCTTATGAAGATGACGTGGGTGAGCGTGCGCAAATACAACGCAGGCATAGGTCATGATGGGACGGGTGACTGCGGTATAGATGCGCAGCTTGCATTTAAGTGACAGTTTGCAACGGGCTGTCAGAATGAAGTGGAGTCTACCAAGAGCGAAAGCGGCGCGCGCGCTAACCGTCTTAATGTGCTCTTTAAACGTTAGGTTTTGCTCAAGGATCACGCCTAGGTATTTGGCTTGCTTCTCCCAAGCTAACTTCTAGCACTAGCTTCTTGCAGCCAAGGATTGGCTTGCCGTACATAGTGATCGGGCTGGAAAGGGGGGGTGGGACTGGACGACGTCTCGAGAAGAGAACCACCTGACTCTTATCGGGGTTGACCTCGATTCTCCATTTCCGGAACCAAGCGCCTAAGACGTTTGCGGAGGTATAGTAAATGGCAGTGTCGTCGGAGAAGAGAGCCAACTGAGCCTTTTCACTCTTTGGGATATCGCTGGTGATCAGCGTGAAGGCTAGAGGAGATATGACGGAACCCTGAGGGACCCCGGTGCGAATAGGGTGAGGGGACGAGAGTGCACCCTCGATGCGATAACGGAAGGTGCGATTCGACAAAAAGTCTCGTAAGATGAGCACGAGACGATCTGGCACTCCTAGTTGGTAAAGCATGTATAACAAGCCGTTGTGCCAGACTTTGTCGAAGGCTTTCGCTATGTCGAAGATTAGCACACCCGTCGTCACGTTACGCTGCAGACCAGAGCTCAAGTGCTCTACGATACGGTGGACCTGGTGGATACTAGAGTTTAGGGGTCGGAAACCAAACTGCTCGTTGGGAATGAGGCTCTTTGCTTCGGCGTAGTCTTTGAGACGCTTATAAATAAGCCTCTCGTAGATTTTGCTGAGTACATTGAGTAAGCTTATGGGACGGTAGCTGGAGGGCTCAGACTCTGGCTTGCCTGGCTTTGGGATACCGATGGCGGTTGCTTCTTTCCACGCTTGTGGGAAGATGTTGTTGCTCAAGGCGCCATTGAAGATGGCGGTCATAAGCATTATTAGAGGGGCAGGTAGGAGTTTTTATACCTTATTGGTAATACCGTCCGAACCGGGGGCTTTACGAGCGTGGAGCCCTTTAATGATGTCGTGTCGTCTGGAGTGACGGGAGGCAGAGGATCATCACGGTGTTCGACGGGTGGTAAGGAGGCTCTCCGTTCGACTTCAGCGTCGACCTTGTTCAGGTGAGCTTGGTCTACTGGTTGAGAGCTGGGAGAACATTGGGACTCTAGGCTGTCAGCAAGGCATTCGGCCTTGTCGGTGCTGTCGAAAGCGACGCTCTTGTCGGGCGGATGAGGGGAGGCATAGAGACCTCCTCTGAGGAACGCATTTTCCTCTGAAGGTGCCAGAAGGATTGGTGAGTGGGCTCGAGTTCACTGAGCATCTTGTTCCAACCCTCTGAGCGAACCTCCCCTATGCGTTTCTTTACAGCACGCTGTAAATGGCGTATGTGGGTTTTTTCGCGTCACAAGGGAAGGAGTCGTAGGCACGAATAGCCGCATTCTTCTCGGTTATCAAGTCACGTACGTCAGTAGGTAGTTTCCAGCGATGGTCTTCCATCACCGGAACTTCCCGTGAACAATCCGTCAAAACGAGAATGACCCGATTAGGCTGAAACTTGGTATATAAACTACCAATGAGTCACTCAATTAGCGCCTACCTGGATGAGTAAACTCACCCTCGCCAACCCCGCCATTCCGCGAACTTTTTCACCCCCTCTCGTACAAACTATGCATAATTGATTACATGGATCAGGTACAACTGATTGTTGGTTGAATCGCAGCTCACCTAGCTAGATCACTGAGTGATCTGTATTATATAACAGTACAAATCATATATTTCCTACGTTTGCTAATAGTAGTAAGAGGGGTTTTTAAGTGTTGGTGAAGAATGGTTTGCAGAATTAAATGTTGCCTCACGTTGAGGACACTACAGTTTGTAAAGTTCTGTAGTTGGAAACAGAATAGGTCGAAATGTTGCAATTTCGAAATATTGTTAGTTTAAAAATAAAACACTTTTTAAGTTTGTTGCTTGTAGAATAATCTGACAAAAAAACAGAACAGGTAGGTTTAACAGTATGGTTTTTAATCGTTAAAAGAATTTTTTAAAGGTATCTTCGTTATTTATTTCTAGCGAATCAAATTTCTTGTAAGTATTATGTCTTCAACACTAACTAGAATATATCCTGAAGCATATCATATATTTTTCTGATTTTGTTTAGTGCAGCGGATCATATACTTTTTGTCATTAGAAAACTTGCATTTTGGTCCTGTAGTCCTCTGAATTCAATCACATCGCACGTTCTTTTTTCAGTTCTTAAAATTTAAAAACTCCTTGTTTTTACAAGGAGTTTTCAAATTGTGAGTGTCTAAAATTATTTATTGCATGAACCTCAAGGTCGTTTGGTCAGGGTATCGCCTTAATGAGGACTTAAGATTGTTTGTACAATAATTGTAAATATTATCTTGCCATCGGTTTCCATTATATATTCAGTACTTCTCTATCCTAATGCTAGAGTGAACAAATAGTACTAAGCACATAATATCTCCAAGTAAAATAAATTCAAGAAGCACAAATGGCACAGGTGTTTCTTGTTCGAAGTATTTTACATTTGAATATACCATTAACCGCAGAAACTATTTAGATGACATCTGTGTTTAAATAACAGCCTTTTGCAGTAAATATATTGCACTTACACGTGAATTATTGAAACAAAATTCTACAACAAATAGAAGTAAAAACAGAAATTATTATACTGATTATTAAGTTATTGTTCTAAGATACACTGTCGATGGTGAAAGCCAAAATATAGGATAATTTTCCTATTTACTTCTTTGGTTAGACTTAGGTGTGGTACACACTGGACGCAACAGCGTTGGCAACATTGCGGACGTTAATTTCGAACAACTATTTATTGTCTTAGATGTAGTTAATTTCTCGGCCACCAGTGTAATTATCGTTGCGAATCGATAAGTTGCAACGCAGCAAGGTAAGTGTGTACTAGACTTAGGGATGCCATTTGGTAGATGGGTCTCATTTTGCAACTGTGTTTTTAGTCTTACGCGTACTTTATTCAATCCACACTAATATAATCCATGCCTGTCTTTATGTTAATATTTCACACGTAAACCTCTGAACGGATTTCGATAACATTTGGCAAGGAGATAGATGTCACTACTTTATGTCGCGGTAGTTCGCTCCCTTGTGACTAAGCACCAAGTACCTATCACGTGATTGATCTATCTGTCTTTGCTTTATTTTAAATTATATTTACCTATTGTGTTATAGTATTTTTATTCTTGGTGCATCGTCTTCACATATAAAAATATAATTAATGTATACAAAATATTGTTAAACATTTTAAAAGAGTACCGGTGGAGTTCCTTGCCCCTTCTTCACCATACGAAACTACCTTTTGGAAGGGGCGCCTAGAATCAATGCTATTTAAATGTAAATGTTGACGTTCAAAAGTGCCTTTTAGTGCCTATTTGAAATAAATGCTTTGACTTTGACCTTGGAATATTTTCCGATATCAATGTGTGCTATACCGCGGTCAGGATTTGACAACGCAGATACTTTTAAGACTGTGAATCAGCCGTTCAGCAACTGTGGCGTATACCTACCTGTTTCCACATTATGTCATTTAGCTAAATATATTATGACACCCGAAGGGCAATGGAGAGGGCTATGTATCTATTTATAAAAATACTCTCTGGGGCTATGCTTGAAGTTTCCCTACTTGATCAAATCTGAAATTAAGAGATCCCCAGTAGAACCATAGGTAAACCGACATAGCCCAAATAATTGCCAAACTTAAGTGGCAGTGGGCAGGGCACATTGCTCGGAGAAAGTTGACCGATGGGGCCGAAAGGTTCTAGAGTGGCGGTGGACAAGGTGGACCGATGACCTCGTGAAGGCCGCAGAAATCCGTTGGATGCAGGAAGCACAGAACCGGTCGAAGTGGCGATGCTTGGGGGAGGCCTTTGTCCAGAAGTGGACGTCTTTCGACCGAAATGATGATGATGATGATGACGGCTCTTTGAGCTCTGTTACTATTTGTTTTTAGAATTTCATCTCAGCAAATCCAAATATGCAAATTTTACCCAGTATATATGTAAGTTCGTTCTACAAGAAACTCTTGTACAATGTTTTGACATTTTACGATTCGCTTTCAAGCCGTGTGATGTACCTTCACTTGTTCAGGCTGTACAATATTACGTTTGTCAGTCTTACAAGTTAGAACTTTATTATGAACGAGGGAATTAACTTAGTCTCTGTGCCGTTGGTTACAAGCTTTGAGTATAATTGAATGGGTTTATGGATTACATTAAATACCATGACGTCTTGAAAAGGTCGGCAGAGGTTTCTCCATTTGCATGAAAGAAAATACATTTATTAGCCCTATTCATGACGCATAATGGAAAAGCAAAAATACAAAAGAAACAAGTTCGTGTACATGTTTCACTAGTTTTTGCCCGCGAGTTAGTCCACGTGAAAAATTTCTTGTTCCCCCCACCCCCACCCCCTTTTCGCATTGCATCGCCTGGCCCCGCTATTACTTGACTTTTGCTTAGCGTTATTTCTGACAATTTTTTTCTTTTTGCTCGACTTCTAAAGGTCATATCGTAATGTTATATAGAATTCCTCAAGAATTGAGCTATCAAATACAAAAATAATTTTTCAATTCCGACCGGTTGTTCCGGTACGCCTGTAATCCCAGAAAGGTTAGGCAGAGGTGTAAGTACCTATAAGTACACCCACATTTTGCCAGTTATGCTAAGTCCCATGTAATGGGGGGCGAGCCTATTGCCATCAACCGAGCAAAAATCCAGACTACAGGCTGCTACTGAGGAATTGTAGACAGAAAAACCCAATAACACTTTGCCCGACCTGGGAATCGAACCCAGGACCTCATGCTCAGCAGTAGCTCTTGCGACCACTAGAGCAACAGTTTAGTTGTTTGTTGGTACTTAGACTACCAGGTACCTATCGCCCTACCGGTACTAGTCTTTCCGGCCTCATATCCAGATTCCGAGTTACTAATGAGAATTTCTAAATTGCAAACCCTAATAACATTTTACAGACCTGGGTATCGAACTCAGGATCCTACGCACTTAGGACCAGGACCACTATATCAATCAGGCAGTCATTCAGCAGTTTATGGCTTATAAGCTTGAACTGCGAGCAATTTATTTTTTGTTCCCACAAATCTTGCACTGGTAACCCTACACGCGTTATTATTTATGTGTTAAAGTAACGGTTATTTAACTAGTTACGTTATAACAGTAACGGATCGTTTCGCAGATACTTAGGGCTTTTTCACACCTAGTCGCCGTTCAAACTGTGTTGTAAAAACTCGTAGAAATAAAGTAATGGGATAGTTGGTATGTATGTGAGTGAATAGTGGATGTTACATGTGTTACTTAGTTGCTAGTGTTTTTAGTGAATGGGACGAATGTAAAAAGTTAAATAAGTATCTATGGAGTATTATAGTGGCTGCTACGTGTTTTCTAATTTGAATTAGTAATCTAATAAGGTGTGGCTTGATATTTGGAAAATTCTCGTGAGAATTCCTGGACTTATAGTTAACTTGCTGTTGCCCGCGACTTCGTCTGTTACCCAGGATGAAAAGTAGCCTATGTTCTTACCCAGGCCATGGTCTATTTGTGTGCCAAGTTTCATCCAAATGCGTTCCGCCGTTTTGGCGTGAAAGCGTAACAAACAAACAAACTTAATTTCGCATTTATAATAGGAAGTTAGGATGTAAGTCTTGCGTTCTGAGCAAGCGTGGTGATCAATGCTCAAGCCTCCTCTGTATGAGAAGCGAGATTCTTAGCCTTGAAGTGGGAAAATAATAGGCTAGTAGTAATATTTATGTGTGGATGATCTAAATCCAAACCTTTGGCCAAAAACAACAACAACAACAACATGGGGATTCTCGTCCCTCGATTGTCCATCAAATCTGACAACCAGTAATTTCTCGTGTGAACGAAAGACTGAAGAGTATTCTAACTCTGGCCTCGTTTAGGTACGGTTACGTAGTGCTGCATCAGCAGCACTATGTAACGGTCATGAGACCGTAGACGATTATTATTTATAAAAATCCCATGGCCATACTGCAGATTTTCATAGAAGTCAGTCTGAGGGTTGATTACTCAACTGCCCTTTCAAGATCTACATTATCCCCATTTCCGCATTTACTAATGAGAACACGACCACTCTCCAAACAATCACATTACAATACTGGTAGGACTACGCATTAAATTAACGCAATACAATGCGGTTACTGTACAAACACGTAGTAAATCTCGGCGGCTCCTTAAGGAGGACATTAGTGCGGTGAATAGAGACGGCACAGGTACAGACAGCGGCAAAAATATAAGCCACCATAAACATTAGTAGTAACTACAGGGCAAGTCAAGGTGAAGCACCGCACAAAAAACTCATCGACACTTCGCATATGAGTGTGTCATAGACAATCTCCAGGAACGTATTTAGAGGCCGTTCAAATTGATCAAGCAGCTGAAATATGGGTGCCATTCTGACAAACATTTGATGATTTTATCCAATTTAGATCAAGTTTAGTTTTCTTACGTGCTTGATCAATTTGAACGGTCTATAAATACGTTCCTGGGAGTTATCTGTAATACACACTCAGATGCGAAGTATTAGTATATTTTTTGGAAACCTGTTGTTTTTTTTTTTGTTGTAAATAAAGTGTTTGGTTGTGGTAACTACGCCACACAAATTCGTATACCACTACTTGCTATGTAAATAACACTGACAGGAAATAATAAAAAATAAAAACACGTATTGTTGAAGCTAACTGAAAAACTACCCAAGCAAAGTTATTAAAAATTATATTGAACCACCAACCAAAATAGATCCACAAATGCCGAAGATATCGCGTAACAAACAAACATACAAAAATACAAAAAAAAACAAATAGACGAATTGAGAAATTCTCCTTTTCAAGAAGTCTTAGTGAAAAGTAGAGTGTCAAGCGATTTTGTGTCTTGTACTTACGATACTATTTCTCGGACTCTGTGTGCTTTTTGAAACATAATTTTGTGGCATTGGGATGTTTGAACCGTCTGTCCGTCCCTAAACGTTTTACTCCGACTGTACAGTAACGATCTCGTGTAACACTGCCCTTTGACCCGTCGCTAACGAAGCCCCCGGTGTAGCCACGTTATTTGTTTTGCTTCACATGTAATACAGGATTTATGCTTCAGGAATTGTACAATTGGAAATTCTCAGTAGCGGCCCGGATTTGTGTTCGATTGGCAAAAGGCTCCGTCCTCAGTTACATGATCCTCGGTCAGGCAGTGTTATTGGGTTTTCTATTAGGAATTATCAGTAATAGTCTGACATTTGCATTTGTTATTCTAATGACCATTTATTATCAGAAAGTGATGTATGTCTGGAGTTATCTTTAACGGCCGAACCCAAAAACGTATCTATCTCCAATTTTGGCGTACTGGAGGTAGAAGAACCTACCTATTTCTGGTTTTAACGTCCCGATAAAGCCAAAGTATGCGACCACATACATAAAATATTTTTATGACACAGATTTACATTCTGTTATTAGGATTACTTAACTCACACACTGACTTATTAGTAAGAAGAGTACTTGTTAAAATTTGAGGAAAATCGTACACTTTTATAATATTTGTAAATATGTGAGCACCATCTATGTGTCACTTGTTTAATTTATCTGTCATTGCTTCATTTTTTTTTTTTTTTAACTATTGTGGTAAGTGTAGTAATGTTATTCTTGGTGCATCGTCTTCACATATATTAATATAATTAATTTAAATATAGTATTGTAAAACATTTTAAAAGAGTAACAGTGGATTTTATTGCCCATTCTTCTCTCTCTATACGAAACTAACTTTTGGAAGGGGCGACTGGAATTAATTCTATTTTAATGTAAATGTTGACGTTTAAAATTGCCTTTAAGGGCCTTTTATTTATAATTTTTATACATACAGAAGATGGTTTGCTTAAGTTATCTTTCAGTTTAATTGCTCTATCTACTGTATTACACCTGCCTTTCTTTGTCTATTATTACACAAGTTTTTTTTAAATTCTCAATTTCTTTCTTTAATTAGCTTATTTATTTCTAGTTTTACGTTGGCAGTACGTTGGCAGGTTTAATGTTATGTTGGAGACATTTTACAGCGAACCGAGAGCAGGTCCTACAGCTTATTAAATAATTATTTACGGAACTATCTTTGTGATTAACTAGACATTCACTTGAAATTACTTGTTTTATGGAATCTGTGAAGACTGTCATTTCCTTGGAAGCTTTCTTTCTCGAATGGTGACATTATGACCAAATTAACGTCTAAACAGGAATGATTCATTCTTTAGGTACTTAATTTTTATATTATTCTATAATTTGATACTTCATAGTTGTAACACCAACATTTGATTAAAATTGTGAAGTTGTTTTGCTTTTTATAATATGCATTTTTCCTTTTTTGAAACTGGTCCATTTGGTTCTAGCATAGACATACATCCAATCATGAAATGTGGTGTGTGGTTCTTTCCTCAAAAGACGATTTCAGACACCAATATACATGGTCCTCAAAAATTATGTCCAGATTTTATATACACATTGCCATTGATGAATTTTATACCTATACAGGGTGGAATTTTGTGATGCCACCTGAAGGGAAAGTACTCTTAATACTGTAGATAGAAAATTTTACTCAAAGAAAACATTCCTTTATTTTTTAATAGAAAGAAAACTGCATTAAAAGATTTTCGAAAATTCGCTGCCACACCCGGGAATAAAACCGACTAAAATCTGTAAAAATTACACCCTGTACTTTTATTGCATCTCTCTAACAAACTTGTTAAATTAAATGAAAGGAAAACCATGAAAACTTAAATTATTTTAGTTATTTAGAAAATATGGTAAACTAACTAATTAGTTGCTCGAAATGGGCTCCATTTTCTAGGATACAAGATTCTTTTAATGCAGTTTTCTTTCTATTCTAAAATAAAGGAATGTTTTCTTTGAGTAAAATTATCTATTTGCAGTATTAAGAGTACTTTCCGTTCAGGTGGAATTGCAAAATTCCATCATGTATAATATGACATTAGTATTTACTTGGTGAAGTATTATTATATTATTTTAATTATTGTGAATGTGAGGACTACGTGTGTCATTGCTTTTTTTTCACTGCACTGACTAGACAGGTCCTCTCAATCTGTGTGGTTCTTTCCTCAAAATACCATTTAAGACACCGATCTACAAGTTCTTCACATGATCTGACCAAGATTATGACTTTAAAAGAGACTGTGACCTCTGATTTTGTTTCGGCCTTTCTTCTCAGAGTAGTAAGACAGGAAACGCCGACCTCATCTCGTTTAAAAAATATGATTGACATGTAAAAGCGTTTGTAAAAACCTACTTACAGGAATAACATCATTTATCAATTTGTAGCAGCATCGTCCTGTGACTGTCAAACACAATAATACAGTCCTTAGTAAAGTTGAGCTTTGTAAAGAATTGTATGAAAGCCTCATGTGTCATACTTATGTATATAACTGAATGCATACCAAGAGACCAAAGCAGAAGTAGACGTCGGCCAAGGCCAATTTTTTTTAAATTTATAACATGGGTACTGTACTTTACAAAGGGCCATATAACCAAACTGTACAAAATAAATCACAAAGAAACATTTCCTTCACAGTTCCTTAGTCAATCTTCGAAGAAGGCCGTGTTTAGTGCTAGACTTTTACGGTGTCTATGATATGTGTGCGTGCCATAGTTGTTGCCAATAAAATAAATAGCAAACACAGGATGCAGTGGCTACCTACGCTGTTGACTCTTACCGATTAATTATCACTACCATATTTATACATCCACGTCTGCTTGTCCGTCGATTTGAAATGTCTTGGTGGCAATTATTATTGATTAGATTTTGATGTTGTGTTGAAATTGCAGGTCAGATAGTGTAAATAAATACCAATTTGAGAATAATGTCTACATTGATTTACTCATTTTAAGACAGATCTTAAAATACTAATTCGTGGGTTCAGTTACCAAGGGACAGCTATTGCTTGAGTTGCTATGTCAAGTTCTGTATTGCCATATTATAGGTAAGTTATAAAAATATAAAAATATTTTAATTCAGATATCATTGTCTACAGGTATTATTATGGAGATTAAAATTTTGATTAGATGACTGATTTAACTAAGGAGCTGCTCTAAAGCGGGCATTAGATCCTATCAGCCACAGTCTTCAAGATTTCGTTGCGGCTGCCACGCATACCACCAGAATGATGGCATGAAAGCCATCAGTGCGAAATAGCGCGAAACCGCAAATATAGCCCGTTGTCTTACAGTTTCTACGCACTCGGTCGCATGCTTGGGGACCTAACCAGCATGCTTCAACAATATCAAACCTTAAAACATCAGCTTACAGGGTAGATAGGTACAAAACTGTTTCAACATCTGAAAGGAGCATTGTCCTGTCCACCTAACTTGGCAAACGGAGCTCAAGTCATTTGATTCGATTCTATCAACAAGTGCACGCGCAGAAAGTCGTAAAACATTTTTTATCCACGGCAACACATTTGTCGTCAACCCGTCAATTAGTCGACATCAAAAAAGGAAGTTGTTCTCATTGTTTTCAATTCCTAAATGAATTATATTCTACGTTGAAATACGCAGCGAAGCCGTGGGGCGTGTCACTAGTATAAAACTATACTAGTTTGTCATTCTTCACGCATATACCGACAGTAGTCGCTACCGCAATTTCTTGGTGCGCGTACGTCGATAAAATATATAATTCGCAATTTAAATTATCCAACGACCGTTCCTTCTACCGTTGAATTTGAACTTTGTTTTGTAGGCTTTAAGATCTGTACTTTATTGTAGTGTTGATTGCTGTAAGATGTTTTGTATAAATCATGTGTTTTGATCGGCTCTGCGCGCACCTGCTCAGGCTGACTGATCGCGGTTACGTGCGGAAACTCATAGGACGAAGAAATAATCCTATGCCACGCTTATTATTGACCGGCTGCATTTAAAATCGGACCATATTTTTTGTTTATTTATTCCCCCCATTTGATGTTTTCTTTAGAGACAGTCGTATTTGTTTCATATTCCGAACAAATACGCGTTTTAAATTTCTGATGGCGAAGCTGGATTATTTTATTTATCGTGGTGCGTAATGATACGTTTTTATTTAACGAGGGCCTGTCAACGGTTTCGCCATTTTGCACCAAAATAACTGCCTCGCATCATGTCTTTAACCAAATAATTTGTTAAGTCACTTGGACGTATTTTACTGGCAGTAGACTCGCCCCCTATTAAATGGGCGAAATCGGGGTGTACTGTAGGTATACCTCTGCCTAACTTTACTGTAGTATTTCTACTTTTGTGCTTTTTTCAAATACACGAAATACTCCAGCAAGCGTAGCAAGACCACTATAGAAACAAGCCTTGTCGACTGAAGAATATACAACATGACAGATGGATAAAACAAATAAGTCATTTTGTATATTCTTACTCTTAACCCGGTCATGCTACGGTTGCTGTAGGTAAGTAAATAAACTACCTTTTGTACTGAAAAAAAAGTCCTAATTAAAAATACGTTGCTCACAATCTGAAGAGCATATTTTTTCCGCGGAACACAGATAAATGCATATGGTTACGTTAACAAGATCGTGTGCGGATAACATACCTGATCGTTTGATAATCACATCTAGAGGCGAAAATTAACAGGAAATTCAGTTAAATGTTTGTGGGTCGCTGTGCACCTTGCATGCCATTCCGAACGGGTCCTGAGGTGTAATAAACGGAACAAAGGCAAAGGAAGCACCTCTTGCGCATGACCGGCCATCTTTATTCATGAGCCTTATCAATTTGTTGGCAGCCGGGCTTACAATTTAATACTCGGTTGCCAGTGTTGCCACTACATAATTACCAGGATAATATTAAAACGAAATAGAAACTGTGACGTAACCATAAAAAAAAACAAGTTTAAAAGTTTTTTTTAAAAGCTTTTTGCTAAAAACTTTTAAATGACCTATTCGTGCTTTTCTACTAAAGTGAACGAGACAAATTTAAACATTAAAATCTAATTATCATTTAGATTTATAAGTTGTAGCGTGTCTTGTATTACGGTCAGAGATATCGCGGAAAATCATGTGGTGGATCGAATTATGGTTTTGTAAAGTTATAACGGGTATTCTTTAAGAAGATATATAAAAAAAGAGCGGTCTGCGATGAAAATGGTTAACTCCCCAAATTTTTCCTGATAATCCTGATAACGTCAAAGCTAGGTGGCATAATTTATTTTTTGTCATCTATTTTCAAACTCCCGTGCTTAAAAAACAACAGAATTTTCCACCCAAAACTGGAAACTGGCCGATATTGAGGCGAAGTAAGGAGGAGATAAGTACAGCCCAATTATCGTTAGGTTTGAACCAATCGTCGGTAACCACAGCCCGGACGGTGCTACAATGAATTATTGTATTTCAACGTTCGCCCCCAGCGTTATTACCATGCGTAATTGCATGCCGCCTGCGTACGCGCAGGGCTCTTCCCCGTAACTTATTTGGTGTGAAATGAGAACAATTTGACTCCGTGAAGATTTATGACCGGAGATAATGATGTTCTAGGTAGTCAGAAGAACAAATTGTTTTCTTTTGCGTTTTTACGATGCTCCTTATTGGCGATGTGTAATGGGATGATGTTTGCATCGAAATTAACCTACCGATGTAATTTTGTTTTGTAATTTGTTTTACATTATTAACACGAGATGCCATTGAATGGGCTCATCAAATGTTAATTTAGTGGAATCCAATTCCTTTGTCTATTGAGAAAGCAGTTAATTAAGAATGATTCGTTTAGTTCCCATACAATTTATCATACAAAACAACGTTTCTGGGTCGAATTACAAACAGAGTTTAATTAAAACCTCAGAGTACATCTAGTTGAAGACGCGAAGCCAAGGGCACACCTAGGTGAAAACATATTCAAATATAATTGTCGAACAATTTACATGCAACTAGTTGTTACCATATAAGGCGCTGGCAGCGTCAACAGCGAATGAAAAACTTTATTATTATGCAGAGCATACGTTGGAGGCGAGGCCATCAATCTTGATGATGCAGCTATGATCTTAGTTGCATTATTACGTGGTGCCTCATGGCCCATAGTCCTCAGGGCGTTGCCGGCGCGATAATCACCGGCCTTCCTGCTCAATGTCACAGGTTAGTTGTCTATTAACCCCCAAGGTACCTACACTAGGTGCCGGTTGTAGGGATTTATCGGACTTTGATCGCCGTTTAATAGGTCATATTTACGCTATATGTTGCTGTGAAAATGATCCATTATGAGGTCAAAAGCCAAAGGTTTCAGGTCGTCACCCGTGTTTATATTGAATGTTGTATTATCATTTAATAGTTTTTGCAGTTGGAAACTATTATTTATTCATCTAAAATCGTTATATGCGATTCCAAATTGCAACGCACATGCACTTACGTTTCTTTGCACGCCTTCTTTACATTCGAAAACGTGACCAATTTATTGGGAACTTTAATATTTTTAAATGACCACAATTACAGCGATCACTCCGCGGAGCTCTTGAAATAAATAAATATGTAATATTAAATGAGAAATGATTCTCAACCGTGCTACCATTGATTATGTAAAAGTTGACGCATTCCATTACCACTTCGATTCTATGAAAATGACAGATAACAATCGCGCGGACGACGTCGCCCCCGGCGCGGTTTGATTGCGGCCTCTAACGGAGCTATAACTAAGTATTGAAGCATTGTTGCTCTCGGTGTACCTCGAGACTTATGTATATACATGGTGTTGCTTAATGAGTGAGGGTCGATGGCTGTCGGGCCGCTGTCATGGGGCGTAAAGACTTCAATCATTTTGATATACAAACACCTTTAGTTAATATCAAAGTTGTAGCTTGCAAATAATATCATTGTAGGCAGTTATTTTAATATGGTAATATGGCAGTCGTTGTAAGGTACGTTATAAATTTTAATGGTTTTGGATTTTCTTGGGAAAGAGTGGACAAAGGTTTTTAAATTTGACCTTAGTCAGAAACATTCAATGGTAATATATCTATAAAGAGGTAAAATTTGTTTCTTTGTGTGTAGGGGGTAATTTTTGGAACTACAGACTAAATTCATTCTTGAGGGAGGCTAAAGCCAAAGGGAAAGCAGTAAAAACGCTAAGCGAAAACGAACTGATAGCGCGGGCGATGCGATGCGATGCGACGCGGTGGGGGGGTGAGACCAGAAATATCACAGCAGAAGACAGTACCTACTACTCGTAAAAGGAAGTAACGGTGACTTATTTGACAGAAAGCCTAAAAGTATTCTAATGGCTGAATATTAGTAATATTGCTTGGAGAAGTTTTATTTGTAGCTAGTACCTATATGTTTAGAATTGCAAGACCCAGGAAAGGGATTTCCTGGGTCCTTTGTTAATTTTTGAGCTTTTTTTTTTTCAGACTTGAGTTTTTTTTTTTTTTTTATGGAGGCTTCCATAGAGTGAGAATCTAGTACTTCGGAAGAAGCTGCTAACAAAACCAATGTACGATATCAGTAGTAAGATGAATCTCACACAAATCGTTGTAACGCATCAAAATAATAAGCAACTGCGATCCTCCCCGTGGTATTATGAGCGCTTATCTCCAACTTATCATCGTCTCCTAACCAGAAGATCAGCCATTATAACTACGGTATGTCGTTTGAGAGAGGATGAACGACGTTTAAAAAAACGCGGTCATTCTCTTGTCTCATAATTATAGTAACCGACAGTAACTCAAACTCATAGCATTTCAATTAACCCACTAACAGGCACTTTATTAATTGCCAAAAGAGTCGGTTATTCAGAGGGATTTACCTTGTTGCCTGTTCCAAAGCGTAGTCAGTTCCTATGGAGAAGATCGGGCAAGAAACTTCATATACAAATATGGAAATATAATACACCAGCTAACAAAACAATGTCTACATCTCCCAAAGAGAAAGCATCGGTGTCGCAAGCGCCGCTTTAGTGTTAACTCCACACCTGCAAGCCGACATGGTATTATGAGCGCTTATCTCAACCTATCATTGACCAGGGGTCGGCAGCTAGTGAATACTTGTTTTCATAAATACTGTATTCCATTCGTGTAGGGCTGTGCTAAAAGTCATATAAACTTATGAAAATCTGATGATTTAGAAGAATGAGAGGTTGGCCAGAAAAGGCAACACAAGTAGAAGAATTATGCTTGATACACTAATATTCGACTTGGTCATGCGTGAAGATTTTAAGAAAGAAAGAAAGACAATACATTCATAATGTAGCACAGAGCAAAAGGCATTTTATTAGTGCTCTAGCGACTTCTTTCGAACGTGCTACCGGGATTAAAAGTAGCATATGTCCTTCCCAGGATGTATCTCCTTGCATATTATTTTTTGTGGTTTAAATGTGAAAAGGATGTATAAACATCTCTACGCAGCTCTAAGATCAACAGGAACATTCAGAATATGCCTTAAATGGTCATGGAAATTGTCGATTGCAGAATAGATTATGTAAGTAGGTTTTCAAAAGCAAATGCGTCAACTGTATGCATAACAGGACACATTGAAACATATGCCCATCGGCTACAACGTCACAGAGATTAAAGATCAAAATAGTCCATGAGGAACGGAATTCGTGAGCCATCTGCCAGAGCCACCATTAAATCAGTTACCCTCAATTGACACTGAGAATCATGCACAGCTGCTTTTTATCCATGCTGGTCACTGCAGCAAGTGCCTAGTGCGTGTTGTTGCAAATGTTTTGAAGTCTTTTGGAATGAGAACACACTTTTCCTTTACTTCTTGCTACACAAAAATGTTTTCAGGTAAGAAATTAAGATTTGCTGAGTGTATTTAAAGATGCAATATTAATGTGAAAAATGAGACGCTCCTCAGGTCCCCACTGGTCAAAATATTGTTACCTGCCTCTACATACTCATCTATTTGCTGATTGAGTAATTGTGATTTGAATTCCTCTTATTCCTAGATTGCTGACTTACAATTTTAGGTTCAGATCTCAAAATAAATAAAACTGTTGTCATGGTTTAAAGAAATTGACATCCATAAACGTAAAGGCATAATTTTCATTAATGTGATGTTGATAGCGATGTAAGCGTTTTTCAGTGACGTAATGCTTTGTTTTGCAAAATTGCAATTTCTATTACCCCTTGATACTTAGATTTTATTACAATCGGTAAAATGGAGATATTACGTATCACTGGAAGCCATTTTCAATCAAAGAAATCATACAATTAGGTACTAGAGTGAATAAACTGATTAGTCCTACTTTGACTACATAATAATAGGAAACCTTTTGGAAAACAATATAAAACCCGACAAAAAGTACGAATCAAGATAATATTTCAGACAGAAATCAAGACATAGGTAAAGAAATGGTCAGGGTAAAGCCGTGGCCCGTGTTTTTTTTAAGTTCATGCCTTTACGTCCTCTAGAGGGCGCTATATTCAATTTAATGTTACGTCATAACCAGCGGGCGATCAAGACGCTTCCGACAATAGCTCATTTTTGAAATTATGATAAGTAGTTTAGAAGATATGAGGGAACAGATGAACACACAGACATACATACCGGTCAAGCACATAACCTTCCTTTTTGCTTCGCCGTAGTCGGGTAAAAATAGGAGTCCCGTTTGAAATATCAAGTACCTACTATTGTTATACATAGGTATTTGTTATGAATCAAGTTCTAATGAGAAGAACATTGCAGCTAAGTGAATTACCAAGTGTTGAGCGACTATGTTTTACTTTGTGTAAATTATGTTATCTCCACTGCTCTCAAAAACGGTGAAGGCAAACATCGTGATCAAACCGTCATGTTCTAGGACCAAAAATTCGAAGACATGTGACATCTACCAACCCGCACTGGGCCCGCGTGGTGGATTAAGGCCTGTTCTCTCTCACAAAGCGGAGCCCTGTGTCCCAGCTGTGAGAACGTTATAGGCTGGTTATTCTTATGCTGAGCGACTATGTGTTACTGGAAACAATTTAATTCAACGAAATTATACTTTTGAAAATGTGTCTAATTAGTTCTACTTTGAATAGAATAAAAAAAGCGCGTGTAGCAGTGTACACGTGACACAAGTAGTGAAACTTTAAAAAAAATAAGAAAAAGAAAGATTTAGTGTGAGAGACAGAGATAAACTTATATCTTTCTTCTCTCTCATGTTACGAAATAAACGTGACGCGTCCTTAAAATTTTACAAAAAGGGCCTATTTAACACGTCAAGTACATAAAGTTCGACCAACTTTTCTGTGCATAAGTGGTGGCGCTGGTTGTAAACGAAAATAAAAAAGTGAAACAAAAACCGACCGTATGTCGCATTCAAAATGTTAGTTCGAAAAACGGCCGTTGCACAGATTAGTTGGTCGAAATATACTGTTGTCGTCTACGGTTCTTATTAGAACAACACAGCAGCTAAGTTAATAACCACGTGTGGATTTAAATGTACGTTATGAGGATTGATTAACTAATTAGTGCCGCATGAGTAAGCTGTGTGACGCGCTGTTGTGTTTGTGGAGATATTCAGATGTGCAATGAGAATGATCAGTATTTAAATAATATTTGCATGTGTAGTACCTATTAACTCAATAAAATTTTATGCGGCAATTTATTTTCATCTATTGTGAGTAAGAAAATAATAACCAATGGAAATCTGAAACACATACAGCACGCGTAAGCTACGCGCGCTGCTTGTGTTGGATGACTGGGTAATGTCGAGGGAAGAATGGAGAAATTACACATAGAACAAAATAACAGACTTATTTCGTAATTTTGTCTATTCTTCTGTCGACCAAACTCATTTCTATCGAGGTCATGCGACAAGTGCAGGTGTAGAATAGATTAATCTTTAGTTCAACCACAGTTCCAATCGTTTCTAGTTTTTCATCTGAGGCTTATTTGGTGTTTAAGTAGTTGACAGCAACTCAGCTACTAATTATAACTCGCTGTACCTTAGTGAACGACTACGGCCACGTTAGCATAGACGTAAAAATCTCGCGGCGGGGTTTTCTCGCGTACTGGAATTTCAACGCACTGATTAGCGCCGAGAGTTGAAAATCCAACAGTGAGTTTTTGCACGCGATGCACTCTGTTCGATTCTCAACGCTCAGTTCAACACCGAGAGTTGAAAATCCAATGCGCGAAATAATCACGCCGCGTTATTTTTACGTCCGTGCGAACGTGGTCTACTTCTCATAGAATACGGTGAAGAGATAATATATTCTAATGCAAGTAGGTAATGTTGTTTAATTATGAAATTAATACTACTGCATCTCATCGAAAGGACAATGCAAGATCCTGCCCCAGATATTTGCAGGAAATGTCAATTAATGAAAATAATTAGGACCTTTTCATAATACATTGTTTTTCAGTAGAACTTGCCGATTACAAATCAATGATAAAAGCAATTCAACCCCTGAATTACCTATTGCGTTAATTATTGCGCAAAACCTGTAAAACAAAAACTCATGTTACGATTATAATAATTTTGATAATGCGTAACGTATAGTACTCGTATGTCTTTTAAATCGCTTTTTAACAATTATAAACTGCACCCAACCTATAATCAATGTCATTATTGTTTTGAGATTTTAACAGAAACCGTAAGTTCTACAGGCATAAGGAGAAATGTTTAGTTAACAGTAATAAATAAGCTTTCAGATGCATATTGCAGGCTTGTAAATGACTTTTTGATGTGAGTGGGCAAAGTTCTATAGAGTTTCTGGCATTGTCCTTTGACCATTTGGTCCTGGTTTACCCTCACATAATATTATGTATAAATCTCGAAATTCATAAACACCTTGTAAATAATACTTAAAACATTTATTAGTGAAACTCTAACGACAGCACGGACAATAGACGTCTATAGTAATACGGAAGTACAGTAGGCTGGTGACGGGTGAAATGGAACATGAAATCGTGGTGTGAGCGAAATTATTAGTTCAGCCAGGTGATCGTGAGTCGGTAGGGCCACCGCCATGTTGTGGCAGGCTGGGTGGTAGGAATTAGGAAAATCGATGTAAATAGCGTTGCAAGAATGATTATCCTGAGAAAACTGTTTGAGTGGACGCCTATGGTGGTCTCAACGGCTATGGAAACATTCTTGAGGAAAGCGGCGTTGTTTTTTATAAATTGAGTTAAAATCTGTCACAGGATGAGCAATCATTGAATGGCAGAAGTTAAAAAGCTAACTTTTGCCCACTCCGTACTATGACTTTACGTACACTATGGATAGGTTTTGATTTCCGTAAAAATTCAAACACCACCAGAAAAAAATAGGAATTATCAATTTATCATCATCGAGCAAAAGCAGTAAATCAGTTGCTGCTATGTCCTAGGATTGGAATGGAAGAGGGCTGAAAACCTAAAAATAAAACTAAAAATTATAAATCACTATTTCGAGCAAAGATACGTATAGAGTTAGTAACATATTCCTTAAAAACTAAGTGTTTTTAAACAACACGGTACGGTGACATTTGTAACTGACAGCAGTGAACCACTTCAAGACAGTCCACTCTGTCAGCAATCATTTTTAGAACCTTTTTAGGGCTGGCAATGACTCAAACCACCAGCGATGCTGCGCGCTTGCGCATTATTGTGTAAAAACAATCTACACGCGCCTACGCAAACATCCCTGACTTACTGCAACGCCATGGCACCCCCATTCGTTTTCTGAACGCGTCGTTGACCGCCTGTGGCGTCATCTACACCGCCACATGCGAACAAACGCATCACACCGACGTCAGACGAATCCTGCATCGCGCAAGCAGAGTTTACCGCGCAGATAGCATATATACAACTTCCCGACAACAATCATCGGGCAGTTGCCCACCAGATACGGCATCCATCTGGTCGGAGGATCCTCCCTTTTCTGAGATGAACGTCAGCGCAGCCTTCGTGCAACTACTTCAGCGTGACGTCATCATCATCACTCCCGCAAGTCACACAGCCAGCCAGCAACCACGGCTTGAACGGTTGTCCTGACCATCAGCATGCAGCGCAAGCGCATACCTGGTCATCACCCTCAGCCTCATCAGCAACCTTGGCACAGCACACTGCACATTCGGCCGGTCAACAAGCAGAGCGCTTAATCCCTCTCCTGGTCGACACGAGGACACCCCGACTAGCGAAGAGATATGAGGAACAGGGTGTAAAGTTCACTCATACTCTTTTAGAAAAGGGAGGATCCTCCGACCAGATGGATGTCGTATCTGGTGGGCAACTGCCCCCTCCGACCATCTGGTATACCTGTCAATGATAGTAAGGCAGTATTTGAAATTGGCAGATACTGGTAGTGGTCCTATTAGGTCGACATTAAGCTCCGCGAAACGTACATTTGGTACGTCAAATTTACCTAGAGGAGATGTGGTATGCCTTGTTACCTTCGACTTTTGACACGGAACGCACTCTCTTACCCAAGCGCGGACGTCTTTCCTAAGAGACGGCCAAACAAAACGTTCACTGACCATCTTGATGGACGCCTTCGCACCAGGGTGGCTAAGGCTGTGCAACGACTCGAACACTCGGCGTCTGTAAGTCCGTGTCACGAAAGGTCTGTGTTTAGACAAGGAAACATCACAAAACTTTTTGTTTCTCCAAAAGTGGTGACCCCGTACGTTAGACGTGTCGCGAAGTTACCGAGTCGCGACCGCGTGTACACAGCGAAGTTTCGAGAACGTTCGAGAACATTTCGTCTGAAATAATTTTCTTCTGAGCGTGATTGCAGAAATGGCGGAGGACAGAATTACGGAGGCGTTGGTTGCAGCATTGGGATCAGCAGAAATAGCCAAGGTTAGAGTACGCGTACCTCCTTTTTGGCCAGAGAAACCCGCGGAATGGTTTGCGCAGCTGGAAGCCCAGTTCGCATTATCGGGTATAACTTCCGACGCGACGAAGTACTTTACTGTGGTAGGGAATCTAGAACCTTCCATCATTGAACAACTAGAAGATATTTTAGAAAGTCCACCCTCCAGTAATAAATACGAAATACTTAAGGCAGAACGAATTAAGCGTTTGTCAGTTTTGCAGGAACAAAAAGTGCGTCAACTCCTCAAAAACGAGGAATTGGGAGACCGCAAGCCATCCGCATTTCTCCGACACCTTCGGAGCCTAGCTGGCCGCGGTGTACCAGACGACTTCGTACGCACCATCTGGACCAGCCGTCCGCCAACCAGTCTGCAGGCGATTATAGCGTCTCAGGCCAGCACGACCTTGGAAGCGGTCGCGGAGCTGGCAGATCGGGTTTTGGAGATCGCACCGGTGAACCCGGTGGCCCAGGTTGCGAGTACCTCACCCTCTTCAGGGAGAATATTAGAGGTAATGCGTACGGAGATAGCCAATCTCACCCGCAAGCTGGACGAGTTATCCACCGCAGTGGATCGACGACCACGAGCACAAGGTAGGTCAAATAGGAGCCGTAACCGGCAATTTTCACACTCACGCAGCCGTTCCAGAGACTGTTCACACAAAATGGCGGACAAGGGCAGCGAGTGTTGGTATCACCATAAGTTTGGCGGGAAAGCTCATCACTGCATAAAACTGTGTGATTACGCTTCGGAATCGCTAATTACGGCGCCAATCGCTAATTACGGCGAGCGATTGCTGCAGTATTTCCAGCCGTTTATTCGTCACAGATCTGTGTTCTAGAAAACCTTTTCTGGTAGATACTGGTTAGGATCTGTGCGTCTACCCCCGCAGCTATTTAAATGAAAAGCGGACACGTGTAAACTACTACCTTAGCGCAGCTAATAATTCTGTTATTTCCACGTACGGATATATTAATTTGCAGCTGAATTTAGGTCTACGCAGGGAGTTTAGCTGGAATTTCGTCGTCGCCGATGTGACCAAACCAATTATTGGGTATGATTTTCTTTCACACTACAAACTTTTCGTGGATTGCCACAACAGCAGGTTGATCGACGAATTAACTAACCTTTCGGTTAGCGGAGCATTTGCAAAAATGGAGATTCCCAGCGTCAAGGCTGTAACTGGTACTTCTCGGTACCATAAGCTGCTGCGAGAATTTCCGACCATCTCACGGCCGTCCGGTGCACCAAGACAGGTACGTCATTCAACCGTACATTTTATTAATACTACGCCCGGACCACCGGTTTTCTGCCGGCCACGCCGTTTAGCACTCGATAGATTAACGATAGCTAAGTCAGAGTTTCAAGCAATGGTTAAGGAAGGGACAGCTCGTGTTTCCAGTGGACCTTGGGCGTCTGCCCTACACCTGGTGCCTAAACACGACGACACTTGGAGGCCCTGCGGTGATTACCGCGCTCTGAATGCCAGGACCGTGCCAGATAGGTACCCGGTCCGGCACATTGAGGATTTCTCTCAGCATCTACATGGGTGTACCATCTTCTCAGTTGTTGATTTGGTGAAAGCATACTAACAAATTCCAGTAAATCCAGCTGATATCGAGAAGACAGCCATCACGACACCGTTCGGACTTTTCGAATTTCCATTCATGTCGTTTGGTTTGAGGAACGCAGCGCAGACATTCCAACGTTTCATCGATGGATTGGTACGCGACTTGGACTTCTGTTATCCATACATCGACGACTTATTATTCGCTTCTAGAAGTACGCAGGAGCATGAAGAACATCTGCGGAGGCTATTTGCTCGCCTCGAGGAATATGGAGTCGTCGTTAACGTAGCTAAGCGCAACTTTGGACAACCGCAGGTAACTTTTCTTGGTTATTCGGTTACAGAAAGAGGAGTGCACCCGTTAGAGGAAAAGGTGGAGGCTATTCAGAAATAGGTCCTCAGACCGTTAAATGCTTGAGACGATTTTTAGGGATGCTCAATTTTTACAGACGTTTCTTGAAGAATGCCGCTGAATTACAAGCGCCACTCAACGATTTATTGGCAGGCACAAACATGAAAGGATCAAAACCAGTTAATTGGACTTCTCAGTTGTTAGAGGTTTTTGAGCGTTGCAAGCGTAGCCTTTCAGATGCAGTACTTTTGGTTCACCCAGTTGCCGAGGCGCAGCTGGCACTCGTAGTAGATGCATCGAATGTTTCCCTGGGAGCCATATGACAGCAGAGAGTGGATGACGTTTGGCAACCCTTAGCTTTTTATTCAAAGAAGATGAGCCCGACGCAGCAGAAATACAGCGCGACCGTGAACTCCTCGCAATTTACGAGGCCATCAAGCATTTTCGCCACATGGTGGAAGCACGATGCTTCACCGATCATAAGCCGCTGATTAGCGCATTCAAGAAAAAGGACCAACAAGGTTCACCAAGACAAACTAATCAACTGAGTTTCATTTCAGAATTCACGACTGATATCCAGCACGTGTCCGGGCAGGACAACCACGTGGCCGATGCATTGTCTCGGATTGAGGCAGTCACTGCGCCACTGGATCTCATGGAGCTTGCCCATGCGCAGCGTGATGATCCAGAGCTACAACAGCTTCTGAGGGGTAACCATTCGTTAACACTCGAGTTAGCGACAGTACCAGATTCAGACGTGAATAAAAGTTGTAAGGGGTTTGGTTCTGAGGGGTAACCATTCGTTTTTTTAACGAATGGTTACCCCTCAGAAGCTGTTGTAGCACTGGAGCACAAGCAACGCCACCCCGACTCACTGGGGGCGACAGTTCCGACTCACCGCGAACTACGCGACACCTGGTTCCGACCCACTGGAACCTCAGCTGGCACTGGCAAATAGCATCGCAAGATACAAGACTTGGTCCACTATCGACCTCCGGTCTCCGGAGGGGAGTGATGTGGTGGCATCTACACCGCCACATGCAAACAAACGCATCACACCGACGTCAGACGAATCCTGCATCGCGTAAGCAGAGTCTACCGCGCAGATAGCATATACAAAACTTCCCGACAACAATCATCGGGCCAGATGTTGCCCACCAGATACGACATCCATCTGGTCGGAGGATCCTCCCTTTTCCAAGAGTGTGAGTGAACTTTACACCCTGTTCCTCATATCTCTAAACGCCTAAAGGCCAATTTCACTAACGAAACTGAACGCGTTCATTACATTTGAAAAGCGTTCAAGAGCTGTCAGTGTCAAAATTGTTACGGAATACTGACACTGACAGCTCTTGAACTGGGTTTTATGACCGCTGTTCGAAATTTCAATGCAAAAACTGGACATAACATTACAAACACACTAAATAATATCTCAAATCTCGTACTTGTTGTTAGAAACTCTGCATCGTAAACCTAACGGTACAAAACAGTACACCAGCTTCCTCAGCTTTGTAGGAATTCGTACCGCCATTATTTCGAGTAAGAAGGGACTAAATTATTACTTATCAGTGAAGACCTAACCTAACTGTATTACAAGAGGACATTGAGAAATTTACATTAATTGGCAACACAATTCTCTATTTATGATGTTGCCACATTTCACGCTTGTATTATATTTATGTTTTCCTAGTAAGAATATATTTTACCTAAACATTGCACAGCGGGCGAGGGAATTACATTCTTAAGTATGAAGAAGTTGTAGAGCTCAAGTAAGTGCATGAAAATATTGAGTGATCGTTATTAGTATTAATACTAAAACTGGAAAGATTGAGACAACGAATTATAACATACGCCTGTACTCCCGAAAAGTTTTGCAGTGGTGCCAAAATTCAAATATCAAAAGTCATTTATTCAAACTAGGCTGAGAATCAGCACTTTTTGAACGTCAAAATTACATAGACAGTTCCCCAGAACGCCCGCCCTTCACCACTTCCTAGTGCTTTAGCTGGGAAGAAGAAGTGGCGCAACACACTCCCCAGCAGGACAGCTGTCTGGTCAGTTATAAGAACTTGATTCCATACAATAGTCAGTAATTAATATTATGAAACACAAAACATTAAATTGAATAATTTGCCATATGTCAGCTAGCACACGCCAGTATACCAATAGTACACACAAATTTGTTTAAGTCCCATATGATAGGGGGCGAGCCTATTGTCATCAACAGGGCAAATCCTGACTCCGGGCTAGAATATCCATATGGAAAAACCCAGTAACATTTTGCCCACCTCGGGAATCACCCCCACCCAAGACCTCATGCTCAGCAGTAGCGCTTGCACACAAAATACATTGCAAAATACACAAAAGCACAATAAAATGATAACAAATCACACTATTAAATATAAACAAGGTGCCAATATACAAAAAAAAACAAAAAAAAAACTAAAAACACAAATAAATAAAATGACACAATGTTAAACTTACTTAAAATCAAAGATCAAATACGACTGACCAAAACACCAATCGATAAATGTCATGAATACACAGCGCAAATGATTGCTGATGACTGCAGTGTGCTGTTCCATCACTTATGAAGTTGTTGTTCTTCTTAGAGTGTCAATGGCAATCTAAGTTGGGTCGGCCCAGAATTCGGCTACGACTTTGACACCACCAGTAAAGTTTCTGTAACAAGCAGAGAACAGAACATGCAGGACACGATATTAAGTGTCCCATCGTTTGTGGAACAGCACCACATTTACTGTTGTTACCGCTGACCAAACTTGACATGTGTCTGCGTGAGCCACATCTCTACATGATCCTGGGTGGGTTCCGTAAGAATCTTCTTTCGGAACCTACCAGAAATGTTGGATTTTCTAATCTTGGCCAAGCTTGAAATTACACGGTGCTTCTATATCCTGTTTCATACTCAGATGTTTTAATGTATGAGGCGTCAAAATAAAGTATGTTTTTGTTGCTCAGGAGTCGGTAACAATTTGCAGGGGACCGCGACTTCAAGTTGTTGAGTTACGATGAAGAGAGTAAAAAATTGATCGTAAACCACTCATTGTACACGCAGCGAAGTGGTTTATTCGTTTATTAAAATTGAAATATCTGTAGTTTTTAATGTGGCTTCTGTTTTCTTGTTACTGGGAGATATTTAGAAGATGAGATGGAGAAACGGGGTACAATGTCAAACATAGGACGGTCTAAACTCCTAACCAATACGTTTTTTTTTGTGTGATATTTCTTACTTTTAAAAGAACCTTTAATTTTTTAAACGATCGACTTTAAAACAGATTTCTGCAATGCATGAACATTATCAGGGCACTTAATAATTCAAGGTGAGTTGTTTGTAAACTTTGGCAAGAGGCAGTTGGTCAGACTTAGACAAAACTTCAAAGTGATAGCTTGGGGACCCTTCAATATTTTAATTATTAAATAATTATAATAATTTCACAATAATAATATAATATTAATAGGACAATAGTAGACTGGTATCCTAATCCTAACTTTGATATTATAAATGCGAAAGTTTGTTTTTTTGTTACGCTTTCACGCCAAAACGGCTGAACGGATTTGGATGAAATTTGGCACATAGATAGACCATGACCTGGGTAAGGACATACGCTACTTTTCATCCTGGATCACAAAATAAATCTCGGGCAACAGCTAGTTATTACCTAGCCTACTGTTGATGTGCCTTCTCTGTATGAAGACAGGCAGGGGCCTGTACCTGTCCTGAGAAGGTACGAGAATTGATCACCACGCTTGCTCAAGATACTTTTGATTATATCGTCGGCTTAATTTCTTATCCTGTCAAGTCCGTAGTTTACAGGACGAAGAAAAAACTGACTAATTTATAACATCATCATAACTTCACGCCTTTAATCCCAGAAGGGTTAGGCAGAAGTGTATCTAAAGTACACCCACATTTCGCCAGTTATGCTTAAGTCCCATGTAATAGGGGGCAAGCCTATTGGCATCAACCGGGCACAAATCCGGACACTGGGCTGTTACTGAGAAACTCAAGATAGAAAAACTCAATAACACTTTGCCCGACCTGGGAATCGAACCCAGGACCTCATGCTCAGCAGTAGCTCTTGCGACCACTAGACCAACGAGGCAGTCCACTGACTTATATTTATCGCTTGAGCAATCGAAATTCTATAAATCCCGTTGCTTCTAAGTAGTTTCCTTGATATTTTAAAAGCATAGCATATCTTACACATTTTAAGCGAATTTAGAAAACATGAATTATAAAACAGATTTTCAAGGTAGAGTTCAATTTGGTTGATGACTTATGCAGTTTTTTGACTTAAATTAAGAATGGGATCTAGAATAGTTAATAATATTATGAAACGAACAAAATTTAATCAATCAGTGTTCTTTGTTAGGAAACAGTGATATTAAATCAATCAGTCTTGTATAATATGAAACAGTATTATTTCACATATAAACTTAATTCAGCATCCAGCATTCATATAGTCAGCAGTTCATTGTAAGCAAGAGTAGTTCAAGAAAATCGTTCATGAGCATGTGTGTCATTTATTATTAGTTATTTTACACCAATAATGAAATGTATCCGTCGTTTCATAAGTCTAACTGCTAATAAACGGTGTGAAGTAGGTATAGTAATCGCGTCAGCCGCTAATAAAATAGAAAACTTATTTTCTGTTTTAACACAACGAAATTACCAGTTGTCTTTGAGGAAATTAATAATAGTCGTTCGTGACCTGACCGCTAGATGTCGCTTTAACAACTGTCATTCAAAATGACATTTAGAATGATAATGAATTTTAGAAACCCTCTACCTTGCATAAAATTCGCTTAGCAAAACTGACTAGCGACCTTATTTTTGTGTGGTAAGCTTCATAGTGCAGTGTGGAAATTAAACAGCACAGGTGTAAAAGTAAAATTGACAAGGTCTTATATGGTACCGCGACACTAAAGTTGGCGTTGTAAAATACCAATTTACTTTAACAATATGGCTATTTGTTCGTATCGTTGTGTGGCCTTTTATGGTGCAGATCGTTTAGACTAGCGGTGCGGATAATGTTTTGACGTGACCAGAATTCGCATCCGCCGCCATGGTTTCGCTTCGGCCGAAATGTCCCGCCGCGCAAACGAGCAGTAAAAGCCAAAGGTCGAATTTGCGAAAACAGTCAATTTTTGTAATTGGTGGACTGCGAGAATGTGTTTTTATAGGCTGTGTACAGCAGGGCAGACGGGTGGTAATTGGTTATTGCTGTTAACAAAGCGCTACTTTTCCATAATGATTGTTCTTCAACAACATCTTTACGTATTGACAGGTTCGAAAGACTACCAATTACTGGCGGGGACAATTATTATCGACTTCAAAACATGATAATATGACAATTGACAGGCTTGTTACTCTAGGACGAACGACAGACTATTATATAAAGCCAATTAGGCAGGTCATTGATTAGTGTCGTTAAAATGACCTGCACGATCAACACGACCACAATAAAAACGAGTTTAGTCTACGGTAGAATAGACAAAATGACAGATAAATAAAAGTAATTTATCAATTTGTCTATAATATCTGTAATTTTGTCTATTCTTCTATCGACCTAAACCGGTCATGGCATGCATGCTGATTATTTCTCTTGTCGAGGCTTACCGTCAGTCTTCGATAAATATATATATACGATGATCAGTCAAATCCTTAATCCTTGGGTACTGAGTTGAGCGACTTGATTATGGTAAATGCGTGTTCTGACTGGATAAGTCCAAATCTGTGTGGTTCTTTCCTCAAAAGACCATCTCATCTGCATGGTCTTCGTAAGGCCTAACCAATAAAGTCCAGGATTAATCTTATGCCTGGACTTTAAAAGAAACTTTGACCTCTTTGTTTCTCTTTGTTCCTCTTTGTTTCGGTCTTTCTTCTCAAGGAAACACGGAACTCATGTAGTTTTAAAGCATAATTATAGGTATATTTGACAATTTACAGAAATAGTTATCACTAGCTGCTCCCCGCGGTCTCACTCACATAAATCTTGATCCCGTGGGAGTATCGGGATAAAAAGTATACTCTATGTGTTAACCCAGGTTATAAACTTATCTGTGCGCCAAATTTAATCCCAATCAGTTCAGTAGTTTTTGCGTGAAAGAGTAACAAACATCCATCCATACTCACAAACTTTCGCGTTTAAAATATTAGTAGGGTTTATCAATAGTTTTGGAGTTGTCCGAGCAGTAGATATGACATCTAAATACTATTTATAAAAGTAGGTATCTACCTGCGATTGCCCAACATTTTATACTTAAAACTAAAACCATCAAACAACAATAAAACAAATCCATTTTTATGTTTTATGTACTTACTTACCTATATTAAATCGTAAAGTTGCCTCACAGGACATTTTAGCTATTAATTTTACTGCAGCCATCTGATATAGAGGCAGTATACCAAGAGTTACTGATATCATCGAACTTAACTCGAGTTCCGTACAGCGATTGGTAAAACGCTCCTTTTAAGGGTTCCGTCGGTTTGTTTGTACGTCTGTCACACTTTCCCTGCTCACGTTTTGAAATAACGGTTGCGGGAATCAGTTCATCTTTTGCTTCGATGTTTTTCTGTGAAACTCAGATTGCAATTACGTCCCTTACAGGTGCCAATTTGGTCCAAACTTACAGAGACTGAGATCTGAAAGTTAGCTCTCAAAATGACAAAAATGTTAAGTGCAAACAATGTTATAACATCATGCGTTCGTGTTATAAAATCAAATCAAAGTTGTTATGTGCAAACAATGTTATAAAATCTGTAAAAGATTAAATAATTGCCAAGTTATAAACGTTTTAAAATAACTGTTAGACAAAGACAGCACTATAGTGGAAGTGACGTCACGACTATGTAACTTCATACTAACGTCATACATCGTCAGTACCGAGCGACAAGGACGACCATAATCCCCTAAAAACTTTAATAGCGTGTAACTTCTTCATATTTTCATCGATTAGACAGGATTTTTCGATTAAGTATATTATTTTACTATGCCTTCTTTGAAATTACATTATTTGTTCGAACATTTCTAATATTAGTCATCATTCCTATCAGTTTCTTGGCTAAAAACAGACCATCCAATCTATTCTGTAAAAATCTCACTGTGAAAACTTAAGTGTAGTGAGCTTGAAGTATTCTTTCAAATGTGTCAATCACTATAAATAAATTTAATAAATAAAAATATTAAAAAATCCGTTTATTTGTCCCATATTACAATCACAAGTTACGAAACACGAAATAAATGCAAATTACAATATCAAAATAAATGAAATGTCATCAAATTATAAATAAGCAAGTCAATGTCAATAAAAAAATTAAAATAAAATTATCGGAAATTAATAATGTAAAATACAAATACGAGGTACACTTAAAAAGATCTTCAGCGTCTGAACCAGTTTTCGAAATACTTTTGCCAGTTCGCCGTAGACACCTCGTTTACAGCCTGCTCGAACGCTGACAGCGCAACTTCCAGCGACGAAAATTGTATCCCTTTGAGCAGTTTCTTATTTTCGGGAATAAAAAGAATTCAACCGGTGCTAGGTCAGGGCTGTAAGGAGGGTGACCCAGGAGTTTGACCGGCGTGCTGTGCAGGAAGTCCCTCGTTTTGAGCACGGTTTGCGAAAGCGCGTTGTCGTGGTGGAGCAGTAGCCCACGGAGCCCTGTTCTTTGTCGGTTGTTGCTCACAACAGAGAAAACTTGTCAAGCATTTGGTAGTATACCATTCAGCGTTGATGCTTCTTTGGTTCCGTAAAGAACCAAGAAGAAAATGAATAAAAATTAAATTCAAAATCTTCAGTTAACGTTACATCAGCAATGTGGTCTCAAACTCTAACAAAAAGCAGTAAAAGTTACAACTGCTTGCTTCGTCTGTAAAAGCTTAGTTTTCACGGTAAGCCATAAGTTACGAAAATAATTTACCTAGCTCAACAGTATTTCCACTATGTTTTCAATATTTATGGGGGCTTTAAGGTAGGTATGAAAACCTTAGAACATTATCTTAGTTACAAACTTAAATACAAGTGGAAGTGACGACATCTCATATTGGATGCAGACGATGTAGTGGATGCGATACTTATCTCTTTATTTATGAATAATGATTCGGTATATAATAATGATTCTATACACAGGTATGACGAATCATACTTGTGCTTAGAATGCTTTTCACGGCGGTTCATGCTTTACTTTAGTACAATAAGTAATTATAAAACAATAGAAACGTGTGTTTATTGTATTTTTATTGCCTATTTGAGCTTATCGTATGATTTGCTACACACAATTAATCACAATCTGAACCATTTCGAAGGATATTGCTAATCCATTGCTTCATATGTTCGAAAAATTGGTCTGCTCAACAACGTAAATAACGCAATGAATGTTGTTGAACTGTCAAAATCAAAACGATTACTAGTGATAGTGTGCTAAGCAATTACCCCGCTGCTTAAGGGCTCCCACAAACAGCGACGCCACAGCGCGACACAAAACACCGCGTGTCGTGCGACGAACGGTGCCTTTGTGTCGCGTTTCCTTTGGTCTGGTGGAAGAAATTTCTTAAGAAATAAGCAGTACCTTTGTACTCAAATTGTAACTATGACGTGTCCCTCTGTATTTTACTGTGTGTACATAAATAATAAAATAAATTAATTAATTAATTAAAAGAACGAACAAGGTACTTGTTGGGACTCCAGCAGGAAGATAATTACACAAAGTAAAAAGTATGTTAGGAACAAAGAAAAATTAAAAACAACAAACAACAGTATACAACATTCATAATATAAATCCTGTACGAAATCAAATGGCCCCTATCTCAGCATGATGCACATTTAAAAATAAATGTCGTAGCGCTGGATATTTATTTATTTACAAAGGCACCAAGTACCAATATACAAATCACAAATAGGGAATTATAATTTAATCCATTAAAATTAATTACATCATTAAAATAAAATACATTACCATTCAATACAATTATTAAAATTAAATTAAATAAACATTAAAACTGAATAGACATTAAATTGTTAGTAACATCACAAAATGTTTACCGTCGGTTGGCATTCCGATGAACTTCGAGCCGATCAAGTCAAATCAAAATAATTAAATGAAATAGATAACCTGTACAAACACTACGTTAAGTTTATTGTTCCTAAAAACTATGGTATATTGTTTTAATCCGAAATAAATATATTTGATTTTATTTGATTAAGATGCGGTAAACATCATTGTACTGTACATGTGTAAAAAGAGAGGGATTAGGCACGGAACGTTTTTTTAACACACGTGCTACAAAGGAAAAATCTGCATTATGCACTGTACTTATCGAGAGCGCCAATCTTTTCCGTTCCATTCAATGTCGGCATCATCAGAGAGACCGACAGTAAGGATGTGGCTTAGACACTTTTTTTATTTAGTTTTTTTAATTTTCGTACAGCCCTTACTGGTGAACCATAAATAGAAACTTCTGGGACTGTCTCCGGTTCCTTATCAGCTCTAAAAACGAACATTTCTGTTTTCATAACATTATTTAGCATTCCATGATCAGCATAACCTTATTTATGTATTTATCAAAGCTGAAGTTTCTGCTTTTAAATTGCCTAGCTTGCACAATGCTAGTATAATGTAGGTGTAGCTTCTGGATTTTTCGGTAGAAGATTTAATAATTACCTATCTTCTTTAATCTATCACTTGGATCGTCAATCTCTCTCTGATCTTTGTGGAGCCTTTACATGTACAAGAAGTAAGATCGAAGAGTTTACTACCTACGCTTGGATAAGTCTATTTACATTTTAATAGCAAACTGTTTTATAAAATAACAGAAAAAACACACTTTTTATTCACACGTCATTGCACTGTCATAAAATTAAGTTTATTGAGCTTTTCAAGAGTTTACGTTTTAAATTTTATTTTAGCGTCGGTTAGAATAGTAAAAAACTGATCAAAAGCGGCGAAGTTCGAGTTGAACACGCGCATGACAGGTTCCGTCCACCGTCCAATGTTTAACACAACATATTTAAAAAAAAACTTCTACGAGGACCTTCTTTGAATTTAACTTTATTTTTATTATTTGTTGTTATGTTTACAAACTTCTACTATACAACTTTCTACAAAAACCTATATGGACTTACGGGATCCAACTATGAGGAGTGGCCAGCAAAAGTAACATAATGTGCCTCCAAAGAGCTCAAAATGCCATCTTGAGGAATATTATCATTGCACAATGGTTCACGCAGAATGATGAAATCAATGATTATCTCAACACTTCTACCATTCTTGAGGAAATAAACCAACATAAAAGCGTTATGCTGATCATCAAGCCATCCAACCAAATCCTCTGGCTATTAAATTGCTGGACGCGAACGAATCTGTGAATCGACTTCAGAGAGGTCAAGTAATCTAACGCCAACTATGTTGCAATGCATGCAACCAAACTGATAATATTCCGGGAAAGACGGACCTATGGACGGACGGACAGCGGACCTTAGTAATTGGGTACCGTTGACACCCTTTGGTGCAGAACCCTAAAAGTACTGCGTTTTTATGTGTTTATTGTAAATATCGGATGACAACCGTTTACTTCGCATTTCTGTTTAACAATCTTATTTTTATTCATCGTTATGTAAACTAGTTTCCAATTGGGTATCGTGTAATGGTGGCACTTCATTTGCTGATTTACAATTTTGTTATTGCAGTCTTATTAACCGATGTTTTTTTTTTATGTTAAAACATTTGTACACACGGCTACATATCAAGCTATATATTTCCAGTATAAGCTGATCTCGCATTGTAATCCTATAAAATTCCTTACAATGAGAGGTCAGCTTATAGTGGAAAGTATAGCTTGATATGTAGACGTGTATACTATAATGTATTCTGTGATTAAAGTATCAATAACTTTACAACATTGAAATTCTGGAACAGAAAAGCAGAAAGTGAGAAAACCTGACCCCAAAAACATAACAAGAATTAAATAATAATTAACAGCGTAACATTCATATCCTCAAGAGTTTACAATCAAATGTGAAAATGTATCAACATTTTCCTCCTTTTTGGTTCTCAGTCTTGGTTTTGGTGTGTTAAAAGTGGTTGAGTTCACTTCAATATAAGTAACTTTTTTTACACTTCAATATCATGCAGGCTAGATTGCATGCATGCTTTATAACTTCCATAACTTAAAAAAATGCCAGTGACTTGCTTATTTTAATTTGACATTGTATTTATAATTTGATGACATTGTATTTATTTTCATTTGATTTGTATTTATTTCGTGTTTCGTAACTTGTGATAAAAATGATTTAAAAAAAATAGTTTAGGTCCTATGTTACATATAGGACCTGAACTAATTTTTTTTATAACTGTCTGGAGGGTTCAAGTATTTTGTATATTATGGCCTACACAAAATAAATGTCCTGCAGATATCTGCAGGACATTCGCGTAGTGTCGTGTGGCGGGTAGATGAGCTCCCTAAAATAGGGTTGAGCTGCACGATGACCGATGCACGCACAGGGGTTTGAGACAGGTCAACTCAAAGTTACGACCACATAGAGAGACACGAAAAGTGACCCTGACCCTCTATACTTAATATTATAAATTCGAAAGTAACTCTTTATGTCTTTCTGTTGTATGTTACCTTTTCACACTTAAACCACACAACACACACAAACCACAGGACTTCGATAAAAAACGCCGCATAATTTTTGCCGAGTCGCCAAAAAGCGATGCAGCGTCGAAGAAATCGTTAAAACGTGTGATTTGCTATCGTTACCGACCGTAGAACCACTAAGATGCATCTGCTGTGATCCCTACTCTCTGATGCTAAAAGTAGCATGTCTGATAAGAACCTAAATGTCATCCATTTATAGGTAACAATTTTTTTTGGGTTTTGTATACAAATGGTGAAAACTGGACCCCATTACCAAGTCTATACCGTATATCTGTTATACAACCTCTTTTTATGATATCCCATAATTCTAGGGTTATATTCTGTATGTAAAATAATATTAAAATTCCTAGAATAGGTGGTCCAAAAATGCACAGTTTCGGAGATGTCATCAATCATAATTAAATTAGGTCAAAAATTGTCACCAGTATGACGAATTTTTAATTTTGCGAGGTTGCCAATTTTGTTTTCTTACCGTACAAAATAGACGATGTTTATCTAAGTTTCATTGATAAATACGAGTAATTCATTTTAATTCAAACCAATCATCCATATTTAAAGCTAAGAAGTTGGCATATTTCACGTAGGGTGTTTTACATTAATAATCGTGACTTTCTCGAAGAATTATTTTGAAAAAAAAAAGGATGATTGAAACATACTTCAAATGACAGTTGATTCTTTGATATTATCTCAATCATACCCTATAGTTTAGGGATAAAAAAACAGGTTGTAAATTCTATCAAAACCGACATCTCATAAACGCCAGTTTCAGTCAGGCCGAAGATTCCACCCCTTTTTGGCCGAAACCGAAAGCGCGCCCCAAATCTGGTTTTAAGGCCGAAAACCGAAACCGAACCTCCGGTCGGCCACTAATATTAATGTTCTCAAGAATTAAATAGTAAATCAAAGGTGCATTTAATAATTTTTATTTTAGAATGTATTACTATGTAGTTTATTGATTGAATGACAACGATCGGTACCAAATACTTTCATTCAATTATAAAACATACGAGATAGCCATTTCTTGTTTCATAAATCTTGTAGAGTTAATAAAAGTGTTTGCGAGTGCAAGCAGAAATCAATGTCATTCATATGCAAGGAAAAATAAAGTCAAAGTTCGAATGTTCTTAACCCCGTTTGTATCTGTGTATTTGTTGTCTTTCTGCGGCATGAAACGAGCATTTCTTGTTTCTTCAAACTACTGAAAGGCGGCATAAAGCTCAAATCAAATCCAAATATTTTATTTCACATGAACCTATGAGGGCACTTATGAAACGTAAGAAGCTATGTGTCTTCACCTTCACACAATAGGCATTACGGATAGTCCACTGTGCAGAGCTTGCATGGAGTCGGACGAAACCGTTGCGCATGTGCTCTTTGAGTGCACAGGCGTTACCCAGATAAGAACAGAAACCCTCGGGACACCCGGATCTTTCACAGATGTTCTCGACAGACCAGAAGCTTTGATCGGCTTCTGGAGGGAGGTGGGCTGGTTGGGACCAGCGACGGCCGCCATGGCCCACGCACAATGGTCCACATGACGGACTAAGTGCGGAAACCACACCCTCTAACATATAAGCTATGTGCACGGTTCCAATTGGTCGTTTCCTATGGAGAAGAGGCGGAAAGAAACTCCACGGTTACTCTTAAAAATAATTGCTTTTAATATGTTTTCAATTTACAGTGCTAATAGATATGGGAAGATAGTATAGGCCTGTCAACAAGCACCGTGTACTTAACAAAATAAAAAATGGTTTACAAATCTACAGTCATCTCAAAGTTTGGAGAGTCATGTCATGCACTTCAGTTTACTTTTATTTTTCATTATAATTTTGTATAATCAGAATTGTAATTCATACACTTTTATATATATTAATGAATTACATATTTACAAAGTCATACTTTTGAATCCGCAAAGCAGCTTCATTAAAAATAAAAAAAAACACTTCCTATTTAAAAAAATCACAGCTGAATTGTTTAGTTATTGACAAGTGACAGAACACTATAGTAATACTGCCCACATTGCCTATAGTATTATTATCCCACTGCAGTGCAAAGGCCTCTTCTCATAAAGAGAAGGCACGAGCATTGATCACCACGCTTGCTCAAGGCAGGATGGCGCTTTTAAACTTGTTCTCTACGATGTTGTTTCTGCACCGATGTCAGTAATAACCAAGATATAATCCAAAAAGTAGGTATGTAATAATGAATTGAAAAACAATTAGTACCTCATAGTAGAATATGAACCTGTGGCGGCACCTACACCGCCACATGCGAACACACGCATCACACTGACGACAGACAAATCCTGCATCGTGCAAGCAGAGTTTACCGCGCAGATAGCATATATACAACTTCCCAACATCAAACGTTGGGCAGTTGCCCACCAGATACGACATACATGTGGTCGGAGGATCCCCTCTTTTTCAAGAGTATGAGTGAACTTTACACCCTGTTCCTCATATCTCTTCAAAACCCTCTGACTAATTTCTCGTCTATCAAAATGTTTAAATCGTCACTCCTCATCTCACAAACGACTCGCGAGTGTTTCTGGGTAGGTACTGTTAGTTCTCATAGTAGGTACTGACGAGCTGCTGTATAAACTAAGTTCAGTTAGTCACCGATACATTGCACGTGTTATAACTGCGCCCTAGTGATGCGCATACGCACGAGTTTAACGATACAAGAGTTGAGTAATATCGTGATTTATTTTTATGTTGTTTTAATGGGTTCCAGTAAGTTCTTTAGTCACCATTATACACGTGTAGGTAACACGTGTAGAAGGTCTGGGTGCAGTTCTGCAGCAGTACCGTGGAAAAAAATAACGTGAGTCTGCGGATTCACACTACCGCAGGTATTTTTATGAGGTTTTTCAGTACATCTTAAAGCTTTGTGCAGATTGGTCCCAAGTCTTACAATTTAAAAGGCGGATATTTTAAAGGGCGATAGTGCACTTGGATATGAAAGAAATTTCTACCAACTCTGAACTAACGAAGATGGTATTAAATACACGACTTTGGAAATATCCTGCATTGTTGTACGGAATCCCTTCAAATCGCTACACTAGGAAGTGTACACACTCGACATCACCGCATCTCTAACCCAAGGACATCAATATAGATTCATACAACTGTTTACTCCATCTAAAAATACATCAGAGCCGGTTTACTTGTTGTGCAGACACTTGTTGAGCCATAAATTGTAACATCATGGTAAACAAGGAAGATGGGATGCGTCACACTATTGTTTTAATAATATATTTGCATCCCTGAATCATGCGAGTAGGTAGTATTGGTAACATGCCAAGTGACAGTTCAGTTGTTTGTAAGTGGGGCTACACACTTGTTCGGGTCGGGATGATTCGGCACGCCCGGGCGGCATAATCGAATATTTTATTTGTTGATAAATTTTCGGGAAAAAATGAGTAAATAATAACAGCCGCATGGGTCGATCGAAGGTTAAGGTGGCGGTCGGTTCGTGGATGTATGATCTTCCGATACATATCGCGATCCCTTAGTCCCGGCTGTCATTCGTGGACCATTGACAGTCGTTACGGGTAGTATGAAGCCCAAAAGTCTGACTACTGGCCTTACCAAGAGTATCGTTTTACCCAGTAACTGGGTTGTAGAGGTTAGATAGGCAGTCGCTTCATGTAATAACTAGTATTCAGCTGCATCCATTTAGACAAGAAGCCGACCCCAGGATAGTTAGGAAAACGCTAACCAGAGTGTTTGATGTTCGGGAAAAGTTTACTTTCCGAGGCATGGAGGGTTTTCGATATGTAAAGATGGTCACCCATTCACGGACCTACCGTGGCAAGCGACGCTTTGTTATTATTTAGCCACGAGCCCCTCTCCGAAAATCCGAATATGCGTAGTACTTAATTGCTTGGGGTTGGCTTGGTTATTCAACAAAGAATACCGAATCAAATGAGCCGACCCGAACAAGTGTGCAACACCTCTAAATGGCCAAGTTAACGGTGGTGCATACTTGCATGTTTTGTTTGTTAGTCATTGCCTAATTCTTGATGTGAATGATGTATTTTCTGATTTACATGTGTCAGTCTTATGTCGTCCCTCCAACACGTGTTTTCCAAAATAAAGTACATATTATCACACCTGTTATCCAAGGTTTAGGCAAAATGGCAAAATGTGGCTGCTATATTTGTAATAAGTCCTATATATTCGGGGGCGAGCCAACAACCGGGCACAGATACAGACAAAATAAAAACAGTTGGCAAAGTGTGAACGTCCGCGTCGGCAGACTGTTAAATATATGGCCCATCTAATGGTCGCTACAATTAGCAGTCAGGGAAGATTGCCATAATCACACTACAATATTAATTTCTTTATTTTTATTGAAGAACTAGCTGCTGATCCAAGTCAAGATCCGATTTTTGCAAATTTCATCCCAATCCGTTCAGAAGTTTTAGCGTGAAAGCGTAACAAACAAACATACAAAAAATCAAATATGTTATCTTTATTTATAACTATGTTGCCTGCGACTTTGTCTGCGATCCAGGATGTAAAGTAGTCTGTGTCCTTCTTCAGGTCAAGGTCTACCCATGTGCTAAATTTCATCCAAATCCGTTCTGCCGTTCTGGCGTGAAAGCGTAACAAACAAACAAACTACTTTCGCATTTATAACATAGAAGGTACCTACACGATAAGTCGAGGCATGCATTCTGCAGTAGGGTTGGAAAGACTGCGATTTTCACACATGAACTTTTACCTAAATAAGTTTTGACAAGAATAGAGTTTAGAACGCCTGTGGGTGAACTTTACACCTTCCTTTCCGTTTACATAAGAAAATGTATGCATAACAGTGCAATTGATTTGACTTTTTATGCAATGTTATTGAGCCATGCAATGTGATTTTCTGAAAACTGTTGTTCCCTTTCTATACAACGCTTTTCACGACAAAGAAGCAAGCATTTTGTTTGTGATCAGATAAAGGTAGTCTGTGACGAAGCTGAGTTGAGTGGAAATGTCACCGCAGCGTGCCCTGAATTGACCACTTATTTTAATAACTACAATTAACCGTGATGCATTGTATATAAACGTTTGATTGAATAAACACTATGAATAACTTAATCACGATTTGTATGACAATTGTCGTATTTACATCTCATTTGTTGATATAAGTCTCACAATAACTAGAGCGGTACGTTATTACATGACTAGCTTTTGGAAGCGGGTTCGCCCGTGTGGAGGTCGGAAATTACTCCACGAAAACGTATTACCGGGATAAAAAGTATCCAGGTCATAAACTGTATATGTGACAAATTTTACCCGAATCCGTTCAGTAGGTATTGCGTTAAAGAGTAACAAACATCCATCCATCCATCCTCACATACTTTCGGGTTTATAATATTATTTTATATACTCGTATATATTAATATTAAATAATATAATTAATAAGTAGGAAGGATCGTCTTGATTGACAATAGCAAAGCAGTAAAGCAGAAAACCTAGTTCTGGTCTAATAAAAACAGCATAGTTTAATTGTGTTACATTGTAGAGTAACATGAGCCTCAAGGCTGCGTACGCGCCGCACACAACTTATTCGCGTGTCTCTGCTTGCATTTTATCTGATGCAGCTAGTTTACCCGGGTATCATTCCGATACTGTTATAAAGTAACAAATTTATACATCTACATTGGCAATATGAATCCACACAAAAACAACTCCTATCACTATTGTCTCAAGGTTGAAAATTGCTGTAATAAAATACAGTATACGCAAAATATGCAGATACGCAAAATAAAGGAACGCGGCCAACGTTGACACGGCGTGTATCTTCCGACAAATCTCTAAGATGCCGATGGCGTATTTTTCGTAATTTGCATTTAACGTAGATATCGATTGGCTATGATATATCTCGTTTCTGGGACCTGTTGCGGATTTATGGGACTTATCGACTTTGTTGGAGTTGGTATTAATTTTGTAGCTGTAACAGAATATCGCCATTTTGGGTGAATAATAAGTTAACCACTCCCTCTCAAAAGAGAGGAGTCCCGTGTCCCAACAGTTTGAACATTATATGCTGATTCTAAATTAGTTACCCTTAATTTTCTTGGAATTAACTTTACCTGTTATCTGTTGAATACCTATGACAGAAGTACACTAAAATGTGCTATATATTTGATAAATTTCTTGTGAGGTATGTCATTGGTTGTGTTCAAAGTCATAGCAACCAATAGATCTCGTAGGACTTTTTTACAAACAACTTTGCACCGTACAACTTCAACTTCGTACGATGTGTTCATCTTTTTAAATAGCTTTATCTTATACTGTAGATAATATTTCTTCCTACATGAAAAATTGTGATCTCCAAACAGGTTCTATTCGAGTTACATATTATGGGTTTGTAAGCCATTAATGTACTGGCGCTGATACTTAGGATTTTGCCAACGACATAAAGAAAAATAATGGGAGGATATGAACATTTCTCAAATACTCGAACACCAAGATTTATTTGGGCGTTAATTTTTATTGCATTATGTGCAACAGCGGAAATTTTGCCGTTCGTTAGTTCATTGCGATATATTATGGAGTAGCTTAGAGGCAGCTGCAATAATGTATAGAGTTTATGATCACAATAGCGATTTGGACACGAATGAGTTATTAAATGGAGTGCGTGCTTGTGCGAATAAAGATCACACCGCAGAATCTAATACTATCAAATGATAAATAGCTGCCTCGTTGGTCTAGTGGTCGCAAGAGCTACTGCTGAGTATGAGGTCCTGGGTTCAATTCCCAGGTGAGGCAGTGTTATTGGGTTTTTCTATCTAGAATTTCTCAGTAGCAGCCCGGAGTCTGGACTTGTGCCCGGTTGATGGCAATAGGCTCGCCCCCTATAGGACTTAAGCATAACTGGCGAAATGTGGGTACACCTCTGTCTAACCCGTCTGGGATTACAGGCGTGATGTTATGATTAATAATAAATGATGACAAATGATTTTATTTATATAAGTAGGTTTGTACAAACACACACGTCAATCATATTTTTAAAACTAGATGCGGTCGGCGTGAAGAAAGGCCGAAACAAACTCAGTGGTCACAGTCTCTTTTAAAGTCGAGACATAATGTTTGGTCAAATTATGTGAAAACCATGTAGATCGGTGTCTCAAATGGTCTTTAAGAAAAGAACCACACAAACTACAAAATCATTTAACTCACTTATAAGCAGTAACAAGTGTGTCGTCCGCCGTCGTTGTCCTCCCGCTGACCAACGGGATCCTTTTAGGATCAGTCTAGATATCTCAATTCCTAGATATCTGTCTAGTTAGATGTTCCAAGTTAAAGTACTAGCATGTATCAACACTTCCATAAGAGGGCAGAATGACATAGGCTGTTGAAGGACGAAGTAATAAATTACTTTTATCTTAATGTCAATGTCATACGGTGTCGGTAAGTAATGATTCAATTCTGCTGTTTATTTGCACTCCATTTATTTGCTATTCCGTGTTTTGAATACCACAATGAGGTTGCTTACCGATCGCCTCAGGACCATAATTAATATAGTAGTCATAGGAAATGGATTATGACTCTTTTCCTCTGTTGCATACCATGATGGATGATCTCCAGCTGATTGTATATTAATGTTTCCTTTTCAGATTTAGCTACGGATTTAATCACTGGGTAAAGTGGGTACTATATAATATGGCGCCGCCGAAGTCTGTGTTTCTGTCTTTGAGCACACTTTTAGACGTTCAGCTGTCATGTTGCATATAGACTGGGAACTCGTGACTTCGTGATTCGCATTCGCCTGGCAATTAAAGCTTGCTTCAGCCCCTTAAGCGGTTTTAACTTTACGACGACGTTCACAGTGACGGCTAGGTGTATACAGGGTGGAGATTTGACCTATACAACAGTAGGTAGACGGACTATTTCGATGCATGTTCGTGTTTATTTTTTCAATTCGTGTATTAGTTTCATATTGAAAGTTGTTTTGAATGACGTGTAGACTCACCCTCTTGACGAATGCAGGTGACTTAATCTCCACCCTGTATTGTATTAATATTGTATTTGTTTTACTAATTTCCCAATAGGCTCGTCCCCTATGACATGGCGAAATGTGGTTGTTTCATGGGTATCTACACCTCTGCTTAATCATTTGGAGATTACTGGCGTAATGTTATGTTATAGTAATTTCCTGTGAAAAAGTAATGACTAGCCCATAGGACCAGTGCGCTGTACTGTAACCATTGTTTCAGCATATGATTCTAGACCCCCTAGCATAGACATTTTTCAAAGTCAAAGTCAAAGGTTGATTTGAAGATAGATATGGTCACATTTCAATACCAAATGCAAAACCGACCCTACGCGGTCAAAATGTAGTTTTGGTATTGCATTTTTATATGAAACAGCTTTTTTTTTTACCGACGAACAATGTCTATGCTATGTGTTCGAAAATAATTTGCTCAATTCATGGTTATAGTTAGCACATTGCTTTAAAATGTATCCTATAATTTGTGTTAATTGTGTTTACGTTTTAGTAAATACTCTCACCACATTAGTTTTTGTAATACAGCTCTGGTAACAAAGCTACATAAGTCATACATCATCTGAATTATGACAATCCAAGTGGAGGCTACCGCATAGCCTCTAGCCTAAGAACCATTTCCTCCCTTATGATAAATGTTGAAGAGATCCCTAAATAACCAAGACCACACACCACAATCGACCAACTTCCGCTCATACAGAACTCTTACGCAAGTGCCTTAATTTAAAGTATTTCAACTTAATTAAATTTATGGAACTCAAACGAGCTCTTTCTTTCATATGTATGTGCACTTAATATGTATGTTCATGCATATTACATTGGTATTTACCTACATACCTGCACGAGTCTTACTCAACAGATATAAGGAACTGCGTTTAAGGCGATGCCCAAACGTAGGACACCGTAAGACGCTAAGTTTTTTGTCGCACAGTTAGGCGTATTGAAATGTACAAAGAAAAGATTCATTCGAAAATATATCATTAAAAAAATTGTGTTCTAATAAAACAATCGTAACATATTTTAGCGTAAACTTTCATATTTTTATGTAATGATTATAAAAGGAATTCAATCAACTAAAGAAATACCTTTAAAAAAAACTATGAGCCGTGCATTGATTTTCAATTTAATTAAAACTGCATTATTACTTTTATTTTGGTGGTCATTCGATTCAACTAACATCAAATTCATCGCTGTTTTGAACCTTATTTAGTGCCGCGATGCGCTATTGTCAATTACCAAATAGCTTCTTACCGCGCCTTAAAGTGAATGCGTAGTGGCACTTCCCCATACATTCTTTCGGGTAACAAATCTCGAGATATAAACGATTTTTGCTGAATTAAAGCAAGAATATGAATTCTCTATGATTAATTATTCCCGCGTATTGACAAAAACTTATAAAAAATAGTATTTGTAGGATAAACAGAGCTGATAGAAAACGAAAAATGTATAGTTGTGTGAGTGAGCAGAATCACGCCCACTACCAGAGATACTACGAACCATCGAGAAACAGTTGCTGAGCAAGATGGTACGGGTACTAGTAATTGCTTCGGTATCAGTTTATCGTTAGATGAGCGAAGCGACGCGAAGGCGAGACCTATCTTACAACCTTGAAACTCCGAATTCTGGCGCTGTTTGCTGTTGCGAATTTTATATTATGGGTGATTGAATTGACAAGTTGCGCATCGTAAGTTTGCGCGCCTGCTCTGCTCGCGGAGATTACATTTTATCATTATAAAGTGAGAAAAAAATCTTTAGTCATACAATTTTACACAATATTATTGTAATGAATGTATTATCTAAATTAAGTACCTACATAAGTACTAACTTATACTTGAACATTCTTCGAGAACTTCCTCAGTTAAAAATATTTCTGCTTATGATATGTGTCAGAAAATGTATAATTATTAGTAGGTACTTTTAAGTACCTACTAATAATTATATATTTTCTGACACAGCAATAATCCAAATCCAGCCTATAATGTTCCCACTGCTGGGACACAGGCCTTCTCTCTGTGAGAGGGAGTGGACCGTAAACAACCACGCGGGGTTGGGTTGATAGATGTTACATATCTTCGAATTTTTGGCTCTAAGACATGCCGGTTTCATTACGATGTTTTCCTTCACCGTTTTGAGACCAGTGGTGATGAAATAATTTACACAAAGTAAAGCGCGTGTCTGGGTTCGAACCTACGACCTACAACTCGCAAGTCGCGGCCGTTACCACTGGGCCACCACTGCTCTCTAAGCAATAATACAAGTCAAATAGTAAAGTGTTATGCAAAATAAAAGACAAATATTCAAGTAATGTATACCTATTTACGCGATAAGCGTGCGTATAAATAATAGCATTCTGAGCTAAGAATAATAAAAAATAAAATTATGGTAGTAGGAGTGTCAAAGATCAACACTAAACACTCTGATTTATATGATTTGGCCTTATCGATTTCGGTCACAATATAGTAAAGCGCACAGGTGTGTGCGCAGACACAGGTGCACTCCCTATACCCTCACTCTCAAAGTCATGTTATGCGAAAACAAACTGGCAAAAAACGTCCGACTTATTTTATAGCAAGCAAGCATCTATTGTGATACTGTTGTAATCACAAAACTATTGTCCTTTTATTTTATCCGCTATCGCTTCAATAAGATACTACGCTATGACCTTTGATTATGTACAGGGTGGAAGGGACATCGAAGCACAACCGGTTGGACTCAGTACATGATTCTGAACCCCCCTACGTTGAAATTTTTTGACTGTTATAAAAAAATAAAACTGCTGTTTCATAGAAAATTGCAATACCTACGCGGTTAAAATGTATGGCAGAGCATTTTTTTTTTAAATAACCGACAAAAAAATTCAACGCACGGGGGTTCAGAATCATGTACTGAGTCCATGGTTACCCGGTGTCCCTTCCACCCTGTATATATAATTACATGATATATGATATGACATAAGATCACGTGCCGTTTCGATAGCTTATGTCAAACCCAAATATATTTTGGCTTTATACTAGCGTCATCGCTACAAAATTATCCTTAGGTAGTGTGAAACTCAGACTTAGAAAACAATATCTTTGAGTCGATGCCCCCAAGCCATAAGTCGGTAAAATTTGACTTTTTATTGTTCAGTCAAATTTGTCATTCGGGTTGGGATAAATCGTAGTAATTTATTTTACATTTTTCGTAGCACAGTGATATTTACAAAGATTTCATGAACAACACTTTTGTTTTAGGGAATTTCAAAACCGAAATTATGACTAGAAAACATCTTTACGTACCTACCTATACAAAAGTGTTTTGCGTAAGGTATTTAGTGAGGAGTTGCTATTACCGACATTTTGGCGTAGGTAAATGAATCATGCAGGTCTTGGTAAATGTTAGAACGTTGTAAAGGCTCCCGCCAAACGGAGCAACGCCAAAGCGCGCAACAAAGGCACCGCTCGTCGCGCGACACGCGGAGCCTTTGTGTCGCGCTGTGGCGTCACGCCAGTCTGAATGAGACTTTATTGTCGAATTTTTTTGAGTAAACTCAAACCGTAATGGAAACTTACAAGCTTTTTAAAGTAAATAATTGATTCATAAATAATGATGTGTCCCGGTCTCGTTTTCGACGACAACAATGTGTTGTAACGATACTGATACTGTGTCAATCCTAAAATAACCACAATAAAAACATAATAACAAATTACGTATCGTCTTTGATATCCTACTAATCCTTCTAGCCTACTTACTATCCTCCTTTTTACTGTAGTAATAATAATATTACAAACGCGAAAGTTGGGAGGATGGATGGATTGATGTTTGTTACTTTTCCACGCAAAAACTAGGTACTAAACGTATTTTGACGAAACTATACAGTTACATAGCATATACATCAGAATAGTACATAGACTACAATTTATAAAGATGTTGTGTGATTTGGTCATAATATAACGATAAGTGCAAAGTAACTCGTAAAATATCTTGCCATCTTTGCATTAGCATAGAAAGTTATAATTATAAATACAAGTATTCATGAAAAACTACAAATCGTAAAATATTTCTTGACTACACTACGTTATTTTTATCGTCATTTATCACAGCGAATACTATTTTTGCAGTAAATACATTGCTTCTTAACCACTACCTAAGTATGTCGCTAAGTGACTGGACAAGCAATGTAATAATCACAAAACGATACTTTATTCAAGTGTATGAATTATGAATTCACGATAGGTACTTGTTGATGTTTTCGTGTCAGTAAGTTGTCCGGTGCATGGTAAATGCGTGCACGCTGTATTTGAAGGACTTATTTCTTCAAACATCATGACTGGTTGTTGTATTTATGATTTGGGTGGGTGTAAGTTGACTTGTTGTATCTATCAATGCTCTTACCACAGTATATTGTGCTCTTAGCCTCTTAGTCGACGTTCGGACGGACGTAATGAAATCGCATTGGGATTTTTCTGCGCACTGGATTTTCAACTTTCGGTGTTTAACCGAGCATTGAGAATCCAACAGAGTGCATACATTCAACATTGGTCCAATGTTGATAGGAAAGCTTATATGTACCTATGATTTACCTATCTGCTAAATTTTCTCTACAAGACTAGATCTCGAGATATCTTAGTATGTTGAGATACGGACGTTTTAAAGAAATTTTCAAAAAACGCATTACTAGTCTGTACATTTACTAACGATTCCCCAAAGTAGTCAACCTAAATAAAGAAAATAATTAACATACCTAATCCATACTAATATCGATAAAATTCTAAAATAATTGGATATTGGATCCCTTTTTTACAGACCGGTTGACTGAGGCCGTATTCCAGAATTGCAGTTAGACCATAATCGCTGACATTGATAATTTGCGTTCCGATTTAGTTATCACGATGATGACAGATGAGAGTTGTCAACAATTCGTTCACAGTGATATTATTAAAGGGCATGGTCGGCGTTATCGCAAGACGGCGTATGTCATGACGTCATCAATGACGAATCACGGGACATCGTTACAGCTCAATTCGGAATGCGGCCTGAATGACACTACAGCTGCTGACATGACAGACCGATGACGGATTCACGATTTTACGGCTAATAACAGTCCACACACATCATCAGCAGATTTACATCATCAGCTGTCTAACCTAAACTAACCTTTCGAAAGCTCAAGATACGACGAAAGTGAAAACCTATTCGCGGGGTATACTAAAATTTCGTTACGAAGCCGCAGCCTGCCGCTATAGCTGTAATGCAGTTGAATCTGTATCAGAGCAAGAAGAGACTATTGATATTGATTGGCCACAACGCAATCCAGCCACTGAAGCTTATCAACTAACTGTGGAAAGAACTTCAAGTGACCACTTATCTGGTTTGTCAGGGTACCGTATTGTTGACTTGAAACATGTGATCATGTGGCCATTTCAAATGGAAGAACATCGTCAGTCTTGTGATTCATCTCAAATCTGAGTATGTTTGTGAATATCGGAAAGGATTCAACAGTGTGTTAACATTTAAATGTAGCATGTGTAATAAAACATGGCAACAATACACAGAGAAGGACCAGAATATTAACACCGCATTTTTATGGGCCACTGTGACTGCTGTAAGTTATTACTCGCAGGCAGAAATTCATTTGGAAAATGGTGATTTAGTTATGAACAAAAAGCAAAATTATTATTATCAAGTAAGTAACAAATATTATTATTTCTTTGGTAATGTATAAATAAAAATGTATCTCGGATTATTTGTTTCTAATTTTCATTATTATTTTAATTCTAGGTCCAGGGTCAATTACGAATTACCAAAATGAATAAATGTTACTTCATTTGCTTTATATCTGTCACCCAACCATTGACTGTCACAGAAGTCAACCGGGATAAGGAATTTATCAGCGCTATGAAGCCGAAGTTGGTTAAAATGCTAGATGTGTATACATCAAGGAATTAAAAGGTGTGAAAAATATAACTCTTATTCATTTACTAATAGACCAAATTATTTCTCGGGTCTCTGAGGTTTGGATACAGTATAGTATAGTCTAACAAGAAAGTTTAATGAATTAATTTGTTGTAGCGAAAACTGCGGCTTCCAGCAGTTGATTTTACTGAAGGAGATGCGGACGGAAAGGATATATATATAAAGTAAACAGTGACAAGCAGAAGATTCAGAAAGCAGCGTGTAGGAGAGAAGATATTTTTATTCTATTCATTTTAAATTTATGTATCTCTGTATGTAGCGATGTATAGTTTAATTGTGTTATTTGTTAGTTCATAAGATTTTTGTTAGTAGATATTTTTCACTGTATGCACCAGCCTAACAATTGTATGAAATTATTTATTGAAGTTCAAAATTGTATACCTAAGTAATTCTTGAAACTATGTTAGGTTAGGTTATAATAACACAAAAATAGGTTGCTAACAACCTACGTTTGTGTTATTGTGTAAGATACTTACGTGTGTCGACGTGTGACGATAATTATATTCTTACCTACCTACATAATTCAGAATAATAATTGGAAATTAAAAATATTTGAAATAGTAGGTCTCAATGTAATTTCCATTCTATTATTTTCTACAATTGATGGCTTCTGTGAAAATTATGTCATTATTTTGCCAATGTTAAGTACGTAATAATATATTTATATTACAAAAAACTGAAAGGCTATTTAAAAAATTGCTGACACTCGTTTTTTTACAAACCCACCTGAAACTGTTCGTATGGTTTTACTGTAATGATGCGCGGAATGTATTTCTTGCTTATTTTCCATCTTATACCTATATATTTTTTGGTTTTTATATTTGTGTATGCAAATAGGTTTAGCAGATTATTTTATTTAAATACGAGTATTCTATAGAAATTTATATTTTGTGAATGTGAGAACGTTGTAGGCCTTTTAGAGTTCTAAACCATTTTCTATTTTGTTAATAAACTAGTACTTGTTGACCGGCCTACACGGGCCTCCCATAACTATTAACACTAATTTTAAAACATTGTTAAAGCCAATTACTTTTAAAAGAGTAGGTAACCGTGGAGTTTCTTGCCGTCTCTTCTCCATAGAAAACGACCAATTGAAACAGTGCACCTAGCTTCTGACGTTGCACAAGTGTCCATGTAGGTTTATGTGAATTGATTTGAATATTTTGATTTGATTTGAATATTCTATTATTTATTTAATTTGAAGCTACGGTTCCCTAGAAGACTGTATCATAGTGGAAGTCACGAATTCTGACTTATTCATCAGTATATGACAATAAGGTGTCCAAAAATGCTCTGTATTTGGCTATTACGGCTGCATGTGGCGGTCACCGCTTTTCTAGGACACCTTAGTTCGGAACCAAATTTAGTTTCTGTCAGTAAAATATACACAATAAACCCAATTACAGTTTACGATAGTAAAGTCCTAATTGGATTATTTAGTTCATTAGACCTTTTTTTAAATTAACGCCATCTGAATATTTTAATCCCCACCAAGTATTTGAAAAAAAAAAACGCCATCTAGTGATATTACAAGTAAACTATTTACCGTTCATGTGTGTGTATAGAATAAAGTGAAGACTGCTAAATGTTTCGTGGAACAAATATTTGTAAGTGACGAGTTAACAAGCAAAGAGAATATCTAAAAAAATTAAGTTAATACGTTAGTTTCCGCTTTTAACAAAGTTGTCTCTCAATGATTTCTAAGTTAGGCGTGAACATTGAAAATGTGCTAATTTGCAACTGTACTGCCATCTAGTGAAAAAGTGGCTGAGAGATGATCTCCGCATTCCCCTCAAGTCAAACCGCGTATTATATCACTTGGTGATTGTTTTTTGGATACAAATTGTTATATTTGAATACGGAGATATATTTTAAAATTATCTGTTTAATACTTTAGAGGTACCTAGAACATAACATAAAAGCGGTAAAGGTTCCTTACACTAGAGGGTATGCAGTAGCGTCCACTTGGATTATCACAATTCAGATGATGTAGGAGTTATGAAGCTTTGTCAACATAGCTGTATTAGAAGAACTAATGTGGTGAGGGCAAATATTACCTCAAACACAAATAACACAAAATATATTTAAGGCTAATTATTTCTTTTTTCCAAGAAATTTACATAACTTCTGAGATCCCCGAACAGTTAAGCAGAGGCGCACCTATATAGTAAACCCACATAACTCTACAGTTATTAAGGTTTCAAATCATAGTCATCAGGCGACCGTCAATCTAAAGACTAATGTTGATTGACCCTTTCATTTATCAGTATGTTATGTGTTGGGCGAGACACATCAGCCGCATGCACGATTACCAATAAGTGAAAGTCTCCACATAATGGGTGCCTAAAGATGGACGTGGGAAAATAGCTCCCGGAAGGTCTTGGGGGAGTCCTTTTGCCCCGAAGTGAAAAAAATATAGGTTATTAAAAAATGTCTTCGAGTGCTAGGTGCTTCTTCACTTTAATTAAATATCTGTCCAAAACATAAATCACGTGATTTGATAAATTGAAGTTATCGTGCAATTACAAGTTGCTTTATTCGTAATTGATATCGCACGTCGTCAAATATGTCTCCTCTCCTCCTGCACACAATAGAAACGAGTTTAGTCGACGAAAGAAAAAGACAAAGTGATAAATGAATAAAAGTAAACTGACATTTTGTCTACTCTTCCGTCGATAAAAGTTGGTGATATAGTTGTCTTCAAATGAACACCAACACAACAATTCCATTCAAAATAGAACAAAAATTAACTTCACGACAAACTGACGAGTCCTTTGAAAAATCCAACGTCGTCATGTTGATGCAGTTTTAGCCTCCCGCCAATTTCCATCTGACCATAATTTGATATGGACTAATAACTCGTTTCCTTTCTCCTTTGATGTCCAGTCTGTTTTAAGTTAGTTTGTGATAATTTTATCAGAGCCGAGGTCTTCGCATACGTTGTCACAGGCCTTTGAAGTACAACATAAATATCATTGAGACTCCGTTACCTCCTAACAACGTTAGAGCTGATATTTATTATCGTTAAAATGAACCAAACCACACGAATTGTATTTATGTAATTTATGAAACTTTCAATTTGGATAGTTTATTGTGGAATTAATCTTCCGGAAGATTAATAAAATGGATAGTTGATGAGTTAAGCATTATCTTTTTTTTTAACCTTCTTCTTGAACGCTTTGACTGCATTATGTGATCTTCTGACATCCACGTGTAAGTGCTCAACTCGTGGAAAATAAATGAAATATTCATCGTCAGTTAGATACTTACGTCTGTGTTGTTTTTAAATGCAAATGAGAAACACAGACTGATTGACAGGAAGCAATGCATGTGCCATAACTTATTCAGAAAAAAATATACAATCGAATTTCATTATGAATATTATGAAATTAGAAGGGAGCACAAACAGGCAGTTTGCCTTTACGAAAAGTGACGGTAGTGTGCGGCAGTAAACGTTTAATTGTTAAAAACCTAATAATCGTAAAACTTTATGATATCTGTTGCGACGACCGCGACGTTGTAATTAAAACGACATCCACCTTACCTCATTCGAGTTGTCATATCTCCATTATAGAATAGTGGAGACTCATCCGATACGATCAACAAACAGACATCTGTATTCCTTACGCACTAGCAACAGTTATTGTTATTCTAAATCTGAATAAACAAAACAGTCCTCTTTGCATTTGAATATAGCTTCCTCGATTTACCATTCATGTTGCATTGGCACACAGAATCAACTACACAATCGCGAATCGGATAATCGTCAGCATCGATACAAAGACGAGATATCGATCTCGATCGCTCCATTCCGATGCATCGATACGCATTGCGAGTTGACGTTGACAAATTGCATCTTAAAGGACTTTATGGTCGACAAATTGAGGCTACTTGTATTTATTGCGATGAATCCCGCAGAAGGAGAATTCTCAGGATAAGCTTATCGATTTGTTTTAATCGATTTGATATTGATCTCGGTTTGACCCTTTCGTTTGTGTTGCCGATTCTGGTTGGGGTTTATGAGGCGAGTTAATGGGCGTGTGTCGTAAACCGCCGAGTGTGAAGAGATTAATGAAGCAGTTAATTTAACTGATTGGAAACTGTGTTTTTGATTGTTTTGATTGATATTTATTAAGGAATCGAATTGGTGATGAAGGGTCGTGATTGGTAACGACCTGGTTACGTTAAGATTATTTATTGGGTTTGGAGTTGACTTTGCTGAGATTACTGAGGAGTTCGTATTAATTGTTTGGTCTCTAATTGGAAATCTGTTTGAATGACTATAAATATTGGGTTTCAGATCGTTCATTATCACGTTCACCAAAGTGTTTAACAACTACAAGATTTATTCCGTTAAGATAATTTACCTATTAAACGTCAAAACATGAGTGAAATTCATATCTCTCCACTAAACAAGTGAAGCATACCTAACAGATGAGTTTCGAGAGAGGAGTTTCCTAACACAGGCGTCATCATGCTTAAAAGGAAGCTCCAATTACAAACGAATGTTCACTATTTGGTACAGAAATAAACATTTTGTATTTGTATATACCGAAATAATTCTCCACTAGGTATCCACTTATGTACTAGGATAATTATTCAGCCTATTATGTTCTGCTGGAACACAGGCCTCCTCTCTGTGAAAGGCGTTAGTATTTCATTTTGTCAAATCTAAAAGGGTGAACCAAACAAGCAAGTAACAAACCAAGCAAACTTTCAACAAAAATGTACCTCTATGAGTTCAAAAACTTAAATCAAAGGGCAGAAAACAGTAGCTAAGCCACTGGCCACTAACAAAAAAAAAAAACAGCTACCACAAGATAAAAAAAACAACTGCCAGCTATCACACACGATCGGAGTACAGTTGGTCTGGCAAGCTTCTTGCAGTGTCAACGATCTGTACCGTTATATCTACAGGATGGGCAACTTGGAGGTATACAACATTTTTTGACGCCATTTTGTTTTGGCGGCAAATATTTTTGTCGACAGTTGTTTCATGAAAATGATTTTTTGAAGATTCGTCACATTTGATAAGCAGCGTTTTACAACTGAACAGCGTATTTTTATTATTAAAACATTCTAATCAACCCAATCGAGACGATACATTTTGAGAAAAGGTGACATTGATTGGCCCCCAAGATCCTCGGAATTAACAGGTCTCACTTTTTTCTGTGAGGCTATCTAAAGGGACGAGTCTATGCTAACAGGCTAATGAACCTATAACAATTAAAACAGATTATCCGAAACACAGTCACTGAGATAACGCAGGAAATGTGTGAAAATGTCATGAAAAACGCAATGAAAATGGATCACATCTGCCATGCTGCTAGAGGTGGACATTTGTCTGATATTATTTTCCATACTTAATTGCCGGCCTTAAATACTATAAAAAAAAACATTGTTTTTTTTAAATAAAGTGTATACCTGTTATTTGCCCAACCTGTATATAACATAACGATGTTTTTGGCACCAGCATGACTATCTTACGTAGGTATTTACATGTGTTAAGAGTTCTAGGGCTGCTGATCTTGTAGTTTTCGATCTACTTTACTTGAAGCGACTGCGAAGCCTGCATGTCGTCCACAACCCAGTTACTGGGTAATACGATACCCCTCGGTAACTGGTTGTCAGACTTTCGAGCTTCTGACTACCTGTAACGTCTGCCATAAATTTCCAAACTCGGAATCGGAATTCGATCGATCGATCGATCGGATTCGGATTTTGTCGGAATTTTCGGACTCGGTTTTTAATGTTTTATTAACTGGTATAGCTCTTAGATAATATTTTCTGGATAAGTATATAGGGTCAAATTAAATATTCTAGCGAAACTTCGCAGGTGTGAAGGATATATCTAAACACGATTAAATAAAGATGAAAAAATATTGAAGGATTTTTTGGGCTCAACTACCGATGCCGATGGTAGTGTTGTTACATTAATTATGTGCAGAAAAACAGTTTTCTTTTATTTTATCAAAATCAAAATAAAAAATAAATATTTTATTTCACATAAACCTACATGGACACTTCTGAAACGTCAGAAGCTAGGTGCACGGTTCCAATTGGTCGTTTCCTATGGAGAAGAGCCGGCAAGAAACTCCATGGTTACTCTTTTAAAAATATTTGTGTTTTACAATGTTTTCAAATTACAGTGTTAATAGGTATGGGAGGACAGTGTAGGCCTGTCAACAAGTACATTAAGTTTAACAAATAGACTATGGTCTATAAATGTATAATCTACAAGGACTACAACGTTCTCACATTTACAAAATATTAATTAATCTAATAAAGTAAAATAAAAACCTAATTTAAACCCAAAGCCAATTATGGAGAGTTGAAATTAAAATTGTAGGATTGCAGCCTGGAGTCTGGATTTGTACTCGCTTGATGGCAATAGGCTCGCCTCTATTACATGGGCTTTAAGCATAACTGGCGAAATGTGGGTGTACTATAGGTACACCTCTGCCTAACCCTTCTGGGATTACAGGCGTGATGTTATGTGTGTATGCAGAATAGACAAAATGACGGATTTCTTTTATTCATCGGCATTTTGTCTATTCTTCGGTCGACAAAAGTTGTTTCTAGGGTGGTCATTTAGCGTGCTGATTAGACTAGAGACCGATTTGACCACAAAGTTGTTTAGAAAATGCTAAGCAGTTGATAAAGAAGTTTCAGAGGGTATGTAAACAATGAATTGCTCAAAGAATTTAGGGATATGATTGTGTCAATAGTTTTCTAGGTATTTAAAAACTAAATGAAAAAAAATGCGTTTATTTTGACATTTAAAGTCAAAAAAAAAACTTCTGCCAAACTGCAAAGCAGTTTGTTGGCAGATGTAGCTCCCGTAAAAAAACCATTATATTTCGGGTACCCTCCATAAACAAGAATACCTTTATCTTCACACATTACCTACAACTAAACACACATATTTTACAGCAGCACACAGGCTGACTATAATATAATGCTAATAACATAATTTCAATTCAATTCACGCCGGCGAAGTATCTCCATTTAAAAGGGGTTTTGACAAAAGGTGTCAAAAACTAACTTCCATATTTTATTTTTAAAAGACGTTTTTGTGGTACAGTTACTTCGAAATCTAGCGGTTTGCCATTCAAAATTATTGGGACCAAGCATTTTCTACATCTTTGTCCATAATAATTACTTAAGTAGGGACTATAAATCTCTTAGTGCATTTATTCCTTTGAGGTCTCAGGTGTACCTTCTTGATTTTAAACTCATCCTTGTCATAATTTTCTAAAGCCAATAACAATACCACTTTTCGATGGACCGGCTACATTCTATATTCTAAGAATAATTCTACGTAGTCACTGCTATTACATAGTTTTTTTTTGTATTTTATCCACTAATAGTTTCTTAAGTCTGATTTGTTTTTTTATTTTTTATTTATCTAAATATCGATATAATATATTTAGCGATTCCACCAGCACGTTGTAGACCGTGTACAAATCTTGAAGTATCTTCGCTAGTAATTTTAGTACTATCTGTTGTGTGGTCATTTCCAACAAAGTGGCTAGTAAAGGCTCGTACAGACAGATGCGACACGCGACGCGAATCGCGCGCGGCACAATGGCACCGCTTTAATAAAGTATTACGCACGGACATAAAAATATCGCTGTGGGATTTTATCTCGCATTGGATTTTCAACTCTCGGTGTAAAGCCGAGCATTGAAAATCCAGCAGAGCGCATCCTAGCGCAAAAAATACATTTCAACTCACGGCGCTTAGCAGTGCATTCGCGACAAACAATCGCGGCGGGAAAAAATCGCACGTGTGAACCTAGGTTAAACAACGTTGCGAAATCTCCAGTTACATTCCAGCCTGTACAATCACTATCAGTTCAACTCAAATCAGCAACATAAACAGTGCCATCCCTGACCAGTAAATAGTCTTCCATACATCGCGTTAGGAGGACCGTGCGGACATCAGAGGTGCCGCTATCGCGATCAAAGCGAGCGCTTGCTTTCGGCACCGCCACACTGGCCGCCGCTGGCCGTAAGCCGCGGCTACACTGGGCCTAAGAAATACCTGGAGGAGCCTGTGGGAAACAATGTACGGAATCTGGTGATTGAATGATTCGTCTTAATAAGGCTATTAGCAATGTTCATGTCTAGACTCTTCGCAAAATAAATTATATTTTGACTTTAAAATAGCACTTTTCTAGTAGGTTCGGGACCTAGTTTTACTTCTAGAAGAAGTAAGTATACTTTTTTTTACCACAGATCATTGAATGAATGTAGTGTGTTAAATAAGATTTGAATCTTCCTCTTGACCCAGTTCAATTGAGCATCCTGAATTGATGACCATTCAATTTAATTAAGGTGAATTGCATGAACGAAGCCACGGCCCAGTCACTATCACAGAGCTCACAGAGAGGAGGCCTGTGTCCCAGCAGTGGGAACGTTATAGGCTGGAGAAGCACATCGATAAAACTATTTAAAATGCCTAACATTTTAAACAGTTGCATCGATGTGCTTTGTCCAGTGTCTGGTGTATGCTGAGCTTAAGGCTCAGGGTGACGCTAAAAGAAGCGGCCATACTCAAGTTACAAAGAGAAAAATGTACGAGAAACAACATCCAAAGTTATGGAGAAAATGTTGTCGGAGAGGAATATATTCTGAAAGTTACATTATTCTGTGAAGGAAACTAAATACTGTTAAGAGATATGCATCTACGACTCATTTATTATATGGCGTAGGTACTTCCTACTTAGATTAGTGACTTAGGTAATAGGTAATAGGTAATACGGGCTGGTGTCCGCAACTCCACGTCAATGCGCGTATTTTGCGTACGGTGGGAAAATCGATCATTCGATCCACCCCAGCTCCTCGAGGAAGGCCAGCAACGCCTTGGTGTTACTGACAACCTCGCGTAGGGTACCTGGGTTACCGAAGTACTTTGCCCTGTAAGTGGCGACCACCGGGCAGTGTAGAAGCACATGAGCTGCTGTCTCGTCCACCTCCATGCAGGCCCTGCACAGCGGACTGTCTGTGACTCCTATGACAAAGAGGTGTTTGTTAAAAGACCCGTGGCCAGTTAAAGCTGCCGTAACTATATGCAGCTGTTGTTTGGTTAGTCGGAGAACCTGTTTCGTGATGCGGCCGTCTATAGCAGGGAGTGCTTCCCTAGCCTGCCTGCACTCACCTTGTTCCGACCATAGTTTGTGATGTTGTTCCCTGGTGCGTTTCCTTACCAGAGTGCGTAAGTACCCGAAGGGGAGTGGCAAGATTAGTGACTTACCTATATATGTAATAAACAGGGAGAAATGCGAATGTTCATAGTGAACTGGGATCATTATTACCTTGGCCATATATATGACTCGTACCACAGTAGAATCTCTAGTACCTATCCAGAAATGAAAATATAATAATGGAATAGATGTAGTGTTTTTGGTTCCTAAAGTAAGTACCAACTCTTGCAAGAGGTCCAGTGAAATTGCGTGTTGTCGATTTCACACCATCAAGTCCCACCGGCTGTAAATATTTCACCGTGAAAAGTGAGCTTGAAGACAACAACTTACAACTTTTTTATATGAACAACTTGCAACTTACAACTTTTTTATAGTATTTTCAGGGCCATTGCCTGAAAAATATAGTGGATGGCGAAAAATATAAATAACAACTTTATCTTTTTTAATGTATCATATCTTTTTTTTAAACTCTACAAATAAGTAATGGTTGAAAGTACCTTTATTTCACCTTTTACGATATTAATACTGGCCATATTAAAGCTCATCTCATTATTTATTTTTGCTAAATAAATTATTCTATTCTATTTTGTATTCAGCTCTGAAAATATGCCCTCAGTAAAATCTGAAGTTGCTGGTATAGAAATACGAAAATTAAATAAAATTCAGAATCACTGAGCAACACTTGTTGCCATTTTTCATCATTTTATTCAACTGATTTTCTGATTACAAATTTCAAAAACAGATTATGGATGCGTTTCGTTTTACATATTAAAATCATAATTTTATTTAAATTTTCATTGAAGCAGTAGTAGGTATGTAGTTTCGCCTTTTTGTTTTGTTTGAAATTTTGTGTTTTGGTCTCTAAAATATTAGGATACTTTATTATATAGTAGGGTTCGCAACCCTAACTTGAAGTATGCTGTCAATAGTGTCAATCAAATTCAAAGTCAAAGTCAAAGCATTTATTTCGTAGAGGCACATAAAAAGGCACTTTTGAACGTCAACATTTACACCCTCCCGACCCTTGCTCGAGCCAGCCCGCGCCGCTGATCCTGTAGCTTTAAATTCGTCCCAAAATCACTCAAATCCTGATCCAGCTAGTCCCTTGCTGCCCTCTTCCAGCGACGACCTAAGCCGAGGTCCGTACCCCACAGGGGGTGCCCTTAGCGTGTAGTCGTTTAGTTTTTAGTTAGTATTAAGTTTAAGTCCTGGCTGGAGGCCTTAATTTATTAGGGCAACCACAGGCAAGTCCGCTTAAGCAGACGATAACCTCATAGGTCGACCTGCGAGATGCCATTCCCAAAAAAAAAAGTCAACATTTACATTAAAATAGAATTGATTCTAGTCGCTTCTTCCAAAATGTGGTTTCGTATGGAGAAGAATGGGCAAGTAACTACACCGTTACTCTTTTTAACTGTGTTACAAAAAAAATTAAACATGTAAATAAAGTATATTTAAAGATGATGCACCAAGAAAAAAATTACTATACAGCTATAGGTGAAAACAATTAAAAATGAAACAAAGACAGATAAATTAATTATGTGATAGATAATGGTGCTCACATATTTTCAAACATTGTAAAAGGATAAGATTTTCCTAAAATATTAACAAGGAATAAGTCAGTGTGTGAGTTAAGTAATCAAAGAACGTAAATGAATGTCATAAAAATAACAAATTATACCTACAATTAAATTAGCAACCAGTTTGATTTTATATAGACTAGATTAGAATTCTTAGCATCAGGTAGAACGACAGCTCGCTCACATAACTTTTCATGGTTAAATATTTGCAGAATAGACCGGTTGGTCTTAAATAGCGGATTAAATAACATTACTTAATAACACTTTTAATAACATAACATAACATCACGCCTTTTTTCCCCGAAGGGTTGGGCAGAGGTGTACCTATAGCACACCCACATTTCGCCAGTTACGTTTAAGTCCCATGTAATAGGGGCGAGCCTATTGCCATCTACCGGGCACAAATCCAGACTTCGAGCTGCTACTGAGAAATTCCAGATAGAAAATCCCAATTACACGTTGCCCGGCCTGGGAATCGAACCCAGGACCTCATGCTCAGCAGTAGCGATTGGGACCACTAGACCAACGAGGCAGTCAACACTTTTAATCTAGGTGATTAAAGCTCAAATAATTTCCATCAACGATATCAGCCAATGAATAATACACAAATATGTGCACAGGGCCTAATCTAACCGACCTTGTCTTCCAGGATATAGTTAGTGGCAGCTATAACGGGCAAGCAAAGCAGCAATGGCGGCCAAATGTTTATACATAAAAGTAAATTGCCTATCTACTGGTTGTTGTAATAAAGCTGTTTCTAGAAACTACTGTAGCACTGTCAAGTTTGCGACGCGTAATAAATTATAATGTTTCTCAGAATCTGTTGTTGATTGACATTGTGGACGAGGGTACAGTCAAAGGAACTAAGAAATAATCTTTTATTAAAAAGCAGGACGTGTGCCCGATGTAATTTATTATTATATGCGAAAATGACGAACTTCCATACATTCCTTATTCCACCTTTTTAGGGGATGAGTTTTCAAAATTCCTTCTTGCACACCTTCGATAAATAAAGAACTCTTGTACAATAATTCTTGCTTGTTGCCGCAGCGGTTTATGCTGTGCGTTGTATGTCAGTGATTTTTTGTCGGTCTAGTAAAAGACGCATAATATCTTCCTATATTTACCTATTTTTTTTTATGTGGGTATCTCTCTCATCTCTAATTTATTTTCGATGCGATACGTGAGTAGCATAAGCATTAGTAGCCCATAACTTTCCCACTGCTGGGAAACAGGCCTCAGTGCAGTACTGTAAAATTAACCATTGTTTAAATATTGAATGAGGGTCGTCAATAAATAAATAAAACTTAAATAAGCCAAGAAAATAACTATAAAAAATATGAAGTATGAAATTTGAATGAGAGTCGTAGAAAAATAAATAAATAAAACTTGAATAAACCAAGAAAATAACTATCAAAAATATGAAGTATGAAATTTGAATGAGGGTCGTAAATAAATAAATAAAACTTAAATAAGCCAAGAAAATAACTATCAATACTTTTGAATTGCTAAGTTTAAAGTATTGTCTATTCTATATGTAAAACTCTGAAGAGAAATCTATTCCTTTTTCTGTAATATATATTTTCCTTCATTGCTCATTCAAAACTCTGTACAATGCGCAGTTACTTTTGATACTGACTGTACTGTATGTTTTGTGTCGTTTTAATTTGTCGTGTCTAATAATAGTTCCAAGTGTGTCTGCAATATATCATTTTGGTAGCGCATGCAACACTCAGACACAGTTTAAGTACTGAGCACTCGACGAGAACTTGAGATAAATATTCTGATGAAAACGGTTGTGAATAAATTATTGAATAATAGTCAATTACGTATTGTAAATAGATGCGTCATACACGAACATTAGTGAACTCACTCCAACAGCGTAAGCCATGAATGTAGCGACGTACTAGTACAGACAATCATGCAGAGCGCGAAGTAAAGGAAAGACCAAAACCGATACCAGCAGCCTAATTGCGTAACACATTTTCGTAAACGATTACGACTAATCTGTTTGATTTTGACAGTTCAACAACATTCATTGCGTTTTGCACATTGTTGAGCAGAATTTTTTATTGATCTTATGAAGCAATGGATTAGCCATCTGTATCAATACGATTCAGATTCCGATAGAGTGTGTATTACGCAATTAGGGTACTGTTGTAAGAAAAAGATGAGCATACATAACTAATAATTTCACTAGCTGCTACATGTTCATTGGCGCAATGAACATGCAGAAGAAAGACAGTTTCAAGTCAGGCAATTGCCTTGCTTTTATATTGCCAATATTGAGCGCGGGTAACGCATAATAGTTAGTTCGTAAAATGAACAACCTTAAATGTACCTTAATAACTTACAAATGCATATGAATATTAGAGCATTATTTGGTCAATAAACGGTGCTAAATCCATCTTATGCAGGGACACAGAATCTGAGCCAAATAGGCGGTGGCTGAAAATAACATAATGTTATAGATGTCGATTAAAAAATGAATACAAAAACCAAATACGTTCTTAAATATAACTCTATACCGTAGTCACACAAAAAACATCTACACTCTCTCTGATTTATAATTTGCTAAAACTAAAATAACAGCTACGATCTGTTTTGAGTACAAAGATGGAAAATCTGTCAATGTGTAGAATATGTATAGTGAAGAAATTACGAATGTTTGTAGTGACCAACGGGAACTCGCATTAATATGAGAAGCTGAATGATATAAAAGGTCGATTACAGCTGTCATTTTGGTCAATCAAATAAAAAATCTGAGTTTACCTAACACTGCACCAATTTCAAAGACTGTTCTGTGCTTCATATGGTTTTGGTTACTTAACTGATAATATAATAACATAGTGTTATTTTTTCAATACTCTGTAATAGTCCTACTAATAGTAATTAAATTACCTATCTCATACCTAATTATTGATTACTACCAGTATGCTATTCTGTAACCATCTCACCGTGAAAACTTTGGTGAAGTGAGCTGTCAGTGCCACTGATGCTACGGATTTACCAAGACAGGATGACACTGACAGCTCACTCCACGCAAGTCTTCACAGTGAGATTTTTACAGAATAGACATGTAGACAGACATTTTCAAACTTACTTTACGAAGAAATTGTGCGCACCGCCCACAGTTTCTATCTCCCATACGATGGCAAATATCAGTGAGGCTAAAAATAGCTAGCTTTGTTGTCATAATGGTTGGTTGCAGCTTTATATTAGGACTGGTGCTCACGGTGACATGGCTCGCGTCAGTGATTATAGGCCGGATAGAATGCAGGCAGTTTGAGATACAAACATACAAGGGAACTGCTGTACAGATACCTACCTAACGGTTTGGAATATAGAGCTGTTATTAAAATAGCAGAGCAGTGGTGGCCCAGTCGTAACGGCTGCGACTTACGAGTTGTTGGTCGTAAATTCGAACCCAGAGAGGCGCTTTACTTTGTGTAAATTATTTCATCACCACTGCAAATTCGAAGACATGTGACATCTACCAACCCGCACTGGGCCAGCGTGGTGGATTACGGCCCACTCCCTCTCACAGAGAGGAGGCCTGTGTCCCAGCATTGTGAACATAATAGGCTGATTATGCTATGCTATATTAAAATAGCCTAAAACCTAAACGGAATCATTGTACACATCATTATGATGACTTCTACTAAGGGACCGAACAAGACATCGCCAAAAAATCTGCTGCTCTATACGTATAGCTTAATTCGACGAAATGTAAGGACCAGAAGATTTATTGTTCGCGATTTCAGGCTTGTTGTGTTGATGAGTTTTTCTTATTTTTTATTGCTGAATGACCCTGCTTTTGTCCTCGATATCGCCTGATGGAAAGCAATGGATAAGATCTTTCTGTTCAGTCTTGCTTTGAAGGCAGACGGGTTATATGCGGAAGGGAGTAAGTACTGTGGGAGAGGTACTACAATGAAAGCGTACTTATAGTTTATCGGTGTTTATAGTTTGGAAGGTTGCATGGTGCCAGTACAACGACTCCTTGACAAGTTTTCAGTTTAATTTAAATTTTACCTTGTTTATGATTTTATTATTTTGTTTTAGTCCCGTATTGTCGCTAGTTTTATTACTTCACTTCATTCTAGTAATTAAAAAAATTAGTACAATGCCAATAAAACTTCTTTGAGTTCTTAGATAAAACAAACATTTTAAGAAAAATGTAAATTGTAAAGACAAAAGCTTCATGTGTGTTTTTATTATTTAAAAAATCAACCCCGATAAGAGTCAGGCGGTTCTCTTCTCGAGACGTCGTCGACTCCCTCCCCCACTTCCCAGCCCGATCACTATGTACGGCAAGCCAATCCCTTGGGAGAAGCAAGCCAAATACCTAGGCGTGATCCTCGATGAGAACCTTACCTTTAAGGCTCATATTAAGGCGGTTCGCGCGCGCGCCTCCTTCGCTCTTAGCAGGCTCCAATTCGTACTGACAGCCCGTAGCAAACTGTCCCTCAAATGCAAGCTCCGCATCTATACCGCAGTCATCCGTCCCATCATGACCTATGCCTGCGTTGTATTTGCGCACGCTCACCCACGTCATCTCCATAAGATGCAGACCCTCCAAAACCGTTTCCTCAGAAGGGTCACGGGTGCCCCCTTCTATGTCCGTAATATCGATCTTCACGTCGACCTCAAAATGCCAACCATAAAACAGTTCATGAAACGCTTATCAAAGCGTTTCCTCGACTGCGGCATCAAACATTCTAACCCCCTGATTACAGCGGCCGCCCGCTACACTCCCTCTCGCATTAGCAGTATTCGCCGACCAAGGCATACTTTAATCGACCCCGACGACGCCACTACCCTCCTCCAGGAGAGCAGCAAGGCCACTAGCACGCTACATAAGCCCAAAACCCGATCGCCGTCCTACCGCCCTCGCCGCCGAGGCCCGCCGCGACGCCCAAATCGACGCCCCTCCCGACCCTTGCTCGAGCCAGCCCGCGCCGCTGAGCCTGTAGCTTTAAATTCGTCCCTAATTAATACCAATCCTGATCCAGTTAGTCATTAGCTGCCCTCTTCCAGCGACGCCCTAAGCCGAGGTTCGTACCCCACAGGGGGTGCCCTTAGCGTTGTCGCTTAGTTTTAGTTAGTATATAAGTTTAAGTCCTGGCTGGAGGCCTTAATTTATTAGGGAATCCACAGGCAAGTCCGCTTAAGCAGACGACAACCGAATAGGTTGACCTGCGAGATGCCAAACAAACAAACACAAACAAAATTTATTATTTAAAACTGTTTCCGTAACATTGCAAGTAATACATTTTCTCTGTAAATACAGAAACTATTGTGTCGAAGTCTGATTCATTGTTGAACAAAAGATCGCTTCAATAGAATATGACTCACGGACTTTCAGGAATTTCAGGAAATTTTGGAAACTGTTTATTTTTGCACTATTAATGTTAACAGGTATTAAAGGAAGGCAGGTGATTTTTTTATGGTTTTTTATTATGTAGGTACTGTGAATATTCAGATAACTGTGCTGATTTTTTATTCAAATATGCCTGTAAAGTAGGATCGGCGAAACGGTTTCTTCAGTGAAGGGGTTGATCTTTAATTTGAGACTGTTCCACATTTACTTATGAGTGTCCTACAATGTTTTTTTATTGTTTTTTTTTTTTTCGGAAACTAAAATAAATGGGCTTGTATATCTATGTACATTATATATTTTTTTGCGGCGTAGGTACTTTTTAGGGTTCCGTACCTCGAACCCTTATAGGATCACTTTGTTGTCCGTCCGTCCGTCTGTCAAGACCCTTTTTCTCAGGAACGCGTGGAGGTATAAAGCTGGAATTTTAATGAAATACTCAGATCTACTGTCCCTTGGAGCTGTGAATAATCAAACTTCTAAGCCAACGCAATCAAACGATACAACCTTTTATGCCGCAAATTTTCGACACTTGCAAGAGAATCAAAACCTACAAGGTACTTCCCGTGAACTCAGAATCTTGAAATTTGGTTCGAAGCAACGTCTTTTAGGGCAGATAAAGGAACAATTGCGAAAACGGTAAATTTTTAGTTACATCACATAATAATAATATTTTTAATAATTTTAAACACTACCCCTTTCCTCATGAACGCGTGTGAACTTTTACTTATATACCAACAGGTTTGTACGGAACCCTCGGTGCGCGAGTCCGACTCGCACTTGGTCGTTTTTTTTAAATTACAAAACACGATCTAACTTTAGCCCAAACCTCAGTTTTTGTATTTCGAACTTTGTGCAAAAGTTCTTAATACAAAATTGACGACCTGAGTCGTGCCAACGTAAGTGGTCAGTTTTTAAAGAGAACTGTATTTTGAATTCTGTGAGATTCTTATTTCAAATATAGGATCGATGGTTTTAACCATGCCTAAAGAAAAACCTTGATACTTATTAAGACCGTTAGTGTCTGAAACGCGTACGCATTGCGATATTTTATAATTCAATAATTAAATAAAGAACATAAATGAAACAAAAAAACTGTCGATCGATGCTCTATTATATAAAATCTTCATCAAAGTTTTTAGTAACACTTTATTCATATAAATTTCAATCCGATAAGCATAGTCGTATCTCTACTAAAATACACAAACAGGATACATATTACGTTTCGTTATTTTTATAATTTTATTTGCACAAGTCGAGATCGATTGCCTATGATATCTACATGTTTTTACCATCCCTGCAAGGTATGGCCAGGTCTACCTCCCCAGGTTTCCTTATATCGCCAGGATATATTCTAGACTCCATCGATACTGATCAAAAGATAATTATAATAACTGTTGAATATTTAATGGATTTTTAACTATGATCGGTAGGTGTCCGTTTTATGGAGTATGTCGGTAAAAAGTAACAGGTAAGCAGTAATTTGTGCAAAACTGCAAAGAGTAACATTTCACATTGTATTTTATGTTAATGAGAAACATTACCATGAAAATGTTTCTAATTCAGATCTGTTAATTTTTTGTCAATAAATTCTTGCACAATTTAAACAATTACCAATAAGCCTTTGTTTGTTTGTTTGTTTGGCATCTCGCAGGTCAACCTATGCGGTTGTCGTCTGCTTAAGCGGACTTGCCTGTGGATTCCCTAATAAATTAAGGCCTCCAGCCAGGACTTAAACTTATATACTAACTAAAACTAAGCGACAACGCTAAGGGCACCCCCTGTGGGGTACGAACCTCGGCTTAGGGCGTCGCTGGAAGAGGGCAGCAAATGACTAGCTGGATCAGGATTGGTATTAATTAGGGAACCAATAAGCCTTAAATTTTGTTTGTATTTAAAGTGTTGAGGGAGTTCTCTTATTACTAATGGATTATTTTTGAATATTTTAATTGCTGTGATGAAGCTATTTTTTTTGCATAATGTGCTTTGATGTGTAGGAATTTTTAACCGTGTTGGGTCTCGACGGGTAAAAATAAGAGTGCTCTTCAGTATGAACAGTAAATATGTTTTTTTTTTAATACATTTGTTTTACATAAAAGATTAAGGCCTTTCCTGACACAACACTACGCCACAGTAAGTGTCGCGTGAACCGTGTAAAGTTATTTTGAGCGAAGACAAAGAAAAAAAAAACAAAACAACGGGCACATCATATTTTCTTTGTTTATACGTGATATTTATATGATAGACGGCTGTGAGTCAGTGTTGATGAATCATTGGTTTGTGGCAGTCACTGTCATTTATTTTATGCATAAATGTGACTTGTACGTGTAACAGTTTGATTTGCGATATGCTCAATGGTATAGGTAACTGGAAAATTGTGTATTTTGCTGTTTGTATTTCTAGAAAGAACATTCAAGTATGTTTGAAACATAGATACGTATGAGTAAAGCTATAAAAATAATTTATTTATTTTAAAAAAGTGTGGTACAGTCTGTTACAATAAATATAATTCTTGCTGTTTAGGGACAAATCGTGAAGAGGGTAATATTAAACAGAATTGAATCTGGCGTCCTAGCTAGTTTACATGGTTACCTGTATTAAGGTTCACCAATATTATATTTATTGGCTTCCCAAAAGTGATTGAAATTACTGCTACAAATAGGTATTGTCCAGAAGACCAATTATAGTACAAAAAAAAACGTAAAGAGTCATGTCGTCTCAGCGACAATCAATGTAAAAAACTTGTCAAAAATGTATGTAAATTATTTGTATTTATGACAGATTAAGACTGTAATTAGAATGCGAACGTTACAAACGTTTCGATACAGGAATTACCCCTAAGATTGGGAATAGATGTTCAGCTTTAGCTCATCACTTTGACCAACGACTAACTAATTTCGTGATTCTAATTTGCGTGACGTCCGTCAGTGTGATGCGTAGTTGTGCATGTGGCGGTGTTGATGCCGCCACAAGCCGTTGTCATTCATGGATCTTCGATAGTCATTACGGGTCGTCAGAAGCCCGAAAGCTTGACAACCAGTCTCACCAAGGGGGGGGGGGGGTTCTCACCAGTCTCACCAGTAACGTACAAGAGGTAGTGGAGGTAAAATGCAGATGAAGACTTTTCTAAGTCTAAGTCATCATCTAGATAGTCAACCCTTTTTAGACACATAATTGTTTGTTGGTCTTGCTCTATTTTTTTTTTTTTGGCTTCGCACGGTTTCTTGCTCTACTTTGTCATCCACATTTAGTGTCTTAAGTACCTATTTAAAAACACAATATCATTTCAGTAGCTTTGAACTGACGTCACGACTATCAGTCACAGCGCCATGTGTCACGTTCCCGTTCGTCACAAAATCAGTGTGGGAACGTGTATATGGGACGAGTTAATGACGAAATTAGAAGCATCTTACTTCGTTTCTTACAACATGCTTCGGGAAATGTCTCGGCCCATCAAAGATGACTGGCAACACTACTCGTGAATAGGGTTTCCACTTTGGTATCATATTTCTTTACAACTGTAGTTTTTCTTTATTTGCTCAGGGGTGTTTAAAAAGATGGGAAGCCCTTTTTGTTAGAGTAGGCAAGTTCAATATTTTTATAACTGCTAAGGCTCAAGCATTTCACATGCTTTTTTATACTTTGATATGGTTTCGCCGCACTCGTGTCAGTTGTCGGTGGCGGCCACCCGCTAAACACCGCAGGAATAGGCGACAACCACCGGTCGTTGTGGTCGGTGGCTCGTGTACGATTACCCTAACTAAACTGTCAGCTGCTGTAGTAATGTCAAAGTCAAAAGAAGGAAAAAAAACCAGTATCACCCCTACTGGTTTGGGCTGTTTTTTAAATAGTTAGATACCTTTTAAATACGAGAGTTTGACATATTTTTGTATAAAAAAGTATTCAAAGAACATAGTTTATTCATAAGATAAAAGTTATCCGATGTTGGAAAATCAGCCCTTAAAATAGATTCATACATAATGCAATGTTGAGAAAGGAAACGATGATCTCTACAGAACAAAGTCCTCTTCTTACACTGATCTAAATCATCTAGTCTATACTTTTTACCTACATCTAATACAAACAAATAAATAAAAATTAAAGTGTCTGTTTCTAATGTTAAAATAACAGATTTTTACTAAATGCATATGAAACTGGGATGTACGGTACGTATAATAAAAATACAATTTAAAAACAATTGTCTGCCTGTCTGTCTGTTTGTTCTAGCTAATCTCCAAAACGGTTTGACCGATTTTTGTGAAATTTGGGATTGGCTACTTTTTATCGACATACGGCTGAAGCTAGTTATAAATAACAAGGCAGGCAGTATAACAGACAAAACAAGTCCCAAGCTAAAAAAGAAAATGTCAATGACTTCAACCTCATGGCAGCCCTGCTCGCTCATTAGAAGAGTGCGCAGTTAATTTATTTTTTATTGTAAGTGTCATGTCGCGAGTGCAGCGGATAATTTTTCTTTGTCAGTTCCCGTGCGTCACTTAAATAGTGACTAGTTGCCCCCAGGCGTTGTTTGTACTCAATTATTGTAGAATATGGCGACCTATTACAGTTATAAATTATGTTTTGTAACAGTATTTGGAGGTCGTTGTTATTTTTTTTGGGATTTCGTGAACAAGGAAGTTGCGCAGTCGCATCCTCATTGGACTTTTATTGAAATACTATCTTCTGTCCGCGACTTCCTCCGGTTGATATTTCGACCGCGTCTCATCGTATTTCTTACTTCGTTTTCGCTGAGCGTTTTTTCTGAGTTTTTTTTTTTTGCTCTGCTGTTAATGGTCGTAGCGTGATGTTATATAGCCTATAACCTTCCTCAAGAATTGGGCTATCAAATGCGAAAATAATTTATCTAATACGACCGATACTTCCTGAGATTAGCGCTTTCAAACAAACAAATTTTTGAGCTTTATTATTAGTAATAAGTACCAATAAGTTTAAAAAAACCTATGGTTTACAGGCGTCAGCAGCCGTATGGTCAGCGACGAAAGTCGATTAAAGATTGAGTTTTTATCATAACATCAAATATTTTAAAATAAGTATTATAAACTCAGAAAATACGATCTCTTTGCTATTACGTGATATGCTGGTAGAGTTCCGAGTTATTCTAGATCTGTTTAGTTCGTATGTAAAAGTAATAGTGTTAACCTAATTCTGTAACTCTAATGTCTCGCTGATGGTGGCGCAAGTGTTGGATCATTTAGCTCCCTTCAAAATGGGTGACTCATGTTCGAGAACGAACGCTGTCAGTAGGGACTGGTCATTTCTTAACTGCCACGGCTCACTTTAATTTAATTTAATATTTGAATTGTTTTATTTTTTTATAACAGACGCTTTTAACGTTCTCACATCCATAATTTCGACATTAATGATGTAATCAATATTTTGTAACCCTATTTTGATTTAAAAGAGTGTCCCTGGAGTTTCTTGCCCATTCTTCTACATAGGTACCTACTACGCTTTGGAATAGCCAACTAGCTTCATCTTTTCTGACCGACCGACCCCTTGACAATTCAAAAGTGCCTGTAATTGCTTTATTTGAAATAAAAGCTTTGAGTTTGAGTGGCTGACCGTACTTACCTACGTCATCCTTGATTAATAGTTTCCAACTGAAACTGTTTATTGCCTTCCCAAGCGTCACCCACATGTGATTAAATATATTATTACGTCATAGTCTTTTCTGAAACCAGTAAGTACACCTATTCTACTCAACCATTCGAGGAAAAGTTCTTAAAATACTACATAACATTACCATTACGTCATCAATTATACTTACGCATCGGTTGTGACTTGCACAACGAATATTACAGCCACTATAATAGAAATGCCATATGAGCTGCTTGGCGCCATTTTTATGCGCGTTCCAAGTTATTTCCGAGACCAGCCATCGTTTTGAGTGAAGAATCGTTGCTAACCTATTTACCCACGGGCGATTTTTTCCCGCGACGATTTTTTCTCGCGCACTAGATTTTCAACTCTCGGTGTTGAGCCAAGCATTGTTTGTATGTTTGGCATCTCGCAGGTCAACCTATGCGGTTGTCGTCTGCTTAAGCGGACTTGCCTGTGGATTCCCTAATAAATTAAGGCCTCCAGCCAGGACTTAAACTTATATACTAACTAAAACTAAGCGACAACGCTAAGGGCACCCCCTGTGGGGTACGAACCTCGGCTTAGGGCGTCGCTGGAAGAGGGCAGCAAATGACTAGCTGGATCAGGATTGGTATTAATTAGGGACGAATTTAAAGCTACAGGCTCAGCGGCGCGGGCTGGCTCGAGCAAGGGTCGGGAGGGGCGTCGATTTGGGCGTCGCGGCGGGCCTCGGCGGCGAGGGCGGTAGGACGGCGATCGGGTTTTGGGCTTATGTAGCGTGCTAGTGGCCTTACTACTCTCCTGGAGGAGGGTAGTGGCGTCGTCGGGGTCGATTAAAGTATGCCTTGGTCGGCGAATACTGCTAATGCGAGAGGGAGTGTAGCGGGCGGCCGCTGTAATCAGGGGGTTAGAATGTTTGATGCCGCAGTCGAAGAAACGCTTTGATAAGCGTTTCATGAACTGTTTTATGGTTGGCATTTTGAGGTCGACGTGAAGATCGATATTACGGACATAGAAGGGGGCACCCGTGACCCTTCTGAGGAAACGGTTTTGGAGGGTCTGCATCTTATGGAGATGACGTGGGTGAGCGTGCGCAAATACAACGCAGGCATAGGTCATGATGGGACGGATGACTGCGGTAAAGATGCGGAGCTTGCATTTGAGGGACAGTTTACTACGGGCTGTCAGTACGAATTGCAGCCTGCTAAGAGCGAAGGAGGCGCGCGCGCGAACCGCCTTAATATGAGCCTTAAAGGTAAGGTTCTCATCGAGGATCACGCCTAGGTATTTGGCTTGCTTCTCCCAAGGGATTGGCTTGCCGTACATAGTGATCGGGCTGGGAAGTGGGGGAGGGAGTCGACGACGTCTCGAGAAGAGAACCGCCTGACTCTTATCGGGGTTGACCTCGATTCTCCATTTCCGGAACCAAGCGCCTAAGACGTTTGCGGAGGTTTGGAGAGTACGAGCTATAGCGTTGGGACAGTGACCGGTATAGTAAACGGCAGTGTCGTCGGCGAAGAGAGCCAACTGAGCCTTTTTACTTTTTGGGATATCGCTAGTGAACAGCGTGAAGGCGAGAGGAGATAGTACGGAACCCTGAGGGACACCTGCGCGAATAGGATGAGGGGACGAGAGTGCTCCCTCGACGCGATAGCGAAAGGTCCGGTTCGACAAAAAGTCTCGTAAGATGAGCACGAGACGATCTGGCACTCCTAGTTGGTAGAGCTTGTATATCAAGCCATTGTGCCAGACTTTGTCGAAGGCTTTCGCTATGTCGAAGAATAGCACACCCGTCGTCGCGTTACGCTGCAGACCAGCGCATAAGTGCTCTACGATACGGTGGACCTGTTGGGTGCCCGAGTGTTGGCTACGGAATCCAAACTGCTCGTTGGGTATGAGGCTCTTTGCTTCGGCGTAGTCTTTGAGACGCTTATAAATAAGCCTCTCGTAGATTTTGCCGAGGACATTGAGTAAGCTAATAGGGCGGTAGCTGGAGGGCTCAGACTTTGGCTTGCCTGGCTTTGGGATACCGATGACGGTGGCTTCTTTCCATGATTGTGGGAAGATGTTGTTGCTCAAGGCGCCATTGAAGATGGCGGTCATAAGCATTATTAGCGGGGCAGGAAGGAGTTTGTATACCTTATTGGTAATACCATCCGAACCGGGGGCCTTACGAGCGTGGAGCCCTTTAATGATGTCGTGCACTTCGTCTGGAGTGACGGGAGGCAGAGGATCATCAGGGTCTTCGACGGGAGGGAGGGAGGCTCTTCGTTCGACTTCAGCGTCGACCTTGTTCAGGTGAGCTTGGTCTACTGGTTGGGAGCTGGGAGAACATTGGGACTCTAGGCTGTCGGCAAGACATTCAGCCTTATCGGGACTGTCGAAAGCGACACTATTGTCGGGGCGGATGAGAGGAGGCATAGAGACCTCTTCTGAGGAACGCAATTTCCTCTGTAATTGCCAGAAGGCTTGATGAGTGGGCTCGAGTTCGCTGAGCATCTTGTTCCAGCCCTCAGAGCGAACCTCCCCTATGCGTTTCTTTACAGCACGCTGTAAATGGCGCATGTGGGCTTTGTTCGCGTCACAAGGGAAGGAGTCGTAGGCACGGAATGCCGCGTTCTTCTCGGTTATCAGGTCACGTACGTCAGCAGGTAGTTTCCAGCGATGGTCTTCCATCACCGGAACTTCCCGTGAACAATCCGTCAATACGGATTGTACGTGCTCTGTAAACGAGTCGATTGCGGCCGTCGTGTCGGCGACTGACACTAAGTGATCGGGGATGGTGTCTAAGTGAGGCGACGTGGTGGATTTCAGTCTTTCGCTTACTTTCCTCCAGTCGGTTATCGTCTGGGTCTGAGGGGGGCGGTTGGGGTCGATCGGGCCCGAGTAGGGTGCAAGATTTGAGCCAAGCATTGAGAATCCAACATCATATATCGTCAAAATACACAGTTGGATTTTCAACAGACCTTTCTGCTTAACGCAGAGAGTTGAAAATCCAGTACGCGATTAAAAATCAATGAGGGAAAAATTCGCCCGTTTGTACGAGGACTTAAAGCTTGTCAAGTGACGTAATAACACTTAGCTTGGTTTTATGGTACTTTTCCTTCATTGTAACATGTAATGTTTTCTTGCTTCCTTTCTGAATGTGGGTCGAAAGATAAGTACCGAATATTATCTAGAATATTGTAGACTACTTATCTTTTTAGTTGTTTTATCTTTGTCTAAAACTGTGAAGACACATTCTGCTTAACTTATTGATTGTGGGTTGATGATGCAAAGCTTCGTTTACAGAGCCATAAACTTTGGCAGTGTTTTGGAAATTATAGGCTGTTGAAGTATAACTTGCAATATATTATTATGTAGGATACTTAGCGTCCTTGTGAAGGCAACAGGAATCCGCGTGATGCGGGAAGCACAGAACCGGTCCAAGTGGTGATACTTGGGGGAGGCCTTTGTCCAGCAGTGGACGTCTTTCGGCTGAAATGATGATGATGACGATGATACTTAACGTCACATCAACTAAGAACACTGACTGCAACTGCCTATTATATCCTTCCGTTAGGTAGGTACATACAATCCCTCTCATATAGAATTGATATTTATAGTAAGAAGATCATTTACTCACTTTGTTATTTTGGGTTGTTGATGATGCCTTTAAGATTTTCGGCCAACTGGCGCGACGCGACTCTAGTTGAACAATTTCTATGAAATTTAATGGAAATTGTTGTCGCGTTGCGCCTCTCTGCGGGAGCTTTGCCGCTCCTGTAAAAAAAAAAATACCCACCTTTACGAGTAAGTATGATTAATTAGCAGATTCATCAAAGCCGTGCAACATATTTACGTCATTATTGTATTAAAACTTTTTATTAACATTTTAATTAACATAAAAAATCTTGGTTTTAAAACTGTTGTACAGTTCCTTAAGCTAAGCCAATTAACTTGAAACCGCAATTCATTAGTCTAAAGGCCCTATGATCGGTTCGAGCCGAAGCCTACTGAAGTAAGCTCGCGAGTGGTGGCGTTCACGCATATTTGTAGGCATTTAAACATAGTAATTATTTTAATCGTTTTATCAAGACAAACTCAGCAAATTGTGCTAAACAATCTTATCACCGTTTCGTTTATATATAAAAAAAAGAAAAAAACTTTTATTTTGTAGCTATTGAGATTCATTAAACATTACGAAAAAGGGTAACTTTGGTATTATAACCTATACTTACAGCAATGTTAATCTAATCGTGTTATTGAAAGCAATTGCATGTCCGCCAGATCCTTAAATAAGATATTTCTTTTTTTCATAATTTTACACAACATAACAGAACATCACGCCTGTAATCCCAGAAGGGTTAGGCAAAGGTGTACCTATAGTACACCCACATTTCGCCAGTTATGTTTAAGTCCCATGTAATAGGGGGCGAGCCTATTGCCATCGGTTGATCACAAATCCAGACTCCAGGCTGCTACTTACAAATTCTAGATAGAAAAACCCAATTACACTTTGCCCGACCTGGGAATCGAACCCAGGACCTCATGCTCAGCAGTAGCTCTTGCGGCCACTAGACCAATAAGGCAGTCAGAATTTTGTAACACTGTTTTTTTTGTTTCCCATGGATTTAAAAGCTATTAAGCTTGGTCTCTGTCAGAGCATAGCGCTTTAAAGTCTAATTCGTCATGGCTGGCGCCACACTAGCATTCCAATAAATATCAAGATACCTAGTTATTAATCATTGTTAAAAGTTTAAACGTGATTTATTAATCAACCATACACGATTAATTTAAGCTGATAAAATCAATTTGTTTCGAAATTTTTGGAAAGATTGTAAAATCTGCGGTTCGTAGAATAAGATTTATTGGTCTTTTAATGTGTTAAGTTGGCTTATTAGTCAATTCACAAGAAGTGATATCATTTTAAATAAAAAATTTTTTTTGTAGGCGATTCATTTAAAAAATTGTATCATTTATAAGTGTCGATTCGAACGTTTCGGGCGAGTGAATTCGTGCAAATCGAGTTAAATGACTTACAGAAGACGTTAACGATGAAATCTTTATTGCTGTCATAATTTTACTGATATTAGTTTGCTATTAATAAATAAACAAACTAGCTTCGTCCCGAGGCTTTGTCTCCGTGATATTTCTTGTTTTAACATAAAATATATCTTAAGACACTCGGCAACACTGCAGCTTCACGTTAGTGAAAGAATTTTCTTGATCGGAAAATTTAGTCCGAAGATTACCCCCACATACAAACTCACTAATTTTACCTCTATAATATTAAGCGCATAGATATAGGAAAGGCGTGCACAATCACTGTCCACTTTAAAAATTCTGGGGAAAAAAACACTTCCTTAAATATTATTTCATATACTTTCCCGAGTCTTGTTTCGTGTTTATTATTGTATATGTGTAGATAAATGTATGTTTTATGTATGTATGTATTTAATGAAAATGTATATGGTACAGCACTGACTACCTGCAGTATTGTCTCCTTCTCTCTTTAATCCATCCAAAGGTTGTCTGTAAAAGATCGCTTTTAGCGATAAGATCGCTCATGGTGTCACCCAATGTAAAATTTCTACATCTATGTCAGTAATTTATAAGGTGTACATAATAAAGAGTATTATATCTATCTATCTAAGCTTTAACTTGTGAAGAGTATCGTGGCCGTTTTTTCCGAAAAGATAAAATAGATCATTCATGTTTCAGTATATCTAAAGCGCATCCTTGTTTTAAGGGTGTTAAATGTTATACTGTGTTAAATATTATAATAAAATACCATGTGATATATGCTTGTTTACAAAGTGTATTGTAAACAAGCAAATTACAAATTATAGGAGTATATCCAAGATATAAGAATGTTTTGAAACTGCTGGTCCAGCTCCATATGACAATGTCACTAGTACAGACAAAATCAAACTGGTTTATAATTTAATTGTATAATTTAATATTTCAATGACATTGATTTACACTCTGTGATTAACTCACACTGTCTTATTATATGTTTTTTTTTGTAAAATCGTATACTTTTGCAAAGTTTGTAAATATCGTCACCCTCCCCGCTAAGTGTCGTATCTCACAAACTGACTTATCTGCACTGACATTACCTACGTGTTCCTTTCTTTGTTTCGAAAAGTTCTCTCTAATCGTCATATCTGTGTCGTTAACCGTTGAGAAGATAAACACGATTTTTGTTTTGCGTATCTGCAAAAGGATGGAAAATATATTCTCACTACCTTTCGTATGTACATACTGCAGTTAGTGAGAGTTTTTTTCTTTTCGTCACGATTTTATAATGACCGAAGTATGTACATAGGGCACTTAGCAATAATTTTTGTCTACAATGTTTACACTTTTTTTTCAACGAATATGAAGCTTACTGCTATGACATTAGGCGTCAAATTCGTAAAAAATAATGTTTTGGATGATTATAGTGGGTAGAAGGAAATCTTCAGTCACAGCGTGAGTTCATTGTAAGGCATGTGGAAAAAGAACCTGTTAAATGTCGCACTACTGGACCGAAACCTGGGCGGCACACCACATTTCAATATGTTTTCCTCTTCAGAATCAATCTCTCCAAGTTTGCCAAACGTTTTTCTTAAAGACATTCAGAATCAGTTTTCGTACCGTTAGTTCCCAAGTCGAAAGAAAAGACGAGGAAGGCGTAGATAATGCTTAATTGAAAATGATGCTACAGTCCGAAAAAAATTCGAACAGCATATTGTTAGATTTCCAAAGGTTGAATCTCATGGGAAAATTCCTGTAGAGAATACTTACATAGTGACTGAAGCTACCCAAGATGTACCTCATGTTTAAAGAAGACACTAGAAGTAGTTACTGTGACGTACAGCTTTTCGTCAACCAGAGGGGTTTTTAAATTAAAAAAAAAAATCTTTCCACCTCACAAACAGGTGAACAATATTGATGCCTTTTGCGTCACTCTTCGTGAGAAAGTCTTACAATGAAGTCAAAATTTGTGTGTGTGTTTGTGTGTGCCATGTCATGGACAAAGCGAAGAAGATGCAGTACGCAACACCATCGTCTTTGCTCTGGAAACAAGTGGGGATGTTGTACCGAGCATACGAGTATTAGGATGCTTTCTTATCAAAAAGACGAAATATCAGAAATGATTCTGTCAAGAAGGCTGACCATGAAAAGATTTTCTTTAAGACTGGCCACGGAGAAATGATTACACGCACTCTTTCTCTTAGGAGACGGGTCTCTGGTCTCTGTTTTCTTGAGAGAGGAAAGGACTACTCAATCCGACACCGCCCAAATTGATGCCTTATTGTAGCATGTGGCATTATATACGTCAGTTTCTTACTAATTATGACTCATGTTATGATTAATTAATTTAAAGTGGATTTTACTAACTGGTTGTTTTTAGAATTTAGCTCTTACGGTAATATTAATACGTTGTCTACCTATGACGATTTCTAGTTCCTATGTCCAATAAATAAGACTGATTTACTGACTGCTTTAACCCTAGGTAAAGGAAGTCCATTTAAAAACAAATATTTTTGCAAAGACTGTGATTGTGGAATAAAGTAATTAAGACCTAGTTTCTAAAAGTTTATACATACTAAGCATTAAGTCCGCCTCTGTATATTTGTGTGCTTATTTTATGAAATAAAAATATTATTATAGTATATATTAGTGTAGTATTATATATTATTTATTATCTCCTTTATTATATTTTACAAACTTATAAATTACATTTTTAAATATTTTTTTAAAAAATCTGAAAAATAAATAATTAAAAAACATTTAAAAATATAAAATTAATTAATTAATTATTTATTATAGTTTAATACATAAAGCACATTGCTAAATTGCAGAAAATGCTAAAACATTATTTTTTTAACTTCTGAAACGTACTAACTTGTACCTTTTAAGCTTACGAACGAATATTTTATTACTTGTAATAAATCTATACGCTATTGAATCAGGGTTATTTATATTTTTATACCAAATTATCACGTCGTAAGTGTCGTCGCAAACACAAGGTGTAAAACAAAGTTCTCACAGACTGACGTATCTGCTTCAAATGAATATAAATAAATAAATAGATACCTTGGGGCTTAAGGGCAACTACTAACTTGAAGAGTAAGCCAAGAGCAATATAAAAAAGGTATTAATTCATTAATAAAGCCACAACTTACGCAACTACAGTAACATGACTGTAGCGCCCGACCGAAAAACGGTTGCCTTGGAAAAATATCAATTGTTGGTTACGACAGTTAGCAGGGAGGGTGACGATATGTGAGCACATTTATACATAATTAAATTTTAAGTCTTTGCTTCACGACTAATTTTTTTTACTTATTGTGGTATAGTCTATAGTAACTAATGTAGGTTTACAACATATTTTAGAACATTTTAGATGAGTAAACTCCACCGTTTCTTGTCCATTCTTCTCCATACGAAACAACTTTTTGGAAGGGGCAACTAGTTGATACTATTGATTCTAGAATCAATTCTATTTTAATGTAAATGTTGAAAAGCAAAATGGCGGGGAATATACTATTTTATGACGGCGAAACTCACTTTACCTTTGTAGTTATGTAATGCACGTTTTCACTAAGTCTAAGCGTCACCTAAATGAATGCTTGTTGTTTGTGACCACGGGTTTAAGGTGGACAAGAGACATCACACATCGTATCGTCACACAGTCCACAGCTTGGCTTGGCATATTCCAGTTTATAATAATAATTTAATAATGCTTCAAAGACTACAAGACATAGGCTATACACAAAAAAGTAATTGGAGATGCCTCCGACTTCTATGTTTCGAAACAGATTCTGACAGCCAATCTGCACAGTGATTGTTCCTACTGAGCTATAGGAACAGACAGAATCTTGAGTTTGTTTGGTTTGAATATTCTACTACTAACCTTACTTCATGTAAGGCACCAGTCCGCCTTTGAAGACAAAATCATCCTGGCCTGGTCCCTTAAGCATAGTCCACAGAATCAGGCAGTTCAAATACTTAATAAGCAACCGCTTGAGTTTAAAAGCATACTGTGCACAGGCTCATTCAAGGCAAGACTCAAGGCATTCCTGTTCGAATGATGTCTCTACTCATTAGATGATTTGTAATTCTTAATGTTTTTCAAACTAACATGTAATTATTTGTTTACTGTGTTTATTGTGTTCCGTGTTTTTATGACTTTTCTTTTTGTTTTTCTTTTAAATTGTTATTAATTTATTAACATAATGGCTTATTATTTAATGTTGCATTTTATTTTACACTTTTTTTTATTTTCGCAACGCAATGTGTATTATTTTTACTGAATAAATAAATTTAAATTTAAAAGTTATTTAAATTTGACAAGCGATTAGAGCTAGCAACTAGAAACGGGTTGGCGAGCAACGTGCAGCGAGTAGAGCGTCACACACGAATAGTTTTGTCGCTGGGCTATGAGCGAGTGCGTGAGTGCGACGAGTAGAATGACTGCTCAGTATCTTGCTGTTATGAGTATGTACCAAGTGAGAGTTACACATCGAGAATTTTTTTTTTGATAGGCGGTGTCGCTGTGCCAAGTAAGTGGAGAGAGAGTTCTAGCCGGTTGTGTGATGACAACAGTCGGTGATTCATTTCTTCATTTCCATGTATTCATTATCGTAGACAGTGATGTAACGAATATTTTTGTAACAATATAATCTAAAAGGTACCTACTACTCTTTGGAATGAACAACAGCTTGATATTTGTAAATGGTTTGAATTTGTGTTTTGGAAAATATTTGTTTTTTTATTTATTTTGACCTGAAGTTAATTGACATTTTCTGAAGAAAATATGATCCGAAAACTTATTTCCCTAACAGCTCAATAGTTTCTGGTGCATGAGGAAAAACAAGAAAAACCTGACTTTTTTATCTTTGACATGAATCGCAGACTTACTACAATTAGCATCTGCGATTAGCAATTAAGTTGATTTTCAGAAGCTCGATACTGCGACAGAGGTCTAAACGCCGCATAATTTTAGCCGAGTCGCCAAAAAGAAATGCAGCGTCGAATAAGTCGTTGAACTATGTGGTTTTGCTATCGCTACCGTACGCAGAGTCACTAAGATGCATCTGCTGTGATTCCTACTCGCTGATGCTAAAAGCAGCATGTCTGCTAAGAACCTAAATGACATCCTTTTTAAGTAAACACTTTTTTTTTGGGTATGGAAAAAAAGGGTGAAAACTGGACCCCATTACTAAGTCTACACCGTCTGTATATCTGTTATATAACTACTAGTCTGTCGAGAAAGTACCGGCAAAAGATCATTAATACACAAAATGTTAGTAATTCATCCCAATTTATTTTATCGCCTTCAAAGTATGCTCCTTCAGAAACGATCCACTTACGCCATCGAATAATCTAACCATCAAAACATTTTTGAAACGCTTTTCCCGGAATTGTGTTTAGTTCTCGCCGCTAATTCTACTTTATGTCTTTTACCGAATGAAAACGGGTGCCACGAAGTGTTAATTTAAGTTTAAGAAATAAGTAAGAAGTCGGCTGGAGACATATCTGTTGAATACGGTGCTTGCTCCGATGGTATTCGTTGAGTTTTTGGTCAAAAATTCATTCACTATGATGGCCTTGTGCGTAGGCGCATTATCTTGCGGCAAAAATCCAAGAATTTTCTTTCCACAAATCTGGCCGTTTTCGTCGAATTTGCTCTCTTAAACGCTGCAAAACGCTCAAATTATGGTCTTAGTTTGACCATCTGGCAAGAATTCCGAGTGCACAACACCGCGATAGTCATCTTTTGATCGACTTTGGCGTGTTTTTAAAGGTTTCGGTTAAGTTGAAAGGCGCCATCCGAAGCTTGTTGACTGGTTTGCATGTCAAACTCTTAAACCCACGTCTCCCACCAGTAACAATGCGTTTCATGAATGTGGGGTGGGACATGATCCATACGCAAGTGATTATTTAAAATGGTACGGATCGACTCGTTAGACACAAAAAGTTCAGCGGCTATCTCTCTCAAACTTGAATAAGGATTTTCAGTCACAATTTCCTTCACTTTTGCGATGTTAAATTCAGTTGAAGACTTTGATGGCCTACCAGAGCGACTCAAATCTTCCATTACATCTCGACCGCTTTTGAACGCTTTGTACCACTCATAAGTACGTGTTTTTGATAAAGTCGATTCACCGTGTAAGCCTACATTTACATTTTAACATTTTCAGTGACCCCAAACACGAAATTCCATTGGCGATGCAAAATTGAAGACAAACTTTTTGTTCTATGTTTTAATCCATTACAAAATTCGCTTTACACACTAGATATGATCTAACTGAAAACAACACTGTATTTAATCTAAATAACAGATGCAACTCAAACTCCGCGCCAAAATGGAAAATAGTTGTGCCAATCTAAAAACACCAAAAAAAAAATTTGGATCCATATACAAATCATCCATTCCCGATACTTTTTTGATAGAATGTACTTTCACGCCTTAACCCCTGAACCAATCGTTATGAAATTTTTTGAAAAAATCGTTGCGAATAGGTAGCCTGGACCCTGAAGAAGGTTATAGGCAACTTTTCATCCAGGATATTTGTATAAAATTATAAAATAAACGCAGACACGCACGCAGTCGCGGGCAACAGCTTAAATATTTAAAAAAATACTTTTAACAAACCAATTCCATGACACGTTTGAGTGAGCGCTAGCCTAGCACTATAAATATACGAAATGTGTTATTATTGTAATTCCTATTCACGTTATTACTCTAATTGCATTTGATTTGAGTTAGATTACGTGTAGCTAAGCGATATGTGGCCACACAAAAACATATATGTGGTTGGGTTCCGCAGAAACTATAAAAACTACTTATGGCTTATTTCACCAATGAAACGACTCGATTAGCACATCTAAAAAAAAAATCGCGATTGAGTGTCAAAATTGTTATGGAATATTGACACTGACAGCTCTTGAACACAGTTTAGATGTGCTGATCGTGTCAGTTTTTTTTTTTTTGTGAAATGTGCACTTATTTAGATTGTGATTAGGTTATTATATAGGGTGACTGGTAATTAGAGACCGATACTTAAACAAATGACTGTAAGTTGTTTGTTATGATGAGTACAATCATGTGTTTAAGTATCGGTCACTAATTATATACCTATGTAGATTTGGATTACACTTTAAATACTGCTGAGTCCTGCGGGATAGTTGCTACACTTACAGTTGGAATGGCTTTGATTTTGACAGTTCAACAACATCCATGGCGTTATTTACGTTGTTGAGCAGACAATTTTTCCAACATATGGAGCAATGGACTAGCAATATCTATGTTACGTAATAAGTTCACTATATTAAATGTCTTAAACAAAAATGCCGAACTATGTACATACAAGGATAGGTATCTACGTATATATACCTCTGCCTTAAATGGCGAAATGTTATGTTACGTCCTTCTTTAAAGCAGTACGTTTCTATTTGAAGCTTCTAGACAAAAAAAGAAGTAAATTATTTCATCCACATACAGCGGAACCCCAAAACTCATCAGCTATCGTTTCTTAAAATCGAATAACACTTGAATTAGCCATGATGCATGTCTAAGCCGATTACACCGTCTTTAACGAAGCTAGAGGCGCTTCGTTATCATATGTAGTATCGATTCTATCAATTTAAACGAATAATCGATACCGGTACTTAATTAACTGGCCGCGGGAATATTTTTAATTGTTTTTTTTTTTCATTTTAAATGTTGTTCGAGAATGGAATGGAATCTTCGTGACTCTTTGTTTTTTGGATTATTAATGTTCATATTATTAAGCATTTCATTTTTCCTTAGGTAAGTTTGTTTTAGTAAGTAGGTATTCATAGGAATTTTAAAATCAATTTATATGTCGATTTCATTGTGATATTCAGAACATTTGAGGCTTGAATCCAATCGAACACCTAATTTGTGTGAACAAAGTTTATAACGTATTGTTTTTTTTTCTATATTAAATTCTATAATCATAATATTTTATAGCTTCAAATTACTTGAACAGATAGAAGTAAGCAACTGATAAAACATTTAACAAGTGAGATATTTAAAATTCTTCTACACACATAAATCAAGGCATAGAAAACGACTTCACATAAAAATAATAATGTAACACCTTGTATAATTCCAAAATACACTACGTCACACAGTCGTAAAATGTTTTATTAGATTTAAACTGTGCCTCAAATCAAGTTTTACAACCAGTTTTTACTTTTAAATTGGATACTCTATTATCTACTAACAATGGTACTAACATCAAACCGAAATCTTGAAAAATGTAACTTCTTTAATGGATCCCATTATTCTCTATTTATTTTCAGAACATTCCTGATGGATTTATTTGTTTAAACAAATAATAGTGACGTCCATTAACTTAAAAATATTGCCACCGTATACATAATAAAAATAGTGTCGTTTATAAGAAAATTTAAATAACTTTTCAGTGAATATAAAAATGGAAATATACAAACGCGCAGGACACTAATGGATAACAATTCGTTTTCGGGGGAAATGACATAATAAACATCACGAACGCGTTCCGAAAATATCCAGAGTTCGAGTTTGCGTTGGCAACACCGTCGTTATTTCTCTAGGGAAATACGCTGAGTGTTGCCACACCCTGGGTGGCGGCAGGCCATCAGTAATTTATTAACAGGTTAAATTTCTAATTAAACCCCGCCCATGTTTTAATATCTACGTATGGTTCGTTGGGTAATATTTCGTTTTATTACGTCAAGTAGTGTCGGAATGGGTGGCTTTTGACCCCGCCGGCCCTGATCAGGCGCATTGTCTAGCAGGTGTTTTGATTGTTTTCATTATACCGTATTGTATTGAGGAAGAAAGGTTTGCGGTACCGTTATAATTAAAATTAAAAGTGTAATTATTATTTTTAATTTTGTAAAGCCTGCCCTGCCCGCCTGCCACAATGTGCACAACTAATTAAAGAATTCCACCTCATTTCAAAGTAGGCTGTTTAACATTTACCTTGGAACAGGAAGTCGTTATTTAAAAACAAACTTCACATTCTCCGTTTAAAATTTTAAAACGGACATAAATTACTTAATTATTTACGGGTATAATTTGGCGTATATTTTTTTTGTTGTCTTTACTTTTAGTGCATACGAGTTATGAAGTGTTATCAAACCACTTATCTGGCTAGTGTGTAATTACCTTAAGAGTAGGGTATTGTAGGGAGTGGGGAGTACTCGGCCCGCGCAGTGCTTCTTAAGGCTGATTTCACCAATAAACTGAACGCGATCAGCACGTTTAAATTGCGTTCAAGAGCTGTCAGTGTCAATATTGTTATTAAATTAAATATAAAAAATAAAATTCATTTATTTCAGGTCCTTGACCCATTATATGACAAAAAAAATGACAATTTTACAAGGTAAATGTGAATAAATATTAGAGTGATTAATAATTAAATGGCTGAAGAATTCATGATACAAGTTAATGAAATGAAGTTAAAATATAACAGTTAAACAACAGATAAATGTCAGATCAAATCAATTGATGTCTAGAACACAAAGCAAAATAAAAAAAAGTTATGGAATATTGACACTGACACCTCCTGAACTGGGTTTAAAAGTGGTGATCGCGTTCAGTTTCATTGGTGAAATCGCCTCTTTGTAATGTTCGTAGACAGATATTCTTAAACTATGTATAATTGTAGGCATTTTTTATTTAAAAAGTTACCACTAATCGTCATGAAAGATATTGGAAATTTCTCCTCGAGTAAATTGAGATGTTGACTTTGTATTAAAACAAAAGATTCCAGAAAAAGCCCACATAAGGCGGTATTTATTTTCGTTTCTTTACTGACCCGTAAGATGAAAGGGCGCACCCACCATAAAGTCACGAGAAAAAGCTCTTTTGTTATAATCTACTTCCACGACTTCGATCGACAATCACTAGATTTTCGATGAGCGCATCAAAAACGGCCGGAAAAATAAAACCACTAATAATGTTGTGGTCTTATTTTACGACCTCATAGCTTAGAAAGGAGAATGCCAAAGTTTCCCACAAGACTCGGCCAGAACCGACAAAGATGAACTATATGTCAAAAAAAGGAAAATAATTATAGAATTACATGGTATAATTAGTTTTCTATTAGAAGAACACCAAACAAAGTTAAAGATCTGTAAAGTTGACCACTTAATACATCTGATTTTAGCAATGAATAATACAGGTTCGGGTACCGTTTTAAAAGCCAAATACGACTACGTATTTAGTAGAAAATCGGAGTCCTAAAACACAGCAATAAACAATACAAAACTCAAAAAAACACGGAAACTCTTCGTCGCTGGTGATATCACGCGGGAGAAGTAAATACAACTTTTTGACAGTGACAGATTCAAGTTAAAGTTTGACATCTGGTGCTGCCAGCATTATAGGAATAAACTATGCGAAACGGTATCGATAATCGAATTGAATCTTTTTTAATTATTACTTTATTGTAAAATATATATTTAAAAATGTAGCTAAATACTATTTATTGATATAATAATATGTTTAGTGACATAAGTAAGTAATTAATTCACTTACATAGTCCTATATTGATATTTTCGCAATCGCTTTGCAAGAGCAGTTTCGTATCGATATAAATATTTTGGTATTGGCAACATTTCTAATTGAAATGGTAGATTATGAAATGTGTTGATATATTGAATAACTATATAAAATGAGTTTTCAACGGTGGGCTTCTACAGATTTTATTTATATTGTATAATTCTTACTGTTTTTTATTATCAATTATCATTATTATAGAAAGTCTGTCGGACGCTACACATGTTTCGAGCCTAATCTTGGCATTGTCCTTTGTTTTATTTTTCCATAAATACTTTTGTTCTTATTTTAAAAATACTTTAACTTTTCAATCGAAGTAGTAAACATATTGCAAACGATAATAAACTTTATGATTAAGTGTTATGGTTTAAAATCATGCTCTATGCAATCGCGGCAATGTGAGCGATGTGTTTTCGTTCCAAATCCTTAATCTAGTGCTATTTTTGATCGAAGCCTAAAAGTCAACAATTATTGTTGTATTGAAAATTATACATGAATAATTTACAAACACCTAATCTTTCACACACGAACATTGTCATTTATCATAGGATTAACATAATAAGCACATAACTCAGCTGATAACTCAAAAACCGTGAAATACAAATACATTCGTAATTCAACATTTCTTTGTCTCCCTGCCGTGCCCACTAATCAACGAAGTAGTCACATCCCTCGGGGTTAGCATAGAATATGAATAGTACAGAGGCGAAACTACTGCACCCTCATTGTGTTGAACACTCGAAATGACTACTGTTGGTGAATTATTTGTCGATTCGCACGAAGTTACTCGAAACGCGATCGAACACTTTTTCGGCGAATCGACTTTTTTTTATTTTTTTTTTCTGAAGGCGACTCGTGCGAAGTTAATATAATTGTATGCGAATCGACAACTCTAGAAATTTGTATTAGGCAACTAGCCCATTTCGATTTTTATGCAAGGTTAATGTAGTTTCTAGTGTACTTTTTAAATGCGAGTTAATAAGTGCGAATCGACTAATAAGCCATCATTGTTACAAAATTCACTTCGTCTGATCGACAGCTATAGTAATGCAACGGGTGTTGTTATAGGGCGTAAGAAACGTTCTACTCAGTCAGGGTTGTATCGTCGATAACGTCGCCTGTGGCACACCTAAAGGCTCCAGGCAGACAGGTGCGACGTGACAGCGCGACGCGACTCTTGTAAAACGATTTCCATGAAGTTTTCATAGAAAAATTTCCAACCCCTTGATTGCGTAACACTCTTAATTTTAGTACAATTGATTTAATTAACTCAACAACGTACTCGTAGTCTCGTACCTTGTTATGCTATTATTGTTTAAGGGCAGATGTTTTTTTTTTTAAATATGATCATATGAGTTTGTGGTATTATCAAAATTATTAGGATTGTTATTAATTGAGTCTTACGCAATTACGGTGCAGGTCGTAGAAGGGTAGGCAGTGGTATAGTTGCCGGCACGAGTCGTGAGCACAAACTCCACTTTTAAACCTTTCCTATAATGGCAAAGCGTACTCTCGCAAGGACAATCAGGTTAATATAAGATCAAGCTTATTTACCTATGTAGGTACAGGTAAAAAACCGAATACAATTAAGAGCCCGCTGACGCCAGCAACAACGGTTTAAGTGGAATAATTTTAATTTTTCTACATTTTAAAATTTTAAATTAGTATTTTTATTTTCTATACGATTCTGACATTTCTATAATTTTATAGTTTTTGTTTTTTTTTTTTTTTTTTTTAAAGAATTGTTGTTTTTAATTTATTTTAATTTAATTAATAGCTATTTTATTTTTGGTGTCCGTTTGTTTAGAATGCAAAATAGTTTATAATTTAAATGTATGAGTGGAAAACTATGGACTAAATCAAAATCAAAAGTCATTTATTGAAATTAGGCTGAGAATCAGCACTTTTCGAACGTCAAAATTATATTAATAATAAGACAGTCCCCCAAAACGCCCGCCCTTCACCACTTCCTAGTGCTTTAGCTGGGAAGAAGAAGTGGCGCAACAAACTCCCCAGCAGCACAGCTAGAATGGACTAGAATTATGTCTGTATTTTTTTGTCCCAACACGTGCGTCGCTTCTAAACGTATTTATTATTCTATGGCACAAGTTTGACAAACTCTGTCGCGACAGTCAGAGAAACATTCACGCGATCGTTATTTATACCGATAATACTCGTAGCCAGACATAGAAAGATCCGTCGAACGACTAGTTTAGTAATCATGTCAGGGTAATGATTATGTGTTTATTATTAGTTTAGTCTCTTAATTAAAAAAAAAAAGTTGCTACTTTGTGGATGGTACTTTCTTCTTGTGTTACAGTATCATAGATCATGTTGATATTCGGGAATAGTTTTGTTTTTAGTAGGAACTTTTTTTGTGTATCTATGTTCATCATCAAAGGTCATATTTAAATATTGAATCTCCCTTTTTTATTTCCCTATGTTTTGATGAATGGCATGGCATGGTCTTAACTAGGCTGGCGTTTGGTGACAATTGTCTACTATTATAATTATTAATAATATTTTTATTTTTTACACCACTTTGATCCACATTATGTGTCAGTAGTTTTTAAAAAGCTACGGTAGTTCTATTTCCACAGCTACATACATACCCATGTAATCCCAGAAGGGCAAGGCAGAGGTGTACCTATAGTACACCCACATTTCGCCAGTTATGTTTAAGTCCCATGTAATAGGGGGCGAGCCTATTGCCATCAACTAGGCACAAATCCAGACTCCGGGCTGCTACTATGAAATTCTAGATAGAAAAACCCAATAACACTTTGCCCGACCTGGGAATCGAATCCAGGACCTCATGCTCAGCAGTAGCTCTTTCGACCACTAGACCAACAGCTGTTTCCTTATAAAGGACATGTTCAAACAAGGCAGTGCGTCAATCAAAAGTGTACCTACATTTGAAAGCCTACTACATTTCTTAATCAAATGATGGGTTAATAGCCAAATTAACTGTTGCTGTTGTAATTCTTGAACAACACAGTTGATAGTGATTTACTTCGTCACTCGCTACCAAGTCACCTACGCAGTGCATGTAAGAATACAATTACAGATATCTTACAAAACATTACATGGGTGACTTACATAAACATTATGCAATCGCTCCATAATATTATGTTAATCTGTAAGGCTGTGTTTACATGCTTTGGACGAAAAGTAGAGATGTGCCAAATATCCGAAAGTATTCGTCATATTCAGCTTTTGAATGATAATGATATCCGGTAATTTTTTTTTGTCGTCATATCAGTCCATTAACGGTTATTTTTGATGTACCATGCACAATGGTCATCATTCTATCGACTGCTTTGATAAACACCCAACATTTATAAAAGTACGAAGGGAGTTTCGAAGGGAGTTTGGCAGTTATTGTTACTGTATGTATTATTTACAGGCGGGAAAATATCTCCCATCATCATTTTTGATGTAGGTATGGATAGGCTGTTATTTTGCCATGTGCACAACTTGCCTAGACGTAACTTCACAAAGTATAACTAGTAATTAATGTTTTTATTAAATTGTTTTTAGAAAAGCTATTTATATGACTATATTATACACACAGTAATTTAAGCAAATTTACAAAAAAATAAAAAAAACCATTCATAATTTAAAAAATAATTCATCCGCATCGCTGTCGACTGGTAATGTACCCAAGAGACTGGCAGCGTTGCCACGTTGTATGGCAATGCTTAGCCTCTGGCCAAGGTAAAAGCCAGCCCTTGGGTCACGGGAAGTGTCAACAAGCCGTTTACAAATTTCCTTAAAGAGGCACGTACCCCACGGCCCGAGGGTTTCAACCCCAAACGGCTCGAAAATATAATTACCAATAAGGTCATTATTCTTACGCCGCTTGAGGTTTTCCGCAGCCGCAGCAGCAGAGCCAGCACAGCTCACCGACCCAGGAAGATGGGATGGCGCAAGAGTGTCGACACACGTTGCATCCCACACTAGAGGCCTACCCACCTTCCATGGAAATAAAGACATGCCGTCCGGTCTCTTGCCATCGTCGCGTGCCAAGCCATTGGGTTCTAGTACAGCTGGAACGCCGACGGTGACAAGAGCTCGTCGGATGATGTCGTTAATGTTTGCGTGCCGCGCTAAGCTACCCGCACTTCGGCTGCAAGACAGGCCGTGGTGTCCGAGACTGTTGACAAATTCGCCACAATGACAGCGATGAGGAGAACAACAAGGAGCTCCTAGTCGCAGGTAAGCAGCGAGGCGGAAAGTCGTGTCATCGAACAAAGTGCCTATGTTCGACGACGGTAGTGCATGAAGCCACAGACCTGACTCCCATTTACCCACAGCCAGCAGACGCGCACGCTCCGCAGAAGCAGCAGACATGTTAATTAAATTGTCCTGTACTACTCTGCAGAGCGGCTCATCCCAACCTCTCTGGGAAAATGGATTATCGGGTAGATCGGAGTTCGGGCAAGCGAGTCTCCAGGCATCCATAGCCTCGGTGAAGCACGTCACATCAAAATTAATCAGTGAGGAGGTAAGGATTTTCCTGATTAATTTCTTAGGGTCCGAGGATAGGAAAGCCGGTAAACTAATGCTAGAAATTTTGCGGACGCCGAGGCCTCCCATACCAATGGGAAGAGTAGCTTGTGCCCAAGCTCGGTCGTCCATGGCCACATTTAAAAGTAAGTGTGTGCCGGATAATTTGGTCTATTCTTTCTAAAAGGTGAGTGTGCTTCCGAAGTGCGAAGGAAATATGTTAGTTTAGGGCCGAAACAGCAGTAACGAATTAAGGTGATGGCCGAATGCATCTTAATTTGGAACAGTCTTTCCGAAATGTCGTTGAAATTTTGTATTTTTTCCTCAATAAAACCGGGATAGGAATTTTCAAAAATTGGAGACCCAAGGAGACGAAGAGAGCTTTTTTCAACAATTTTGATTTCTGGAGCTATTGCATTAAATTTAGAAAGTGTCGGTTGTCTGTCAGTACTGTCCGCTAAGAATAGTTCACATTTCGAAAGGTTGAGATCAAGGCTAATCTTATGAAGTTCATTTTTTAAGAACTGTAGGTCATTTAAAACAGTTTCTACATCGCCTCCCAAGGTTCCATCATCAAGATAGCAAACGTTACATTTAGAATTTAGCTGCCGAATTTTAGGTTGAATAGATAAACTGAAAATCACTGGCCCGAGTGGATCACCTTGTTGACAGCCAACAGCAGATTCCAAAACGTTGTCCCTATACAGTAATTTTGATGGAGTTAGAGTTATAAGTATAACTTGACAATTAAGCACACAAAAGTAACCCAAGTTTAAAACACAGCCTAATATTTACTCCACACCACACCAGTCAAATTAGAGACAATAGTGTTGGCAGTAAATTCGGGATTAGCTATAAATCTTGTGGCGAAATATTCAAAAGATTGATATCGACAAAGGTTAGGGAGTGCGTGTCAAATGTAGGATTTATGTTCGTTTGCGACAGCCTGTGTGGGATGTGACGATTGTTTTGAATGGTGTGAACGAGGCGTAGTGTTGTGCTGTATCTGGATTTATCGGTGTGCAACTACCTTTAAAGATATCTAAGATGCTAGACGATGATAAATGATTTGAAAGAAGGAAATCAAATGCGTTTATTGAAATGAATTTTATTTGCAAGAATTAAACATTACAGATGGTCGGGTCTTTTAACAGTTTGTAAAACAATTCGTTTCTTGCATTCAAAAATATTGATTATTTTCATTAATTAAATTAATGAAGGTTATAAAATTGGTACATAAATCATGTTATTAAATTAAGAATGACAACTATTTGCCAAATTATTATAGTAAGAAGTAAGTGTGAATCTTTACCTAAAGTCTAAGTTGGCATAAATATAAATAAAAAAACCTTAAAAGCAATTAAAAAAAGGAATAATCATGCCAAAAGGACCTCAGCTCACCATGATAAAAACAACAGCTCTGAGTTATTTATCTTGTTAAAGGAATATTAACGGAGTTATTTATTAAAGTTAAAGGAATATTGAGTTGAAAATATCCCCGAGTGCGCGTCTCCTTTTTAGACAAATTTCTCACCGACTAGTCGACACTTCACGTGACCAGAGGGCTGGATTGTTCTTTGGCCAAAGAATTACCATTGCCATTCAGCGTGGCAATGCTGCCAGTCTTCTGGGCACGTTTCCAGATGACAGCGATGCGGACGAGTACTTCGACGCCTGAGTGTTTTATATTAATTTGTACAGGTAGTTAGTTATTTAGTAATTTAATTTAGTTAAATATAATGTTGTTATGTTTTAATTAATATCTCTTACACAATGTTAATTGTTAAAGTCTGTACTTAAATAAAGCTCTTTTTTTTAAATTGCTATATGATTTATAGAGGATTATTTGTAGGTTTTGCCATATCGTTCACCTTTTTATCTGAGCTATCTGAATGTTGTTTTTATTTTATCACGTCACATTCTTTAGAAGTGGTTTAGTAAGTAGGTGTTAACTAATTTAAGTTACCATTGCATGAGAGGAACCACTTTTGATCCTTCCATTTTTGTAGTATACACCTTAACTTGATTGTAATAATGTTTACCTAAAATCATCAGACAGCTCACTTCATTTTAGTTTTCACGGTGATATTTTTACAGAATCCGATCTATTTTGTCCATACCTCAACTAGAAATCTTAAGTCAGCTGAGCAACTTCGTTGGAAACGTACAAATCTGTAGCATACCAATATTCTGGTAACACTCAAGTGTTAACAGGCGTGTGGGCAACAGAATGGCAGTTGTAGGTGTCACCTAACTGTTTTAGTGCGGGCGCACTCAAGATCCGAGGTGACAATGAGACAATCGGAATTGCCGTGTAGAAGACAATTTGGTTACTGGTTTATGGGCATTTCGTAGTTTGTAACGGACTTAACGGGTATCGGTGCCATAGTTACATCTATGTTTCACACATTAACTATACTATGCTGTTGTGGACCAAAGGGAAAGTAGTTCAATAAATACCTACATTTAGAATCTCTATCAATCCAAGAGTAATGGATGCATTGCATATATCACCCATTGCAATCCGGCGTCATTTTCAGTCCGGCCGGATACGACCGGATTCCCATCAATCCGGCCGGATCCGGTCGGATCCGGCCGGATTGATTAAATCAAGATGATTTTCGCTTTTTAGTACAAAATAAGTGAGTTAATCAAGTGTCACTGCACTTATATGTAGGTAGTTTATAAAAAATTAATCACAAATATATAAAATCGACTTTATTTCCTAACTAATGATAAGACAAATAGACAACAAGAAAACAATTAAAGTTTAGTAGTGTAGGTTCTTTAATCCTTGTATGCAGTGCTTCATATAATTCATTACTTAACACTGTGTCATGAGTGAGCAACTTCTCTGAAACAAATTTTAATGTTGTTTCTGCAGTTAACAGGGTCGAATCTCTTCTGCACAAGGCCTCTACAGCCAATTTAAATGGCTGCAAACTGTCAATCAAGTCTTTTATTTTTGACCATTCAATGTCACTAAATTTAATTTCAGATTCTACATATATCAAAGCTTTATCAATACACACTTTCAGCTTATAAAATCTTTCCATCATAGATAGAAGACTATTCCAACGTTTGCGGCAATCCAAAATAAGACTTAATTCTTTACCTGTACGTTCTTTCACATACTTTTGCAGGTACATATCGTATTTAGTAGGCGATCTTTTGAACAGCTTTACCACTTTTCGCACTTTTTGAAGAATATCAATGTATCTAGGAATTACTTCAGCCTTACAAAGATATGCATAACGAGGATCCGTTATAGTAACTGTAACTCCTTGTTCATCATCTTTCGTTGTGTCTTCGTCATCTGTATCTGATTCATTAGATGTTGGCGTTGTTGCTAGGTGGTGTTCTGCCTTCTCTTCATTCTTTTTGTATAAAACATCGATCACAGCTAATTGTAACCCATGTGCAAAGCAAAGTTGTTGATAGCAATTCATAAGCTTACCTACTTTGACCATGACACTTGCGCCGTCAGTACTCATGCCAATAATATCAGTATCAGCATCAAGACCGAAGCTTTTTAAGCGGTATTTTTATTAAACTGATTGTATGTTCCGCAGTACATGAACCATGAATTCTAATCAAGCCCAGATTAAAGTGTTTTTCTTTTTGGTGTAAATTTAGGTTCAAATATCGGTGATTTTTTTGGGAAGTCCATTCGTCAAAACTCAAAGAGAATCTTTTTCCTTGATTTTTTAGATATTCGAACTCAATTACAAAATCTGATTGAACGGTATTTGCGAAATTTGTAACTATTGATCTTACAGTATTTGGTAAATGAGGAAGTTGAAAACCACTTTTTGAAAATAAATATCTCTAATCAGGCGATGTACAAAATAAACTGAGAGGCACACCATTTTTACAGACCATTCTAGAGATCATCTTTTCAATAGAATTTTCTTTTTTAAAATAACTGTCAATTGTTTTAGACTTTTTCTTGGGTATTTCTTCCTCACAATTAATATTAGCTGAATCGGTTTTTGATGTAGATGGTTCAGATAATGAAACAGAATACGGACGTTTTACTTGGATACTTTCAGAACTTTGATCAATGCAAATGCAATACTTTGTTCTCAAATGTGTTTTTAAACCTTTGTAAGAACCTTTACTTATTTTTAATATGTTAGAGCACAATGTGCACTTTGCGTTTACAGAATTGTCTTCTTGCGTTTTTTCAAAGTAATGCCATATAGTTTTCTCACTCTCTCCATCATAATCCTCCTCATTTTGAATTGGTTTTGAAACTGACATGTTATGAAACTTTTTATAGCTTGGATATACTAATATAAAGTATACTACGCTACGACTGCCTCGTTGGTCTAGTGGTCGCAATCGCTACTGCTGTGCATGAGGTCCTGGGTTCGATTCCCAGGTCGGGCAACGTGTTATTGGGTTTTTCTATCTGGATTTTCTCAGTAGCAGCCCGGAGTCTGGATTTGTGCCCGGTTGATGGCAATAGGCTCGCCCCCTATTACATGGGATTTAAAAACTAGGGTACTGGCGAAGCGTAGTGGGGCGACTCGGCGACGAACGACTCGCACGCATGAACACTACGCACAACGCATTTAAAGTACCTACTCATGCAACAGCTATATTATTTTCCCACAAACTAATAGCACCGGATCCGGTCTTCGGATCCGGTATATTGGTACCGGATCCGGTAACCATTAAATGATGCCGGATCCGCCGGATTACCGGATCCGTTTTTCCGGATTGCAATCCCTAATCACCCTGTTTACGAGAACGAACAGTCATTTTTATTATTTTCCTTAACAATGTGCCCCCGTTTACGAGGAAGCATACGACTTATTTCTATAGATCTCTGTATACTGTATATAAGGAACGTGTTTTTTAACCGATTTTTGCCTTGTGGTAACACTTAGCCGGTTTTTTTAATACTGTTGAAGTTTGCATGCGAACGAATCCATAGCAGCTAGAAAGATAATACAAACAAATGCTTGGATGGTTTGGTCATATTAAACGATGAATGAAAGGAGACTAACAAAAGGTAGGTAAGGATCGTAGTAGGTGGCGTTCTGTGGTTTCTGCCTACCCCCATGGGAAGAAGGCGTGAGTTTATGTTTTATGTAAACAAATACTTGTAAAATTATCAGTTGAAGGTCGTAATAATGTTATAGCGTGTGTTCCCACGAAACGTTCTGATGTTACCAGAACATAAAATTGTTGATGGCCTCTTAAAACATCCAGGCAACGTCGAATCCGTGGCATGCCACGCATTCAGAGTTGTAAATATGCTAATAATGTGAAGGGAAATGTAGTTTCCATTACAACATAATAATATTATAATGTTCTTCCTATGTGTTGTAGTTTACCATTCAAAGGGTGAAGGAAAACATCGTGAAGAAACCCGATAAGTCCTAACTACCAATGATTCAATAACATATTGTTGGTGTGACATCCACTAACACACACTGCGTCCGCGCGGTGGATTACGATACGACATGCTCTCACAAAGAGGAGGCCTGTGTCCCAGCAGTGGGAACATTGCTGGATTAGTTATGCTATGCTTAACTGCTCATGATTTGGCTTATCGTAGATCATTGTTTGCAAACCACACCAAAAAAGAAAGTCACTGGTTGGAGCTAGCAAAAAAAATGTCGTAGTTGACTATCCTTATAATTGACAACCAACTTAAATTATCCACATAACACAACATCACGCCTGTAATCCCAGAAGGGCAAGGCAGAGGTGTACCTATAGGACACACATTTCGCCAGTTAGGCTTTAGTCCTATGTAATAGGGGACGAGCCCATTGCCATGAACCGCTCAAATCCAGACTCCGGGCTGCCAGTAAGAAATTCTAGATAGAAAAACCCAATAACACTTTGCCCGACCTGGGAATTGAACCCAGGACCTCATGCTCAGCAGTAGCTCTTGCAACCACTAAACCAACGAGGCAGTCAAAAAAAAAGGAGATGCAGTAAATTATCCGTATATTAAAAATAGTTAAAACACGGAAAATTGACATAGTGTGTGACCATTTGCCTATCAATTAATTTCCCTTACTGAACCTGGCACATTTGGACCCATCAGATACTTCCTACGTTTCTACCACAACTGTATCGATTACGATGCTCTACCTAGAATACAGTATCAAAATTCATACGTATTTTATTTCTATGTTATCAGTAGATCTTCAATGTTACCTTGTCATTTATTACGCTGGTGGTGTGTTTGGTGGGCATGACCCGTACCCTAATTGCGTAATACACAATCAATCGGAATCTGAATCGTTTTGAAACAGATTGCTATTCCATTGCTTCATAAGTTCGATAAAAAAATCTGCTCAATAATGTAAATAACGCAATGAATGTTGTTGAACTGTCAAATGACAACAGATTTGTCTTACTCCTGAAAATGTGTTACGCAATTAGGCTGCTGGTGTCTCGATCGTCATTTGGCTCGGCTCGAGGTAACTTACCTTTCGCCAGTTACCCTTTCCTCGCTATCATTGTTCGTCTAAACTGCCCAATTATCCTCGACAGTTTTATATCTTTTGAAAAGTACTAACGTTGCTGTTGAGGGTCTAACCTATTGAGGGTCTAAACTATTGTGGAAAAGATAAGCGGCATTCAGAGGTGACATCGAGCTCGGAAGGAAAGAAGCTTTTGTTGACAATTTCAGTTTAACTTAGAATTATTTCTGTGCATCAAATTATGGACCTTCTAATGAATGTATGAAAAACCCTTACAGCGCGTTGTGGCAAACAAAATAAGGAAATCCAATGGGAAGACAGAACGTTTTTCTAACTAGCGCAATGGGGTTTTGCTGGAGGGGTGTGGTACCCCAATTTAAGAAGCATTGTTTACATAAAGTTTTAGTAGAATTATTTTACTCTAAGTATAGAGACAGTCATCCACGTCCTTCTAAGAATCCTAGCATCCTAAGCCAACAGATTCTCCTTTATTTACCACGGTGACTCATACACCTCGGCTCCTTCCAAAAGTACCTAATGGCTGAGCAATACTGCAGTGTGAGGAACTCCTTAACTTATCCGACATGATGCTATCGGCAACACGACGCGACACGCTCCTGAGAAAATGTCTACTACTATTTGTCACTAAGACCTATGATTGGATGTGGATGAGTTTATGGTGAACACTTACATAGACGCATTATCTATGACATCGTTGCAAAACACTTCCGATGTTTTGGCATGAGAAATCACCTTATGGCATTTTGGACATGATTTAAAAGCATTTTCTGACTTCGCTCTTATTTACTTCTGCCTGAGTATTCAAGTCGAAGGCATCGACACATGTCAAAATCAAAGTCAAAGCATTTATTTCAAATAGGCCCATAAAATGGCACTACTGAACGTCAAAAATTACATTAAAAATATAACTGATTCTAGGCGCCACTTCCAAAAAGTAGTTTCGTATGGAGAAGAAGTGGCAAGAAACTCCACCGTTACTCTTTTAAAATATTTTACAATATTTTTATACATTAATTATATTTTTATATGTGAAGACGATGCACCAAGAATAAAAATACTATACCACAATTGGTAAGAAGAATTAAAAATAAAGCAAAGGCAGATAAATGAATCACGCGATAGGTACATTGTGCTCACATATTTACAAACATTGTAAAAATAGATGACTTTCCTAAAATATTAACTAGGAATAAGTCAGTGTGTGAGTAGTTAAACTTTTATTGATATTTAGTTATTTTTTTCATACCCGAATGCGCCTGCTCTTGGTCAATGATGGAACGAGCGTGCCCAGCAGATGCTTTTTCACTCTTGCATTATAGGCAGACGGGTTATGCGGGATCACAGATGCTGGCAGAGAGTTCCACACTTCGGCTGTGCGCATAATAAATGTAGAGGAGAAGCGCAGAGTACAACTGGTCGGGATATCAACCAAGTGCGGATGGTACCCTGCAGTACGTCTGCTAGTCCGGTACTAAAAGGGCGATGGTGGTATCAGGTCGTGGAGCTGCTGTGCACATTCTCCGAAATACATTCTGTAGAAGACCGACAGGCAAGCAACATTACGCCGATGAGCCAGGCTGTGAAGCCTAGCCACCAACGTCTCGTCGCCTGTAAGCCTTTTAGTGAAACGGAAAACTTACTAGTAGCCAAGAGATACTGCAGTCACACAGTCTTAATATAAGACCAGATCACCACCAACTATAATGAATCTTTAATTTATTTTTAAACCTCGTATAAACAGTTATTTACTGACTCAAATTCAATAAATTCGGTCACAATTAAATCATGGAAGTCGTGTATCACGAATAAACCTAAATCATTCATGAGGATTTCTTTAATTAGCTTGCGCTTCTAATTGCTTGTCGGAAGTAAAAAATAATGAACTGTTAATTACGGTTTATGGCAATGATTATGGTTGCTAAGTGAAAATTTGTTCCTAATCAAATGTTTATGGTGCCTGTTCTCACTGGATGCTTGGAGACATTTACGTGTATATTGCTGTAGTGAAAACTGGTTCTATGAGTTCGCATTTGGTTGTAAACTTGTAAAAGGTTTGAAATAATTCGATTTGTTTGTGTCGAGGGTCAAAGCTCTCAAAATAGCAATATTAGATCTTTATCCACAAATTTTATAAAAACCTAAACTGTTATGATTGGTTTAGTAAGTCGTATCTCAGTCGACAACAGCATTCGTTTCGTTTCCTTGTTCTATGCAGCTCTGACAAAATTTAACTTCAAGCCCGTGAATTAAATGCACACAAATGGATAGCGAAGATTTACATAGTTGGTCAAGTCTTTAAAAATCAGCCCGTAATAATCCAACTGCAAGACTCTTTGCCTCTGCGTGTCAATTCTGTCAAAATCTCACCGTGAAGATTTGCGTGGAGTGAACTGTCAGTGTCATCCCGTCTTGGTCAATCCCTAGCATCAGTGGCACTGACAGCTCACTCCATGCTCACTTGGCCTTTGTTTTCACGGTGAGATGGTTACAGAGTAGCACTGCCGCACTGCACCTATCTCTTCTCGTACTCACTCCAAGATTCCTCATGGTGTTATCCTCCTCTGAAACTCACGAAAGGGTACTATAACCAACATTTCAAAGTAGAAACCAGGGACTTAAAACACTTTCATAAATGTTACAGAATTATATTATAAGTGTTACATTTTGAATTGATAACAGAATCAAATATGTGTAGAGATGGAACGTTGATGAATGCATGACTTGTGTGAAAGAGCTGAATGCTAAGGTGTAAGTGAGACGGATGACGTATGCCAAAGACGTATGCTTGCGATGACGTGGAAGGTGTTGAAAAAGGTACAATGACAGTTAGCTTTTGAATGACGGACTGAAGACGATACGGCGTGGTTTTTATGATGTATTTCTGTGTTTTGACATTATATAATCAAAGGTGTTTAACTAGTTTATCTATAATGGATATTCATTTCACTTTTCTTATGAACTGAGCCCTTTTATTCCTACATATGTATTACTCTTAATTTGGTTTTCAATGTGTTAACCCAAAACACTTGCAAAAGTGTAACAGCATCTGGCAGACATAAAAGTGTCAAAATTGTATAAGTGTTACAAGGAAAGCCGCTTCTGTCTGACTACCGCGCGTTTTTGCTTAAAACTGCTGATTTCTGTTACGTATATTGACAAATAAAAAAGGGTACACTTTGATTCTGCAACATTATTGTATATGTTACATTTACGAAGGTTTTTCATTACACTTTGACTAATTACGGTTACACTTTGAGTCCCCGGTAGAAACATGTAGTAGGGGTCGCTAGTGGACTTCGCACGATCACTTGTAGTGGGGTTAACGAATGGCCCATTGAAGGCTTTCGTCAGCTGTATTGTGGGCCGTAAGCAGGCGTCGTGACCACTAAACTTAATGCTTACACGCCTTCGGTTAGTGTGGCGACAGATATTGAACGTCCGCAAAGTAGGGAAAAGGTTAGTGCCTCAATATAGTGAAGAATCACGACGTAATGTCGATTTCTGATTGATTTCTTGTTTTAATTGTGAGGAAATACTTTAAGACCCTCATGTTATTGTCTCTCTGTTTGGCAAAGGCCTCTTCTGATACAGAGAAGGCATTGATCACCACGCTTGCTCAAGACGGGTTGGCGATTTTTTTTAATTTATTTGAGATGGGTTTGCTCTTGACTCTAGTCTAGGTCAGAGGTGACAGAGACAACGTCTACGATGGAGTGAGCTTGCCCAGAAGAAGCCTGTTCACACTAACTTTGAAGAGATTCGGGTTGAATGCGTTCGGGAACACAGACGCAGTCAGCGAGTTCCACTCTTTTGCCGTGCGCATTATGGAAGCGCTTAGTGCGAATTGGTGGAATGGCAACAAGGTATGGATGGTAATTAGCAGTACGTCTAGATGTCCGATGGTAGAAGGGGGCAGGTGGGATGAGGTCGTGGAGTTCTTGCGCACACTCACCGAAGTACAGTCTATAGAAGACCGACAAGCAGGCAACCTTGCGGCGATGAGCCAAGCTGACATTTCGGACTTATAATAAGTATATTTACATATATTATATTACCTGGCAAAATGTGGGTACTATAGGTACATCTCTACCTAACCCTTCTGGGATTACAGGCGTGACGTTATGTTAATGTTATATCTATTATTTGAGTCCAGGTTTCGTAACGATGTTTGATGAATACTTTTTTGTACTTTCATGTCTTCCTCGTGACTATACTTACCATAGATGCGGTTTGAGACACAAGACGTCTAGTGACTGATTCTTTGCCAGTCATAAAGGTGATTGTCGAAAAGCAGAGTACTTATGGGTGGTGACATAGCAACAATTGTTTTTCAGTACCTACATCTGTGGTGACTATGGTTTTTTTCGCTTCACACTTGAATTAACACATCTCGCTCACCTAGTCGGTTACCAGCCCTATGATGCGTCAGCCCCGCGTTCAAACGTTTCGTAAGTCTTTCCCACAACCAATAAATCCAACGAATACTAATAAGCAATAAATAAGCAAACTTTCCCACAAGTGCAGCAGATTACAGTAATAAATCTCAACTCATTAACACATTCAACACTAATTTAATGTAATCCCCCACACCTGTCGCATAGTCTCATACAATCTGCAATCATTAACACACATACCGACTTCTTTTGAACAGTATACCGAACAAAATTGTTCAAAGAAAACAAAACCGAGGGGAAATCGGGAACAAAAAAAAAAGAATTTGAAAAAAGAAATGGATTCCCGCACGGAGGTGTATGTTGGATGTAACACCTCATTTTGTTTACCGTCCATCAAGGTATCGTGCCAAATGAAATATCGGAAACAATTTTCGTAGCTCATTATAAAATGCACCTGTCTGGCTGTCCGTACATACGTTTGTGTTAAAAAAAAATATTACAAAATTGCTCAATTGCTACCGTGGTGGCGCAGATGGTATATTTATGTGTTGTCAACGTCGCTTTTAAAGACCAGCTTGGTGGATTAATGTCTTCGGGGTAAATAACACATTATACACAGTTGGTGTAACTATTTTAATTGGTAAAAGAAATGGTAGAATTTAATTACAGTTTAGTTTAGCTAAGCATTTTGGCACTACCAACCGACAGCACGAGATAATGAGGGTATTGGTTCTGCAATAACAAAGCCTAGTTTTGTAGTATTTGTAGTAATACCATGGCTCAAAATATAGTGCCAAATAGGTACAGAAAAATGAGCCCCAATTCGTGAAAACTTAAGTAGGTGCAGTGAGCTGTCAATCTTTAGCATCAGTTGAAATGGCAGCTCACTTAGCCTGAGTTATAGAGGTATGATGAACAGGGAGTAAAGTTTACTCATACCCTATGGAAAAGGGAGGATCCTTCGACCAAACGAGAGTAGTGTCTGGTGGGGAACTGCCCAACGAGTGATGTCGGGACGTTGTGTATAAATGCTAGTTGCGCGGTAAACTCTGCTTGCGCGATGCAGGACTTTGCCTGACTTCGATGTGATGCGTAGTTCGCATGTGCCGACTGTTCCTATTTTTCTGAAACTCTATGTTGTGGTTTTGCTCTTCACTTCATCTTACGTTTCCACCTCTTAACGACGATAGTCGTGATCGACCCATCATCATTGAGTTCTATCTCGTTGATAACATAAGTTTAATTATGTATAACATAGATTGAAGGTTCTTTGAGTACTGCCCACGTCCCGAATATATATTCATGGTGAACAGTGCTGTTAAATGAAGATGAGAACATCAAGTGATTTTACTTTATATAAACTGTTGAAGATGAGTTAATCTTAAATGTCATTGCGCAACCTTAAGTTTTGAGTTTAGCTGCACGATTACTAACAAATGCGTGCACTAACTGGACAGATCCACTCAATATGTGTAGTTCTTTCCTCAAAAAACCATTTCAGACACCAATCCACATGATCTGACTAAGATTATGTCTGGACTTTAAAAGAGACTGTGACCTCTGAGTTTGTTTCGGCCTTTCTTCTCAGAATAGCTATAGGAAACGCCGACCTTATCTAGTTTTTTTTACAATATGACTGACGTGTAAAAGTGTTTGTACAAACCCCCTTAAAGAAATATTTTTTTTATCACTTTTTAATAAAATATTATATCAATCTTCTAGAATTTCTTAAAACTTTAGTTAAGGGGCAGGCTGCTAAAGTTCGCATGACGTAGGTTTTGCGATCACCATTTTGCTAAATGGTACAAACGCAGGGTCCTCAAGCTTTTGCCTGCAGTTTAACTCACGTCTTTGGGATTCAGTAACGTCTGTGTTTCTTCGAGAAACTAGCTACTTACATGTTTAACAGGTGTTTTTGTGACTTTGTAACAATAAAATCAAGATAACATGAGAAAATCTTAGGAAACCAAGGGTTAAAAATACCCTTCTGTACATTATGATATATGACATCAGTGGTCACAGACACTGACCACTGGTTTGGCGTCATAAACAAATTGCAAAATCAATTTTAATTATTTCTATTTCTAAGGAACGCCAGGTCCCCTCACTAGTTCGTAGACCGCGATGTAATTGCGATTGCGCACGAGTGGCATCGCCACGCTGTAATTTATAACAATTATACAATACTCCGAGCACTAATCAGTTTCATTAGTTAAGTCCAGGGTTGCCAGACCTCTTCAACAGTTGTTCACTTAAACTAGTGTTAACGAAGACGTTTAAAAAGGTGTTTAATTAGCAGTTGGAAGAACATGTTGGTAACACTTCGGAATGACTCGAAGAGAGTTGCCAATTACGGTCTTGCCTACAGAAATACTTGAAAAAAGTTGAAATAAAAAACAACTGGTTGTTATCGTGTGAAATGTCATGTTCAGAGTTACGATTTAATCCTTTTTAACCTACAAAAAATGTTAATCACAGTTTTGTGGCATGAAAAGTTTCAGGATAGAATTTTGAGAGAACTTTCTAAATACCTAGGTATTTTAACTGTACCTTAAATGCAGGTCAACAAGTATTTGTTTATATTCTAATCAGGCAACCCTAGTTAGTTGCGCGGGCGCGTCGAAAGACTATAACGTATTGTTTCGAATATCAATAGTTCATGTTTATAATGCTTTGTATAATTTGCGAGTCGTAACGTTGTAGCATTTGTTAGATTAGTTTAAGTATTGTTGTATTCACGCTTCGTTATCTTTAATTAAATTAATTTCATTTAACAACGGTGATTCGGTGTGAAACAATGATATTAAATTTGAATAGAGAGGTACTATAGAATAGACTAGTTCTTTATTTGCACAGAAAGTAGGTACACGTTACAGATGTTGAAATAACTACCTTAACTAGTACATGTAAAATTTTAAGCTATAATAATATATTATTGAAAACACATTCAATCAAATCAGTACAAGATTACCATGTCAAGATGAAATTCAGGAAACAATTTGTAATACAATGTCAATTTTAATAAAATAGGATTACCAAACCAATTCGTCAAGTTCGAGGTCAGAACAGTTAAATTGAAATATAAATGATTAAAATGACTTTGTACAAGTCATGAGATGTTGATACTTTAAAAAGATTGTTGTAAGTATGAGATAACGGAACTTGATATCTAGTAGAAAGGGCGTTATGTCAAGAAAAGAGTGATTTATGTTTGCATCTAAAGAATATTAAAAAAATCAGTTTCCGTCTCTTTTGTTGAAGATTTTGAATTTTACGAGTATTTCGTGACAGCGCAGAATCGCAGCTTAAAGCTACACGCATTCACATTATAATGAGAACTTTTATGTTACAAATCCGACCGAGCGCCTAACTCTTCTGCACTAAATCATCAGGTTATGATAATATATCGCTTAAACCGGAAAATTACAGTTTAAATCGCCGACATGGCCAAATCGGCGATTTAGAGCCACGAAGTGTTTTTGATCCGATGTAAATTAGATACCTATCATGTATAATTCATGCCGAGAAATGGGAAGAGGTGGGCCAGATGTAATCTAACTACACTCTAACGGTCGAACACTCTAGTTAATTAATAAAAAAACTGATCGTTATAATAAATATCCCACGCAAAACATGAAATATCTCGACGACGATTTCTATTTGTTATTTATAGACAGGTTTCGAAAAGGTTAAGCTTGTTATTTTAAAGAGTCGACAAAGAAAAAGTGCTTTATGAGTACGCTTGTTAATAGCGCAAAAACTGTTGCGGCGACAACTTTAATCTTAGTTTTAAACTCGCTTAAATATCGTGGAAGGTGCGCTTGGCATCCTAGAGCGTGCAGGGCTGGATCAAGGCTGCACAGTATGGTGCAATCGCCCGCCGCGGCGCTTCAATTATACTTTTATTTATAAACTTTTTACACCCAGAAAGAAATGTGTAATGCTATTTATGTCTTCCCGTTTTATCCTAGAATGTGTCCACCCAAAAGGGTAATGACGATAAACGTTGAAGACTTTACACCCGTAACATCTCTGACATTGTTGTGCGCCTTAATTGCGTGCTCTGCGTGCCTGTGGTTTTAGTTTCATAGATGTGGTCGCTCTCTGGTCAAGTAAAATGTAGTTCACACTGGGAAATAACTAGCTTCGGGAATGTAACAATGCAAAGACATGTTGTGTTGTCGCCAATCGAGCGAATGTTTGAAAAAAGAAACACAGTGCACTAAACTGTGCTTACTTACTAATATTTACTAAGCTGAACCGTAGTTCATTATAAAAGCTACATGTAGTGGGTACATCCCTGTACCCGGAATGTCGGTGGCTATCCTAAAAATGCCTGAGCATCGTCTTCACTAGCGTCTGACGCCGAGATCTACTGATTTTATGGACTCTAATTACACGATAAAATTGAATGACGTCCAACAAACTCGGCAGAAAAGGTGTGAGAGCTGCTAATTGCATATCAGACGGTACATGTAAACACCAAAAATGGTAGCACAACTAGTAGAGGAATCGCCGAAGAAATATTATAACTTTTTTAATGAAATAATTAATTTTTATTGATGGAATGCAGCAGCGGTTGAATTCCTCTCTGTGCTTATTTTTATGATCCTGTGCGGTACCGTGGCAATTAGTTGGAGTTCACCAATTTGCTTAATTACGTACATCGGACTAATCTAGGTTTAATGTGTCGGTCATTAGGCAAGGTATGTACTTTCTACTGTTCGTAATTTTTTTTTTCTGTAAAAATATTCAGTTAGTTAAAATAGTTTCGTCCGCAAGGCAGGTTTTTTAATTGTAATAACGGGTTCTTCTTCTTATATGAAATGTTGAAAACTTACGGTTCAGCATTTAACTGTTTAAAGGTGGACTGAATGTCAAAATATTGTCTTTTCGTCTATGTACTCGTATGATATTCTACTTATTTCAAAACAGACAATAATTTCAGTTTCTCTGAAAACACCTTCCATATCTTCATTTATTTTAAGATTTAATAGTAACGTTAGTAAAACAGCATCTATCTTTATGAACAAGAAAACAAATTATAGATCAATCAATTTATTTATTTTTCTATCTGACAAGGATAGTTCAGAATTTGACTTAGAATGCACAGGAAGCAGAGTTATGCCGTGGATAATTTAAGATCTGACTGGATAAGCTTTGAAAAGGAAATGCTTATCTAGTGAACAATCTTTCTATAAAATCCACCGAAATATTAAAAGTACGTAAACTAAAAATAGTTTTGACGTCCAACGATTGGTCTTGGTAACAGCTTGTCTTTTGTTTCATCTTTTAATTAAACAAGAAACAATATAAGTATAAAGAAATCAGAAAAATTACCAAGGTTATAGCGAAGAATCCATTCGCAAAAATAGAGTAATTGATGTTACTGACTGCAGTTTCTCCGCGTTGGTCAACCTCTGGCCAACATTATACATAACCACAGATAATATAATACTACGTACAGGTACCCAATTCCATACAAAGAAATGACACCTTCCTAAGTCTGGCTAATGAGCTGGCTATTTTTCTTAGTTAAAATGTTCAACAGATGGCAGCATCAGCGACTCACTAATTGCCAGTGACTGTAGTTTTACAACGCCATCTAGGAGTCGACCTACTTTTAAAACGTTTCGTGCCATCCTTTTATATAAAGTTTTATAGTTCCAGGTCCAGAAAATCATGTTATTAGATTTCTTTTATTTATTTCTATGTAAAGATTTTGATTTAAAAAAAATATTTTTCAAGTAAGGTTTTGACTATTTTGGTTACTTTGATGACAGGACAAATTGAGTAAAACGCCATCTATTGCGTCTTACCTTACGGTTGCTGATTCGCGGTCTCAAGAACACGTCAACCCCAACGGTCATCGGTTCTACGGCTTATTGTCCTTGTTCAATGTGTGTTTTTATTGAAGAGATTGACTGCAGCCAATCTTTTCTATAAAAAGAGATTGAGAGTTAATTTACAGGTACAGGTACATAGGTGGCGGTAACGACTTTCCATCAGTCTTCGGTATGATCACCAAAGTCACAAAACAACCAGCAACAAATACTTGTCATATTGTTACCCATTTCTCACATAAAAATAAAAACAAAAGTCCACAAAACTTGCTGTCTGTACCACACATGTTTTTCGTTTATACCACTAACAAACAAAGTAAGACTAATGAAGTAATTACATCAATTGTCATGGCCATCTAGTTTAATGTCACCAGCCATGACGTCTTGCGGTACCGGAAACGACGCCATCCTTTTTGAATGGCCGAAGATGACCGAGCATAACCGTGAGAATGTTTGAAATTAGAATCTTCAGATTTTCTTTTTGCTTTTTGCTTCAACGTGTGTGGCCAAGTTAATTTTGATATGTGGGCTGAGTCGTTGTTATATTTTGTTTGGAGTTTTAGGACGAAAGGTTATTGTGAAGTCTACAAAAAATTGAGTTTCCGAGGTGCAAAGTTTCATAGTTTGTTCATTCTTCATTCAACAACCCTTTAAGCATCTAAATTTCCTACAGTGGTTTTGGTATTTGCGTGCAAATTTAGCTATAAATTTGTTTCCTGCTCGATTTCCTAATTGAGTATTCCTGATCCCTGATCAAGATGCCCAAAATTTTTACGAAAATAACCGATCAAACTAAGCCTCATAGCGGTACTCTACGAGTTTCTCCAACTGCCGATCAGTACCATACACAAAAAAACAATCGTTTTTTGAATTCAAATCTCTCAAAATTGCAAGTCATTCGCATCCCTACTATTTGCGCACAACTCGCTGTTGTTTCACCCTCGTGAGTCGTGACCCGTGTTTCTCCGATGAAGTCATAATTTATTTAATGCATTGAAAATTGTTTCTCGCGTCAGATAACCGTGGTGCACCTACTAATCGGTTACGGTGCGCCCGGAGCGTCCGCCAAAAGATTTATGGGAACGGGAATCGAGAATCGAGATCTCGTTTGCGCTGAATCGATTTCGTCTTATAATAAGTGTGGAACAGATGAAAGATGAATGGGGAAGTGAACGGCTCGTGATCGAGTCGAGCGAACGCAAGCGAATTGTAAATTAAATATTGATTATTTTTTTATGGAACTGTTTTGCGCCGTGATGTGAATAGGGTTAGTCGGAGAAATGTTGGTGTAATGAGAATCGGATTGTTAAGGTGTTACCAAGCTTAATGTAAAAGAGGACGTTTCCTACGGTATTGTCAGTAGATTAGTTTTCTTACAGTAGGTTAACTAACGATTTTATTTCGAACTTCGACGCCTAATTCTGAACCGCACGACCCGATAATGCTACAGAATTACGATTTTACTTGTTTTCATTTTTAATTTCCATTACCTATTAAAAACACTGTAGGATTCTATCCTATAATTATATAAATAAACACATATTACATTAAAAAAATGTAAACAACGTGACCCATATCAGTTCCCCGCTAAAATTACTGAAGCTCCCAGCAGTCAATTATTTTGTACTAAATTAACTCCCGAGTGAGTTTATTGATAAACTACGTGAGTTAATTAAATAAAGATTTTACCATAAAAACGTAATATTTACAAAGAGCGAGCGATCGATCGGAATTAAGCTATAAATTATTGTAATATCTTCGAAAATTATTTTATGTTCGCTTCTGTTTTATTTTTATTTTTGATAAGGATCTGACAGGGCCGGAGTGCATGTTAAATAATAATGCAATAAATGCACTGACAGAGTATCATTTACATATTACATTGTGTCTTCATATTTAAATATCAATTACTTGTGAGGAATACCGACGAGTGTAGTTTTTAAGGTAATTTTAATGCTTGTCTCAATTCTCACATCGTTCTGCTAAATGATTTTCGTATAATTTTCATGCAACGAAGACCGTTTGATTGACAGTTGTGAGTGAAACTGCGTGTCATTTTATGTTATTGTGATTTATGCTAAGCATAATATTTATGAAGTGCATTACCATGCTGATATGGAAAGGAAAACATGGAGTATCATTTTATTGTTTTGTCATGCGAGCGCCTACATGAATCTTTACGATGCATAATTAATTAGACAATTATAAAATACCTATATAAATCTTTATTTGGCATGGCATAATAAGCCGATCAGAACGATCATTATTAAAGATCGGTCAAAAATATATCGTCAGCAAACTTTTATTGCCTACTACGGATTTATGGAATATTAACGAATTGAAAATATGAATATTAAATACGACATTTACATAAGTAAGTGTTCTATTATTCAAATTGGCATTATTTAAACGAGTCTTAGAAGTGTCTTATCGCTGGAAGTGACTTCAGCTTTGTCCATTACTTTTCTTCAAGTACCAAATCAATCACCTAGTAAAATGTTAACATTTGAATGCCAACTCCTCCCCTGCCCTCCTTCGTGCTCGCTCCGGGGAGGTCTGCAACTCATGAGAACATCTCGATCGCGCCTCTCGTTTACTAACTAACAACGTTGCCAACACTAAAATTTTGATTACCCAATGAAAGTGCGATTTTGTTGGTATATTACGCCCGACTTTTATGAAGGAAATGACGTATTAAAAATAAAATATTGTAATGTGTGGGTGTTGCTTATGTGTAGTCTTGTCATGGTTTTATTGTTTCAGCTTTTATGTGGGCACTTGCTTAGTGAGTTACTATTAATAAGGTATTTTTGATGTTTTTACTTCCACTTGTGCTGGTCTTGACTTTCATTACCTACAGCAGACAAAAATAAACCTTATATTAGTGATTCTAACTTATTCAAGGTTCAATCTCTGCAATGTAGATGTGCCATTGACCAGCCTTAGCAGGGCCTTCCAACCTTTCGGCCAAACGGCCATCTGTTCTGCGAGCAATGTGCCCTGCCCACTGTCACTTAAGTTTGGCAATTCATCGGGCTATGTCGGTTACCTTGGTTCTCCTGCGGATCTCTTCATTACTGATTCGATCACGTAGGGAAACTTCAAGTTATAGCCTTGTCCATTGCCCTTTGGGTGACTTTGAGCTTTCTAATAAGGCCCATTGTGAGCGACCACGTTTCAGTGCCATATGTCATCACTGGCAACACGTGAGCGGGAGGGCGTGTCAGACTTTTACTGACTAAAACGTTCCTGTGTTCCTTCAGTTGCCTGTGCCAAGGTCACGGTTTCTCTTTCGAATTTCCCGCGACCCTGAAATAATTTACCCCTACTAAGATAAACATGTTAAAGCGATTGAAAGCGTTCAACGTAAATATAAATGAGTTATGCAGTAGGTATAAATGTCATCTCATATGCCTGTCTTACGAGGAGTCACTAAAACAGTTTAAATTGCTCACTTTGCATTCAAGACGGTTTTACTACTTCAAACGATGATGCTTCACGGATTGGTTCATAATAAGTTACCGTATAGTAACCACTTTTGTCATCTGGATATCTTCCTTCTGTCTCAAAGCAATTTCAAGAAAAAAATTAATGAGTGCGACGGAAAAAAAAAAAAAACATGTGCATAAGCAATAAGATTTAATTGTAATTTTACTTACCTACATAGTTAATAATGTATATAAGTAATCTGTGGAAACGTTGTGGATTGTACATTTACCCATATATCATAATATTTTATTGTAACACAAATTGTAAAAAAAAATTGTGTTCTCAAATAAATTAAAATAAAACATTATCAACGCATTGCTTAGCGCCGAGAATTGAAAATCCAACCATGTATTTTTTCGACGCCCTAGGATGCACTCTGTAACATTCTCATAGCTCGGTTCGACACCGAGAGTTGAAAATACAGTGCCTGATAAAATCCTGCCTCGATAATTTTACGTCCGTGTGAAGGTCGACTTAAACTAGTGTTAAGAACATTAAAAAGTACCTCAAAAGGACCTGAAATTAATAAACTAACAATGAAATTTACGATATAAACAGTTCTGTTTTCATTAAAATAAACATCAGAATACCTACAATCTCCATTCGACTAGACCATGATTGATCGTACATTGGGAGTGGCCACAAAGAGGCACCTAGTAATTATAAGCACACGAATAAACTCAGATCATGTCTTGTATCTAGTAATTAAAGGCAATGTTTAATACAATTCAATTAACTGGTAAAGGTGGACAGGTACGTAATTATTTTTGGATGAGTGAAGAGCGTCTGGTCCCCAGGTTATAAATAGTCAACCTTTCTCTGAACACAGTGTTACGCAGGAACCTTGAAGGCCTTCAAAACACAAATGTATGAGAACAAATATTACGAATCGAATTATAAGGAAGAAATACATGTGGCGGCATCTACAACGGCACATGCGAACTACGCATCACACTGACGTCACGGAAAATCCACCATCGCACGAGCAGAGTTGACATCAATCGTCGGGCAGCTGCCCACCAGACACAACACCCGTTGGTCGGAGAATCCTCCCTTTTCTATCGAGTATGAGTGAACTTTACAACCTGTTCCTCATACCTCTATACTGGTGAACCCCGAACATGAACGCCAACACAGCCTTCGTGCACCTACTTCAGCGTCATATCATCATCATCTCTTCCGCGAGCTTTAGAGCGGCGAGTCCCACAGCCGGCCAGCAGCCACGGCTTCAACGGGTATCCTGATCACCAGCATGCAGCGCGAGCGCATTCCTGGTCATCACCCTCAGCCAAATCAAAGCAAAACTTATAGGTTATTTGTTCATTGAACCGTTACAATACCCACCTACGACCTTCTTCTAACCAATACGTCACGGCTTGATGCGCTCTCCGAGAAATGGAGGGGGTTTCGATATCCATCACCCATCCATGAACTGACCTGACTAACGTTCTACGAGCAGTATGAGCTCCACATAGAGTTTTAAGCCAATAATATAGCAAGTACTAATAATATAGCATTAGTTAACCTATACAATTCATGTTTTATTACTGTTATTAATATATTAATGAACAACGTCCGCTTACCTCAACCTTTACAAAGGAATTGATTAAAATTGCTAATAGAATTAATCCGTATGCGCTTGCGTCCATCAGATCGGTGATAAGGTCAAAGGCTAGTTATACAACTTTCAAATAAAGTAAAAGATACGCATCTAATTGATGTGCGGGTTGAAATTAACATCATAATGCAATATTTATTATTAATAATGAGCCCTTCAGCTGCTTTCATCTGCCGATCAAAGACAGTGGAAGGAAAATGAGGCTATTGGGTTGGCTACTGAATATTGAAATAAAAAATTAAAGGCTAATAGGTTATTAGCACCTGCTTTGCGGCTATATACCTGCTTATAATGGTCATTAATAACTATACTAATGTAAAATCCAAATGCTGAAAAAGGTAATACAATTTTTTAAACTGTTTTATAGTTTTTAATCTTCCTAAGTTTCCTTTAATTGCTGTAGTGTGTTACAGATATCATGTACATAATTTTATAATTTCATAGATATGCTGTCGTTGTTTCGTGAACCAGTCGTTTCCAAGATGTCATTATATTTGAATCAGACTCTAGAATTATAGTAACACAAAGATGATTTGGCGCGTGCCAAAAATTGGAAATAAATCCGCCATTGTTTTAAGGATTCCGTACCTCAAAAAGAATAAACGGAACCCTTAAAGACGGACATCGAAGTGATCCTCTCGTTTTCCGTATGTCTGTCTGTCAAGGCCCTTTTTCTCAGGAACGCGTGGAGGTATCAAGTTTAAATTAATATCAAATACGGCGACTTATTTGATGCTTACACACAAATCAATCAAAACCTATAGGGTACTTCCCGTTGATCTATAATCATGAAATTTGGCAAGAAGCACGTTTTCACAGCACAAGAAAAGGCAAAAGTCCGAAAATCGTTCATTTATAGTATTATCACATTAAAAAATCTTTGTTATCGATAATAAACTAACATTGTAACGGGAGAACATGTTTTGTCAACTACAATGTTAAGTTTGTTTTTGGGATAAATTCATCCCAACTATCCCAAGGAACCCTTCATAGTGCGCGCACACGCACTTGGCCGGTTTATTATTACATTTCACAAAATATTTACCAACAGCGTTCCCATGTTAACGTTATTCTAGTTCCAAAAGATCTACTATATTTATTTTTTGAATGCGTTTTACTTGTCTTTAAAATTAGAACAAATAGAGCTGGGGAATCTGTGCCACCATATGGGCACCATATAGTATTTTTTTACGATACCCACTATGAACTAGGTGAGGCAATTCTTCCACTTTAAAACTACCGTGACTAAAAGCAATTTCAGTTAACAATCAGAATAACTTAATAACTTAATCCCAAAAGGGATAACACACCTTCGAAAGTAGGTGTACATGCTTTATTGACCAACCTAAAGCTGTACAAAATGAAATTGATTCCATCTAGGAGGCGTGGGAATCGTTTAACGTTACAGGCGACCCAAAGGAGTGGTCATACCCAATTATAGCAGTCATGCTAATGTAAAGATCTGCAAAACTAAGCCATTAGAAAGGCTTACGATAACCCTTACAGATTAGATGTAATTTAATGAGAATGTCGCTTATTATACACATTTATAAAGTCACCTTATAATGTTAAACTTATGACCTTATAAGATGACTGGAGTTGTAAGGTTAAGTGTATACGTGTAGTTTATAGAGTTGGATGACAAAATGGTTAATTGTTACATTGATCAAGCAGCTTACCACAAGTAGGATGCGTGGTTGGGTGTTCATTTGTTTCTCTTTTTATCGAGAAACCTTGGAAGTTACAATTCGATTAACAGGATTGAGGATGTATGTATCGAATTAGTGGCTTACGGTTGGAGAGACCTGCACCCCAATTGCGAAACACATTTTTATCAAGACATTGTTAATCCATTGCTTCTTATGTTTAAAAATAAATCTGTTCGACAACGCAAATAACACAATGAATGTTTATGAACTGTCAAAATGAAAACCATCGCTACGATTAGTGTGTCACGCAATTACCACGTTTTTTTTTTCAACAGGGCTTTAAGGCTTTTAGGCTTTATTCGTATGTTTTTGTTATTTTCATGCAATTTGTTTTACAATTCTATGGTGACATTTTGCTACTCACTGTGCCACTGTTTGTTTACGATCGTTAATTAATTATTTTAACTACGGCATATATAGGTATGTCACAATTGGCTATTAACTTTAAGCAGATGTAATAAAGAAAAGAGAACAAAACCAAACAATATCAATAAAACACTTTATTTACAAATTAATTTCAACGTCTACACGAAACAAGATTAAAAGCCTTGATAGGGGTACTAATTACTGGAACAAAAACATTTTTACTTTAAAATAAATGACTGTTTGTCGCTTTTAAAGCTTATTAATTAGCTGCTTATGGTGTTTAAAAGTGCATTGTGAACTCTTTAAAGCAACAATGACGTGCAACTATAGTGCAAGTTTTATAGCGTTAAATTACTTGGAAATAGCATGAGATCGTTAAATATTATGACGTTATGTTATTAAACAAGGCGTCTCATTAGTGAGTGTGTGAAAATGTGTTCGACATTTTAAGGTTAAAATAATGCATGAGGAATTTTAGACAAAATGAGGACTCATAAGGACTGTGTGAAAGAAGATTTGGCTAGAAAGAGTCCCTTACAGAGTTAATGATAGAGAAGAATAATTAAATATTATTTCTTTATCCATGAATATGAGACAACCATACAGTAACATAGTAATAAAAACAGAATAGCCAAAAATCTTTCAAAGTTATTTTGACAATAAAAGTAGTGTTGGAACAAAATGAAGTCTTGCATCGTCCCCAAATAAATTCCAAACCCATACATTCATTGCATAATTAATAAGAACTTGTTAATATTTTAAGTGAGCAGAACTCTAATAATTAAGAAATGTTTACTTTTATTCGGTTTATTTTTATATTGTTCCTACTAACAACTAGTAGATTTGTTTAGTAATCTGTGGATAACGTTGTGAGTACTGTGTTTGTTACTTAATAATTTCTAACCTATATTTACCTATTAATACACTGCTGTTTGTTGTCCCTAAGTAAATAAATAAATAATACGCCATGTTTGATTATTACGTAACAAAGATTTTGACTGCCTTAAGTAATCAGTTAGATAAGTGTGTCAAAACGTCAAACGTATAGTTCTATCACAGCTGCGCGCACACTATCACAGGCCAGCGGCGCTCGAGTCGTTGCCCGGAATCTTATCTTATTTACATCATTTAAATGCAAATTGTTTTCCACATGGTTTAATACGTTTTAATAAGCTATATTTTCCATATATTGTTGATTTGTAAGTAAAAACATTCGCTGTCAGTTTCGTAAAAAAAAAAAATTCAAGAATTATTATAATATAAATATGGGTTATTTCATTAATTATGTTAGTTAAACGCAAGGTAATGAATACATAACAAAAATGAATATAATTGCAAACTCGTTTCGGTTACCAATTTAAGCAATGTAATATTTGGGTATGTGAAACCAACCTCATGGTGTAATTATTTTTCATTTAAAAAATAAACAAAAAACACGAAAATGATTAATTGAATTTTTGATTTCCAACTATCCTAACAAATATTATAAATGCGAAAGCAAGTTTGTTTCTTTGTTACGCTTTCACGCCAAAACAGCAGTACGGATTCGGATGAAATTTGGCACACAGATAGACCATGACCTGCGTAAGGACATACTTTTCATACTGGATCGCAGACGAAGTCGTGGAACAGCTAGTAGTGAAATAATTTGGACCAACCTTTAAATGCAAATTGTTTTCCAGAAGTTTTTATTATAGAGACACAGTCGCATCATATATTGGAAGTTAGTCTAGATATCTCTCTATACGGCTCAGTGTGACCTTATCTTACAGTTAATTACTTTGATCTTTTTATCTAGTAACCACTAAGAACATTCAGTTACCCATAAATTCTGGTCCTACGTCCTTTTACCTCCTTATATTTATGGCAGCCTTTGGTCCTTTCGCACCTGTCTTAAGCGAGTTGACTTGGCACATCTATTTCACTAATAAGTACTATGTTCACTTGAACCATATATCATTTTGGTCCTAAGGTTCGAAGATATTTCATGGGGTGTTTTTTTTTAAATGATTCATTCGTTTGGTACGTCTATTTGAAGGTTAAAGGGCGGATTTGTGATAATTAATATTACTTTGAAGTCTGATGTTACTATCTAAATTTATTACTATTTTGGCAATTTTTTTTACTTAATAACCTATGAGTACACTACGAGATACCAATAGGCATCAGGCAGGTTTTCCAAAAGATAAAGTTAAGATAAAATATATAGCGTCACGGCTGATATCTATCTGCTGATATGATGATGTCTTGCGACCTCTATACCAACAAGGCAGTCTAACATAATATTTGTTAAAAATATCCACTACTCTCACACGAAAATCGATAAATATCCCCAACTGTTTGCCAGCAATAACTGTATACGGTTCCTATTTCAAATAAAACATTTCATACTGAAACGTAGCCTATTCAAATATTTAAAGAAACGAACCCGCCGCACGAAAATGTTTTCGTATAAAATGCAGCGCAGACAATTGATGTCACAGTGAAATCTCCACCATCAGAGAGAGATACAAAAAGAAATGCAGCGAGGATGCTTGAGGAGGAAGCGAGACAGCATGCGGTGCAATGTTCATTAAAGAGGGTCAACGTGTGCTCATGGGGGTGTAATTTCCCCCTGTCCCCCCTGAGGCGATTTTGTGGTCGTCTTTTTAATTTGCTCTTGGATTTCAGGGATGGCTACGTTCGGAAAATTGGTGCATTAATAAAAGAATCCTTTTGTGCCATTACGAGAAATGTTTTCGGGGTTTCCTTTTGTAGCAGTTTACGATGTCGTTTTTTCATTACTGCTACATTTTTGCTTTGAGGCGCACTGAATTTCTGTCTGTATTAGCACCACACCAAGTGACACGACCTTAATGAGAGGGTTTTTTAGCCTAGCCTTGTTCCAAACAATCCTGAAGCCCGCTTTTTCTGTGCCTTCTAAAAGTACTTATACATAAGTAAATCTTACTAGCAAGTCTTTACTAATTAATAAGTGTTAAGATATCTACTTAAGTCAAGAACACGGCTCACAAATTCATCAAACTATACGGTTGTCAATACTTGACACCTGAAACTCGTCAAGAAACATAAACGTACAACTGTACTCGAATAAAGAAAACCTATTACCAAAAACAAGCATTTTCCGAGGGTTTTCCGCTGTGTAACAGCCCTGTGCTCTCAAGACAACATCGCTGGGAGGCGCGGCGTCTTATCAACGAATTAATTCTAGACTAACGAAGACCGGGGGTGGCGCCGCGATTAACACAACCGCCCCTTTCACGTAGACCGAAGAAAAAATAGATATGACTGCGGACTACAAAGTTCATTGGCGGAAAAGAAAGTGCGCTGGCGCATCGAAAGACCACGCTTAGGAAACATTACGGCACCGTAAATTATACATGGAGTATTGCATTCAATATTATCTTTTAATTGTCATATTGTAAGATTCGAGCAGGTATTACTGAAACTTTATAACTTTAAAAGCTTTATTTTAAAGCCGCCGGCTGAAGTAATACAGCCAAGTAATCAAAACTTAAGTTATGAAGATGTAAATGAATTATGCAAAACTTTATATTTATATTTACTGATATTGTTGTTCCCTTCTAGTAAAATAAGTTATTTGAAGTGAATGGTGAGAAATATGTGAGAAGTTTATGCGGCTTTGAGTTCCATAATGTATTTCATAGCAGAAGATTGAGAAATTGTTAGCAATAGCAAACGTACTGAGTTGCCATGCAATTTTTGATCAACCGTTTGGTTTATTTGTGGACTGAAGATTAAAGGCTCCCGGTGGCGACAGTGTGACGTGACTCTATGAACATTTCATAGAAAGATTTATATGAACATTTATACAATCGCCTCGCGCCTGTCTGTAGATACCTTAAAAGAAAAACAAAATTATGGCTGACCAAAGCTTAGCACTAGCTTGTCAGGCGTTTAAATCATCCGAGGAAAGGGTAGCTAATAAGTGGCTAAGTTTTAGCTTATGAGCTAGGCCCCTAGACCAAATCGGTTAGGTTAGGTTAGGTTAGAACTGTGACCAAATGTGCAAAGGCTCACTTGTCTATTTAGTATTTTTATGACCCTAAAGTAAGAATTATTTGAGGTTCGATTAAATACAACGTCCAGCTTTAGTGGCGACGCGTTCTCCTTCTATGATTAACGTTTTTTGTTTTTATTGCCTCTTGGAGCAACCTGTACTTAAAGAACTGTTCCGCAAAGGTCATTTGCCGGGGTCACGGATCATAAAATTGCATCAATGAAGTTAAAACGAATAACGTGCAAAGAGTAGGCGAATTGAAGAAAAGAGGCAGCGCAACGTCGCGTCGGCGAGCGGCGCAGCCGGTTTAGTTTTCAAATTACGAATTAAGTTATCTTATTATATATTTTCATGATTACTGGCCACTGGCCCTAATTGTAGCATGCATATGCCTTCACTTTCACAGTGAAAGTTTCGAGATGCAATACCAACCACTAACGATACGTGGGCACAAATATCACCATTAAAATCTAACGATTCAGTCAACAGATTGATCTAACGGTAGATTGTCTGGTGTATGATAGACATTCAGACATCAGATACACATACATAAGGTTACAGGTCATATGAGATTGTTGAATACTTCAGTATAATCTCCTGTTTATGTTTGAATATCTTTACCCGATGTGGCTGGTCTTTTAGGTCAGATTTACGATATGCAAGTGGGATGTACAAAATAAATGCAAATACACGTCCGTTAACACTTTGAGATCAAGGGTTAAGTGCCTAAATACAATAAATAAGTACATTCGATGTGGTGGTCTATTCACTGCATATGTTCTATATTTGCAATCAGTTTTATGGTTAGAAATGTCTTGTTCCGAAAGGAAAGTTAACATATCTTCGGAATTGCTTGTCCAAGAGTTGTGTGTGTGTCTTTGAAAGTGTTTGTGGAACACATTCAGCCAATTCTGTAGCGCTATTCTGTCACCGTGAAAACTTAGATGATGTTCTCACTTCATTTAAGTTTTCACGGTGGTTCTGTAAAATCTCAGCGTGAAGACTTGCGTGGAGTGAGCTGTCAGTGCCACTGATGCTAGAGATTGACCAAGCCGGGATGACACTGACAGATCACTCCGCGCAAGTCTTTAAGGTGAGATTTTACAGAATCGACATTATGGTCTATTTGACCCATCAATCTGGTGGATAATGTGTTCCTCAATACATCATCATCTGTCTAGTTGTCTACAAGTCTAACTTGGATGCAGCTGAATACCAGTATTTTCAATGGAGCGATTGCCTAGCTGACCTCTACGACCTAGTTACGTAAAAGTGACCGTAACGATTGTCAAAGATCCACGTATGACAGCAGGGACGAACGGCTAATGCTGGTCACCAATCCAAAGACCAACCGCAGCAAGAGCAGCACAGCCTGATTGATCTGATCTGTTTCTCAATATATTAAAATATAAGAACAACCTTTTAAGCAGTTCTTTGAATTGAATTCCTATTATCATGAGCTTACCTACGCACCAGAAGGTATCTTCGAAGCGACTCCGATTCAGAGCGATGCATACCATCACGAGGCCAATATGGCAATAAAATCTACATAAAAATGTAATAAAAGATAATAGCCGTATTAATTGGTGCACAAGACCAATGCAACCGGTTTTTGTTCGAAATCCCTTTTAATCATAACGACTCCTGTATACAGACCAATCTTGGGAAAAATTTAGTTTATATTGATGGATTGGTTAGTACATAGTTATATGAACGTTTTGTTAACGAAAGGACCAGTGGTTTTAGACTTTTGGATCGTAGGACCAATTTTTTGTTTTGTGTGTCGGTCTCTTCTATGCGCTTCCGAAGCCGTCACCCCAAGGTCCGAGCGGGTGGCATATTAAGACGAAGTTGGAAGTAAAAAAAAGGCGAAAAAGAGTTTTATATTCTCTCTCGAATGGGAAGAAATAGGGAAATCTTTCTCATTTAGCTCACCAGTGCAAGTCGGGGTGTCGTGCTGAACACACTGCCTGATTTTTTAATCGTTTTAAACCCATTTAAATGTTGTTTTTAATTGATTTGCCGAAGTTTTGTAAAGTGGTCCTCATGTGGTATTTATTTAGTGACGGACCGTGGGTGGTGATTTGGTTATCGATGTACAACTTGTGGTGTGATTGTATATGTATTTATATACTGTGTTGTGTAGGGGGTTGAAATGATGCAAAGGTCAAAGTTGTTTGGATTTGGGAGATGTTTGCAACTTTGACAAATGTTGTCCTGGATTATAATGATGAAGGTGAAAGTAGAGAAAATCTACAGTCATTAGACGAAAATGAGACGTTTGAATGCTTTTCTATGCATTCTATAAGATTCTTCTAAAAGGCGAGAACGATCCCAACATCGAAGAAAATAGTTATTTCGCCAACAAATGGAGGTGAGATCCTTATATCACTTTTACGAGTAGGTGCATGGGTTTCTTCTCTGTTCTATACACAATCATTTTGTCATATTTTGTAGAAAGCGTTGCGGCGACAAACGACTTTGGCAGGCATTATGTTACTTCTTCAAAACCTTGAAAACAAATGGGACTTTGTTTCATTAATTTAAATTATAAAGATGTATTATTTCGCTAATATGAAGCTTTTGCAGTGTGTCATAAGATATATTGAATGTTAAAACTACAAATTTACGCGGATGAAGTCGCAGGCAAATGCTAGTCTTCTATTATAAGCAGTGGACCGGTAAACATTTTAGTTAAAAACGGGCACGAACTACATCTACATTCAACTCTAATTTAGGTAACGAACGAGGAAAATATCGATAATCCAGTTATGTGTTTGTCAGAGTTTACTAAGGAAACGGCTTGTTATGGCGCTTGCAGCAGATACGTTATCCACCTGTCAATACCTATGCAGTTATCTGCATAACTATTGGCGGTTCTGGTTATGGTATAATGTATTATTTTAACTCAATCAGCAGTACAAGAGTGTGGTTGTCGGCTAGCAACTTATATACGTACATGGTTTTATTTAGTTTCACTTTTACACGTTATGATTGATTTTTGTCACACAAATTTTCGAACACTTCCGTATTTTTTATGCTTGGGTTTCCTAAGACTGCAGTGGCCGCCACGTAGCGTCCGAATTTTACCGTTGAATGACGTCACTGAAACGTTATTTATGAAAGTAGATTGATGTGTTTCCCTAGAGAGCGTTTTTCGACAACGTAAACTCAAACCCCGCGGCCATCTTCTATTGACATGATCTTCTCATTACAATATTTTTTTAATGCGCAGTATTGCAATATGTGGTTATCTAGCGACCTCGACAATTGATCATATAATTCTTGCCTGAGCAACCGGCAGCAAGTTCGCCCTTAGATGTCACTGCTTGCGGTAGCGTCGGGGGTCGGGTTACTTCCTTCCATCAAATATGGCGAGGGGGTAATGTCTGATCTTTGTGTTATACTCGTGAACGGGTGCTGCTTGTGTTCGTCTTGCTGCCAAGGGTTTTTGTTATTGTTACAGTAATTGTTTTTTTAATTTATTTTACTTCGATGGTCCTAGTTTATCATTGGTGTGTACTTACAGTACATAATCCAGTATTGCATATGTAAGCTGTCATTCCCTTTAGGCCTGGAGGCTTTTATTTATGTATTAAGTTTTGTTTACATTTTAATATTTTTTTTGCTTGTTTTTTTTTTGTATATTGGCGTGGCTCAGGACGTGTGGCAATAATTTAATTTAATGTTTTGGTTAATTACATACTACGAGTATTGTACATAATCCAGGTCATCTAATCGAACAGACAGCTGTGCTGCTGGGGAGTTTATTGCGCCACTTCTTCTCCTCAGCTAAAGCACTAGGAAATGGTGAAGGGCGGGCGATTTGGCGGACTGTCTTATGTAATTTTGACGTTCGAAAAGCTGCTGATTCTCAGCCTAATTTGAAAAAATGACTTTTGATTTTGATTTCATCATTTTCATGATGGCCGTCACTCGTAGGACACCTAAGCTTTAGTGTACGTACTTAGAACAAACTTTGTTTACTCGTATTTAGCAGAGATGATTCAGGATCGTCAGAACTCTATGAAGGTTCTGATTCTCGTCTTGTTTTATACATGATTGCGGCGTATGCTCGTGAGTGACGGTTTGTTTCCCAAGCATTGTGATTATTTTCAGTATTTCTCTAGAGAAGTTTGTGTACTTCAAATAATCCTTAATAATCACACCGAAAGACAATTACTGGTTTATATTGTCTTTAATAATTCATTTCTGTAATTAATTATGTCCTACTAATTTAATAAGATAGAGGATGAATGAAAGGAAACTAAAAAAAAAACAAGGCGGAGGTTAGTGGAAACGCCTGAAGCTCTAGGTCCTAGAGCATCAGGCGCCATCACAAAAAAGGTCAATATATGTCCTCCTGAGTCTAGGAGGACATATATTGACATATATAGTGACCTTTTTGATGATGTTCTTCATAAAGGCCAGGTGATTAATACTCGCAACCAGCGTGCGTGTATGACCAGATGTATGAACGTAAAACAGGCAAAAGGCGTTTGTAAGGATCGTAGCAGGCAGCGTTCTGTGGTTTCTGCCTACCCCCATGGGAAGAAGGCGTGATTATATAATTATGAATTATTATTTACGTTTAATCTAATATATAAAATTCTCGTGTCACAGTTTTCGTTGCCATACTCCTCCGAAACGGCTTGACCGATTTTGATGAAATTTTGTGTGCATATCGGGTAGGTCTGAGACTCGGCCAACATCTATTTTTCAAAAAACAAAAAAAAAGAAGCAAAACAACGTTTGCGGGTTCAGCTAGTATTTTATATTATGAACGAATTTTGTTGAAATTCGGCACACAGATAGTTTATAACCTTGATTAACGTTGTATGTTCCCGTGTGTTAATTTCCGACATCCACGCGGGCAAAGCCGCAGGCTAAAGCTAGTCATATATAATCTGTGCAAATTTAGACTTTGATTGACCATTACTACCACCACCTATAATAAAGTTTGAAATATTCCCGCAAATCGTAAACTTAGTACCGCTAAGGAATAATATAGTGAGTTATTAAAGCTCACATATAAAACTAGCATCTTGTCTCTAATTATGGTGCTCATTGCCGGTATAAATCTCGTTAGAAACGGCTTTACATCGTAAAATTAAGTGAAATCTTATGAGTTCTGTTGAAAGGATGTTTTTTTTTATTAGGAAGGAGGAAATGCATAGTTTTCTTTGGGTTTTCCATACTAATATTATAAATAGTTAAAATTTGTTTGTTTGTAAGTTTGTTTGTAGGTTACCTGTGGAACTGCCGGTCAGATTTGAAAAATTCTTTTTGTATTTGGTTGCGAAATTTTTAAGGAAGACTGTAGGCTGTTTAACATCACGCTAAAACTCTCAGGAGGCTAACAAAAGAAAATAGACTGAAAGAAGGCTAAGCGAAATCGCGGGCGGGTGATGCGATACGATGTGGTGGGTCGGGGGAACAAGAAATTTTGAAGCGGACAATGTCGCGGGGAGAAGCTAGTGTTAATTATAATACCTGCAGTCTATTATTGTCCTATTGCAGGACAGACGCTTCTTCTCATATAGAGAAGGCACGAACATTGATCACCAAGATATTTACCTTCACAGATGTCAGTCATGTCAATCAGAAAGTACCTACATATGAATTAAAAAACTCACATTAGTACTTGTACCGGATTGGAACCCTCCTAATTGGAAAGGTTGCCACACAAAATTCATCATAATATTGTATCTAAGTTCTATGCACATTTCTTGTGGTTTATTTTTTACCCAATGTATCTTACGCCTCTTGACATGGTTTGCTCGTTTCATGAAATTCATAATATATCTAAAAATACAAGGTTTCGTTTTGCATCCTCGTCAAACTCAAGGAGGTTACTATGCTAATGATTCTCGACACAAATCAATAATGAAACAAGAAGTTTTTACTTTTTTCTAATTTCGGAAATCGGCTTGTGTGGAACGCGAATGTTAAAACGCAGCCCGTGTGGTACCGCACTGGAACTGGCCTTGTATGAGGCATAGAAGTGCGACATTGCCTACCGCATACGCAGCGGGGCGATTCTGTTCTTTGAAAGTGGTTTATTCTGAAAACCTGTCAAACTTAAATAACAAAAAAAAAATGTATGGATAAATTATTGAGCAAGTATCGTAATTTTATAACAGTCTTTCATAACAGCCTCCTGAAATTTGACGAGGATGCAAAACGACACATTTTAAATCATTCAATCAAATCGCATCCAACCTATCGCAGACCACAGCTTGACATAGGACTCTCCCAGGCTGCGCCACTACACTCTGTCCTCCGCCTTCCGCATCCAGTCTGTCAAATCACTTCTTCTCTCCTTAAACATTATTTATATATAGTTTCATTGGTCCTGTTTCGTGTTTATTATTGTATAAATATGTATGTGTAGATAAATATATGTTTTATGTATGTATGTATTTAATGAATATGTAAATGGTACACCACTGACTACCTGCAGTATTGTCTCTCCTTCTCTCTTTAATCCATTCAAAGGTTGTCTGTAAAAGATCGCTTTTAGCGATAAGACCGCCCATTGTGTCACTCTATGTAAAATTTCTACATATATTGCTGTAATTTATAAGGTGTTTATAATAAAGAGTATTCTATCTATCTATCTGTCCCAGCCACTTTCTTACAATCCCTCCACAAAAAGGTGCGATGCGACGGCGACGGTGCGACAACAAGGCACCGCATGTCGCGCGACGAGCGGTTTCTTTGTGTCGCGCTGACGCGTCGCACGGGGTCCTTAAGGCGAAAGCGTCAGGGTAGACAACCTGACACTGATCTGCAAATTGCAAAAAACAAAAGAAACTATGAATTTCGTGGGCTACCTTACCCGGGCGCTTATTCCTTGAGGTCGTCTAGCTGGCAAAAGCAGAATAAGTGCATTAATCAAATTATTAGTCCAAGCTCACATGATATAATGTTAAATTAAAGTTCTACGTTTACATTCTCTTAATTTCGTTTACTTTATTTTACTGGATTGCCGTGTTGGTCTAGTGGTCTCAAGAGCTACTGCTGAGCATGTGGTCCTGGGTTCGATTCCCAGGTCGGACAAAGTGTTATTTATTGGGTTTTTCTATCTGGAATTTCTCAGTAGTAGCCCGGAGTCTGGATTTGTGCCCAGTTGATGGCAATGGGCTCGCCCCCTATTACATGGGTCATATGCATAACTGGCGAAATATGGGTGTACCTACCCACTATTGGTACACTTCTGTCCCCTTCTGGGATAACAGGCGTGGTGTTATGTTATGTTTACTTTACATTTAAAATACTTAAAGCTACGAAACTTATTCAACTAAGCTACTATACTTAATTAAGCATTACGTTAATGAAGTCTACGTTCCTTCGATAAAACGCTAGCCAATGAGTAGTAATATATCCGACTTAAAATGATAGTTATTTATAAGTTTACGTATACTAATGTAAATCGTTGAAGAGAATGTTATTGCTTATGTTTCTGAACGGATTAGAATAGGTCTTAACCTGAGTATCGCTGAGAACCAGGCTGCAATTAATATTATTATGTTGGCGATTAATATGCATTAGTAAGACATTTCTCTCTTGTTCAATAATGGCTGTGATTATTTTAGCGGATTTACGTATTAATTTTAATAATAAATGTAGGTATATTACAGCGGTATTCTTTTGTGGACACAACAACATGTCATGTGGTTAGCAAATAGACTTGTCAAAAAACTCATTTTGTCTTTTAAATGAGGAATATTGAAACAGATACAAGATAGTCGCTATATTCTTTTCCCTTAGTGCGTTTGTCCACCGCAACCGTCATCGATACGTCACCGAAAACGAGATTACAGCTGCGGCGCCGAAGTAGGCACATACGTTCTTGCAAAAATGCTATGGCTGTGTGTTCACTGGACGTCCGTGACCCAAGCGTCGTCATCCCGGCCGCCAAAGTTTCGCCGCGACCGCTAGCACTCGGCCTGAGATCGTGATGAGCCAATGTGTTAGCAATAAAAACACGTTAGATGTTCAAAAGAATAAAAAATGTAGGATCGCATAAACCTACATCGGTTCCAATTGGTCGTTTCCTATTAAAACAAATTGACTTTACAATGTTTTCAAATTACAGTTATATTAGGTATGGGAGGACAGTGTAGGCCTGACACCAAGTACCATATGCTTAACAAATAGACAATGCTCCACAACTACTTATACAGTCTACAAGATCAACAACGTTCTCACATTCACAAAATACAAAATAAATTATTTTACAAAAAAAAAAAAAAAAAACTATAGACCAAATGAAATGAACGCCATTGCAACTGTAACAAATCTGCATCAATATCCTGTTCACAAAAGTCATTAATAAAGAGTTGAAGTGAGTTGGTGTTGTCCACACCGCTATCGTACCGGCGCGCGGCGAGGGCGGCGTCGACGTTCGCTCGGCTTTTGTTTTGTGGATCATAACATACTATACCGCCGAGTTTGGTGGCGGTGGACACACGATCACCGTCACCGACGTTAAGTTTGGTTCCAATAATCTCAGTTCTAGGTGACGTACAACGGGTCGTCACCTAGAACTGCAGTCGCTGCAGTTTGCAATCACGAAAAAAGAAAAACCTTGTTTACAAGAAATAAAATACCGGTTATTTACTAAATAAATCTATCAAAGTATTCACATGTCGGTTTGTAATGAAATATTATTAGGATTTAAAAAAAAAAAGGTCTTCAAGCAACATGGTTCCGCATATTTTTTTTTAAATTTTACAGCTTGAGATGCCACATAATAAAAAAATGTATTGTTCTGGGTTGTGCTGGTCAGGTAGGCAGTCGCTCCATGTAAAAACATGATAATCAGCTGCATCTGGTCAGACTAGAAGCCAACCCCACCATACTTAGGAAAATTCTAGTCAGAGTGGTTGAGGTACACACGGCTGCATATCACGCTATACATTTCCAGTTTAAACTGATCTCACATTGTATAGGATTTCTGTACAATGAGAGGTCAGCTTATATTCAAAATCAAAATCAAAATATTTTATTTCACATAAACCTACATGGGCACTTATGAAACGTCAGAAGCTAGGTGCACGTTTCCAATTGGTCGTTTCTTATGGAGAAGAGAAGGCAAGAAACTCCATGGTTACTCTATAATAAATATTTGACTCTTACAATGTTTTTAAATTACAGTGTTAATTAGTATGGGAGGACAGTGTACGCCTGTCAACAAGTACCTGCTGGAAATGTACAGCTTGGAATGTAGCCGTGTGTACCAAGCAATATTCTAAATAATTACAAGTGATATTAAAATACGGTCATAGATATACCTATCAGTTTAATAGGGATGGTGACATTTTTTTTATATTTTTGACTCAAATAAATATTTGTTTCCAAATACGAGTAGTATATTTAAAAAAGTGTAAAAACTTAAAAATTGCCAATCTAAAAACGTTTTAAAATAAGTGTTAGACAAGGACAGCACTATCGTAGAAGTTACGTCACAAAAACTTCCTACTAGCGCCATACATTGTCCGCACCGCGCGATAAGGACGGGAATAATCCCCAAGAAAAACTTTTTTAGTATCCATTATACAAAATTTCGATTATCTCATTTTTACTATGCCTTCTTTGATCTTTCGAAGATTTATCTTAATTCCAAGTAATGCCATACCACAAATTATATTTACGCTTAGATTAAAATAAAGGTAGAGCCAGCCAATGCGTGGTCAAAGTAATCAGATATGATCACTTCCTTATAAGCGTTTAAGATGTTTTGATCCCGCATTCGCCACTTATTATAATGACACTATTAAATACACTACTTGCCGCAAAGAGATCGTAAGCCTAACAGGAATTAATTAATGTTAGAAGGACTAAAATTTATCCAACGATCTACTTACGTACGGCGTTCATTATAAATGTTAAAATGTACAAGTTAATAAACATATAGAATAATAATATGTATGCCGAAACCGCAACTGTTAAATGACCCATTTCTCAAAATATTTATAAAATTTCGCATAAATTCTATAAATAGTCACTCGTTTTCCAAACCGCTTTGCGGTATTCCAAATATAGTACTTGAAACCATAATCCGCCGGCCAAACTCGAAAAGGGTCACATTCTTACCTACAAAAGTGTGCAGAACCTTCGTTATCCCAAAAACCCACACTGCGGAAAATTTCATTTCAATAGGTTTCCCGATATCTCATAGCAAATAACTCGGGATCCCGGCTTAATATGCATTAAGGGTATTCCCGAATTTTCTCCAGTAAAAATGTATGGGAACAACCCGGGCGTGACGTATAAGTGGATTACGTGTGCCGTCTCGCTCGCTCGTATAACTTTGTCCTTTGTTCCAAATCCTGAAATGCTCTGGATGTCTGAGTGTAGAGAGGGCGTTTTCTTTTTTGGTAATAATCTTCTGCGATTACAATGTCCATCTATACCTTCTTCTTCTTAGTTTCTGATTCTTTCACTGAGAAAATAAATCAGTACTAAAACAGTTAGTAAGTAACTGAAATAAAATATTGATTTGTAAGTATTCCTACTTATAATCAAGAACATCACATCAACATACTGAACGTTTGTCTGTTTTAATAGAATTTTAAGTGTTTTACGTATCAACTTAGGAAATGCATCATTTCCTCTTACGAATCGCAGTTTATATATTTTATCTTTTTATTATCTAAGTACCCACTGCATAAATTATAACATGGAATAAAGATATCGTTAACTTAAAGAAACATTTAAATATATTTTTGGAATTTGTTTCAATTAAATCTGTAACTGTTTACGATTAGTAAGTTAATTTTAAATGTATAATATGGCTTGTTAAACCTTCGAAGTTAATTTTATGTGCCAATGTAATTATAATGTCCCGTAATAAAATAAGCAATAAAATTTGCATATAGCTAAGAAATCACATAAATTGAAGATTTAAATCTTGTGCAAGAAACTGCTAAACCCACGCGGAAATTAGTTGATAATAAACCTTTAAGTAGGTACCTATATAACAGTTTCATAAATGGTGTAGAACATGCAAATATGAAATAAATTAATTGAAACAATATTGTGTGCAGGCATAACATTATAATATTCTCATTAAAGTTTATAGTAAAAGCCTTTCGAGAAACATTAGCCGTAATTGCTTTTCTCAGTGATAGTTTACTTATTAATATAAATAAGTGAAGGCTAATTTACCGGAAAATTTATAACGTGGTAATTAATTCTTAAAGCGTTTTTTTTTGCAATTTCAACACACACTATGGTTTCTCATGTATGGTGTCGGCATTTTCAAAGATTAGTAAAGTTGTCACAGTCTTAGATTTCTGACGACTGCGATATAATATTCAAATAAATGTGACAAGACAGATCTAAAAATTCGATATTTTTAGTAAGTACAACTTTTGCCGACAACTGTATAATAATTTATATAAAAAGGGATGTACTAACATACCTTTTCATAGAAATTAATATACAGTTTATTAACATTTACCTACTCAAAGCGATGATTGTTGTTACTTCAATAAAATCCAGTTTCTATAGTTCGTGTGTTTATTACTTCATAATTTATTTTATTATTGGAGCTTCATTAACTGTTTTGATTAACATAAATATGTAGCTGAAAGCAGAGTTGTTTGGAAATCACTAATTAATGCTTGGTCACAAATTCACAATGCACTTATAAGAATATTTATTATTAGTATGTTATATTGTGCATGTTGAAACTTAAGTAAGAGCTGATTATAAATCTTAAACTCATTCTGAATTGCAGTTATACCAACCTGCAGTGGTTGACATGGAAATTATACAGTAATGTTCTCTGTAATAACCGTTGTTGTGCAGAATAAGACATAAAAAAAACTGTAAAAACTGAACTAGACTAAATTGTAAAAAAAAGAAGCCCTTCTCCACACTATCTTAGCTTTCACATCTCCGCGGAGGAGACAAAAGGCTGTGTGATGTAAGCATATTTTTCTGGTAGCAGTTCGTTCGGAAATCAATACCTTTCGGCCAGACGAACATTTGCACTAGCATCATCATTTTTCATAGGACTGTGTCTGGGAGATAATTTTTGGTGCGGCTTCTCCTAAGGAAAAGCGTTATCTGTTTGACTCAAGAAGGCCATTGTCATCGCAGATAATGGATTCATAATTCATTACAATCTCGCTCTATAAGATTATAAAGGAATTTAAAACTTTTTTTTTTTAAACTAAGAATAGTGTTGACAGGACTTTACACAAGTACGTTCCACTTTCTTAGAGTCTGATAATTAATTATCTAAACACTTTGTTCATGTGTGTCATTGTCACTATTATTTACACACTTTAAACTACACTTCCTCGAAAAGTTTTGTGAGTTACAGCTGAATTGCCTCGATGTTCACATTTTTCTTTTGATACATTTTACTTATCACTATTAATTTATTTCACAAATGCATAACTTACGAATGTACAAAAAAGCAAATTAAGTACTTTTCGAGTATGGTTAGTGAGTTCAACACTGATATTTATACTGAATTTTTTTCACCACAGCAACATGTTCAATCGACGTAGGAAGTAGGATAAAATTACCGATGAATTAAACAAACCTGTTATTTTGTCTATTCGTCCGTCGACAAAAGTTGTTCATGGAAATGATGAAAGCCATGCAATTACACATATAGGTAATGACAGTTGTATGTGACAGAGATTACCAATAGGTACACTATAAGAGTGTCACTGCATCCATTATTTACTGACTACAAAAAACTATTATATAGGTACTGTATTTCCTTCCAGCTATGACGAAAAATATTCGACCTAAAATGTTTCTAGCAAAAAGTTTTGCTGCATAATTGTGACAATGTGAAAACGGCTTTAAGCCGTGTGACCCAAAAGTATCTTAGTTTATATGTTTAAAAAGCCTAGGAGCTCCGACTTCAAAAACAAGGCCGCAATAATCATTGCACAGCAGTTTCAATATGTCTGCAAATGCCTGCAGAGCGGATCCAGTCCTGTTTAAATGAAATTTAAATGGAACGAGACAAAAAAAGCTCGGAACGACGAAGCTGTGTACAGTGCGCGCACAAATTGCGGCGAATAGTTGACTTTTTATAAAATTACTTGAGCGAGACTGTACCTCTACAATGTCAAAGTATTGACTTTAAATCCAATATGGCGGCTAATAAAATAAATGATCGGCGGCGTGACTGGTTGCTGTGTTTATTCGCTTGTAACTTTATGACGTGCGAAGGATATTCTGAAGTTTTGTTTACAGCTAGGTGTTCTTGAATTATTTGGCATGTCTGCCTCATCTACCTGTATTGCAGGAGAATCATTCATTGCACAAACACCCAGATAGCCAGAAATCACAAAATGTCTTTAAGTACGTGGTTTCTTCGACTTGGGACAATATTTTCGAATGGGTTAATTAGAGAGATCTCGGGCACACGTAACAAGATACAACTAAAAAAGGCACGATATGAGTAGGTAAGTTTAAAGGTTTCTAAGTCAAGTCAAGTCAAGTACATCAATATTCCCGAAATCTTGAAAAAAGGTTCCTTTATACAGGTGAAAAAAATACAATTCGTTTTAAGTGCACATTGAACAAGCACATGACATGGCACGATGGTACTTATTACTGTAGGATAAGATTACCTTTTCATGTTACAAAGTAACAACAAAATCGTACTTCTTGTTTAAACCTTATGCAAATGTACTTAATGACGCCGGCGCCGTTGAGTCTAAGATTATGTTTTCTCACATTGTTTGATGCTGATGAAGGTGTTAAAACACTGTCGATTTTATCTTTAGGTACTTATACATATTTACATGTAAGTAAGATGAATTTATGACTAGTTTACTCTTGGGAACGACTTGAACGTAGTTTGTTATTTAGTCATCAATATCATTCTCTTCTTTTAGTACTCTTATGACGTTTATAGACTTTTCATAGTTATAGTTACTGATTGGCTTATCAAGTTCGTTTTCCGGCCTTTTCCCACTGTATTTTTAACTCCCGACGGTAAAAGTACATGTGTCTGTTTGTCTGCGGCATCGTAGTTCTCAAACTTCTGAACCGATTTTTTTTTGTGTTTGTTTGAAAATTGACATGAGTGTTAGCAAAAAATAATAAAAAGCCGTTTTAAGATGTTTTTGTTTGTGTCTCTGATACATACATAAACCTTGTAAAAAAAAAAACTTGATTTCTATGACACCAATCACTTTTTAAAAAAAAACACACACACTTTGTATACAAAAGCCAAAGATCAGGAAAACTCGCTTTATCTCCTCGCTTTCTACCTTACATAGTCTCTCAACTCATATGCAACAAACTCCGAAGTTAAACAAAAAGATTATTTACCGAACAACTATAAGACACACACGGGCCGATGAAACAAAGTTCAGCTAATATAACCTCTGTACAAAGTTAAAACTTTTATCACGAAAATAATAAAAAAATAAACGTAAGTCTTTAAACTTAGTTCAATATTGTGGCGTACGGTGGAGTTCGTCCGTACTTTTTTATTATTTCTTGGTTGAAAATGCTGGAATTACTCAAACAATTTAGCCGGGTATTTGATGCTGAGCTCGCGACTGTTCTGTTTAATTGTTTTGTGTCTATGTCTAGGAAATACTGTGGGACTTTTTCCAGGTTTTGTGGTTTTTGAACAACTTTCGTATGTTTCACTTGATTTAGTCTACTTATAAGTAGAGTTGAGGGAATTATTTGCTAAGGAAAGTGACTACTAACTTTAACTGATTTATTTTTAGAATGTTCGTTAAAATAACAATTATTTATTTATTTATTTATACTTCACGCACATTTTGTACAGCGGCGGACTTAATGCCATAGGGTGTCAATCATTTAAACAGTTAATTACACTGACTGTACAATATACATACAAAACAAAAAACAAATACAATATACAAACAAGCAAAAAAAAAAACAAGAAATTCTTCTTGATCAATTTTTTTTTTTCTTGTTTACAAGTTAACAGGGTACTCATTTTAGAAATTTATCTTCGTTTGTTTAAATTACAGTTTGTGTCTAAATTGAGATATTCATTTATTTAATTATTTAACTGTTTATGTACACACATATAAGCAGACAAGTTTGAAATTCTTTATACAGAAAAATACGTACAAAGGTTTCAGCAAACTTGCGATAGGAGAGTATATAATAGATGTAGACTTTCAACGTGTGTTCAAAGAGTAAAAGAGAAAAACAATGCATAAAAACCAAAACAATTAGGCCAAATAAGCAATTGCTACTTTCGTAGAATACCTACACAGTTATTCAAAATATAAACACTATAAGTGACAAAGAAATAAACTTCTAAATATAATAAGTACTGACTCAACTCGACTGCCTCGTTCGTCTAGTGGTCGCAAGAGCTACTGCTGAGCATGAGGTCCTGGGTTCGATTCCCAGATCGGGCAAAGTGTTATTTAATCCTACTGATAGTTTCAGTGATTAGCGCGTTCAAATAAATCAACTCATCAGCGTTATTATATTATTTAATAATTGACATCGAATTATGCAGAAATGGACTTCTTTGGTTCGAAAATTGTTTTAAACGATCTGACGAGGTGTGTATAGACTTGACTATTGATTGTCTATAAAGCGGAGGAAGGGTTTTATTAGCCTTTAAATAATGAAAACATGTCCTAGCTTTTAAAGCCTGTTTACTGCTCTCGCTCCATCAATTTGTTTGCACAATTTAAATAAGTAAAGTCAATATAAGTAAGTCAGCCATGAATTTTATAGTACCGTAAAGATTTGTCTTTCTTGTCAGAACACAATATTACGACCGTAAAATTAAAAATTGCCATGATGATAAAAATTACGTTTATCCATTAACCATGCACTAAAAATGTCCAGAAGCTACCATAAAACGCCATACCAATAACTCTAGTACAAACGACTCCAAAATAGTAACACAAATTATTATATTCGCCAAAGGAATTAACTATATATTATTAACACACAATGGGGCATACAAAATGGCAAAGCTGCTATACAAACTGCATAGTTACGCATGCCCAGCATATCTTGACGTTTCGGGGTGGCGCTGTTAGCTAAGGAGAATGTCAACAGTACGTCAAATTCAGTACATTTTATTTTAGTTCTTTTTTTTGCCGCGGGTCAAGATAGAGTGGAGATTTTAAACAGTTCGATTAAAATTTGTCTCGTTTAGTGTATGCTAATCGTTCAAACGAATGGTGAATGATTGAATGAGTGATGTCGGTTAATATGCATAGCGATTTGAGTAAGTGGTTCCGTATGTGTTTTTAATCTGAGTGTGTTCAGATTTCAAGTGCAGTGAAGCCGTGTGAAACCTTCATGTCCAAGTACCAAAAATTCGAAGACATACTGAGGGGCAGTTCCCGTAATTTTATTATGAACGTTTTTATTAAAAATCACAGATTCTATCTGTCAAAAAACCCTCTTATTTACTCTCTCACTTTAATTGTATGGGAAATCTTACCACTGTGGGCTAAATGTACACTTTTTGTAAACGTTTTATTCAATAAAATTATTTATTATTAATCTTTAATATAAAATGTAACTAGCTGCTCCCCGCTGTTTCTCCCGCATAAATCATGATCCCTTGGGAGTATCGGGATAAAAAGTACTCTATGTGTTAATCCAGGTTATAAACTATCTGTGTGCCAAATTTCATCCAAATCCGTTCAGTAGTTTTTGCGTGAAAGCGTAACAAACATCCATCCAAACTTACACCGAACGCGTTTATAATATTAATAGGATAAATGCACCCCCTTTTAATGTGACCCCTTCACATTAATAAACGCAGGTCATTATACAGCAGGCAGGGACATAGACGTACAAACTTGAACCATGGACACAGTACATGATTCTGAATCCCCTGCGTTCAATTTTCGCCGCTTTTTTAAAACCGTCGAATCATTTGTACGATAGATCTAGAATCACGTGCTGAATTTGTAGTTCCGGATGGCGCGTCATTCTAGTTCTTCTAACAGAACAGACAGCTGTGCTGCTGGTGAGTTTCTTGCGCCACTTCTTCTTCCCAGCTAAAGCACTAGGAAGTGGTGAAGGGTGGGCGTTTTGCTGGACTGTCTTATGTTATTATGACGTTCGAAAAGTGCTGCTTCTCAGCCTAGTTTGAGTAAATAACTTTTGTTTTTATTTTTTATTGATGTACCATTCGTTACATACAACCAGTCATATCATAGTAAAGGCGTAATAATATTTTACTCAAATATCGATGATTTTATTCCGCTATGATAAATCACAACCACTTTACAGGTTGTGCAATTACCAGAATATAAATGTCACCATTGACAAATAGTCTACCTAACCCTTATAGACGTTGTAATAGCCAAACGGCCATAGAATCGGCTCGCAATCGAAAGGTCGCGGGTTCAAATCCCACCTAGTTGAACCTGTGTTAGGTACCCACTAACATGTAAATGAGAATTTGAAGAAAGTAATTACAGTTTACAAGTATCAAAGACATGCCATGCCGATAATACTTGTAAAATTATAGAAATAAATCCTTTTCTTAATTATACCTAAGTATTTTATAGCTGGTTACAACTGTACACATGTTTAATAAATGTTTCGGGGTAATTCAATCCAAGAGAACATTCAATCCTTGATAGTTAACTTTTATTATATGTTGTATGCTGTCAATAATGATTTAATTAGTTTATTTATTAATATATCTGTGATTCGTTTTGTCATGGAGATAGGCACTTAATTGTACTTCATTGCAGGTTTAGTACAATTTGATTGGATGTTCTGTTTTCATGCTCATTGCGGAATCTGAGTGATATTTTTATGTATTTCAACAGGTATTTTATTTTGGAATGCGACTGCACGAAGGTATAAACACCACACGACATCACACCACACCGCACGACACCACACCACACTTTACTAAATCCTACTACATATAAACATATAAATTCTATTCTTGCTATTCTAGAAAATCACATTCCAACCGCTAAGTTACAGACTGTCAATCCTGGGCTTCACTGGCAATATTAAACGTGTAGAAAAGCTGTACGAAATACTTGTTAACTACAGGACTAATTATCCATGTTTCTGTGTATGTAATTGTATTACCTGGAAATATTTCTATCTCTAATTCAAAAGTAAACTCACTTGTAAAGTCAACATTTCAAAAACAATAAGTACACACCTAAATCATTCGAAACATTTACATTTTCGACAAGAAACAATGTTGAAGGAACCCAAAATAATTTGCAAGCATCACATTTAGAATTCTGAAGTGTCCACGGGAATTTTTGCGCCTAGTTCCACGAAAGTTTGTGACTAGACTGGGCAAAGATAATGCTTAAATGATACACGACTTTAATTTGAATAGCTTTAAAAAACAATTTTACCTGGAAAATAGTCTGAATTTAAGTGACTAATTGATGAGTATGGTAATTGCTGATGGTGCTCCCATGCTAATATTGCTGGACTGGAAAAGGTATAGGGTTACTACGTACTTAAAGGAGGCAGGAAACAATGTCGGCTGTTGACTGAGAAAGTACTAGGATGCCATATTATGCGAGAGATACAAGAAAACGTGTTGAGGAATGCTCATCTTCGTTATTGGAAGCAGTAGATGAAGTAAATCACATAGCACTTAACATCACGCCTGAACTCCTCGAATGGTTAGGCAGAGATGTACCTATAAAACCCCCACATTTCGCCAATTACGTTGAAGTCACATGTAATAGGGGGTGAGTCTATTGCCGTCAACTGGGTACAAATCCAGTCTCCGAGCTGCTACTGAGAAATAAACCCATAAATAAACCCAATAACTCTTTGTTCGACCTGAGAATCGAACTCAGGACCAGCAGTAGCGCTTGCCTTAGCGATCACTAGACCAAAGAGGCAGTTCTTAAAAATGTAGTAAAAATACGCTTCAAACTGGACGTAATACTAGAAAATACCTATATATAACATATCTATATATTTTGTATACAATGTGAACCTATTATAAATACTTACTACCTTATACACTCTTATAGATACCTTATAGCTGAGGTAGAACTTATGGCGAATTGCACAAATGAAACACAAACTACGTTTAAGAGCTGTCAGAGTCATTATTTTCGGTTGAATATTGACACTGACAGCTCCTGAACGCAGTACAACACACAACGACAACGACAGTTTGTATGCTAATCGCGTAAATTTTAATTTCTGAGAGTGTCACTTAGTGAAAAGTGTCTAGCCTTTGTGCACATGACTGCACGTAAAGTAGATTTAACTGTTCAAAAAATAAATTTATTTTACAAAAAAACGTGCGTGAACACACCTAAATGATTCAAGTTTATTTAAACGTAAAACGTATACAAAATTCATCTGCGCTTCACATTATAAGACCGTCGTATATTTCCCAAGAGTGGCTGTGTCGCGGACTGTAAAGAAATATCACTCGGCGTGCGTTGCGCGTCGCTACTTTTAAAACTGCGATAGAGAGAATTTGATACTTGCAGAAAAAAGGTTCATAATCTTTGCATGTTTTTTTTATACCCGTTTATAGTTATTAAACTCAACTTTTATTTCAGGCCACAGAAACTCCATACAGCACCTAGTGGATTAGGATTAGCTACCATGTTTTAAATTAACAAGAGTTTCTGTCTAATCTGCTTTGGTGATTTGTTCCTAAGACAATTTTAATGAATCTAAAATAACGTTATTATGCAGAAAGCGATGAAACATGATTAAAGTTCCGTTGTTATAAAACATCCTAGAAACTTCTCTCTAACAAAGCTATTAGCATGTGCATACTAAGTCTATGAACAACAGCAAACCCAATCATTGTAACTGACACACATATTCCTGTACTGTTTATAATAAAGTAATTACACACGAGTTTACAACTAGCGTGTAGAAATAGCGTAAATATAGTCTTAAAACAGCCAATACATTCCCGAAGTTACTTGTAAACAAAAATCGCGATCGTTTCGCAAGTAGCAACTCCTAATGGCATGACTCTGTTTTGGATAAACAGCGTTTTGGCATCGCGCCTACACGTGTACTATGTTTTTGGGCTCGCGTTACAAAACACTATTCGTTTTCAGTTTACTGGGAACATCGGCCATTGTTTTATTTCAATTGAAAATACGGAGTTTTGACCTTTGATGCAGTTCGTGTGCATTGATTGTCGAGCTACTAATATGGGTTTGGGAATTCGTTAATTGCTGGGTGAATTGTTACCATGTCGTTTGTTTCGTTCAGTTTTGTATTTTTTCAAGGATCAGATTGATGTTTTGAAAACAGAATTGAGAGTACAGTTAAAAAAAAAACAGTACCAGGTAGATTCATATTCTTTTATATTACGTATTTCTTTTAATAAATATTGTCGATTTTTATAGTATTGTAGTCATTATCCATTAACATAATTATTTACATTTAAAATAGACAAAGTATCAAAACATACTAAGTGGCATACATCAGAAAAAATCCATTTCAGCTCAACCAAGAGACGCTATAAGTAGGATTTGGCGCTTGGAAATCCTTGGAAAAGAGAAAACAGATGCGCCAGATAGAGAGGCAAGATATCGAGTAAATGGAATGCAAGTACCTAAGCGTAGGGTATATAGATTGATATTGAATCCAAGTTGATAACGAATGAGTACAGATTTTGAATAACATAAGCTTAAGGTTTAAAACAACTCAAAGGAAAAGGTCTAGCCATTGCTAGTAGTTTTTTTTTAACAAATTGAGGAACGATAATTTTGACAAAAAAAAAGAAGTTTTTCGGAGGAAGTTGCCCAAAAGGAATGAAAGATAATTAAATAGATAATTAAATATAATTCGAATTTTGCTGATTGAGACTTATCCACCATAAGTCTCAATCAGCAAGGGATAATCTTTACATAAAAAAATAACTCTTTGATTAAGATTTTAATATTTACTTACCTACGTATTTCGGAAAATTTTAAACTGAACACGCGTCCCTCAATCAAATTCGAAGGGGGTTGGTTATGCACTTACGCCGTCAGATAATTCGCACCAACCAAAATACCAAAAGTACACTTCCCGTCTTTCAATGACGTCCGCATTCTAATCTCAGTCTCAAGCTTTTCACAAGTTTTTGACATTCATTTTCGCGGATAGCGACTTGAATTTGAACGTTTTTGTAATGTACGAGAATTGGCCTTCTGTTCGTCTCACGTTACCATGAAAGATAGACCCAGATTCCTTATTAAGAACAGATCCAATTCATTTAAACAAAGAAGGAGAAGCACAGAATTTAAATCGGCATTGTTTTCATATTAAACAGGGTTGTCTTAGCTAGGGGGGTGAATCTAAACCATCCACCCGGTGCAATCCGCTCTAAATATCGAATCTATTTGAGCGAGACGGATGAAAAAGTGGGAGGCGACAGAGGATACTGTAGTTACGTTTTTCCAGAATACAAATGATTTTTTCTTGCCAATGTCGGCTTTGGTTTGTTTATGTGTATTTAGATTCGTTTAAGTGGATTGAAAGTAGCGGCTGCGGGGTTGAAAAAAAATTTTTTTTTCTTGTGCTGGTCAAGCTGGAACGGTCTTATATTTTAGGACTTGTGGTTTTATGAAAATGTTTACAAAAAACTGTGGAGTACTATATGTGAATACGGTTAATATAATTTATTTCCGAAAGAAAAGCAATTATGTTTATGTAATATTTCGGACAAGGGTAGATATACAATTATAACAATTACCATTCATACGAACATTGCCAACGAAATCTGTACCAAAGGTACATTTTACCCCTGGTGAAAAAGGAGCAAAGGGTCGCGACCAACGAGCCTAAAATTATATAATAGAACCCGAAAGGGTTGCAGGATAATAAAGAATTTTTGAATATACCTAAGTATAATTTGTCCCAATGACCCAGATGTTTCCACAAATGATGTTTACGCTTCGAATGCTGATTTTCTTGTTTATGAAGGGAAGTCTTTGCCTTGTAAAATTAGAGGCTGTATTTAATTCAACAAAAAATTCGTATTTTTCAACTAGTTTTTGTTTAAAAGTTTGTACACATCTACTTACAAAAATAAAACCAACCTAAAGAAAACCCTAAAGGTCTCGACTACCCAGAACAGACGAACGTCGGACGTCTCAAACCAAGAATGACTTAGGGCTGATTTTACCAAAGTCAGATATCTTTTATCTGTGGAATAAAATTGACGTCGGACAGATCAAGTATGGAAAAACTGTCAAAAGTTCTGGCTTATTCTAGGTATAAAAGTATGGTGGAATTCGCCCTTAGAGAGCCGACACCAAATGAAATAAGGCTAGGCAGAGTGAATTTTATAAAATAATGATTTTAAACCTAGAAATTCAATAATTAGAAATGCAGACTGGCTAGAAACTCCAGACTTAACAAAATACAGCGTCGCATTTCAAATTCTGTTATCAAAAGATACGAAGCTAGGAGGGAGATAAGCACTTAATGTTATATTCATAGTTAGATTTATGATGAAGATAGTGATACCATCCAAGTGTTGCATGTTTATAGATCTGATTGTGGTGTCTGAATAGGTACTTTAGGTACTAGGTACCAAAGTACAGTCGAATCAGCTATTCGGTATACAAGCAAAAGTTGTTTTACGCTAAAACAAAACAGATACTCGTATGTCCGTTTGCGGCAACATTTTGACAGTGACAGTTGACACTGTCGACAGTTTGCCGTATCCAATGGTTTTCGCTAACATTGGGCTCTTTGGGTTCCTCTTTTAATTTATAGATACTATTATTTCTCTTAAACCTTCATGCATTTAATTAGGTTCACTACGAACGAAGTGCGATGAAAAGGACTATTAGTGCACGAAGTAACAGTAGCACTGTCTCCTAAGGTACAGGTTTCCCCTAGTTTAGGAGGCAGGGATTCCACCAATTGTTTTTGTAATCTACATTTAATACTTATTGTAACAAAGGCATTTAGTATCAATAAAGTTATTATTTCCTACATTTTTTATGATTGTCGCTGAGAGGAGACTGCGACTTGAATTAAAACGTTTTTTAAGTACGAGAATTGGTCTTCAGGTATCTTTTATCCGTAAAATAAAATGTACGTCGAAGTTCTAGTACGTTTCCATTCTAGAACTGTTAGACGTCGATTTCTGACTGAAACTGTTAAACTGTCAAAAATTCAAAATGTTTTCTCTGGATAAGACTTATTCAAGGTAGTTTGGTAAAATTCGCCCGTAGTTTGCTATGCATTTATGTAATAGGAACTGACATAGTTCATTATTCAAGCCTCCAAACGGCGGGTGGGCCATGAACAAAACCATTCTGTATAAGAGATTGTGAGCCCTGAGTTATTCCGGTAACATAGACTAGGCTCAACACTGAAAGCATCTGACCCAATTCCGTGAAAAGTTCTCCCTGAATAGAGTTTATTGTAAGCTCCTACAAACTGGTTTTGAATTTGAAATGTTTTTGGCTTTAATGCTTTCAGAAGTAGCACTTATTATATTAGGTCCAAATATTAGGAACATATAATAATATGCAGTAATTGTAATTTCTTTTGTTCTTAATGACGACGCGGTAGGTAGACATTTCGTGCTAACTCAACATTTCATTAATTATACAAATATAACGAATGAACTATCAAAACTAAAAAAGCATTTAATAGGGAATTCCTTTTAGAAAACATTTTGTGTAGAGGATGGTTCTATAAAGTGTAAAATTTACAACTTTCGTGCGCGGAGAGAGTTAAAAGGAGCTATAGAACAAAGCTCGCTTGGCGGCCATTAATAAAAACTTCACGCCATGAAACTTTAGCAATATTGCGATAGTCCGACGGAACCCTCATTCATATCAAGTCACAAGTAACTTCGTTTTTTTTTGTCGAGGAATTTCGTAGTTTTCTGAATCAGTGTAATGCCGTGTTTAGCATGCATTAGACTTTTTAAACAGTGCACTTTGCATTCGGAAGTGGGTGTTTAATCCTTGGAGTTTTATCGTTCGGAAGAAATTAAAAACACTTTGTTGGTGAGCTGTTTTTCTTTGATTGTGCTGCTATTTTTTTTTTTTGCAATCAAGGTGGGTGTAATTAAGACTAGGATTTATTTGTAGTGTTGGGGTGTAAAGTTTTTTTATGGAGGGACGTGTGAATGTTATAAATGTATAACGACGACATGCTGTTCTGAGGTTAAGTTACAAAACATCACGCCTTGTTTCCCCGAAGGGTTGTGCAGAGGTGTACCTATAGTACACCCACATTTCGTCAGTTATGTTTAAGTCCCATGTAATAGGGGGCGAGCCTATTGCCATCTACCGGGCAATAGGCTCGCCCCCTATTCTATTCCAGATAGAAAAACCCAATAACACGTTGCCCGTCCTGGGAATCGAACCCAGGACCTCATGCTCAGCAGTAGCGATTGCGACCACTAGACCTACGAGGCAGTCTAAATTGCAGTGGGGTTAAGTTTTAGGTATTAAAATATGAAGTGTGGTAAAATTCGCAGTATTAGGTACTAACTAAGCATTCATATTGTTTCTTGTGTCCCTATTATATGGGACTTAAACAAAACTGGCGGAATGCGGATGGCATTAGGCGTGATGTTATGTTAAGTTTTTCTAAAAGGAAAAACAATCCAGATAATGAAAATAATCAAAGATGCAATATATAAAAAGATAGAATAGACAAAATTACCTATTTCTTTTATTCATCTGCAATTTTGTCTATTCTTCCATCGACAAAAATAACTTCTATGGTGGTGTATGGTAATGGTGCGCGTGCAGACAAGACATATTAAATAGACATTTTTCTGTATCTGTTACATGAAACATTTCTACAGAAAAGAAATGAATACCCGGGCAACATCCAATAAAAATAATCTCCAACGTTTAGAACATTACTTCTACACCGTAACTCCACATATCTTACACACGCTCCTCCCAACTCTTTCGCGCTCCGGTCCATTTTACCCCATTTTCCCCATTTTTCCGATAACTGTATTCGCCAATAGTGAGTACGTGTGTCGGGGAGGGCGGGGCCACACGGACTTTATTGCGAATTCTTTCTTTGAGATGTGAGGATTCTTGCGATATGTAGCGAGAATTTTATTAGCTTGCAGAGTTGTATTTTTTATTTGCTATGTGGCCTTTATAGATTTTCGATGAATGTCGGGAACGTTCTTTACTTGTATGCAGTTTCTGTTTTAACAGTATTTGTTGTTTTGTAAGGTATGTTTGTTTTAATTCCTGTACGGTTAATAGCTTCGTAATCAAATACCTACTGCTTGGAAATATTCTAGAAAATACTGACATACTTTTCATTTCAAAGTTATTCATCGTTCAAGTTAGTCAAAACCGAATACTTTCAAACACAGTTTTATACGACAAACAGTGACATATCTCACACACACACCTCACACGTTACATAAGACTGTATACTTTCTCGCAACATGATGCTATTTTGTTTCATGTAGGCCACTACCGCCCCCCCACCCCCCTATCCAACTTATGAGAAATTCTTTCTTTGACGGCGGACGCGCCCGCTACGCAAATTGATTTCGACGCGTGAACTTTGCGATGGGGCCATGAAAATGGCGGGCTGTTCAGCGTTGGCCTTTTTCTTGGGTGTAGCGATTTTAGAAAAGTTTGCCTATTCATCAGCTTTACAACTCTCGATATTTCACAGACGAAATTGAAGTATTCAAAGTCAGAAGACTGGATGCAATGATTTTTATGACAACACGATGAAAAGCATGGAAACTGCGGGGTGATTGTGTAACACATTTAAAGTGACATTTTCTTTGATTTTGACAGTTCTAAAACATTGATTGCGTTATTTACGTAGCTGAGCTGTGGAGTTCTTAGAACATATGAATCAATTGATTAGGAATTTCCTTAAACATCCTTCGGATTGTGTTTGAATCTAATACAGCAATAATAATAGTAATAAAGCAATCAGTAAGCGATTTAAGTGTCTGAATGTTACAATAAGTTTGTCGTCAGTATGTATATAAGTATTCTTCAACGTCTAAAAATAACAAAATCTATTATTTATACTAGGAATGAATCTTAAATCACTTCCAGAACACACACACAGGACACATCAATCATGTGGTTCCTACAACTATGTAATTTGAACTTCGTTGCTGACGTGGAACTGATGATGGAGTATAAAAACGTAAAGGCAAAGCGAATTTTCTGTTCAAGGAGCATTCTAAAATGAGTTGGTATTTGTTTTTTATTGTTGCATAAATGTGGTCGTATTAGTTGAATAATTTGGGTATGGTACCATAGTTAATAGAAGGTTGACGACCCGGACCTTTGAATATAATAAGCAAGAATATCAGGACTTTTCACGCGAGACACAATGGCACCGCTCTGGTTGCTGTTGGTTTAGCAATATATACATAAATAAATTTATGTTTGAGTCGAGAAAATGGACATCCCTTTCACATTTCATACATATCGAAATATGCGATGATCTATGTGACTGACAAGTTCACCGATATGGCTATTTCCTTGCATCAAACATATGAACGGGGCCTAGACAAAATAACATTCATAACATTCGATTAGCAAAGAAGCTAGTAGAAAAGCCAAAAAAATATATTGTTGGCGTATACTGTCGTAATGTCACGTGATCATAGATCATAGCTTAGTATCATAGTGAAGCAATAGTGGCTGTAGAAATAGAATCGCTCCGAAGCGAATGCCATTTGTCTAGGCCCAAAAGTCTTACTAAGCTAAAAAAATCAAGACTATTCACAATCGATCGCTGATTTCTTGGCCCAAGTCTCACCGTCTTTAGATATTAGCTGTGAAACTTAATATGTGAGATACAGGCAAAAATATTTGGCATTTAATTTACGAGAGTTTTCGACAAATTAGGAAGTTTTCCTGTTACACTGCTTAGCGTATTCCTTACTTTGTGTATATTGGAATTTAATACGACTCGATCCTTTTTACACGGTTGTTCAGAAAAGTTTTCGCATTACTTAAACCTACTTAATGATTTCTTTGATAGTTTGACCTTTGGCTCATAGAATGTTTTCTGTTCTTTTTGATGTACCTATTTGAGTATTTCAAATGTGTTAGTCGTAGCGTGTTCTATATTTAATTTGAAAGGGTTCTTTTGAATCTTTGAACCTTTTGGATTGAAAGAGGTACTTACTTAAAATTCGAACTTTTTAATTTGAGCGGCGGGTTGCAAAAAGACTTTTGTTTTCTGGAGTTTGCATTTGAATTGAGTTTCAATAACAAATGGTTATGTTTCGTACACAAAACGAGATGTTGGTAAAGGCTCCCGCAATCAGGCGCGACGCCACAACGCGACACAAAAGTACCGCTCGTCGCGCGACACGCAGTGCCTTTGGATAGTATGTGGCGGCATCTACACCGCCACATGCGAACTAACGCATCAATCCTGCATCGCGCAATCAGAGTTTACCGCGCAGATAGCATATATACAACTTCCCGACAAAAATCATCGGGCAGTTGCCCACCAGATACGACATCCATCTGGTCGGAGGATCCTCCCTTTTCCAAGAGTATGAGTGAACTTTACACCCTGTTCCTCATATCTCTAAAAGTAAATCGTTGTTTGGTAAACCGATTAATCAACTGTTGAGTTAGTAGATCCGAATGAATCAAACAAGCACGTGCACATAATTAATAAAGTCTTTTAGTTGAAGTTTAGGTATCATGACACCCAGTAGTTCAATAGGTGATCTTATGCAAGCATGTATGTCTAGATATACATCTCACATTTCGTGCAAGCTACCAATTCTATCCTACTAATATTATATATTATGTCATTATGTTTGTGAGTTTATTGTCTCGGAGGTTTGTTTTATCAATGACGCCTCAAGCAATGCTAAACAGAAGGCCAATTCCCGGAATTAAAAACGTTCAATATCTATACGCAGTCTCACTTCGGCGACAATGAAATGTCAAAAATTTGTGAACCATTAAACATATCATCACGCCTATAATCCCAGAAGGGTTAGGCAGAGGTGTACCTATAGTATACCCGCATTCCGCCAGTTATGCTTAAGTCCCATGTAATATGGGGCGAGCCAATTGCCATCGACCCGGCACCAATCAAGACTCCACTGTGGAGTACGCATGTTGTTGTTTGTGAAGTGGTTTTGCCTGAAGAGGTCCGTCTCGAATGTATCTATCACAGAGTCTCTCGAGGGTTTTCAGTAGGAAGGATGTGAGGCTTATGGGTCGATAGGCCTTGGGTTGTGTGTAGTCGGATTTGCCTGGTTTGGGTATGAAAATGACTTTCACTTCGCGCCAAGCTAGGGGTATTTGTCTGAGAGCTATACAGGCCCGAAAGGTCTCCACCAGGCATGGTGTCATTGGTGTCAACCCCCCATTGTAGGAGGGCTGGGAAGATGCCATCCAGCCCGGCGGACTTATAGGGCTGAAAGGTGTTGATGACCCACTTTATCCGGTCTTCTGTTACTATATTGCGGGCTCTAGACCAGTCTTGATCCGTTGGGGTCCATTCTGGTTCAGCTTCCCACACCTTGTCCTCTAGGAGTTTGCAGTCTGGGAAGTGAGTCTCGAGGACGATCTTACTGGTTTCATGGTCAGTTAGTGTGTATGAGTTGTCGGGTTATTTCAGCGCGCCGAGGGTTCGGTCCTGATCAGTTGATAGGATTTTCCTTACCCTTGCGGCTTCATTATTGGTTTCGATGGATTCACAGAATTTCCGCCATGCTGTTCTTCTGGCAGTTCTGATTTGCTTTTTGTATGTATGTTGGGTCTCTTTGTATGACTCCCAGTCGTCCGGGAGTCAGGTGTTTTTGGCTCTGTTGAATTGCCTACGTTATGAATCTCTGAGTTTACTAAGTTCAGCGTTCCACCAGGGGTTCCTCTCGCTGTTAGTTTTTGGCGCCCTTAGTTTACAGCATGCATTGTATGCTTCGGTAATATATTCTAATAGTTTGTTTACGGTCTATTCTAGTTGTGCGGGGTCTCTTATGGTTACTAGTGATAGGTGTCTGCCTAGTAGGGAGGCTAGGAGGCGCTTATACCCGGGTACATTGGTGCGCCGCGGGTTTCGCCTAGTCACTGGTTTACTTGTGTTGGTAGTTAATGTAAAGCGAATCTTTCTGTGGTCTGAGCAAGAAGGCTCGTCGGATACGTGCCAGTTTGTGATAAAGTTTGTCGCATTTTCTGTTGCAAGGGTTAGGTCTATGATCGTTTGCCCACGGACTGTGACCCAAGTGGGTTCAGCACCACGGTTAACTCTCGGCGCACTGCAGATCGTTGAAAATCCAGTGAACGATAACGTGGGCTTACCGTAGCAAAAGCTAGTTCTTAATATACCTACATTCAGACTTATCTATGATACTCCCAACTTCTTGATAAGTACAAGCTTGTGGCGGCATCTACACCGCCACATGCGAACAAACGCATCAATCCTGCATCGCGCAAGCAGAGTTTACCGCGCAGATAGCATATATACAACTTCCCGACAACAATCATCGGGCAGTTGCCCACCAGATACGACATCCATCTGGTCGGAGTATCCTCCCTTTTCCAAGAGTATGAGTGAACTTTACACACTGTTCCTCATATCTCTTCACTGGTGACCCCGACGTGATGAACATCACCTCTAAACTGGTGACCCCGAGTATGAACGTCAGCGCAGCCTTCGTGCAACTACTTCAGCGTGACGTCATCATCATCACTCCCGCAAGTCACACAGCCAGTCAGCAACAACGGCTTGAACGGTTGTCCTGACCATCAGCATGCAGCGCAAGCGCATACCTGGTCATCACCTTCAGCCTCATCAGCAACCTTGGCACAGCACACTGCACATTCGGCCGGTCCACAAGCAGAGTGCTTAATCCCTCTCCTGGTCGACATCAGCAGTCAGCCACCCCGACTCACTGGGGCATCTTCGCAGACAGTTCCGACTCACCGCGAACTATGCGACACCCGGTTCCAACCCACTGGAACCCAACTGGCATTGGCAAGCATCGCAAGATACAAGACTTAGTCCACTATCGACCTCCGGTCTTCGGAGGGGAGTGATGTGGCGGCATCTACACCGCCACATGCGAACAAACGCATCAATCCTGCATCGCGCAAGCAGAGTTTACCGCTCAGATAGCATACATACAACTTCCCGATAACAATCATCGGGCAGTTGCCCACCAGATACGACATCCATCTGGTCGGAGGATCCTCCCTTTTCAAAGAGTATGAGTGAACTTTACACCCTGTTCCTCATATCACTAAAAGCTTATCAGCTTGGAGAACCGGCGCAAATACCTGGAGGCCAATATGCTTCACGATATTGTTCATAGTCATCTCAATGCCATTGATTTGACGAGTAAGCTGTGTTATTCTGTCCCTCGAACAGTTCATGTGTACTCTGTTCGCGCTTAATTCTTGTCGCACTAACTCTGGCTTACGCTGCCCTATTATTATTATCTAATATTTTAATGAAATTATCTTTATTGTAATCTTATTACTATGTTTTATGAATTGCATAATTTAAGTAATTGAAATTGTTTTTTTATCTGTTTTGGTTTTGTTCCTCTATAGCTAGCTCTATAGTATATTACTTATTGTTTTAAATATTTGTTAATTTTGGTAATGCTCGTGTTTTGGCAACCACTGATCTTTAAATATGATTTATTTGCGGATAATGTAGTGGACTGGAACATTACTCCTTAAAAGTTTGTTAACTATTGTATTATGTATATGTTGTAGCTATTTATTATCCCTTAATAAACTAAAATACATTCGAATTCATTTTATTAACCAATTGCCTATTAAGCTTAGTTCGTTCATTAAAACTACAGGTATTCGAAACGGCATCGTTGTGTACTTGCCGCTTAAGGGGAAACAGAATTTTAATTGGCTTCGCTACTTATTCAAATATCGTACGTAGTAATGAGGCTTGGCCTTAATTAACGTCATAAATATTTTATTTTTCATTTAGTTTAATCATGCCAGCTTTCGCGGACCGTTATTTTGACGTTGAGTTTTGTGGAATTTTAGGTGTTTACCTGAATCTTATAGTTTTAGCTGAGTAACTATAATGAATGGGAATCTTTAATCAAAGCGAAGAAATTCACCATATTTGACTACCATACAAAATACAAAGAAAAATAAATTGCTTACATTCACCGAAAAGGAATGTGGCGTATAAACAATGGTTGAAAAGATTTATTTTAATCATTGACAGAAGATTTTTTAAAGAAAATGATGCGGCAATTACTTTGTTTGTCTGTTTGTTTGTTTTCATCGCAGATAAAATATCGTTTTTTTTTTTATTAAATTAAGCAGTCAATTAGCTTAATATCAAGAAAAACTCATTAATGGTATCTTTAGCTTTTCCGGATCCTACTTAACTGAATAGCAATTCATCAAAAAATCATTCCATTTATGTCTTAGGTACGCTGCTTTAATTAAAGAAAAGAAAAAAATAAAAAACGTTAATTTGCGGAAAGACATGAGGAAAAAAAAAACACAAAACAAAAAGTGAAACGGCCATCGCTCAGCATAATACTGTAATGTTTTCTTTTAAGCTGTTAGATAGTGCACTATGCCTTAACAGATGCACATAATAGTTCCTAGAAGATCATTCCTAGAACCACCTAAGTCGGTTCATTACCGAAGAGCCGAGTTTGTTCACGTTAATGGATTGCAACTTGTGTCTAATAAGCAATTACGTTTTATAACAAATGTGTTTGTTTGTTCGTTTCCTAACTGTTTCTGTTTGTTTAGAGGAAAACAATCTTGGACATTATTTTCATGCACAAAGCAAACGTTGCTTGCTGACCATAACAAAACATAACATCACGCCTGTAATCCCAGAAGGTTTAGGCAGAGCTGTACCATCGTACACCCACATTTCGACTGTTATGCTTAAGTCCCATGTAATAGGGGGCGACCTTATTGCCATGAACCGTGCAAAAATCCAGACTCCGGGCTGCTACTGAGAAATTCTAGATAGAAAAACCCAATAACATTTTGCCCGATCTGGGAATCGAACCCAAGACCTCATGGTCAGCAGTAGCTCTTGCGACCACTAGACCAACGAGGCGGCTTGCTGAAAATTAGTGAACATATTGGTTTCCATCCATTTAATAATCTGCAAAATAATACACGTTGGAAGGGCCATGTGCGAAAACTGTTCCCATAAATATAGCACACTAGCTTTTGCCCGCGATTTCGTCCGCGTGAAGTTTCATGTTCCGCCGCCCCACCCTGACTTCTTCGATTTCATTTTCGCTTAGCGTTCATTCGGACTTTTTTTTCTTTTTGCTCGGCTCCTGAGGGTCACAGCGTGATGTTGAATAGCCAATCGCCTTCCTCGAGAATTGGGCTGTCAAATGCATTAAGAATTTTTCAAATCCGACCCGTAGTTCCAGAGATTACCGCCTACATACAAACTCACAAACAAACAAATTTTACCCCTTTATAATATTGAGTCTAGAAATAGATAGATGATTCTAGAACCCCCTGCATAGATGTCGCTTACATCTTGTATATGGTTTATAGTTAATCCTAGCAACAGGAATGTATCAGGAATTTTCAGGATCTTGTAGACATGGCCAAACCTTATCTTTATTAATATTATAAAGAGGTAAAATTTGTGTGTTTGTTTGTAAGTTTGTATGTAGGCGGTCATCTTGGAACAGCTCAATTATTGAGGAATGCGATAGGAGAAAATATATGCGGTATAAAATTGAAGAAAAAAGATCAGTACGAACGATTCGCGAAAACGAAGTAACGAAGACAAAGTCGCAGGCCGAAGCCAGCCCATAATAATTATGAACAGTGAAATTGCCAAGTAATCATCAGGCAACACCACAATAGCCAATCGTCTTTACCGAAGCAGTAGATCCCAAGAAAGAAGCTAAAAGAATCAATGAAATGCACTCTTCACAAATCGCTTAAAATTTTGCTGTTCCTTGTGTTGCTCTGCCTGCTACTGAGCAATGTTAGTTTTAAGAGAAGAGGCTATGTCACAAAATTGTTAAAACCTATATATGATGGCACAAAATTGTTAAAACCTATATAAGTTTCCTCAATATGGGAATTTCTAGATAATTCTTTTGAGAAAGTAAACATCGTTAACCGTAAAACAACAGAAAATAACAACATGAACATCTAGTCGTAAACAGTGAAGTCGTAGATAGCTTTTAGCCCATAAACACTGTTACTAATTAGCAGCGTTGACCCTAAAGAGATAGAGAGATAAAGATATTAATTTTTTGTAAAACATGAATACAATAGATTTGTATGGTCTTACATTCGCGAACAGGATCTACATGTTTTGCCATTTAAATAGGGCGTACAAATAAAATATTGGCCAATTGAATTTATAAATAAAATAAAACAGCAATTACTGAAATATTGTCGCGAAAACGTTTAATAGGATAAACTATATAAAATACAAACATATTAAAACTAAAAGGTGTTACAGTTTTGAGATCGAACAAATGTCATTACGATAGGAATTATGTAGACCAACAATTAAACGTATCTTTTAACGCCGATAGATAGATGGACATAGTTTTAATAACTCTTTTAGAGGCCAGTCATTGAAAACGTCGTAGGTCGTAAAAAATTGCACTGTACTGATTTCTTGGGATGTTGTTAGGATAGAGATACCAATAGTGTAAAACCAAGTTTGCAACATCGAAAGAACTTTTTTTTTTGTTGTGTGGTGGAAAATACTTATGGATGTCCACCGCCCTGAGGCGGGCAACAGACTCCTACTGCCAAAAAACCACCCCGGTGTTCCTTTCCCACACTTGCACCGCGGATCATGAACTTGTGCTCTTTCCACGATCTCCGGCAGCTGCGAAAGACCTGTGCTAACTGCGTGGTGCTCACAGAAACCTCCATATTTTCGGATTTCTTTCAGTTTTTAACATATAACTATTACATAGTGCATCCTATGGAACGGCCACCCAGAATATTTTTATAGTATAATTTGTTTTAATAATTTGAGCCGTAGCTCTGTAGGTCCAAGACAACTCTTCTACCTTATATAACTAATAATTGGCATTTATGTAGATTGAATATTCTATCATGTACACGTTAAAGATTCGATGTTCGAGTAGAAATTTATGAATATGTAAAATGAACATGACAGACCAATTTACTCATAATATTTATTCATTTAATTAAGGATGATTAGTATTTGAATGCGGTCTCTGTTTGTCTTACAATATTAATTTGACTTTCTGTCCGAGAGTTTGGTTACGCAAAAATTCTGCGTGCAATAGATACTGGCATGTGATGCACACTCGACTGGACTGTCTACATCTGGCGGTGAATTTAGTCGAGTAGTTCGAGGTGGATTTGCGCGTTTTGGCTGTTTTTGAGAAGGTCCAGTAAGTTTTTTGTTTCGAAAAGGGAGTTCAGATTTCATCATTGTGGATTATGGCTCACTCCCTTTCACAGAGAGCTGGAGCCTTGTGTCCCAAGAGAGGGAACGTTATAGTCTGATAATATTAGTTATGCTTATGGAGATAATATATAAGAACATTGTCGTGACAATTATTGCATATATCACTAAAAACAAAGAGCTTGTATTTGCTAACGTGAACGAAAACAGAAAACAATCTGAGGCCCTGGTGTGAGTTCCTTCTAACCATTTCGACTTTAGGCATCAACCGCGTTCATTGGCCCTTCACCATTCGATCGCCGAACGCGGTCGATGCGTAAAATCGAGACTGTTAAAATAAACTCACACTAGGTCCACTGGAGATTGTTTGAATTTAATTTACTTAATTGTTTCGATGTAATGTTTTTTTTAGTTTCACGCCTTCCACACCAATACCTTGTAAGTTTATGGCCCAATATTTCACCTTATGCGGTTTGATGATCATCATCATCACCCTACAGCAGTCCACTGCTGGACACAGGTCTCCCAAATTGCACGCCATTCAACTCGCCATGCTACTCTCGGGAACTGTCATCAAGCTGCGATCTGTCTTAGGTTATTGGGTTTGGCCATTAGCCAAATTCCGCCAAAAATCGGTCGTTAACTCTCAAAATCCTTGTATGATGGCGTGTGGGCTCTCTCCAAACCTCACTTATGGGTACATGTGTGCAAACACTAGGTGAGCCATTAGTCATTCTGTGGATTCACATTATTGCTCGACTCGGCCCATCCAGCCTGTATTAGACATTATAATTTGCGTATACGAGTTCCTACCTGTCTATTTACACGACGGAGAAATTTAAGGCGTCAGCTACGGTCTGCAGAGTAGGTAATTGAAGTTAATTTAGTTATTATTTATGTATTTACATGTACTTTATTGTACACCACAAAAATTCATGCCATCATGCGCAAACGGTGTGCATCGATGTTGCGGGTAGCTCGAACAGTATTTTAGCTACACTGGCGGACAAGGTTGATGGACCATTTATCAGGCTCTGGGCTGGCAGACATGTGCGTGCACATGTTCATGTAGCCAATTAATATTTAATTATTGTGTTTTTATGTTATTGTGTTTACTAACATAAGCTATTTGTTTGTTTATATGTTTGGCATCTCGCAGGTCAACCTATGCGGTTGTCGTCTGCTTAAGCGGACTTGCCTGTGGATTCCCTAATAAATTAAGGCCTCCAGCCAGGACTTAAACTTATATACTAACTAAAACTAAGCGACAACGCTAAGGGCACCCCCTGTGGGGTACGAACCTCGGCTTAGGGCGTCGCTGGAAGAGGGCAGCAAATGACTAGCTGGATCAGGATTGGTATTAATTAGGGACGAATTTAAAGCTACAGGCTCAGCGGCGCGGGCTGGCTCGAGCAAGGGTCGGGAGGGGCGTCGATTTGGGCTTCGCGGCGGGCCTCGGCGGCGAGGGCGGTAGGACGGCGATCGGGTTTTGGGCTTCTGTAGCGTGCTAGTGGCCTTACTACTCTCCTGGAGGAGGGTAGTGGCGTCGTCGGGGTCGATTAAAGTATGCCTTGGTCGGCGAATACTGCTAATGCGAGAGGGAGTGTAGCGGGCGGCCGCTGTAATCAGGGGGTTAGAATGTTTAATGCCGCAGTCGAAGAAACGCTTTGATAAGCGTTTCATGAACTGTTTTATGGTTGGCATTTTGAGGTCGACGTGAAGATCTATATTACGGACATAGAAGGGGGCACCCGTGACCCTTCTGAGGAAACGGTTTTGGAGGGTCTGCATCTTATGGAGATGACGTGGGTGAGCGTGCGCAAATACAACGCAGGCATAGGTCATGATGGGACGGATGACTGCGGTATAGATGCGGAGCTTGCATTTGAGGGACAGTTTGCTACGGGCTGTCAGTACGAATTGGAGCCTGCTAAGAGCGAAGGAGGCGCGCGCGCGAACCGCCTTAATATGAGCCTTAAAGGTAAGGTTCTCATCGAGGATCACGCCTAGGTATTTGGCTTGCTTCTCCCAAGGGATTGGCTTGCCGTACATAGTGATCGGGCTGGGAAGTGGGGGAGGGAGTCGACGACGTCTCGAGAAGAGAACCGCCTGACTCTTATCGGGGTTGACCTCGATTCTCCATTTCCGGAACCAAGCGCCTAAGACGTTTGCGGAGGTTTGGAGAGTACGAGCTATAGCGTTGGGACAGTGACCGGTATAGTAAACGGCAGTGTCGTCGGCGAAGAGAGCCAACTGAGCCTTTTTACTTTTTGGGATATCGCTAGTGAACAGCGTGAAGGCGAGAGGAGATAGTACGGAACCCTGAGGGACACCGGCGCGAATAGGATGAGGGGACGAGAGTGCTCCCTCGACGCGATAGCGAAAGGTCCGGTTCGACAAAAAGTCTCGTAAGATGAGCACGAGACGATCTGGCACTCCTAGTTGGTAGAGCTTGTATATCAAGCCGTTGTGCCAGACTTTGTCGAAGGCTTTCGCTATGTCGAAGAATAGCACACCCGTCGTCGCGTTACGCTGCAGACCAGCGCATAAGTGCTCTACGATACGGTGGACCTGTTGGGTGCCCGAGTGTTGGCTACGGAATCCAAACTGCTCGTTGGGTATGAGGCTCTTTGCTTCGGCGTAGTCTTTGAGACGCTTATAAATAAGCCTCTCGTAGATTTTGCCGAGGACATTGAGTAAGCTAATAGGGCGGTAGCTGGAGGGCTCAGACTTTGGCTTGCCTGGCTTTGGGATACCGATGACGGTGGCTTCTTTCCATGCTTGTGGGAAGATGTTGTTGCTCAAGGCGCCATTGAAGATGGCGGTCATAAGCATTATTAGCGGGGCAGGAAGGAGTTTGTATACCTTATTGGTAATACCATCCGAACCGGGGGCCTTACGAGCGTGGAGCCCTTTAATGATGTCGTGCACTTCGTCTGGAGTGACGGGAGGCAGAGGATCATCAGGGTCTTCGACGGGAGGGAGGGAGGCTCTTCGTTCGACTTCAGCGTCGACCTTGTTCAGGTGAGCTTGGTCTACTGGTTGGGAGCTGGGAGAACATTGGGACTCTAGGCTGTCGGCAAGACATTCAGCCTTATCGGGACTGTCGAAAGCGACACTATTGTCGGGGCGGATGAGAGGAGGCATAGAGACCTCTTCTGAGGAACGCAATTTCCTCTGTAATTGCCAGAAGGCTTGATGAGTGGGCTCGAGTTCGCTGAGCATCTTGTTCCAGCCCTCAGAGCGAACCTCCCCTATGCGTTTCTTTACAGCACGCTGTAAATGGCGCATGTGGGCTTTGTTCGCGTCACAAGGGAAGGAGTCGTAGGCACGGATGGCCGCGTTCTTCTCGGTCATCAGGTCACGTACGTCAGTAGGTAGTTTCCAGCGATGATCTTCCATCACCGGAACTTCCCGTGAACAATCCGTCAATACGGATTGTACGTGCTCTGTAAACGAGTCGATTGCGGCCGTCGTGTCAGCGACTGACACTAAGTGATCGGGGATGGTGTCTAAGTGAGGCGACGTGGTGGATTTCAGTCTTTCGCTTACTTTCCTCCAGTCGGTTATCGTCTGGGTCTGAGGGGGGCGGTTGGGGTCGATCGGGCCCGAGTAGGGTGCAAGATGCATGACTACAGGGCGGTGGTCAGAATTTAGCTCGTGGAACGTCTCAATCGATTGCAAACGGAGGTTCACATTCTTGAGCAGCGCTACATCGAGAACATCGGGAAGGTGATTAGGATTACCTGGGAAGTGAGTCGGGCTCATTGGAGCGATGACGTCAAAGTTAAGGGATTCGCCTAACTTGAAAACTAACCTACCTCTGGTTGAGGTTGTGCTACTATTCCACGCCGGGTGCTTGGCATTAAGATCCCCCGCCAAGATGACGGAGTCACTCATACCGAAGAGGGCAGTGAAGTCCTTTTGGAGCGAGATGGGATCCTCCGGACCATTGTCGGGTGGGATATAAGCGGAGATGATGGTGATCGGTTGGTGGCCGGTCATGCCGAGCCGACAGATAGAGGTCTCCAGATGGGAGAAGAGAGGAGGTGGGTCTATAGGGATACAATACAAAGATTTTCTAAAGTATATGAGTGTGCCACCCTTGTGACATCGAGACCTGTCATTGCGAACTAGTTTAAAGTTGGCAATATTCGGGTTTCGGTGATGTGGTTTTAAAAAGGTTTCCTGTATGAGGAGGATGTCAAGCTGATGGTCGCGGAGGAAAGTGGCGATCTCATCGCGTTGACCTGAAACGCCATTTGCGTTGAAAAAGCCTAATTTAAGGGATCGGGGTTTGTTACTATTTACTCTCGTATTATCCATTGAGAATTAATATTTGAGTGAGTGTAGAACTTGCGCGATCTCGGGATACGCGCTGAGAATTTCCATGAGGCGGATTGCGTTGCCGTTTGCAGCAACGATTTCTTCCGCCATTTTATCCGCGGCGGTGGTGAAGAGAGCCGCGTATGTACTTAATATGATTTGGGCGCTGTTTCGGCCCTGGGTTCCCTGAGGTGCCGCTGGAGCGGCCGTAGGGGCCGCGGGGGCTACCAAAGGCGCTGGGATGGCGGAAGCCATCAGCGCTGGAGGTTGAGCGGGTTGCGCTGGTTGCGCGGGGATAGAGGGCACCGAGGCTGCGGGAGCCTTCAGGTGATTTAGGTTAGCCCAGGGAGACGGCCTCTGCGGACTGAGCCGCTCCGGCATCAGCGCGGAAGGAGGCTTTCCCCAGGGGCTTTCCCTGTGCTGGCGGTCGCTCGCGCGTTTCGCGAGTTTAGGAGAGGAGGACTTCGGGGCCTTAGGACAGCCCCGGTAATTTGCCGGGTGTCCCGATTGGCCGCAGAGTACACAGCTGGGAGGCTCTAAACATAATTCCCTATCTTTAGGGCGGGTACAGTCGGCGGTGCCATGCTCTCCTAGACACTTGACGCATCTAGGGGTGGCATAGCAGTTGGACTGCGAGTGACCATATAATTGGCAGCGATGACACTGTCCAATTAGTTGAGCTCTGTAAGGCTTCTCTATTGAGATGCCTGAGAGCGAACACACCGACTTAACTTTAAAAATCGGGTGGTGACCGTCTGTGGGGTCACAGATGACCAGGACCATGTCGTAGACTAGGCCCTGTCTCGCTTTATGTAAGCGATGGACGGCGGAAACTGGGATTCCTTGAGCGATGAGGTCGCTCTTAATCTCCTCGGTGGAGATTTCTTGAGGGACGCGCCTTATTACGACGCGAGTAGGGGTTTCCTCCGGAAGGGAGTAAGTGTGAAAGGAGTAGTTCCTTTCACGTAGGGCGCGGGAGAGATCCCTAAAGTCCGTAGACGTGGGGACGGTAACTTTGATCCCCTGGAGGGTGGATCGGGCGTTGGTGTAGTTGATCTTGCGATCAACACACATCTTGGAAATTTCAGTCCATTTGGACTTTTCTAACATAAGCTAAGTTCATACCAACACTATATGGATCCCTGGGACTGAAATAACAAAATTTGAATTTGAAAAATACATAACAAAAAAAAACAATATACGAGTATGTAATATATGTATAATATATACAATGTTGTTTTCTTCTCAGACCGTCATCGTCAGTGAAAATATAAAATACGTCACCTCAGAATAGGGCAGAGAGTAAAGAGTTTAACACAAGACAACCATGAGTTTATTGTATTTACGTACGGTGAAGTTTTCTTAAATGATTACAAAGAGAAATGGTGTCGGTTACTTTATCTCAAAATCATACCCTTGTAAGAACGTTGTTTTATTTTGATAAGCTATGAAACACGATTGCTAGCGATTATAATAGCGGATGGTGACTAACATTTGAAGTTTTCGAACAAATCATGTGATTTTCAAAGTCATAGTAAAGCGAGATAATTGAGAAAAACTGTAAAATCGACTGAAATATGAAGAAGCTACACGCTTTAAAAGTTTTTGGAGGAGATTATTCCCGTCTAGCTGCGCGGTGCCCACTATATATGGCGCTTGAAGTTACACAGTCGTGACGTCACTTCTTAAACCTTTTAAACTCACCAAATCACCAAACCCTAATTTCTATTCCAAGTTTCCTTAAAACTACCAACCAAAAATCATTTCTGCTGACGCTACCAAACCATGCAACGGTGAAGCATCACCGGAGAGTGTATTGACCGTCGGTACAAACGTATATTTGCACTCTAAGCTACCGCATTCCGTTGCCAAACAAATATCGTAAGTAGGCTTTGTACTCCTTTCATTATACATTCGCTTTTTTGCCGACCGTACACGCTTGGCCGACGAGTGGATCATCCAAGATGATGATGTTAAGTATTATTGTGCTTTGTACTATTTGGTGAAGGCAGCACTTGTGGCTTGTATTGTGTGAGGTATTTAGATTTCGAGTGGATATTTGACTTGGGTAGTTTTGTGAATAGTGAACTTTGTGATGGTTGAGTTGATATATCCGGGGTAGGTACTCGTTTCATTTTATATAATACCAAATCTCTATTCTATCGAAACGTTTAAGAAAACTATTGTATGTTTTCAGAAACCTAAGATACGTGTGTGGTCCAAAGCTACTTACCACGACCTACTAGGGGTTAAGCCAATCGGTTATTACATATGTCATATCCATCTGGGGAGAATGTGCTAAGACACAGCTCATCAAAAAGAAAGAGCGCAACGGGCCATTCTAAAAACAATGCTTTTAAAAAAAATACAGATTTTCGACCGAGGAACTGTACAAGCCAAGTTCCGTACTTAGCATTCGTCAACTATACATTGAGAAGATTTTACGTATTCAACATAATAAACCACCGGATTTTCCAGACACTATACGAAGAGCTTATAAAGTCTACAAACAACCAAAATGTAGGACAAAATTTGCCCAGCGATTTATTTTCTTCCTAGCTCCGTATGTTTATAATAAATTAAATGTAACTCTGGGTTTTCGGAAATATGATTCGCACATATTTAAAAAGATTGCACGTAAACATTTACTCTGCTTAAATTATAGTAGTACTGAAGACACTTTTAGGATTCTGAAATAGTAAACTCCATACATATAAACTATCAAACATACTCACACACTCACAGTTACAGAAAAGCCAAAAATAGTGTTAAGTGGAGCAATTTCAATGCTAAATTGCTGCAATGCTGCATTTTAACTTTTTCTTATGGAGCCTATATTATTCGTTCTCGTTTGGGCCACAGCAATGAGGAATAATACCCCACTGTAATACAGTATCAACAAGTACGAGGGGTATTGTGACAGTTACTGGCGGCCTTATATATTGTATTGTCACCAGTATACGGTATAAGGTTATAATTGTGCACGAATAAATAAATAAATATTTAGGTAAAGTATCTCTACCTACTTCTATGTACATTGATCAACGAAGGTATGGAACCATACTCTTTGCAGAAAACCACACAAAAACATCTGCAAGTTACATTCTTCCTTACTTTTACTGAAAAGTCAATATCATGAAAACTTCCCTCATATTTTGTCTTCCATTTTCAAATCTGATTTCCTTTGTTCTTAGCAGCCAGTTTGTCCCGGGGGCTATGATTTAGTATGCAGCTCCCATACATACCAGATTGTTTTTTTTTTATTGTCCGATTTATTGAAGCGGGGTTTATTAGAACGGTTTTGGTGTTGGAATAAAATCTAAATTGGTATAATCAATTTTTAATCCTCTTTGAGCCTTCAAATTAGAAGCTGAATTATGAAGTTGGAACTTCTTCGTTAATATGCGAAAAGATATTTATTCTTACAGAGCAAACACTAGCTCCACTATTTGCTTTTCAAACCCATTCCAACGAATTATTATTTAAAACAGTAATATGCAAAATACAAGAAAACTGACATTTTATAGGTGCTAATAAAGGCTAGTTAAGTTTTTACAGGCGTAATTCATGCGGCAATAAAACAAACTGTCTAAGATACTAAAACAAGCATTACTATTCAATAAGTCGCGTTCAAAGATAGCACCATGATGAGCAGGGAAAGGTTTTATGTAACAAGTTGTTCGATCTGTTAACTATCAAGTATTTTATTGACCAATAACACTAACCTGCTAATTATTAGTAGGTAATTATTACTTAAAGTACACTTTCCTAGAAGAGCGGTGGCCGTCAGATTGTAACGGCCGTCATGGAAATCTGTCAATTTCACTAGTAATTGACATTAAGTTGTCAAAAAACGCTCTGTATTTGGACAACCGTTAAGTTAGAAGAACGTTCGCATTCTAATCTCTTTTTCAATCTGTTAAAAATACCTCTACTTTTCATACATTTTTGACATTTGAATGTGAGACTAGTTTTTGAACGTTTTTAAAGAAGGGAGTTGGCCTTCAGCTTTCACATCCCAACGAGCAAAAACAAAAAACAATCTTCAAATTTAAAAAAAGAACTGTCCCATTTAATTCCCATCCCTAATTGCGTAACAAATCATAAAGCGGTATCGATTCTCCGCGACCTACCCTAAAATCGATCGGGCAGAAATCTAATTACAGGCAGGCGTAAATTTGGAGCGTCGCCCTATTGATTATAATCGACCTTGAGGAAAAAAAAAATTAAGTCAAAGACTGACCCAATTTGCTCTCCCCTGGCGTTCATTGCCAAGTTTACATTGAAAGAACCGAACAGCCATTAAGAATGGAATAAAAGCAGCGACGCTTAGTTGAGAAAAAGATCTTTAATGAGGAAGAAGGGGCGTTTAAGAAATGTGCCGCGGTTGTGAGGAGTTGATGCTTGATGTTTTTTTTTTTTATGTTGTTGTTAATCTTGTTTGAGATGGGGATAATGTTTAATTGTAATCTATGTCGGACGTCGGTGTGGTTATGATGGAATCTGTCGCTGGTATTCAAGAAGACAAGAGTGAATTGATGTAGATATACAAACGTTAATTCTTATACAGGTGTTAACTTAGTTTAGTTGTATGAATTAAGCAGGAATTGCTAGATCAGTAGGTATGCGCCCTTTGAAATCAGTTAAGTTTTTCCATGTTAATATTCAGCAGAACACTCATGACTGCTTGGTCCCAGTATAATTAATAAAAAAGAATTAAAAAGGAGTTCGAATCAACGGTCGCGTGCCCCGGAGGCCAACGTCCTTTAGACAAGATCGCCCCCTCTACCTCCGTCCCTCTCTAATTAACCGTTTAATCCATAAAGCTGTCCCTTTCACCCCCGGGGATGTTAATATCGTGTTACTTAATATCCCACTGGGACACCGCTCGGATAATAATTTCCAGAATATTATTGCTCCCGTAATACGTCAAAGAATTTTCTTTTGTTTCTACGAAAATGCTCAACTCCAAATGATTCAAAGAAGCCGTTGATGTGGAAACCGACCGCTATCTTCACTGATTTCAGTTCGCTCCGCTAAATACGTAATATATTTTTTATGTACGTCTGAATCGAGTTTCTTTTTTGATATACGACAAACCGTATCCGATATCGGAGCCGTGAGTTAGCAATAAAAGTAAAGCATGTCGAAAAATATCGTTAAGTAGCACACGCCCGCCCTTAATATCTTCCACGCGGCCGCACCCGGCGCGCCGTATCGGGGAATTTTCATCTGAATATTTTCCTTTCTCATTGTCGTTATCTGAAAAATATGTTTTTCGTACGGTCGCAATCGCCCCGCGCCCCTCTGCCCCCAGCGTCACACTTCCAAAAAGTCGCAACTACCACACACGAAATATTCCAAATTCGAGTGTGTCGCTCTGGATTCAAAGTTGGCATTCTTTTCCGCGCGTCCAATGTCACGTTGCTCTTGGATGTACAAGAAAAATAGTTAGTGCGACACCTCGAGAATGAAATCCTTTCGCGAAGGTGTTAGAGTAGGTATTTGTTTGGCGTGTGTCGTGCGGACGCGCCGGGTGGTAGGCGGCGGCACCGGAAGCGCGGGGGAGGGCGGGGGGCAAATGGACGGAAGAGAAGCAAGGCAAATAACTTCGCCCTTCTGTACACATGTATAGGAGGCACGGAGGGCGCACAAAAATGCTCGCAGCGCCGTTTCCAAGTTCCACAATGAAACGTTGAGTATTTTTGTCATTTGTCGTCATAAAATCTCTCGTCTAAAGAAAAATTCGCGTTGAAATGTTTTTGCCGTTCTCAAGTTATGAGATATGTCGGAGTTACTGCATATGAAAGTTTTAATATTGTCGCAGATAATGGTGCAGATGATAAAGCTGGAGCTGTTCGTAAACTGTGAGGGTATTAAAACGTGGAACTGGTATGAAATTGTAAGGTTTATCTCTAATTAGTTTGTCATCACTGAGCCACTTTTGTTTTCATGTATCGCTCTTCATAGATTTTTCAAAATATCATTGGCAGGGGTGACGGGTTAATAAACTAAATAAACACGAGGGAGTTTGCAGTTCCTTTTCCTTACTCTTCACAAATCTAACGTTATAGCTCCCAATTTAAAAGCTATTTTCGTCGTTTCGGCGAGCTTTTCGCCATCAACCGAGCTCAACTCCAGACTCCGAGCTGCTGCTGCGAAATTCCTGATGTTCTTTTTCCAAATCCATAAAAAAATAAATTTGGAGTCCCTCTATAATCCAACCAAGTCAGTTGTGACCAAAATCTATATCCATACATCCGTCTATACTATTTATAGCTTAATGACTCCGAATCGATTCCATTGTAGCGCCAGCCGTATTTAAATAAAGTATTGTATCGCCATTGTTACAGCAATTGAGAGGGCTATTATTATCGCTATTAAATACTTACAAAATAGGTTTGCATGTACTATAGTAATTTGTTAACGGGCCTCGGATTGTGAACCATTTCCTTTCACTGGTTAGTGCTGGGCTTGAACTTTATTTTGGGTAGTAGATTTGTTTTGGTTGATTTGAAGGTAGCTTTAGAAACTGTTATATTGGTTGACTGGAGAATATAAGAGAAAATGTCTAGCAAGGACATAATCAATACGAAGATTATGAAGTTTGAGTTCTGTACTGTTTTGTTAAAAGGAATAATGCCAATGATGATGATTTAAATCCCGGTATTTCACTAGAATCGATGAAAGTTGGATATGAAATCGAAGAGAGAGGAAATTCGATAAATTAGCATAGCGTTCTACACATTCGTAATCTTAACCAGACGTTAGATAATCGACCAATCTGAATAGTATAGTGAGGGTGACCAGCTTCAGTAGAATTTACTGTAGGTATTAACAACTTTTATTAAGATCTATCTACCTCCAAACAAGCATCTCCCTGCAGGGTGCAACCTTCCGTGGTCCTTTAGTCCTTTTACTGTCTCCGAACCCAAGTGGGCAAACTATGCTCCACCTCCTATCCTGCCTTCTGTGTCCCAAAACTTGCAGGCAAACTGACCTCTGCGCTGCCACCGATAACGCCGTGGAATAACTGTTGTGAAAGATAAGATGAGAAAATTGAATGCTTTCTTAGGTTTCAATCTATGGATCGTTAAGTAACTGTATAGCTGCTGTTGAATATCAAGAAGTCAGATTCTTCTAACAAAATATGGATATAAAAAGTAATTAACCCAGTCAAGGCTTGTACTTATTTCCTCAGCTTTCTAAGTAAAACTTACATAAAAAGGAAACAAAATTATTAGAACGAGTATTACTGCATTAACTTGGAAATTAAATCCTTGCTTTAATATCGCATCGAAATTCTCTTTGTGGTCGCAAAATTTTTTGCCAAGTCGAAAATCAAAGCATCCAAATAGCAAAAGTTGGGTGCCCTTTGAGCAGTCCCGTTATTATTTTCTCAAGAACCTCTTTTATGTAAAAGAACGCTTCAGAAAGCGAGGGTGGTAAAGGGAAAAATATGACGGAGAGTAGTGGTGTTGCTTTCTCTCTCTGACTTAGGGAGTTGGAGTGGGATATAGATGAGTCGAGTGGCTTTCGTGTTAAGAGTCTCCATACACGAGCTCTCGTTACGTCATAGCCCGGGGCCGGAGACGCCGTGTGGGAGGCATTTTGACAAGTATTTTATGAAAAATGTAACCACCTTTGTGACAATGCTTGAAGCTTTTTAAGCAATGCGCCTGTTGTCAACTCTAATGAGATGAGAGTTGCCACCGGGTTACAAAACTTGTGGACACAGGGCTCTCACAGAAAATTTTGGTACAGGCAGCAATTATAAGCAAGTAAAGGTACCCAGAAACATTATAAGATCAAAAGTGAGTGTAAAAAGTAGAGCACAGTTGGAAAATAAATCCATACTAATATTATAAATGCTAGTTTTTGTACCGGTAGCACGTTCCCTTGGGTTAATTCCCGACTCTGTCCACGGTTAGTTCAGTTGAGTTTTGTAACCTGTCAGGCAATACGACACATCAAAATTTTAAATATAAATTCATTGAGTCTCAAAAATCGCATAGAATGTCCACTACATGGATGGAATATTGAAACTATGGTCTTGACGCTGTGTGAGCCTGCGTGTCCAATGTCCCGCCTGTTCGATGTCCACCGCGCACAAGATGGATGAAAGGCAGCACACAAAGATTATTTATCTCTGTTGGTGTAATTGCTGTATGGCGTATTAATAAATGAATAAATAAAATCAGCAGAGAAGATTTTGCCCATTCTGTATTGGGCACAACGTAATAGCTTTGTACAAATATCAAATCTGCCCGGGCAGCGGTAACATTGACGCTCGTAACATACGATGTATGTCATGCTTACATCGCTAACTCCACAAAGGTATCTAAGCCAGTATTTACGAGGTAACATAACGACAATTAAGCATGTATTTATGAATACTTTTTTGTAGGATTATGAGTCAATTTATAACCTATTTGGAGTTTTTATGGCGTATAAAATAACAATGTTGCAGGGGTAAGTGTAATGATAATGCGTCCGTGTATAATATGACGTGATTGGGAAGATATTTACGGTCAGCACTGTATTTTACTTGACGACTGTGGCGTTAATGACGATGCTTAAAACCCCCATTCGGCTTTGAAAGCCTTTAATTTTTATGCTTCGTCAAGTCACGTGTCAGTTTTTTATGTATTTATCGATTGATGAGATTTTGCAGCTGTTTCACTGATCAGAGAGACCGTTTGCATTTTGATCTCGGTATCAAACTGTCAAAAATACAATCAATTTACATACATTTTTGATAAGATTTTGACTTAAGTTGTCGCTGAGATGATTGCGACTTGAATTTCAACGTTTTTTTATGAACGAAATTTGGCCTTCAGATATTAGATGGGGCTCAAAAACTCAAAGCCTGTCGCAGTGATGATTATGAAAGTTTCTTGATATTTTAAATATACTATTTTCTTGCCATACATTCTCACTTTTTGTTCAAAATCAATCCCTCAAGTCAGTTCACTGCTGAAAACATCGCCCAATAAACCTTGCAAATCCTTGTTTACGATTAATTTCGTTAATCTAATATATTTGTTGATATTCTAAGTATCTATATAAAAAGCAAAAAAGTCTGTTGACGTATGGAAGCAATAACAGCAATAATAAACTCCGGAAGAACGAATGTTTTCCTCCGTGGATTGTAGCATCGTGGATAGGAGTCGATTAAAATAAGTAATAAAAAATGTAACTGTTGCGAGAAATTAATTGTAAGTAAACGCAACATTTATTTCAACTATGTTATCTTCCATTACAGTACGTATCGTCTGGGTTTTCTAAAATAAGGAACTTTCAATGTGTACCTAATTATTTCCACTACCTTATCCCGTCATGATATATTTTTTTTTTAATCTGTAAGTTGATAGAACCTGAAAATATGATTTCCCTAATGTTTACACAAAACAGACATACAATAAACCATGGCCAACCAAAAGTACGTACTTTTGACTAAAGTAAACAAAAATCCCTATATATCCTTACCATATTCCGTGACTTAACTCTCAGAATATTACGCGCGTCTCCCTCATTACCAACCAAATCATTACTGGGTGAAATCGTATGGAATCACAGAGGGATTGTTCACACCCTCACATAAAAAACAACCCTAGTCCGACTCGTTAGAGTTCAATTTTCCATGGCTATGGTAGTAAATTATGATCACGGTAATATGTCATCCGCGCAGTATGAAAAATATGAGATGTATTGAAAATGAAATCTCTTCGATATTCGCTAAGAGGTTTTTAATATCACTTCGGAAGATAAAAAGTTTTGTTTGTTATTTATTTTTATTTGTATGCTGGTTCTGAAAGAGGAGGGGTTTTTAAGTGAAATCGTAAATGGGGTTGTCAGAATTTGTCATTAGGGAGCTGTTGGTATATGGTTCCTACTCAAGAACTCTTTTACTGCAACGACTATCAGCCCTAATGAGGGATAAATTCGTCGTGAGACATAGGTTAGAATAGACCTAACTTCATCCTTTCCGTTTGATCCTAACTTCATCAACATCATCAGTTTAGCCGAAACGGCGCCGCCACTTCAACCGGTTCTGTGCTTCCCGCATCCAGCTGATTCCTGCGGCCTTCACAAGGTCATCGGTCCACTTTGTGGGAGGCCTTCCAACGCTACACGTCTTCCGGCACGCGGTCGCCACTTTAGAAACTTTCGGCCTCATTTGAACAGCAATGAGCCTTGTCCACTGCCACTTATCTTTGGCAATTCTTTCACAACCTGAAGAAATAAGATAGTGTCTGACACGACATTGAACACAGAGAACCTATGTCTATACATTGTTGTATTGTGATGGGACTTGGGAGAAATGGACTTCAAGAATTGGATTGCGAAAGCCTCTCAACGGTCAGTTCCATTTTGCTCGATTCAGCGAATCTATCGCGATTAAGGTGCGATATTTCCGCGTGATTAAAATGACGATATCTCCACATTTTTGTTTTAGAGTACTGTACATAAAACTAACGCCGTTGAAATTACGAATTAGTACAGTTTAATTTAAAGATGTTTTTCCAAAAATCTCCAAAAAAATAACTGCTTAACAAACTTCCTTCTTTTAAATGTACATTCTACAATTTGATAAAATTTACTAATCGAAAAGCATAATAGAAAGGCATACTGCCAGATATACTGATATTCAAATGGTTCAGTGTGAGTTCAATCTTCTTGAAATGTAAGCGAGTCATGTGTATCTGCATGTTTTTATATAGTATAGAGAGCAGGTTAGTTGACGCTCAATCCGAAATTTTGTATTTCCGAAAACTTACTAAGGATTTCTCTAGTCTTTAGGCAATCTACGAGTTAAAACCCATTCTGCTAAACAACAAAGCTGAAAACGCACCTACATTATATAAAACTATCCTGAAAACACGTTCCGTAACACCCTTACGATCGAAACATTTTTATAGTACCCACCTCCCCGCTATAAGTACGTGTGTGACCCCATCTACGCCAATAGTAGCAAAGATGAGTATATCACGATTTTTCTTAACGTAACCCGCCTACATACGTTACCCCCTCTTCCCTGCCTCCTTTCACACATTCTTGTTAAATGTTTACCGAAAAACAAAAGGTTATAACCACCAATGTCTGTTCCATAAAACTGTACTTTGTGCAGGTTTAGATAAAGTTGTAATTTCAGTGTGTCTGAGGTGTTAGTTAAGTTACTATTCGCTTTCAAAAATTTCGTGAGATTGACTGTCGATATGGCCAAAGATTTTTACGATTCGTCGTAAATTCTGGTTAGTATCGTATTTCTACGGTCACGTTTGTATGCAACTTGCGTAAGCATATGGGATAGGAATGGTGACTTTTGGATAAAGCGGCCATTGTAGTTTTTTGAGCGAAGGAAATTGAGCGTTTTGATGTGTTCTGGCCAGATAAGAGAGGTGTTGTGATTGTTGACGGTTCATCGTGTGTTCTGAATATGACTCGGGTAATGTTACACGGGGATCAATGAACCGTTACAGTTTCAAGTTTATCTTTATTGAATCCATAAAGTCAAAGTCAAATATTTTTTTCAAATAGGCACGTATATGGCACTTTCGAACGTCAAAATTTACTCAAAACGAATTGATTCTAGTTGCCATGTCCCTTCCAAACGGTAGTTTCGTATGGAGAAGAATGGGTAAGAAACTACACAGTTAACTCTTTTAAAATGTTTTACTTTATATTTTGTTTTCATTAACTAAACATGCCTAGGCACCTACAATAAAATTACTATACCTACCACGATATGTTAAAAAAATGGCAGGTAAATTAAATAAAAGAAAGATACAGATACAGTACTCACTGATTTACAAATATTGTAAAATTAGATGAATTTTCTAAAATTTTAACTATTATAATTTAGTGTGTGAGTTAAATTAAATACAGAATGTTAAATCAATGTAATATAAATAATAACTTAAGTTTATTGCGTTTATTTATTTCATAATCAACAGGTTTTAACAAATACATTTTAGGGGCCTTCTTTGAAGTATGGAGATACCTGTAACAGAAGACCTCCCTCTTCCATACGTCTATGTGTATAAATAAAAAGCCTGTTAATGAAAGAATCAACAACAAAATAGTTACATAACATAACATAACATCACGCCTTGTTTCCCCGAAGGGTTGGGCAGAGGTGTACCTATAGTACACCCACATTTCGCCAGTTATGTTTAAATCCCATGTAATAGGGGGCGAGCCTATTGCCATCTACCGGGCACAAATCCAGACTTCGGGCTGCTACTGAGAAATTCCAGATAGAAAAACCCAATAACACGTTGCCCGACCTGGGAATCGAACCCAGTACCTCATGCTCAGCAGTAGCGATTGCGACCACTAGACCAACGAGGCAATAGTTACATTACGAAAAATACGAATTGGGGTTTATTTAGATACGATGACCAAAGTTAAGAGAACCAAAGTTAAACAATTAATTAAACAACCAAATCGTGCCATTTGGAAGTCCCTGAACCTGTCTTCGGACTCAAATGGGAAGACCACGATTGTAGTGTAACTTCAACCTGGTAAACTGGGACTACGCCGACGGAATTGCAGCAGGAGGTGGAGCTATGTCACAATCTCCATTGTCATTCCCTCCACCGTCTATCCTGCCCTCTGTGTCCCATAACTTGAAATCAAACTGACACAGATGATGCCGTGAAAGTGGCGTAGTTTAGGGCCAATAAGATCTGAGAAAAGTCGTTCCAGCTACACGAAGAAGAAGGAGCAACCAGTTTGATTTTGTCTAGAGCATCGCACAACACGTGGCTGTAACTACTATTTCAGACTGGTTTCAACCATGTGTGTTCTGGTATCCCAATGACCTGTTCGTTCATCAGGTCGGTAGCCTATTTTTCTTTTAACCCCTTATGACATAGACTTGGAATCATTTCTGTGTTTTTTCTTCTACTTTATCTTTCAACAAACAATCATCATCACCATCATAAACATCATTTCAGCCGAAAGACGTCCACATAGTGGACATAGGGCTCCCCCAAGTATCACCACTTGGACCGGTTCTGTGCTTCCCGCATCCAGCGGATTCCTGTGGCCTTCACAAGGTCATCGGTCTACCAACGCTACGTCTCCATACAGGGAGACGTAGCGTTGGTAGACCGCTACGTCTCCGCGGTCGCTAATCCAGAACCATTCGGCCTCATCGGCCATCTGTTCTGCGAGCCCTGCCCACTCTTCAGGCTAAGTCAGTCGCTTTGGTTCTCCTGCGGATCTCTTCATTTCTTGGTGTGGTTCACTTCTTCGTTTGGGTGACTTTTAGCCTACGAACAATAGACCTGAAATTATATTTTCATTTGAAAAGACACGATTTTCAATTTCAAGATTGATCTTGGTATAGGTGACTTTAGAAACAATCTTGACAAATCTGATCTCTTTGACAAATCTTAAGCTAAAACTTAAGCTCAAAGTTATAACCAGGTGTTTTTTTATATTTAAGATTTAAAATACCTTTCACAATAATCCTTTCCCCCAAACGTAAACCTCAGATACACCGATAATAACCATAAAAATACTTATTGAACCACGGTATCAGATCACAAGTCGAAAATGTAAGATGGCGGCCGACAAAAGTTTATTTATAACGTTTAATTGATGTCCCGCATACAAGCTGCTGATAAACTGCCATGTTTTTACAATTATTGATGATCATTAACTCTCAAATTGCTATTTAGCATCGTTAATAAGTATGGCCGACTAAATTAATGTAGTTAAGCGTTCAGTTACTTCACTTGGGCGGAGAAATTTCACTTTTAATGCATTACTAGGGTTTAGTTTGCGGTTGTACTTTCTACGTGTATGAGATACGATATTCTGTGCCGCATATTTTGTAGAACTCAAAGGTTTATCTAAGAATAAATATTTGATAGAAGATGACTAAATTAGAGAGTTTTTTCCTCTTAAAAGTCGGGCATTATTAGTCCAACGTTATTTTTGGCAAAGGATTTGAATTCGTTTTTTGGAGAAGGTACTTCATGTGTGTTTCACATTGTCTGAATAGGTACCTACCGGTCAAATTTAAACATGCATCATAATTTTTAATAAACTTCAGCCAGGCAGAAAGAAAGAAAAATAGGTTTATTTGTCACAGACACATCATTGTGTGTGCACACTGCATACAAAATATAATTTGCTCGAATAATAAACGAGCACAAAACAGAAATAGTCGGCAGCTGCACGTCTAAGAAGGCTTCCACTCAGCATGAAGCTGTGAGATAAGAGGATGCATTAGGCGGCGCGTGAACAATGTGGTCAGCACTAAGGGCAAATTTCACCAATGCAACTGAATGCGTCCAGCTCATCTAAAACGCGTTCAACAGCTGTCAGTGTCAAAATTGTTATGGAATATTGACACTGACAGCTCTTGAACGCAGTTTAGATATGCTGATCGCGTTCAGTTTCATTGGTAAAATCGGCACTAAAACATTTTGCTAAATTAGCCAGGAATTTTAATCTGACTGTCACTCTATTACCTTAGTATGGAAGAGATGACTAAACAACCATTTTAGCATCCATTCTAGATTTACCTACTTAAGTACTTGTCTTAACGAGCTTCGACCGGTCTTTAGTTAATTTCATATAAGCCACATACTACAATTTACATGCACTATTACGAAAAACTTACTCCATTATGGAGCCAAGGTCTCAATATTTTACAAAAAGAAGATATTTATCGATCATAACTTGTGCGCGTGAGTCGCTCCCGAGGAAGTTATAAATCGAGAGAAAAAGTTCAAAAACTTGGTAAAAGAGCTTTAGGGACAACTGGCTGACGACTCAATTAGAAGGGTTTATTAAAATTTAAACGTTGGTTGTAACGAGTAATTTTAACAAATTTGAATGGAGAGGACCGATGAAAGGAATAGGTATGATAGAAACGTTTAATGGTCTCTACCATTATAGATGTCTGTCAAACGATATGTAACGACGCATGTTTACAAAATGTCCCTTACGTTACCCACTTCATATTTACACTAGCGGTTTAACTGGGTTTTTTACCTATATTTATTATTATTTTATTTTCTTTCGTAAAGATTCTGTACCTACTATTTTGTAAATATGTTAAAACATTGTAAGCCCTGTAGATTCATTTGCATGCTTCGATTTGGTAATCATTTTATTATTTATTGATTCAATAAAACTTTATGCACAAGTAAAAAAAAACTGTACAAATTGCGGACCTGCCTGGGACATTTTCTACCAGTCAACCTTAGGGTGATGCAGAGACAAAACATGGCAGGTGCAACAAAAGGGATAGATAACTCGAAAAAGAATAAAATATTATTACATAGATACATACACATAAACTTTGTCAGGAGTAATAACGATGGGTAGAGGAGAAAATGAATCCAGCAAAACAGCGCTGAGATGATTTTACAAACTTCTCACGAATATGTTCACGAGCCTTCACTTTGAAGGATAACCGACTGGTTGCCATCCTGATGTTCAGAGGTAGCGAACTCCAAAGAAAAACCGCCTGGACAAAGAAAGAAGAGTGAATAAAACCAGAACGGTGAGAGGACATCGGAGAAGACGATTGTTGGTGGAACGAAGATTTTTTCTATGGGTAGAGCATAAGTATTGAACATGGGGGGTCAGGTAAGAAGGAGAGCAGCTGGACCGGGAGCTCCTCCTGGAAGGCTCGATCGTGCAGTCCTGGGTGTCACCACCGGACAGGCCTGCTGACATCAACGACGAGGCGGAGTCGTTCTGGGAGGCCATGTCCGAAATATGTGACGTGGCAATGCCCCGGGTCCAGCCCAGACGTGCCTGGCGCCAGGTGTGCTGGTGGTTGCCGGAGCTGACGGCTTTGCGCGAGGCGTGCGTGGCTGCGCGACACCTGTACACCAGGAACCGCAGGCTTCGTATTCGCCCTCCGGATACGGAAGCCATTCAGGCGGAGCTGTACGAAGGGGACAGGGTAGCGAAGACCGCCCTCCAAGCGGAGATCCTGCGGGCCAGGGCACTGGCCCGCGAGGAGTCGCTGGAGACTCTGAACAGGGACCCGTGGGGACGCCCCTACAAAATCGTGCGGGAGACAACGCCAATACCTTCAATACCCTGCCCTGGAGTTGCATCAGGGAGGCATTGCGATATCACCGGATGCCGACCTACCTCTGTCGCGTGGTCGAGGCCTATTTGACGGACAGGACCGTCATCTACCCCGGTCACCGGGGAGAGTGTAACCGGCGAGAGATTTCGTGCGGTGGCCCACAGGTATCGTTCATGGGGCCGCCTCGGTTATGACTGGGTGCTGCGCGCCGACCTCCCTAGTGGCGTCAGCGTGGTGTGCTACGCTGACTACACGCTGGTCCTGGCACAGGGGAGGTCGCACCAGGCGGCGGGCGAACAAGCGAATAAAGATCACACGCAACCCGAAGTTCGTTGGTAATTAGATTAATAAAAATGGAGAACAAAAGAGGAGATTATATAACGCCTTGAGGGACGCCAGCTGCAAGATCACACCAACTCGACGAAGACTATCCAGCACGAACAGACTGCTGACGCCCCTGAAGATAAGAAGAAAACCATTCCAAAGCCTCCCGAGAGACCATAAGATAGGAAAGGTTAGACAAAAGGACTTCGTCATTGACTTTATTAAAAGCATTGGAGGAGTCAAATAATACTAAGATTGTCACTTTAGTTCACCTGATATCGTCAGTCACTTTAAGGACGACTGAAACGCGTTTTCCATTTTTTTTTTAGTTCTTAGTACTTTTTGATTGGCCACTAATAACAGTGTAATTAAAAAATATTGTAAAAGCCAATAAAAAAAAAGAGTTAACATGGAGTTTCTTGCCGGCTCTTTTCCATAAGCAGTGAACAATTAACTGTGCAGCTAGCCTTTGACGTTTCAAAAGTGCGCATGTAAATTTTTTTTATTTGAATTTGATGTAGTTCCCGACAGAAACCAGAAACCCATTTTATGTAGGTTTTAGATATTACAGAATCACTACCTGTCATATTGTTTTACCTGAAACCATTTATTATTAAAATCGTGTTCGAAAACAAAGACATTCAGTAACTTCTAGAAATAAAACCTCGATTTCTCTAAAGGGCTGTCACGTACATAAACTTGAACTTTGAATGCCACGACCCCACTAGCTTTATAGCTGATAGAAAAGCTTATTATTCAGTTCAATATTACAAGTCAGTTAAATAAATAGCTAACTTGTATTATGAGTTTGTGAGAAAAGTTTTTATACACTTCATGTACGAAGCTACGCGTTTTTGTTGCGTTAAAGCAGCAACATACATTTTCTATTAGCTTTCAAAGTTCAAATTAATTTTGTTAGATTAGTGTTCATGTCAGCAAGATTTATTGTGATATTGTCTATGTTTTCAATAAAAAATATGCATGTTTACCCAGGATCTGACAAGTGCCTGCATGACCTTTTAAGGCCCTTGTATATGCATATTAATATCTAACTGGCAAGACGTTTTTATGTATTTATACAATTCAGGAAATGGGAGGGACAATTAAATACACGTATGCCAGGAATATTTCATCTCCATTGCTCCCAAAACAGCGACGGAAAATATCTTGAGGAAACCGGCATGTCCTAGAACCAAAAACTTCGAAGACATGTTACATCCACCAACCCGCACTGGGCCTAAGTAGTGGATTACGGCCCGCTCCCTCTCACCGAGAGGAGACCCGTGTCCCAGCAGTGGGAACATCATAGGCTGATTGCGCTTGCTAGAAAAGTTTCATACATATCCAAGAAACTTTTTGGACATAACTTTTATCGCCGTACATAGTTTAGCATTTTGTGTAGCAAGCATCGTTGATTTAGCACCTAAGTTGCACCTACGACTAATAAAAGAGAAACTTTAGTTCTAAAATTTGCATTATATCGCCTTCTATGATAATTCTAATGTTCATAGAATAAAGGTCAAAATCACGGGTCTTATTGGTCAAGTCAAGGTCAAGTCTATTTACAAACGTTTTCTATTCATTAAAGTCTATTTATATCCTTGCTCAACATGTTTAATGACAGCCGTTATTTGAACTTAACTTCGAAATGTAAACATTTTCTAGCTATTAGATCCGTTATACACACACGGTTTTTTGCCGTTAAAAACTTTTTTTTTTTCGCCGCGTCTAGGCACGGCCGTCTGTGTTGTATGAATCACAATGGAAGTTTGTTGACGACACGGCGGCACTAAGGTTTTCCATATAGGCGGCAACGGGCCTATATGGAAAACCTTCCAGTATTCAGAACCCCAGTACATCTGAGCTGCGGGAGGGCTTATGAGGCGGACCAGACCTAAAGCGCGGTCTCTAAAGAAAGCGAATGATAGAAGCGCGATGAAACAACGCTGGTAATTTATTGCAAAAATTAAGCAATAATCTATTTACAAGAAATCTATTAATTGGACCAAAAAAAAAAACACTATTACGTTGATATGTTGATTGTAGAATAATCTGTCAAAAAATCAGAATGATTGCATGTATATTATTATGGTTATTAATAGTTAAAAGATTTTTTTAGAGGTATCATCGTATTTTTTTTCCTGCCGTTTTAAATTAGTTGTATTTTATTTTCAATACACTATCTAACTAGCATATATCCTGAAGATAATCATATATTTTTATGATTTAGTTTACTGCAATGGATAATATACTTTTAGGCATTATAAAACTTAGGTTCTGTAGTCCCCTTAAACTATTCCGCTATTCAGAGTTGCCAACGATCTGGATTCGGGTATTGTTTCCAGTGTATTCAAGACTTCATAATTAAAACACTTTCTCTACTCAGATCCCTAGAACCCGCGTAGTATGTTATACTAAATAGCCAAGTAACTGCGACCATTTTGGAAGTAGCACTCGCTCGACTTGCGCAAGGTTGGTCACAGTTCGAACCTAACCTAAACCAATTGGTCAGGGTGTCATAGCCATTCTGGATTAAGACTAAACGTCGGAAGCAGTTTTGTTAAACGTAACGCAATGGTAATCCAGCTGATTGTTGTTCGGGATCTCGCATTACAGAACTAAAAGCACGGTAACATTTAATCCATTAAACTGCGCATTCAGGCTTCCGCAGCTCAGAAGTTCTGCGGTTCTGAATTCTGGAAGGATTTCCAAAAACTCGCCGTGGTTTGCCGTGTTATAAACAAGCTCACACAATTATTCTGGGGTGCGCCGTTCCGCAAAAAAGCCGTACCATGTAGGTACAACGGGCCTTACGTCAAATGCTTGACATATAAAATAAAAAAAATCTCTTGTTGTACGTACATACGCTGTCAATTAAAAAGCTTGTTATGACTGTATCCAGTCACTCGCAAGTATTAACAATATTTTTACATGGCTGGACTGTAATAGGCTTTTTTTCGTTGCAACTTAATAAGGACAAAGAATGATCGTAGGAACCTAAATATTTGTACGCATAATAAATTGGTATTTAACTCTGTAAAAAGTTTGAAGGCTGGGTAATAAATATGTGTGTTATTCGCAGGTTTAAGTTCGCGTTTCTTTGGAGTAAGTTGTCGACTACACATATGCGATGGTGATTATAATTTTAAATTGTTTGTAAATAACAGCTGATGTGTTGCAAATTAACTTGCATTCCACGATTTTGTCCTTAGGTTCCTGTTACGGGTAAAAGGCAATTTTGAAAGGATGCCAAAGCTTGTAAAATCTTCCGTAAGGTGTACCTATAAGTTTTTTACTTAGGTACACCATAAATATAACAGGATAGAATAGATAGATAAATACTTTTCCGTATTTTCCTTCTAAGTGCCCGTCTCACCGACGAAACTGTAGAGAAACGAACTGTCAATGTCAATATTCCACTATTGACACAGACAGCTCTTGAACACAGTTTAGATGAGATGATCGCGTTCAGTTTCATTGGTGATATCCGCCCTAAGAAGGTACAACGTAAGATTAAGAAAAATACCTTTGGAGGGTGTGAAGCCCCGCCCTCACGTGACATTGACATGTGGAGCCACCCTTTCTTCCATTCGTGAATTTTTACGAATTTTCCTTTGAGCTCTTTACGTACATGCCTTACGTGTTCTGAAGGGCGTTGAGACGTTTGACGGAATGTAGTTACCTACATGTAAGAGAAAGTGATTCGTGGAGATGTAGGGGTGTGACAAACACACAGAGTGAGAGGTTTCGTGATGCTTGTTTTAAAGAAAATATGGATGTTATTTTTTCCAGAATGTGGAAAATGACAATTAAAGTGTTATTTAATATAGAAATAAATATAAACGTTTATTTGAGGTGAAGGAAATATCGTATTTTAATATGACATCTGTAGTGCTATTCTGTAACCATCTCACAGCGAAAACATAAGTGAAGTGAGCGTGGAGTGTGCTGTCAGTGCCACTGATGCTAGGGATTGACCAAGACGGGATGACACTGACAGCTCTCTCCACGCAAGTCTTCACGGTGAGAGTTTTACAGAATCAACATGCTGAAGGCCAATTTTCGTACTTAAAATACGATCAAATTCAAGTCGCAATCTCATCCCAGCGACAACCAATTTCAAAAACTTGTCAAAAATGGATGTAAATTGATTGTATTTTTGACAGGTCGAGACTGAGATTAGAATGTGAACGTTCTTAAAAATACAGTAATCGCCGCTCTGTATTATTGATGACTTTCATCACCCATTAAAACTTAAATAAGTACGTTCGTGTCGTGTTTATCCTTTTAAAAACTGACATAATATATTTTTCCTGGACCAATTGGAATTGATTTTTATAACTTAGAGTTGAATGTAAAAACCACTTGGGTTGTTATGTTCTATAAATACGACCGAAGAATTTTAAAAAAATACATACGAGTGGGTGCCCCGTATTTTTATGAACGGTCGCATTCAGTCATCTTGATCTGTCGAAAAAGTTATAGGATTTTTAACATTTATTGTCGCTGAGATTTTTTTATTATTTTATTTATTTCCGGGCCGATTTTTCAATAGTCAGATAACTTACTAACAACTACAGCCCTTACTTTACTTGCACAAATTGTTCTTGTACAGAGCAATTTACAAGCTATAAAGTTACAAACATACCTACTTTAAGTAGGTAAGGTAAAAGGCAATATAACAAAACTAACAATAAAAACAATACAAACTTGTAAAATAAACAAAATGCAAACAAGTGATATAAGAAAAACGTATTTATACTTATCTCATTATTATCTATCATTCTTTATAGACGAGATTGCGACTATATGAAAAAAATTTTGTGCTACAGGTGATAAACGGACAAGAAACGGAGAAGCACACTCGATATTTGTACTTCTAAAGTCCGTAAGCGCCGTATTTACATATAATCATACGTACTTACATAATTCTATTTTAGAAACTTACTTACCTAAGACTTAAAATGATTTACCGGAGATGCCAATATGCATTTTATTGTAAATAGAAATCAGTGGCTGCAATATTCATGGAATAAACAGCAGAAGCTACTATTTTCCGAACGAGGCCATTTTAGATCGATGGAAAAGCCGTGTCGACTCGGAAATTACGTTAACCTTATTTTATGACTAAATTGAATTTAAATACAGCTGTTCAGTAAAATGTTTATTTTCGCCGGCAACACTGGGAGGTTCGACGGGTTTTCCGTTATTTCTATTTAAAGGCTAGTGTTGTAGTTGTCTGTTCAGTGTACAATTACTGAATAGAATGTGCTATTTATCAATAATGGGATCGACAGCTTGTGTTAAAAATAATACAGAGGCATACAATATTTTGGTACGGCTTGCTTCACAGAGTCTGTTCACTTAGCTGGGAATAAATCATAAATTCTGTTTTTTTTTTACTTATTTGTTGCTCATCAGGATTATTTGGTCACAATCACAATCTGAAACGTTTTGATATTGGTAATCCATTGCTTCACATGTTCGAAAAAAAGTCTCCTCAACAACCTAAATAGCGCAATGAATGATGTTTAACTGTCAAAATGAAAGAGGTTACTACTGATAGTGTGGAACGCAATTAGCTCGTAGGTTCAAGAGTGGAAAACACATGCTTTTTCTTAAAATGTGATTTATGTCGTCACATTTCGTTTAGTTTTAATTATTAGTGTCGTGTTTGAAATGTGTTTTTCTGTTAAAAACTCAATCAAAATGTGACACAGTGATTAATTCTCTCTTATCGTAACTTCAATGTTTCGTTTCATAAAGTATCGAGATTTATTTTTACAAAGTCGCAACATTTCGACTTTATCAAAGGATGATTGTGAGAACCATCTGTCCTATATCCATTTAATTGCATTGCCAGTTAGCCTCCATTACAGGTAGGCCTACAATATAAAGGAACCTTCCAATAAAGACTGTTATACACCGTTAACATCGTGTTTCTTAATGGCTGCGCTTGCACCGCTCCGCTTGACACTATTCCGGCCCACGCGCAACAGATGTACTGCGCCGTGCCCCATTCAAACGACTGGCATAGCAACTCTCTAAAAATAATGTTATTCTAACCTCAAAGCTGATGGTTGTTTTGATACTAATGGATGATTTATGAAAGTTGAGATTTGAAATTTGATTTAGGAGAAAAGTTTGTCGTTAGTTATTTTGTGTTATTTATTACTTACTATATTAAATATATAAATATACTTACAGTTTGCTGTCTCAGCAAAAGATATAGAAGATCTATAGAAATGTCAGAAATAAAAATTGCGCTCAGTGAGCAAAATTGATGACAAAACAAAATGTTCGTCGTAACTGTATGTCTTTATGTGGAGACTGCAGTAGTGCGTTCATTTTATCTAAGATTATCATTTACCCACGACTTTGAATAAAGCACCATATGGGACATGACAATAGTGTCGTTTTCTGTCAGTGAACGATTTTTTTCGAAATCGGATCAGTACTTCCAGAGATCATTATTGCAACATCCAAACAAACAAACATTCACCTCTTTATATTTTTAGTGTTGACTGATTTTATAGTTTCGAAAGGAGAAATATATCATTTTAGATATCATAATGGTAACGTATCACAACTGTGATCATAAACAGCTTGAAAGAAAGTAGAAACTTAGTAAAGCCCCTCAGAGCCATACAGTGTGGTTAGGGACATCGACTCGCAAACTGAAACAATGATTCCAGCATGTGATTCTGACCGCCTAGCATAAAAATTTTCGTCGGTTATCAAAAATAAAATCTGCTGCTTCATAGGAAAGTGCTAGCGCGGTCAAGGGTTTCATATTTGTCACAAAACTTGCATCTTAGGTGTTTTAAGGGTGTATTATTGTCACAAAACTTGCATCTTAGGTGTTTTAAGGGTGTATTTTTGTCACAAAACTTGCATCTTAGGAGTTTTAAGGGTGTATATTTGTCACAAAACTTGCATCTTCAAATGTTTAAATCAGTCACTATTATCTACCTCCTATTGCTAAACTATACTTGTGAGGAACGTAAATAAGTTTCATTATTAAACTCGTAAATCAGATGGGTTCTAGAAAATATTTAACGCAGCCATTAGGATGTCACCGGTAGCATTAACGTGTCTTCCTTTTAGTAAACGGAAGTCTGTAACAACATTATGTGACTAGAACATGGTTATTTTACAGGTTTTACACTGTAGTGGTACTAACTAGCGAAACTCCGCTGACTGATGAATTAAAAAACAATGTTATTTGTGATTTTTAGGGTTCCGTACCTCTAAAGGAAAAAACGGTACCCTTATAGGATCACTTTGTTGTCCGTCCGTCCGTCCGCCCATCCGTCTGTCTGTCTGTCAAGACCCTTTTTCTCAGGAACGCGTGGAGGTCAAGCTGGAATTTGAATTAAATACTCAGGTCTACTGTCCATTGGAGCTTTTTTATTGAAAATTTGCCTGGAGGTGGCTAATATGATTAGGTACATAAAAGATCTCTGCATTATAAATGCACATTCAGTATGTTGAGTAGATTTTAATTATTCAGCTTCAAATATTGTCAAAAAAAAAAAAAATACTAAAGGTAGTTCGGTATTCGACCTGTCTGTATTTATGTGTATCTGTCTAAATGTAGGTATGCATGGAAGTGATTTTCCCAAAAGAAACGACATAATGATTTGATGAAATGATTCAAACGCTCCTCCACAAAGCTCAAGTATTTCTAAGCGATTATCGCGTACTATGTGGGTGCGACGCAACTGCCTCCACGGGCTTATCGTAGTGTTGTGACATTCACACCAATGTTGTCAGCTATTAGTGTTCTTACACAATACGGCAATAATAAATAAATATATTGTCGTTGAATCTAACTGAATGAATTGGAAGGTTCGGTAGATAGCATTTTAAATCACATTGATTGTGCACGATGAACGTAAAAACAAGTCTAGCGTAGATAAATCAGTCTTGAAAAGTCTCGGAAAACTAAATTTTCTGCCGGCCATTGTTAATTTTTTTTCTGGTTGGTTTTCTTGCGGATACAAAAACTCATTAGAACTCAGACATAATCATCACCCTAATTGCGAAACACAATATTAATCACAATCTGAATAATTTCGAAGGATATTGTTAATCCATTGCTTCATATGTTCTAAAAATGTGTCCGCTCAACAACATAAATAACGCAACGAATGTTGTTGAACTGTCAAAATGAAAGCGATGATTATTGATAGTGTAGTATACGCAATTACCCAGCAGGTCCAGGGTTCCAGTGGAATCTCGGCAACCTTTCAGAAACCAACTAGGCAAGACGTTTCCGACTAATTCCTCCTCCGCACGCTTACAAGGGTTCAGTTGATTTACCGGTGTGTTGCATGGACTAGCTTTATCTCAACATGAACAAATCCAAATCTCGGGTCAACTATTAATGATCTAAGAAGACGGAGAAACGCCACTCCGCGCTATTTTGAGTACCAGAATCAATTCTAAAAGCCACCTGCGCCCGCGACGACAATGAGGCGGTTCCCAATGACATGTACAAATATTATCGTTATGTGGGTGTGACTGACATCCAATATTATCGCGCTTATCTTGTCGCGTTAACACCAATGTTATCTGTTACACAATGTTGATCGTTTTCTTGTTTGTTGTTATTGGTACTGCCCTAACACATACGAGTACCTACCGTATTATGTTTTATATATGTATACATACAGGTTGCTACATTACCCTTTATAAAGCCGTCATCTACGCATTTAGTACATCAAACTAGGTAACTTCGTGCAAAAATATTTGCTCAGAAACGTTTTTTTTTTTTGTAACGTAAAGCACGCAAACATTGTGCTTATAATATAAGTGCGTTCGCATGTGTGAAAGTGTTCGTAGGTGCTTTTAAAGTTAGAACATTTGAAACTTGTTTTCGTAAAAAAACAAAAAAAAACAAAAGACAACAACAAATGGAATGACAAAAGAAGGAAGGGCTTTGAAGATGGTTCTGTTTACGCAGATATGTCAATATAGAAAGTTTTCCATGTGTGGACCAGTACAAATAAAAACATAATAACAGGAAAAAAACAAGTGACTTTCGGCTTCGTTAAGGATATTTTTACAACCGTTAAATTCTACCTCTAATTACCAGAAAGGTAGTACTTACTTTAGAACGACCTGAAAATGGAACATGGTGCTACAAAACTGATAAACCGACACTTTAGAGAGATAAAAAAATAACGTATGAACGAGTTTTCATAGACATCACGATGATATTCAAATCATATGACTTGAACACTTCACTTAAACAGTGTTTGTACACCCATTATTAACATTTAAAAAGGTTTTTTTAAGTATGTTCAACGTGCAACGGTACAACAGCATTTTGAAACTTCATCACTCAAGCATCATCAAGTAGGCACATGTACTTGGCATATGAAGATACATTATTATTATTATTTGGTACTATTGCCACAACCCATATTTAAAGGTTTGTACCACAAGTACGTCAAATTTCTTACCGCGTTGCGTTTTCGTAGCGTTCTCACTAGTTCGCGTTTTCTTAGCAAGTTTTTTTTTTTTTTTAACTTTTTATTTAAAACTTTACGTTGTGATACCCCTTACAAATACATATACCACTATTTTCTATGTAAACATTAGTGACAGAAACTTATAACAAAGTCATTAACATTCACAAATAATGTAACAAAGCGGATTAAGTCAAAAAGTACCCAAGACAAGTTAGTATACATTTTATGGAACCACACCGCAAGCTGAGGGAAAAACAATCACGTAAATCGGCCTATTATTTGAGGAGAAATCCACAAAAAATATTCTTCACGTACAGAAGATTTGTTTGTTGGGTGTCGCTCGCACACGCCTCTTTTTACCGTTAGGGGCACATAATTAGTACCAGCCTTACTGCGGTAATGTATGGATTTATTATGAGATTGTCATGACTGACAACGACCAGCTAATATCATTTATGCAGAGAAACTAAACCAACAATAGTAAATGTGTACCTGTCAGCTAAAGCAAATATTATTTCATGTTTTATAAACGATCTTAGGCTCATATTGAGTGCTATGGGAAATTCTATATTTGTTATCTTTAGTGTTTAGAAATTGGCAAACAGCGGTGATGTTAACTAATAAATCATAATTTTTATTGACTCAAGTGCTTATGAAAACAAAGGTTAAATGTTGGATTTTCGATAGAATAAACAGTGTTTAAGGAATGTGTAGGTGTTCGATAAATTCAGCTATAATAGACGCTTAATAAATGAGGTTTTATGCGAATAGAATAAGTCTTTGTGTGGTTATAAATATGCAAACAGCACTTAGACAACAAATGACGTTAAAAGTGCCGGCTTTTACCTAAGCCACATGTCTTCTCAAGGAGGTCATAGGAATGAACAGACAACTGACAAAGCGTTCGAAGAACAGCAACTGCGCTTTTTTTTTTGTGTATAGCATCTCGTAGTTGACCTTGAGAGGTCGTGACTACTTAACCGGACAATCCTGTGGCTGCCTTAAGCGGACTCGAAGCCTCCAGCCAGGGGCGTAAAACTACTTATATTACTAAGCGAACGCTCGTTAAGGGCACCCCCTGTGGGGTATGGACCTCGGCTTAGGGCGTCGCTGACGGGAGGATAGCAAGATGGGACAGGCTGGATCTGGAGCAACTGCGAGTTGATATACAGCTACGTATACACAGCTTGGCATAGCAACAATACTTACTCTGCCCTGCAGCCTAATTATACCAAAACTCACTAACTGTATTTAAGGGGACTACAGCTACACGCAAGTTTTATATGACCTTAAAGTATATGATTCAATGCAGTAAACAAAATCAGATAAATATATAATAATCTCTTCAGGATAAATGCTAGTTCAACAGAGCGTTGAATATATACTAACTAATTTTATACGTTGGTCGTCGCCTCGTTGGTCTAGTAACTGCCTCGTTGGTCTAGTGGCCGCAATCGCTACTGCTGAGCATGAGGTCCTGGGTTCGATTCCCAGGTCGGGCAAAGTGATATTGGGTTTTTCTATCTGGAATTTCTCAGTAGCAGCCCGGAGTCTGGATTTGTGCCCGGTTGATGGCAATAGGCTCGCCCCCTATTACATGGGACTTAAACATAACTGGCGAAATGTGGGTGTACAGGTACACCTTTGCCTAACCCTTCGGGGAAACAAGGCGTGATGTTATGTTATGTTTATATAATAGAAAAAAATTTAAAAATATCTCTAAAAATTTCTTTTAACGATTAAAAACCAAACGAATATACATGCAATCATTCCGAATTTTCGTCAGACTATTCTACAAGCTACTCGAACTTATTAACGTAATAGAACATCATTCTGTCTCTGTGACAAACGAATATCAGTAATTGAACCATGTTTTGAATTCGTTTAGCGCTAAATGCATTTAGTGATTTGTGCTGCAAGAGCTAGGGATTCCTACGGTGACCGTAAAATATTTAGGGGCGTCTTGAAAATCTGTAATTTTCACCATTTGACTGTATTTTGAAAGGCCTGTGACCATTGTCCGCTTTCATAACTAACCTTAAACATTATAAAACAATTCTTGAGAAAGCAATATTTATCTAACCCGAACCCTGGCTGCTTCGATATTCAAAAGCTCATAATAATTCATCTCACGCGCCCGAATCTGACACAAAACATAACATTTTAATGGCGTCGAAGCACCTAGTGTATTCGGGACACCGTAACGAGTTGCCTACGCCTACGCTTTGCTACGCCTAGTTCCTCCATTCACGATAAATCACATACCTACCGTGAGAAGTACGTGAGAACCGACAGTACCCACCTTGAGATAAAATTACATAACATTTTAAATTAAACCTTATTTTTGATGACATATAGTTGCAAGTAAAATGTTGTCAGATATATAGTTGTAAACAGTTCTTTGGTAAATTGATTTCGTCACATACCCACATATGTAACTGTTTTTCTAATAAGTACATATATTAACGTTGTTTTAAAAATAATGTTTTCTATAGAGAGAGATATGTATAAATTTTGTGGCCAATGGCGTTAAACTGCAAACTGGCTAGGATTGGCCATATTATTACTACGGTAAAAAAAAAATGATAAACGAAAAACCTCTTAACTCCATTTATTATAATAAAAAAATAAAAGTTGTCACACTTTCGTTAATAAATTCAGTTGTTTCACGATTAATTCAAAGTAATGTAATCTATTAACATTTTTATTTTAAATACTCTAAACTGTCGTTAATTATCCTTATTTTCTCTTGTGCTCGAATAAATTAACTACATAAGTAAGAAAGATTCATAAAGTCATTACTGCAAGTTTGCTCTAGCTAGTATAGTTAAGTACTAAGTTATTTTCAGAATAATAAAAGCTCTAGTCTATAACCAGACAAACGCTTTGCTAACTGGGTGTGCGAAAATCTAACCCACGAATGGTGGTAACACAGTCCAAAATCATGCCCACAGTGATTAGGGTTTTCCCAGGGACCTAACTAACCTCAGATCAAAAGCAAATTTATAATACCCACATCTATTTTCGAGACTTCAAACTTAAAAGTCTCTCTGCCAAGTCTATCAGTGTCTCCATCAACTCAAGAGTTCTCTGATGTTCTTCACATTCTCCAGTACTCTCGGCGGTACTTCGCGGTACTAGGTGGTACTTCAGGTGACGGATGCGGTACTTCGCCTAGAGATCGGTAGATAGTGCATGCTCCCAATTTTCTCGGCATACTTGAGCTTGCGACGTGAAATTTTAAGCATGTTTGGAAGTTAAATTGGATTTTTAGAGTTCGGTGGAAATGGGTAAATTGTGTGATGGGATATATAGGCATGTTGTAATAAATATGGCATAAGCATAAGCATAATCAGCCTATCATGTTCCCACTGCTGGGAAACAGGCCTCTTCTCTATAAGAGGGAGTGGGCCGTTACCTATCAAGCGAAAATCGGAAACCTGCATGTCCACCACACCTTACTAGACCAAAAATTTTAGTTAAAAAAAATGCATATTTCTTCGTTTTAATAGTTATTCTGCTATTGGGGGGAGTGGCAGATCCAACAAATCAAGTATCGTAAAAATCGGTGCGGCTGTTCTTGAGTTATAAATGGTGAAACTGACTGTTTTATTTATATATTATCAAATTAATCATTACTAATGCCAAACAAACGGCAAAAGAATCATGATTAGTTACTAAAGCATTTTATGATTTGAAAACAAATTATTATTAGTTTACGATCCATAATCTTTCAAAATCTCTTAATATTTAAATAATAAAATAATGCTGTAACATGTATTTTATTACAAGAAAACATCTTCGTCGTGAAAGTTGAACCGTTAAGTTGTTTCGAAACGTAAACCGTATAACTAGTAAGATGAATTTAAAATACACTACTTTATTTAGCATAGTCGAAACATGTTTTAATTCATGACTATGATTTTAGGCAAAGAATATATTATAAAATAAATTGTATTGTCAACGACACCACTAGACAACACCACTTTTTTTTTTGGGGTGGGAAATTATCGAATGACTTCTCCAGCTCTGGTCGCAGAGTATCAGATTTTTACTGACTAAAACCCACCCGTGTTTCTTCATTGGCCTGTGGTAGGGGCCACAGTATCTCTTTCGAACAACCCGCGACCAAGGGACAAACCGTTACCCTGGTGGACACCACAGTGCTGTACTTTACTTTTTTTTGGTTACTACGGTGATGCGGGGCCCAGTTGACGGACTTCTCACGCACGGTGGGTGACAAATATGTCACTGATCTTCTACGATTATTTGTTATCATCATTCAGGAAAACAAGAAGGTCAATTAGACTAAACAAAATTTGCCCATCATTTTGTAAAAGCAGATGACTAGTGATGACTAGTGACGTGTCATATAACTCATTTCGTATTTTTTTTTTATTATTATAAATAACAAGAAATAAGATTCACATGCTGAAATTGGGCGAGTTCACCAGGGATTCGAAAAACAAAATAATAGTTTCCTTATATATCTTGTTTAGTTATCTATCATATAGCAAGGCCTGCCTTCCAGCGCACAATAGTGTTTTGGATCGTAATTCTCGACGAATAATCTTGAATGGTGTCCAACACAAATCAATATCAAACAAAATAATAATAACAACAAAATATAATTGATAGTATGCAGTTGCCAATGAAATAGTATCAACGTATAATCGTCATTTTCGTAGAGGCAATTATGATCTGCAAAAGGAGATTATCTGTAAGGTGATCTCATGTCGTGATATCGATAAATGCATTACGTTAGTATTAGAACTTCAACACGGTAGTGAAGTTACCAAATAAAAAAAGTAAACGACAGGCCATCAGTGTCATTAACAATACTTTTGGCTCCTGAAATACAGGTACTCTACCTAGCTCTGGACTCTGATGGTCTCATATTTTTCTGTAACCTGTTTTTATAGCAATAAATAATTTATTTATTTATTTATTTAATACATGATTTTCACCCAAGGACAAAAAATATTGCGGTTTTAGTTTATACATTAGTAATCCTTATTCTTAAAGTGAGTCTTTGACACCTTCCATAGTAAAATTGGCAGCTTAAGATAATTCACCCTTCAAAAATTAACCACATATTCCGTCCTAAAATTCTTCGCACACAAATCTTGACGAAAATATGTTGTTATATTATAACCACTTGGGCTCGGAATACAAGTGGGCTGGAAGCGAGATTGGTCATTCCTCAATGCGGTGTCACGACCGTGCCTGACTCCGCACTTATCCGAAAACACCCCCTACCTCTGAACCTACCGACCCACCCGAGAGATGAAGGAAATTACGCGGCAAATTAAGTTTTTTTTAATTGAGTGTATGTCTTGAGATTATATTCAATGGACATTTGGAAATGGTAATATTATAGAATAAAATAGAATTAGTATTATATTATACAGAGTCAAATTAAATGAACTAGCGAAACTCCGCAGATGTGAAGGGAGAGGTCGTAGACCCCAAAAAAACATCAAATGTATTTATTATTATTTTTTCGGGTTTAGATATCGATATATCTAAACACGATAAAATAAAAAATTAAATAAATTTGATGTTAAAAAAAAAAACAAATAACATAAATTTACGCTTATCTTATAAAAAATGTAAAAACTTAAATAAATGCCACTTTAAAAACTTTTTAAAGTAACTGTTAGACAAGGACAGCACTGTCGTCCTAGAAGTGACGTCACGACTATGTAACTTAATACTAGCGCCATACATTGTCCGCACCGCGTAAAAAGGACGGGAATAATCCCCTCCAAAAACTTTTAAAGCGTTTAGCTCCTTCATATTTACATCGATTTTACGAATATCTCATGTTTACTATGCCTTCTTTGAAGTCACAAAAAGTTTTCGAAAATTTTATATTAGTTTTCATCCCTATTGGGGGTCAACGACCACTCGTAGTGACATTCCTTGAGGTGTGAGTAGAGAAAATCTGTATTTTTTTTTGTCGTATCGTATTTAGATATCGAAACCACGTTTGGGAAGTTTACACAAAAATAAAAACTGATATTTCAAGTAACTACACTACCTGCGGTTGATGACCCCAAAAACTCATTAATTTAATTTCTTTTTTGTTTTAACAAATCTATCACGTCAGCGGAGTTTCGCAACAAAATTTAATTTCACCATGTATAAACATGGGTGTACCTACCTCTCCATATGGTGAGCTCTTGATATGAGCTCTTTACTTAGTGCTACAGGGTCAAAACTATCCGGGCAGACCCGAAATCAATAAGAAAGTCGAAAACATAAAGAACTGGCTTCTGCCCACAGCGACGCCCACGTGGATGTTGGAAAATATCCCACCAGGGCAAAACGTAGCCCAAGCCCTTCGTCAGGATGCCATCTATCTCATCGCCCAATTTTATAGAAATCCGTTTACACGTGAAAAGGTAACTAACAGACAGAGTTTCTTTCGAATTTGTAATATTAGTATGGATTAAGAAATGCGATACAAGGGAGTTTCATGCATTTCGTCGTACCTCCATCTTTAATACCAGAAAGTAGCAGAACTTATGTAAGTCTTGGGCGAATATTGTTTGTCTTTCAGTTATTTAAGAAGCTTGAAACTTACATGCATTTGAAATTTTTGATTTACGAGTATAAAGCGGGAGCAGTGGTGGCTTACGAGTTGTAGGTCGTGAGTTCGAACCCAGGCAGAAGCTTTACTTTGTGTAAATAATTTCATCACCACTGCTCTCAAAACGTTGAAGGAAAATATCGTGAGGAAACATGTCCTAGAACCAAAAATTCGAAGACATGTGACATCTACCAATACGCACTAAGCCTGCGTGGTGGATTACGGCACACTCCCTCTCATGGAGAGGAGGCCTGTGTCCCAGGATAGGGAACGTTATAGGCTAATTATGATTATGACTTAAAAATGTATACATGTTTGTAAGTTTGGCGGTTTACTATGTACGAGTATATGTCGTGATGGCCCAGTGGGTTACAATTCGGGCAAGTGCCAATGTGACTTTTTCAACTCATACGTACAGTTTCTGAGTTTAACTTGGATATCGGTGAAGGAAAACCTCGTGAGGAAACCTGGAATTATCGTTAATATAAGTCAGAAACCGCCAATCCACCTTGAGCAACCGTGGTGATTAATGCTCGTGCCTTCTCTGTATGAAAAGAGGCCTTAGCTAAGTGAGCACCATATATCTATCAGATAATTAATGTACCAGCCATTGCTTTATATTTAATTATTTTTACCTATTGTGCTACAGTAATTTTATTCTAGGTGCATCGTCTTCACGTATTATTAAATAATAACTCTCTTATTTATAAACGGTAGCTTAAAGTTAAAGAGACGGTTAAACGTCAAAATTGTTTGGAAAACAGTCGCTAATCATCACTTAACTTTAGGCAACATTTGTAAATAAGGGGGTTAATGTACAAGTACAAAATATTGTAAAACATTTTAAAAGAGTAACGGTGGAGTTTCTTGCCCATTCTTCTCCATACGAAACTACCTTTTGGAAGGGGCAACTGGAATCAATCCCTTTTTTTCGTAAACGTTCAAACGTGCCATTTATTTGCCTTTTTGAAATAAATGATTTGATTTTGACTTTGACTTAGTGGGACAACAATATTGAAAACGTAACAAAGAGACAAACTCACTTTCACATTTATAATATTAGTTAGAACTTAACATTCTAAGTGTCAACCACACGTAACATACAACATTTAAAAACAAAATAAAAACACATTTTGTTACCTGCCAAGATCATTGTACCCACAATTTCCTTACCGACTAACAACATCAATCATTTCAAAATTCTTACAATGCCGAAATCACATCCAATTCGTTCGTCGTTCGCGAACGCCGAAACATCCCCACCTGGGGTGAACCCCTTCATCCCACCCCCCTTTGTGATGCACGCGAATTCTTGACGATTTTTCTGCTCATCCAGTGAATTTTAGAATAATCTCACTTATAATCCCTCTGTTACGGCGGATTTGGACGGGATTTGAAAGGGAAACTTTTAATGGTGATTTTTGTAGGCGTTTTGCAAAGAATTGGAGGGTTTTTTGAAAGAATGCATATTTTTCACCTGACTATGTATAGAAATGAAATAAATCTCAAAATTCAGCTAATTGAATTTAATTTGACCATTGTATGTTAATTACGCTTATCTATATATGTTAAAAGAAACGCAGTTTTTTAAAAATATTTATTTATGCTTATTCAACGTCAAGAGTAAACGTATCACCATTTTGTATCACCATTTTGTTGTTTTGAACGCATCTCAACTACACCTTTTTTACGACGTTCCATTTTACATACTTGACTTGATTTAACAATGTTTCTGAGTTTTATACATATTTATTCAGATTAATTATAATAACATAACATAAAATAAATTATTCATGTAATATGTAACTGAGTTCGCACGATTGAAACAGATTTCTTTGACATGTGACAGTTAGTACTCGACGCTCATTTTTTTGACTCTAAGCAGTGACGTAAGGGTAGTTGGTTTCAATGACTTCACAAAGTAATAAAGAAGTTTTAGACCTTTTTACCAGACTTTCTATACTATACCTTATAGTATACATACACTTTCATTATCAGTTTTTAGATGTATGGGAAGTGGGCATTGTTCTTTTTAGTACGTAATGGATTTTTGGGAGTTGAGTAAAATATGTGCCAATTATTTGCCTAATAGGTATACAACAAGATTCCCAAGGTGGAATGCCACAAATGGCTCGTATGCATTTTTTTGTACCCTAAAGGCTTCATCTGTGTCTGTGGAGTTACCCCATGGTATAAGGCCGTATTTATGTGCTGAGGCAACGCAGCCGTGATATGCAGTCATAATCGTACTCTGCGACGAGGCCTTTCGCAGTGTGTCGAGAACATAATCGTAATTGTTAAATTTTTTGCATATTTTTTGCACTTATGCCTTCCAGGAGAAGTAGCCGTCCTATACAACTCCTAGAAAAGTAGTTTCACCTGTCCCTAATAGAGGTTGTTCATTATAATTTAAGCTAAGTTTTTCTCACTTTCTACCATAGTCGTAAAATGTTTTATTTTATTTTTACTTGCAAATTAAATCTTAACCAAGAAGTTGTTGATTCAATTGTATTATTAATGTCAATTCTGTAATTATTTATGTCAGTATGAATTGGTGATCTCATAATAATCGAAATGTCATACGCAAATAATGTGCATGTATTGGGTCTGTGTTCAGGAAGATCGTAAATATATAATAAGAATATAGGGGAACCCAAAACGCTGCCTTGTGGCACAACCGTTGTTGCATTTTGGAAAAGACCTAATTCCCTTCATTGCTGTATTCTCAGTCATACTTGAAATCTCAAGACATTGTTTTCTACCAAGTAAGGGCAGGACCTCTAATACCACATCCTTACAAGTTCGAAAGTAACAATAATCTGTGACACACAAAGTCAAAAGCTTTCGACTCATTGAAAAAGATAACAGCTACATGGTTTCCAATGTCTACTTCATCAATTATATTATTTACAGGATTGAATCATGCAAGAGTGGTCGATTTCCTCTTCGATTCTTAAGAATCTGATGTTTCCCTGTAAATCCTAAGACTGTGACTGTGTTGCATAGCTTTTTTAATATTTTTTTTTAATTATTGGTATGAGACTAATGGATCTGTAGTTATCTGCTTTCGAGCTATCACCTTTTTATGAAGCTTATTAAGCTTGACAACCACAAACTTTAACAATTCTGGGAAGGAGCCTTCCCAGAATCACAAGTGGGATATTACTTATGATATGGCCGATGCAGGTATTCTGCAGAGTTGGACCAGTAATATGAAAAACTAAATTATAATTTGCAGCAAGATCCTGAAGATCTTTTGTTTTGTTAGGTGTTTAATATAATAAAACCCTTACCACACAACCAGTAGGTTTGCCCCCAGCCGTGTCACAGCAGACTAAGCTGTTTTTAATGTAAGAGAACCAACATAAAAATCACTAGAAAACTGTTTGGGGCGTCGTGAATTTTTAAAGAGGTGCAAATGAGAGGGTTCAGTTACCAGCCCGACGAGAAAGCAAGCAATACTTCCAACCTTTTGTTTTTTGACTACCCTCCAAAAGAACCATTCTAACTTGACCCCTCTCATTTCCGAAAACTCCCGAATTTTTCCGAAGTTCGCTCCGTCTGGCAGGTCATTTAGAATTGGGCGCACGGGGAGTGGTATAGAAATAACTTAAAAAGAAAAATTATGCTGCGAAAAAGAAAATGGGAATGCTGAATGAGAAAATGGTGGAGCTGTGATGCTGGTCCTAGGTGGCCACTCAGTGTGTGGAGTTGCTCTAAATTTGGCAAATTCAAAAAATATTTTATTTCACATAAACCTACATGGACACTTATGAAACGTCAGAATCTAGGTGCACGGTTCCAATTGATCGTTTCCTAAGGAGAAGAGCCGGCAAGAAACTCCATTTGATCGTGGATTACTCCAACATCCAATTCATCTTGGATTACTAAGATTTTCTTGGCTCTACAAGTTTTCAATGCTCGCATGTTAAGTACTTACTGTTTTATTGGTACTAGATCATAAACGACAGTATAAATGGTGCCTCGAGGTATTATGACAGATTTCTAAATCATAACAAATGTGAATTCAGAGTCCCAGTTGACTTTTACGAATTACGCCTGACAGCAAAGAGCCGTAACTCACGAAAATCAATTAGAAACCACTTTTACATTCAACCAACAAAGTATTAAGCAATCCTACTTTTATTTATAACAATTTAGCAACCAAAGTCGTGAGACACCATTAGGGCTGATTTCACCAATGAAATTGAACGCGATCAGCACATAAACTACGTTTAAGGGCTGTCAGTGTCATTATTTTTTTGTGGAATATTGACACTGACAGCTCCTGGACGCGTTTTAGATGTGTTGAACGCGATTGGTGAAACCGGCACTGAGTATTTAATATAAACGTACAGAAGACAACTACACAACATATTTTATTGCCAATAGATCACGACTCCAAATGTTACCGTGCTAGGCCATCTAATTTATTGAATCGAATGTTTATCCAATTATCGATTTGACAACAATGGAATCGATATAATCGCTCGATATAGATCGTTATCGATTATATCGGATAAGGTATGTTCGTGATCGCCCATTGTTTAGTTCTTGGCGATTCCGAGATATAATTGTAACGATAAGTATCGAGCTTATGACAATAGAATAGAAATAGCACTTCGTAAGGCAGTATTTTTGTATTGTTATACTTTTTTTTTTAAAGTTGAATGGGTTCCGTCACGCCTTAGGTTGATGTAAGGTTCACCCAGACAGTCGACTCCGGAAAAACAAATTGCATGAAGTTTTCATAAAAATTGTTTGAAGTCGCGTCGCGCCTGTCCGCGCCTTCCTGGAGCCTTCACAGGGTGTACTGTCACTTTGTTCTTAAAGAAAGAAACACGCTTGCTTATTGTCTTTTAAAACAAGGTGATAGTTCTATCTCGTTTCGTGTCCAAGGTTCGTCGGACAGTTTTCAGGGTTTGTTACTTACCTTCTTAACCTACTTTTAAAGAGCTGGCGTGTTCAAGAGAGTATGATTCAGGCGGAACACTCTTCAAGCCCACTATGTACAAAAGTCGTGGAACAATAGTTCATTGGTCACCAACCTTTTTCTTGTGGGAAATCATCAAATAACGTGAAGTGGCGTGTCAGAATTTTGCTGACTAAAACCCATCCGTGTTCCATCAGATGCCTGTGCCAGGGCCACGGTATCTCTTTCGAATTTCCCGCGACCCTGAGGCGTCGGCCCTATCGGACCCCGTCATTTAGTGCTGACATCTCTTTGAGGCGCGGGTGGAATACGAGGCGCTGTCGACCCAGGCCTGATCCTTACCGGACGGCGAGCTACCTATTGCTCTCCGTCCGCAAGTCCGCGCCTACGGTGGCCTGGAATCTGCAGGCGACTCCCGACCCCCAGGGCGTCTACTGCGGCGACTAGGGGCGTGAGGGCGCAAGGCTCTCTCCCTCACGCGCTCCGCCTCCTCCTTCGCGAGCATTACTGCTTCGCAGAAGTAGGATTTGTCACCAAACCCAACTTACGGTTGTTTATTAATTTAATTTATTTATTGAAATCTCTCTAACAACTATCATTACAGATGGTCATTTTACAATTATAGTCTAACTTATTATTTCCAATTTACAATAATTATAATAAAAGTAATTAGAAACAATTTTCTAAAAAGTGATAGGAACACAATACTTTACACTACAAAATACTCAACACCTCACTACACATACTCACAACACAAAATCAAAAGTCATTTATTCAAATTAGGCTGACAACCAGCACTTTTTGAATGACCATATTACATAGGACAGTCCCCCAAAAGGCGCCTTTTACCACTTCCTAGTGCTTCAGCTGGGAAGAAGAAGTGGCGTAACCAACTCCCCAGCAGTAACCTGTCCGCACGTTCAAATGTTGACGTCTTTTGAGTGATAACTTATGATTAATTTCAAATCCACGATATAATATGTACGAAAATGAAAAAAATCAGTCTTAGCCCAAGTTTTCGTGCTCACCTCAGCTTTTTGGCTCAAAAAACCGTTGTCTGAGCATGCATTCACTCGTGTGGGTACCGCGACTGGGTGTCTTGAGGGTAACACTTATTTTCTTATTGTGCAGCTTCTAAATGGAATGGAACCTTGTGTAGCATGCATGTTGAGGGTTTTGAGTGACGCTTCTTTTTTTTTTGGAAGTCTGAGGGGTGAAAAATATGTTTGCACCCTTATGTCTTTGAAAGAAAAGGGTGTAGAAACCCTTTTCTTTGACTGTTGTCAAAAAGTTGAAGTTGTTGATCAGCCTATAATGTTCCAACTGCTGAGACACAGGCCTCCTCTCTGTGAGCCCTCTCACAGTAGACCGTAATCCACCACGCGTGCCAGTGCGGTTTTAGCGGATGTCACATATGTCTTCGAAGTTTTGGTTCTTGGACATGCCGGTTTCCTCATGATGTGTTTTTTCACCGTTTTGAGAGCACTGCTGATGAAATGAAATACACAAAGTAAAGTGCCTGGCTGGGTCCAAAGAACTTATTATTATTATTTTAATTTTGTTTTCGGGAGGAAACTTTCAAAAGGCGCTCGGGCTTTGAAGATAAGCCCGGGGAGTGTGGGATTTTTACCTCACTAAAACCACCCCGGTGGTCACCATCAGCAAGGGTTCGAAGACCTTATTACTCTTAATTCGGGGCCGATACACGGGGCCACCACTGCTCTCACAAGAAGTTGTCTGTGTCCAAAACTTGAGACAGAAAAACAAACATACATATATTTACGTCCGTATTTACAGAAGAGGTAGGCAGAGTTGTGAAGCACATCCACATTTACCTGGACATGTTGTACCTAAGTCCCTTGTACCTTCTACCTTGTACCTTAATACATTGTACTAGAGTACAAATTCAGACTGAGAGTTGGCAAGACAGTTCAATTAAGTCATCAATCTGACTAGCATTTTTCGAACTATGTTTGTGTCTTACCGGATGAAGTGGAATACCAATATTTTACATAGAGTGACTGCCTAGCTGACCTCCACAGCCCAGTATGAATGAATGAATGAATGAAATGCACCGACCCCATCGTGGTTTGACCAGACTCGATTAATTGAATGCACCCCAAGATTTGCACTAGCCCCTGAAGCCTCATGCTTCATAGTGCTACAAAGGCCATTGCATATCAAGGAATAGACCGGGGGGCACTGATAAGGCCCTACCATTACAGTGCCCCCCGGTCTATTCCTTGATGACGTGACCTCCACAACCCAGTAGCTGGATTATTCGATTGAAACCTACTCAGCAGAACAAAAGGCAATTTAAAAATTACACAAAACTGTTTAAAAAGATTATTAATTTAACTCAACGAGCTCAAAATAACCATAAAATAAAGACATCAAAAAATAAATCCAAAACAACATGGCAAATTATAAATCAAACAAAGTTAAATATGCCAAAGAATAGTATTAATAAACTTAGAATTAATAATAACGAAGTTATCTCGGATCCAAAATGTATTTCGAATGTATATAATAATTATTTTATTGATAAAATCCAGCCCAGTATTAATTCAGGACACCGAGTCACAAAAAATATTTTAAACAGGAAGAATTCTATGTTCATGGCTCCATGTTCGCCAAACCAGGTATTTAGGATTACTTTAGCCCTTAACAACACAAATAGTGTTGGTTACGATGGCGTTTGTACAAAAATACTGAAAGCAGTAGCCGAGGAAATTTGTTATCCTTTAAGTTACATTATAAATTTGTGGATAAGCGAAGGTATTTTCCCGGATGCCCTGAAAAAATCCGTAATAAAACCAGTGTTCAAAAAACAAGATAGGAAATTAATGGAATACTACAGGCCGATTTCATTGATACCAATGTTTTCAAAAATAATTGAAAACTACATTTATAAAGAACTCAACTTATATTTTGAAGCGAACAATATTCTTTGCAACGAACAAAAAGGATTTAGGAAAAACAAGACAATTAACATGGCTATTTATGACTTTTTGTATACTATTTTGACAAATATGAATAAAACACTCCTGTGTGTGCAATATTTTGTGATATGTCTCAGGCATTTTATTACGTGGAACATAATATTTTACTAAAAAAGCTTAACGCTTACGGAGTTAGAGGCAATGTCCTTGAGCTCTTAAAATCCTACCTGCACGACAGAATACAAATAACGGAAATAAGCAGAATTAATATAAACACCAAAAGAGAAGAAATCTTTCTTTCGGATGAACGTAACGTTATCTACGGAGTTTCGCAAGGAAGTATATTAGGACCACCGCTTTTTACACTTTACATTAATGACTTTCCAAGGGCAATCAAACATCCTATGACACTGTTCGCGGACGACAGTACAATAACGATACCGTGTAATCAAAGAGACTTTTATAAAGAGGACATAAATAATACATTAAAAGAAAATAGAATGGTTAGACAACAATAATTTAAAAATTAATTTAGATAAAACTGTAATTATGCATTTTAGTCAACGCCCATTGACTTTTTCCAATCTTGACATAACATACAATGACATTACAATTGACACAGTTAATACAACAAAGTTTCTAGGACTTACGATTGATCGAAATTTAAATTGGAAGGTTCATATAGAGGCCCTGACTAAAAGGTTAAGCAGTAGTGCGTACGCCTTGTATATTCTGTCACGTACTGTTAACATAGACGCGTTATTAACTGCTTACTACGGGCTAACTGAATCTGTTCTCAGATACGGTGTTATCTTTTGGGGTAACTCAACTAGTAAAGATGATGCATTTAAAGCACAAAAGAGATGCCTCAGAGCCATGTTTAAGTTGGTAACCACCGATAGTTGTAAGCCCTATTTTATTCGCTATAACATTTTGACATTGACATCACTATATATTCTGGAAACTGTAATGTTTGTTAGAAATAATTTTAATTTATTTTCGCGAATGGCCGATAAATTTCCAAGGAACAGACGTGACCAAATTCAGCTCTGTCTGCATAGGAGTAGGACGGCACTTATGCGCAAGAGTGTTTTTTGCATGGCTCCCATTATCTATAATAAGTTACCCAAAAGTTGGAGGGAGCTTAATAATGTACATTTGAAGAAACAACTAAAGTCATATCTGGTTAACAAAGCTTACTATAGTATTAATGAATTTCTGACAGATACATTTATTTTGACATAAATTTGATGCATTTTTGTATTCGTATTACTTTTTATTGATTTTTTTAACTATTGACATTTATAATTTATTCATGTTTGCAATTGTGATTTCCGTAACTGAGTATTTGTCTTGAAATTATTAATTTAAAATCATTATCATTCATAACATTTGCACGTCATACTATGTGGCAAACATGTCTGAAACTTTATTTTTTTATGTTATCCTGCATGCATTTATTCTTGTATGTGTACACATGTTTGAGCAAATAAATATATCTTATCTTATCTTATCTCCTTGGTAAGACTGGTTGTCAGACTTTCGGGCCTTTGAGGACCCGTAGCGCCTGTCAAAATCAATCAAAATCCAAATATTTTATTACACGTAAACCTACATGTGCACTTATGAAACGTCAGAAGTTAGGTGCTCGTTTCCAAATGGTCGTTTCCTATGGAGAAGAGCCGGCTAGAAACTCCACGGTTACTCTTTTACAATGTTTTCAAAACACCGTGCTAGTAGGAATGGGAGGACATTGTAGGCCTGTCAACAAGTATCATATGCCTTACAAATAGACAATGTTCTACAAATCTACTGTCTACAAGGCCTACGATCGTTCTCACGTTCGTAGAAAAAAGGTAAAAAAGTCCACCAATGACAGCCGGGAGACCAACGGCTTAACGTGCTTTCCGAGACACGGAGCGGTCTCGGTATGTAAATATGGTCACCCATCCACAGACCAACCCCGTCACCCATCCACGAACCGGCCGCGGCAAGTGTAGCTGCACCTGATAGATCGTAACCTGAAGGAATCCGTTGTCAGATCTCAAAAACACGAGAGCGTTTTCATTCATTTTGAAATTACGATATCAGCCATATAATCACGTGTTCAAATTCCTTTTGCAGTTCAAATAAGTAGTAAACTGATTAAAGGCTTGTATTTTATGTCACCCTAACTAATTTTATAAATGCGAAATCACAATCCAAACTAATGTAAATGCGAAAGTGACTTGTTTGTTTGTTACAATTTCACGCCAAAACTGCTGACCGGATTTGGATGAAATTTAGCACACAGATAAACCATGACCTAAGTAAGGCTACTATTCATCCTGGATCGGAAACGAAGTCGCAGTCAACGTTTAGTATTTCCATAAAATTTATATAAGTGAGTTACCATGTACGAGTATGCTGGAAATTCTAAACTAAACAACATCTAGCTGCTATCACTAACAATTTATGGAAATTTAAGTCAACTTTACCTAAAGCGTAACTTTACCTAAGGCCCTAAGCTGGCCATCACATTAACTAACCCAGACAAAGGTGCTCCTGCCATTGGTTACCAACACTGGACCTCCATTATTATCGCCAAATAACATTCGAATATCGCATTGAATTCCTTTTAAATCTAACTTATAACGTCCTTATATCACACAATATGACCACATTTCACTCAAGTTAGGTGAAGTTAGGAATAAAGGTTCATGCACACACATCAGTGACGTCACAGATCAGCAACGTCATATTTTTTTTGGCTAGTACTTGTCTGGTGGGGCTCGTGGTTTAGTGGAGGACTCTTGGCTAAGTTACCAAGGTTGGTCCCGGCTGCCATGTAGATCACATAGTCGGTCCGGATAGTCAGTAACCTGAAAGTCGAACAACCTGTCTTACCAAAGGATTGTATTACCCAGTAAATGGGTTCAGGAGATCAAATGATGATGGGAAGGCCCCAAACGTTAGTCACCTGCCAGTTTGAATCTTAAAACGTGTATTGTTGCAAATTAACTAAACCGACCACTTATTCACATATACAAGGTGTTTTTTTTTAATATCCCAAAACTCTAGGGTATGAATGAGTGCGTATAAAAGAATTAACTGCCATGTTCTTTTTTTACATATGGTAATTCGACAAAGTCACGATTATTAATGTAAGTCGCCCTTAAGTGAAATGTGACAACGTCGCATTTTCTTAGCTTTAAACATGAATGATTGGTTTGAATGAAAATTAATTACTCGTATTTATCAATAATGGAACTTAGATACCTACACACATATTATGACTGATGATATATTCGAAACTATGCATTCTTTGACCACATATTCTAGGACTTTTGCATAATTTATACTTATAGGATAATATAACACTAGAGTTTTGGTATAGAAAAAAAACCACGTTGTATAGGACTGATGTGTGTGCATGAACCACTACTTGGGAATAATGCCTTGTAAAGGAAAGTGGACACAGTCGGCACATATTTTCCGAAAGCCTAACATGAACTAACATGCGTAGATAACTATCTCTCTAAGGCGACAGGTCTAAACAATGTTACTTAAAACGCTACTGAGAGGTATTCGAAAACAGCTACTGTTTGTAAAATACAAAGTGTTAAGAAGTGTGTTCATTGGCGACAAACGTTGTTCAAGACAGCTTTTTAACGCGACTCAGGAGGGTTATGATTTTTACCGTAATGTATTTATTTCTACTTCCTATCTTAATCATTTATTTGTAATTTGATGAATGAGGTATGCTTGGTAGCGTCTTGATCGTCTGCTGGTTATAGGACATATGAAGTCAACGTGACGACGCTCTCTAGAGAACTTAAAGCCAAGAACTGTTCCTTTCAACCAAAGCACCTGCCATCTGCCTGCAATCTTTTCACCACCCTTCGTTGGTAGAGAATGCTTAAGGCATTTAGTCCTGTTTGTGTTCGAAAAGTAAGAATAAACAAATAATTTAAATTAAACGTAAGTTCAAAAACTAAAACCCGACTACTGAAAAAAGCAAAGCTTTAAAAAGTACGAAACCAGAAAACATTTCAGACAAAAATCAAGACATACTTTTAAAAATGGTCACAGTTAATAGCCGTGGTCGTATGCCATTATAAGAAAGAAACAAAGAAAAGAAAGAAAGATTGTTTATTCTGCACAAACAAAACGTACATTATTTTTCATTAGTTTTGTTTAATTATATTATATTATAAAAACACAAATTACATACAAACAAAGTAGTCAAAGGCCTCGTATTCACAATATGAAATAAAAATAAAACGTTTTGCATTTTTGTCCAAAGACAATACACATTGCTCCGTGTGATGCGACATTGGCAAACGACAATAACATAACACAAACAATACGAACAAAAACAAGATTGCGAAGTGAAAAATGAAAGAATTGATGAATGAATTCAATGATAAATTTTGTAGGTGTTACCCACAGTGTATACAGGCATGCGACCAGGGCCTTGCCCTGACCACTTTTGTACCTATGCCTTGGTTTCTGTTTGGGATATTCTCTTGTTTCGTACTTTTTAGAGCGTGATTTTTCAGTAGTAGGGCATTAGATTAAAAAAAAACACGCTTTCAGACCGTTTTTTTGTCTTCATTACATTGCCCTATTCTAGTTCCATTGTTAAGACAAGAGGCCAAAGGATCTCATTACATGGAATACTTTTGGTCATCTCTTGCCCCTCGGCTAATCGTTTTGCACTTACAGCATTTATAAAAAAATACTGCGTAAATAAGTGCTTTTTCGTACCTACAGATCAAATTGATATAAATAGGTGCAAGTTCGCTGATGGATCTAGTAGACCATCATTAATGACCACATTTCTAAGCAAAAATCTGCAAAGCTGTTTCTGAATCCTGTACAAACACGAATATTTATCCATACTTAAATTATACGCCTCGTTGGTCTAGTGGTCGCAACCGCTACTGCTGAGCATGAGGTCCTGGGTTCGATTCCTAGGTCGGGCAACGTGTTATTGGGTTTTTCTATCTGGAATTTCTCAGTAGCAGCCCGAAGTCTGGATTTGTGCCCGGTAGATGGCAATAGGCTCGCCCCCTATTACATGGGACTTAAAACATAACTGGCGAAATGTGGGTGTACTATAGGTACACCTCTGCCCAACCCTTCGGGGAAACAAGGCGTGGTGTTAAATTATGATTTCGAAAGTAACTCTGTCTGTATGTTACCTTCTCACGCTTAAACCTCTGAACGTATATCGATAAAATTTGGCATGGAGATAGATGGAATCTTGGGAAAGGAATTAAGCTATAACGTGTCGCGGTATAACGTTCCTGTGGGATAGTTTCCGACATGCACGCTGGTGAAGCCGCGGGCAGAAGCTAGTAGACAATGTAATGTAAAGAAGAATGAAAATAACAAAATTTTTACATAAAATACACACATACAAAAGACTCGTATTCAAGCAATAAAAGTTCTTCTTGGCACTTTGCTTACTGAAAATCAAATCAGGACCAAAGAGGCTGCCCAACGTAGCCCAGTGAAAACTCGTCTTAACAAACCGCTTGTGTGCTTAGCATTCAACAGTAAAAGCAATATGTTGTCACGGTTAAAACAGTTGACTGAACAAGAACATAACGCAGTTGCAAATGGCCACTGTCACTTTGGAAATTTTACTGCAAATACGATGGGCCTACCTGGCCGGACATGGCACACTTAATTGGCAACGTATGGCCAATTAAGTAGAATATCACAGTTTAGTAGTTTTTGTCTTAGACTTGTTCGAATTTAATAGCACGTTTAGAAGATAAACGATATTTAGACTGTTGATAATGAAAGTTAGGCTTCTCAAAACGTAGACTTAAAAAAAAGGAAAATGAAAAGAAAATTGGTTTATTATATCAGTAAACAATTACAACTAGTGATTGGAGCCTCCTTTTAAGCAGATAAGCTTGTCTAGGAGACTTCGCTCTTCCATAACTCAAAAAAAATCAATATAAAAAAACGAATTGAAACTAAAATGAGTGAATGTGAATGTGAATGTGAGAGTGTGTGAATGTGAGCATGAATGAATCAGACTGTATGAATGAAGTTAAGAATGGTACATACATTATGTGTAGGGTTATATTAGGTCTTTACATACGAAGTTGCTGTTATACAGTACTGGCCATTGTGAAACGTAATTTATGTATGGCTGGCAATAAATTCTAAATACAAATGAATTTTATTTAAAAAATATGAAATTCTATTTTCTAATTCAGTAATTTGTTTATTGATTAGTGTTTTGTTTTCACTACATTTGTATCCTTTTCATCAATATTGACACGATAAAAATACGAATAATTATGGAATACGAGTTCCGTCGCGGTAGCAATGCCGCAGAAACGGCTCGCAACATTAATTACGTGTACGGAGCGGACACTACAAACGAACACACGACTCTTTATTGGTTAATCGCTCATCTCAGGTGCTGAACACGACAACGCTCGACCTTATACGACACAACAGACTAAGCTACAAGAGGTCGAACGATTTGCGTCATGCACTACAGACTTCTACTTTTTCCAAAATTTGGACAACTTCTTAACAGGGAAAAAAATCAATACATGAGAGACAGTACAAAATGTATTTAAAGAGTTTGTTGGCCCCCGTACACCTGACTTTTTCAAGAAGGACATTAAAAATGCGCTCTTAGAGATGCATCGATAGCATGGGTGCATATTTTGATTGATAGAAATAAAAAAATCTATATCAAAATGACTTTAACTTTCTCCATACTGAATGGCAATTTCATAGGTTCATATTATTTTAGACTTATACTCGTAGAGTACTAGCTTCTGCCCACGATCGTCCGCGTGAAATTTCTTGTTTTAACATAAACTATTAATTTATATGACACAGCAGTACTTTAGCTTCTCATTAGTAAAATAATTTTCGGAACCGGATCAGTAACTAGTTCGAAGATTACCGCCTTATGGTAATCTTCGGATCCACTCACATTTACTTCTTTATAATATTATTTGTGTAGATTTTGGGGTATGTTCAGCGCTCGGATACCTTACGAATCAAATTCTCGGCTTTTGGCAATATTTTCAATGCTGAAAACATAGAGTTCTGCGCCCTAACTTATTAAGTTGCCCTATGTTGACCTATTTATTTATTTTATTTTATTTTATTTTATTTTATTTTATTTTATTTTATTTTATTTTATTTTATTTTATTTTATTTTATTTTATTTTATTTTATTTTATTTTATTTTATTTTATTTTATTTTATTTTATTTTATTTTATTTTATTTTATTTTATTTTAAGTTATTTTATTTTATTTATTTGGGACATAAAACAGTTACATGTTACAATTTTAGTAAATAACAAGCTAGAGTAAAAGAAGTAAACATGTAACCCACACCAATGTCCGCGGAATAATCTATTTTGGAGAAATAAAAGAGAGCCACACCTCTACTGGGGGTATAGTCCGGTTAAGTAGTCACGACCTCTCAAGGTCAACTACGAGATGCCATACACAAAAAAAAAAAATACTGGGGGCGATTTAGGTTAGGAAGAATTCATAATTATTGTGCAAGCAATTGAATAGCCATTCTTTTAAATTTGGTTCGGGAAAGTGAAAATATATCAAGATCGAAAAAGTGTTTGTTATATATTTCTAGGAGGCGGCGGAGGGGCGCTCTTACGCCAGCATTGGTTCTACACTTTACAGTGTGGAACAGCCGGGGCACGCGCGCCTCCCGCCGTAATACAGTTCTGGGTACAAAATAACAAAGTTTGTTGGTAATATCAGAGCAGTCAAAGTTGTTGTTGCATATGCCATGCAGCATCACAGCCATAAGTAGGGTACGCCTGGACTCCAAGCCTAGGAGTTTGTATTGTTTTAGAAGTTGTGCATATGGTAGTTTGGAACGGTAGCATTTATAGTGAATGGAGCGTAAAAATTTTTTTTGGACCATTTCAAGCCTTTGCTTATATTTATCATATAGAGGACACCATATTGGGGATGCGTATTCCAATTGGGAGCGTATTAAGGTTACGTACAAGACTTTAAACGTGTGCGGTCGTTTAAAATCAAATGAGGATCGCATAACGAAACCGTACGTTCTGTACGCTTTGTTAATAATATTATCAAGGTGAAGGTTGAAATGTAATTTTGAGTCAAGTGTAACTCCAAAATCACTAATATGGTCAACCTTTTTAAGAGTAGTGCCTTGTAAAGTGTAACGGTATTTAATTAGATTTTTATTTTTTGTGAATGATATAACATTGCACTTAGGTAAGCTAAGGTGAAGTTTGTTAAGAGAACAGTAGTTGGAAAGTCTGTGGAGGTCTTCCTGAAGCAGCAAGCAGTCTTGTATGTTTTTGCACGACTTATATATTTTAAAATCGTCGGCATACAATAAGAAATGGGAGTTAATAAAGCAGCGTTTAATGTCGTTCACGAACAAAATGAAGAGCAAAGGGCCCAAGATGGAGCCCTGGGGGACCCCAGAAGTCACAAAAACGGAATCTGATTCAAAGCCGTTGATAGCCACTTTTTGGGTTCTGTTGTAAATATAGGACATGAACCACCGCAATAAATGACCCCGAATGCCATTATAAGCGATCTTGTCCAGAAGCAGCTTGTGGTCCACCTTATCGAATTATTTTTGAAAGTCGGTGTACACAGCGTCAACTTGGGTATGGTTGTCCATGTTTTCGAATAAATGGTTTGTAAATAACATAAGGTTAGTAGTAGTAGAGCGGCGTTTTACGAATCCATGTTGTTCGGGTATTATAAGGTGGTGCAAATGAGAGTATAACTTGTCGTGCACTAGTCTCTCAAAGAGCTTCGACAAGGCGGGCAACAAGGAGATGGGACGGTAATTCTGTATGTTGTTTATGTCGCCATTTTTGTGTATGGGTGAGATGTATGCGCGCTTCCATATATCAGGAAATGTACCTTCGCGTAGGCAGTTATTAAATACTATATGAAGCGGGATGCAAATGCTGTCTGCAGTGTTTTTTAAAAAAATTGGAGGCACACCGTCCGGACCAGACCCTTTATTTGGGTCGAGTCTCTTTAAAGCATTGAGTATATCGTCCTTGTCTAAATATATCTCTGAAATACACGAAGAGTTATCCGCAAATGTGGAAGGTGTCTGCCAGAGCTCGGGGTCGAGGAAAGATGGCTCGTAGACAGAGGTAAAAAGGCTGAAAACATATTGCATATTTCAGTGGGATCATTAGAATTTATGTTGTCAAGGTACATGCTGGCTGGGATATTAGCTCGCCCCTTCCGCTTTGAGACGTATGTCCAGAAGTGCTTAACGTTCAAAGGAATGCTGTCTTCGACTGACTTTATATACATCAGAAAGCACTTGCTAGACTCCGATCCGAACCGTTTACGGTACAGAGAAAATATTTCGTAATCAGATATATTCCCATATTTTTCCCATTTTTGCCATGACTTCTCTTTATTTTTAAAAATGCGAATAAGGGCAGGGCTGAACCACGACGGAAACTGTGAATTCCTGGGACGAGTAAAAGGAACATGTGTTTTTATTGTGCTGTAGATAGCGCTACATGGTCTTTAGATGCGATCGCGACCGTTGTGCCACAGGTAAGCGTGAGGGTGGGGGTGTACTTATTGCCGTTCTACGCTCACTGCGCCCTTCGATCGTATTGATTTGTCCCGTCAGCAGAGATATCGAGCATAAACAAAGATGCTATGATAAAACAAAGATGTAAAGGACATTGACAGAAACTCTATACAACTTTGCCTCACTCAAATCAAAAAGTCACTGTAACTAGTAACTGTTAACTAAACGTTTGTCGTAATGCCTGTAGAACTTGCGGTTTCTGTTAAAATCTTAAAACAATAAGCAATAGTGCAGTATAGAATGGTTAAAAAGCGATTTAAATAACATATACGGTACGCATTATCATAATTTTTATAATCGCACTAAGAGGTTTTGTTAGACAGGTTTGTAAAACTTTTTTTTGTTGTGTGGGTTAAATTCCTTTTATCATTGATTTTTAATCGGCAAGTTCTCCTGAAAAACAATGTATTGTGAAAAGGTCCTGTAATCGTTACAATTATTTTCATTATTTGACATTTCCTGTATATAGCAGGGCAGATCTGGCATTGTTCTGTGACATTCATTAAATGTCTAGGTATTAATAATTTACATTTATAGCTGGTTATTGAATTGTCATTCAGTCCACATGCGTACGGCCGTAAAAATCGCGGCGAATTTCATTGCTCACTGGATTTTTAATGCCCTGCTTAGCGTCGAGAGTTGAAAATCCAACAGTGTGTTTTTTCAACGCTCTGGAATGCACTCTGTTAGATTCTCAACGCTCAGCTCAACACCGAGAGTTGAAAATCCATTGCGCGATTAAATCAAGCTGCGGGTTTTTTTCATCCCTGCAAACGTGGGCTCACCTCTAATAATAGGTGTCTACGCACAAAACGTGTGCTAAACCTATATCTCTGCCTACCCCTTGCTTTCTAAATGTATTTTTGCAACTTAATCAACAAAAAGGGTATCAAGATACCGAAAAATTCAACAAACCCCATTACTGCACACATGTTAAATTCACAAGTGGTTCATTAGCACCACCCGGGAATCGAAGTCGGTACAATGACGCCGCGGGTGACGCGTGAGCCTATTGTGCGACGTACCGTTACACAACACGTTGAACTTCATTTTGTACAAACAAATCGATAGACGATTTGTTTGTACTAAATGAAGTTCATCTTCAGGCCCGTTGGGGTTGGAAGATTTTAAAGTGGTGTCAATAAAATGAACACTGGCACTTTATGCTATACTAGCTTAAGACTCAAAAAAACATCTTAAGACTCTCGTACCGTAGCTTCCCATTAACTAAAGAACTTTCTTAATCAGATAATAGTTCCGAAGATTATCCCCTAGGTATATAAAGGGTTTAATAATATTATGTCGGCAATCCATTGAGTGGATGTAGGGTAGTCATTTTACATTTTATAAGTTATAGCGTTTGTCTACCAGATTTTTAAAAAACGTTTATAACTGGTTTTTTTTTTCGAGTTATTAATAAAATATATATCATCATTCCTATTTTAATAGCTACTAGGTTTTTTCAATAGCAGCTCGGTGTCTGGATTTATGACCGCTCGCTGTTATAGCGAAATGTAGGTATGGATGCTACAGTTAGGTAAATAACCCATCGGGTATTAGAGGCGTGATATTATGACTTAAGGCTTGTACATACTGGCGCGACGCAACAGCGCGACCTAAAGGCACCGCGTGTAGCGAGACCAGCGGTGCCTTTGTGTCGCACTGTCGCGTCGCGATCGTTTGTGGGAGCCTTTATGTGATTATATGTTACCTACTAGGTTCTTTAAGACTGATTAAAATTTCTAACAGTTTTTTTTTGTTTCAGGTCCAACATCCTGAAGCGCAAAACGCATACAGAGGAAAGAGGTGTAGAAATGGTCCAGTCAGCATTCTCAAGATACTTCACAGAGTTAAAAACCCAATACTCAGAAGAATATAATATTAACATATTATATTATGCCCGTTTTCACTATTTCAATTGATATAAATATCGTCGAAAATAACTTCACTTTATCACACAAACGTAAGCTGATAAAAGCAATCAACTTATTTAATGTAAAATGAATAAAGACATTACCAAGGGTTTTAAAACCACATCTGGCCTAGTGATTAATAAACCAATTATTTGAAGAAATAAAATGCAGTTTTCGTTCATAAGTGTGTACTTTTATTTCCTTTAAATAAACGGTTTGTTGGCACCCCAGGTCAAGTTTAAATTGATAAAGTGAAATATAATTAAAACTGAGAAATACAGAAATTTCGCTTGATCAATGACATATAATGGGATAACCACACATGAACATTAATAATTGTGGGGTTATTTTGGGGCCACGAAACTAGCAGGGAATCCATTAAAGCGATTTGCGTGCTCAGTTTGTATGATTTGAAAGAGCGCAGTCAAATTAGTACATAAGGGCTGTTATAATTGATAGACACGACGTTTTCAACCCTACTATTTACCTTATTTCAGACATTCAGCTTATATTTATTGATACTGTAAGCGTTCACTTTTATCTGATACTAGCTGCGCCCCGCGGTTTCACCCGCATAAGTCTCGATCCCGTAAGAAAATGTAGATAAAAGGATACTATGTCCGAATTCAGGTCATGGTTTACCCGTGTGCCAAATTTCATCCAAAACTACTTAGCTGTTTTAGCGTGAAAGCGTAACAAGCAATCATTTAAAAAATCAAATCTTTTCTCTTCCTTTTCTCAGCGTGTAGATGGCAATCTAAATGGGCTCGGCCCAGTATTCGGCTACGAGTTTGGCTCCATCACTAGCGTCCATCAGTTCCTGTAATGTGCAGATCATCTTTTCTCTCAATAATATTAAATATTACAAATTAATAGTTTAGATGATCGCAGAGCAAAAGCTGTAACTTAGAATTAGATCCTGATCATAGGTTGCTTCCTTATCAGCGATAATCGCTGATCTCCTGGCCACACTAGCAGGCAATATTGAGATGTAGCTTTAAACATAGGTTGCAACTGGTTGCAAAATGTACCAGTCGCAGGTTCACATATGAACATCCAATCGTGCACAATTACACCGAGAATAAAGATGGTCAATCTTTTTAAAAGAGAGCGATTGTTAAAACCAGAATGAATAGAGAATGGAGTGTTAAGGCGGGTATCGATCTGCTCGGAAGCAAGTTACATCTCCGCGCTCAGCCGGCTATTTCGCATGTATCTGTGGCAGTCGACAAGTTTACAAAGTGAAACACCGTTTTATTATTTATTATTTTACGGATAAACTAATTTAAGAAGTCCGAAGTAGACCTGTACTGTATTTTCAAAGTCGAAAGCGACGAAAATCCACCCGTGTTCCATTTTTGTGTAAATTTCTCGTTTCTCGTACTCTATGCCAGCCGTTCATACGGCTCACACGGTAATTACGGTTCATCAGTCGTGAATCATGTGATGATTACATGATTCACGACTGCCTCGTTGGTCTAGTGGTCGCAATCGCTACTGCTGGAACAGGGGGTCCTGGGTTCGATTCCCGGGTTGGGCAAAGTGTTGTCGGATTTTTCTATCTGGAATTTCTTAGTAGCGGCCCGGAGTCTGGATTTGTGCCCGGTTGATGGCAATAGGCTCGCCCCCTATTACATGGGACTTAAACATAACTGGCGAAATGTGGGTGTACAGGTACACCTCTGCCCAATCCTTCGGGGAAGCAAGGCGTGATGTTATGTTACGATTTGTCAATTCATTGGTAATTGAGCTTGTTATTATGAATTGTCATACCGAGATTAAGAACGTCCAGTATCCATTAATCACTCGCCCCATAATATCGGGATAATCAAATCCCGTCGCACATAGTGCTCCATTTCGTCTTACTCTGTGGCGAAAACACTTACTGGTAAATGATACTCTCGATCCGTTTTTCTGGATGTTGTTGATGCACAATAATGATAAGAAATTGAAGGTTTTAGTAGAATTGCGTTATAATTGAAAGTGGTAGGCAGACCTTTTCCCACACTCGACCTTATAACAACTATGTACCTAGAAACAGATATAATTGTCGTTAGAGACGTAGAGTGTAAGAAAATCAAGATATAAAAGGAGTTTGAACACTTTTGAGATCTGACAACGTATTCCTTCACAATGACAGAATATACCCATACAATATTATAATATAAGTAAGTTAAAAAATCTAATTGTTTAGCAAGTAAATTCGCTTGTCACACTCGGAAAGTGAACCGGCTACAATCCGAAAAAAACGCAAACCTGCATGTCAATTCTGTAAAAATCACACCGTGAAGACTTGCGTGGAGTGTGCTGTCAGTGTCATCCCGCCTTCGTCAATCCCTAGCATCAGTGGCACTGACAGCTCACTCCACGCTCACTTCACCAGTTTTAGCTGGTTGCAGAATAGTACTCCGTTTCTTTTATGGTATCAGTTGATTAGGTCAATCATAAGGATTTAATATTTCTATCAAACAATATAGGTAAATTAAATGAAAGATTGATTGATTGTCCAACTACTTTAAAATGGCTTCGTTTTCTGGCAAAACACAAGAAATTACACTTGTAACTGCAACACACAACAAAAACCCGCCATGGCGTTAAGCTGGTCATTTTGATTGATTAATGACGTTTGAAGAAAGTGACTGCAGTGACACTGTTGTGACAGCTTGCAGTTATGTTTCTATGTTTAGTGGTCGATCTATGGTTCACTGTCAGTGGTTTATGCAAGGAGTAATTTCATCCGCCATTACGCCATCAATTATCAATTAACTACCATAACAGTATACATTTCAATGAATTACCTGTATTTTACCCGAATCCTAAGGATTTTTCCATATTTTTTTAGGTAGTGCACATAAACCTGGCTCATTTTAAAACATCTTCTTTTGTTTTTAATAACCGATGAAAATATTAACCGAAATAGAATCATGTATATGCTGAATCCACAGTAATAGGTTGCCCGTCGTTAAACCTGCCACCTTACGTATACTATATTTTATGTATGTGTACATCCGTTGCATACCTACTATCCGTTTTCCAACTAGTCAGTATGTCCGCTTCGTCAAAAGGATCGAGCTCCTTTTGACGACCCGGATCGGTCAGTAGATTGGTCGAGCGATCTATGGTAAAATGTACGCCTTGTGCAGTCATCCGTGATTTTGTAGTCAGTGTTTGAGTTTAATTAGACTGATTGAAACGTAACCTCGGTTGTACTCTTACCTTTGGCTACCCATGGCTTTGTTGTCAGGTGTAGATGCTGTATCGAAATTGGACTTAAAACCACGTTCGCAAGGACGTAAAAATATCGCGGTGTGGTTTTTTCGCGCACTGGATTTTCAACTCTCGGTGTTGAACCGAGGATTGAGTAAATGCTTACCCAAGATACAAAACCGATTTTCTCCTAAAGTATTGATAGATACTGTATGTTGTTATTAACTTAACATACTATGACCGAAACTATAATATTATGAAATAGGTATTATCTCATAGTTGTAATTTTTTTTTCACGAAATTTGTTTCGTGAAATAAATTTCGCTTCTGAATTTTGTGTAACTATCAGGTACGTATGATCGTTACTTTACCTTTGGATATTTGTTTCTTGAACTTGCAATTTGATTCTACAAAACTTTTCATAGGAAGTCATAGGAAAACAATGACAACCTAGAGTTATTTGTACATAATCTGTAGTTAAAATCTCTTTTCAAGACCAAACACTTTATAGTGGTCAATGATTATAATGAAAGTGATTAAAAAATCTTCTCAAAATGGAGACCAGTGGTACACGGTAGTTCCATAGCTAAAACTCATTTTAGTTAGAAATACGTTACCGCAATCAGGCGTAAAAAAAAACAAGTAAGCATCTTTGCAATTCTTAAGATTAATAATAATTGTAGGCACACAAACATACCACCAGGCTTTTTTCTCACAAATTGTATAAAGATTTATGTCTGCCATTACATTTTACAACTTACTACTGAACTTAACTTTTGTAACGCACCTCAAAGAACGTGGACATTGTAAATTATTAAAATTATTCCATCAGCCATGACATGAAATAAAATAAAACATGTTTTCTTTTAAACAACACTAAATAGGACAGAAAATCCACTTTAAATACTGACCCACTATGCTGTTAAGTATTCTTATTCTCATTCGCGTAGGCCTCCACTCTGTGAGAGAGAGAGAGCAGTAAGTGTATTACTGCCCTCTCCCTTCCACAGAGTGGAGGCCTGTGTCCCAGCACTGGGAACATTATAGGCTGATAATGCTGTTCTTAGTAACAACGCCTTTTATTTTGGCAGTTCAATAACATTTTTTGCGTTATTAACGTTGCTGAGCAGACAAATTTTTTAACCATTTGAACCAATTGATTTTTAGACCCTAATGAGGAGTACTTTTCTGTTTTCTAGCTGGGAAGAGGTGAATGGAGGTACCTACATCACTCGAGAAACATATTAACTAAACTAAACATATTGCTGCAACCACGCTGACTGCAGAGGTAAATACTTTCTTTGTTCAAAATCGAATTGCTGTCCACCCCAATAGCAGAGACTTAAAAACACCTTAACAGAATCAACTAAGTACTTAACTGAAATATATCTGAAACCGATAAAAAAGTGTTAACGTGATAAAAAAGTGTAAAAAGTGTAACAGGGAAACGCCGCGTCTAGAAAAGAAAGAAAGAAAACCAATTTATTAGGACTCACACACACACAATACACATTATGCAGTGCATTGTGTGATACGCAGTATTGCAAACTGAACTAAACACCCTAAAAAAAAAAAAAAAATTAATAACACAAAAATAAAACAAAAGTAAATTGTTAATAAAAACAAAGCCCTGGTACGAGGCTAAAACGCCCCTATCTCAGCATAATGCTGCGACACTTAAAAATAAGTGTCATAGCGCTGGTTTCCTGATAGTGCCCACTGTGATATCACGGACAGATACAGAAATATAAAATCCATCAAATAATATATTAATAATTTAAATTAGTTAGTGTTAAAAATAAAATATTTATAACTTTACTTAATCCGCTTTTCAGCACTCGACATACCATCAATCACTTGTCTATGCCACAAGTGTCTGTGGTATGTACTCTATGGCTAGAGTGCTCCTTGACACTATGGCATCCCTGTGACAAGCGAGTAACTAAAACGTTTTATTTACACTTAATACACTTATTGACACATATAAAAGGTTACACTTTGATACTGTGACATTATTGTATCTGTTATATTTGTTAAGGTTTTTCTTTTAAAACTGTTTAAATATACTTATTACGGTTCCAGATTGAGGCATTGCAGTCAATTCCGTTGTGCTGTGACATAAATAATGTTTCTCTCGTAAAATAGTCCTGCAAAGCTAGTGTTTTTTTAAGGAAGCTAGAAAATATGCTGCTTTACCTATATCTCTATGCTGTTTCATTTCTTAACTCCACAAAGTTCACAACATGTTCTATTCTTACTTCGCGTTGTTTCTACATCCTCTGTTCTTAAGAAATCATTTTTCTTGTCACCAACCTCATAAGTACTAGTAAGCCTATTCAAGTTTCATGTAAAAGCAACAGAATTTTGTCCGGAGACATAATAAATTGTGTGGATAATAACGTCACTCGGAGCTCTGATTATTTCTACGAATAGTGGCGAGGCGTTTCGCAGAAGATATGTTGTAAGGCTTGGTTTAGACGTGCGCGCTGTTACGGCTGCGTTGTGTTTGTGCACTTATTAGGACTCATGATACCTAAGTAATCATTTTTTATCAGGAATATCTGTTACTTAGAAGTCAAAGGCTTATTCTAAGTCGTAACTTCGACTCTGTCGAGGAGACCTCAAGGCGTGCCTTGCTCATCCATGACCCTGAAAAACGGTATTCATAGTCGTCAGATTAAGGATAAGGTCCCCCACTTAAAGCTTCCTTGTTGACTACCTCAAGGAATCCTCAAATTATGTACTCATGCCGACGTACCTTATTTTGACAGTTGGTTCCTCAACTAAAACTCACCTCGACCGAGTAAACTGTTTGAGATGAGGAGTAAAATTGCAACTATAACCACTTAAGTGAAGTTGAGTTGAAGTCGAGGAAATCATGAGGTTTTGTCCTAGAATATGGATAGTAGGCTTCAATTATGATGATTTACTATTGTAAAATAATAATAATAATGTGCACAAGTATATAAAAAGAGAAGTGAAAAAATCATAGGGCATAAAATAAGTCCGCATCGCAGTCAACAGGAAAAATGCCCAAAAGGCTGGCAGCATTGCCACGTTGGATGGCAATGCTGATACTTTGGCCATAAAATAGGTCAGCCCTCTGGTCACGTGAAGAAGTCGATAAATGATAAATGATAAATGATTTTATTTCTGTAAATAGGTTTGTACAAACACTTTTACACGTCAATCATATTTTAAAAACTAGGTGAGATCGGCATTTCCTATCTGACTACTCTGAGAAGAAACGCCGAAACAAACTCAGAGGTCACAGTCTCTTTTAAAGTCCAGACATAATCTTGGTCAGGTCATGTGAAGACCATGTGGATTGATATCTGAAATGGTCTTTCGAGGAAAGAACCACACAGAATGAGTGGACCTGTCCAGTCAGTGCACGCATTTGTCAGTTGTCATGCAGCTCAACACAGAACTAAAGGAGCTAAACGATTCGACGAACATTACCAAAGAAAGGACATTTGGGTAGGCCGCATAAATTACTCAAACTGCCAGACCATGATTAAAACTAATAATTTAAAAAAAATGCATTAAAAAATACAACAAATCCACAATGTCTTCACATTCACAATAATTAAAATAGTATAATCCTTTACAAAGTAAATGTCATTGCATTAATAAAGTGCATCAATGTCAAAGTGTAAATAAAATATGAAAATAATCTCGGTCGTATCATATGAGGACTATGTAGACTGGTGTCTGAAATGGTCTTTTGAGGAAAGAACCACACGGATTTGAGTGGACCTGTCCAGTCAGTGCACGTATTTGTCAATCATCGTGCAGCTCAACTCAGAACTAAGGAGCTCGACGATCCGACGAACAATACAAAAGAAAGGACATTTGGGGAGGCCGCGTAAAGTACTCAAACAGCCAGACCATCATCATTAAAAGAAGAAAAAAAAATGCAATAACCTACATAGTCCTCACATTCACAAAAATTAAAACAATATTATACTTTATACAGTAAATATATACATGTCATTGTTTAGATGATAAGGTACGTATATAGAAAAATAAAAAAGATTAAAAGAAATAAAAAGTAATAATAGCAAATTACACATCAATTATGTCTGTGTAAACTTATTGGAGCAGCTCAATCCCAAGCCTTCTTGTCCTCAATATAGTATAGATGAACCGCTAACCGAGTAGTAAATTGATTATCTTTGTGCTTAAGAGAAAATACAGTTGTCCTAGAACCTTCCTCGTTCCAGGCTCAATTATGGAAATGTTATTAAATTTACACATAATTCGCTTGGACTTACTAAATTACTGTTTGAATGTTTTTTAAGGTTTAGAACGTAATTGTGTTTGAAAGACTTTTGTAAAAAAACATATGACCTGTAAATCAGTAAAGGTGTTTCCTATTCTATCAAAGCTTTGTAGATTTCAAATCGCAAAAAGCACCTTGTTCTAAAATCTATTTATAGATTCTTCTCTTACTGACGTTTTCCCACCAACAATTATAGTAACAATTAATTAGTTATAGCAAACTCCTCTAGCAATTAGAAACTTAAGCTTTATGCAACTTGATCAACATCTAGCGATCACCAATCATCCATAGCTTCACCGCTGATCGCGCTGCAAAGCGTGTTGCGCTTACCGATGATATCGTGGACACTAACCTTAAAAATCGAGACAAGATGCATTAACGTTTTTCTCAGAAGTCAGTGTGGCTGAAAAAATAATAATAATGGTGAAACTATAATTGTGTACTGAGAGCGTAAGTGAAAATTGTGCGCGCTTTATACATCCAGCCTTTATTATAAGCCGTTGTTTCTACCTAAGAAACTTATTAAATGGGACGTTTCTGAGGAAGACAGGTAATGTAGTTTCTTACTTGTCTAAATCTTTTAAAGAAACAGGTTTCTGACTAGCAGTGGTCAGACGACATGCATCACCGTAGCTTAACCCTATTTTATTCTTCAAGTAACTATACTACCAGCGGTCGTTGACCCAGAATAAAATATCAACACATTTTTATTATTATTAAGTATTGGGTTTAGATATCATGTCTGCGGAGTTTCTCAAGCTAGTTTAATTTGACCCTGTATAAAAAGTCTGTTAACGTTTTCTGGGCTTATAATATTCAAACTGATGCAGGTCATCTGCCTGGGATGAACCCAAAAAACAAAAACTACTAAACTTATGAAGAAGGTAAGATTCAAAGCTATGAAAACTATTCGTTGAGATTGACGAATATACAGGGCCAAATTAAATTGGCTAGCAAAACTCTTGTTGTTTTTTTGTATGGGTCAACGACCGCTGGTAGTTTTGTTACTTGAAGTATGAGTTGAGAAAATAAGTTTGATCGTATCGATGACAATCACGTCTGTGAAATTTACACAATTTTTTTTTTACACTTAAATAAATGATGACGTTCCAAAGCACCTAATTGAAATAAATGATTTGACTCTGACTTTGACTTTGATATTTCAAGTACATACTTACAATAACTGCGCTCGCTAACCCCAAAAAAAAACAAATTAATTAATTTTTGTTTTTTATCATGTTCACCTATTACTTTTGCAGAGTTTTGCTAGCTAATTTATTGTTTTCATTTTAACCAATACGAATAAGCCAGTCAGTCAGTTAATAATTGGATTACAAATAACATTTTACGTATTCAGTCTGACAAATCACACAATCCCAATACTCCCATTGATTGTACAAATTGGAGAACAGGCTAAGGGGGGGACCCCTTAGCCTGTTCTCCAATTTGTACAATCTAAACAAAGCCATAACCATTTAAGTTAGTACCCATATCTTGTCTCCCATAGCCATACCTTCCAACATTCCCAAAACTTCATCCAATAAAAGTTAACAATAAAACCTTCATTTCCATATAAATAGGTACTCATATGAATTCCGAGAATAATATTAAACAATTCCATATAAATAGCAATATTGCCCTTAAAACAAATCTTCGTTAACATAAAAGAAACATCAAAAGAAATTCTGGGCTTGGCATCGTTGTGGAACCTAAATTGCCACTTGTGTTTGCAAGACACTTTCCAATTAATTATCCAAAGGGCCAGTAATTTGACAATGCAATATAACCTTCACCACTGTTAACTTAGAATTGGAAATTGCTTGTACATTAAATGTCTACATCGTCAGCGCAACAGTATAGTCTTTTCCCACGACGCCGCGACGGTCAACCATGTGTGGCTGTTGTCATCGAAGAATTTCAAATTTCAATTTTCTATCTTATGCTGCATTAAACTAAGTTGCAAATTGATTGCGTGCAGCAAAAAACCTGAGTCGTTACCACACTGGTCGTTTCCCGAAAGCAGTAGAGAAGTCCTAGGGCCCTTGTATGGATATATGTAATTAATGGTTTGCAGTGTTCTGCTATGGAATTTCATGCTTGGCTTGATGAGAAGTCTTCTATGGAAACTGTCACTTCTCATTACTAAAAAGTTGCTAAGTGCTTTGTTCGAAACGTGAGCGTTAAGAGCATACTTAGTTGTAAACTAGCTGTAAACTTATGGCTGGTTTAAAAAAGATGGACTTGTTCTTGTGACTTCCTAGGGTTCCGTAGATAAGTAGTTAACCGTTATGATTTACGCCACATCTTAAAAATGCTTATATAAATATGAACAATGATATTTCCAATAGATGCGTTATCCGAGCTCAATATTGACAAGATAAAAGCAAGGCAATTGCCTGACTTGAACTTGCATTGCTTCATGGCGCCAATGAACATGCAGCAGCTAGTGACAAAATTAAATGTATGTTCATCTCTTTCTAACAATAGATATCGGTATGGGTCTTTCCTTTACTTCGCGCTCTGTATGATTGTCTGTACTAGTATACATAGCTACATTCATGTTCGTCTTTCACTAATGTTCGTGTATGACGCGTCTATTTATAATACGTCATGGAATGGGAAAGTGTTTTTGACTCACAGTTTTCTGCAGGGAAGATGCTGTTGCCGGTCTGCTGCTTTTCTTACCAAACCGAGCCCAGTACCAACATTTTATCGATGCATTTATCACCCCTCGCCTCATTTTGAATTTATTTTGACGTTCTAGAAAGATAGAAGAATATTAGAAATCCAAGAAACAGTTTTTATTTTAAATTATAATTAACTAGCTGCTCCCCGCGGTTTCATCCACATAAATCTTGATCCCGTGGGAGTATCGGGATAAAAAGTGCTCTATGAGTTAATCCAGGTTATAAACTATCTGTGTGCCATATTTCATACAAATTCGTTCAGTAGTTTTTGCGTGAAAGAGTAACAAACATCCATCCATACTCACAAACTTTCGTGTTTATAATATTAGTAGGATTAATTCGTTATTATTTTCTGGGACTCATCTTTATCTGCCTAGGTTTTGCCCTAAAATAGTGGGGTCAGCTTCCAGTCTAACCTGATGCAGCTGAATATCAGTACTTAACATGGAGCGACTGCTTAACTGACCTTCACAACCCAGTCACTCGGGATCACGATTCCCTTTGGTTGGTAAGACTGGTCGTCAGACTTTCGGTGATTATTTTCTGAGACTACGGAACCTTTACCGTACGCATCCAACTTAAACTTGGCAAGTTTTTTCTCTCACAAATGGACTTGCGAATATAGTAAGACCACCCAGTTATTCATAGTCAGGTAAGTAAGTTAATTTATGTGGAAAACGTTTGTCTCGTCTAATAGGTCCGCATTTTACTACGTTTGTGTTCACTGTGGGCGATTTATGAATTAATTAACTTACGGGAATGTGGGGTGCTGATGTTGGTGTCTATTCTGTAAGAAATGGACTTTATATATTTAAATATTTTACTTGTGTTTGGAATTTACTTAGCAAATTAACAGAAAAAAAGTTGAGAAGACGGTGCCTCAAAAGGTAGTATCTATGTGGAGCTGGTGGTGTGGTGTGTTTCAGGAAATGAGGTTTTCTGCAAGGACGAAGTGTTAGTCTGTTAGCTTACCATTATATTATGTAAATATTATAGTCTTTAATACTTTGCCATTGGTTGGTTTGTATTGTTTTTTTCTATCTAGAATTTCTCAGTAGCAGCCCAGAGTCTAGATTTGTGGCCGGTTGATGGCGAGAGACTCGCCCCAGCTATAACTGGCCTAAATGTGGGTGCACTATAGGTACACCTCTGCCTAACCCTTCTGGGATTACAGGCGTCATGCTTTGTTTATGTATGTACTTTGCAATTAAATATGTATTACAAAAAAGGAAGAAGTTATTTTTCTTTGAGAGATTTCACAAAATTGAGAAAGAATTGGGAAAATGCCTTTTAGGTATCAGGCTCGTTCTTGGCCAGAATAATTATCAGAGTTGCAGCAATGGATGGTAATATTCTAAAGAAGAAAGCGAGGAAGAGATATTTGGCAATTGAAATAACAAACTGTCAAGAGACGTTTAAATTATTTAACTTTTCGCTGCAAGACAAGGACAACAATAACTCTAGTATAGATTTATCTACATAATCGACCTCCTTATGTTGACAAAAAAAGAAGCTAAACAACATTTCATAATAGCGATCAGAAATTATGATATCGTTTTAATGACTTTTTATTTGTTAATACTGTGTAATGGTGCATGAAGCGAAGGTATTTTTTGTTGTTGTATGTTTTATTGATTGCTTTTCAATAAGTGCTCAAGTTGTTTGAATTGGATTTAGAAATAATAGGATTGACAAATATAGTACGTATTCACTTTACTTGTTTTTATCTTGTTAAGGAGTTTTTATTTAATGTTTAACCAATGGTCAAAATGATCATTCTATGGGTCGAACTTATTCCAATTCAAAGTGAAAATTGAAACCTAGCAAACCCACAAAAAATATATTCTTTTAAAATCCTTTTGAAAATCGAAAAAAAATTACGTACAGTCACGCAAAATAGCTATGCTTAAGTTATCTTCAACGACATTAAAAAGGGAAAAAAAAAATTCGCTTACCAAAAGAAATTAATACACCATCCAAAAAAGACCCAAATCCACCAATCAATCAGCTATAAACCCCAGTACACAGCAGTTCAATCAATTGATAGTTTAAAACCTATAAGTGTTATTAAATACTTCTTGCGCTGCCCATCCGTCCTGTTCTGACGCTAATCCTTTGTTATTGAGTGTGCACCCGCCGATAGTTTGATTGATAAACAGTGTGTACTAAGGCTTAGGGCAGTTCTTATGGTGTATTAGTGTTGTGCTGAGCTTTTAGATGTTGAGTTGTTTAGTGATGGCATGAGATTGGGGTGCACGAATTTTGTTGACCTAACTATTCCTTAAAATTTTCGTTGGTATAGTTTCGTTGAAAAGCGTTTTTTGTTTACTTAGCGACTGTCTCAAACCCATGAACATAATTTTAGCATTTGGATGAACTGTTTCGGCGTTTACAAAAAACATTTGTGACACATGCGAAACTACATTTATCCTTAATTATAGTGTAATTTTTTTAAACTTTATTGCATAAAACTCAAAATGTGCCAATATTGCCAAATAAAAATATAACTGGAGTTGTCGATTCACCCATAAATAAATTAACATAGTGCGAGTCGCCTACAAAAAAAAAAGTTTCGATTTTTCGTTTCGGGCGAGTAAACTCGTGCTAATTACTGGTTATGACAACCTGCCTCTGACTGAATTAGTTTACATTACCATAATCTTGGGCAGAAGCACGAAGGGTGCGAACAAGAAGGTACTTGAAATGTCAAACTCTGATTAACAAAACATTAACACCTCCTTCAAAACATTCATGGTAATAGCAGAAAGATAAGTATGTTTCGTTAATTGGCTTGTTTATGAAAAACTCATATTTTTCTCATGTTTTTGAGTACTTTTTATGCAAAGCCCGGAAGGCATCGGTCACGAACTCATTCAGTTTTGGAAAGGCAAACTCTAATAACGCATCTCTACTGCCTACTATAAAAAGTACAGTTACAAAGAAAAACATTTCATATTAAAATATGCAACTTAATGTTATTCTAATGAAGCGGTCTCATCAATATAACGGCGATACCCGGCTCCGCCCGCTATTTATAAACGTGTTTAGTAATAAAGTGATATGAAATAATCAACGGAATAGTTAGATGCTATCACTTTTGCTACAAGCCTTCGAGTACAGTTACACATAGAGAGGTACTAGGTGCTCTGGACAGAAATGTATTATGATTCCGTTGTAACAGAAATGTTTATAAAGTAAGAAGTCAGATAGAAAGTAAGAATAATAATACGCACTACATAATTTCCATTGACTTAAATTTTCGGGAACAAGGAAAATTGTATAAAAATGTGTACGGGCTTTGGCCTCCTATGAATGAAGGAGCACACCAACTTAATACCTGATGATGGTCTTTATTTATGTTTCATGCATTGTGTATTTATTATGATGGAGATCTTTAATGAATAAATAAATTCAACGACACAGTGAAAGCAGCGGTGGCCCAGTGCTAAAGGCTGCGACTTATACAAGTTGTAGCACGTGGGTTCGAACCCAAGCAGGCACTGCAAGCAGGCACTGCTCTACAAACGGCGAAGAAAAACATCGTGAGGAAACCGACATGTCTTAGAACCAAAAATTCGAAGAAATATGACTTCCGCCAACGCACTGGGCCCGCATTATGGCCCACTCCCTGTCACAGACAGGAGGCCTGTGTCCCAAGAGTGTTAACATTTAGGCTGATCATGCAATCACAAAATAACTCGATCAGATTCATTCGAAAATAGTCTTATAATCTGATGAAGTTTTAAACATAACACGTACGTAATGACAATAATATCACCAGAACAAATTTAAAAATCGAATCACATTTCACCGGAATAATACCTATTCCAGCAGTAGATTTATGGTACACAAATCAATAAATAACTAACACTCCTTCCACTTCTCCACGCACCTGTACTCAACTAGCGGTTTTAACGCTAGCCGTCTCACATTCTGAATTTATTAGTGATGTCAAAACATTATGTAGCCAACAATTTATCGACACTTGCCTCAGGAGTCAGGGGCGAACACTGAAAAATCGACTACTGCATACGTCCACGAGCATAGGGATTGCGTTTCGAATATAAATAAGTATCGATATTCAATACATTAACGGTGTTCATAGTATTTATGTAACAGTTTAGTACGGAAGTTAGTGATGTACAGTATTGGTTGGAGTTGGTTAGTGGAAAATGTATGTGAGTATCGAGTTTGTTTGTGGGTTGCTAGTGAGGGGAATGAGTTGTGTGCGACGAGTGATGGGACTGTAGCTTGTTAGTACTTGTAGTTAAGTTGTGATTTGTGTAAAGGTATTCAGAATACTGATTTATCATACATGAAGTCCACCTTAGTTATGTGGTTATTAATCTTTGTCGATGTCAATATAAAGACAGGGAAATTAACTGAAAAGAAAATTGACTAGAAACTTAAATTATCCGTACGTTCAAATCACAGCTGTAATTTTTTGACAGTTGGATGAAATGGCAAATTTGCTTTTGCTTATCAGTTAATTTCGCTGAATGTACGTACATACTTGTGAAATAAATTAGTCTTTGGCCTGTGTTTTTTTTTCATGGTAGTTTTCGACAGCAAATTAATAAAGCCTGTGTTTTCATACGAAACCCTACAATTTTTAATAAATTGTTTCACCTTTGAACTTTAACTTTGCAGATCCACAAATTTTATAATTAAATTTGTAATGAAGTAGAAGTCAGTAAATAAATACAAGTACACATAAAACGTGAAAATAGCCATTAACCTGAATTCGCTGAGCTGATGAAATCGAGAATAAAATCGGGACAATGCTCGGTGGAACTGTACAATAATGATGAATGACTCGCCACAGCTACGGACTGGCTGTAGGACCGCAGTCACAGTGTGAGCGGGGAGGGTAGAGGAAGCGATTTACCTATGGTAAAAAATCTGGAAAACGGTTGGTCGAACTGTACAATAATGATGAATGACTTGCTACGGCTCCGGACCTGCTATAAAGACGTGGTGGTAATGTGAGCGTAATGGGTAGTCACAGCCCTTGCTTTCTTGAGATGCGTGTGGAACTAGTTGTTAAAAACCTATTGTGGATTGCGAAAGCAAGGTACAGACGCTTGTATTAATTTGGTATCCCCAAGGCTCGTAAAACCTTTGAAAAGATATCAGTAAAGCAGGAGTTCATACAGTGATGACGTTAGAAAATGAGCAGAAATTATATGTTTTTATTTTGTTGGACTGCGAGAATTGCTTTCGATCCCCACAAGGAAGTAAATGTGGGAGTACTACCTAAATACCTCTGCTTACCCTCTGAATACAGGCGTGATAGTGTGTACATGGTGGCAGTGCCATGGATGTGCAAACTGTTTCCATGGATACAGTACAATACCTACGCTGTCAAAATGTATGGAACAGCTTTTTTTAATAACCGACGAAAACTTTCAACACAAAATGTTGGTCCAGAATCATGCACTGAACCCATGTTAACAGAGCGGCAATTCTCGTATTTTTAAGAACGTTCGCATTCTAATCTCAGTCTCAATCTGTCAAAAATACCTCTAATTTTCATAAATGTTTTGACAACATTTTTGCATTCGATTGTCGTCGAATTGAGACTGCGACTAGATTAAGATCGTTTTTATTAAAGGCAATTGGCCTTCCGGTTGCGTGTCGTTGCCACCCTGTTTAAAATACGTATATGATCAAGAACTCGTGTTTAGTCATAAAAATTCAATGAAATCGCTGTCACTCGCACCTCGCCCACTCCTACGCAAAAAAAAATGCAACTGAAATGCATTTTCACTTTATCAATGTGAAATCGTTATCACAGTAGCTGTTTGACTAATGATAGCCTAAAATCTACCATCATATCTTCACGCTGAGCCAAAAGTAGGGCGGGCAGGCTTAATTACAAACGGATGTCGTTAGTCCAACACCGTTGGGGTGTTATTAAAATAAAAAGTTGCAGAAGGCCCATCCATCTTCACAAAAGAAACAAGGCAGTGTAGTTTCGTTATAATATAAATATATGTTTTAGAAGGGTTTCTCTTGGAAGTCTTAGTAAGAAGATTAAAGTTGTGCCTAAATTGATTTGGCCATTTATCTGAAACAAAACGCCAAAACGCGGTAGCTGGAAAACTCTGCTTTTCTAATAGTAAATGATTTTATTTCTGCAAGTAGGTTTGTAAAAACATTTTTTCACGAAAATTTTATTTTAAAAACTACATGTGATCGGCGTTGCCTATCAGACCACTCTGAGAAGAAAAGCCGAAACAAACTCAGAGGTCACAGTCTCTTTTAAAGTCCAGACATAATCTTGGTCAGATCATGTGAACTATGAATCTAGACTGGGGTCTGAAATGGTATTTTGAGGAAAAGTTAGTGGACCTGTCCAGTCAGTGTTCGCATTTGTCAGTAATCACGCAGCTCAACTTAGAACTTAAGAAGCTCAACAGTCAAACGGGAACTCAGTCTATTGATGATAGACTACCTACTGCCAGGTCGACTATTCCTCTTATGATTTAAGATATAAATTCGGTAGTAATTTAGCAAGTTCCTTACCCGATGTGATCTTCACCTACAGTCTGGCCGTCGAGAGAATGCGTTCATGACACCTGTCAGTTTAACACAAACGAATACGTGTTTTGCGAATTTGATCTTAATTACTTACTAAAATTGACACACTGACTGTCAGGAACGCATTCCCTCGACGGTCGCACTGTAGTGTATTGTGATTACTGGAGGCTGGTAGTCACTTTTTTACTTTGCTTTGACAATGGCAAGTCTGCAAAGCTCTATAACAGACCTAATTCTGGTGCAGTCCTAGATATTGTGAAGACAAAACTTCAAACGCCAAGACATTAGATTAATGTCTTGACATTTAATGTTTTTAAAAATATGTTATTGTGAAAGCGTTTATTGTTCGAAGTGGTCTTTCTGAAACACTGTTACAATGTTACAAATAGTGAGTCCACATTATTTTATTACTGAGCCATTTCAAATTTGTTGCATTTGCTTTATGCTTCCGAATGGGTTATTAATAAAACTGTAATTATGTGTTTATATTTCCTGGTGTTTATGTTGGTGTTTTGTTGAATTAATTGTTAGTTGCAAGCAATTGTTTAGTGAGTTTCTTTTTGTGAAGCGTTTGTTAGGCTTTTTACGATTTTGCGTTTTACATAAAGTGGTAAATTTAAATTCAAAATTAGAATTTATGTTAACTACGAACTAATGTTTTAGCGTGTGGGCTTCAAGATTTGCTTAACACTTAATAAAATTAAATAATTTATAGCTCTTTAACTACCACTCTAAAGCATTATTTTATTGCATAATTAAAGCGACGTTTGTATTTCTTTACCGAAAAAAAATCTCGTAGCATTATACAGTTGCAGTTGTACACACACAAAAGCTATAAATCTACCATAATCCACGCGGCGAAACTCCAAATACTCCAAAATAAGTCAAGCCACATTTTTATTCAAAAACAGAAAACGCATTCGATAATCAAACGAAAGCTGCAAGAAAAAACGATTTAAAACTTTTTAGAGCAATGATCATTTCATAACTGTAAAGCAGTGGTACAGCCAATTCAAATCGAACGCGTTCGCATGGGAATCAAATATTTCAAACTCGATTCCTAGTTTGAAAATAGAGCCGTCGCGAATGAATCATCGAGTGAAATGAGGGGTTAAAACAAATAAAACTCGTTGGTTGTGTGGCAAATAAATGGATAGTGTAATTCGATACTATGGGACGGTTCTCTAGTTACTACTCGGGACCACAGCCCGGGGGCATGCCTCTACAGGCTTTAGGTTACGAAGTTTTGGTGTTCTTTTGTTTTAAGATTATTTTAGGCGATTTTCTGTGAAAGGAATTTGATAGGAGATAGATTTGGGTTTTGTAAGGTGACAGATGGGTTATAAAGAAATACGTTTTTATCGTTTTGTCTCTGCTTTGGCCAAAGAAGTAATTTTAATGAAACTTTAAATCGAGTATGATATGTCGTTTTGGAATTATCTGTACATCGAAAGATACTAGATACCTACCAATTAAAAACACCAATTCAAACCCAAACTAGACAAAAATCGCATCAATTCCTAATTTAATAAATCCAATAGACAATCATCTTCCTCATTGTTATTCCAAAAAGGACCCGTCACAAAATAGTACAGTATACGCAAAAATACCTTTCTATTAGTCCCAGACACGTTAAAGGTCGTTAGTATTTACACCGGCGATAGGGACATGGCCTGACAGGGGCAGGACCGCACCCGAATTACCTTCGCCAGCGGGTATGATTGAAAAGCGAAAGGTGAGACGCAACACACAGGGGGATAGAGTTACATTAGTCTGCAGTATATGGTGGGATTTCAGAGCTTTTGTTTCATTATTTAGTTGTTTGAAACCTCCTCGTTGGTCAATTGTTCGCATGACAGCAAAGAGTGGCTGGTCCTTGGTTTTTCCATTAAGAATTTCTCATCAACAGCCCGTTGTCTTGATTTGTGCCCGATTGATGGCTCCCTAGTGAACGAGACTTGCTACATAGGCATGGCCCAATGGAGTTGTGGTCAATAAAGTAGTTTATTTGAAAGAATAGAAAAGCAAATTTGTTTGCTATTAACTAATATTGTGTTTATCAGCACCCATTTTTACTAGTTTTTACACAGTCCAATTTAACTTCATAGATTATCGATCTAATAAAATCATACGCGGGATTTTTACTTTGGTAACCCAGATACCCTACGTGAGTTGGTCACTAACACCAAGGCGTTGCTGGGCTTCCTCGCGGAGCTGGGGTGGATCGAATGATCGATCGACCCACCTGTAAGCAAAATACGCGCATTGACGTGGAGTTGCGGACACCAGCCCATATTACCTATCTTACGCTGGACAAAAAATACAGCCATGAACAATCCTACAGACATGAACAGTTGATGCAAGGTACTCCTTTAATAAATGAATTCTTTCTCCAAACAACACACGGCCATTTCCTTTTTCACCAAAAAGCATCTGATTTCCACTCATATACTACATAATCCGAGATAATCCGTCGGGCACGGCGGTGCTTGCACGCTGCCCGCGCTCACTGCACTAATCGATTTTACGTCTATTTCAATTAGCCGCGTTATACTAAGCTGTACAACCTATTAACTGTAAGTACGTAGCACTTAATTATTTTAGCTCGCTTAGTATCTATGGATCCTAAGGTCTATGATGCGCTGTTTAGATTATGTGATGAATAGTCTATGGATGGTTGTGTAATGAGGAGTTGAATTTTACAGTATGAAGCTTGATGTAAATTTCGTCATGATTGGATTGGATGGGCGGGCTGTTGCTTTATAATTCAAAGTACAGAGCTCGTATTAAAACATCAATAGAAATTGCACACAAAGAACACAAGTTTAAAATACAAAATCAATTTTCAAAAGATCCAAAATCATTCTGGCAGTACATTAGGTCCAAACGGAGTAGGTTAAACAGGCAAATGATCATAAAGGATGGTCAACATCTTTCGGATGAGGAGTGTGCTCGACAATTTGCGTCATGATTTGAATCGGTGTATAATAAAGAGCGGCCGCGGCTGGAGGCGCAGGCGGCGGGGGTGGAGGCGGAAGCTAGCAGTGCGCGAGTTCACATCGAGACCCTCAGTCTACAAGACGTAAGGGAGGCGCTCATAAAGCTCAAGCCGAAGTGCTCATCAGGCCCCGATGGCCTTCCAGCTTTTCTGTTCCGAGACTGTGGCAGGGTGCTGGCTGAGCCCCTGCATCATATATTTAATACTTGTTTAAAACAAGCAACGTTTCCGCCTAGGTGGAAAATCACGCGAGTGATTCCGGTTCCCAAGGGTAAGTCAGGTCCGGATGTCAGTGGCTACAGACCGGTGGCAGTATTGTCGACACCTGCAAAAGTTTTCGAGTCTGCCATCCAACGCTGCGTGCAGGCTCAAGTGACCGTACAGCTATCGGACGCGCAGTACGGGTTCCGACCGGCGCGCAGCACTGCCACTAATCTGCTTAACGTCATGGCGAGGGTAGTGCCGGCCGTCGATGCTGGTGTGCAAGTAGACGCGGCGTTTTTTTTATTTTAAAAAGGCGTTTGATACCGTCTACAACGATGTACTGCTAATGAAGCTGGCAAAAATTGGCTGCACTCCGCACCTACTACAGTTCTTCGCCAGCTACTTGAAAGACCGACAGCAGTATGTTGACTACAACGGGTTCGAATCCGAGCCATACCACACCAGGTCAGGCGTGAGCCAGGGCAGCAATTTGGGGCCTCTTGAATTTATTTTAATGATAAATGACTTACCAGACGTAGTCAAACATAGTTTATGTTTATTGTTTGCGGATGACCTCAAATTGCTGCTCGAGGTCAAGGGTGAGTCGGACTGTGAGAGATTGCAGGATGACATAGAGAAAGTAGTGGAGTGGAGCCATAAAAATAAACTTTATTTCAACACAGCGAAATGCTCAGTGATGACATTTACGCGCGCGAAGATTGCATTAGCCTACGGATACAAAGTTGATGATGCGCCGTTGCAGCGAGTGTCTCAGGTACGAGATCTAGGAGTACTGCTTACCCCGGATTTAACTTTCCGGGATCATATAGTTAAGATTTGCAAGAAGGCGTACAGAAACCTGGGTTTTGTGCTGAGACAGTCGCATGGATTCACAAACGATACCGCGCTGAGGTTGTTGTATGACGCTTTGGTAAGGAGTCACTTGGAACACAGTGCGGTGATTTGGGCTCCTCATGAAGCGAAATACAATGTAATGCTGGAGCGAGTACAGAATAAATTTACAAGACACTTGTATTTTAAACTTTATGGGGTATACCCATTTTACCCGCTGATGTATCCTACACTTTTTGTACTGGGTATGGTGGGGTACAACGAACTCAGAGTGCGCCGGGAGTTTACACTTGCGGCGCACTCAAATATAGTTATATAACATGGCCTTAACATTTGGGTATGAACTAGCCTTAAGCGTTGCGGCGGGAGACGACACCCCCGCCCGCGACCTCTCACCCCCGCCAACGGACAGTGGACGATACATCGCGAGCCCGTACGCCACGATCGCGATCCGCTCGTGAAAATGTCGATTGTTTTTTATGTTTACCTGTTTGTGCCCTTGTTACTGTGTTTTACTAATCAATATACCTTTTTACTGCTAAACGCGCATTTCAAATCATTGAAATAGACCCATCACGCACCCTGAGTAAATACTCCTCTACAGTTATATTTAAATATTAATATTCGGGTTAAGTCTGATTTTATATTTATTTTTTTCGATAATTTTTACATAGGTAGGTTCACATAATTGTAAAATTCTTTAGTCTTACTTCAGTTGTAAATAGAGTTTTGTGTTGGTAGTGTTAAAGTTTAGATGTTTAAGTATTAGCTGTAAGTTTATTTTTCAATTTATTTGGCGATAGTTACAAACCACTATTGTATTGGGGTCATCCTGTAAAGATAGTGTGTGTAAGTTTTAAATAAATAAATAATTAATGCATTAATCAGCCTGGAGAACCGGCTCAAATACCTGGAGGCCAACGTGCTTCATGATATTGTTCACAATCATCTTAATGCCATAGATTTGACGAGTATGCTGTGTTATTCTGACCCTCGAACAGTTCATGTGCCTCAGGTTCGCGCAAAATTATTCTAGTACGAATTCGTAGAATGATGGAGTCCTTTAGATTTATTTGCATGCTCGAAAAGTAAATTTAAAACAAATATTATAACAAAATATATTAATTGTAATCATATTAATATAATTTAATTATTGCATAATCTAAGTAAAAGAAATTGTTTCTTTTATATGTCTTGGTTTTGAAGCTATAGCCAGCTTTATAGTTACTTACTTCATCATCATCATCATCATCAACCTATTTTAGTCCACTGCTGGACATAGGCCTCCCCTAATGAGCACCATAGCGCCCTGTCTTCAGCTTGACGCATCCAGCATCTGCCTGCAGTCTTTCGCAGATCGTCATCCCACCTGGCCGGAGGGCGTCCTACACTACGTTTGCCGAGTCGCGGTCTCCACTCAAGAACTCGTTTACCCCAGCGGTTGTCGGTTCTTCGTGAGATATGGCCGGCCCACTGCCGCTTCAGCTTGTTAGTTCTTAGAGCTATGTCGATAACTTTGGTTCTCTGTCGGATGTATTCGTTGCGAATTCTATCCTTCAGAGAGACTCCGAGCATAGCTCTTTCCATAGCTCGCTGAGCGACTTTGAACTGTTGGACCAGCCCTATCGTGAGTGTCCACGTCTCAGCTCCGTAGGTCATGACGGGTAGGACGCACTGATTGAAAACTTTAGTTTTCAAGCATTGCGGTATGGATGACGAGAAGACTCGGCGTAGTTTCCCAAACGCTGCCCAGCCTAGCTGGATCCTCCTCTTGGCCTCCCTCTCAAAATTGTTTTTACCTAACTGCAGAATTTGCCCAAGGTAAGTGTACTCGGAAACAATTTCGAGAGGGTAGCCATGTACGACGACCGGTCCCGGATCAATGAGACCATTGATCATGACTTTGGTTTTATCCAAATTCATGCCGAGACCGATGCGTCGCGAGGCTGAAGCTAGGCCGTCCAGCATCTGGTTCAGCTCCTCCAATGACTCCGCCATTAAAACTATGTCATCAGCGAATCGCAGGTGTGAGATGTAATCGCCGTTTATGTTAATGCCGTTACCTTTCCAGTCCAGCGTCTTAAACATATCTTTCAACCGATCGTGAACAGTTTCGGGGATATAACATCCCCCAGTCTCACTCCTCTGCGCAGTTGGATGGGTTTGGACTGCTGGTCCTGTACTTGGACACTCATGGTGGCGGCGTCGCACTATGTGGAGGTGCCTAAGAGGGCCTGGCCATAAATACATTTTGTAAAAATCGGCGCAGGTACTCGTATTATACCTCAAACTGTAGCTAAGAAGTTAATCTACTATATTATACATAAATTATGTATGTGGTCGGTACTGGTTTATAAAAAAGATCATCTAAACACGATCATTCCTAAACTATCACAAAACGATCTGAATTTGTATTTTTGACAAGATTATTTTCTAGCCACCTAGCAATGAAAACTATACAAGTATTATACCATTACAGAAAGCTTATACTATGTACTTTTGACTGATATGCATAAAAATGCTATATATGTGTAAATATATTTACTAGAAATATTTATCTCGTGACATATCATTTTTGCGTACCTGAAACTTTCAATTAGAGTTTTGACAGTTGCCGAAATTTGCCGAAGGTCTGGAAATTATGTTATTTGATAGGAAATTTAATATTATAATAAAATAAGAAAAGAAAAGTTGCAATTCGTTGCACAACATATGTTAATCTATTATAGCATAAAACAGTAAAAAACCAACTTTTCCGAGGCAAATATCGCTAAGATTGTAGCAAGTGTGCAAAAAAATCTTATTACAAACTTTCGTCAACGTTACACAAAATCTGGCAGAAATAAGCAAATATTTTTAAACAAGAATAGCGTTTGGTTGGACGTCATATTTACTGTGAATCTGGAAGAACCTACTTGTGAATCCGAACCTTCGACATCGACAGGAAAGCGAGGACGCCCTTCGAAAACCTACGAAGACAGTTCCGATAGAACACAAAGACGAAAAAACAAGGAGTTGCTTGAAACATGTGGCCTTGATTTTATACTGAATTCATATCTTCAGGGATTGAGATCTCATTGTCGAAATCTTACGAGTATTGCCCATGGAAAAAAAAGTGATATACGTCAAAATCTCCTAAACGAACCGGCACATTTAACAGCGTACTCTAAAGACGAAGCTCTCAATATTTTCATCGAGTTGGACCTTAATATGGCACAGTATGAAAACATGAGGAGTTAGTTAATCGCGAAGAATTGCTTATTATTTCCATCATACAAATCAATTCAGGAAGCTAAAGGAAAGTGCTACCCACCAAGATCAAGCGTAGAAATTAATAATATTAAAGCAAAGGTGAAACTTCAAGATCTGTTGGATCACACTATTGCAAGAATTTTACAAATTGATGGTGTATACAAAGTTGGCAAAACACATTTAATGCTTTATTCTAAATGGGGCTGTGATGGTTCAAGCGGACAAAGTGAATACAAGCAAGTCTTAGTTGAAGAAAGTGAGTTAATTTTTGACACTAATTTATTTATAGCTTCATTAGTGCCTCTGTAACTTATAAATATTAATACAAATGAAACTGTGTGGGAAAACCCTGTTCCATCATCAGTAAGATTTTGTAGGCCCATTTTAATAGAGTTTTCAAAGGAGACACCTGAAAAGACAAGAAGTATAGTTAATGAAATTGAAGCTCAAAAGGACGCTCTCACACCAACTTTAGTCAATATAAATGGAGAAGGTATCGAAACTAAACATACATTATTTTTAACCATGGTTGACGGGAAAGTGGCTCAAGTTTTGTCAGAAACTTCATCAGGTGCTGTGTGCACTATTTGTGGTGCAAGACCAACAGAGATGAATAATTTAGAAAAAGTGCAAAATAAACCCGTTGATGAAAATGCTTATCAATTTGGGTTATCGACATTGCATTGCTGGATTCGATTTATGGAGTTAATTTTACATGTATCCTATAATCTAGGCTTCGAAAAATGGTCTGCTACAACAAACGAAAACAAAGATTTGAAAAATCAAAAGAAGGCATATGTACAAAGAAGGTTCAGAGAAGAACTTGGTTTAAATATAGATAAACCTAAACAAGGTATTGGTAACAACAATGACGGTAATACAGCTAGAAGATTTTTTCAAAATTATCAGTGCAGTGCAGAAATTACTGGTGTGGACGAGGAATTGATTAAACGATTTTATGTTTTACTTCAAGTTATGTCAAGTGGAAAAGTTATTAACGCTACAAAATTCGGTCAGTATGCTTTGGATACAGCACAAAGATATGTTAATAAATATATGTGGTATAATATGCCATCATCTGTCCATAAAGTCCTAATTCACGGTGAAAGCGTCATTCGGCATTATTCAGTGTTACCCCTAGGACAACTTTCCGAAGATGCGCAGGAATCAAGGAACAAAGACTATAAACGATTCAGACTTCATCATGCTAGGAAATGCTCTAGAATAGCTACAAATGAAGATGTTCTACATACACTTTTGTATGCTTCGGACCCTTACATAACAAGTTAAAGAAAACCATCTAGTAAAAAGTCTATGGAACTTATAGATGAAGCTTTAGAGTTAGTTGAATAACAGTGTTTTTTTTTTAGTTAAAAGTAATTGTACATAATAATAGCAGAAATCATTTTAAGTGTTTAATTTGTGTTTATTATAGCATTTAAGGTCATATTATTTAAATATAGTCAATTTCTGAACATTTTTCAACATTTCTAGTTTACTATTTTTTTTAGACAATAAACATATTCCATTAATTGTATATTATTTAAAAGTACATTTATTCAAGAATACACAAAAAAAACCAGCAGCAAATCTATGAAAACATGGAAGTTATGGATTTATGACCCGAAACCGACTCAATCTCCACATAGTGCGTCGTAAGGACATCTCAGTACCTCGATATAACGACAGTCTACTTGGCATCGCTGTAAGGATTCCAGAACAGCCCAGGTTTCGACAGAATCAAAGGCCTTCTCATAGTCCACAAAGGCCAGACACAGGGGCTGATTGTACTCTTCGGACTTCTGTATAATCTGCCTCACTGTGTGTATGTGGTCTATGGTGCCATATCCTCCGCGAAACCTGGCCTGTTCCGGTGGCTGGAACTCGTCGAGTCTCCTGGCGAGACCACTCGTGAGAACAGCTTATAGACGTGGCTGTTACATACTTATTTATTTCATATTAAATTTTGGTAATTGCTCGTCTATAATCAGCCTATTATGTTACCACTGCTGGGACACAGGCCTCCTCTCTGTGAGAGGGAGTGGGCCGTTATCCACCACGCGGGCCCAGTGCGGGTTGGTAGATGTCACATGTCTTCGAATTTTGGGTTCTAAGACATGCTGGTTTCCTCGCGATGTTTTCCTTCACCGTTTTGAGAGCCGTGGTGATGAAATAATTTACACAAAGTAAAGCGCCTGTCTGGGTTCGAACCTACGACCTACAACTCGGAAGTCGCGGCCGTTACCACTGGGCCACCACTGCTCTCGTCTAGATTGTGTATAAATATGTCTTATCTCTGGATAATGCAGAGGATTGCAACATTACTACTTAAAGTTTATTAACTTTTAGCATTATATATGTTTTAATTGTTTATTATCCTTTAATAAAATTAAATTAAATTAAATTCGATGCTGAACCATTTCATTAGTGGATAGTAGAAAGGACTGGGAGCGTAGTGTAATCACAAAAAAAGTAGGATAAATAAAATCACCACCATTTTATTTAACAGATGCTTTTCTTATAACATAACATCACGCCAGCAATGCCCAAAAGGTAACACAGAGGTTGATGGCAATATCCGCCATTACATAGGAAAATCAAAACTGGCGAAATCTGGGTATACTGAGGCTTTTGTTTTTGGATACATTAATCAATGCTCTACTTCTCAGTAGGTAGGTGTGAGTTGAGACCTTTGCCTTATCCTGACAATTACTGAACGTTACCATAATATTATATTATAGAAAATACCCACCTAACTAACCTGACATTTTAAATATAACCTCCCTAACAGAATTCACTGCTGAACAACATCATATTTTCCAACACACAAGTTATTAAAGTTCAAACAAAGATTGTTGTTCCTGATAACCTTAACACTATCTTGGTAAACACACTTTACTGGTACATAGCTAGATCTTACGTTACGATAGATAAGTTACTATCATATGTGTCATCTTACCTCAGTGGTCTAGTTGTAGTCGCAGGCGCACCGTAAACGGGAAGGTCTTGCTTTTTTTTGTTCAGTGTTATTGGAATTTACAGTTTGGATTTTAGACCTAGAATTTCGACGCAAAAAAATGTTCGTTTTGATGCTACGGCTGTTTGCAGACGTCGAGCGGTGTGCGAAAGAGAGAGCGAGCGAAGTTTACTTCGCTTTATCACGAGAATGTGTTCGCAGCATTATAGATAACGTGTGAACAAAATTTCTTTCAATAGTTTTACCCACTAAAAACCAATTGAAAACACCGATGACTAAAAAAAAGGAAACACTACTGATTAAATATTGTAGATATCAGATAAACGAAAGATAACTTCGACAAACAAAAAAGTCCGGTCAAAAACGGGAACTTTTACTGTCTCAATTAACCGTCTACTAAATTATTTTTAGCTCACATAAAAAGGGCAGGTTCATTCAAAGGAGTTACAAGGACAGCCTTAATTATGCTCCACTGCCCTCTACAGTGTTGAGGTCTTGAAACTTAATACTGAACTTGAAGGAATAATTAAAAAGGACCTTAATTTTCATATTCTTGGTCCTGTGGGTGTGAAGAGACATGTTACTTACTAAGGTGTGAACAGGCATTAAGGCTGCTCTTATACTGGTGTAACAAAATATGGGATATTCAGTATATCATCGTGTGGTTTCTGGTAAAATTGCTTACGTTCTGTCTAAGAATTTCTTAGTTTCCTTTCAGGTTTTTTTTGGGTATTCTTATTAACATAACATAACATACCATCGCGCCTGTAATCCCAGAAGGGTTAGGCAGGGGTGTTACTATAGTTACATCCCTGCCTAAGTAAAAGGGTCGAGATAGCTATCAACCGGACACAAATCCAGACTCCGTTCTGCTACTGAGAAATTCTAGATAGAAAAACCCAATAGCACTTTGCCCAACCTGGGAATCGAACCCAGGACCTCATGCTCAGCAGTAGCTCTTGCGACCACTAGACCAACGAGGCAGTCATCATACATATATCATATACATCATTTATATATCATATACTTATTATTATATAATATCGACTTACGGCACTTATTTTCCTACACGGGCTTACACTAAAGTGTTTTTTTTTGTGAATTGTTTGTTTCACTTGTTTGTTTTGGTTGTGTTTTTGTTTCTATAAACACTTAAGTATTAGGTACGAGGAAACGGAACTAAGTACCTACCTTGTTAATACTTAGCTCACGTTCGCATAGACGTAAAAATATAGCGGCGGGATTTTATCGCGCACTGAATTTTCAACTCTGGGTGTCGAGCCGAGAGTTGAGAATCTAACTGAGTGCACCCCAGCGCGTCGCAAAAACAGACTGTGGATTTCAACTCTCGGCGCTGAGCAGAGCGTTGAAAATCCAGTGTGCGATTAAAGGCTCGTGCAGACTGCCGAGACATGCGCCGCGAATCGCACGAGACACAAAGGCACCGCGTGTCGCGCGACGAGCGGTGCCTTTGTGCTGCGCAAGATTCGAGTCGCGTGTCTCGCCTGTTTGTAGGACCCTTAAATCTCACTACGATATTTTTACAACCTTGCGAACGTGAGCAAATTTTAACAGTTTTTGGGGCTATTTTATTTGTTTATTTATATATACTTTATGGTACAACACACAAACGAACGCTGAATGGTGTGGTTCGTAGAGTCGGACGAAACCGTTGCGTATGTGCTCTTTGAGTGCACAGGCGTTACCCAGATAAGAACAGAAACCCTCGGGACACCCGGATCTTTTACAGATGTTCTCGACAGACCAGAAGCTTTGATCGGCTTCTGGAGGGAGGTGGGCTGGTTGGAATATTAACCACCGACGGCCGCCATGGCCCACGCACAATGGTACACATGAAGGACTAAGTGCGGAAACCAAACCCTCTAACATAGATAACATAACATAGGTGTGGTTCGTGTTGGTGTGACAAATTCTACGAATGAAGTTTCCGTCCTCAAAGCATACTGCACTGAGGTAGGTACCTACCTCTACTTATATTAAACTCAAGTTCATTCATCCACCGATGTCTTAAACAGATATTACTTAAGTGCTTATGCCATATCAACGGTCCGTCACTGCATATTTTTATACTTAATTTTATTCTATAGCATCCACTTGCTAAACAAGGCTTGCTGCCGGTTGGAATTCTGCTCACCTCCGAAGAAAAAGAGCGTGAAGACAGGAATGTGAACTTTGAAAAAATTGCCTACGGGCACATTATAATTATAACAATTAAAATTGACGGAACTTTCATGGCCATTGGTCTTTAGGCCAGCAATTAATTCATGGACAAAAAGTTGCTTGTAGGTGTTATGGTCACACGCATCATGGTTCCTGTATCTCGCCGACCAAGGTGTCAGGTTTTTGTCGCTTCGAGTTATTTTTGTCGTGCGGTATCGGTATGGCTTTAAGTCTTATGAACTATTGTTTATGGTTATAAGACAGCTGTGGCCGGCTATAGAGCTCTTTGTGAAAATTCATTTTAAATCTGCAACAAAGTTTTGTACCGATTTGAAACAGTAATGTCGAAATATTGGTTCCAATTCAAAATAAAAATGATAGGACTCTTTTCAATTACTAGGTACGATAATTTCAAAAAAGCAACTGTTCCCGTTTTTTATGTTTCGTTCAAACTCCCCAAAATGGCCGCTCCTTTTGGCAGCTGATAAACGAATATGTCTTTTTAAAACTTTTTCTGACCACCACAAAAATGTGAAGCCATGTAAAGATTTACAAATTTGTCAAATTAAAGTGTTCGCAGAGATTTCTCGCGGTGTCTTTAGAGGCAGTAAAAACGTCGGGTTGCTCACAGAAATATTTACCAAGAACTTGCATTCTGTGCAATTTGTAAGAGGGCAACACTCACGCCGTCGTGGGTAATTCGGTGATTTTTTAAGATGTCGGGTAAGCGTGTGTCGGATTTTATGAGAACTCCTAAACATAAAACTATTTTTGTTGTGTTAAAACATAAAAGATAAGGTGCAATGGACCCATGTAGGTTTAATAATTTAACATCTCACCTAATAAGACAGCTATTGTAATCATTGATCAGATATGACTGTACGCGCTTCCAATCTAATGAAGTCTAGCTGAATGTAAATAATTTACTGTAAAACCCGTCATCTTTTGAAATTATAACAAATCGATGTTTATCATATACCATATAGCCATCAACATTTTGAATTTTTAAAATAATACCGAAAGATAACTTAACCTTTTAATACCGAATTTATTCTCAATTTCTCACAGTAAATCTATGTTTTATCATTCGCATAATGCCCTCTCCTCAAAAAAATATTTTTCTACTTCGTTCAATGCCAAGAAGCGAATGACCGACCATGACTTCTATTCACACCAAAAACCTCAAAACTGTTTTAATTTTAGTAAATAAGTGGGTGACTTAAGTTCTTCATCATAATATCAGGCGAAATATTTAACTGACCTGATTCTATTGATGTAGGGACACTTTAAATTAATGAACCCCTTATATTATTTTTGTGCTTCTACACTTTTTAAATAATGGAGCCTCTTTTCAAATTTCTGGCCTTTTCTTGGGGTGCCGCCCTAGCTTCGCTGCTAGGCCTAATCAAACCTAACCCATTTGGTTAGTTTGATTAGAACTGTGAACTACCGCTACATCCATGTTGGTTGCAGTTACTTGGCAACTTAGAATTTTTAGGACCTCATTTTCTAAATTAATTATAAAAAAGAACTCATAATAGAAGTTATTGGATAAGCAAAATGGTAATTATTTAAGGTTTAGTTAAATACAGGCCTTATATAAGTAGCATTACACTTCTTCTTTGAGTGTTTCCTCGATCGGCGTGATGGTAATCTAAAAAGAGCCCGCCCAAAATTCGGCTACGAACTTGACGCCTTCAGTAGCATCCATCAATTCCTGTCACGTGCAGACAATCGGACACTGGTAATCATTTATCATCATCATCAGCTTAACAATCCAATGCTTAACAGTCTAATGCTGGACCTAGGCCTCTCCAATTGTACGCCATTCAGCTCTATTCTCGGCAACTCTCATCCGACTGCTGCCACTCATCTTTCGAAGATGGGAGTGTTATTACGTTTGCCGATTTGCGATCTCCACTCAAGAACACGTCTACCCCAATGGTCATCGGTTCTACGGATAATATGTCCGGCCCACTGCCACTTCAGCTTGCTTATTCTGTGTGCTATGTCGACAACTTTTGTTCTCTGTTGGATCAGCTCTTAGCGTATTCCATCACTCAGTGGTAACCTTGTGGTAACAGCTACCAATAATGGTGAAAAGGGAACGGCCAAAACTACTACACACTACACCACTACAATGATTTGGTGATCACAGTTTGTTATAGATAAGAAGATTCTGCTATCTATCCAGTTATGTTATCCCTTCGCTAACTTTCATCCTTAAAGGCTTTCTATTTCTTCTAAAGAGTATTTGTTAATTCCTTAATTTATTTAACGCATACCCTGAACAGAACTATCTTTTCTTGCCCCATTTTTCTGTATTTACAATTCCAAAGTGATGACTGAAAAAAATGAAGGTTACATTTTCGCCACTTAAGAATCCAAAAACATAAAAATGCCGTTGCACAAACTGAGCAAATGTTAACATATGTCTGAAAAGAAATTACTGTCGTACACAATGTTCACTTAACACCAGAATGCCAATAAATTACGTTTTCTTTGTTTCTTTGTTATTTCATTTGGTATTTCGTAAAACATAATTACTTACGTAGGTACAACACTTTAATGATTATCTGCAGTAAAAGCTTTGTGGAACACCTCGTCTGATAAACTTGGTAATTTTATTTTATTTAACGAGTTCAAACACATTCGTAATGTCTTTAAATATTTTACCTGTTTAAAAAATGGTCTTACGATTCGGTTAGCTGTTACCAGGGCAATTCCTGTAATTTTAAGAACGATCGCATTGTAATCTCAGTCTTAATCCGTCAAAAATACCTCTCATTTTCATAAATTTTGGACAAGTTTTAACGTTTATTGTCGCTGGGATGAGATTTCGACTTGAATTTGAACGTTTTTTAAATACGAGAATTGACCTCCTGATTAAAGCGTCATGCATTGCTACAATTCAACTCTAGACGAACAAAACTGCTTAGCTGGTTTTATAATTTGGTTGTCTTCTTTATAAACGTTTGTTTTGTGTATTTTGAGTTCGGTGTCTTGACTTAATAAAGAAAAAACTCACACATTTTAATTGTTAATGTTTCAGCCTATAACAACAAATCGACCATTAAATATGTTTTGCCCGACGTAAATTAGGGCAGCACGCAAATAAATTTCTACACAGGCATTTTTGGATTTATTCCAAGAGCACTTTAATTTTTTATGTCCGTTTTATAGCTGTATAATTTATAAAAGATTTATTCGAAGTGAATGCACTGCACTTAGCGTTTGTAAATGCAAAATGTTGAATTATTTTGACAAATGTATGAAAAATAAAACCTCTAAAAGTAAACAAAACAAGATAATTTTTATTTATTTATTGCTTACGATCTCAAACAAAAGATATGCACGATACATGAAAATTAATACATAAATATTGAATTACATCAGGTACTAAGAAGGTGTCCTACCATTTTGCTGTCCGAAATGATCTCAATTATATAATGATAAATGATTTTATTTCTGTAAGTAGGTTTTCAAAAACACTTTTATACGTCAAAACACTTTTACACGTCAAAAAACACTTTTACACGTCAAAACACTTTTACATGTCAAAAAACACTTTTACACGTCAAGTCGTATAGTTACCACGTATGTACACATTATGGTAAAGCAATAAAGATATTGAGTATTGGGTTTTGAGTAGGCATTCGGTCACTTATAATAGACCACATCATGCTCAATACAGTTAACAACTATGATAAATCAAAGTTAACAATAATGTCGACTGAGAAATCATTGTGCCAATAGTCGCGACAGCCAATGTCTAAATAGCCAAGAGCTTCGACAAACACCTGAGGAGGCTCTCGTTGGGCATCTGGATCAAGGGCTGGATTCAGAAAGCGGTACTTCTGGACACGGCTCTCATTCTCAGGAGCTTCCTCTCTCTAGAGCCCTGACCTGATAGCTTGGACCCTGTTCCCGATATCGATGGGATAAATTTTTTTCATGTAGAAAAATGACCCCCGGTGTCTTTTTTTTTTGTGTGGAAAATCATCAAATGACTTTTCCCACGGTTATATCAACAATAAAAAAACCGGCCGAAGAGTTCCGTGGTTGGGATGAATTTATCCCAAGAACAACATTTAAGTTGATATTCATTTTCTCCCATACATTGATGGTATACGTCACGGTGAATTCTTCAACTGCAGTATGTTTATTTTTGAAAAAAGTTTTTTCAGGTGATAAAACTACAAATTAACGATTTCGGACTTTTTCCTTTACTTGTGCTGTGATATCTAGCTTCTTGGCAAATTTCAACGAGAAGTACCTACCCTATTTTGATTTATTTGCATGTATCAAATTGCCATGTCGCATAAATCGCCGTTTTTTTTTTTTGCGTTGACTTAGCTTGATTTTTTTTGAGTTTCATACGTATTTTATTATATTTTTATATTAAATATTAATTTCAACTTTATACCTTCACGCGATCACAGACAGACAGACGGACAACGAAGTGATCCTCTAAGTACGAAACCTTAAACATCGGCTGTTTCGTAGAAAAGTGCAATACGCGGTCAAAATTGATGAAAATTACAGCTATTTTATTTTCATAATAAATAATTATGTGTGTTTTGCTTGTTTTACTCCAATCAATTGATTTTTTTGTATATTTACAAAAAATCAACTTCATTCATTGCTTCATTTTTTGCAATAAAATTTGACCAGCGTTATGTCATCGTGCTTCTCTTTCTTTTCTCTGCAGTCTGGTAGTGACCGCGTTTTAGCTCTTGTCAGCCTCTCAAATTAAATATATCAAATTTTTATTGGAGGTTAAGTTTAACATGTGATAGCTATGTCAAAAGAAGGTTAACCCATTTCACTTGTGAGTGTTGTATAAGCTGAGTGGTGCTCATTTTTTACATAGAGGTTTGACTTATCACCAACCTAACGATATTGATATGACATAATATACCTAAAATTTTTAATTAGTTTATTAGATTATTTTATATTTTGTAAATGTGAGAACGTCGTAGGCCTTGTGGATTGTAAATTTATAGACCATAGTCTATTTGTTTAACATATGTTACTTGTTGACAGGCCTACACTGTCCTCCCATACCTATTAACACTGTAATTAAAAAACATTGTAAAAGATAAATATTTTTAAAAGAGTAACCATGGAGTTTCTTGCCAGCTCTTCTCCATAGGAAACGACCAATTGGAACCGTGCACCTAGAATCTGACGTTTCATAAGTGCCCATGTAGGTTTATGTGAAATAAAATATTTTGATTTTGATTTTAACATTTTACAAAAATGTGGAAGCTACAACGTAAAATATAACACTTATTTATAGATAACTAGCTGTTGCCCTCGACTTCGTCTGCGATCCAAGATGAAAAGTAGCTTATGTCCTTATACAGGTCATCGTTTATCTGTGTGCCAAATTACATCTTAATCCGTTCAGCCGTTTTGGCGTGAAAGCGTAACAAACAAACAAAGTTACTTTCGCATTTACAATAAAAATAAGTTAAGGATACAAGAGCATCTTGCTGTCAGTGAACAGCGGGGTAATTGCCTAACACACTTAACTGTAAGAATGGCTTTAATTTTGACAGTTCAACATCATTCATTGCGTTTTTTGCGTTACTGAGCAGTTTTTTTTTGAACATATGAAGCAATGGATTAGCAACATCTTTCAGATGGTGTTTCACTTAGGGTGCAGGTATAACTTTATATAACTGTAAATAGTTTATTATTATTATTTTATTTATTACTAATATAACAAAGTTTAAGAGTTTGTTTATATGTTTGAACGTGCTAATCTCTGGAATTACCAGTCCGATTTGAAAAATACTTTTTGCATTTGATAGCGCTTTCTATAAAACATCACGCTACTACCAAAAATAATAAAGTCAAAAAGAACGCTAAGCGGAAACGAAGTCATAACGCGGGGGGCATAATATATGCTGTTATTTTAAATATACATATTGTGGTGCCTTGCGACTTCCATATGAACGAAGTCGCGAGAAAAAACTAGTCTTTCACATGGCTCATATTCTCTTCTATTTTGTGAACGGAGGACGTTGTAGGCCTTGTAGACTCATAGATGTTTTATTTGTTGGCCATTACTTCCTGGTACTTGTTGGCAGGTCTACACTGACCTTCCATACCTAGTACTTACTGTAATTTTTAAAAGAGTAACCGTGGAGGTTCTTGCCGGCTCTTCTCCATAGGAAACGACCAATTGGAACCGTGCACAAAGCTTCTGACGTTTCATAAGTGCCCACGTAGAGTGTAAAAAAAAAGGTATTTGAACGATTTGTACCTATTAAATGATATAAAAAGATTTTTTTTTGTGAATCTCTCATGTATATTTTGCAGGAGTACACTACATTGGACGCTTAATTCCAACAATAATTTTACAATACAGGTAGACACTGCAAATTAATCATTATACTTAAACGTCGTGGAATTCCATGCAACCAGGTTTCAGACAGGCATTGATGTATTACATATTTAAATACTGCACAAACATATCCTTGAGGGAACCTAGCTGCCAATAAAGACATTAAAACCATGCTAATCGTATTTTAAACACTTTTAAATGGGTTTCATGACCTAAAAGCGTCCAAGTTCGAGTCGGATTTGCATAGGAAGGGCTCCGTACCATCGTTCAATATTAAACCCTTTAAAAAAAATACCTACTCTAAAATCCGAATCACCCCCCCCCCCCCCCTCCTGGCGAAATGTGGATGTACTATAGGTACACCTCTGCCCAACCCTTCGGGGAAACAAGGCGTGATGTTATGTGTTATGTTACCGACTCTAAAAAATTACGTAATTTTGTATGAGGCCCGTTTTAATTTGTAACATAGCCTAATCAGCCTATATTGTTCCCACTGCTGGGACACAGGCCTCCTCTCGGTGAGAGAGAGAGTGGACCGTAGTCCACCACGTGGGCTCAGTGCGGAGTAGATGTCACATCTCTTTGAATTTTTGGTTCTAGGACATGCCAGTTTCCTCACGATGTATTTCTTAACCGTTCTGAAAGCAGTGGTGATGAAATAATTTACACAAAGTAAAGCGCCTGTCGTTTACCACTGGACCACCACTGATCTAGTAGGTATAGTAGTTTACCGAGCAGCTAGCATATATACAACTTCCCGACATCAGTCCAGTGAAGAGATATGAGTAACAGGGTGTGAAGCTCACTCATACTCTCGGAAAAGGGAGGAACCTCCGACCAGATGGATGTCGTATCTGGTGGGCAACTGCCCGACGTTTGATGTCGGGAAGTTGTAAATATGCTAGCTGCGCGGTAAACTCTGATTGCGCGATGCATGATTTGTGTGACGTCAGTGTGATGCGTTGTTCGCATGTAGCGGTGAAGATGCTGCCACAAGTACATACGCTGTGAAAATTTCAAGTTTCTACCTATTATGGTTTAAAACATACAGCCCTGTTACAGACGGGCAGACGGACGGACAGCGGACCCTTAGTAAAAGGGTCCCCTTGACACCCTTTGGGTACGGAACCCTAAAAATTAAGATCAGCAACGTAGGTACTACTTAAAAGGAAATAATCTGCTAGACTCGAATAACACCATGGAGTGGTCACCCATCAAAAATCGATTACTTACAGCAAATTGCGATTTAACAACCAGTCTGAGAGACTGACGTTTCGACGAATTTGTTGAGAGTGTGTGCGAACTGCGACCGGCGATATCCTTTGTGGGCAATTTTCAAAGTAAATCATCAAAATGTTGACTGGATTGTATTTCTTCCTGCATGAAGTTGGCTGTTAGAAGTCAAAAATTCTGACAACCAGTCTTACGAAGGGTATCGTGTAATTCAGTAACTAGGTTGTCGGAGGTCAGATGCGCAGCCAAATTAAATAATCAGCCTATAATGTTCTCACTGCTGAGAATCATGTCTTCGTTTTTTTTTTTGTTCAAGGGCATGCCTTTTTCTCACGATGTTTTCCTTTACCGTTGTGAGAGCAGTGGTGATGAAACATATTACACAAAATAAAGCGCCTGTCTAGGTTCGAACCTACTAACTCTTAAGTCACGGCCGTTATCACTGGGCCACTACTGGGCACTGATAGGCTAGCAGGTTAGGAAGTTGGCTGTAAGAAGACTGGGGTCGTTTTGTGTACCTTCAGAAATCAAAGACAATTGAATCTTTCTCTGATCAGTATAGGGCCTCTCTTATCTAGTGCCAATCTTCTTGCTCCTGTGTCAGCCTCATCCAGGTTCTCCCCGCGATGGCAACATTGTCGTCCGCCCTTCTGGCCGCCGGACGACCGACATTTCGTCTTCCAGTCCTTGGACGCCACTCGGTCACTGCCTTACTCCACCTTCCATCACTGCACTTTGCCAGGTGTCCTGCCCAACTCCATTTGGTTTTCTTAACTCGTTTTCCGATACCTTGTATATCAATGAAGCTTTAAGTTCCATGAATATGATTCACATACTTGGAACCACTTACACCAAAAGTAATTAAATGCATGTTATGCTAAACGTACCTATTTATAACATCGTACTATTTCTGTCAAACATTAGAAGATGTTAGAGACAGAGCGATGTTTTTGGATAGGTACGTTAAGTGTTAAATGCATTTGTGTAGGCTTAAAATAAGGAACCATACTATCTTCGGTCTTCCTGTGGCTAAAGCTGTTGAGTCTTAAACTTGAGGTTATCTTTAGACATGACTGTTATTAAATTAGAACCTAACAGAAATCGAAACACAGTTCCTTTTACAAAACTGACTACTTAGTCCGGTCTTAGGTTGTCAACTTTGTATAAGAACTTTACTAATGTTCGAAATACAAAAACTGGATTGAAGTTGTAGGTTCGGGCTAAATTTTCGTGTTTTGCAATAAGACAGAGTGAGCTCGTTTACATCATAATGACTGACTTGACTAGTGTGTATTTTTTTTAAATTACGTTTTTAATCATTACAGAACCTAAAAAAAGAGCAAACCGTATATGTTCTTGGTCCTCTTTAACGAAGGACCACCGTCGTCCACCTAATTAAGTGCAACATAAATTTCTTTTTACAAATTATTCTCGACAAACCAGTACGACACACAACTGTTCTTAGAAACAAAACCACCATAGAACCGACTTGACTCAACAAGTTTTTGAACAAAAAACGCCCTACATACGAGTATGAATATTATTTTGAAACATTTTACTTTTATTCCTTTTAATCGAATGCTCGTTAATTAACGGTATCGATTACATTTATTCGAAATGTCACCGGTACGACATGGCGGGCGATGTAATTAGCGAGATAATTAGTAACAGATGTTTTCTCTGAGAACATTTCATGTCCTTTGTGTTAATAATCATAGTAGGCTGTAAGAAGTTTATAATGTAATTTATAAGGGGTTATTTTTAGTTTTTGCGGGACATTTCTACAACATTACACTATGGCTTTATGATTCTAATTAATAAGACGGTTGGGTATTGTTCTTTTAGTGGCTATAAAAGTTCCGTTTAATTTTGCTAATTAGCTGCAAACGTGGTTCAAACGTGGTTCTTAACAGGTTTTTCTTATTCCTATTTATTAATTTAGTCCAGTTCGATTAAATTAGACAAACATACAATTTATATATATATATACCAGATAACCAGAGACGCCAAATCCTACAGTTCACAATATTACAAAGAAAAGGAGTCTGCAAAGTGCATGGAGGAAAAAAAAAAACGAAAAAACATCGTAGTTTTTTTATCCTTTGATTTTCTCGGATCTCGCAACACTTTATTTAAGATTTTCAACGAAATGTGCCAGCTAAGCGTGCAAGCAATCAAATAGATGGACGAACATTCTGAGAAATCTCCTCAATTTCTCTTTGACGTATCAACGAAGGAAATGGATTCTCGGACACAAAATTACGAAGTATCTATAAATAAAACTGTCAACCACATTACTTTGTCCATAAAACTATTGAATGTGTACTCGATTTACCTACAATAAAAAAAAAAACAAATTAAGAATCAAAATATTTACTAAAACGATATTTGGTGCACACTCGCAGTAAATAATTTTCTAATTCTATGACTTTTTCCAGTTACTTTTTCTGCTTAGATCAAGCGATCCTTAGGTTGGAGTAATGTTGCCACGATACAATGAAATCAAGTAGTATATTTTATCATCATCATCAGCCTACAGCAGCCCACTGGACATAGGGCTTTCCAATTGCACGCCATGCACCTCGATTCTCGGCAACGCTCATCCAGCTGCTACCAGCCACCCTGAAAGTCACCCGAAGATCGTCACCCTACCTAGCCTACCTTACGTTTGCCGATTCGCGGTCTCCACTCAAGAACACGACCGTATTATATTTAAACTGTATGTTATAGGAAGTCTAATATTCAGAAAAGTAATAAATGGTATCTTCTACCATTCAGTCATTCTCAATCGGTTGAGGTGCTTCTTAGTAATTCTCAATACAGACATTTGGGACACCGAGGATTTTGTTTTTCAAAACACTGAATATTACCACTCAAGGTACAAAATGGCTGATGCTGGCCACACTTTTACCACCAATGACGATTAAACGATGATGGATGAAATACCCACTTTGATAGACGATACGCAAATAAAGCAAATCACTTTGAAGAGTGGCAACGTCGCGCAGAGCAGATATTTTTATGGCCCACAAATATTTCTTCCGGCCTGGATGATAGTGCGCGTGATTTGTGACATCAATGACATAAGAATTCTGATGTGGCGCCATGTTTGTGCATTTGTTTTTTTTTAACTCTTTTGTTTTATCATTGACCGAGGGGTGATCTTTAAATAGGTCTTGTAACTAGGGTGCTGCAGTTTCTTTTTTAGTGTGATCATCAAATTGCTAAAATACTAGGAAGTGGTAAAGGCCGGGGGACGTTTTTGTGTAATTTTGACGTTCAAGAAGTTCTGGTTCTCAGCCAGTTAAAGTTTACTTCATATAATTGTCAATATCTCCCTCTCATCGAGAGGAGGCCTGTGTCCCAGCAGTGGGAACAGTTTAGGATGATTATGCTAATTGTCAATATACTGATGATGTTATATAATTGGTGTGAAGACTTGTTTTTTTTTGTTTCCGATACCTTTTTACTTCCTTTCAACGACTGGATACGGATAACTAGGCCGCGTATTATGAATAAAAACAGTTTATTTTTATAAACTATCTTTTTATTCATAATACGCGGCCTCCCCCTTCGTCCCAATCAGCTTCAAAGTTTTAGAAACAATACTAGGAATGGCACGATCTATTTAGATGCGTCTAAATTCGAACTACGCCATATTTTTTACGAGACCCTACTACTCCAAATTTAATTATAATTAGTATAGCAGTGACGTTGGAAGGTCGCGACAATTGCGCCGGCGCCGGTCGGTTGATGTCACTTGGTAATTATGCCACCGAGCACGACAGATTAATTGTAAGGGGTGACGGACACGATGCGATGATGTGATGTGCCTGATGGAGGAATAATGGTGACATGGAAACTTGGTGACGTAAAAATTTGTCTGATGATCAAGATAAGAGTTGAAACAAGTTGAGGTGGTGAAGATAATTTATGTGTATTTTACAGGCGATTTTGTTAGGTCTTGTCTATTTCGTCTGCCTCCTGTATTTGGTGTATTTTGTCTGTCTCGTTGGTCTACTGGTCGCAATCGCTAATGCTGAGCATGAGGTCCTGGGTTCGATTCCTAGGTCGGGCAACGTGTTATTGGGTTTTTCTATCTGGAATTTCTCAGTAGCAGCCCGAAGTCTGGATTTGTGCCCGGTAGATGGCAATAGGCTCGCCCCCTATTACATGGGACTTAAACATAACTGGCGAAATGTGGGTGTACTATAGGTACACCTCTGCCCAACCCTTCGGGGAAACAAGGCGTGATGTTATGTATGTTAAGTTGTCTATTTAAAAAGAATGAAGACCAAGTTAAATTAATTTCTTTTCTAATCTTAATTTGGACTTTAGTTGCTATCCCCTTTTAATGTCAACTTGCTAATATTAAGAGGCGTAAAATAAAAAAAAACCTAATAACGTTATTTTCTCATTTAGAATTTTAAAATCTTAAAAAGCTGTGTTTATAAAGTCTTTCCTGAAAGAAGTACATATGAATGCTCTCAAACGAAAGTCTTTCACTAGGTGCACTATCTTTTCAGCTAACTAAATCTGAACCAAGACAATATCCAGTGCTCCGACCAATAAAACCATCTTCAATCCCTGAAAAAAATTACATACATAATATTGACTGTCACATAGTCTGTCCACTGAACGACAGCCCTGAGTTTCTCTGAAGTGAATTGTACTAATCCATCCAGTGTTGATGACCTCGTACAAATTGCACCAAGCTAAATGAGCAGTTGTTACTCCAATGCAAACTTAAATATGCTATCCTCAATTCTTTACCCTACCAATTTCAACCTTAACCTTCCAACTATAGAGTATGCTGAGTAAAATTTTAGGGATGTGTGACGGTAAAGGTAACTTGGTCCTGTTTTACGCGGGGCATGGTGTCAGTAGCACCAAATAGGTTTATGTTGATGTGATGTCAAATGACAGGAGCTGATATTCAAATGGAAGAGTTTGTAATGAGGATGGGAGTTACGGCTTTCATCCTGTTTAACTTAGGGTAAAGAGTTCTCGTTAAACATGAACAACAAGCTTGTGTTGTTGTGAATGACTTTATAGATCAACGATCTTATTGAGGCGAAAGCTAAATTCAAATTTTCTTAGGTTTTTTTGCAATTCGCAGGTGTGTATCAGGTTGTATGTTGATCTGCATAAGATTCACGACCGTAAAAAATATGCGTTTGTAGAATTATTGTCACTAAAATTATTAATCCAACTTTCTAAGTTCTGCAGACCGTAATTCGGCCATGGCGGCCAATCCCAACTGAGACCAGTGTTGCCACCTCAAAAATTATCTTGTCACTAGATCCAGTGTAAAATGTCGCCATATTTTGGAAATTTGGATTGAAAAAAAATCCACCAGTTCTCGCTATTTTTTTTTTAAATTAATATTAAAGTACATACTTTAATTAATGCCTGAATAAAAATAAAATAAAATTAGTAACAGTCAATAGAACAAACTTGATTAAAATTCAAGATTTTGAAACATTATATCTTCCATTACATTATCATCATCCACAGACGCCGACGTTTGTGCTGAAGACGTAGTTGGTTGTGAATAGTTGTGATAGACCTCTAATGAGTACTTTGTGTTTTTGCCGACAGCCTCAATGACATCGCTAGGCAAAGTGAGCAAAACCCTTTCAGTTCGTCACCAGGTAGAGGTTTAAGCCAGCTTTTGAGTTCATCATGCTCCTCCGACTATTTTATATACTTTTGCGTATTTTATTTTTCTTGGACGGCAGGTTCCATTCTTTATCGAATTTAATATTCTGAACTTCACTATTCTCACTCCGACGACGAACGATACGATGGACACACTCTTCAACTAACTTCTTTACTGTTCTTTCACTGAGAACGTGCCATTTCCTACCAACTTTAAATCGAATTCAGTTAAAAATTATAAAACAAAAACAATAAAGTCAATAACTCAGTGTTTGGGACTCCTCGACCATAGACTAAGTCCAGAAAGATCCATATTTCCGTCTCAATTAGGTGTTCCCAAATTCCATATTGAAAAATCGTCAAAAATCGCTAAAAAATAATTAGTCGATGAAAAAATTTCGCTAAGAGCTCTGAAAAATCACCAGATCTAGTGACAAAATCACCAAGGTGGCAACACTGACTGAGACTGGCCTTCGGCGCGGGAGATATTATAGTGCAGGCGTGGGCGCAGACACAGGTGTACTCTCTCTTCCCTCGCTCGCATAGTCCGATGGGATGACAAGACGACACGACCGGAGAGGGATCAGGCGCAGGATCAACGTCGGTTAACGTTTAAGTGTTAGTAGGTTTCACCATTACGAATTTCTTCATTACAAGCCGGAGTTTGGCCCGTGCCTTAGTTCATATTACCATATTGAATGACTATTTCATAAAATCATGACATTTGAGGCCAATTCTCACTTCTAAAGAGTTCTATTCTTGCTACCAGGGCGTTGTCAGTCATCTCCTATGACAGAAATGCCTAACTGACGAAGCAAAAAGTTATGTTATCAAAAATAACAATCGAATAGCAAAAATAAGTGACGGTAGAATCAATTATATTTTTTGTAAATTTTGACGTTCAATAGTGCCATAGGTGCCTATTTGCAATTAATTATTTTACTTTGACTTTACTGACAGACAGTACGATTAATATTACATAACATAACATCACGCCTTGTTTCCCCGAAAGGTTGGGCAGAGGTGTACCTATAGTACACCAACATTTCGCCAGTTGTTTGAAGTCTCATGTAATAGGGGGCGAGCATATTGCCATCATCCGGGCACAAATCCAGAATCCGGGCTGCTACTGAGAAATTCCAGATAAAAAACCCAATGAAGAGATATGAGGAACAGGGTGGCAAGTTCACTTATACTCTTGGAAAAGGGAGCATCCTCCGACCAGATGGATGTCGTATCTGGTGGGCAACTACCCGATGATTGTTGTCGGGAAGTTGTATATATGCTAGCTGCGCGGGAAACTTTGATTGCGCGATGCAGGATTTGTGTGACGACTGTGTGATGCGTTGTTCGCATGTGGCGGTGTAGATGCCGCCACACCAATAACACGTTGCCCAACCTGGGAATCGAACCCCATGCTCAGCAGTAGCGATTGCGACCACTAGACCAACGAGGCAGTTAATATTAATCGGCCTTATTTACATAATTGCTCGTAAATGAGAAGTTATCGGCAATTTTAATAGCATTGATATTCAATGGTGGGTCTTATGTTCGTCATGACATGTTGATAAAATGGAAAAGGAAAATGATAGCTTGAGGCTAACAAATTTTATTCTATGGGTGTTATTTCAAAACCTAATTATTATTTCAATTTGTCGATAGCATTTTTAGGGTTCCGTACGCAAAAGTGGTTTCACAGGACCCTATTACTAAAGCTATGGTTTAGTAGAAGAGCGGTGGCCGTCACATATCGACCGGAGAGACTGCTGTCGTTAAAATTATGGCACCAGGTTCGACTTTACGGTGTCTAAAACACACCAACTTACTTTCATTAATAACGTTACAATGACTTCATTCTAACTAAGGTAAATTGCCAACGCTCAGTGGCATCCACCGCAGTGTGAGGAAACCCTAGCTGCCACCACACCACCACCGTCTGTCCGTCCGGCCGTCTCAGCTTGTGAGCTTGTGAACAAGGATCTTTTGGCGTCTGTATTATTTTGGTAGAGTGGCGTGCGATTGTCGCAACCCAGTGCTGGGCACGCCACAGTAGCGGCGATAAGTCCCCTTTTTGAGGAGTGGTTGGAGAGGTGTCACGGCGCCCTCACTTTCCGCCTGACACAGGTCCTCACCGAACATGATTGTTTCGGAAGGTTCCCGTTCCGTATTAGGCGTTAGAAAATCACCATCACCATTGTGTTGTGTCACCATTGTGTGGATCTACCGGAGGACACAGTGGAGCATACGGTGGAGGTCTGCCTAGCTTGGGCGGAGCACCGCCGTGTCCTCGCGGAGACGCGATCTCTCGCGTCTGGCTCTGGTCCAGGCCATGGTACGGAGCGAGAGGGAAGCCGTCACCTCCTTTTGCGAAGTAGTAATTCTCGCGAAGGAGGAGGCGGAGCTCCTTTTGGAGAGAGCCTTGCGCCCTACGCCCGTAGTCGCCGCAGGAGACGCCCCGAGAGTCGGGAATCGCCCGCAGATTCCCGGCCACTGTAGGCGCGGGCTTGCGGATGGCAAGCTCGCCGTCCGTTACGGAGGGCCCTGGTCGTGTTCCACGCGCGCCTCAAAGAGATGTCAGCACATAGTGATGGGGTCCGATAGAGCCGATGCCTGCCAGGGTCGCGGATTCTTTGAAAGAGATTCCGTGGCCCTGGCGCAGGCAACTGAAGGAACCCGGTTGGGTTTTCAGTAAAAGTATGACGCCCTCCCGCTCCACCCAGAGCGGGAGAAGTAATTTGATGATTTCCCTCCGAAAACAAAAAGGGTGCAGTTGTTGGTAAGCATTTGTGAAATAGTTTCGTGATATTGTGTTGAAAAACAAGATGGCGATGTTACTTTAGTTTTTAGCCGCACGATAATTTTACTGTGATACGTATCCTGCAGTTGAAATTCTCAAAGAGTTCGTGTTACTGTGGCCTTTATCATAGCAGAGATTTAAAAAACTTAATAGTATCAGAGTAGGAATGGCATAACACACTCTCAGTAGGAATGGTTTTCATTTTGACAGTTCAACAACATTAATTACATTATTTACGCTGTTGAGCGGACCAATTCATCAAACATTTGTGAAGCAATATTCTTCAAAATGGTTCAGATTGTGATTGATAGATTGTTACGGAATTAGCGTGCAGGTTTGATCAAGGTACGGAACTCTGTGCGCGGATCTAATACCCAAAGGGTCCCAACGGAACCCTATAACTAACCCTCCGCTGTCCCTCCGTCTGTCTTTCAGCAGGCTGTATCTCATAAACCGTAATAGGGAGACAGTTGATAAAAATTAAGTAGAGTAAAAAATTAAAGGGACCGTGTTTAAAAAGAAAGGTTTTCAAAATAAAATAAATGTGTTTAATATTGTACGGTGGTACGGAACCCTTGGTGTGCTAGTCCGACTCGAACTTGGCTGGTTTTTTACATTTCAGATCGGGCCTGAGGCCTCGGTTTCATAATAGTGTGGGTTCGATTCGGGTCTTAGTAATGTGTAGATAATTGACGACGGTGGTCGGTTATTACAGGCCCATAGAATTGGTGATTGTACACTTGCTCCATGTAATGAATAGATGCGGTACGGCGCTCCCAGTTTTGACGTGGAGCTGATGAAGTATGGACGAGGTGCTTTAATGAATACATGGTCAGTTTTAAACCAGTGTGCAAACTGGAAGCGTTGATATTGCGTGATCTATTGTGGAAGAAAAAAATGTTGTTCAATACATTTTGGCCGCGTAGATATTGCATTTTTCTATGAAAGAGCAGTTTTTTTTAAACCGACATTTTTTTTACGCCTGGTGGTCTTGAATCATCTGCTGAAACCATGATAACAGTGTGCGCAATGGTTAAAACTTATCCTGTATATTCGAAATTCAATACAATCAGATTCAATTTAAAAAAGATATACACACAACACACACATAAACATAACATAACGCCTGTAATCCCAGAACGGTTAAGCAGAGGTGTACCTATAGTACACCCACATTTCGCCAGTTATGCTTAAGTCCCATGTAATAGGGGGCGAGCCTGTTGTCATCAACGAGGCAAAAACCAGACTCCGGGCTGCTACTGAGAACTTCTAGATATACAAACCCAATAACACTTTATCCGACCTGGGAATCGAACCCAGAACCTCATGCTCAGCAGTAGCTCTTGCGACCGCGGAAGCTGTACATCGCGCGTAAGCTGAGCTGCTGTGATTGGTTACTTATCAACAGCCAATCACAGCAGTTTAAGCGCGTTTCACAATTTGTTACATTCACTTTCGGTTCCTTCGAGAAACCGGTCCTTATTCTCGTAGAAAAAAAAAACTAATTAAAAAACAAAAAAAAATCCTGTTTACTGGCAAAGTGCAAGTCGCAGTCGCCCACCGAGGCCCACATGGAAAAATATTTCTCTGTTTTCAAAGTTTCCTATTTTGAAACGCTTAGGTTTCACGGGGGAAGCGCCAGGGTATCCCACGACTTTTCCAAAGGCTTTTTCAAAAACATGTATTTCCTGGAACAAGTTTTGTGAAATCTCCGCGCACCAATTTTCATTCGATGATATCGCATTCAGTGAGCAATATCCCGAGCAGTGGTGGCCCAGTGGTAACGGCTCCGACTTACGAGTTGTAGGTCGTGAGTTCGAACCCAAGCAGGCGCTTAACTTTGTGTAAATAATTTCATCACCACTGCTATCAAAACGGTGAAGGAAAACATCGTGGGGAAACCGGCATGTCCTAGAACCAAAAATTCGAAGATATGTGACATCTGCCAACTCACACTTGGACCGCGTGGTGGATCCACTCCCTCTCACGGAGTGGAGGACTGTGTCCAAGGCTGATTGTGCTTGTGTGTATCGCGTTCTCACACTCGATTCTTTCTCAAACTTTTCAATCATGCTCGCGTAAACGGACCGGGAAGGGCCCTCTGAAATGTTGTAATGCCAAAGTCTTGACAGGTAGTTATTTCAAAAAAAGAACCGCCTTATCCATACATCGTACATCCACGGCGCGCTTGCGCAGAATCCGTTCGTCGCGCAAGTACTTATTTATTATGCGACGTATGACAGCTGGCAACAGAAATATCACTTAATAACTGGTAACAGGGATCATAATCAATTCGATCCGCTGTTTTACAGCGGCTCATAAGTAGGTACCTACCGCATTTTATTTATGAGAACAACAGATCATATATCTTAACATCACGCATGTATTTCCGAAAGGTTGTAACGTAACAAGTTACAACGTGGTTACAAGTTAAAATTAAATTTTAGAATATGAAATACAAAATTACATAGAAAAAGATATTAAGGAATAGAAATCGATTAGTAGTAGCATAGGACGATCCTCTGGCCCGCAGTCTAACACGAGGGAGCTCACGTTCGTGCAGCAGCTCGAGGCTTCGGCCGCTCCTCCGGCCCACAGACTGTCGAGATGAAGCTCGCAGCAGCCTCTCCATGCTCACGGTCGCGAAGCAGCTCACGGTTGAATCGGGTCGCGTCGGCCGCTCCTCCGTCCCGCAGTCCGTCGAGTGGGCGCTCGCATCGGTTCTGGTTCGTCGAGGAGGAACCCGCGAGAGGCTCGATCTTAGAAATAAAATGAAAATATAAGTGAGTACGTCAGGATCTCTCGTTCCTGTGTATTAGCGGCTTTGACGTCAGGATTTCTGGTCCCAGTGTATTGGCGGCGGCGTCACATGCCACGTTATTTGACGTGAGGACCTTGTATTTCTCAAAGACGTCTCGAACTGGCAGACTCAAGCGGGAGGGTCGGAGGTGATCGGGAGAGTTCGAACACCGTCATGCACACAAGATAAAATTAAATTCACTGAGTTTAGCTTTATAATGTATTTAAAGAGCTTTTAGAAAAACATACACAGAGTAAGAAAAAGTATGAAATGAAAGAAGCCAACAGAGCGAGCCAGAAGGGCGAGTCAAAAGAACGAGTCAAAAGACGGAATCAAAAAGAACCTGGTGAAAAGTAACGGTTGCCATATACACCTGGCCGATCGTTCTAGAAGTCACTTTTTTAGTTTTCAATCCAAATACTTCTTAATTGGTTATCGGCCAGGAACAATAAAGATGGCTTACAGTGAGAACCTGGCTTAACACTAGTTTTACGATACCCTTACAATAAAATAGACGACCTCTTAGCTCTATGCCATAGAAAAAGAAAAACTGATAGATGACAATGTTACATACAAAATGACACAACATTCAATAAAAGGAAAATAATATGAGATTACATGAAATGATATAAATGGATGTGGAGAATAGACAGAGGTAGCTAAAGGTTTGCTTTTCAGCAGTACAACAATTATCAGATAAACAAATGTAAGTTAAATGACATGATGAAAACTTTAGTACCTACTGAATCATAGAAAGAATTGCTGTGCACAACAGCTCCTCAGGTGTTAAATAGATAAATAGATAATAAGATGTGATTTTGGTGTAACAAAATACCACAAGCTAAGGCAGAGCTGCACCACTTACAATTGACCAGTTATGTTTAAGTCCCATGTAATAGGGGGCGAGCCTATTACCATCAACTGGGTGCTGCTATTGAGAAATTTGGGATGGATAACCCAATCAGCAGAAGCGCTCACAAAACCCTGCAGACAGTAAATTCTTGCATTCATGGTCAGTTGTACTTTTAGATCCGTCTGCTTTGTGACCAAAATCCGGGCAAACTTTGGTTTATTTTTAATATATAGGGTGACTGGTAACTAGTGACCGATACTTAAACACAGATGATTGCACTCATCATAACAAACAACTTTCCCAAAGAAACGACTTTTTAAATTACTTCTTTTTTGTTTATAAAATTGCCCAATAGAATAATAAGTAATAGCGTAACAAGAAATACACATCAGCTGTGATTTTATGTAGTGAATAATCCCTATTGACTAACAAAATTAATTAATCCACTTTAACCATGCATTTTTCAGTCACCCTATATAATTGTTCTTACTGCTTGCCTTTCTTTTTGATTATGTCGCTGTAGGTCCAAGACCGTTCAATAATTTCTCCAGGACTCGTCGAGCTTCATTACCTGGTCGGTTTTCTGGTGTTCGTCATAATCTGGCTTTCAGGAGTAGCACTGACTGTGAACAGTGCAGTAAAAATATTGCCACTAGAAAATCAAGGCTGAAGATGTGACCCACACATCCAGCCGAGGCCACAATCACATTTCATAGTCAACATTTTATTCGTTCTCAGACAGTCAAAGAGACATAATGCTTTGGTCCATATCTTAATTACTACGCAATGTAATTGTGTCAATATTATTAATGTGAAGACTAACCATAATAATATCTGTTTTGTAATATATGTACCCAATATTTGCATGCCACACTTGGCAGAATTTGATGATACCATTGACTAATCTTTAGGCCATTATGATTATAATTAAATTATAATAAATATTAATAATAAATATTCTGACAAATAAATGATTATGATTATGATTATTATGATTGTGACTCAGTAAATTATCTAAATCACAGCCACAGTAGACAACTCGTCAGCAAGAAAATTGAGAATGGCCACGATAAAGAACCCACGCAACGAAACCCCTAGGCAAAAGTTTAAGGACCTGACAAATAACCCCAACGAAAACATGAAAACAAAATTGCCAATATAAATCAAACCAACGTTTAAGCAATAGTAATTTATTTCTCAATCAAAGCCTTGTACTCCGGAAGAAAACTCACCAATCACTCGAAAAGCATGCTGCAATAAGTCATAGTAAAAACTGGATAATTCATATAATAGCTCTAGTCTATTCTGAATAATCAGTCAGATACAATGGACAAAGTTGACGCTTGGGTAATTCATCACTCTTCAGTTTGACAGCAAAATTACTGGGCAAAGTAACGTCAGCAAGAGTTGCCAAGTTTGCCCGGAAAGTCTACGTTTTTGTGGACTTAGATATTTTAGGTGTTGAATAGCTTGTCTAGTCCTTTTCGGATATATTATGGGGAGACTATAACAGGGCGATAATTGCTAATGAATAATACAGAGCTTGATATGAAAGCATGAGACAAAATGTGAAAGTTTTTTTTTAAGAATTCTATTGTAAGGAAATTTGCACCTTTCATTAAATAGGCAACGAAATTATTAAATATTTTTTGTGGTTTATGATTGATAGGTTGCCCTTTTAGTTATCATGAGTGCGATCAGTTCATACCTTTGGATTTTCATGTATGATAAACCAGCGACAAAAAGGTCTGAATTTCTTAATGAATTCCATAACATTTTGTTCTTTTTGTACAGTTGTAGGCACATAAAATTAATGAGCTCTCGGAAGTTGCACGCAAATGGCTGCAAAAGTCCCTAAAAGATAATAATTTTTGTGATGAACCAATCAGTGCTGTAGGTAGGCATAAATGTACTATAAAACATGTTTCACGTATAAAAATTATTACGCACAGTTCCATACACGGTTTCGTACTCGAGCCTACGATCAGAGGGCTTATACTGAACTGTACCTACTTAATTATTTCAAAAATCCATCTAAAAGTAGTGATCATTAATTAATTATCCGCCTTTGTTTGTCATTCAATGCTAAAATACAATGTCATTACACTGATAGCCGCATGAATGTCATCAGTAAGTACAATCGATGTCAATATCTACAAATAACATAACATCACGCCTCTGATCCCTGAAGGGTTAGGCAGAGGTGTACTTATTATAGTACACCCGCATTTCACCAGTCAAGTCTAAGTCCCATGTAATAACGGACGAGCCTATTGACATCGACTGAGCACAAAACCAATACCCAAACTCAAATCTATGAATAATAATTACAAAGAAAAACATTACACTTTATCAAGAAAATATCACTGGTGGTACAATCGTGTGCACAATTGATTAGAAAGACAATATTAGACATGTGGTATCTACCGATCATTGTTTAATAAAAACATTTACACTTATGTGCTTACGGTTTTCGAAAACAATGTAAGTTTATGTTCAAACAACGGGTTTTTCATTCTCTAATAACAAACGATGACTTGCTTGTGTATTAAACGAGTTTATTCCTCTGCCGAGCCTTACCTTTTGGGCTTCTTCTGACTTATGAAGCGAGTTTAAGACACGGAAACCATCTCAAGTAGTTTCCTTCTGTTTCCAAGCGAAACATTGTTGAATTTATTAGCAATTTATCATCATTCTTAGGTTTAGACTTCGACTTAGACTGACCTCCTAACCACAGAATACTTCTTCATCTTATGTGACAACAATAAACTGTTCTAGACCTGTGTTATTAAGCCAGGCAGTCAGGAGACTATTGGTAAGCTGGTAGATGTTAAAAGATACGAAAGTCTGAACCCAAAAATGTGAGACCATAACTGTTAAAAGCATAATCAGCCTATGTTCCCACTGCTGGGACACAGGCTTCCTCTCTGTGAGAGGAAGTGGCCTGTAATCCGCCACAACCCACAATGGGCCCGTGGGTTGGCAGATGTCATATATCTTCGAATTTTTGGATCTAGGACTTTCCGGTTTCCTCACAATGTTTTCCGTCACCGTTATAAGAGCAGTGGTCATGAAATAAAGCGCCTATCAGAGTTCGAAATTACCACCTACACCTCTTCATCGCTGCCGTTACCACAGGGCCACCACTGCTTACTGTTAGTAGCGGTAGGTGGTATTAGAAAAAGTCAATCAGGTTCGTTGAAAACCAGTCTTACCAAGGCATATCGTGTTACCAGGTCAGATAGGCTCCATCTCCATGTAAAATACTGTACGGTTAGTCTGGAAACCGAGCCCGTACATAGTTGAGAAAAACGCTAGGTAATGATGAGTCCGGAGGTAAGGAGGGGGAGGGAAAACATATAGGGATAAACTTAAGACACCACAAGAAGCATGTCGATTCTGTAAAAATTTCACCGTGAAGACTTGCGTTTAGTGACCTGTCAGTGTCATTCCGGTTCGGACAATCTGTGGCACTGACAGCTCACTTCACCTTAGTTTTCACGGTGAGATGGTTAAAGAACAGCACTACAGAACGTCTTTTGATGATAATTTTTTTATTAAGGGTCTAGTGGTCGCAATCGCTACTGCTGAGCATGAGGTCCTGGGTTCGATTCCCAGGTCGGACAACGTGTTATTGGGTTTTTCTATCTGGAATTTCTCAGTAGCAGCCCGAAGTCTGGATTTGTGCCCGGTAGATGGCAATAGGCTCGCCCCCTATTACATGGGACTTAAACATAACTGGCGAAATGTGGGTGTACTATAGGTACACCTCTGCTCAACCCTTCGGGGAAACGAGGCGTGATGTTATGTTATGTAAGGACAAAATCTTACGAGAAAGTCAATCCCAATTATAATTGTTTTAGCTCAGAATATTTGCCGACCCTACTTTAAAACAGAGCAAGATTTATGAAGCCAAATGCTTATAGGTATAATTATTTGCTCAAATTCCTTGTAAAGCGCAAAAACTGGAAATGTACATTTTTTTTAGAAATCGTCACGTTACTTTTGGCTTGAAATAATGAAAATGAAAATGCAAGATGCCCCTCAATTCGACTTTATTATATATTAGAAAGAGACAGAGAGAGAGAGAGAGTTTGTTTTCATGATTTTCGAGGGTGCTAAAGTTGATAGTGAGCGCCAAATGGAAATCCAAGATGGCGGCTGCATAAAAACTTTAATTTTTCTTCAAGGGTGTTGTTTTTATTATTTTCTAGGTGTTAAAGCCGAAAGTGAGGTCAAAATAAAAATTCAAAATGGCGGGAGCGAACATTTTCATGGTTTTGGAGTGTGTAGCGATAGTGAAGTTCATAACGGTTCGGAGTTGAAGAAAAAGCGTAAGGTAGTTAATTCCTGTCGGGGGTCCCCCAACCCCACAAGTTTCTTTAATATTTATTTGACAATTAAAGCGCCTAATTTCGTAGCAGTATGGTTTTATAGGTGGAACGATGACCTTGTGAAAGCCCCAGGAATCCGCTGGACTGGGGAAGCACAGAACCGGTCGAAGTGGCGGTGCTTAGGGGAGGCCTATGTCCAGCATTGGACGTCTTTCGGCTGAAATACTGATGATTATGATGATGAAGGTTTTAAAGAATTCATTTAATTTCTCAAGTAAAAGATGGCAGTTTTTTTATCATAGACTGATGATGAAATAAATTTTAAAAAAATGGGCTAGTGTTGCCAAAAGATACTCTGTAAGCAAGCGTGTTTTTTAATCCTCATTTCTACTCTGTATGAAATGTCATTGCACTGCAAAAAAGCAAGCAAGTAGTGATTGCTTATATTAAATGTCAGAGTGTTTACAACTGCACTATTAGTGACAATAAGCCATATCAACAAATATGTCACACAAAAAACTTAAAAAGCATTATTAGCTATCTTGTTACCAGGCTCCACAGAAAGGTGCGATGCGACGTCGCGTCGCATCGCACCTTTCTATGCAACGAGAATCTGGTGGAAAAAAAAACTTTTAGAGTCGCGTCGCGCTGTCTTGTCGCACCTGTTTGCGGAACCTTCAATGACATTGACATGTGGGGCGCTGTAGGTAATTTGTGAAGTTGTCACAAAAAATGCACTAACAAAACAAGATGGCGGCATTTGGCCTCGCGTCAACAAAGCTTTGTGGCGTTGTAGATGGACCGACGACCATAAAAAGGCGGCTGGGACAGAATGGATGCAGAAGGCGGAGGACCAGGTGTTGTGGCGCCAATTGGCCAATGACCACCGCCGGTTATAAAGCATTCCTATCATTATGTCCAGTAGTTGACTGCAATATGCTGAATACAAGGGCAAGGGAAATTTGGTCCAGCTAAGAATTTTTATTTATATTATTCCAAAAAATTCTTGGAACAAATTTCCAAAGTTTGACGATTATTATTCAGTAAATATATCATTCCTACAGTATTCCTACAGTCGCGAATCGCATCGCATAAACGACGTAAAACGGAGCTGCAATTTCCAAAACAACCAAAGAAAATTTGAATTTGGCGGGCCACAGCTGAGGATTCACATTAAATCGTCTGTTTGTTTCGATAACTGAGTCATGTTCGTAACATAACATTATCATTCCTCCACGAATCAGTATCTAATGGAAAAATAATCGACTTTTAAAAGTAATTGCTCAGTGATTACTGGAATCTCGACTGCCGTGTCAACAATTTCTTGACTAGCAACTTTTTAACAACCATGTTTTTTTCACACCATCATAAATTGAATTAAGAATACTGTGTTCTGTTTTCAAAAACACTGAGTGTATTTTCGGATTGTGAGCACGGAGATCGGTACTGAATCTGTCTCTGATATCCTATAACTAAAAATACACTTTGGCTGCAAGATTATAGAGTTGGTTTTCTCTTGTGTACGTTTCTTAGTTTTATTTCTCAGGCGTAGTCTGCAACATTGTTGCAAATTGCAGTTTCAATGACTATGTTATTAAGCCAATTATTTAAGAAGCAAAAACTATTGTTAAGTAAACGTTTATTATCGGCTGATCTTGAGACACGACTTGTTAAATGCATTTCTTTATTTCTTATGTAATTTCACGGTAGAACAATAACTTTTATAAATAAGTTATTGTTTGGAAATAACGATGCATTGAAATAACACTACAAGTACAGACCTTGAAGGTTTTTTTTTCCGGAAAAGTTTCCAATGAAACCCAACCATACGACAGGGTCATAATTTTCAGAACTTTAATCTAAATCCCAGCTTAACAACAATCGATTCCGAACACCACATAATCCAGGATTAACAAACAAAATAACTAATAATAGTACCCACAGAAACCAACATAACTGTAGCAACGACCATCAACACTGCTTGTACCCAATCCGACAGCCGATTTATTTGACTGACATGACAAATGTATCCTTGCTATCCCTAGTAAATTGATCAGTACTATGTTACTTAAACAACCAAATTAATTTGCCTTTACATCACTTAGAAAACAAACGACAACCAACCCTAAAGCTTCCGAAATAAGAGGTGTAAATTATTTTGGGATCTGTCAGATAATGTTGGTTGGTACAGATCACGATGCATCATATTGCAAGTATTTTGGCGTGCTTGATTTCTTTGTTATCTATGCCAGAAACAGGTTTGGAATACAGCTAAGTGTGGATAAGTCTGAATTGATTTTAAGATTGTTAAGAAGTCAGAATTGACAGTTATGTATCATATATTATGTGGGGTTTACTCCGGTTTATTGAAATGGAAGAAAAAGATTACAAGGATTTTTTAGGATTAGCACTTGAAGATAAGCTGGCTCAAAATGAAAGACAGACTACACAGAACCGCATTAACAAAGACAATTACTGTTTAAAGTATAATATTGTTTTAATTTTTGTGAATGTGAGGGCTATGTGGGTCATTGTATTTTTCGTTTAACGATGGTCTGGCTGTTTGAGTACTTTACGCGGCCTACCCAAATGTCCTTTCTTTTGTATTGTTCGTCGAATCGTTGAGCTCCTTATTTCTGAATTGAGCTGCACGATAATTGACAAATGCTAGCACTGACTGGACAGGTCAACTCAAATCCGTGTGGATCTTTCCTCACAAGACCATTTCAGACACCAGTCTACATGGTCCTCATATGATATGACCAAGATTATTTTCGGATTTTTATTAACACTTTGACACTGATGGACTTTATGTTTACAATGACATGTTAATTTACTTTGTAAGTATTGTATTATTTTAATTATTGTGAATGTGAAGACATTGTGGATTTGTCGTTTTTTTAATGCATTTTTTTTTATTAGTTTTAATCATAGTCTGGCAGTTTGAGTAATTTATGCGGCCTACCCAAATGTCCTTTCTTTGGTAATGTTCGTCGAATCGTTTAGCTGTTTTAGTTCTGTGTTGAGCTGCATGACAACTGACAAATGCGTGCACTGACTGGACAGGTCCACTCATTCTGTGTGGTTCTTTCCTCAAAAGACCATTTCAGACATCAATCCACATGGTCTTCACATGACCTGACCAAGATTATGTCTGGAGTTTAAAAGAGACTGTGACCTCTGAGTTTGTTTCGGCCTTTCTTCTCAGAGTAGTCAGATAGGAAACGCCGATCTCATCTAGTTTTTAAAATATGATTGACGTGTAAAAGTGTTTTACAAACCTATTTACAGAAAATAAATCATTTTTCATTTAATGTGAAAAGGGGACCTTAAGACCAAAACGCAAGTTTTATTGTGTCTAAAAGTATATGGTTCACTGCAGTAAACAAAATCAGAAATATTTATGAAATGCTTCAGGATATATGCAAATTAGATGTGTGTAGAATATCATACATAATACCTGTAACTAATTTGATACGATAGAATAAGAGGAATGAATCTTTTTTTACGATTGTAAACCATACCATTAGATTATTCTACAAGCAACATATTGACGTAATAGTGTTTTTTTTGTCTAAACAATAGTTTTTTGTCAATGGATAATTGCTCAATTTATTGCAATAAACTTCCAGCGTTTTGTCATCGCGCTTCTCTTTCTTATCCGCGCTTTTAGCTCTTGTACACTTCTAAAAGCTGATATGGCTAGGAAGGGGGTGTGTACAGACGTGACGCGCACACGACTTCTTTTTAAATGTCGAGCCGAAGTCGACCTATCGGTATCCATGCCTCACTCAATCGACAAATTAAGAAACTTTTTTTTTATTATCGTGCGGAAATCCTCATGAATGTCCTCCACCCTGGAGGGGAGGGGTTGGTGGAGGGGTCTGTCAGACTCTTACTGACTAAAACCATGCAGTGTTCTGCTGCTACTTTTAGCCGGGGTGCTGGAGTGCTTGCGCATTTCGTCACGCTCTCCCGGCTGGGTACGGTCACCCATCACCCACAGCGGCTACGCTCCCCCGGGCTAGGTACGGCCCGCATTAGTTCATGCGGACCCCATCACCCACAGCGGCTACGCTCTCCCAGCTGGGTACGGCCCGCATGAGTTCATGCGGACCTCATCACCTACAGCGGCTACGCCCTCCCGGCTGGGTAGGGCCCGCATGAGTTCATGCGGACCCCATCACCCACAGCGGCTACGCTCTCCCGGCTGGGTACAGCCCGCATGAGTTCATGCGGTCCCCATCACCCACAGCGGCTACGCTCTCCCGGCTGGGTACGGCCCGCATGAGTTCATGCGGACCCCATCACCCACAGCGGCTACGCTCTCCCGGCTGGGTACGGCCCGCATGAGTTCATGCGGACCCCATCACCCACAGCGGCTACGCTCTCCCGGCTGGGTACGGCCCGCATGAGTTCATGCGGACCCCATTACCCACAGCGGCTACGCTCTCCCGGCTGGGTACGGCCCGCATGAGTTCATGCGGACCCCATTACCCACAGCGGCTACGCTCTCCCGGCTGGGTACGGCCCGCATGAGTTCATGCGGACCCCATCACCCACAGCGGCTACGCTCCCCCGGGCTAGGTACGGCCCGCATGAGTTCATGCAGACCCCATCACCCACAGCGGCAGCATACGGCCTCGATTCCTCTAGAGAAAGGAGCGCGCAGAACACGGCGTTCAGGCAACAAACTCCCCAAGTCTGTTGCAGCAGGCTTCACCCTAAGGCGGCCGGAGATCCTTCTGCGCCCTCCAGGGGAAGTTGGAACCTCCCTCTCCCTTTCCACCGCCTCCTTCGTGATCATCACTTCCGGCCATTGACTGGACTATGTCCGGAAGCGAGAGTATCCGCAGCACATACCACATTGATGAGGTCACGGCGTGGCACTGCCAGAAGATAAAGAGACATAAAGAGCAAACGAACCACCCCTTCGTACCCTAGAGACAATCAAAGAAGAAGAGGAAGACGACAGATGTACTCGTAGATGAGAAGACGAAATAAAATTGACAACAATTTCGAAAATGCTTTTCTCCAAAGACTATTATAAGTCTTATGAGCCAACGTACTTGGCTAGGCAGGTGATGACAGTCCTATAAGACATCTCATAGAAGAGTAAGATGTGGATTTAGTTGAACTTTTTATACCACATCCAGAATATTTTCTTCTACCGCCTAAACCAACAGCAAGAAATAGTCATGTCAAATCTATCCACCTTCATGACATACCAAATAGACTAACCAAACAAACTTATTAGTCAGATCATAATTCTAGTCAACTAGCCACTTAAAATGTTCATTTCAGATATAATTATTTAATCTAGCAACATTGTCAATGCTTGGTTGCCGACAAAAATAGCTGGGAGCAGTGACAAATAACAAGCTATAATTTAAGATACGTCTGCACGGTCTGGCTCTAAAAGATAAAAGAAGACTTGATAATAATAAATCCTGCGTTCGCAATTTCGCTTCCAAAACTGTAAACAAATACGTGTCATTGGAAAAATAACTGTAAGGACAAATAAAGTTCAGTTTGCTCTACAACTTCAAACATTTTTAGGACTTTTTCTATAGTTCTAACATAACATGACATCACGCCTGTAATCCCAGAAGGGTTAGGCAGAGGTGTACCTATAGTACACCCACATTTCGCCAGTTATGTTTAAACCAGTTTTGTTTTGTAACCTATTGCCATCAACTGGGCACAAATACAGACTTCGGGCTGCTACTGAGAAATTCTAGATGGAAAACCCAATAACACTTTGCCCGACCTGGGAATCGAACCCAAGACCTCATGCTCAGCAGTAGCTCTTGCGACAACTAGACCAAAGAGGCAGTCAACGTAGTAGTAGTTCGATAGTTCTAGTCGTTCTAAAATCAACTTTATTTACACTAAGTCATAGTAGATATTTGTTTGTATGGAAATAAAATCAATTGGAATAAGGTTTTAAACATGGAGTTAATTGCTGGTTTAAGTAACAAGAACAACTTTGTACTATTTACATGTAAATACGAGAACTGGTAATATAACTAGACATTACGCTTTTAAAGTCCTCGAGCTAAGAGATTGTCATTAATTGTGACGAGAATATCACCAGTCTCAATTAATAGCTTTGCTCATTTTTCAAGCAATGATTATGTACCTGTACCTATATTTTCCCCATTAACCTGTGAGATATCTAATAATACCTAGAGTAATTTATAAGAGTAAACACTATTTGAACATCGGCATGATTACTCTTAGAACCAATATTTAAATCTACCTGTCTGACACAGATGCTCCATGTCGTCTAAATAATATATAGCTGCACTGGTAATACAGTTTTAACCGACTTAAAAAAAAAGGGTGTTCTATTTTCATCGCCTGTGGACAGTTTTTTTTTTTTTTTTTTTTTTTCATAAATACAACTGACTTGCAAAGTGCAAAATAACTTTGTAGTCGTTGAAAAAGTCAATGTACTTGGGTATCTTTTATTTTTTGCCCTGTTTTCGTTTTCGAAGCAGGTTGAATTTTTAGTTAAAAAGTTTTTATATACTCGTATACTTAGTGAAAACAGGTAAGCTTCTTAACATAAAACACATCAGGATGAGTGTTTAGCTAGATGTCGGACAGCATTATTATCATTTATTTATTTAGACTACAAAAGAGGTCCATTGTGTTAGTAACAATCTTACTTAGTCTATGTTAGTACTTTATAACTAAAAAAGATTTAGTCCTATCGGCCAACGCCCACACAAGCGGACTATCTGCCCGGGCGGCTATCGAGTGCAGAATGATGTTGCGACTGCCACGCAATCTGCGAAGCTGATTGGAAGCTACAGCATTGCCGATTGTCAAGGGATATATTTAATTTTAAGTCCGGCCACTTGCCTACCTGTATCTAGCACGTGACGAAGCAAGTGAACATTTTAACCTCTTAAACCAAATACGCAGTACCCATTTCACCACAAAACACCTTCAATAACCCTGAAACTATTACGAAACAACAAAACTTAACGTACAGTTAATTTCCCAACAACAAACGTAACAATTGGTTCAATTGACGTAACAGAAAACAGCAGAATTAATTCGTTGGCATCAAAAATAGTACTAATCAATCTAAATTGAGAGAACCTATCAACTACATGTAGGAAATTCCTGCAATTGTTTTAGGTAAGGCGCACACAATACGACGTGCAACTGCGACACCTCAGCGACTAGTCGCAACGACAGGCGGCCGAAAATGTTCATAAAATTTAAATTCTCGCTTCTTGAAGAAACGACTAGATGAACGGTGCTCGCGAACACCTGACGACAGATGCGCTTTTCGATCGCCATAAACACCATGGCAGGGCAACTAGAGGCTCAATATTCACTCACAAGGTGAACAACACGTCTGTCTCTCGAATACTCACAGAAAATGATCGCTTTCTGCACGACATTTGTCGTAAGGACTCTGCGTTTTGTTGCAGCGACTAGACGCGGCGACTAGACGTAGCGACAAGACGCACAGTTTGCGCTGGCACTTAATCTATAAAACAAACAAGGGCATCGTATAACCTCGTTCAACTGAACAGATAACGAAACAAAACAAAATAATGACTTTAGATTTCAAGTTTTCACCATTTGACACAGCTGAGGCACCAGTTCCATTGACGAGGAGGAAGCGTATAACGTCTAGCTATCAACGATTTGCTCACTCAAGAAACGTATAAAAGATTGATGGTCTCGGGTGAGTAAAAGAGATACATACAGGGTGTAAGGGTAAACACCGTTATCCTCTTAAAGGGGCATTAAAAGTTGTTCATAATGATGAGTAGAATAACCCCATGGAAGGATGCCCATGAATTCAATTTCACTTACTTATTTTATATCCTTATTTTAATAGTTATAGTTTAGTATGTGTCTTGCTGAGAAGTAAATTACTCAGCACACACACACATTACTGCTTTTTGCCTTCCAGTATTTTTAGGTATTCCATTCAGAGCACTTATTTCAACAGGACTGGACCGAACCGCACCTGAGAATTTCAACTAACCGCACCGAAACATAGTTTGAGCACAAAAATGAGTGAGTATTAAAACTGCCAATACTTATTTTTTTAGTTATTCGAGACATCGACAACGGTTGGCCGACTCTTCACGTGACCAGCGGGCTGGCAAAAAAATCAGCATTGCCATGTAAAGTGGCAATGCTGGCAGCCTTTTGAGCACTATTCCTATTGACAGCGATGCGGACGAAGATTTTTTATGACCTGTGACTCTTTTCCTTCCTTTTTTAAACACATCAACATTTTAATATTAATATTTAAAACTGTAACTTATGTTTTATGCAGTAAAGGCAATTTCTCTATATTCCCTACCAAGATCTTACCCAACACTTTCACCAAACCCGGTCCCATCCACCTTCAAAGCCATCTCCCTTGGGTCACAAAAAAACGTCGCCACTTTTGGCGCCCCACCAGCACTTAGTACCTTTCTATGCCACTTATCTACGCCCTAAATGGATTTAAGTCGGGGTCAAGTGGACGCAAGCCATTACGACGATTAGGACCAGCGATGACGGGTCAAACTTTATTATAGGGGCCAGAAATTGGCCGTAACAGAGCTGCAAGTGCCCGTATCATTAAAAAAATCACTAAGACCATCATCTTGGGATTTTATGGCTATATTTGGAACGCAATGGTGGTAAAGTTTTGTGATGCCACTCTGATTAAGAGGCGTCGAAGCTTTCTGGTAGATTGCGCAATGTTGCGATCAAAGGTATAATGGGTCTAGCTATGTGACTAATATCTTCAAAGAATGGGTAGAATTTGTCATCCTTAGTGGTTGGTTTAATGAAAATATTTTAGTGAGATAGATATAATGTCACTGCCATTTCACTTCACCGGATCGAAAGCCCAAAAAAAAAGCAAAGAGATTGCTCTCAAATACCCCTCACTGTTATAAAACTCTGAATACCTAGGCTTTAAGTATGCAAATATTTTTTAGGTTTTGAGTTTTTCCCGGGTCGGGCAAAGCAGTTTTCCATTAAGAATTTTCTCATTAGCGCGCCGGAATTTATTAGTTGCTGTTAGACATGTACTTAATTTTGTCGACGGAAGAATAGACAAAATTACAGGTAGCAGACAAAACTACAGGTAGAAGAGACAAAACGACAGGTAGAATAGACAAATGACAGGTAGAATAGACAAAATGACAGACATAATAGAGAAATGATAGGTAGAATAGACAAAATACTGGTAGAATAGACAAAATGACATGTAGAAAAAACAAATGATAGGTAGAATAGACAAAATTACAGGTGAAATAGACAAATGACAGGTAGAATAGACAAAATGACAGATAGAATAGACAAATGACAGGTAGAATAGACCAAATGACATGTAGAAAATACAAATGATAGGTAGAATAGACAAAATTACAGGTACAATAGACAAATGACAGGTAGAATAGACAAAATACAGGTAGAATAGACAAAATGGCATGTAGAAAATACAAATGATAGGTAGAATGGACAAAAGCCAGGTAGTTTAGACAAAATTATTGTTCCGGATTGCCATCCCATCGGACTGAAAATAAAGGAATACTGAGTGCACCTGAGTTTGCGCACACGCTTGTGCACTATAATATCTCCTCCATACTTGGCTGGCCGAAATTCGGTCGGAAGGATGTAATTTATTGACATAATGAAAATAAATCACTTAAGTACACAAATATTAAAATTAAACGACTATACTTAGTTAATAATTGTAAGCATATGTGCATATTAATAAGCCTTGTTACACAGTTTAACATAATACAGAGATTTAAATTGAAAATTTAAATTTTGAAACCTTAGGTAGCATGTAATTATAGTCGTTTAAGGGCTCATTAAAGTGCCTGGTGTTTTAATTGATTTTCTGCACTGGATTTCATGTAGGTTAGTACTTTTCTTCCAACTATGCTTTAATTTCACCACAATCACACTAAAAACTCAGTACAAAGCGAGTCTTTAATGCTCTAGAGCAATAAAAATGTATGAAATTTCATTATTGCACAGTTTTTTTTTATCGCACCAAAAGGTGCCAATCTCAATGGATTAACTCTATTCAGCCAGCCGATATCAATACTTTTTGTTACGTACGTATTATTCGTTTCTATCCTACTTGTTCCAAATTTAAATATAAATTTGCTCAACAAAACTCTTAACCTTACGTTCAATAATTGCTCAAGTATAACTTTTAATTTCAATAACTGTAAAACGGGGTGAATAGGGATGCAGGGGTGAATAGAAACGAAACTTTAAAAAGGATTTTAACATTGAAATAATAGAGTTTGTTGCCAACAAGGGCACTTAATCGTTAATTATAATACAGTCAATCCATAAGCGACATTTTTGGCAATAAACATAATTATTTCAATGTTAAAATCCCCTTTAAAGTTTCGTTTCGATTCACCCCTGCATCCCTATTCACCCCGTTTTACGGTAATTAAACTTCTATTTTAACTGTTTGATATGAGTTTCTTTTATCTTCTATTCCTATAGGTAATAGTTGAAAGAAAAGCAGATTATGCACCTCGCCTTAAAAATTTAAAAAAATAAATTACTTTGTGCTCGATGCAAATCTACTATTATGTAAATAGCTATAATATATTTTGACTGCCTCGTTGGTGGTCGCAAGCGCTACCACCGTCCTCGGTTTCCCCAGTCCCCAGCTCGGGAAAGTGTTTTTAGGTTTTGACGTGAATACGTCTTTAAATTTGTTGTCATAGCAGGAGGCCTTTAAAAAAACTGACGATAACAAAATCGGGGGATACAGTTCGGTGTTGCAGCTACTTAAATACTTACATCTACATCCAAAATATTATTAAGTACACCACTCGATGGCTAAAGAATCAAAGAATTTGTTACGTCGAGTCATTACTGTGACGGCACGATCTACTTACTACTTTCTGAGGTGGGTACCTCAGAAAATATTACTCGTTACGTTTTGCGTTCTCGTATTCACGTAAAACACACGGCCATTTCCACGACACAGCCACACCACTTTTTAAATCTGTAATTTCTCAGGAGCACTTCGGAGTCTGGATTTATTAATGCCCGGTTCATGGCAATAGGCTTGCCCCCTATTACATGGGACTTAAACGTAACTGGCGAAATGCGGGTGTTATATATATGTAGGTAAGTACATCTCTGCCCAACCCTTCTTGGAAACAAGCCGTGATGTTATATTATGCTTATCACGGTCCTAAAAAACATATGTGTTTTGTTCATGAGTTTATATAACATTTGATAAGATTATCACTAAGGGTGAATTTCACCAATGAAACTAAACGCGATCAGCACATTAGCTGGGTTTAAGGACTGTCAGTATCACTATTTATAGATGATTGACACCGGCAGCTCTTGAATGCGTTTCAGGTGTGCTGTTCGCGTTCAGTATCATTGGTGAAATTGGCACCAAGAATTATTCGAAAAATAAGGAACAAGTGTGTAATGAAAACAAATTTATTTATTTAATAACGGCCTTGTTTCAAAACTGCGAAAACGTTTGTTACAACTTCGAGGACTCTGTCAATTGGTGGTATTATAAGAGGCTGCGGATTGGCGAAGCTTGGGGGAGGCCTAGGTCCAGCAATGGACGTCTTTCGGCTGAAATGATGATGATGATCAAAACTGTGCCTTATAAGCATGAACATAATAAAAATACTTAACTAACAGTGTTCACAAATCAAAACATTTTAAACAGGCGTATAACTCATTAATTTCAAGCTTTCTAGATTTTCATCAACTGATGTAATTTATTATTTAAAACACACTAATCAATGATTTATTTGAAACTTTGAAAAATAAAAATTGATTCTTTTAATTGGGATATAACTTTGATTTTATCACGTACATCTTGATATAATCTATGGATTCGAAATAATAAATTAAACACTTTGAAATTATTTACACTTTTTGAGGTCAACTGATGCATATCTAGTAGAAGGCATAATAAAGTTTTCTTTTTTACTTAGTCTTATTGTAAGACATTTAATGAAGCCGAGAGTCACTTGTACTCTGCGTAATTGTATTTTTTTTTGTACTGGACTTTACCTGGGAACCTTCTGGTAACGGAGATGTTGAAGGTCAAAATTCCAACTTTAACTGACGTTCACACACGACGTTGACGTTTACACTGACAGCTCACTCCACGCAAGATTTTTACAGAATCGCATGCAAAGAATAGAAGTGTTTTGAGTATTCTATGCAAATGCGACTTCTGTTCGTTGCCATTGTTTGATGCCTACACTTGAAAGGGGTGTTATATGACGTTTAACTAAGCCGAGAATCACTAAAACTCTCCGTTGTTTTTTTTTTTTATGTATGGCATCTCGTAGTTGACCTTGAGAGGTCGGGACTACTTAACCGGACTATCCTGTGGCACCCTTAAGCGGACTCAAAGCCTCCAGCCAGGGGTCTCTCCGTTGCAGCGGTCATTTGTTTCTATACCTAGTGGTTCCAACACAAAAACAAGTTTTAAATCACATAACTTAACTTTAAATACCCCCACGACCCCTGTACCGTTACATGCACCCTTAAGCACAATGATTTGTGTGCGTTACATTGCGCAATTCCGTTAGCAGCGATTTTTCTCACTAAAAATAAAAGTCATTTCTTTACTTTTATTTTTTCTTTACTTTTTTTTTTTTTTTTTTTCGTTGAAAGAAAGCGTTGTTGACGGCTGTGATGATGTTAAGGTCAATCATAAGTTCTGTAGCTATGAAGTGACATGATATTATGGTCTGTCCCACACAGAGCAGACCTGTGTCCCAGCAGTGGGAACATTGGAGGCTGATTATTTGTAAGAAGTTTTGCAATTTACTACCAAATCTCAGAAATACTGGTACCAGGAGGAACATAATATAACATACCTATATTCCCCGAAAGAGGGTAAGCAGAATTCCAAGACAGGGGGAAGTAGCTGATTGCCATTACTTGGCACGAATCAAGAACCAGGCCGCTTCCGAGTTTATCCGAAATGGAAACCCGAACAACTCTTTACCAGGGGGTCTACTCCAATGGCGCGAAATCTGAAGTTTCGGTGGAAGTTACGGGAGTTTCCTACTCCGTATCCCTAACGGAGATAAGATTAGTTCGGGGCCCAAACTAATAATGAATGACAACACGATTTGACAATGGTCCCTAATCCCGACGTGTTTTTGCCCGTCCAAAAAAATGTATTTTTCTTTTGTTTCGACGGATCAACTACTTTCGGACGGGTCTGAGGGCCTAGATAAATGTATCGCTTCGGAGCGATTCCATTTCTACAACCACTATCGCTTCAAACTCAATCTCAAAGCATTAATTTCAAATAAATCAATTACAGGCCCTTTTGAATTTTCAAGGGGTCGGTCGGTCAGGAAAGATGAAGCTAGTTGCCCATTCCAAACCGTAGTAGGTACCTATGGAGAAGAACGTGCAAGAAACTCCACGACACTTTTAAATTAATAAAAAAATTGAAGGGAACTGAATAAACTGTGTGTTGGAAACACACACGCCACCACCAGCGAGACATTTGAGTGAGCATGACATGCTTTCAGCCGCCAGGGCACCTTCAAGTCTGTTAAGACCTATGTTAACGTGACATTTCGATAGTTTATATCAACCCTATACATTTTTTTGTATTTTTTACTAGCGTCATCGCTAATCGAATGTTACTTTGTCTAGGCCCTTTGTCTCTTCGTTGACGGAATAACAAAACCCAATAACTTATGACAGATCGTTACTGCTGATCTATATGTCACTGTCAAATAAATAGCTGTCAACACGTTATACTTTGGCTATAATGGGACGTTAAAACCAGAAATTGGTGGGTTTTACTATCTCTAGTACGCCAACATGGAGATAAATACGTTCTTCGGGTTCTGCCGTTAGAGAGTTGATCCCCTTTTTTTGGGTGTGAAACCTTTTTTTTTTTTAATAAAGTGTTGCATTAGGTAGTACTGCATGAATAGAATATCATTGACTGTTTAAAACAATCCTGGCTAACGAAGTACTGGCTAGATGGTGTGATAGCGTTTATTAGTCACAGTGACCTTTGTAACTTATAACTCATGGCGGCCATTGTAATGAGCTTTCGTAAGATTGCGATTAGAAAAGCAGCGAGGCTTTGTTTGGATGAGTACTGTAGTGGAAGCTATGCTGAGATGTATAGCTGGACGTTCTGAAGATTTAAGGGCGTTAAAAGGTGGAAAGGAAACACGTAAAACCGTATTTTTTCAGAAACTAAGTGAGTATCACTTCATTGATAAAAACGCATCGTACGAGAACCGAGTTTTACTGTATAATAATGGCACTGAAAGGAGATTGAATTACTGTTATAATTAAGTTTATTAGAACCTATAATTAAGGCCCCGATATAGGAACAAGAAAATCCTTTACTGTTTTTTCAAGTCATTGAAAGGTGTATCTTAAGTCCTTACTACAAGGAATAAGGCATTGAAATGAACGCCAACTAATGGCTGTCAGTGTCCAAATTGTTATGGAAAATCGACACTGACAGCTTTTGAACTAGGTTTAAAAGTACTTTAATTGGTGAAATCGGCACTAAAACATCTTAGAAACGAAACAAATCACACTTTCTAACAAGGTGGTTTCCCCTTACCATAATTCGCAGAAATTACAACCATTTTGAAACATATTTCCATATCCCGCAGTACACATCACACCTAAGGTCTGGTACTCACGTGCGATTAATCATAAAGCCCCGCCCAGAAGCGACGACAGCGTCGCGTGACCACACCGTGCCCACTCCGCAATCACCCGGACACTTACGTATCGGAGACTTCGTTTTAGCATCTGCTGTTATACGCCCAGTCCATACCCACCCTTATTCCTCCACACTTAGATTGGTTTTTGTCTGGAGTAACTAATTAATGTGTGTTTTAATAAATAATTGTTAAGTAAATCTGTTTGGCTAGATAGTTTTGACTTCCGTGAAGATCTAGGCAGAAAGGTAGGTAATACATCATCTGTCCGTCTTCCTGGGCAGGTTGTTAGTACTGAGAAATGAGTTATTCTTGCTTGTACGTGATGGAGTAACAAATGGTTATAATTTGTTGTCTTCTGGGAAACTGTTGCTTGTGTTGCAATTACCTCGTTGTTTTCTTCTTGGGTTAATGGAAGTTTAAAAATCTCACGGTAACACGTCACGTCTTGTTGGTTTATTGAGGATCGACTCTTGAATATCAAAATCAATACTGACATAAGTTGTAGTTTATCAATAGTTCTATTCTCCACGGCGGTGCTACACTCTCGTTTAGAATCGTAGTTGCTACTCTTAAACGCGCTTTGGCAAATGCTGACCTTGACCTCAAATTCACTGAAGTGTCCCGTGGTGTTCCCCCACCCTGCTACTCCCACATCCCATCAGGTCCCGAAGTTATCGTAAGGTGATAATGTTTGGTTAAAAAAATCTTAATCATTGTCAAATTCGACCTAAAAATTTTGCAGGCAGCTGATTGATCGAAGGGCATATTACAATCAATACACTTGGCTGATAGATTGGTGATCCCAGTATAATAGTACTCAAAGATAGGAGGTAGCCTGCTATAAACTACCCAATCATTGATATTCCTTTTGATTGCTTTTAAGTTTTAACCAAGCCCAAAGTTACGGCCAACTCATCAAAGCATAATTTTTAATATTCATTCGTTATTGTAATCATGGAATCAAAGCTGTAAAGGATAGGTATGCAGTGAAAAACTCACAATTCGTATATTTCAATTTAAAAAGTTAGTTTAATAATGCGACAAGCACGGTGTACTATAGTTGCGACTTGCGACAAAAAGCCTCAAGGCATTTTATATCGTGTCGTTGGTGTACATCTGCCCTAATTGTGCTTGAGTTTAGGCTTTTTATCGTTTAATGAGGCAGGTGTGATTTTTAATACAAATTTTTGATTTTCTCTTTGTTCTGGAGAAAGGAAGAAATTATATAGTTTTGTTCTTATTACTGAGTTTTAGTGAAAAGACGATATTTAGAGATATGATGCACCTTGCCTAGTGTAGTTGGAGTATATTAATATAAAATAACTATAAGCATCACTTATCAACGTATTATTCTTTTCCTTTCTTCTTGTCTGTTTATACATGGTTTATTAAATAAATGAATTTCTACAATAACGAACTAGAGAATGTCTGGTGAAGTGAAAGCCATATCAATTGTTTATACTCAATACCAACCAAATCAGGAATAGACTGGCTAAGGGCAGGTTTAAATATTGGTCAATGCGAAACACAAGGTTGGCGATGTCTTTGATCTATGCGTCGTGTTAGTGTACGGGCGCTGTCAGTAGGAACTTGTCATCTCTTGGCTGCCACGGCTTATTTTAATGTGGATTACATTAAAATGAGCCGTGGCTACTAATATTATAAACGAGAAAGTTTGTGAGTATGGAAGGATGTTTGTAACTCTTTCACACAAAAACTACTGAACGGATTTGGATGAAATTTGGCACACAGATAGTTTATAACCTGGATTAACACATAAAGTACTTTTTATCCTGATATTCCCACGGGATCGAGATGCATGCGTGTGAAACCGCGGGGCGCAACTAGTTTAATAATAAGTAGGTACGTATTCGTTTTTTTATGTTTTATGACGGATGCTTTAAAGTTCTGCATCGTTATCACATGCATAATTTCAACATGAATGATGATACAAGACCAATATATTGTAAACATATTTTGATTTAAAAGAGTGTCCGTTGAGTTTCTTGCCCGTTCTTCTCCACAGGTGCCTACTACGCTGCCTTGCCATTTCAAAAGTGCCTGAATTGTTTTTTTAAATACTTAAATGTTTTGAATTTGAGTTTGAAACAGTCCTACAATTAAAGTCATTATCATTACCAAATTACAGAAACACAAAAGCAAATTAAAATGTCTTTTCTCAGCCGACCCTAGACTAATTCGTAAAGTACCTTTCACTCAAATAAAACACAAAATACACAACAATACACAATCCATTTAGCCATTTGAATACATCACGCAAGAGTCGGAAAACATGAGTCTACTCCACAAATTAGAAAACAAAATTAACTGCAAATATACCAAAAAACATGCACTTGACACCACCCTTATGATTTAATTCCTACAGTCGAAAATTGTACAAGTATTGTGTAAAGATAAGTTGGTAAAACCAAGTCATGCATTAGAGTAATTGTATGCGGCTCCCATCGCTTTGTTATTAAAAAAACATTAGACGATGTCATATTAATTGCTTTATAAGAAACTTCAGTTAAATTACAATTGAAGCGGGTTTTATATACGTTTGTTAAAAATCTTAATTGTATTGTTTTTAGATTCAAAGGTACATGGGCGTTTTTAAATTTATGTGATAGGTTTTTTTTTTTGTAATTTTTTTTTAATTTGGACTTGGTTTAGTCGAGTGTGATATTTGAGTGTTAATTAGTAAGTGATTATAATTTTAGTCTTCAATATAGATATAATAGACTTCTCACTACGTAACAATTTTCCTAAAATACAATTTTAATTATTCCACAAATTGATGGATCTATCCAAGCACAATTTAAGCTGGTGGACAATTTAATAAGCAATTAATTTCCCAGAATTCACAAACTTGAATAAAACTTTTAGTAAAAAAACTTAAGTTTTTCTACAGCAAAATGGCGGCACTACAAACTTACAGAAATAGCTTAAGTTTATACAAGTCGGCCCTCAAAATAGTCACGTCAAATGTTTTAATGTCTAATTATAGAAGTGATTCTTGTCACTGTCGAGTTAACTACAATAGTGTTATTCTGTAACCATCTCACCGTGAAAACGTAGCTGAAGTGAGCGTGGAGTGAGCTGTCAGTGCCACTGATGCGGATTCACCAAGATGGGATGACACTGACAGCTCACTCCACGCAAGTCTTCGCGGTGAGATTTTTACAGAATCGCATGCCAAGAATAGAAGAGTTTTGAGTAATCTATACAGATGCGACTTCTGTTCATTGCCATTGTTTTATGCCTACACTTGCAACGGGTGTTAAATGACGTTCAACTAAGCCGAGAATCACTTAAACTCTCCGTTACAGCTATCATTTGTTTCTGTACCTAGTGGTTCCAACAAAAAAACAAGTTTAAATCACATAACTTAACTTTAAATACCTCCACAACCCTTGTACCGTTACATGCACCCATTAGCACAATGTTACGTTAAGTTAAGCGCTGCCGTCGGTGCTATTTTTCACACCAAAAATATGAGTAGTTACCCTGCGATAACTTTTGCTCAATGTTACATAGTTTGATATTCAGAATGCGTAAATAAAGGCTATGTGGTTAGTCATATTTAATTGACACGTTCATACGGTAATAGAAAACTAAATAATAAACACGTTCAATATTGATGCATCTAACAATTTTCTTCTCACAGTGGTTAATTTAAGGTAATGATTTCTATTATTTTTCGAATTCTTTATATGTATAACCTTGAACTTGTAACACATTTAACAGAAAACAATTAATTCAATTTCTAATTGGTCAATAACGTCTTACTATTATTGTGCCTACGAGTCCTGATAGGCAGAAACCTACAACTTCAAAACTGTCACATCTACACTTCCACTACTCATAATACACCACCATTTATTGTTGTGTGATTAATGACTATGAAATTCAGCTTTTTAATTAAAACGGACGCGTGTCAGACAAACACGTAGCACGTCGTTCTGTGTAAATACACCTTTATTTTTGTTATAATTTCAAACACTCGAAATACTACTTTATTTTGAGATGGAGGTGACGTGAAACGGCTTCGTTTATGCTTTGATCGTTTAGATTTCTTCTTAGCTAGTGGTTTTAATTAATTCATTTAGAAAGCATTATTTTCTTCTGTCGTATCAGCTACCTTGAGAATAGAAGAGAACTCTCTTTAATATTTTCCTCAACAAACGGTGTCATCTTTTATTTGAGTAAACTTTTAATGAAACCATATTAAATTTCTGCCCTTTTACACCACCTCCTGATTAGTTGAAGTTAGCGTAACTTGCTGATAACTTCATATGAATTCTTCTGTTCCATTCTGTAGATTATCTGGTTTCTGGAGACTGTGAGACAGGCGTTTTATTTTATTTATATAAAAATGTGGCTGAGAATCAGCCCTTTTTGAGCGTCAAAATTACATAAAACTCCTCAGCACACAGCTGCCGGTTATTTTAGAACAACTTGATTCTATATAACAGTTTGAAGAACTGATTTTAGCCATCAGAAAGATGTGATCTTTAAGGGTGGTCAGCAGATCATCAAACTGAACAACTGTCTTTACGGGACCAAAATAGCAATCATCACCATCATTTCAGCCGAAAGACGTAAACTGCTGAACAAAACCCTCCCACAAGCACAGCCAATTCGATCGGTCCTGTTCTTCCCGCATCCAGCGGGTTCCTGTGGCCTTTACAAGGTCATCAGTCCAGCTTGTGTCTTCCGGCACACGGTAGCCACTCCAGAACCTTTCGGCCCACTGGTTCTGCGAGCAATGTGCCCTGCCAACTGCAATTTAAGTTAGGCAATACTTTGGGCTATGTCGGTTACCTTGGTTCTCCTGCGGATCTCTTCATTTATAATTCGATCACGTAGGGAAACTCCAAGCATAGCCCTCTCCATTACCCTTTGGTGACTTTGACCTTTCATTTGGGTCGAGTGGCTATTGAAGTTTTGCATGTAACAGTTAATCCCGTACAAATGTTGCTTCCTCCACTTAAATTTAAATTTAACATGGCTCACAAGAACTTACTTTTATTACCCAAGCACTTACTAACCACCAGCTACCAGGAAATACCTTTGACACGTCAATAAAATATGAAAATCCCATCAGCAAAGTGACCACGAATGGTTGGTGGTCGCGAAATAGCACTTTTCCTACTATAAAGATGTTTATTATCATTGCTACCAGGTTAACTCGACCCCTCTCATAGTTCTTATGCGAAGTGATGTTCGTCTAGAATAGGCTGGTTGCATTAAATAATATCGGTGACGGATGGATGGACTGTTGAGTTGCTGTTTATTAAGTTGGAGTTGTTACTACTGGAAGGTACCTAAGACGAGCTTATACTAAAATTCAGTGAAAAGCAACCAGATGTTATGATTTTGACTTTGAAATCGGATGGCTGATGAAGCAAACCATTAAAGTTTTAAGGTAAGATTAATAGTCGAAAGCAGTTGATACTGCAGCAGGTTCCACGTTTAGGCACTACAAATCTTTGACGTCACTGACAGCGAAAGATCGACGTTCGTCAAGACAAATTGATTATATGATCTTAAATTGCAAACTATGAACCATGCTTGGACCGCCTTGCTCTCATTGCCTTGTTGTAGGAAAATCACAAGCTAGTTTTGTTCACTTTGCATTTTCTCTTTGCCAAGTCTTGACCACCCAAAGCTTTGAGCAAGATCGGCTATTATCCTAAACAATATTACACAGTCAAACAAAAAAACCAGCAGCACATTCTCCAAGTCATAAAGTTCTGCGCTAAATTGTTAATAGTGGTGTAAACGGCTCAGCCGTGATGGCGACTATTGTGTGGTTCGCAGCCGTCGAGAACCGTTAATGACGTATTCAAACACCGGTATTTATGTTAGAACCACAGAATAAATAGGTACAGAAGTTCCACTCTTTACAATGAGCGAACACGGCCGCACACATAGACACGCGTCTTGCGTATACATTGAATGGCCTCTCGCATTTTATTATATATCCCGCATTTCATATTAGTCAGCTGCTTAATAAATTTGTGCCTCCAGTCAGGGCATTAAACTTGTGGAGGTTTCTACACCACCACATGCGAACTAGGCATCACACCTACGTCACGCAATAACCCTGCATCGCGCAAGCAGAGTTTAGCGCGAAACTAGCATTATATACAACGTCCCGACATCAATCGTCGGGCAGTTCACACTCGACACTCGTCTGGTCGTAGGCTCCTCCCTTCTCTATAGATGATGAGTGAACTTTACACCCTATTCCTCATTTCTCTATAACCTTATAAACTAAGCGACTGCACGCAAAGGGCTACGGACCTCGGCTTAAAGCGTCTCTCGGGGATTGCAGCAGGGACATTGCGGATCGGATCAACATTAATTAGAGACAAATTTTAAGACGTCGCGTCGGGACGGGACAGCAAATGCAAGCGTACTCGCGACTGTGTTTTGTTTGAGAGTGTGTCTGTTTTCAATCGTAGTATGAATCGTGCTAGCCTTCTGTACCTACCTTATGTATTCTGTGTCAGACCGTTGACGGTACTGCACTAGCGTAAATATGGGAGCGTGCATGTGGGCTGTTGCTATGTGAAGTGGAAGTGAAAATAGGTTTCGGGTTTATGGTGGAATTATGATTATGCGGACTAAAGTAGGATAGCTGAACCTCTTTAAGAACAATAAAGATATGAGGCAAAAAAAGTGAGGCATGTCGACATCTCACTTGAAATTCTGATGTATTGCCAGATCGGAAGCTGAACTAAAGGAAAAGAGATAACGATGAGTTTCTCGACATCTTTTCTTGTCGATAATGTTTAGGTACTTGCATTACAATGCAGCAACGGCCTAATGAATACATTATTCCAAAAAAATACGTTGAAACCATAGATCAGAACCTAGCTACTCATTATGAGACAAATATAGATCCTCAAAACCATCCATATCATATAATATTATAAATTCTAAAGTAACTCTGTCCGTATGTTACTTTTAGACGCCTAAACCAGGTAGCTAAAGCCTTGTACATTAGCAACAAGATCAAAACAGCCGATAATAAAATAAAGACGGTTTGGAAAATTATCAATGACGAAACCAACAGGAATAAAAGACACAATAATGATTTCACACTTCAGACTTCAAGTGGTCTCGTAAGCACTAACAAAGAAGTTGCTCAAGAATTTGTTAATTTCTTTACCAGTATCCCACTTAAAACGACTGAAACCTTAAACTCCTCGCCCCTGCGTTCTATTGATTTATTAAAAGCAAATACTTCATCTTGCCAGATTGAATTTAAATTCAAGCATATAAACCCCATAATAGTAGTGAAAGCTTTCAAGCAAATCAAGATCAAACTAACAGAAGATGTATGGGGAATGTCTGTTAAAGTTTGTACCTCCATTATTGAGACTATAGCGCCATACCTGGCTTTAATATTTAATTTGTGTGTGGATCAAGGAGTATTCCCGGATCTAATGAAATACAGTAAGGTAATACCACTTTTCAAATCCGGGGACAGTAAAGATACCAATAATTATAGACCCGTATCCGTGTTGCCGGTTTTCAGCAAGGTGTTTGAAAAGGTAATGCTGAATCAAATGTTAAATCATTTCGACACCAATAATATCTTACACGGTCAACAGTATGGTTTCACAAAGGGACGTTGTACGACTGACGCCGGTGTCACCTTATTAAAACACATATTTACAGCGTGGGAAGAGGCTCAAGACGCCATAGGAATCTTTTGTGACCTCTCCAAGGCATTTGATTGCGTCGACCACGAAACCTTGCTCTTAAAACTTGAACATTACGGACTTGGAAAACTTGCGCTCAGTTTAGTAAAATCTTATTTGAATGATAGACAACAGCAAGTCCAAATAAACGGTGTCAATTCACTCGGTCTAAAAGTAAAAATGGGTGTACCACAAGGCTCGATATTGGGTCCTTTCCTCTTTTTAGTTTATATTAATGATCTACCTCATTTGTTTAAAACCCAACCACATATGGTGTTATTTGCTGACGATACTTCGTTAATTTTTAAAATTAATAGGCGTGCATTAAATCTTGACGACGTGAATAACGCCTTACTGCAGATCCAAAATTGGTTCACTGCTAATAATTTGGTATTAAATGGGAAAAAAACTAAGTGCATAAGATTTTCTTTACCAAATGTCAAAAGTACTAATTGGGAGATAGTATTGAATCAAGAGAAACTAGAATTCGTCGATAAAACTGTTTTCCTGGGGATCACGCTCGATTCAAAGCTTCAATGGGGTCCTCATTTAACATCCCTTGCAGGACGGCTAAGTTCAGCAGCATATGCTGTGAGAAAAATCCGTCAATTTACTGATGTAGATACCGCGAGACTAGTCTATTTTAGTTACTTTCATAGTATTATGTCGTACGGTATTTTACTATGGGGACGGGCTGCAGACATCGAGTCCATTTTCATTCTGCAGAAAAGAGCCATCAGAGCCATATATGGCCTCCGCAGGCGCGACTCTCTAAGGGAATTGTTCAAAGATATTAACATCATGACGGTACCTTGTCAATATATCTATGAAAACATCATGTACGTAAGGAAAAATCTACATCTTTTTAGTAAAAGAGGTGAAAGACACAATTATATCACTAGAAATAGGGACCAATTAGTTCAACCAGGTTTCAGGCTGGCTAAAGTAGACTCATCTTTCATGGGGTACTGTTTAAGATGTTACAATAAAATACCTCCCCACATACATCAACTGAATGAAACCAAATTTAAATCTTGTATAAAACGCACACTATGCAGCCGAGCATATTATAAGTTAGGGGATTACATTGCTGATAAAAATGCTTGGCTAATCGCTGGTCCTGCTCCTCAAGGACGCATCAACTAATTGATTAGCATTTAAAAATACTGTTGGAGCTGCTGAAGATTAAAAACAAGAATCTTTGCATTGTATAAACTCAACTTTTTTAGTACTGTATAATTGCTATATGCCATATGTGAGTACTATGTACATGCTTTAAAGCTACCATTTACAGGGTACGTCTTTCATTGACTTGAATGTGTCCTGGCGGCTGAGAGTATGTCATGCTCACTTTAATGTTTCGCTGATGGTGGCGCGTGTGTTGGATCATTTAGCTCCCTTCAAAATGGTAGAGTTGAATGGTGCTAATCCATGCGTCATGTTCGTGAACGGGCGCCGTCAGTTGAGACTGGTCATCTCTTAGCTGCCACGGCGTATTTTAATTAAATTTTATTTTCGAATTGTTTTCATATAAATAACGGACGCTTTTAACGTTCTGCATCGTTCTCACATGCATAATTTCAACATGAATGATGTAACCAATCTATTGTAAACATAATTTGATTTAAAAGAGTGTCCGTGGAGTTTCTTGCCCGTTCTTCTCCATAGGTACCTACTACGCTTTGGAATGGGCAACTAGCTTCATTTTTCTGACCGACCGACCTTGACAATTCAAAAGTGCCTGTAATTGGTTTATTTGAAATAAATGCTTTGAGTTTGAGTTTGACCACTGAACGGATTTCGATAAAATTTAGCAAGGAGATAGAGGGCATCCTGAGGAAGGACATATTTTATGTCTCTAATGATAATCCTAAAAGGGTTGATATGGATGAAAGTATGTATGGGAAACCCACCATTTCTTAAGTTATATGAAAATTCAAATTATTATTTATTTATTGACCATTAACAAAGTTGGTAATAGTCTTAACTTAAGAACAATGCCCCGCAAAACCGTTTTCACGGTTTGTCTGCGGGAACCGAACAAAAGGTTTATTGGTGCGGACACGTAATTCCCACTTATTACACTTATAAAGTTTAAAAACAATAATATGTTAACTTATATGTAAGTATGAGTAGTGAATACAATACTGAAAAAAAAAGTTTTTTTTTTTACTCATATCAAATGACTCATTATCTAACAAAACTATTTACTTTTTATTTCCTGACTCCTTATATCAGCAGGCAATTGGTTGAGAAGGTACTCTTTTATCAAGCGTTCGGTCGCCAAAATAATTTGTTATTCTAGGTACATCAAATTTACCTGCTGATACCATCCTAGTTGCGTGGTATACATATGTGTTTCAGCGTTGCAGAAGAATCTGTCTAAGGGGGTAAAAACGTGTGATAATATCCAAATTTCGCAGCAGTGGCCAAAAGCTAGTCTTTATAAAAAAAAAATATGGCTAAATGTGTTGCTTAACGCAAAACTCGAGAACGACTGGACCTATTCGTTTTTTTTTCTCAAATTTTCTTTGATGACCGCAGAAGGTTCTTAAGAACTTCTGATGTACGTAAAAACGTAAAAACCACATTTTTCTTTTACCTATTCAAACCGTTCCCAGCTGTCACTTTTATTATATTGCCAATATTGTCTGCTGGGTCCCTATATATATAAAATCTCGTGTCGCAATGTTTAAATGGCTGGACGGATTTGTGTTAAAAAAAAATTGCGTCGATAAAATAGATGTTAGCCGATTCTCAGACCTACCCGATGGTAGGTCTGAGAAACGGCTAACATCTATTTTTCATAGCCCTAAATGATAACGGTGACCCCCACCCTTAAATATTTTGTTTTTATATTTTTGACAATGTTTATTATTTTTATTTTATTATGATTTAGCATTGAAAAATATTTAAATTTAAATTTTCACCCTTCTACGATCAACATTTAATTGCGATTTGTATGTTGTTCTGTTCGATCAAATTTAAATTAATCTTCAACACTGGAGTAGGGATGAGAACGAAGCCGGCCTCCTTTATTTCACTCTCTATACAGTTTTCGCCCATTTTTATTTTTATTTGTGTCTCGATCATAGAAGTGACTGATAAACGTCATCATATCTTTTCATTTTAATTTTTCAGTGCAACTCTCATGTTCATTTTATTCTCATAGTGAATTGATTATTATTTTTCAGTGCTATTATTGTGTATGCATTTTCGTGTCAGTGTTTGTAAAAAAAAAAAACTCGACCGATTCTTATGAATTTTTTATTGTATATTCAGCAGGTCTGAGAATAAAACGTAAACTATAAAAATAAAGAAGCAAAACAACGTTTGCGGGATCAGCTAGTATCTAATAAAAATACCCACTCAATATTGTTTCATACACTGACAAACACACCATCTATTCTTCGACACAATCTCCTGTAACAACCACATCTTCCAACAAGTAGGAACGTATCCCGTAGGTAGTCCTGCCATAACGACTTTCCCTGGTGCAAACGATCCAATTTGCCAGTAACTTGATGATCAACAGCAGCCGTCACGATGAAGACATTTTGGTCAATGAACAATTGAATTCAAAGACGGTAGGCGTAAGATTGACAGCGCCCCGGGACCGGTAGCCAGGGTTGGCAGCACACAATTTATATACTGTTTGAGGAATACAGTAGATTGGTTTTGCTAAGGGGAAAGATTTGAACACTCTACTCTAACTTTCTAAATCCTTAATTTACAGAGCAACGTAAGGCTTCAACGTGGTTCAGCTCTTGACCTCGATCTTGCCTATTGGAAATCCGGTGGTCCAGCGAAAAAAGACAAATGATTGTGTCTCATTAGAGGACACATTATTTCAATTGTTCAACATTGATTTCTGTTGCTTGAGCAACGAATTGAGTTGAAAAAAACACATCCAAATCATATAATCAAATTGGCTGTCAAACCAGCTTTTTTAGCGTAAAAATGAAATATAACAGTCAAGAAGAAACGAAGCAACAAATTCCCCAACAACACATCTGATGTTTATTTAAGATATGTATATTATGAAGAGGTTTTTTTAAACTTGATTTGACGTGCGAAGATGCTTTGGTTAGTGGTCGCTAGTGCAGAAAATTATAGTGTTGCACCGAATTCAAAGAATACAATACACATACAAAAAAAAAAAAACAACCCGTTAATGAAACATCATCTTTGCACATCAGTGCTGTCAGCATTGGATTCCACGGTTTACAGGATAATCTACTCTTAGCCACAGACCACACAACGTCGCAAAAACAACAGATCTTTGTCAAAGATTCCCACATACATACAGCTACTCAGTCTCCTTAATTTCCACAAACTCATTTGTCGAGTGGCAACCCTACCGCCGCGGGCCAACACGACTTCTTCCATTGTATGCTAATAGAGCTGTGATACGCATGCACATGGCGCACACGCATCTAGGATTTTTTTTAAACGTGCTTTCTTAGAATTTTGAGACGTGCACCTTCGTGATGTTTAAAGGCAATTCCGTGTGTGATGATTAGTTTCTAGAAACGTGAACTTGAGATTCAGATAGGTAGGTACGTTCTTTTGTTTTTTGTAATGTGGATATAGATGGCGGATATGTTGAGTCGGGTAATGTAAAGTTGGTAATGTGTTTTGAAGTATAAGCCTTGAGTTGGTAAAAATCATTTAAGAAAAAAAACGGTGTTTTAAGAAACTTTCACAAAACGGTTGTTTGATGAGATAGAAGCCCATGATAAACAAACGCTGTGTTATAGTTCTCCTTTCTTTGTGGTACCTATTCATACATATTGAAGGATACTAATTTGTGGGCATTAAAGTTTTGTAAATGACAATAATGTTTTAATCACCTCATTATCTGCGTCAATATATCCTGATCATAATTATACAACACACCGAAACTCCGCTGTTAGCCTAAAGTGCAAGCAGATGCCAATGAATTTCAAAATACTAATATAAGTATAGGCAGTTGCATTAATATTGAATAGATTAAAAAAACTTAGAAAAGGGGGTACCCAGTAACCGCAGCCATCTTAAAATAAATAGCTGCTTTGTAGACACGATTTTCCAGAACACTAAAATATTTCTTCAACCATTTTTTCCTGCAATTTAATTTAATCGCAACAGCGTTAAAACGAACCAATTTATATGCAACAAAACTAACATCTGCAGGTTTTTATTATTCAAATACAGAGTTACTTGTCACTCTGTTATCTTTTAAACGACATTAGAAATTACTATTAAAACTGAATTCCATACACTTATTTTGTATGTCTCTGGTACCATAACAGGCTTTGACAGAGATAAGATATCAACACGGAGAGTAATTAAAAACATCAAGCTGATAGTTGGATAGAATACGAAAACTGTACAGAAGCGTAACTAATTTAATTCCAGAGAAAAGGACTGATTAGCAGTTTATAGAATTGACTATCAACTTGAATCGTGCGTAGATTCTAATCTTAATTTCGTAAGGCCCTAGCTAAATTTCGCAAGACGAGCTAAACGCCCAATGTACAATGTATTGAACAAACCGACATCATGACATTCAGTATTCCGGCCCAGACTCAAAAACAAACTATTTAAAAATGTACATTTAATTTAAATGCAAGATTCTTTTAAAAATATTGACACCAACCAAGTAATTCCAAATGGGAAAATAACTGCTTTGCAGTCTATTAATTGACTATCAACGTAAATTGTGCGTAAATTCTACTGTTAACTTACACACTTTGTCAGACATATGAAATGGCTACGTCATTTTGACGTGTTTTACCTTATTTAAAAAGTCAAAGTGACGTAGTGTCACTCTGGTAGACAAATAATTTATCTGATTGTAGTTTCCATAGTGAGAATAATTACCTATGACTTTCCTCACCCCGAATTTTGCCAATAGGTCAAAACAAAGTTACACAGAATGGGCAAAACTACTGATAAAAAGACAAAACGACAGTTTTCTTTTATTCATCTGTCACTTTTTCTATTTTTCCTTCGTCAAATCTCGTTTCTATGGTGGTTACGCTACGCGTTCAGGGGTTGTATTTGAACGTTTCTTACGTCCCGAAACTGTAGCCATTTATTTGAAATACATTCGAGTTTCGCTTCTACCCATTTTATTCTATAAAACTTAATGACATCTAGCTGATAACATGTACCTCAGGTTCAATTAGCAAGGGCTCGGAGCTACAAAGGGCTGGTAACAAACATTAACAGGAGAAACATTACAGGGATTATGGAGGACCTTTTAGTATGGTGGCCATGTTGAGAATTTGGTGGGACATGTTTGTTATGAATCGGGTATTACGCATTTGGTGAAATACTTTTAAACCAATCTTTTAAGGTACTCAAAGCCTGTTTTGTAGCCACCTATCAAATTAAAATCGGTTTAGACATATTTTCGGTGTTAAATATTCGTTTATAAATGATAAATGATTTCATTTCTGAAAGTAGGTTTGTGCACGTCAATTATATTTTTTTAACTAGATGAGGTCGGCGTTTCCTATCTGACTACTCTGAGAAGAAAGGCCGAAACAAACTCAGAGTTCACAGTCTCTTTTAAAGTCCAGACATTATCTTGGTCAGATCATGTGAAGACCATGTAGATCGGTGTCTGAAATTGTATTTTGAGGAAAGAACCACAGATTGAGTGGACCTGTCCAGTCAGTGCAAGCATTTGTCAGTAATCGTGCAGTTCAACTCATAAGTTAAGGAACAATAAGCAAAGGATATTTGAGTAGGCAGCATAAAATACTCTAACTGCCAGATCATGATTAAAACCAACTCACAAAAAAAAACAATGAAGAGTGAATAAGGGTATTATTTATGTCCATCAAAAAGTACGCCATGTCATTGAATGAATCGTTGGGATTATTATTATCTTCTGTATTTCGGTTACCTACACATGCACTGTTTGGCATAAAGGCCTAGTAGCCATGCCATAAACATTTAAAACAAAAACACATGCACTGTCAATCAATTCGTGAGGGTTGCAGAGAAAATGAAACCCTAAGTATACTCAAGACTTCTTCAAGGAGGTTATTAGCGAGTTACTACAAGAAGCTAAAGAGATCTCAAATTACTACGGATCCTATTCAAAATCTATTAAGTGAAAACACTTAAATCTAAAGAACATATTCTCCGCTACAAATATCAGGCAGCGTAACGTGTATGAGCGCATTGGCCGCTCGTCGGCAACATTTTAAATTCGCTCATTATCATAATATGGCGATCAATATTCGATGTTTGCTTCGTCGGGTGAGAGCCTATCTACATGCTGATTGCATCCCGTCCATCGGTCCGTCCGATCTGTTACACTCTTTATTAGGGTGACCATAAGAACGGTTTTGCATCTAGGCTGTGTGTGTGAGTAGGTGTAGACGTGGGTTCTGCGAGATTTAGGTGATTTGTAGTAGGAGATTGATTGAATTGGACTTAAGTTAGTAAGTTAATGTCATAAACAGGAACTGAATAAGTTGTTTGTGTTTAGAAAAATCGTGTACGAGTTTTCGTATCATCATCATCATCAGCCTATATCAGTCCACTGCTGGACATAGGCCTTCCCTAATGAGAGCCATAGCGCCCTGTCTTCAGCTTGATGCATCCAGCATCTGCCTGCAGTCTTTCGCAGATCATCATCCCACCTGGCCGGAGGGCGTCCTACACTACGTTTGCCGAGTCGCGGTCTCCACTCAAGAACTCGTTTACCCCAGCGGTTGCCGGTTCTTCGCGAGATATGGCCGGCCCACTGCCACTTCAGCTTGCTAATTCTTTGAGCTATGTCGATAACTTTGGTTCTCTGTCGGATGTATTCGTTGCGAATCCTATCCTTCAGAGAGACTCCGAGCAAAGCTTTTTCCATAGTTTTCGTATACTACTCTTTATTTAATTATATAAAGAAAAGAACCCCTCGGTTTCCGTCGGGGGTTGAAAAGCTAGACAAATGAAACTGTATTTTTAGGTCTGCTAACCACAGTAACAGTCGTCGACCGGCGACTTTGGAAGAAAAAACGAAATTAAAAGATTATCGAATAATTTAAGACGTTGACAGCACCTTTGGAAAACAGAGTTTAAAAGTACCCGTTTTTCTTCTACACGTGTTATCGTAAGTTATACGAATCGTTGTTTACGGAACCCTAAAAGAGAACCAGGCATATTGCAGCACAGCTATTATTTTATATAAGCCCTCTTTTAACAAAATGTAATTAAAACCAATATAAGTTATGGAAGTGAAGTGTTCTTATTAAAATCCTGACGTGCGTCTACAAAGATGGTGCTTCGACATATTAATTAGTCAATAATTTGCAAAATGCAAATGTTAAGAGAATTGGAATTCTTAAAACTTATTAAATATGTATGCCTTGGTAGATGTATGAGCTATTCTTTTAAGGACGAGGTGATATTAAGCGGTAATTTGTTTTATTTTTAAATGTATGAATTATGGAGAACGCGTAACAAAAAGTGGAGAGTGCCTTTATACTTTTGTTGAAGTCAATTTGAGGGATGAATAAAGTGTTCTAAAGGTTAACTAGTCTAAACGAATAAAGCGTAGAAAGCTGCATAGGTATCATGCCAACATACCATAAGAATGTACACTTGAGTTTCATAACTTTCATCGAAAATAAATTCACATAAAAACGTAGTTAACCTTAAGGTCTATTGCAAAAACTTTGTCACAGCATTAAGTAGAGTACCTAGTTATATATCTACAGAATAATTTTCTCGCAAAGAATTACAGGTATCATTACGCAGTTAGCAAACAAGTATCACTGTAATTTATATCACTATCCGCTTCGTTTGAACCGGTTAATTACGAATTCTTATTCGGACCTGTCCGTACACTTTTATGAATCATGGTTGTCCCAACGCACATTTGTGAACGTCGCATTTGCCTAGTTGCTTTACGTTTTATGTCTATCCAAGTAGGTATATTTAATATTATTGTAAATTTTATTAATAAAACGCAGTACATTTACCAGATATTGAAGTTTTATAATTAACACAGTAGGTATGTATTTTTAATTAGAATATCTGTATTCATAATTTTTTTCGCTATAAATTTTTATGTAGTTGATCGTTCAGATTTTCTCATAAGCCTCTGTGGAATTAAAATTTATTGGATATGCTATGACAGTATTTTTATAATCAGTTTTTTATACATATATTATTTTAAAATTGTAAGTTTTTATTGAATGGTTCGTTTTAATAGTGTATTTTTTATGTGGCACACTATTATTATTTTTTGTTTTGTTTCATGTTAAACAGTTTTTTATGTTGTTCGGTAGCATGTTAAACACTTTTATTAAAATTATTTATTTGTTTGTAATTTGTGAAGGCCACGGGAATCTGCTGGATGCGGGAAGCATAGAACCAATCCAGCCTGTCCAGCAGTGGACATATTTCGGCTAATGATGACTTACCCACTTATTTTTTTTAAGTAATTTTTTTTTCATGTTTATCGTTATGTATTATTTAGTAGATTTCCCTACACCTTCTTCGACGGTCTGTGTGCCGCCATCCAGTGACTCATTATTTGGCCCTGCCAGCTACAGTAGCCACGAGACTGTTGGGGCATCCGCGCACCCGACGCATCAGTGACGCGATTCGCAGACGCAGCAGCGAACCGAAATCTGAAACGCGTGCGTTTGCGAACATCCCCGACGCGCTACAGAAGCGCGGCAACCCCAGCATTACCCGAAACGCGTTATTATATTGGACTCGTAGAGCATTTTACGATCCCTGTGATTAACTTACCCACACCTGTGTATACTTACTTTAATTTACCTGTGCAGAGAAGAGCAGTGGTAGCCTTATAGGCACAGTGGTAGCGGCCCCAGTTACTTACGGTCGTGGGTTCGAACTCATCCTGGCACTTTACTTTATGTAAATATCTCATCACCACTGCTCTCAAAACCTAGAACCAAAAAAAAAAATCGAAGACATGTGACCCCTATCAACCCGCACTGTGCTCGCGTGGTAGATTACAGACCTCTCCCTCTTGAAGAAAGCACGCCTGTGTCCCAGCACTGGGAACATTAAAGGCTGAACATTATAGGCATGGAAAAACTCTGAACAATTTAATTTCCCGTATTCATAGAACCCTCTTCTAAATAGGAAGCTTGTCTTTAAAAGTAAATAAGCAAATAGCCATTAAAACTACTGCTAGAGCTATTTGCGCTAGACCACACAGTAGTTTCTATATGGACATCATATCCAGTCCTATTCCTATTACGATCTAGGCATATTTTATATCTAGATTTATATCTAGGTACATATTTGTTTATTCAACGATCTGGACGGGTTTTCTAGCCGTTTCGAGATCTTGCTGATGTGATATCTGGAGTCTGAGTCATGTCTTATTAAGACTAGTTGTATACTATGTATATGCTTGTATTTTTTCGTTTTACTATCACAATCAGGGGCGACTAGAATAAGAAAACTTTGTAGGTATATTGACATCAGTATTGTAGGTACATGTACTACGTAAATAACAAATAATACCTAATTAAAAACAAACAATATTAAATCCTTACTTAAGTAAAACCATACACAATTTCAAATATAGCGTCATAAAATTCATCCGCATCGCTGACAGCCCGAAGCAAACTGTCGTTAAAATGTAACCTGCGCATCTATACCGCAGTCATCCGTCCCATCATGACCTATGCCTGCGTTGTATTTGCGCACGCTCACCCACGACATCTCCATAAGATGCAGACCCTCCAGAACCGTTTCCTCAGAAGGGTTACGGGTGCCCCTTACTATGTCCGATACATAGATCTTCAAGTCGATCTAAAAAAGCCAACCATAAACCAGTTCATGAAACGCTTATCTAAGCGTTTCTTCGACTGTGGCACCAAACATTCAAACCCCCTGATTTCAGCGGCCGCTCGCTATACTCCCTCCCGCATTAGTAGTATTCGCCGACCAAGGCATATCTTAATCGCCCCCGACGACGCCACTACCCTCCTCCAGGAGAGTAGTAAGGCCAGCAGCACACTACATAAGCCCAAAACCCGATCGCCGTCCTACCGTCCTCGCCGCCAAGGCCCGCCGCGACGCCCAAATCCACGCCCCTCCCGACCCTTGCTCGAGCCAGCCCGCGCCGCTGAGCCTGTAGCTTTAAATTCGCCCCAAAATAATATCAATCCTGATCCAGCTAGTCATTTGCTACCCTCTTCCAGCGACGCCCTAAGCCAAGGTTCGTACCCCACAGGGGGTGCCCTTAGCGTTGTCGCTTAGTTTTAGTTAGTATTTAAGTTTAAGTCCTGGCTGGAGGCCTTAATTTATTAGGGCAACCACAGGCAAGTCCGTTTAAGCAGACGACAACCCAATAGGTTGACCTGCGAGATGCCAAACAAACAAACAAATCCGCATCGCTGTCGACCGGTAATCAAACTCAAACTCAAACTCAAAGCATTTATTTCAAATAAACCAATTACAGGCACTTTTGAATTGTCAAGGTCGGTCGGTCAGAAAAATGAAGCTAGTTGCCCATTCCAAAGCGTAGTAGGTACCTATGGAGAAGAACGGGCAAGAAACTAATGTACACAAGAGACTGGCGGCATTACCACGTTGTATAACAATGCTTGGCCTCTGGCCAATGTAAATCCCAGCTGTTTCCAGTCGTCAACCAGGCGTTTCGAAATTTCCTTAAAGAGACCATGAGCACTCGGACCCCACGGCCCGAGGATTTCAACCCTAAACGGCTCGAAAATGTAATAACCAATAAGGTTATTATTCTTACGCTGCTTGAGGTTTTCCGCAGCTTCAGCAGCAGCTCTAGCACAGCACGCCGAGCCAGGAACATTAGATGGCGCAAGAGTATCGACACACGTTGCATCCCACACTAAAGGCCTACCCACCTTCCATGGAAATAAAGACATGCCGTCCGGTCTCTTGCCATCGTCGCGTGCCAAACCATTAGGTTCTAATACAGCTTGAACGCCGACGGTGACAAGAGCTCGTCGGATGGTGTCGTTAATGTTCGCGTGCCGCGCTAAGAGACTCGTACTGTGGCTGCAAGACAGGCCGTGGTGCCCGAGACTATTGACAATTTCACCACAGTGACAGCGAAGAGGAGAACAACAAGGAGCTCTCAGTCGTAGGGAAGCAGTGAGGCGGAAAGTAATGTCGTCGAACAAAGTGCCTATGTTTGACGACGGTAGTGCATGAAGCCAGAGGCCCGACTCCCAGTTACCTACAGTCAGCAGGCGCGCAGGTTCCGCAGTAGTAGCAGAAGTGGTAATTAAATTGTCCTATAGTTCTACTCTGCAGAACGGCTCATCCCACTGTCTCTGGGATAATGGATTATCTGGTGGATCCGAGTTCGGGCAAGCGAGTTTCCAAGCATCCATTGCCTCGGTGAAGACTTACTTCAAAATTTGGAGGCTATGATTTTCCTGATTAATTTCTCAGTGCCATGGACCGAGGATATGGAAGCTGGTACATACGAATGGGAATAGTAGCTTGTGCCCAAGCTCGGTCGTCCATGGTCACATTTAAAATCGAAGTTAGTGTGTGCCGGATAATTTGGTCTATTCTGTCTAAAAAGGTGAGCGAGCTTCCATAAATAGGAAGCGCGAAGGATACTAGTGTGTAAAGAGAGTCGAGGACGGTAATTATCAATACACACGTGTATCATACGACGTTTTTCAACACTCTTGTGAATAAAATATCAATAAAAACTCATTTTATTCAAAAAAAGATCGTGTTCAATAGAACAAATAAATTAATGTTCCTATTGCTTGCTCATTTCATGCAACTTCTTATTTAAATAGATAATTTTAACTCGTACGTGTTTAATAAATAAAACTTTCACTCAAATATAACTTTTGTTTTCTCTGTAATAGAAGAAAACTTTTAATTCCCCATTTTGTACGTGGCAGAATAGGCGCAAACCCTATGCCTCATCCCTTTAGTCTGTGGCCGATCGCAATGCGTGCGCATAGGAAAACTGATTAATTTTTCCCGCCATAGCGAAACACTTTTCACAACTCGTTGTCACTATTACATTTATAGTTATTTATTAATTAAAATGTTTACAAGTACTAGTTACCAAGAAAATGATTTAAGAACAACGCCACTCCACCAATAAATAAAAAAAAAAACTATAACTCACTAGTGAGTTACGAGTATAGCAATGAAAAAGTCACAGTTTGATTATGGGTGTCATTCTGTGCCTAATTGCGGTGACCATCGAGCCACTTTATGAGCAAGTGTGTTGCAAAAAGATTTATTTCATTGCTTGCTTTCTAGTTTCTCTAAATGATAAAACAAAATACCTTAGTAATGCATAAACTACTATGATAATATTAATGTCAAACTGGAAAGATTTTTGATATCATAATTTGAACGATGTTTTGGTACCAACTTTTTTTTTTTGTATTTTTTTTTTGTTTTATTTATAAATCAATGATCAAAAATCCAACGGATTGTTTTATTTGTTTATTCTACTTTTAGGATTATGTGTAATGAACCTCACAAAACTAGGTTACAACTCTATGACGCAATACTTATGACGTAAATTCTTAAAAAAATAAAATTGGAAGATCACGTGGCGCCAATTAAAGAGCCAACGAGGTCCGTCAAAATTAATAAGGGATTTTATATGCGTACTTTGTTAGAATGATTTACTCATTTTATAAACTAAGCAAGTAGTCATTATTAGAGATGCCACGAATATTCGGCTACTATTCAAGGCTCGGCCTATTCGGCAACTTTTTACATTCGCTAAATCGGCCGAATGTTGTGTACTATTGGGCCGAATACCGAATACCAAGTAATTAAAAAAACATTCACTTATTACTCAAAAATGTATGTACTTTAATCATAATTTTATACACTTAATTAAGTAAGTTGTGATGTTTTTTTTTTCACCATTTGTTGATAGCAAACGATTGCACTCTTTGTCACAAACTACATCTGATGGTTCGAACCCAGACGGCGCTTTACTTTGTGTAAATTATTTAACCACCACTGGTCTCAAAACGGTGAAGGAAAACATCGTGAGGAAACCGGCATTGTCTTAGAACCAAAAATTATGAGATATGTGACATCTTCCAACCTGCACGTCGCCCGCGGGGTGGATTACGGCCCAATCGCTCTCACAGAGAGGAGGCCTGTGTCCCAGCAGTGGGAACATAATAGTCTGATTATAATATGATGATTTTCTGACCACCACGCCACGCTGGTTTGTAAGGTTCTGCCGTTCGAAGTTGAACGATTTTGAAAAAATGCGTGTCGTAACACGATTTCCTCGTAAATAAAACAAATAAGTCTGCGGCGTTCAACCGTGAGCACCAAAATGATACAGCTCGTAACCTGTCCCCACACCCACAAAAAGTTAATATTTTGCTGAACTTTCGGCCCCCGAATGTTTGACGCCTCGGCCAAGAGATTGACCGAATTTTTGAGATTCGGCAAAATTAATATTCGTGGCATCTCTAATAATTACTACTAACTTAGTTACACGCAGTGAGGTACTTTTGAAAAATGTCTATTTTTAGTCATTTATCTTTCGGATAGTTTTTGGGTCAGACAACTATTTAATTATTGTGGTGAGTAGAGATTATAATAATTGTTATGGTAATATTTTAATTAAGTTACCATGTGGTGCTGTTGTTTTGTGATGTAAAGGAAGATACGCTTTTAATAAAGAATATTAACATTACGAGTAATAATAGATAAGCTGTCTTGTATTTAGATTTATAAATTTAACGATTTGGTCCTTCGATCCATAATGTTATTTTTTTTCTGAATTCAAATTGTAAATCTCTCGAACTCCACTATCTACATATTTATAGAATTGAGTTCATCCATGAGGATTTCCCAGACAAAGAAAAAGGACTTAACACAGCCTTGGTCCTGGTCTGACCCTGGTCTTAGGCCTTAGCATCACAGTCACCATTGTTTACGCGGCCAGAAGACCTTTTTAGCAGTGCCACGTTGAAAAGCAATGCAAATTCTCTGACCAAAAAACTATGAATTTTCTTAAGAGATCTAGAATTCTAGAAATCCTTCCAAAGCCGACGATGATACGTACGTTACACAATATCTGTTATACCGATTCTCTGAGTCATCTCATCCAACTTATGAAAATATTTAATTCAAAATCGTGAACTTAGCTTCAAATGTGGCATTATGCGTGGGAGTCTAAAACATAACCGTAAAGTCTAATTTTATTATTTCTTCTGTAGACTTGAAATGATTTTAAATGATCATTTTATGATTATCGGTGAATACATAGAGCCTAATCGTTACTAGTTTGTCTGTGTGTGGGATTGTTATAATAGATAAATTATGCATATCATGGCTTCATAGACGCTTTTTAAATAAGCTTGCGGGGAGGACTGGAAATGAGGTCTGAATTTGAGAAATTTACAAATTAAGTAAATAAATACCTTTTCTGATGACGTCACTTGTCGTAAAGAACAAAAGTCCATGTTTAGCGGTAGGTACATAAGTAGACTAAGATAATCAGAATTAATTGGTCCTTTTAACCTTCGGAATCCTGAGTTTGTTCCTTGTTATAACAGTGATTTTGAGATCTTTGCAGAAATTTTGAGTATTGATTGATACCGTATTTTACTTGCAGTATACCTTATACCAATATAATACGAACCAAAAAATAAATCTCTACGCAGACAGAGCTGCAGGCGAAAACAATATATTATCATCTATCAACCATTCTTATATCTAAAAGAAATTAATACAAACGGACAGATTTAATCATTTTCTCACGTTTGAATTCAATTAAAATAATAGTTATTGACGGCAAAGAGTAGCAAATGCACTATTTCACTTTAATATTTTAATAAAAATACACACATAAACTCACGCCTTCTTCCCATGGGGGTAGGCAGAAACCACAGAACGCCACCTGCTACGTTCCTTACATACTCCTTTTGCCTCGTTTACGTTCATACATCTGGTCATACACGAGCGCCGGTTGAGAGTACTTCGCACCTGACCTTTCTGAAGAACATCACCAATAAGGTCACTATATGTCTTCCTAGGGCGTCCCCTCCCGGCGTTTCCACTCACATCTGCCTTGTAAATACCTTTTGTTAGTCTCCTTTCATTCATCCGCTCAATATGACCAAACCATCTAAGCAAAAAAAGTAAAATATAATAATACGGTATTTGTGAAGCTTTAGTAAATAAGATATCGTAGATTTTATTTATGTAACCTGAATAATTTTATTGTGAAACGCGCATAATTATGTTTTTTTTTTTTTTTTAGGGTTCCGTACCCAGTAGGTGCCAACAGAACCCTATTACTAAGCCTCCGCTGTCCGTCAGCAGGCGTCTGGCGGTATCTCATGAAGCGTGATAGGTAGACAGTTGAAATTTTCACAGAGTGTTTATTTCTATAGCCGCTATAACATCAAATAATAAAAATTTAAAAAAAAAACGTAAAAATCAAAGAGGATCTCCATACAAGAAACGTGATTTTTTCGGTGCGTTTTGCTTCGAACTCGAACTATTCCACTCACACTTGGCCGGTTTTTTTATGTGTGAAAATAACAAAGTTATTCTCTCAGAAAACAGTGTCGATTTCGGAATGAACGCAACCAAAAATTAAAATTGATTTGCTTGCATATATTCAGCGATTGTTTACAGAATGAGAAAATTGTAAAATAATGTTAAAATGGTGTTTTATTTTTCATATTATTAAGACCAACATGGCCGAAGACCGCACAACAGAAGGCTTGGAAGAAAAAAGGCAGGTCTTTGCTCAGCAGTGGGACTCAATAAAGACAAAAAACTAGACTTTTTATTTTTAATTAGATATTGGTGCCGATTCTCTTGTACACCGAACTAAACTAACTAAACTATCACTAAAACCTATGAGAATCTTGAAGCTATTCTGCAAAAAAAAAACTCTAAATTTAAAAATAATTTTGACACAAAATCTAATTTGACAATCGCGAGTCCACGTGTTTTTTTTTTCTTTTGGTTTCGCGACGTCTTTGTTACAGCCGGAGGCAGTCTGGGGCAGCCTCGACATATGGAAGTTTTTACTTTTTGTATGGAAAACATAAAAGAAAAACATCTACATGTACAGTTTTGGAGGCCTCGGAGTTTCAAAGGGGGTCGAAATATTCATTATTTTTATCATAGGACACACCGTTTTCGAGATGTAAGCAAAAAATCCGACGGGTTGCACTCCGGGAGTGCCGGCAGAAGTGAAAACTTGAATATTAACGTTGTGCATTTTTGATATTTTGGAATGATTAGGGAATAATTTTGCACGAATTGCTTTAATTATCAGTATAAAAGTACTATCATTTATGTGGTAGAATACAATTTTTTTTAATTGCGCTATCGTACACAAATATGACAATTTATATTACCTACATTCAAAAAATAATCTCTCAGAAAAATCAATCAATAAAAATAAAAAAACAACAATCATCCGTCTTACGAATTTTCGATCAGTTCACGTGTCCTGACGCGAGTTTAACATTTTTTACCCATTACAAAAAAAGTGTACAACGCCGCTAAAGAAGTTTTCACTTCAAAAAGAAAAGCAAAAAAAGATAAAGTAGGTACTGTTTTTGCACGTCTGAAGTCGAGGTGTTGGTGTGAATTTTAGTTCACGCCAAATAATTTTATTCCACACCTTTTAATCGCGATTAAAAATAGTCAGATTCATGTTAGACAATTAATTTTGTAGATGAAAAACGTAAAATTCACTAAACTAATAACTCAGTGCCATCTTAGTGTTAAAATATAGTTATGTTGTGTCACTTTAGTCAATTTCAGAATGGAAAATCGTCATTTGACAGGATTAAACCAAATTTTAGTGATTTTTAGTCTAGTTTAGAGGCATTTGTCAAGAGAATCGGCACCATTATGTGTTTGCCTCTTCCAATAAGTTGATCAATCAATCAATCAATCATTTATTTGCATAAACATGGTATACAATGATGTTAAATAACATAACATAACATCACGCCTTGTTTCCCAGAAGGGTTGGGCAGAGGTGTACCTATAGTACACCCACATTTCGCCAGTTATGTTTAAGTCCCATGTAATAGGGGGCGAGCCTATTGCCATCTACCGGGCACAAATCCAGACTTCGGGCTGCTACTGAGAAATTCCAGATAGAAAAACCCAATAACACGTTGCCCGACCTGGGAATCGAACCCAGGACCTCATGCTCAGCAGTAGCGATTGCGACCACTAGACCAACGAGGTGATGTTAAATATAATTGTTATAGCACAAACAGGTTCAGCTAGGATAAAACATAGCATGCAAAATCTCGAGAGTATTTCAAAATGTTAGAACTTACAGGGCGTCAACATTTTTTCTCCATAAATTCTCTTAAACTATAGCAGCTACACTCATTCAACCTCTTGTACAACTTTACCTTAAATAATTTTGAATTTAATGTTTTGAATTGGCTTGGTATCTTGTTATAATTACGCACGCACATTGCTAGGCAGTTTTTGTTGTATTTGGCAAGTCTTGGCAAATCATTCAGTACTAATTTGTAAGGATCTCGTCTGTTCCGAGGATTTACATCATTTGCTGTCTTAAACATTTTTTTTATTCTTAACTACAAAAACACATATTTCGTAAATGTATAGAGATGGCAACGGATACTATATTACTGAATAGAGTTTTCTTTCAGAGCCACCAAAACTCAACAAGATTGTTATTAAAACTTACGAAATTATTAGTAAGCACAGACACTAAACTAAAACAAGGAAAACAATACACGAAATAACTGCTGGTCACCGTTGCGACATCCCATGAAAGACGCCATAATAATGACACACGTATAGTCCAGGCGACTTGCAACCATGCTTAAGACACTGTTGGAGCTGCCCCACACCCTGCGCACAAGGGAACCGCACCTTTTATGCATTGTTGCGTAAAAACATACTTGACGCACTACAGAAAGGGCAGCGCCACCAGTATCCTAAACGCACTGTTATATTGAACGCGGAGAGCGCTGTACGATCTTTGCGTATGTCTAGCCCACAAGCTGCCCGTGTAAAAAGCAGTACAGTAGGCTCGAAAGAGCGCGGTTTTAACAGAAAGTGAGCATCGTGAAAACCTGCGAGCAAGCATGTTCACTATAACCGTCAACGACCTCCGCTCCCGTCAATTTCATCATCCTCTTTAAGGTTGGAAGTCAATATATGACCAAGATACTTTAACCTGTAGACTCTCTGCAAAGGTGTACTTTGAAATTTTTAATTGTGTGTAGTTTTTCAATAGAAATACCCCCAGCCTCAAAGACCACTATGATTCATGCTTTTCCACATCAGCCACTTAATTTCACATTTTATTTCGATACGCCAACTTTGTTCGCTCGTCCAACAATCATAGGCACTTCAAAGCCCAGGTTTGTTGTCAACGTGTGTAGAAATGTCCAGTTTCATAATGTTTGAAGTGAATATTTGCGAACGGAGCCGGAAGAGAGGCCGACGACCTTGTATGTCAACATGCGAACCGTCAACGCGCCGGACAAACAGACATAACGTGTGGCCCAAGTTATGAGCAGACGCGGGGTGAAGATTTGGCACGAAACAGAAGGCCAATTCCCATTTCCGGATATGCAATTTTCTAAATCTAGTTGGAATCTCATCTCAACGACAATCAATGTCAAAAATGAAGCAAAATTCGAGGATTTTATGACAGATTACGGCTGATAATAGAATGCGAACGTTCTTATAATACGGTAATTGCACCTGAGTAAAAATATTTTGACGGCAGAAATTGAAATTAGCCATAGCTGCACGATTGGTTGTTTTTTTATATAATGTACTAGCTGTTGCTCGCGACTTCGTCTACGATCCAGGACCAAAAAGAAAAGGATGTCCCAGGTAATCTGTACTTAAGTGAAAAGTAAGTCCATCTGATTGCAAAATTTTACCCAAATTCGTTAAGCCATTTTAGCGTGAAACCGTAACAAGGAAACAAACTTTCTTTCAGATTTATAATATTAAATAGGATTTGAAGATTGAGATGGAGGTACTGCTAAGTAGATCACTTTACTCGAAAAGGAAATTTGCACGTTCATGAAATAGGAAATTCCTTAGTAACGACACAATTTGTAATATTCCTTCCAGTTAGAAATTCAGCCAGAGTTCCATTCCAATAAGCTTTATTAACTGAAAACATTAAAATAGTAATCAATTTTCTTGTTGGTCTCGCCAAACACATAAGAAAGTTTTTTTTTAATCCACCGTGAGTAAGTACACGATAGCTTTAATAAGAATGTTAAAGTTCTACCAAATCCAACAAGATTCAGTCACAGCATCAAGCATTCAAGCCATATTTATTTTCTGTTCTCTGAATGTATAGACCACACTATTAATCACTATCTGAATCATTTTGAAAGATATTGCTAATCCATTGCTTCTTACGTTCGAAAATATAGTTTGCTCAGCAACGTTAATAACGCAGTCTATGTTGTTGAACTGTCAAAATGCAAGCGATTTGTACTGATAGTGTGTTACGCAATTAAACCGTAGGTTTACTTTTGATCACGTTTTTTTTCACACGTTAAGCAAAGCTACAGTTGGAAGTGTAAGCTTGCCTAGACGTATCTTCTAAATTCGCTCGATCAGTCGCTTCAGTCTATCCCTTAGCCAAACACCCATAGTGTCTTGTGGACAGTGCCAACACGATGTGTACACGCGTCTAAGACAACACTGACCGTTCTCACGGCTTGTTCCGAAACGGACAATACATATTAGGGACTGTACGTGCCGGAACGTGATAACAAGGTGAAATCTTCTTAATCTTGTGTCGGTATGAGAGTGGCTCGTGCTTGTGCGAGAAGAACTAGTTATTGGTAAGGAAGCAGTGTCGACTACGAATACTTGTGTGTGTTTTTAGGCATACTTAGAGGTTTCTGTAGTGCAACGCACAATATTTCCTTTTATAGATTAAGTGCCAATTTCACCAACGAAACTGAGCGCGTCTCAAACGCGTTCAAGAGCTGTTAGTGTCAATATTTGACAGAAAATAATTACACCCTTTAGGCCCTTAAACTTAGTTTAAGAAAGATAGTTGCTATATGTATAAAGGAAGGCAGGGACATCCATGCGAAAACTGTAATCATGAATTAATCACATGATTCTGAACACACAGAAATTTTTCAGCGGTATAATAAAAAATATATGTGCTATTTTATAGAAAAGTTATAGAAAAGCCTTTTTTTAAATTACCGACGAAAAATAACACCCTCTATAACAAAGCCTAGAAGAATAACACTATCGTAATAATTAAACTTACAATTAGATTCTTGTTAGACCACATCAAAACCTTCAAGAGAAACAATAATCATGGAGAAAAATTTGTCAAGATATTATTTAGATTGTTCTTTGAACGACAAAGGAGGATTCCAGACAGACAGCAGTACCTTATAATCAAAGAAAAGAAATAAAAGAAAAGAACATAAGAAAAGTGTTGACAACAAGAATAAAGTCTCATGCACACTGTTGCGACGCCACAGCGCGACACAAAGGCACCGCATGACGCGCGACGAACGGTGCCTTTGTGTCGCGCTCTGGCGTCGCGCCAGTTTCGACGAGACTTAAGGCTTCATATTCTCATTTTATCCTTATTCCGAAAGATTCTTTATTTCGGGATTAATCTAAAATGTTGGAAAAAAATAACTTAATTTTGATACGTGAATTTATTCCAACTGGTTTTTCTTTGTCTTTTTATATTTTATTTTCTAATCATCAAAGGCTTTTGCCATTAAGCACTTAAAAACCTAAGTGCAATCAGCTGGAAGGTATGAAGACAGACAGACTGATGCATTCTTTAAGTTATTTTTTTAAACTGGTTTTAGGGTCCCTAAGGGTTACATAAAAACTTCGTGCTTTTATTTAATATGTATCCGTTTCATAGACATTTGTTTGAGTCATAACGTATCACCCAATAATGTGATAATTTTCTTCCAAAAATCATAACAACATTCTACAGGCCATACTAGCAGTATGCTATAACGTTCCCACAGCTGGGCCTCTTCTCGGTGAGAGGGAGTGGGACATAATCCACCACGCGGGCCCAGTGCGGGTATGCGTATGTCTTCGCATTTTTGTTTCTAGGACATTATTGATATTATTTACTGTCGTTAATACTATCAAAGATTCTGTAGGTATGATTCAGTATAATTACTTTTAATTATTTATTAATTAACATCCCTGCACAAAAAGTAACACACAATAGTTCATTGATCAATTAATGATATGATTTTTTTTCGCACTCATTTGTTCATGACATAGTTTAATATAGGATATCACCTCAAACCTTTCAACTTCCTTAACAATACTTGAATTTCTTAGTTTTAAAAAATCTCATAGGGAACCCAGTCCTCTTACATCTTCCCTGCCATCTTTTTTCTAGATCTCAAGATGAAGCGTCTCAAAGCAAAACTATGCTAAGAGGTGCAATCAAAATAACTATATCGCAGGCGATAATTGCACTTAGGCAGGATGGGAATAAGTGTCGATAATCCGTGCTGGCTAAAATGCTGCTCGGCGGTATATCCTTTTTGTTGAGAGTAATCTTCGACGCTGGGGCTGTAAATAGAACATAAAATATGTTAGGTATTTGAGAATTTGGTCAAGAAGAAATCGGCGGAGAGGCCGGTGACCATGGATATTTTTGGAACTCTTCAATCTTGGCAATCCATTCCGCAGTTCCGCAGTTAATTGTATTCTTATAAGAAACTTGTTAGGCTGTTTTTATCGATCACCTCGTAGTGCAACTATTATCATCCTTATTGGTAACATTATTCCAATCACAATTTGAATCATTTTGAAGGATATTGCTAATCCATTGCTTCATATGTTCGAAAAAAATGTCTGCTCAACAGCGTAAATAACGCAATGAATGTTGTTGAATTGTCGAAATGAAAGGCATCCCTACTGATAGCGTGTCACGCGATTACCCCTTTTGATTCTATTTATCTGACTTGCTACTGCTCGCGGCTTTGGCCCCGAAGGACCGAGTCGGTTCCTATCGCTTACCCGGGCTGAAACTTCGTTTTCGGACTTTTTACCTTTTTGCTCGGCTCCTAAGAGTCGTAGTATTATGTTAAATAGCCTATAGACTAGCTCAAGAGTTGGGCTATCAAATGCAAAAAGGTTTTTTTGAAATCTGATTGGTCGTTCCAGAGATAAGCGTGTTCAAACAAACTCTTTGGTTTAATAAGGCTCCGCTCGTCGCGCGACACGCGGTGCCTTTTTGTCGCGCTGTGGCGTCGCGCCTGTGTTTTCGAGCCTTTATTAGTATGTCTAGATTAAGGGGTGATTTTTCCATTGTCAGAAACCCTTATCCTTAGAAAAAATTGACGTTTGACAGACGTAAGACCGGTAAAAATTCGAACTGATTCCTCGTAAAAATATTTCTGCTGTTGAAAAAATCAGCTCTAAAACAAAATAATAGCATTATCAGCCTTTAATGTTCCCACTGCTGAGATACAGGCTTGCTCTTGGACCGTAATCCACCACGCTGGTGGAGAGCGTCTTCAAATTTTTGGCTCTAAGACATACCGATTTCCTCACGATGTTTTCTTCACCGTTTTCACAGAAACAAAATAATGTGAAGCTCTTATTATGAAAATCGGTGATTACAATATGAGATTAGATACTAGCGTCTCAAAATCCTTTAAGTTGAAAAACACATTAGTTTACTAGTCCCTGATCAGCAAGTTAGCGACCAACTTAAATCCTAATAGCACTCAAAGTTCAAACCAATAAGACCTTAAGCGAAAGACTGTCTTATAATATCCATATAATTTCTCAAAAGCTTCGACTATAAAATTAATTTCATCTGATAATAATGACGGTCATGAAAGTTCTCTTTAAAGCAGATACACTTAGTTTGACGCAGAGTAGCTAGTAGATGGAGTGTTGGGAGTAATTAAATGGACTTACATTTAGATTTAATTCAATAACTTCTTTTGTAGTAAAAATATACCCGATCCTATTGGAAAAATAAAACTAAAAAGCTAATTAAGTTTGCACATCACAACTTTTTGGTTTGACAGACAATTCAAACCAATAAAACTTTTTGTATTTGTAATAAGCCACTTGATTAGGCTATTGAAATGTATATCAAGTGGATGATGATTTAATTATCTCTTTCAGCAGAGGACATTGTCACGAATCTGTCATTAACGAGTAAGCCCAGGTACGCACTGGCGATTTTTATGTGACCAATTTGCATTGCGCACTGGATTTTTTACTCTCGGTGCTGAGCTGAACTTTAGCAATCAAACAGATTGCACCTAAGCGCGTCAAAAATATACACCATTTGATTTTCTCTCGGCACTAATCAGCGTGTTGCAAATCCAGTGCGCGATAAATACTCGCCCGCGTGTACGAAGGCCTAAAGACTTTTACATATTATTAAGGGTGGATTACACCAAGGAAACTGAACGCGATCAGCACATAAACTAGGTTTAAGGGCTGTCAGTGTCATTATTTTCTGTGGAATATTGACACTGACAGTCTTGAACGCGATTTATGTGTGCTGAACTCGTTCAGTTTCAACGGTGTAATCGGACTCCATTTACTTATATCTCCGTGGTTCAAAAGTTACTTCAATTTTATTCGATTTCTGAATCGAATAAATACTTTTAATAAATACGGGAAGTCAACTATCTTAAGACTCCTGAGGACGTTAGCAACAATGTTGTTAACTCCTTCTATCTGTGAGTTCTTAGGAGAGTTGGCAATTAAAAGCTAATTTTGTAAAATGAGGTCTTTATAGAAAACTGCGTACTGTTAGATTTTTGACATTTCTTTTAGAAAGCCCCTAAGATGAAGTGGTGGACTTTCAAATTAATTAATTTTCAGTCTTTTGTGCACTTTTCCAGATGACAGCTTTGTAGAGAAGTAATTCGACGCACAAGTGTGTGTTGTTTGTGTTTTTATATTATTTTGTATACGGTAGTTAGTTGGTTATACAATATGTAACAAAAACCCTGTCCGATCCAAAAAAGGCGTATTCCTGGTTTAACATACGTACTAGAAAAAATAGTAAAAAAAAACTAACTCATAAAACCAAAAGCTATTGATTTTTTTATTTTTAGTTACCATGCGAAATGTAACACTAAATATGGTAAATTTTCATAAGTTGACAACACTCCACCGGCCGGCGAAATCTTTGATTTTTTGCCTATTTTATTTCAAAGGACACCGCCCTGCATTAGCCGCGCTGTAGGTACTCATAACGAGTCCTCGATCCTTTGATGTAGCCGACTAGTCGCTACTTGTTTGGACACTTCGCCAGTCGCACGTGGAGATAGCTTGCGATCGGATGTCCGTACGTATCACGTGCCGCTATCGTATCGCGAACAATGTCGTATACCAATCAGGAATATTTGAATATGTTAATTTTTATTTGTGAGTGAATGTGTGATTCGGAAATCGAAGTAACAGCTCGGATTGTGGAAGCTTCGAGTCACTCAAATCGTACATATGTGCGCTGCGAAGAGTACGTGCAAATTTAATAAAAAGGTGTCGAATGTGTACTAATGTTCTAGATAGATAGAGGTATGTAACAAATAAATGTTTTAATAAACTGATACCTATAGTGGGTACATTGCCATAAGCACATCACATTAACTCAATAATAATTGTTTCTTGATAAACAGAAGGTCAGAAATCGGGGTCAATTTGCGTAAGCCTACAATAAAATATCAGCTGATACCTACGCGTAGGCAAAACGTAGATTTCTTTAGTCCTACGTTTCTTTGGCGGCTTGCGACAAAGGACCGCCGCGCTCAGGCGGCTTCTTTGACACGAAACGGTAGGTGAACTCTGGTGAACTCTGGTGAACCCTGTCGAGCGATCAGTGTTGCCTTTGGTATGATTATTTTTAATTTTTTAAATTAATTGTTTTCATTGGGGAAAAATATTAATCTCGTATCCATTAAATGATTACGTATTTGTGTACGCAGTACGATACCAAATAATACCCTTCAGGATCGGACAGTGTTTTCGTTACACCCTGTATAATTTCGTGTTAATAGTTAGTAGTCTAATAATATTGTAAAAAGGTGAACAATTTTATAAATCCCATTCATTTCTTATTTGTAATTTTTGGTTATACCTAATAAATTATGGCTCTCAAATTTTATTTGGCTAATATTGGATTTAATTACTCGTTACTTTACAAGGCATGGCGGCAATGTGATAGTTTGTCAGTTTATGGTATTAAGATTCATTCGTAAAAATCCATTCCTCCTTCAAAAAGTTAAAATTCAGTAAATAACAGCAAAGTAAACTTAAATTAGCAGATAATTCGTCTTTTTCACATTTAAGTTGCACATGTTAACAAAACCCTTTTTAAGTATCTCAAATTAATCATAATCAAAATATTTTACTTCACATAAACCTACATGGGCACTTATGACACGTCAGATTCTAGGTGCACGGTTCCAATTGGTCGTTTCCTATGGAGAAGAGCCGGCAAGAAACTCTATGGTTACTCTTTTAAAAATAATTGGCTTCTACAATGTTTTCAAATTACAGTGTTAATAGGTATGGGAGGATAGTGTAGGCCTGTCAACAAGTACATACCAGGTGCTTAACAAATAGAAAATGGTCTACAACTCTACAGTCTACAAAGCCTACAACGTTCTCACATGCACAAAATATAAAATAATCTACGTAGATAATAAAATTAAAAACCTATTTGAACCAAATCAATGACGAATACTTCGTATTTGTATCAAATTGGCACAATTTTTTTGCCAGATGTGATGGGTTCCCATCCCATTCCCTTCAGATTATAATCAGGCGATGTTTTTCGCCCACAGGGCCTCAACAACATAATAGATTAATGAGTGTTGAGGTGGGTGACACTGTTGTCAACACTGGATTATATACCCTTTATGACTCCGATAAGAATAGTATATCTTAAAAGTACGTATAGAAAGCCATGGAACGTTCCATGCTTGGTGTTGGCTCATAGACCGACATCCAAAGACGTACGAAGGTCTTTGATTTCGGAAAACGAATTTTGTCATTATTAGGGCAGCCACAGGCACACTGCCGACGACGACGACGATGCTTCGGAGGTGACCGGGGTAGAGCTGAGAGTGGCGGTAAATAGGCTTAGTGCCAAAAATGCCGCCCCAGGACCCGACGGCTTACCTGGAAGAGCCTGGGTTCTGGCCATGGAGGCTCTCGGGCCTCGACTTATGGGGCTCCTAAGCGCATGCTTGGAGGAGGGCCAGTTCCCACTTCGCTGGAAGACGGGGAAACTGGTCCTCATTAAGAAGCCGGGGCGCCCTGCGGACTCTCCGTCCGCTTACCGGCCCATCGTGCTGCTCGACGAGGTGGGCAAGCTCTTTGAAAGAGTTATTGCAAACCGCCTCGTCGGGCGGCTGGTGCGGGTGGGGCCGGATTTGGCGGAGAGCCAGTTTGGTTTCCGCAGGGGACGCTCTACGGTGGACGCCATCATGCGCGTGCGAGCCCTCACGACGGGGGATGCTGTTGCCCGGGGTGGGGTCGTCTTGGCGGTGTCTCTAGACATCGCCAATGCCTTCAACACCCTGCCCTGGAGTTGCATCAGGGAGGCATTGCGGTATCACCGGATGCCGACCTACCTCTGTCGTGTGGTCGAGGCCTATTTGACGGACAGGGCCGTCATCTACCCCGGTCACCGGGGAGAGTGGAACCGGCGAGAGATGTCGTGCGGTGTCCCACAGGGATCGGTCCTGGGGCCGCTTCTGTGGGATATCGGTTACGACTGGGTGCTGCGCGCGGACCTCCCGAATGGCGTCAGCGTGGTGTGCTACGCTGACGACACGCTGGTCCTGGCACAGGGGAGGTCGCACCAGGAGGCGGCCGAACAAGCGACACTCGGGGTTGCGACAATCGTCGATAGGATCCGGCAGTTGGGACTCGAAGTGGCCCTGCACAAGTCCGAGGCCATGTGTTTTCATGGTCCTCGGAACGCGCCACTGTCGGGTTCCCAGATAACGGCGGGAGGGGTTCACATCGGTGTCGAGTCGACGATGAAGTACCTGGGACTCGTCCTCGACAGCCGGTGGAACTTCGTGGAGCACTTCCGACGTTTGGCTCCCAGACTGGAGCGGGCTGGGGCTGCCTTGAGGCGGCTCCTGCCCAATCTAGGGGGTCCAAACGCCTCCTGCCGGAGGCTCTACGCGGGAGTCGTGCGGTCCATGGCCCTTTACGGGGCACCGGTGTGGGCGCGTTCTTTGAGGCGCCGACCGGCCCGCCGGTTGAACGCGTCCCAAAGGGTCATGGCCATCCGGCTGGTCCGGGGATACCGCACGGTCTCATGCGAGGCGGCGAGCCTCCTTGCCGGATTGCCGCCATGGGATCTGGAGGCAAAAGCCCTCGCGCACGTATGGGAGTGGCGCGAGGAAGCAAAACGCCGGGGTGTAACTCCGCTGCCGCGACAAATCACGGTACAGCGGACAGAGCTCCGGCGGGATCTCATGGCGACATGGAGGGTGCGATTGTCGCAACCCAGTGCTGGGCACGCCACAATAGCGGCGGTAAGTCCCCTCTTTGAGGAGTGGTTGGAGAGGCGCCACGGCGTCCTCACCTTCCGCCTGACACAGGTCCTCACCGGACACGGTTGTTTCGGGAGGTTCCTGTTTCGCATAAGGCGGGAGGAAACGCCCGGGTGTCACCATTGTGTGGATCGCCCGGAGGACACGGTGGAGCAAACGGTGGAGGTATGCCCAGCTTGGGCGGAGCACCGCAGTGTCCTCGCGGAGGCGATTGGCGGCGGCGATCTCTCGCGTCCGGCCCTGGTCCAGGCCATGGTACGGAGCTAGAGGGAATGGAAAGCCGTCACCTCCTTCTGCGAAGCAGTAATGCTCGCAAAGGAGGAGGCGGAGCGCGTGAGGGAGAGAGCCTTGCGCCCTCACGCCCCTAGTCGCCGCAGGAGACGCCCTGGGCGTCGGGAATCGCAAGCAGATTCCCGGCCACCGTAGGCGCGGGCTTGCGGACGGCGAGCCATGGGTAGCTCGCCGTCCGGTAAGGACCAGGCCCGGGTCGACGGCGCGTTGTGTTCCACGCGCGCCTCAAAGAGATGTCAGCACAAAATGACGGGGTCCGATAGGGCCGACGCCTCAGGGTCGCGGGTTATTCCACAGAGAAAACCGTGGCCCTGGCACAGGCAACTGAAGGAACACGGGTGGGTTTTAGTCAGTAAAAGTCTGACACGCCCTCCCGCTCCACCCAGAGCGGGAGAAGTCATTTGATGATTTCCCACCCAAAAAAAAAAAAAAAAAAAAAGGGCAGCCACAGGCAAGCCCGGTTAAGCAGCCGACAACCTCATAGGTAGACCTGCGCGATACCATTTAGAGACTTAAAAAATATCTGCCGAAATTTGTGTAGGTGTACTATGGGTATCACCACTGCCTGACTCTTTTGGGATTACAGGCGTGATGCTTAGCTATGTGAGTGTTAAAAATAAAATTAATGAATACTCAGAACGACAACTGTCTTCATCACCTCACACCAAATTGGGCCACATAGCTGAGTGATATCACGTGGGTGTCTTCAACTGTTTACAACTTGAATATTTTGTATACATCAGTGTCTGACACTAACGAGCGACACAAAAGACAGCGTCACCGCGAGACTATACTTAATTTAGGAAATAGCTAATTTGACAATGTTCAGACCGAAATATGCAGACTATTGGAAGTAATAAATTAAAGTTATGTTGAATTTAAATTAATCTAAATATTTTTAAGGAAAGGAAATATTAATCTTCGGGCAATATTTCTATGGAAATATTTGCATGGTCTTCATCTAATCTGTTAAAGTTATGGACTGTTTAAATTAATCTTAATTTCATGGTACGAAAAACAAGTTCTTTGACTAAAATATTGCTGGTTGACGTATCAACAGGCAAGTTTATGCTAGTCAGGTACCTACTATGTATAACTATGTATAATTTGGAAAGGATTTATGACGTAAACTTGAATATGAAATTGTAACTTAGGAGGCAAACTCAAAATCACAAATTCTGCTGTTGATTCAAATAAATTGGTCCAATAATATGGCGGAATATACCAAGATTAGTTTAGGTACTGACTGGTGTTACGGCATTTATTTTCATGCGAAGCGACGCGATCTTTACTTGTGGTAAACAAGTGTACAAACACGCTGTGAATATGTGCGTGAAGACATGTAGCGTCAGCACATGCATACACGAACACACACTACTTCCGATTTCACCATTGTCTCGGACGGTACCGAGAACTGCTGCACCCACATTCACAGCGTGTTTGTGCACTAGATAACCACAAGTAAAGCGCGAGTCACTTCATGAAATAAAATTACGATATTGTTTATTCCCATGCTGTATACCTACTCGTCAGCCCCATTACCAATCGAACGTTCCGACTAATCTTTTCTCCACGATGTATGAATTATGAATTGAAAAATATGATTGCAACTTGCAACCATTTTCAGAAACTTCAGAGCAGTACAGCGATCAATTTTTATTTAATGGCGTGTAAGTATCGGACAGCCTACGTAACAACAGAAGGCGTATAGAAAATTGACATATTAGTGTTGTACCACGTAAATTCTAATTTATATGTATTATTTAAATTCAGATTTATTTAAATGGGAGAGTGATTAAGATAATGTATGTTAAATGTAAAATTGTATGTTGTCATCTTGTACTGGGGATGCGTGGGTTAAATGGTGTCTAAGATATTTTAATTTATACCATATAAATAAATAACATGACATAGTTTAACTTAAAAGTTCAGGAGATCAAATCAAATGGAATTTCTTAACAGTGTCAGCTGATTATTTTATGACTTCCGCGGGGTAAATGCGTGACACACTATAAATAGGATTTGCTCTCATTTTGACACTTCAACAATATTCATTGCGTTATTTACATTGTAGAGTAGAAATTTTTTTCGAACAAACTAAATAATGGGTTAGCAAAATCCTTCAAAATTATTCAGATTGTGATTGTATGTTACGCTATTAGTTTGCTGATGTCTTTGCTGTGAAATGCGCTGACGTTCAGTTTCATTGGTGAAATTCGCCTTAAGTCTACGTCAGTAGTTTGAAACTTCGGAGTGAACCCTACTACCTAGTATTATAATATTTTAATTATTGTGAATGTGAAGGCAGGGAGGTTTTTTTTTTTTTTATATCTCAATTTTTTTTTTTTAAGTTAGGTAGTTTTAATCATGGTCTGGCAGTTTAGTTTAGTTTTAGATAATTTATGCGGCCTACCCAAATGTCCTTTCTTTGGTAATGTTCGGCGAATCGTTGAGTTCCTTAAGTTCTCTGTTGAGCTGCATGATTACTGACAAATGCGTGCACTGACTGGACAGGTCCATTCATTCTGTGTGGTTCATTCCTCAAAAGACCATTTCAGACATCAATCTACATGGTCTTCACATGACCTGACCAAGATTATGTCTGGACTTTAAAAGAGACTGTGACCTCTGAGTTTGTTTCGGCGTTTCTTCTCAGAGTAGTCAGATAGGAAACGCCGATCTCATCTACTTTTAAAATATGATTGACGTGTAAAAGTGTTTGTAAAAACCTACTTACAGAAATAAAATCATTTATCATTTACCGATTAAATAACTTCTTCGGACGGGCAAAAACACATCGGGAGTAAGGACAACTGCCAAATCGTGTCGTGTCGTTCATTCTAAGATCGGGCCCGGAACTAATCTTATGTCCGTTAAATACGGAACAGGAATCGCCCGTAACGTCAGCCGGCTTCAGGTACACTTGCGCGAAAGATAGTTTCGCGAAAACCACTTATGCGAAAGGACATTTTAGCCTCCTGCAAACAGGCGCAATGTGACAGCGCGACACAAAGGCACCGCTCGTCGCGCGGAAATCGATGCCTCTGTGTCGCGCTGTCGCGTCGCCCCAGTGTTTACGAGCCTTTCCGCGAATGGTCTGTCGTTCGCGCAATTGTCCTGCTACCTACCTCAACCACAACATTTCGGACCAAAATGGCAAAACGCATATAAATTATCATATCTTATCTAATCAGTTAAAAGCATATTGACACATGTGAACTTTAAAACGGGCATAGCCTATTAAACATTGAAATATTAGCCACACATATTCTTTTGTGCTAGTTTAATAGGACAAACTATTTGTAAGGTTTCGAACGTTTGAATGGTTTCGAATTGTTCATGGAGTACTTACAACTTTGAATAGTTGTTTTAATCAATTATTAGTTCTACTTTGCCTTTTGGTATATAACCGTTAGACCACAGAGAGTTTCCACAATGATAGATCGTCGAAACAGGCGGAATTGTTAGTAACTGAACAATTTAAAATTGTCACTTAAGAAAAAAAAACAACCGACTTCCAAAAAACAACAGTACAAAGTATAACTAACTTTGACTTCGAAAGTCTTTGTCTTTGGATTTGTATTTTCGTCTTTTGCCGACCTCACTTCCTAACTTAAATTGTAAATGCGAAAGTTTGTAAGTTTGTTTGTTACGCTTTTAAGCCAAAACTGCTGAACGGATTTGGATGAAAATTGCCACACAGATAGACCATGACCTAGGTATAGACAAAGGGTACTTTTCATACTGGATCGCAGACGAAGTCGCGAGGAACTTGAATTAAAGGAACTAAGACATACTGCGTATCAGTAGGTACTTTTAGAATACACGACTTTGGCATCCGTTAAGTTTTTTTTTTTAATTTGGTTCGAATGCAGTTTCGAATATTTAAATTACTGTTTTTTCGTACACCAACCCTATTCCTAGTTTGTCCTACTCCACCGATACAATGAAATCTTGATCCTTGTACTGTGATAGACAACTCAATGTGCCGTCTCTTGCATGTCCTACAATGTGAAATCACTTCAACATCGACCATACACAGAACGGATTGTCTGTCCTCAACTTTGTGTTTATGGTAATGTTTAAGTCTGTATAGTCGGCAAAAGAGTTTGGTGTACGGGGAAAAACTAAAAATCTAGCCTGTATTGTTCCTAAACCAGGGCACCGTCCCCTCTCTCCCTTTTCCACACACTTTTGTGCGCTGCCAATGTTGGCCAGGCCTTTAGGTTTATGTGAAGTAAGTTCCATCATCATCGTCATATGAGACGGGGCAGTAAGGGTAGGTTCCTTCTCTTAAAATACGATTAATAACTTTTTGACATTTTGATATCGGCGTTCGCCGAAAAGTGACAACCAGTCTTACCAAGGACTATCGTGTTAACCATTAACTGTGTTGTGGTGGTCAGATAGGCAGTCGCTCCATGTAAAATAATGCTATGAAGCTGCATCTAGTTAGTCTGGAAGCCGACTCAAACGCAGTTGGGGAAAGGTTTGACTGATTGACAGACACCATTGTTTTATTTGCACAACTACTTTTAAGCTTGAAATTTGAAGGAATGTAGATTAAATGCCGATTACATCAATGAAACTGAACGCGTTAAGCACCTCTAAAACGCGTTCATGAACTGTCAGTGTCAAAACTGTTATGGAATATTGACACTGACAGCTCTTGAGCGCGTTTTAGATGTGCGGAACGCCTGCATATGTACTTAATTCTTTTGTTGACTGTACTTGTTTTGTTAGAATATAAATTACATGAGTTCATGCCTAAAGGATTGAATAGCTGAGTCATGCTAAAAGGTATTGAATAGCTTTCAGAGACTGTTGGCTTAAATGGTTGGGTTGACGTGTTTTGGAAAGTATGCTTCAAAACGGTCCAATACCTGTTGCGTGACTGATTTGTTATGTACTTTTGTATAGTTGAAATAACCTAGGTTATCGCCATTTGGGACTTTAAATACTAACTTTTAGTTTTTGTAACAGTGTCAAGACGTCGTCAAAAATAATTACTTACTACTACAACTACAACATTTTGTGGCGCGTAAGTATTTCTGTGTTCTGAGGACCTAGTTTTTTTTAATGTTTGCATTGACATAATATACACCAAAAAGCTTATGTCAACCCTGTTGAAAGTCGTTATAGCAATACGAAACGCTTTGAAAGCGATTGCCGCGCCACACACGAACATTAGTGCACCTAGAAACAGCGTAGGTATGCCATGAATGTAGCTTTACCCACGTATTAGTACATACAAACATATAGAGCGCGAAGTAAAGGGAAGAACCCATACCGATACCTGCAGTTAGAAAGAGATGAACATACATTTACAATGAACATGCAGCAAGAAAAGTTCAAGTCAGGCAATTGCCTTGCTTTTATTTTGGCAATATTGGGCTGATTCAATGTGGTCTTATAAGACACGCACGCTGCGATCCGCAGACTACAGTTCACAACCTAATAACATGTCAAAAACAATATAGAGGGTTTCCCGTGAGTCGATGTGAAGCCGGAATCGGGTGATAGTCAAGGCATAGATAACAGAAAAAAAAACAAAAAAAAACATGTGCATTTATATAAAAAATACGAGGAAGTCTACTGCCTGTGCCAGTCTTTTAACTCCTGTTGCTACAAATTTTAACTGTTCTTCTTTTTACTCGACCTATCTATCACCCGACTCCGGCTTGATGTCGAGTTACGGAACACCCTGTGTAGCTAAACAAAATTCTCTGTTAAAGTTGTATCTTGCCAAGTAAATACAAATCTATATAGACCACTGACGGCCGTTTCAAAACGCCATCATCATTGTCTGCTAACGTTCCAAAACACCATCATCATTGCACATTTATTCAAGTAGCCTCATCAAACCTCAAAAGGACGAGTATAGTCCTCAATTGCCTAATGAAACCCACGGGACTCCCGCAGAGTGACCGATCCTTATTGGCAGACTATACGAGGACTTCAAGCTATCCCGATCAACATTCAAACTTTATACGTATTATTAGCCACCAACGCTTTTGTACTAGAATTGCTGAAAGAGCACATCATTCACAAGGTTACTCTATGTTTGTATGAATGTAAAGAAATAAAGTTATTACGTTTAATTGTCGTAGGATATGAGGCTAAAAAAAACAAACACAATAATTAACACGTTGGGGGGATAAATGCGTCACATCCATGCAAAACGATCATCGGTCAGCATAATGGTGTGACCCTATGATGCACAGCGCTGGTTTTAGCAACAGTGGCGATAATGAAGTTTAGAAAATGTGAAAGTAAATTTGTTTGTTTGTCACGCTTTCACGCCAAAACGGCTGAACGGATTTGGATAAAACTTAGCATACAGATACACCATGACCTGGGTAAGGCAGACAAAGTCGCGGATAACAGCTAGTAATATTGTAAATGAGAAAGTAAGTTTGTTTGTTTGTCACGCTTTCACGCCAAAACGACTGAACGGATTTGGATGAGATTTGGCACACAGACAGACTATGACCTGGATAAGGCTTTTTAACATCCTGGATCGAAGACGAATTCGCGGGGGGTAGATACGGGTTTTAGTTTACAAGAGCTGAAGATCACTTCTCTTTTCTCGGCACGAGTCATGAAAAGATCTCGGCTAACAGCTAAGTGATAATAGTAACACTTAGTTGATATCCAACTAACTTAGCAGATAATAATGAGCCTGAGTTGGCAAATAAATAAACTGCTCTAGAGGCTGGCGATTTTTGTCTAGATTACAGACTTTGACTGACTTTAGCAACTTGACTAGAGACACTTTTATTTCGACATGGATTAACTCAATCGAGACCACAAAAGTCATTTATGTCAAGTTACCCATATACAGGTTCTTTTGAATTGTCTAAGAGCCGGTCATTATGTCAGAAAGTTGAAGCTCGTTGCCCATTGCAAAATGTCTCTATAGAGAAGAACAGGCAAGAAACTCCGAAGACACTCTTTTAAATCTAGGCATTCAAAAATCCTGGCTATATTATTCTTATTGCTTATACAAACAATTCAAAATATAGGATTTAAAATTAGCCGTGGCAGTTAAGAAATGACCAGTCTCAACTATTTGTAGGGAACCGAATGATCCAACACACTCACCACCATCATAGAGACATTTAAGTGAGCATGAAATACTCTCAACTAACACGCTCATTCAAGTCAACATACATCATATTTAATATAATAAACGAACCCATGGAACTCACATTTACAAAATTGAAACAATGCTTCTAAATTATACAAAAGTATAGTTTGCAACCCGAAAAAGACGGATCACAAGAAAAATACTCATTAAACATTCAGTAAAATCTGTAATTAATACCCGTTTTAAATGCTCGGCGACAATTGTATCTCCTGTCTCATATAGTTATTTGTAGTTTTATAGTATTATTTATTTTGACGTGTTATTTACAACCAATTTGCAGAAATAAAATTAGCTATATAGTGTAGTGCGTTATTATTAAGGCATAGCCTAGTCTTAGTGAAAACGGTCATAAGTACTATACAAAACCTTTTACTTCACTCGCGGAGAATGTCTTACGAACTAGTTTGTCCATCCGCAGTATAGCAGTATTTATTTCGTAATCAGCAATCGAGCTCACATTTCCACAAATAAGACTTTGTTATCTTCAGCCGCTGTGGTCCGCTCACATTACGGTCGGCTTGTCTAAAATCTTGGAGAATGCCACCGGTACCATAAATTTCTCTATCTAAATGGCCATACACAAGGGATTGTGGTGCAAACACACTATTGTGAAAGATATATTTTGTGTTTTTTTGTGAAATTATGTCCCTTAACTGATACAGGTATTTTGGTCACATCTCTGGGATAAAATTAGTAGAAAGCAGAGAAAAAAGGTGTTGTAGGTGTTATAACTGTTATATTTTAAGCACATTCTTTTGCGAATTAAACTAATAGTCAGAGACAGAATTTTAGAGTAAGGATTAAAAGTGTGGCCAACGAATGCAAAGAAACCAATTGTTGAGGTTAACTTTGAAGATACTTGAGAAAGCCGATAACTTCAATTATTTACAGTTCAATGAACTGTGTATTAGGTACAAGCTATTTTGGAACACCTCCTAAAGCTGGAATGGCCCAGTGACTTTGAGGTTTTTCGACCTCGAGACTTCTAGGAAAAATCTAGAAAAGAAAAAGGTTCCCACTAAAAAATATTAATATTTTGAAACAGTTATGAGCAACCATTTATATTTATTATGTAGCAGTAAACTTGTTAAGTTGTATTTCATTTTTATTAGTATATTACTTAATTATAATAAACATGTCATATTAACCTACATATTTGCAATAAAGCAAAGTTTATCAAACATCTACCTTTAGTTTATCGTATTGAATGTGCATTTCCTATATTTATTACCTAATATTTACATATATACAGAAATAAAAGACTTGTTTATAGGAAAATTTAGATGTATAGACGCTTACAAAGTCGTATTGCTAGTTTCTTGAGTAATAAATTTCATATTGTAATCTTAGTAAGTAATAACTTACGAAATATTAAAATTTATTGGCGTTTTAGATAATTGGAATGTGGTTTTGATATTAAATAAATAAAATAATACCAAAATATAAATTACCTATGTATAAAATACCTAATAATATATAAAAAAATAAGTAATTACTGAAACTCGAACAATGCTCGTTATGTGCTTACTTCTATGGGAAAATTGTAAATGGGCCATATAGCCCACGCCTGCTTGTATGGGTCACCACTGCAAGTTTATTTATGTGCCCACTTTTACCCGCGACTTGGCCCGCTCGGAATTTTTCGTCTATTGTAACCGTACCTACCTATGTGTGGCCTGGCTTACATAAATACTTTAATCACTGCAACTTTGGAATTCACTGCTGTGTAACAAAGTTTTGGTTAAGTAAAACAGCAATTTTTTCCGTTTATAAAACTTTGTGATTATTTCTCAGTAGCGGTATAATGGGAAGAAACATAATGCTGAACTACGGACAAAATATAAAATTGCTATCTAAATGTTAGAGTTATGTAACAGAAACAACAATGTTATTTCTTATCATATTTTAAGTTTTAATATTCAGCATTTTACATATCTGTTCTAGGTATTCTAATCTAAAAAGAACAAACTTACATTGCTTGAGAGTTATAGTTATAACTTTTAGGACTGATTTTTTAGAAAGTTTTAAAGTTAATTTTCAAACAGAAATAAACGTGAAATTTTGTATATACAGGAAAAAACCCTTTACCAGTGCGCAAACTGTAAACCATAAATTCAGCATATGATTCCAGAGTAGAAATTATTCATCGGTAAAAAAAAAAAATAGTTGTTCCATATATTTTGAACGGATTTGCACTTTTCTATGAATCAGCAGTTTTATATTTTGTTTTAAGGCTCCCGCAAACAGGCGCGACGCCACAGCTTATTCCCAACAAAGGTGTTACGTTTCGACAGCAACATATTTACGACAGTTTTAACCGCAACATTTATAATGGATTACTCTAAAAATTGATCTCAAGATTTATTATTTAATTTATAGAAATGTGTAAATCCTTCAACTTTATTCGTCAAAATAAATTTGTGGTAGGTATAATAAATATTTTATATTTTTTTACTGTTTGTGTTTGCTTTGTGCGAGGCTTTAAATTACTAGACAGATAAAAATGGAGATTTTATGATAATTCTTGGAGACTGTGTTACTTAAACTGCCGTTAGGTTAAATTTCTAATATAATACTCAAATTATTTCTTCTGATTTTTGCTTTTATATTTCTCTTATTCCATATGATATATAAGATTAGGTTAGACTAGAAGACCTACCCCAAAATAGTCGGAAAAAGGTTAGGCAGATGATGACCTAATTGTCAAAAAGTTGTTCTTGAACTTACGAATAAAATGCCAAAGTCAAAGCATTTATTTCAAATAGACCCATAAAAAGGCACTTTTCAACGTCAACATTTACATTAAAAATAGAACTGATTCTAGGCGCCACTTCCAAAAGGTAGTTTCGTATGGAGAAGAAGGGGCAAGAAACTCCACCGTTACTCTTTTAAAATGTTTTACAATATTTTGTATACATTAATTATATTTTTTATGTGAAGACGATGCACCAAGAATAAAAATACTATACCACAATTGGTAAGAAGAATTAAAAATAAAGCAAAGGCAGATAAATTAACCACGCGATAGGTACATTATGCTCATATATTTACAAACATTATAAAAATATATGATTTTCCTAAAATATTAACTAGGAATAAGTCAGTGTGAGTAGTCAGTTGAGTAAAAAATAAAAAAATAAAAACAAATTTTATAATTAAATTAGCAACCAGTGTGATTTTGTCTAGACGGGATTGTCCTATGGAGCTGGACCATCATGTTTCCAAGCATTCTTATCTTGTATATAATCCCCTAACTTGTAATAAGCTTGTTTGCAAAGTGTACTTTTATACGAATTTTAAATTTTCATTCATTTAATTGCAATTTAACACAAGGTATTTTGTTATAACATTTAACACAGTACCTCATAAATGATGTATGTACTTTAGCTAATCTGACAAATGGTTGATCTACTTTATCTTTATTTCTAGTATTAAAATTATGTCTATCACTTATTTGATTAAAAAGAGGTAGATTTTTTATTCCATACATAATATTTTCATAAATGAATTGGCAATTTACTGTCATAATATTAATCCCTTTAAATAGTTCCCTGAGAGATTCGCGACCAGGAAGATTGTATATGGCTCTGACAGCACTCTTTTTCAAAATAAAAATGGATTCAATGTCAGCAGCCCGACCCCACAGTAAAATGCCATACGACATAATGCTGTGGAAGTAGCTAAAATACACCAAACGCGCGGTTTCTACATCTGTTAACAGAATAGAATAGAATAGAATAGAATATATTTATTGTAAATATATTTATTAACTGTCTTATCTTTGTAACAGCATAAGCGGCCGAGCTTAGCCGCCCCGCAAGAGATGTTATATGTGGTCCCCATTGTAATTTCTCGTCCAGCGTGATTCCTAGGAAAACCGTCTGATTAATGAATTCCAGTTTTTCTCCATTCATTATGATGTCACATTCGCTACTTCTAGCATTAGGTAATTTAAATCTAATGCATTTGGTTTTTTTTTCATTTAGTACCAAATTATTTACCATAAACCAATCTTGGACTTGAAGAATCGAGCTATTCACGTCGTCCAGATTTTGAGACCGTCGGTCTTTTTTAAAAATTAATGATGTGTCATCTGCAAATAACACCATCTTCGGTTGATTTTGAAGTAATTGGGGTAAATCATTAATGTAAACTAAGAAGAGGAATGGACCCAATATCGAACCTTGAGTAACGCCCATTGCCATTCCATACCCTAATGAGTTTATGCCGTTTACTTGAACTTTAACATTTATATCTTTCAGGTATGATCTTAGTAGATCAAGAGCTGTATTCCTAACCCCATAGTGCTCCAGTTTCAGAAGAAGGGTCTCATGATTTACGCAATCAAACGCTTTAGAGAGGTCGCAAAAGATTCCAATGGCATATTTTGCTTCTTCCCAGGCGTTATAAATGTTCTTTATTAGAGAAACACCAGCGTCAGTGGTACAACGCCCTTTGGTGAAACCGTACTGTTGTTCACGAAAGATGGAGTTTTTATTAAAGTGACGTAACATTTGATTGAGCATCAACTTTTCAAACACCTTACTGAGAACTGGTGGAATTGATACAGGCCTATAATTGTTGAGTTCTTTACTATCACCGGATTTGAACAAACAAACTACTTTACTGTGTTTCATGAGATCCGGAAAGACACCTTGGTGTACACTGGTGTTAAATATGACAGCTAAATAGGGCGCAATGGTTTCGATGAAAGTTCTAAAGACTTTTACAGACATTCCCCAGAGATCTTCTGTTGATATAATTTTAAGATCTTTAAAAGCTTTTACAGCCTGGGCGTTTGTATGCTGAAACCTAAACTCCAAAGGGCATGCATTTACATTATTTCTAAGTAAGGCAGCAGAGAACTCGGGTGAGGAATTTAAAGCTCCAGTAGTTTTTAGGGGAATATTATCAAAAAAGTTTTAAAATGCCTGTTCTGGGCCATGTGCAGTTTCTAAATTAAATTCAGTATTACGCTGTTTTTTCGTACCTGTTTCGTTATTTATCATTTGCCAGGTAGTTTTTATTTTATCATCGGCTGATTTTATTTTATTGCTAATATAAAGAGCTTTAGCAACTTTGCACACATTTTTAAAAGTTTTAGAATATTTTGCAACATACTGATGAAAGCTTATATTATTCGTATGTTGCTTAAGACCATAAAGTTCAAAAAGTTTTCCCCTGCTTTTACGAATACCTGGAGTCGCCCAATCACTAAATAAGAACCTTGTGTAAATACTTTTGGTTTTAAGCGGAAAAAAATCATTAAATTGTGTGTTCAATAGTGAAAAGAACTCGGAATAGAACTCATTTGGGTCACATAAATTATAAAAACTTTAAACAAATAATTTACTGGCCAAGGAGTTTTTTAATTTCTCTAAATTTTTACATGTTAGTGGCCTAAACCTTATTTGAATTTTTTGTAATGGCATGTATGAGCTAAATGTTACTGTTTGTCCACTGTGATCAGATGGCAGCTTATTTACAATTTGTTTGTGTAAGTAATCGCAGTTCCAAAAAATATTGTCTATGCAAGTGGCAGAAGAAGCTGTCACTCGGGTTGGTTCAATAAAAATGATGCAAATTATAGACAATAAGGATGAAAATTGCGTCGCTTTAACTCATTAAAAGCTTCGTGTTTATTTATCCCCAAAACCAACGAGAACGAAACCTTTTAATATCCAAAATACAATTTTAAATAATAGTCAAAACATTTTTACTTATCTCCAAGCAGGGTCCTACCCCACAGGTGCAGCGGTCACATAAATCGCGCAGGTAGAAATACCAACCCTTCCTACGCAGGCAGGGGTGGCAAACATTTGGTGATGACGGAGCATATGTGCTTGATTCTGTGAAATACCGTAAGTTTTTACGTTCATCATAAGATACTAAAATAAACCATATTAATCATATTGGTAGAATGGTTGGTTAACGTAGACATGAATTAGCGATTTTTCTTATATAGCAAAGTCGGTCAAATTATAATGGTGAAATGGTCGACGCGATCAAGAGTCATTCATTAAAGTGTTCGTTTACAAGCCTTACACTTACCTACTCAGTGTAAGTAAGTGTAAGACTCGTAAACATAAACGTCAAGATATCCGACGATTATGTTGAGACGTACTACATTCGACGGCAATTTAAGTCGGTGGTAATACTTGCACTACAAAAATCACCATTCAAACTACGACATAAAGGCGCTGTCAATGTCAATTTTTTACCACTGATGTGGGGTTGACTGCACTAAACTACTTGTGTCGAAGTTCAGAAGAGGCAGAAGATAAAAAAGAAAATATTGATTAGGTTTATTTAATCTTGAGAGTTTGCCTAATGCAAAAAGGACAAATAAATTTAAAACTGATAAATGTTGCGGCCCTCTGACCTGAACTTGTAACATTTTTTCTAGTAATAACTTACAAAAACGGTTAAAAGATGGAGTCACAAATATTTTCTAAGCATGTTAAATCTTCAAATGGGGTTGGAAGTATCTGCTTTGAAGCAAAAATACAAACATTAACGACTGCTTCCCTTGACAAACTACATTTGGGGTGTACGGGTTGGCTAGATCAGACGATGGAACAAGAAGACTAGTGAATAATATGAATTCAGAAGTGGAACAATATCATTCCTACTGTCGCTCAGTATGGAACTTCGTGTGAACCCAAAATTGAATATTGTAAAATTTATAAAAAATATTATTAAATTGATTATATATGAACTTGGTAATGATGATTTATATGATTATAAGTCTGACAAATTGCAAAAAACTTAAGAAAATTTGAATTTCGGGAGCAATCCTGGCGCTGCCCTCTTAAGTGAAGATTGAACAAGTAGCGAGAGCGACGCAAAAGCGGAGAGACAAAGACCAAAGAAAGAAAAGCTGGACTGTGTGAAATATGATTTGGCTGGAATCAAATGTCCGTAAATTTTATCAATTTGATGTAGGTAATTTCCATAATCAGCCTATAATTTTCCCACTGCTAGGAAACAGGCCTCCTCTCTGTAAGAGGGCATGGGCTAAAATCTACATCGCGGACTCACATCTAGGAGAATATTTTGTTCTAGGACATGCCAGTTTCCTTGCGACGTTTTCCTCCACCGTTTTGAGAACAATGGTGACAAAATTATTTACACAAAGTAAAGCGTCTGTCTAGGTTCGAACCCACGCCAAGACTCAACTCGACTCGTATGTTGGGGCCGCTACAACTGGCTTACTACGATTTTCTGTCATTTTTAAAAGCACTTAAAGGTAGGCCAGGGCATTCACTATCAAAGAATGACATAATACTATTAGTAATTCAATGCTCATGCAAGAGGTTGCTCTCCAAAACCTATAAGACCCAAAAAGAAGAAAATTCAAGATTACGAAACTGTACCCAAACCCGTGTTTTATCGGGTCAAGTGACAACTCTGCCCGGTTAATACCCATTATAGCTTAACCCTGCGGTAAAAGTCACATTATCAACTTTCTAGCAAAGTATGGGTTTTACGTTTATATAGTGTTGTCCATAAACATTGTGTTGGACGTTTTTAAAAGCCATTAAAGTCAACGGCACTAGAATACATGGCAGTTTCGATTTATTACGTCAGTGATAGGTTGGGGCTTTGAAGATAGCGGATATTGTGTACAATAGTTAATGGAATGTCACAAACTACACGAAATAACACAAAAGTTTCACTTTTTGCATTTAGTTTGGTAGTTTTTGAGCTAAAGTCAAAGTCAAAAGTCAAAACATTACAATAAAAGGGACTTATGTACGTCAAACGATTAAGCATCCCTATTAACCCTTCTTTCTTTCGCCGAAGCCGAATTTAAAAGGAAAACATGTAGGTATGATAAAATAATCCAGCCCGATCACTATGTACGGTAAGCCAATCAATCCCTTGGGAAAAGCAAGCCAAATACCTATTCGTGATCCTCGATCAAAACCTTACCTTTAAGGCTCATATTAAGGCGGTTCGCGCGCGCGCCTCCTTCGCTATTAGTAGGCTCCACTTTGTACTGACAGCCCGTAGTAAACTGTCACTTAAATGCAAGCTGCGCATCTATACCGCAGTCATCCGTCCCATCATGACCTATGCCTGCTTTGTATTTGCGCACGCTCACCCACGTCATCTTCATAAGATGCAGACCCTCATGATCCGTTTCCTCAGAAAGGTCACGGGTGCCCTCTTACATGTCCGTAATATAAATCTCCACGTCGACCTTAAAATGCCTACCATAAACCAGTTTATGAAACGCTTATCCAAGCGTTTCTTTGGAATTAAACACCCAAATCCCCTGATTTCAGCGGCCGCCCGCTAAACTCCGTAATGAAATAAGCAAAAGAGCGTTCTAAATGTTCATAGCTATGTTATTGACAATATTTTCTAAAATGTCTGAATGTTTAAAGAAACTTTGAAGATGAATAACGTTTATCATGTTGTTCCTATCTTTCTTCATAGCCACACTCATACAAAAATGTCGTAACAATGAAATTTCACATTTTCAATAGATTGGAAATTTATATCCTCATTAGCAAGTTGTTCTGAGATTGTGATGTTAATATAAAATGTTTGTAGGTATGTTAATGTTCTCATCTTACAATCTAGGAAGTTTTAAAACGCATTTATTGCTTACTTTGTATGTTGAAATTGGCTCTCGTTAAGGTAATGCTGTGTGTTACATCGAGATGAGAATTTTGATTCATTGGTGTCAGTAAATAGGATGAGAGCTTTAAACGGGGATCTCTATGAAAAGTAGGGCTGGAATTAGTCCTTGATAGAACAAGAAGCACTATGGACAAATGCATAAAAAGTGTAAGCATTGCCATACAACGTGGCAACGCTGCCAGTCTCTTGGGTACATTACCAGTCGACAGCGAAAATTTTCTGTAAATTGGATTAAATTTAGAAAGTGTTACATCGAAATCGCGTTTGTAATGTCTCTTATTTCTTGGCCACACTCATACAAAAATGTCGTAACAATGAAATTTCACATTTTCCATAGATTGGAAATTTATATCATCATTAGCAAGTTATTCGGAGATTTTGATGTTAATATAAAATGTTTGTAGGTATGTTAATGTTCTCGTCTTACATTATGGGACCTTTAAACATGCATTTATTGCCTTTCGTCATGTTAGAACCAGCTCTCGTTAAGATAAATTTATGTGTTACTTCGAGATGAGAACATTACTTCATGGGTTAATTCTACATGGATTGTTAAGTTTGTGAGCTGTTACTTTTCTAATACTTAGTCTATGGTAATACTTTTTAACGCTGAATGTGCTATTTGGCTTATTAAAATAATGAATAGACGTATTAAAAGTCTGTCATTGGCGACACGCACCCTATACAGTCAAACCTTGTTAAATAGCTAATATTTTATCACGACAATTTATAGCTCGTTAACACTAGATATCAACAGATTATTGAGTGTGCAAGTTATTGGATTATGGGTAAAATGAACTGGTTATCCAGGACTATGGAATGGGGTGCACTTGCATAGTGCAAACATCATCATTAGCAAGTTGTAATCGTAGTTTGGAGCCTCAAATCATTTAAAACGTGTTACGAGCGTCTGCGAGTTGGCTTCGGCTCCTCGTACGCCTTCCAAAGGTCCGGGAAGTGTCAAGCACAATTACAAAATAACCAACCTATATGAAGTTTTTTCTTTAATTAATCGAGTGTTTTTTTTGCCTATTTAAATTTGGGCTACAGTTTAGAAGTAGCGCTTTTTAACAATATGACACACCGCATCATCCAATTCTTTCGAGAGGCCAATATTTAAAAATCATCAACTTCATTCTCCAAAATGTGGTCTATGAAACTCAATAAACACCATCAAAAATCCTTTAACATTGTTTGCAGAACAAACTTCACCATGGGAATCGACTCAAACTCTAATTAATTAGAACAACATTAACTGAACACACCATATATATCTTCTGGCGCCATTTGTAAAAACAAAGGGTCAATGACCGGTTACGTCATCCTCACGCTGAATCTACTAGTTGCCACGGCGTAGTTTTTTTTTCAACCTTGGAACAATGTGCTAGGGATGTGTAAGGTTTTAATTAAGAAATGAATGACTAAAGTGACTTACACTTTGATAGCAGAAAAAAAAGGATACCACAAAAATTTTACTCATAAATTTGAAAGTTTTGATGTTTGTCACTAAATCACACAAAAACGGGTGAACCGATTTGGACGAAATTTGCCGCACAGATAGTTTATAACCTGCATTAACTTAAATAATACTTTTTATCCCCGTTTCGACAACACTGCGGGAGAAGCAGCGGCCAAAAGCTAGTGCCAAATAAATAGTTGGTATAGTAAAAAGCTGTTTGATTTATTTGATTTTTTAATCTTTTTTTCATTAATTATCAAGAAAAAACGACATTTAAATTTTTTATAAACACGCCTAAATCATTATTTTGCCTTAGAAGCCACAACTCTAGGGTAACATGATACTATCCCATGCATACTTCAAAATATTAAATTAACAAAAAATATGGTAATTAACGATTTACATTATTTGTTAACATAAAACTGATGTTTACATAACTTTAAACCGCATTCCCAAACTTGCCAAGCCTGAGTTTTATTGTAGTTAAAGGATACCAATGTTGGTTATTTTATTATTATTATTTAAATTGTTTTATATAGCACTTAATGTTTGGTCAAGTATGATGCTGAATAAAACGATTTAAATAATAAACACTAACTGACTATTGATTTTTTTTTCACCCACATTTTCCTGTAATAAGAAGTTGTGAAGCATAGTGAAAATTCACTTTTTGAGACAATACAAAGTGCGCCACAAAACTCTGTCCTCCGCCTACCGCATCCAGTGTCGCAAAATGGTTATGGTCAAATTATAATAAGTAGTAATTATAGTAAGCTAGTTAGAAGTTATGAGGGAACAGATGTACATACATACATACCGGTCAATATCATAATCCTCCTTTTTGCTTCACCATAGTCGAGTAAATACAGGGTTAGTTTTCAAAGACGTGCCCAATTTTAAATTGTCTTAACTAAATCGTTATTCTGTATCACAGTCAGATACTAACAAAAATAAATTAACATATTCAATAGAAACATGGCCGATACTATAATGTGGATTCGTGTTTGTGTGTGTGCTTTGCTGAATTATGTTAAAATTAAACTTAAGCGCGTGTTTTAAGACGTTAATAAAAGTACATAAATTGAAAATCATATCGATTCTGAATCATCTTTGAAAATTTCGCAGGTCTTTGAAAACTAAACCTGTATTTCAAAAAGGAAACATGGTATTGTGAGAAAATGTATTCGCTAATAGGACCTGACTATACCAGATTCGTACATTAAAGCAACGCAAGAGATTGGACCAATAACATGGGACTTAAACATAACTGGCGAAATGTGGGTGTACTAATGGTACACCTCTGCCTAACCCTTCTGGGATTACAGGCGTGATATTATGTTATGTTATGCGAAAGAGATTGACTGTACTTCGTTGAAACATTTTTTTTCCTATCGATCTCTAGATTTTTAAACGCAGAGATAAGTTGGTAAGTTTGTCATTCGTAGATCTGTGACAATCGTAACGGGTTCTCAATAGCCCAAAAGTCTGACAGCCAGTCTTACCAAGGACTATCGTCTTACCCAGTAACTAGGTTGTGGTGGTCAGATAAGTCGCTCCATGTAAAATATGGTATTCAGCAGCTAGATGTAGCTGGATGCAGCTGCTACAAAGCTGAAACTAACCCCACGACGGTTAAGAAACGGCTAGGCAGATTGAAGTACGTTGGTAAGGTTGAGCAATTGTTCGGGAGGTTCCTGTTTCGCTTGTGGCGGCATCTACACCGCCACATGCGAACAAACGCATCAATCCTGCATCGCGCAAGCAGAGTTTACCGCGCAGATAGCATATATACAACTTCCCGACAACAATCATCGGGCAGTTGCCCACACGATACGACATCCATCTGGTCGGAGGATCCTCCCTTTTCCAAAGAGTATGAGTGAACTTTACACCCTGTTCCTCATATCCCTACACGCTTAAGGCGGGAGGAAACGCCCGGGTGTCATCAATGCGTGGATCCTCCGGAGCATACGGTGGAGGTCTGCCCAGCTTGGATGGAGCAACGCCGTGTCGTGTCCAGGCCATGGTACGGAGCGAGAGGGAATGGAAACCCGTCACCTCCCTCTGCGAAGCAGTATTGCTCGCGAAGGTGGAGGCGGAGCGCATGACGGAGAGAGCGTTGCTTCCTCACGCCCCTAGTCGCCGCAGGAGACGCCCTGGGCGTCGGGAGTCGCCTGCAGATTCCCGGCCACCGTAGGCGCGGGCTTGCGGACTGCGAGCAATGGATGGCTCGCCGTCCGGTAAGGACCAGGCCCGGGTCGACGGCGCGTCGTGTTCCACGCGCGCCTCAAAGAGATGAATCGAAAGGGAAACCGTGACCCTGGCACAGGCAACTGAAGGAACACGGGTGGGTTTTAGTCAGTAAAAGTTTCACACGCCCGGCAAGAGCGGGAGAAGTCATTTGATGATTCCCCATCCAAAAAAAAAGATTGAGCAATTATTACTGTAAAATAAGCAATATTTCCTGAATTCGTCAACCCTACATAATTTTGGTCACACTTCTGCTATGAGCCAGTACTTACTCCTCATTTTAAGGAACATTTGATATGTGTTTGTAACATTTTTTTCTAACAAACTTTACCGACTCAAGTGTACTCAATATTCGTTATGTTGAGTCATTTAACATACGTTTAATTTAAAAAGACCATGTTTTAAATGTTATGCATCGTTGGGTTTTAACAAAAACTTCTTTAACTTCTCACTTCCACATAGATTAACTTTTAATATTCATAAGTATTTTTGCAGCTGGTTACAGTTAGATATATATTAAATAGGATCTAAAGTTTTATCAGGACTTTCAGGCATACCTATACTCACGCCCTATTCCCATGGGGGTAGGCAGAAACTACACATACGTCGGGATATACCTATTACCAAAACAAAAATAATTCTTTACTTTGAGTTCTATGTGCTGTGTGTGTGTGTGTGTATTACGAAGAATAAAGGCTCCCACAAACAGGTGCGACGCCAATGCGCGACACAAAGGCAACGCTCGTCGCGCTACACGTGGTGCCTTTGTGTCGTGCCTGTGTGGTCGAGACTTTAACAGTTTATTTTTAGGATTCGAGAGCCCATAGCATGTTAGTAGTACAATGGTTGATGTCAGTGGATTTGTACTTATAATGGAGAATTGTCTAAAGATATTAATTCTATGCCTATAACCAACAGTGGGTTAAAATCAAAAGTAATTTGTTCAAACTAGGCTGAGACAAAACACTTTTTAAGAACGTCAAAATTGCATAAGACAGTCCCCCAAAACGTCCAAGGCAGAAGTGGCGCAAACTTGTGAACTCCCCAGCAGGCGATCAAAAGATTTTTTTTTTCTTAAAAATAAATATGAGTAATCATAACATAAAAAAAATTAACAACAAAATTATGTAAATATCTTCATAGGTCGATAACACGTATGTATCAATGATATGTTAATCAATAAATTTCACATGTTTCGTGCCAAAATTATGAAAATAATAAATATTTTTAGGGTTCCCTATTACTAACGCTTCACTAACCGTTCGTCCGGCCGTCTGTCACAGGGCTGTATCTTTTGAACCGTAATAGGTAGACACTTGAAATTTTCACAGCATCTGTACTACTATTATGGCCGGCATAAGAATACAATTTAAATACAAAAAACGTGTTTATAAAATAAAATAAACTAGTGTTGAATATTGAACGGTAGTACGGTACCCTTCGTGTAAGACTTCAACTCGAACTTTTTTGATACTAACTTTTATGGACTTCATGTGATGTCCAACTATCTACCTAAATAACTGATTAGAGATCATAGCCATCATGAATACGGTTTTAGCGTGGTTATAAAATGTGCTACACGATAATGATGAACGCAATAAACTAACACTTTATAGTATAGTATATAGAATCTTTGTTGCCTGGTTCGTGTGAAATATTCAGCAGTTTCTTGTGCATGCAGAGCGCCCCGCCCGTGAGTTCCACAGCCCCGCGCTCTTCATCGCGGCTCCTCCACTCCATGTAGCGCCACCCGAGCCCCTCACCCTGCCCCGCTGCCAGCGTCTGCCGAAGCCCCTACAAAAGAATTTCGCTAGCGTTACTACGAGTGCCCCAGGGGTCCAAGTATGAATGCCAGAAAAGGCGCCGACTGGGGCTGATGATGAGGGATTCGTGACGGTGCAACGGACGAAGCGCCGTTCGCGAACGAACAAGAACCGCTGCGGCAAAGCTCCAAAGAAGCTTGAAGTCAGCTTGCGCGAAGCAAAGCCGAACACACCGACAGTGTAAATCTCCCGCCTACACAACACCACTAAGGCTGAAGACATCGTAAAGAACGTGCGCCAGAAGACGAGGTACACGCTGAGGGTGCAGTTACTGGAGTCGCACCGCAAGGTCAACTTCAAGGCGTTCGTAGTGCCGCATTGCTATCTGCCCGTCGTCATGGAAGAAGACTTTTGGCCACAGGACGTGGCGTTCCGTCGCTTCCGCGGACAAGTACCACATGACAGCACAAGAAGAAGCTAGGGAATTACTACTAACATAGTTTTAAGCTATATTTAGTAACATAAAAAATGTTTTATATGTCAGTTAATATGTCTATGGGCCATTGTAGCCTGAAATAAATGTTTTATTTTTCCAGCATTTTACGCAAATCGAGCAATCAGCTGTTGAAGGTCGTTAGTGAGGATTGGAGCAGTCCGATCCACAGGTATTGGCTCGAAGTTCATCAGAGTGCCAACCGATTTTATGATATTTTTATTGTGTAATTTATTGATGGTAACAATTTAATTAATTTTAATTTTAATGTCTATTCAATTGAATGTTTTTATTTTAATGATTGGATTGAATGTTAATGTTTTAATGTTTCATAAAGTTAGATGATCAAATGAATTGTATGTTCTTGTAATTTGTATATTAGGACTTGGAGCCTTGGTAAATAAAAAAATCAAAAAAAATATTTCGGTGTATGTTTTTTCTTTACAGGCCAAGCCAAGTAAATGTAGCGTCTGGTATGAAATATTTCATATATTTTTGTGTTGTGATGAGGTCCTACTTCGTTCTCTTCTATCTGTATAAACTTCCTGACAATTCTATATATAACTAGCTGACCCCGCAAACGTTGTTTTGCTTCTTTTAAAAAAAATAGATGTTGGCCGATTCTCAGACCTACCCGATATGCACAAAAAATTTCATACAAATCGGTCCAGCCGTTTCGGAGGAGTTTGGACGCAAACATTGCGACACGAGAATTTTGTATATTAGATTTTAAATACATGCGTATTTAAAAAAAGTTACTTATTATTATAGTCGCACGAGGATCTTTTGTAGCGTGTTTCGGGCGAGTGAATCGACTAATAAGATAAATCACAGTGATAGTTATTTTCGTCACGTGAAGGTTCCTATTGAGTTGATGCTGTCACTAGGTAAAATAACTGTAAAAGCGCTGCTTTCAGTTATTTTAACTTCAACACGAAAAATATATAAGAGGAACAAGAGCTAAATCGCGGTCAAAGTCAGACCTGATAGAAAAGAAAGAGAAGCACGATGACACAACGCTGGCAATTTATTGCAAAAAATGAAGCAATTATCTATCTATTTACAAAAAATCTATTGATTGGCCAAAAAGAAACACTTTTACGTTATTAAGTTGCTTGTAGAATAGCTGTCAAAAAATCAGAAAATAGTATGGTTTTTAGTCGTTAAAATAAATTTTTACAGGTATCTTCGTGATATTTTTCTATCGTATCAAATTAGTTGTATTATGTTTCCATTACACTAGCATGTATCCTGAAGATTATGACATTTATGATTTTGTTAACTACAGTCATATACTTTTAGGCATTATAAAACTGGCGTTTAGGTCCTGAAGTCCGCTTAAAGTAAGTCATGGAGGTTGTATTAAGGCACCTCTTTGAGTAAATTCGTGATCCTAAGGTTTATGCTACGCGTTGAAAGCTCGTCATTATTATAAGTATAGTCTACACTACAGTATAAAAAATACACTTTTTGTGACGGGCAGTTTAATCTTTGGTTCATTACTTATTTAGCTTAAAACATCTTACTGGCATGTAAATTTCTTTGATGTAGCGTGTTGTTTCATTGTAGAATGTTTGAAATTTTAATTAAGTTTTAAGCGTTATATTGCTGGTATTGTACAAGCTTTGAGTATTGTTTCGTTCGTATGTGTTTCCAGTTACTCGCATTGTCCTCTGTGGCTTTCTACATCGCCACATGCGAATTACGCATCATACTGACGTCACGTAAAATCCTGCATCGCGCAAGCAGAGTTTACATCAATCGTCGGGCAGTAGCCCGCCATACACAACACCCGTCTATTCGGAGGATCCTCCTTTTTCTATGGAGAATGACTGAACTTTACACCCTTTTCCTCATACCTCTACGCATCTAGGAATTTGGTAACTAGTCACCGCTTCCCACAGATTTTAGTCATACTAAAGAAATCGCAGATGCATTAAATTACGATCTCAGAGACACAGTTGAAATCCCCCATATAGGCGCAACACCCACATCACACCCATCCAAACAGACATGGAAAAGGTATAATATATGGTGTTGGTGGATGGGCACTTCCCGAGGCTTATTTATAAGCGTCTCAAAGACTATGCCGTAGCAAAGAGCCTCATTCCCAACGAGCAGTTTGGTTTCCGTCCCCAACACTCGAGTATCCACCAGGTCCACCGTATCGTAGAGCACTTGTGCGCTGGTCTGCAGCGTAAGGCAACGACGGTTGTGCTATTCTTCGACATAGCGAAAGCCTTCGACAAAGTCTGGCACAACGGCTTGTTATACAAGCTTTACCAACTAGGAGTGCCAGATCGTCTCGTGCTCATCTTACGAGACTTTTTGTCGAGCCGCACCTTCCGCTATCGCATCGAGGGTGCACTCTCGTCACCTCACCCTATTCGCGCCGGAGTCCCTCTGGGTTCCGTCATATCTCCTCTAGTCTTCACGCTGTTCACCAGCGATATCCCAAAGAGTAAAAAGGCTCAGTTGGCTCTCTTCGCCGACGACACTGCCATTTATTATACCGGTCACTGTCCCAATGCTATAGCTCGTACTCTTCAAACCTTCGCAAACGTCTTAGGCGCTTGGTTCCGGAAATGGAGAATCGAGGTCAACCCCGATATAAGTCAGGCGGTTCTCTTCCCGAGACGTCGTCGAGTCCCACTCCCCCTTCCCAGCCCGATCACTATGTACGGCAAACCAATCCCTTGGGAGAAGCAAGCCAAATACGTAGGCGTGATCTTGATCAAAACCTAACGTTTAAACAGCATATTAAGGCAGTTCGCGCACGCGCCGCTTTCGCTCTTGGTAGACTCCACTACATTCTGACAGCCCGTTGCAGACTGTCACTTAAATGCAAGCTGCGCATCTATACGGCAGTCATCCGTCCCATCATGACTTATGCCTGCGTTGTATTTGCGCACGCTCATCCACGTCATCTCCACAAGATGCAGACCCTCCAGAACCGACTCCTCAGAAAGGTCACGGGTGCCCCCTTCTAAGTCCGCTTCTAGGTCCGCAATATAGATCTCCACGTCGACCTTAAAATGCCAACCATAAACCAGTTTATGAAACGCTTATCCAACCGTTTCTTTGACGGTGGCATAAAACACCCAAACCCCCTGATTTCAGCGGCCGCCCGCTACACTCCCTCCCGCATTAGCCGTATTCGCCGACCAAGGCATACTTTAATCGCCCCCGACGACGCCACTACCCTCCTCCAGGAGAGTAGTAAGGCCACCAGCACGCTACGTAAGCCCAAAACCCGATCGCCGTCCTACCGTCCTCGCCGCCGAGGCCCGCCGCGACGCCCAAATCCACGCCCCTCTCGACCCTTGCTCGAGCCATCCCGCGCCGCTGAGTCTGTAGCTTTAAATTCGTCCCAAAATCAAATAAATCCTGATCCAGCTAGTCCCTTGCTGCCCTCTTCCAGCGAAGCCCTGAGCCGAGGTCCGTACCCCACAGGGGGTGCCCTTAGCGTTGTCGCTTAGTTTTAGTTAGTATTTAAGTTTAAGTCCTGGCTGGAGGCCTTATTTTATTAGGGCACCACAGGCAAGTCCGCTTAATCAGACGTCAACCTTACAGGTTGACCTGCGAGATGCCATACACAAAAAAAAATGGGCACTTCCAAACTTCCCCAGAAGAGGTTCTAGCACACATACGCAAAAAGTTCTACAAAGAGCTCCAATAGTTCTAAATTACAGTACGCAGTCGTTTACAATTTTGAGACCTAATACAATGATTTTCTACAAAACTATGACACTTTACGGTGTCAAAAGTGCTCTCTAGAGAAACACATCAATTTATTTTCATAAAAAACGTTTCAGTGACGTCATTCGACGGTAGATCGCGGACGCTATGTGACGGCCACTGCAGTCTTAGGAAACTCTAGCTTTAGGCAATAGAGTCTACAAAACTAAACTTTTTCTAAAACTCGCATGTGTTACAACAACAGCCAGTTTCTTACTGTAGTTAATTACCCCTAGGCAGAAGTATTACCGAGAATCCCGTTGAATTCCCACCATTCTAATCTTGTTCTTACGCTAATTGCGCGGTACAGCCACACTACACATGCTGTAGGCCCTAAGGTGAAAGATCACCAAAATGCATTTGTATTAATAGCGTTGTAGCCAATAGGTGGGTACCACATTAACCGTTGATTATTAATGCAGTTACTATAAGACAAAGCTTGACCAAAGTGATGCACCGAGCAGGAACGCACGACGTACACGTACTTATCTTAAATTTAAACGAGTTTTTAATCGAATATACATCCGTAGTGTCTCAAGACGAAAGTCTTTGACGAGTGCGTGTTGCCAGTGATGACCTATGACTGAAAAGTGGTCGCTCACAATGGGCCTTATTAGAAAGAGAGGGCTATGTTTGGAGTTTCCCTACGTGATCGAATCAGAAATGAAGAGATCCGCAGGAGAACCAAGGTAAATGACATAGCCCGAAGAATTGTCAAACTTAAGTGGCTGTGGGCAGAGCACATTTGTCCTAGGTCCTCTGTTTTCCCGAATGGGAGGCAAGGATGTTACAACCTTTTGATAAGGGGGTGAACCTCTTGAATTGGGCACAAATTGTGAGTTGTTGAGTCCGGGCGAGATACGTTATAGGTAAGCCAAGTTTCTACCAAAATTTCGATTTGACTAAGCCCCGAGAATGTCGCATGCTGTAATGTTTTTGTTTTCGTCCCATAATTTGGGGTCGCAATGTGAACGATACGAAATACACAAAGTAAAGAGTGCCTGCCTGGGTTCGTGAGTTCGAACGCAGGCAGGCACACTTTACTTTGTGTATTACTACTTACTACCACTGCTCTCAAAACGGTGAAGGAAACATCGTGAGGAAACCGGCATGTCCTAGAACCAAATACTCGACGACACGTGACATCCGCCAACCCACACTGGGCCCGCGCGGTGGATTACGGCCCACTCCCTATCACAGAGAGGAAGCCTGTGTCCCAGCAGTGAGAACGTTATAGGCTGATTAAATGTGTTATACCACAGCCACAGTCAGTCTATTCTGTAAAATCTCATCGTGAAAACATAGGTAAACTGAGCTGCCATTCCACCTGTTTCTAGGCACTGACAACAGCTCACCTCAAACTCACCAGCTGAACCCAAGTTTTCACTGTTAAGTTTTGTACAGAAGACATCGACTGGCCACTAATTGCCTTCCTGAATCTTCCCAACCCATTCCCATCAACACCTTTCACAGCCTTCCCTTTCACCACACCTTCAATTATCACCACCTACCACCAAGGTGTAAATCAATTCTCAATTCTTGGCTTCACATAGCATATAACGGTGCGGCCACATTATTCACTACGGTCCGCATCGCCATGAGTTGTCGCACTTAGTTTTATAGCGGGGTCTTAGGTCACCGTATTTATGAACATACGAGAGAACGCAACTTAATAAACTGTTTTCTGCTTTGTATGATTTATTGTTGCTGGGGGTTTGGGAAATGCTTTTTGGGCCAAGTTAGGTAGGATAATAGATTCGTTTTGCTTGGCAATTAAATGAGTCTAGAAAATAATTACTTAGGTGGGTACTGTGCCATTGTACTTATCTAGGCATAAGACACAATGAAACACTGGAACTGGTAAGTTCTTGCATCTAGTTCCGTTTTTGTTTGTTAGTGCTCAACCAGATGATTGTTTATTTGTTTTGTCCGTTTTTTTTTACATATGTGTTACCTTTAAGGAGGATTGTATTCAGGTTGTGTTCTATTTCTTAAATGATTTGGTGGATAGTGCCTATTATGGAGCCTGTGAAATATGACCTTAATTTGACACCTATCATCATGTGCCATCATAGCCTTTTCCAATTGATTTTGGGGTCGCCTTCCAATCTAGCTACTAAGTAATATGCTACCTCTATGGTAAGACAACACGTCTTACCATAGAGGTAGCACTTCACAGGAGGTCAGACTTTCGGGCTTCTGAGGACCCGAACGAATGTCAAAGATCCACGAATGACAGCCGGGACTAACGGCTTAACTTGCTTTCCTAGGCATATTTGTGTGCAAACACGGGCACCCATCCACGGACCAACCGGGGAAAGCGAAGCTTACTTACTTTCCCACAAGTCCCTCTATCATATTTTTTTTTTATTAAATCCCTATTAAACATTCTGTTGGTAATGTGTATTGGGATTCTATGGATACTACAACCATCTTATAATAAAGCAAAATAAGTCACCTCAGAGAGCCGCGAACTCAGTCGTCGTGTACAAATGCCGAGGCGGTGGTTTACTTGCTTTACATGTTTTTGTCGCAGGACGCGGACACATGTCGGTCGCCGCGACTTTTTTGTCGCGTGTTTATGACCCGGTTCGGCGGGTGTGCACGTCCCCTTATAGCCACTACCACTTTTTACCAACAATCGCCAATTACGTGAGGCATACGAAATTCATTGAATGATTTCGTTTTTTTTTTCAAGCTGGTGTGGTCTCTCCTAGATACTAATAGGCCATTAGCCGATATGGGTAGCTTATGTTAAAATAATGCTAACGGCTCTCCATCTTAGTGTTTATCGTTTAGCTAAAACAAGCCTTTCTTGTTGCAATAAAACTTTTAGGGCTTGGGCCATATTAGATGCAGCTGCGGCGCGTGCGTTGATTTCTACGTGGGATACAGCGGGTTTAACAAGCATTGCCCTTACCTAGAGTACATTGTCTTTAGCTTTATGATCGTCAGATCGTCTGTTCTGCCAGACACTGATGCCTGACACATGGTTTCGATCTCATGCAGGAATTTTCAGAGGGGTCAGAACGGTGGGACATCACGTTCACATTGCATGATCCGTCTTAAATATTCCCACTGCTGGGACACAAGCCTACTTATTGCGAGAGGGAGTGAGCCGTAATCCACCATGCGGGCCCAGTGCGGGTTGGTGGATTTCATATCCCTCGAATTATGGTTCTAGGACATCCCGGTTTCCTCACGATGTTCTCCTTCACTGTTTTGAGAACAGTGGTGATGTCATTGATTACACAGAGTTAAGTGTGCCTGCCTGGGTTCGAACTCACGACCTACAACTCGTAAGTCGGGGCTCACTGGGTCACCACTACTCTAACACAAATAATTTAAATTGCCAAATCATACCGGCTAATCATGCCTCATTTCCGGTTCTAGTCTTTGTGCAACTGCAGTCAAAAGTCCTGTGCGAGGCCACTACGAACGCTTTTGATTTGGCTGAGTTTTATGTAGAAAGAAAAAAGAAAGAGTAAAACAAACAGTTAAAAGGTGCAATTTAAACTTACAAAATGCACATTAATACAACATAAAAGACCTGTTGGAGGCCAAAAAGGCTCCTATCTCAGCATAAGGCTACGATTTATAAATAAATAAATACATACTACATCATAACCGGAATTCCAGAAACGATGTGTAATAAATAATAATAACGTACATGTTGCCAGTGGTTTTAAGACCCATGTGACATGGGGCTAGCCAATGTCTATCAATTAGGTACAAATGACTCTGCACGTTTTTTTTGTTTAAGTTTTATGGAAAGTACCTCTATTTTGAAGAAAACGTTTAACGGGGTAATAGATTAACATTTTCAGAAATTCATGAAAGATTGTCCGATTGACTCGATTGCAATTTTCTAAAAATCTTATCTGTATCTAAAGCAGTAGGTTCCAAGACGGTCCAGACGGTCGATGGAGCTGACATATGCTAGAGTCGAGAACGCGTTTGGGCAAACGTAGTGTGGGACACCCTGCGGCACGATGGTTCGATGATTTGAAGAAGGTGGCTAGCAGCGGATGGATGCGGACTGCTCAGGACCGGGGTTAGTTGGCGCTCCTTGGGTGAGGCTTACGTTCGCAGTGGACGGCAATTGGCTGATGATGACGATGCCTGTATTTCTTTACTACTACAAAATCTAGAGGTGTATATTTAATAATAATATACCTACATGTTGCTAGTGATTTTTAGGAATCATGTGGTATGGGGCGAGTCAATTAGGTACAAATTACGACTCTGCACCCTTATTGCATACCAAAATTTCAATCACAGTCCGAGAGTTTTGAAGGATATTGCTAAACCATTGCTTATTGGTTTGAAAACTGTCTGCTCAACAACGTACCTAGATAACGCAATGAACGTGGGTGAACTGTCAAAATTAAACCCAATGCGATCAATTGTCATTATAAGTGTGTGCAGGTACTCACTCTCGCGTTTTCTCGTCGCGTTCATATCTTTCACTTTTCTCGTTTACTGTCAGAGCTGCCATACAAATTATTCGACTCTTGCTGTCAAACTTGATGTTTTCTCGTTAAACCCTACCATGACCACCTAATTTATATCGCATTTTGACAATCCAACATGAGAAAATCGTGATTTTCTCTAAATTAGTCGTCCTCGATTTTGACGACGAGAAGAGTGGATAAAATTAATGATACAATAAAAACTTAAGAAATATCCAAAGTAACATGCCAAATTCATAATTTTACTTATTTTTGCCACAACTTAAAAAATTGTATTTTCATGTTGTACACTAAATACAACATGAAAATACTATTTTTAAACTACCTAATATTGTATACATTGAAATGAAGTCCCTTTCGGCGGCCGCGAGAGAAAGTGTGGCGCAGGGAATCACTATTACGTAGATGAGCATCACATGAGCGTAGATGAGCTCATCTACAATTGGCAAAGGCCAATTATGGTGATTACCGAAATCTATGGCAATATCAAACCTACGCAACATAACTACGATAATTGCTATCCCCAAAGTTGGTGAGTAACAGCAACGGTTTTGTCGAATTGTGACCGTCAGCCGATTTATCAATTGTGGTGATTATCTAGTGAGTGTTTTATGTGCCACTCATTTTATATTTTAATTTTAGCACGTCAAAGAAAAACAGTAAAAAAAGTCGGTTATAAGGAACTAACCAAACATAAATTAAAAGAGGTGGACTTAAATCCATGCGTATGTACTATACATACTAATTCCATGCTTCAAATCGACCGATGTTGCAATGGATTTTGTTTGGTTTTTAATAACATGATACATCGGTATCTCGTCGCGAGAAACAGAAGTGTCAAATTGCCTTTTTTGAGTTTACTCGAGCTTATCGGTCATGTTAGGCATTAGGATGACGTCTAAATGTAGACAAATTTCGACAAATCGAGATAGAGAGCGTTCTCGCGCTTGTCATGTTAGCCCTGCTGGTCAGTACTGAGAAATTCTCTTCACTTTGCCCGACCTCACAGTCTGATCCAGGAAGTTCGTCAACGAAGATATTTGCCCGTCCGAAAGTAGTTCGGTAATGATACTTCGAAATTAACCCTACTGCCGATTAATTAACTTTTTCGGGCGCACAAAAACACATCTGAGGGGCAATTCCCGCATGTTTAAGAACGTTCTAATATGTCTCAATCTGACAAAAACACCTCTAATTTTCATATATTTTTGACAATATTTTGACATTTCATTGTCGCCGATGTGAGACTGCTACTAGATTTTGAACGTAGTTAGTTACGGGAATTTGCCTTCTGGAGAAGGAACAAGGCAGGGCAGGAACTAATCTTATGTCCGTAGGTGATATGGAGTAGGAAACGCTCGTAACTTCGGTCAAAACTACGGATTGCGTGCTTAGAGAGTAGACCTCCTGGACCCCATGTTCATTAGTCACCCTTACAAGGCAGTCAGTCAAAGCGGCGAGGAAGAAGATTAAAACGACTCTTTTGTATATCCCTTAAAAACAGTACGTTCACAGATAACTTACTTCTGAATTTGTATCACTATCAAAATCGCAGTGATCTTTATTGCCGTTGCAATTAGGTTGCTATTGCATTGCTGCTGTGGGAAGTAAAGCAACTGTTATAATATTAGTGGTCATCATTTTTGTGATATCATCATAGTTCATTGATGTCACAACTGCACTAGAAAAATGTTTTTTTTAATTATAAGTGTAGTTTTTATTCCGACACTCAGTCAGTGCTGGGCAAATCAAAATAATATATCTATAACTAGTTTCTCCCGCGACTCAATCCACGTGAAATTTCTTGTTTTAACTTAAAATAATTATTTCCTATGACACTCGGCAGATTTCAGTAAGAAAATTTTCGTAACCGGATTCAATCTAAAAGCGTAACACACTGACAACCACAATCTTAAAAAAAAAATCCTTTTGAAGGATATTGCTAATCCATTGCTTCATATGTCAGGAAAATTTGTCCGCTCAACTACGTAAATAACGCAATGAATGTTGTTGAACTGTCAAAATGAAAACGATTACTAGTGATAGTGTGCTAAGCAATTACCCCGCTGCTTAAGGGCTCCCACAAACAGGCACGACGCCACAGCGCGACACAAAACACCGCGTGTCGTGCGACGAACGGTGCCTTTGTGTCGCGTTTCCTTTAGTATTTAAATTAAAAGAAAGAACAAGGTCAAAATGAAAGCCATTTTTACTGAAAGTGTGTCACGCAGGACTTCCAGCGTTCACACCTCTTACAAACATATGATCAAACAATTTTAACTCTACAGTATTTGTTTAGAATAATATTTAGGTACTCAAAGTGTTTGTTACAAGTTTTGTGGAAAGTACCTCTACTTTGAAGAAAACGTGTAACGGGGCTAAAGATTAAGGTTTTCTAAAATTCATCAAAGATTGTCCGATTGGCTCGATTGTAATTTAGCCACTGATCTAACTATTATTGTTATTGACTGTCTAATGAAACTACACAAGATGGAAACATGGGAAATAAATCATTGTTCTTTAAAGGTTGCAGAGGCGCGGTAAGGAACGATGACTTCAACTAATATTTCAAAAAGAAAAGATTGGATATTTTGCATGCTTGTTTGTTACGCTTTCACGTTAAAATGGCTGAAGGGATTTAGATGAAGTTTGAAACATGGGTAGACTATGAACTGTATTTGGACAAAGAATACTTATAATCCCGATATTCCCACTAGATCGAGACTTATATTGAAACCTAGAGCGCAGCTAGTACGAAAAACAAATCGAAAAACAACAAACAATAGCTAATTAGATAGGAATCCAAACCCTACAGTCTCGTGTCGTAACGCAAAGCAACACAACCCGATAATTAAAGTTCCTTTATCCATATTACAACAGCCATACGATTAAACAATGATATATGCAGAAACATTATACACTTGTAGTGTATCGTTAATTGTAATTAATCTCGGACGGGAATATATTAGCAAAACGTACAATACCTACATGCTAACCCCAAGATTATGGTCAGAACTTACACGCATATGCTATTACATGGAATCGAATATTCTGTAATGGCTTTCATGATTCTAGAGTTTGTACAGAAACAATGTCGCATCTTAACATTTCCTGTTCTTAGTACTAATAAAACATTTAAGAAAGTATCAGTAAAGAGAGCTGCAAAGGTAACAAATTAATGTAGTTATTAATTTTAATTATGGATGTGAGGAACAAAGTTGGCTGGTTGGTTGGTTGGTGGGTTGGTTGGCGGTTTGGCTCAACGTAAATTATTTGTAGAATCATAAGATTTGGAACTATATTTAAAATAATAATATTAGTTTTGCTTAGATTAACTCCGGGTATTTGGCGTCGGTGCAGATATCATGATTAAAATTCTGATCATAGCAGAGATTGTGACTGTATTTAATATTAACCTTATTATTGCATAGTAATCTAAATTTTAATTATATAATTATTCAAACTATTTTTATGTTGTTGCTAATTACTAAATGTGTACTGACATGACGCTATATGATGTATAACAAAGATATAAAATCTAAATATTTTCACGGCTGAAATTCCGAATAATATTGTGATACCCATAGATCTTAAGAACCTATGCAAGTTTTCTATATTCTTGAAAATAAATATTCATTCATTAATTCAATCGACTAATTAAATTCATGTTGCATTTAAAACTATATTGAAGGTATTAATAACTGAAACAAAATCGCCAAAGGCAGATAATAGCCAACACCAAAGCCGGCCTGGCTTTCACTGGCTTAATCCAATGTAACGGCCGAAGACCAGGTGTGCTTGCCGAGCCAACATACCTCATAGATACGTCGGATTAGCCGCAAACCGCAGGGGCTAAGCCGTCCAGTGCGTTACCTGCCTTAAATTACCTCTAATTTGTTTCAATCTTCGTGAATTCAACATGAACGTGTAGATAACTAGAAGATTGTACTCAATCCCTCGCCTACGGATACCATAGTTATAAGTTACCTAATTTCTCATTTGACTGCAGTGACTTCGTAGGTCGGAAAGCAGCTTATCTACACCGATCCCCTTTCTCCAGATAGGCATAAAATGTAATATCAAAACATAAAGGATTACGGTTTTTTAATCCTACACTCTCGATCCGTTCAAAATTGATTTCATAGTAGTAAATTAATCAGCGCATCTCACATCGAGAGCTCTCACAATCACCATCGATTATAATAAAGTCGATTTCTTTAATCGATTCCGATTACCAACAAGAATCGGTCGGGCGGCTCGACGCCGTCCCAACGAATTAATAAATACGTCATCTAGTCGGCCATCTTCACGGTTCCAAATTCAAATTACGAAAATCGAACCGAAAAAACGTCGTTTTAACGGACTTTTTGTAAAAAACTCAAGGTGCGGACACACAGCACCTGCTTTTGCTATTGTGTAGATACTCACAAATTTATCGAAACAGGTGTATTTAAAACTGAATTTATTCTTACTGTTAACTATTGACCCTAATTAAAACAGAGATAAAAGAACAATTTTTATCAATTGAACGCTACAGGGGCACTGACTTATGATTTTCTGTTGTCATAAATATCGTCGTAACGAATTTCATCGACTTTTTTTTTACTTTATTATTAACATGGTATTTTGTTAACATTACTGTCATTAATGGTTAGATGTACAGTCAGACATTCATACTTTTTAAAATGTTTTATAAGCTTATATCGTTGCGGTTAATATACTGTCTGTATGGTTTTATTCTAGTCGTATTATATAAAACTCAGAGGGGCTCGTGGCAAGATAATAACAGCCAAAGGGGTCGATCGAAGGTCTAAGGTCTTAGGCAACCCTTGCCAAGGTGTCTGTGAATGGTTAAACATCCATTACTTATCGAGACCCCTCCGTGCCTCGGAAAGCAAGTTGGTACCGGCTGTCATTCGTTGATCTTTGACAGTCGTTCCGGGTCGTCAGAAGCCCGACAGTCTGACAACCAGTCTTATACTCCAAGAGGCATCGTGGTACCCAGTAACTGGGTTGTGGAGGTCAGGAAGGCAGTCGCTCCATGTAAAATACTGGGATTCAGATGTATCCGGTTTGATCCGGTTTTAATGGAAGCCGACTTCAACATTATTTTCAAAGCAATATGTCATGATGAACTATTACAGACCTGAATGCTTATCTGAATAGCACTCAGAGTATTATACGTTTGTGGCGGCAACAACGCATCACACACAAAGCCTGCATCGCGCAATCAGAGTTTACCGCTCAGCTAGCATATATACAACTTCCCGACATCATTCGTCGGGCAGTTGCCCACCAGATACGACATCCATCTGGTCGGAGGTTCCTCCCTTTTCCAAGAGTATGAGTGAACTTTACACCCTGTTCCTCATATCTCTTCACGTTCAATATCAACATTTAATCGAGTCAAAGTTATTTTATGGTTATTGCGTCGGATGGATAATATTGTCCATAATTAAATAATAAAGTGGACAAATTGTCGTCGAAAGGCGTATACTTCGGAGATGAAAGTTTAAGTGCGAGGAAAACAAATTAGCAGTGTACTATTAAAACATTGATAGTTTTTGCAACGTATGGCGCGGCCATTAAAGTGTTAACACCCCAGTAAATGAGTGTCAGGGAAGGTTATATGTTGAAGTAAGTGGCAGTTACTCCACTCAGTATGATGCTAGTGTGAAGAAACACTATTTTGTTGCTCATAGTTTTTAGTCGCACAACTGCACTCTTTCACAATCCAACAACGACTGCCTTAGCACTTAATTTTACCATTTTTAATGACTTTTTGCCCCACCCAGATATAACGATAATATCATAACCGTTATTTCTAAGTGTTGCTAAAGTAGAAAAATAAATTCAATTGCTATAACGAAAATACATTTATTATTATTATGTACTGATAATTTGTACTTTGACGGTGTTGCCACAGTTCGGTATTGAAATGATACATTTAAAAAAAAAAACAAAGAAATCACGACACTTGCTTATTTAATTGCTTTACAGAGGTCATTTTTTGTCTTCATAACACATACAATATCACGCCTGCATTCCAAGAAGGGTAAGGTAGATGTATACATATACTACTCCCACATATCGCCGGTCTTGCTCAGACTGCACAGAAAAGAAAGAGAAGCGCGATGACACAACTCTCTATAAAAAAACTGCTAATTAGACTAAATAAATAAAACACTATTACGTTAATATGTTGCTTGTAGAATAATCTAAGAAAAAACCAATGAAACTGACCAATGCTCAGCATTAGCTCTTGCGACTGGACCAACAAAGCATAATATCAATCTCATTAATTTATTTTTGGGTTAAAATGATCCAGACTAGATCTGCATGTCGAAGACTTGCTTGGAGTGAGCTGTCAGTGTCAACAGCCTCCACGATCACTTCACCTAAGTTTTCACGGTGAGATACACGGTTACAGAACAGCACTACAGTTCTCAGTAGATCTAAGTATCGATATTTCTACATGCTTAATTAATATTTTTTATTCAATAACATTTCATAATAATGTGGGTGCAACCACAGTAATTATAATTATCTTCGGTTGGAGTGACAGAACCACGCCCACGGTTCAACGGTCGCACTTTGATTGAAAATACTTCATTAGTTTCGTCTGCTTTATTTTAGGGAGAAACGAAACTGACGTTAGCTGCCAAGGACATTTGATTATTTAGAAAAAAACAAATCAGACAAAAAATAATTTCTTTTATTAAACTATTTTTCAGCTAGCTAGATGATTCCTTGATTTCTCTCAATTTCCACACTGTTTATCTTCAAAACAAAAGTAAAGAAGAGTTTTGTAACTTATACCCAGTTTCAGAAAAACAAATCAAGTCTCTGAACAACGCAAGCTAACAATCTTACAGGAATCGAAGGTATATAGGTAATGCCTTTACGGGTGGCATGATATCGATGTGCAACCTGTTACCAATGGATTCAGTACATCAGTCTGAACCCTCCTGTGGTCAAACACTACGTGGGGTTTAAAAAAAAATGCTGGTTCATACATTAACCGGTATTGCACTTTTGTATGAAACAGCCAATTTTTGTTTTTATAACCGACGAAATATTTCTACGCTAGTGGGTCTAGGATTTGTGTCCCCAGGCGCCTCAAAGAGATGTCAGCACTAATTGACGATGTCCGTTAGGGCGATGCCTGCCAGGGTCGCAGGTTGTCCGAAAGAGATACCGTGGCCCCTGGCACAGGCAACTGAAGGAACACAGGTGGGTTTTAGTCAGTAAAAGTCTGACACGCCCTTCCGCTCCACCCAGAGCGGGAGTAGTCACTTGATGATTTCTCAACCTAAACATAATATGCTGAATCCATGGTTACTGTTTATGCATCGATAATCCCCTGCTACCCCGTGTAGGTAAAAACACACTTTCTCTCGTTAAACAAAAAATTATCAAGTAAATCCTTTAAAAAAAAAGCAGTAGGACCCTTCAAACGTCCGATCAACTCCTAAGCACAAACCATTCAAACAGGTGCTTCGGATCCCTGAGGCAATTTTTGACACTACGCACCGTGCGTATACGCACTTTTAAGCCAATTTATTACACATGACGGGTAGACAGCAAATAGATAAATGGAATTTAAATTGTAATTGTGTGTTTGGGGCCATCCCTAAAACAGATAATTGGCTCGGCTGTCAATGAGGGAATTTATTAAGAGTTTTGAAGTGACAATCGCCTTAGGGCTGATGTGGAGTCGAAAGGTTGTGAAATTATTTTAGCTGTAATTTAATATCGCGATAGGCAAGGTGTGAGAGAATTTATGTGAGAATTACAAACACATGTATAAATTAATACTCTTAACATTCGGCATTTCGGGCTTCTTCTATAAATACTTATGTATATATAAGCTTTTTTTTTGTAATGCACGTCGCCTTTTATACGTATCAGCCGAAAGCTCTGTAAGTCTGTAACATGTTAACGTAAAAAAACACGTTTTAACGCGCTCGTTTTTTTTTTTTTGTAACAAAGCAAAGTTCTGCGCTGGTTAATAAAGATCGATCCAGGACAAAGCTGTAGGTAACATTAGCTAAAAAGATTGGCTATCGACCGGGTAGATATTATATGTAAACAATGGACAAGTTGTCAAATTTAAATTGGTTGAATACGAGACTTTTGGTTACTTTGTATGTGTTTTTTAAGTCATTTTATTTGTGTAATGTGCGTTTTGTTTGTGCAGAATAAACAATTTTACTTTCTTTTTCTTTAAGTATAATGTTTGAACTATTTCCGTTTGAAAAACAAATTCTGAAAAATGTGTTTCCATCGCAAGGGTGATTAGGTATTCACAATTAAAAACAGCGACTAAAAAAATTGTACTTTCTCAACAAAATAAACAATAATTTTATCAACCTATTAGAAACACTAATTTATAGACATACTTAAAGCTGGTACCTAAGTACCTTTCCTACGGCCAAAGTCAGTTAAATGTTATACCTTTGAAGATGTTCCAACTCACGGCGCGGGCGGATGACAACGACGGCTACAGAAATATTTCATTACTAATGTTGTATCAAATATTTAGATATATTTATGACGGACCATAAAGAATGTACGCCTATTTGGCAACATTATTTGGTTATTATAAATTAATCCGGTATGTTGTGTGGTGTGTGTTGTAAGCGGAAGCGATCTAGAGTAAGAACGGTTTTGCGTGTATAAAATGTTCAGCTATTAGAATTTTTTAAGCTTTGAATTATGGCTAAAGGCACTTTATAACAGACGAGATACGCGACGAGAATCGCGCTCGGCACAAAGGCACCGCTCGTCGAGTGACACGTGGTGCCTTTGTTTCACGTACGGTTCTTTAAGTATTTTTTTGGTTGTCATTGAAAGTGTGTTGCGCAATTTAGGTAAATCCGTCTGACCGACAGTGGTTTGAGTACATTAATCGTAGGATGTTTTACACAAGAGGATGTGATTTAGTTGTTGTCAACTGCTTTCTCGGCTTTTATCTATGTCCTTGCTCTGCTGTGATAAATGTAGCTGTTTTCACTTTTTAATGTCTCCGTCTGAGGTCTCGCTACTAACCGTTTCCGGTTTCTATATATCTCATTGGTAGCGTTCTTGTTCAGCGACCTTATTGTAAGAAAAATAAAGATCACTATGACTTTAACTGTCATGAAATATGACGTGAAAACTGTGAAAAGATTGCATGCGCATCAGCTTGACAATTAGACCACAAAGTTGACTAAGACAAGTCAACTAATAATATTTTCCCGCAGCTAGCAACACCAGTCATTTGAAAGTCTTGTATTATGATAATCTCTTCTTAATTACCCCCTGTTTATATACATCTAATGATCGTATTTATTATCCCATATAATGTACGAATGTAAATGCAAGGAATAATCGCCTAGTTAAAATATAATGTCTGGTTTCAGTTGAGAATTAAAATTGTGTATTTCATATTTCATCTAATTATGACTTTGTAAATTTTTTAATGATTGATTTGACATTAAGGAAGAAAAAACAAAGTTTTGAAAAGTACATCCACATTTCGCCAGTTATGTTTAAGTCACATGTAATAGGGGGCGAGCCTATTCCCATCAACCGGGCACAAATTCAGACTCCGGGCTGCTACTGAGAAATTCCAGATGGAAGAACTTGACAGTTTGACCTCACGCACAGCAGCAGAGTTAGCGACTAGAAAAAAAAAATACTAAGTCAAGTCAACTAATATAAGTAAACTGCTGAGGATATTTTTAAAAGTTTGTGGTATTTTCACGCGAAAACAGCTGAACGGATTTGGATGAAATTTGGCACACAGATAGACCATGACCCGGGTAAGAACATGGGCTTTTCATCCTGGATCGTAGACGAAGTCGCGGGCAACAGCTAGGAAGAAATAATTATCATATTTTTTTCATTAACCCTACGTTTCTGTCGTGTCAAGTTGAACCGGTCACTGTCAGCAATAGCCAGTTACTACCTCGTTAACATTAATGGACATGAATACGAATCTAAGCAGTTTTCTTGGACATTGCGGTATTTAAATGAATATACATTTATTGCTTTCATACATAAAAGCTGGGTTACGATCCCGTGGTGTGCAGAATACAGTTATTCCTCCATTTTAATTGACATCACGGTTAGCCTTTGTTTGACCTTTGTCCTCTACTTATACAGGTCAAAAGGTCAACAAAATAATAGTTAAGAATTTAACTGCTTGTAATTAGCTCAGTTAGGTAGTAACTGACTGACGTTATGTCTGTCAATGCTTGTGTTAAAAGGAAAAACCTTTAAACCCAATGGGATATTCATTTGATTTAAAACAAGTTTTCTATTACGAACTAAATGTATTCAAATAAATTAATACCTTGATTTTCATTGAAATTTAAGTTTATATTATCACATTTTGTTGCATCGCATGATTTGGTTTTTACCTCCCAAAACAAAAATTATACCTTTACAGTAGCACTATACCATTTAATTCTACAAAATTTTTAACGACATGAAACATACGAACACACAATGCAATTATTATCCACATATTTCATTATCAACTTAACATAAATTTACCACACTGCCCGTTAAAATGTACAACGGTCATTGCTGACAGTAACTGCTCATTGTTCGAAGTCGCCACCCGTTTTGTGAAAGAGAGAGGCGTGTTGCTCTGTCCGTATGTTTTACACACTTGTTTATGAGTTTATTGTGTGTTTATAGTGCATTTAAGGGTTACAAGGTATTATGAGGATTGGCTGACCAGTAATAAAGGTTGACGAAACAATTTTAACTTGTAGGTATGTGAAAGCGAAAATAAAAATGCGAAACTTAATCTTTATTTTACCAAAAAGTGTCATGTTTTGTTTAAGTATTATTGATACTTAATCATTTTTTTTTGTAATAGATTTTGGCAAAATTATCAGTCTCTATAAAAGACAGGGCTATTTTTATACCTACCAGAATTTGAAAGATAAACACGTAAGCAGATTCAATGTCATAGCTGGTCGATAACAGAGAAAAAATCACCGCAACAAGCAATTTATTGATTCTCGCTTCGATGTACACAAAAGTCGTAAATGTAAATGAAATAAGAATGTATTTTTGTCTTCGTATCCTTGAGTTCTATGACCAAGGCTTATTAAGAAGTGTGAAGGTGAAGGAGGTGTGGATACTTTTATTAGTTTAAATGAATTTACACCATTTGTACGACATTTAGGATTTGTGGTGAAGGATTGGTCATGTAATATGTCTCGAAACCTAGCTCCTTGTTTGAGTTCTAAGATCACAAGTACCATTATGTAGTAAGAAGTAAATAGTACCTCAGATCTGTTTTCAGATACTGGTTTATTATGTTTTTGAGACCCCACCGTGCCTTTGAAGGCACTTTAAGCCTTTGATCCCGGCTGTCATTCGTGGATCTTTGACAGTCGTTACGGGGAGTCAGAAGCCCAAACAGTCTGACAACCAGTCTTACCATGGGTTATTGTGTTACCCAGTAACTGGGTTGTTTAGCTCAGCGAGGCAGTTGCTCCATGTAAAGACTAGATTGATTGGTTTATTATGTTGTATGCAGGCTGAGGTCCCACTTCAATGAAAGAGGTTACTCTACTGCCTGCTGGAATGTTTGTCAAAGGATCGACGGCCGGTGGAGAAGGCGCGTCCTGCAAGCGTACCTTAGGAAGGCTGGGACGGACTGGATGCGGAAGGCAGAAGACAGTGTGTTGTGGCACAGCCTGGGAGATGCCTATGTCCAGCATTGGACTGCGATAAGCTGAGTTGATTGACTCTTCTGCCAATGGACATCTCCAATACCCAAGGGTTTACCGATGCATTGCTAAATATTAGTGAGAAAACTAAAAAAAAACATGTTTTTGTGATCATATAGAACGTGGCTGTTTTCTGGTTGCTAAGTATTTTCTACAGGCCAATGTCTGGGAAACGAGGTACTCAGAATTTTAAATTAATATAACTTACTTGTTGCTTTTTGCCGAACACTAGGTTTTTTTTTCGAAACCCACTTATACCATAAAATTATTCTTTCCTATTGCTACTGGAAAGTTGTAGTTCACAAACCTTTAACTTTCAAGTGTAGTTACAGTATTTTTATCTCATGAAGCGACATGCACTTTACTTGTGTTAACTAAGGCCCACTTGCAGGTTTAGTCGGGTTAAATGAATAAATGTGGAGTTTGTAAACTCGTAGTTAAGTAATTAATTTAAACTCTCATTACGCGTTGCGCCATAAAAAACGTTTCAACAACAATCTGAATAATTTTGAAATAAATTGCTAATCCATTGCTTCTTATGTTCGAAGAGTGTGTCTGCTCAACAACGTAAATAACGTAATGAATGTTGTTGAACTGTCAAAATTAAAGGCATTCGTACTGTTACGCAATCACCCTACGGGTAAGTTAACCAAACAAATTCTCTTTCTATTCGAGCTCCTAATCTTACACACAAATTTACAGCGCGTTTATAACAGAGTTCCTGTTAAAAAGTCCCAAACTAACTAATACGTGTTTTTAACACTTTTTTTAACTACATATTTTAAAAGAAAAATCTATAGATGTGTCACAGATACAATTTTAGGTATAATTACACGATACCACAACAACGCGCGACAGACAGCCTTCTAAAATAACCTGAATCCAGTCCGAAATGAGGCTATTTTGGCAACGCCACTGTTACAGATTTGTAAGTGTTTTGGGTTAACACATTTATAAGTGTTACATATTTGATTCTGTTATCAATTCAAATGTAACACTTATAATTCTGTAAACTTTATGAATGTGTTTTTAAGTCCCTGATTTGCACACTTGGTAAACCCAAGTAAAGTTCGCGTCGTTTCGTGAGAAAAAAATATGAAGGCGCGGGACGGCCATTTTGAGTTCATCGTCGACGCGCCATCAGATAGTATATCTACGTGAAGATAATAATGAGTTTCTCGCCACAAATCTTCATTAGTACCGCCAGCTTACGGCCGCTCCCTACATATTTAAACACGCCCACTATGCACTAAAACCGTTAAATAAGTGTAAAATTTCATGTGCGTGTGTTAAACTCACTTAAACGTACATTACTTGATGATTCTAAACACGACTTGTTTTGTGAGCAAACAGCTTGATGAAATATTTTTAGGACGATTTAATAGCAAGTCGTAATCAGGTAACCAGTTAGTGCAAGTTGCTTCCGCCCACGTGTTAGACGATTCTTCGGAGCAAATAAAAAAAAAATATTTCAATTAAATCAAACTGTCAAGGAGGCGTTCAGTTAGAAAGTTAAATTCCGAAGCGTAGTAAACTTACTACGCTTCGGAATACTTCGCTGCACGAAGAAGAACGGACAAGAAATTCCATGGACACTCTTTCAAATCTTTCCCGCTATTTTTACGTGATTGAGCCAAAGACACAAACGCGCAACTTAAGTTTCGTTTCCCCATGTTAGAAATGGTAAAATAATTAGTTTTTTTTTGTTTTTACTAACTGTTTATTTTAGAAATGGTGTCCTACTGCCACCAGTGTATTCAAATTATAAGTGTAATCCAATTTCACCGATGATATTGAACGCGATTTGCATATTTAAACCGCGTTCAAGAGCTGTCATTGTCAATATTCCATTGCAATAATGACAGTGACAGCTCTTGAACACGTTATTATAAGTATTTCAATTTGAATTACACATGGATTCCAATAATACTTCTCGAAGTGCTATATACGTAAAAGATCTTGCAGAATTATTGTAGAAGTTGTTATTCATATTCTCACTAATTAAAATGATTAGTGATGGCCTCATGAAATATCACTAGTTCGTCATACGTAGAACCCTATCAGTAAGCTTTTACTTATATAACTCCGGCAGGTCATATGTGGGGCGCAGCACTAACAAATTTCTTGAATTAATGAGAAAAAATACTATGAATGGTCAAAAATGAGAATGAGAGAATGCCCAAAACGTTCTCTGTTGGCGTAAATGCACTTTTTCATACGAAGCAACTGATTTTGAACACATTTATGCCACTCCTCCGTGCAAAGCCTCAAAAAAAACAACACCGCGGGCACAGCTTTTTCATACCCAAATGTTTGTGTAGGATTGATTGTATTTGACTCATGCTTGTGCCTAAAGATCCCCGAATCTCAAGGAAGGTCACATGCCTGTCTGTTTCGACCATACGGCGCACAGCATCGATGATTTTGATGTTCACATCGCTGGATCATCACGGAATTCGTCACTGAAATTGACATGACCGCACTTGAATTCTACAAACCAGCTATAACTTCGTGTTGCATGGAGCTTCATCGCCAAAATCAGTTTGATCGAGGCTCTGCTAAGCTGTCAAATTACACTTGAAATCGTAGAAAATCATACTACGAAGATTTCCACACGTTAAATTCATGGTGATGAAGACAGGATTTTTTTTTATGACGATACAATGTAAACAATTGACAGTTAGATAAAAAAAACTGTATTCGACAGCCTATGAGTTCCATTTTCAAATGTTGTTATTGCCTACTTTTTAAATATTTTTTAAGTAAGTGGGCAATTACGGAAACTTATAGTGCGCCCTACTTATTTTTCACACAATAATTTTGACCTTAGCATTTTGCAGCATGTTTCTTTCAAGCATCATAGAGAAGAAGCTCCACGCTTTAGATATATTACTTGGAAACAGTTTCCTTAAAACAGTATAAGTTACTGTTAATGTGTGAACATTGGAAAATTTAGAAATTTTCCGGAATGCACACCCGATTAGCCAAGACTTAAATAGTTTCCAAACGAAAAAAGAAAAGTGAATAATGATGAAGAGGCCTATATCCCAATACATTTGACACTTTATCATCTCTCGTGATGAGACGAGATACCCAAACAAAAAACGCATACTTTTGCGAAAGTGGTTAGCAAATCAGTTAGTTTGGCAGAGGCTTGATTGCACAGTTTTCAGTATCGCCATTCCGATCATCTTATACAGTATTTTTTTGGCTATTTGACGAAATAATTTCTGCAAGATGAGTGACAACAAATCATATTAGTAATTCTTTCGCTACACACGATCCCTCTACTTGTAAGGCCGTAACATTGACCACCATAACTTGAACAGCAACACATACACCGTAGTTTACGTTGTCATGTGAAAACTATTTCTCTGAAGTTTATTGAGCGCTGTTTCCTATTGGTCTACTTATCTATTAAGACCATACATTGACTATTCTTCGTACTTGAACCGCAACACATACATCGTAGTACAAGCTGAGGTGTGAAAACAATTTCCTGTACGCTTTTGGGCGCTGTTTTCTATTACGCTGCTTATCTAGGAAAACCATACATTGACCGATTCTAAACTTTAACCACAACAAATACATTGTCGTGTGAAAACAATTTCCCTTTCTCTATTGAGCGCTGTTTTCAATGGCTGCAGTGAAGTCGACAACACTGTGTTCAATAACTTAAATTGTCGGTCTAAACTAAGTGCCTGTGCGCAGGTAGGTTGAGCGGACACTGAGGATGTAGATAGAAAACATAATAATTGTATTTATTATTGTTGGGTTATCTATTTTATTTTTATATATTTATATGTACTATTTACAGATATGAGGAACAGGGTATAAAGTTCACTCATACTCTTGGAAAAGGGAGGATCCTCCGACCAGATGGATGTCGTATCTGGTGGGCAACTGCCCGATGATTGTTATCGGGAAGTTGTATGTATGCTATCTGCGCGGTAAACTCTGCTTGCGCGATGCAGGATTGATGCGTTTGTTCGCATGTGGCGGTGTAGATGCCGCCACATCACTCCCCTCCGAAGACCGGAGGTCGATAGTGGACTAAGTCTTGTATCTTGCGATGCTTGCCAATGCCAGTTGGGTTCCAGTGGGTTGGAACCGGGTGTCGCGTAGTTCGCGGTGAGTCGGAATGCCCCAGTGAGTCGGGGTGGCTGACTGCTGATGTCGACCAGGAGAGGGATTAAGCACTCTGCTTGTGGACCGGCCGAATGTGCAGTGTGCTGTGCCAAGGTTGCTGATGAGGCTGAAGGTGATGACCAGGTATGCGCTTGCGCTGCATGCTGATGGTCAGGACAACCGTTCAAGCCGTGGTTGCTGGCTGGCTGTGTGACTTGCGGGAGTGATGATGATGACGTCACGCTGAAGTAGTTGCACGAAGGCTGCGCTGACGTTCATACTCGGGGTCACCCGTGAAGGGATGATGTTCATCACGTCGGGGTCACCAGTTTAGAGATATGAGGAACAGGGTGTAAAGTTCACTCATACTCTTGGAAAAGGGAGGATCCTCCGACCAGATGGATGTCGTATCTGGTGGGCAACTGCCCGATGATTGTTATCGGGAAGTTGTATGTATGCTATCTGCGCGGTAAACTCTGCTTGCGCGATGCAGGATTGATGCGTTTGTTCGCATGTGGCGGTGTAGATGCCGCCACATCACTCCCCTCCGAAGACCGGAGGTCGATAGTGGACTAAGTCTTGTATCTTGCGATGCTTGCCAATGCCAGTTGGGTTCCAGTGGGTTGGAACCGGGTGTCGCGTAGTTCGCGGTGAGTCGGAATGCCCCAGTGAGTCGGGGTGGCTGACTGCTGATGTCGACCAGGAGAGGGATTAAGCACTCTGCTTGTGGACCGGCCGAATGTGCAGTGTGCTGTGCCAAGGTTGCTGATGAGGCTGAAGGTGATGACCAGGTATGCGCTTGCGCTGCATGCTGATGGTCAGGACAACCGTTCAAGCCGTGGTTGCTGGCTGGCTGTGTGACTTGCGGGAGTGATGATGATGACGTCACGCTGAAGTAGTTGCACGAAGGCTGCGCTGACGTTCATACTCGGGGTCACCCGTGAAGGGATGATGTTCATCACGTCGGGGTCACCAGTTTAGAGATATGAGGAACAGGGTGTAAAGTTCACTCATACTCTTGGAAAAGGGAGGATCCTCCGACCAGATGGATGTCGTATCTGGTGGGCAACTGCCCGATGATTGTTATCGGGAAGTTGTATGTATGCTATCTGCGCGGTAAACTCTGCTTGCGCGATGCAGGATTGATGCGTTTGTTCGCATGTGGCGGTGTAGATGCCGCCACAACTACATATACAATGGGCGGCCTGTTCGCTTTCTGCGATCTCTTCCAGGCAACCTTGGAATAGACAGTGATTTGTCTGGACATAAAAGGGTGGTAACGTTGGTGCAAATAGTATGTATACATTACACTAAAATAGATACACAGATAAATACATATCCTAACGAATAGATACACAAATATATACATATGAAATATATTATATATAATTACAGTTACGAGAGCAAGATCACAACGAGAAGTAATTTTCCTTCGTGAGTCTTTTAAGCGCAAGGGTTTAAGGGTAAAAAGTAATGATAAAGGGTTAATAATCAGCTTGACTTAAAAAAATATTTGCCTGTTGATATTTCAACAGTTAAACACAGAGTACAGTACAGTACAGGTACAGTAGCTACAGTTAGTTAGTTTGTGTTAGTTACAAACTGTCCAGTTTGATGGGAGGCATACAATGTGTTAAAAGGTCTCGATAAAAATGCTTAGTTGATTCGGTTCTATGAAAATAAATATCATTTCAGCCGAAAGACGTCCACTGATGGCCATAGGCCTCCTCCAAATACCGCCACTTCGACCGGTTCTGTGCTTGCCGCATCCAGCGAATTCCTGCGCTGCGGCTTTGACCTGTGGAGTTTTGTGTAGTCCATGTTCATTTTAAGACAGGTTATCGAGCATTGTACTGAGGTCTTCCGTAGTCTCAGCCATGACCACTATATCGTCGGCAAACAAAGCTGACTGATGTTCTTGACATTGATGTTGACGCCAACTTGCCAATCCAGAACCTTAAAGACCTCCCCCAGTGCAGCGGTGAACAGTTTCGGAGGGACAACGTCTCCCTGTCTCACACCTCGCTGCAGAAGGATAGGTTTCGAGGTGTGATACTGAAGTCGGATTGAAATAGTGTCATTTTCGTACGTTTCGTGGAAAAGCATTAATCAGGTCGTTAACCTGGGGGGGGGGGCAAATCTTTTACCGTTTTTTCTAAAAATTGCAATAGTTTTAATACCTTCAAAAATTGTTGGCATGTTTTCTTCGTTTACTTTATCATAACAAATTCCCTAAAACTCTTATATCTTCTTTTTTTTCCCACTGATGCCGTTCACTCTACTGTGCGTCGCGCTTATAACGGAAGCAGCGCGTGCGTCGATTAATACACGTAGCTGTCGCGGTAACAAATTGTGCGCCAAATGAATGCCAATTGAAACCACCGACGAATGGATTACTTTCCAATAGGATTCAGGAAGCATTGTCCAGCTCTGTAATATACTTTAATGTGGAAGAAAATGACAACTTTTTTTTTTTTTGGTGTCGATTCATGATAAGTAACTAACTAATTAGAGTTATATATAATCGTTTGTTTGGAATGAAAACTATACGAATTTTTCTTTTATTTCCTGATTCCGGACTTGAACCGCCAAACCCGCCTATATTTTTTTTTTAAACAAAACACTTTATTATGAATAGACAAATTATAAGGCACATTTGATTACGTTACCCTTTTTCTACAGATATAAATATTTAATTTTACTAGAAATGCATCTAAATAAAATAAACGATACCTTAGAAAACGGTTTTAAATAAGTTACTATGCGCCACGTCTATGGCGGAAGCTGTGCAACCTGCGCATGAGTCGATTAATACACGCAGCCGTCGCAGTAACAAATTGCGCACCAAATGAATGCCGATTCAAACACGCGGCACTTTCCACTCCATGGAGGAAGCTGAACATAAGAATCTAATTGATGTATTGGAGATTTAGAAACCTCCGTTATTTAAACATTAATTTAATTTATTAGCAGTGAAATGGAATTGTATACACTTGATCAAGTCTTCAGAGCTTCTAAAGCAGTGATGGGCCAGTGGAACTGGCCGCGACTTGTAGTTCTTAGGTTCGAACACAGGCAGGCACACTACTTAGTGTAAATTATTTCATCACCACTGCTCTCAGAACGGTAAAGGAAAATTTCTTGAGGAAACCTGCATGTCGAACACTTGGGACCTCCATCATCCGCATTGACCGCACTGATTACGGCCCGTTCCCTCTTACAGAGAGGAGGCCTGTTTCCCAGCAGTGAAAACATTATAGGCTGATTAAGATCAAGTCTTCTTGTGGAGGTACCTTATTTTAGGGTTCCGTACCTCTAAAGGGAAAAATCGGAACCCTAATAGGATCACTTTGTTGTCCGTCCGTCCGCCCGTCTGTCTGTCTGTCAATACCCTTTTTCTCAGGAACGGGTCGAGGTATCAAGCTGGAATTTATATCAAATACTCAGGTTTACTGTCCCTTGGAGTTATGAAAAAATCAAACTTCTAAGCCCACGCAATCAAAAGATACAGCCGTTTATGCCGCAAATTTTCGACACACGCATGGGAATCAAAACCTACACAGGGTACTTCCCGTGAACTCAGAATATTGAATTTTGGTACGAAGCAACGTCTTATAGTACAGATAAAGGAAAAATTGCGAAAACCGTAAATTTTTAATTACATCATATAATAAAAATATTCTAATACTTGATTTTAAACTTCCTACCCCTTTCCTCATGAACGCGTGTGAACTATTACTTATATACCTACAGGTTTGTACGGAACCCTTGGTGCGCGAGGCCGACTCGCACTTGGCCGGATTTTTTGTATTGAAGCGACTTTCTTTTCGCATTGTGAAAAGCTAATAAAGACCCCAGAATACCTGCCTACGCCACCTAAGGAAAACGCGAAGTGACAATAGTATAAAATATATCTAGAAAAGCTGGAATGTGACAGGTCGCTTTCAGACCCAATCTGTTGGGGACTATTGATGCGGGTCCACTCTTAATACGTGAATTATAAGCACCGTTGGATAAGTGAAGATTTATGATAAATTCATCTTTAAAATATAAGAATTTCTTTTTTTTTTTCTCATTTACACTTAGGGCATATAATGCAGACTGCATCAATAGTAAGAGTCTACTTATAGTACTGTCTCTCCTAAATCTTTTACAACTACTCAAATACTATTCTAAACAATGACTAATCTTAGTAATGAACACACAAACAAAGAATCCACAAACGAAAAAAAAGAATATCTGAAAAGTAAAGAGATGGCGATGCGGTATAATGGTCGATTCGCACGAATTTACTCGGCCGAAATGGGTGAATTGACACTTTCAAACAATAAAAAAAACTGTTAGCGACTCGCACGAAGATAATTTGTTTGTAAGCAAATCGACAATTTCAGAAATATGTATTAGGCAATTGGAACATTTTGAATTTAAAAAAATTAAAGAAAAAAGTACAAAATAACATAACATAACATCACGCCTGTAATCCCAGAAGGGTTAGGCAGAGGTTTACCTATAGTACACCCACATTTCGCCAGTTACGCTTAAGTCCCATGAAATAAGGGGCGAGCCTATTGCCATCAACCGGGCACAAATCCAGACTCCGGGCTGCTATTGCGAAATTCTAGAAATAAAATAGAAAAACCCAATAACACTTTGCCCGACCTGGGAATCGAACCCAGGACCTCATGCTCAGCAGTAGCTCTTGCGACCACTGGACCAACGAGGCAGTACAAAACAATAATTGGTAAATGTAGTTTCTAGTGTACTTTCATCTTAACTTTATTCTCGCCTCGCTCATGACTTAGCAAAATCACTTCACAAAATTGCCTAAATCACGGTGAAAAGCGCATAAAAATCCGTTGCGGTGTTTAGAAGAACAACGCGAACATACACGAATAACGATTTTTATTTAATATAAGGATAGGTAGGGAAGAAGAATGAATACAATTGCTTCATTAATTTGTGAATTATTAAACTCGTTGTTATCAAGTTGTGAGTAAAACATTTAGTCATGGCTGTGAATAAGGCGGAACGGCTATGTTTGTTGGTTATATTGTTTTATTTTTCCTTCCTTCCTCAGTTCAGACGATGTTTACAAGCTATATATAGGTAATGATTTTACTTCTTTCCTGGTAAACAAAATGCCTATTAATGGTATAGTTTCAATGAAAAACTTTATCACAAAAAGAAATAACCGACTTCCAAAACAAAAACACTACAAAGTGAAAAATAACTCTAATTTCGGAAGTCGTTTTTTTATTATTATTATTTATATTTGCAATTTTTCGTTGTGTTGGTTACCCCCATACAAATTCGTATACCTTCACTTGCTAAGTAAATAACAGTGATATGAGGTTATTAAAACATCAACATAAACCTAGTGGAAAAAATAGGTACTTTTGAAGCCAACTCAAAATCACTCTTCAGAACTTGACCTAACATAAATGATTCTCGACAACACACTTTCAAATAAAAGAAAAAAAATCGGTTCATAAATGACAGAGTTTTGTTTGTTTGTTTGTTTGGCATCTCGCAGGTCAACCTATGCGGTTGTCGTCTGCTTAAGCGGACTTGCCTGTGGATTCCCTAATAAATTAAGGCCTCCAGCCAGGACTTAAACTTATATACTAACTAAAACTAAGCGACAACGCTAAGGGCACCCCCTGTGGGGTACGAACCTCGGCTTAGGGCGTCGCTGGAAGAGGGCAGCAAATGACTAGCTGGATCAGGATTGGTATTAATTAGGGACGAATTTAAAGCTACAGGCTCAGCGGCGCGGGCTGGCTCGAGCAAGGGTCGGGAGGGGCGTCGATTTGGGCGTCGCGGCGGGCCTCGGCGGCGAGGGCGGTAGGACGGCGATCGGGTTTTGGGCTTTTGTAGCGTGCTAGTGGCCTTACTACTCTCCTGGAGGAGGGTAGTGGCGTCGTCGGGGTCGAGAATGACAGAGTTCTACGGTAACAAATATTTAAAAAAACACAGCCAATTTTTTATTTGTTTTGATTTTAAGGCCAAAAAACTTCAAATTCAAACTATTCAAGAACCAGTCAAGAAAATAAGAGATCCCATTCTAGCTACGAGTAAGTAGTCAAAACAAGATAATGATGTAAATGCTGACGGTGATGACGTTGTGTATAAATGGAATTGATATGACTGGCTGCTTAATAAAGAATATATAAACATTTAACACGAACTGCAATTTGGACAACAGGCCAAGTAGCCAAGTCATACAGACTGCACTCTAGCAGAAAGAATGACTTGACTGTACAACTGCAATGTAGTTAGTTACTTTCAGACAATTCCTATCTATAAACATCCTTTGAATTGTTTGAAAGGCACTTGGAGGATACGAGTTGGTTTATCTACAAGGTAAAATAATTTTGCTAGCGAAATGATAACACAAAAAATGTTTTTATTTTATTTTGTGGGGTCATTGACCGCAGTCTGTTTATCTGTTTAAAAATTCTATTTAATTTGTGTAAACTTCACAGACGTGATGGGATATTCTCAACTCAAACTTAAAGTAACAAAACTACCTCCAATCGTTTACTCAAAAAAAAAAAAACCTAGCGTCTGCGGAGTTTTGTTAGTTAATTTAATTCGACCTTGTACTACTAAACAGACACAGGAACATATTCTGCTGCTTCCGACGACAGATTGTTGAAATGGTAACAACGACAAGGCGACTTTGTTACATTTTATGTTGCGTTTAATCAATCTGTACGGCAAATCGGCATAAGAAAAAAAACCGGCCAAGTGCGTGTCGGACTACGCACAAAGAAGGGTTCCATAGTTGTTGAAAAACTTGTTCCATGCAAATGCAATCGCATTTTTAACACATAACATCACGCCTGTAATCCCAGAAGAGTTAGGCTGAGGTGTACCTATAGTAGGTACAGTAGCGCTCAAAAGTCCATAAGCAATCTCACAAAGCAATAGATTGACGCTTCGGTTTCACTTACGACCTTCTTCTATAAGTTGTTTATATACTATAGACACGCACACACACTCACATGGTCTGTAATTGATAGTAGTTCATAATTTCAACTAACTTAACATATGGCATGCTAGCTTAGTCGTTACCGTGCTTGGGTAGCAGCGCAGCGATTATGGCGAGCCCTGAGTTCGAATCTCATATGCGCCTGCGTGATGTTATTTTCAAATAATATCTATTTCAAGTTTTTGATATGTTATTAATAATACCTAAAATGATCAATTTTTGTTTGTTTTAATGAAATTACTTGAAGTGGTTCGATTAATCATTCGATACTTGTCTCGTTCATCTTGTTTCCATAAATACTACATTTTTGTAGGTAGGCCACATAAAACTGAGTAAATTTTTTCGATTTCTGTGAGGTAGATGCAATTCGGTACGACTATTCACCTAATTGAACGTTGTTGGTTAGTGACGAATGTTTAAATCTGTTAATTAGCGGTGTTGTGCAAATATTAAAGCATTGGCAAATATTGTTGCGCTGCGTAAAAGAGGATGTAAATAATGTGATAACACAAATATATATTGAAACCGGACTAAGTGTGGGTGTCTCATCCGCCCCGACAATAGTGTCGCTATCGACAGTCCCGATAAGGCTGAATGTCTTGCCGACAGCCTAGTGTCCCAATGTTCTCCCAGCTCCCAACCAGTAGACCAAGCTCACCTGAACAAGGTCGACGCTGAAGTCGAACGAAGAGCCTCCCTTCCTCCCGTCGAAGACCCTGATGATCCTCTGCCTCCCGTCACTCCAGACGAAGTGCACGACATCATTAAAGGGCTCCACGCTCGTAAGGCCCCCGGTTCGGATGGTATTACCAATAAGGTATACAAACTCCTTCCTGCCCCGCTAATAATGCTTATGACCGCCATCTTCAATGGCGCCTTGAGCAACAACATCTTCCCACAAGCATGGAAAGAAGCCACCGTCATCGGTATCCCAAAGCCAGGCAAGCCAAAGTCTGAGCCCTCCAGCTACCGCCCTATTAGCTTACTCAATGTCCTCGGCAAAATCTACGAGAGGCTTATTTATAAGCGTCTCAAAGACTACGCCGAAGCAAAGAGCCTCATACCCAACGAGCAGTTTGGATTCCGTAGCCAACACTCGGGCACCCAACAGGTCCACCGTATCGTAGAGCACTTATGCGCTGGTCTGCAGCGTAACGCGACGACGGGTGTGCTATTCTTCGACATAGCGAAAGCCTTCGACAAAGTCTGGCACAACGGCTTGATATACAAGCTCTACCAACTAGGAGTGCCAGATCGTCTCGTGCTCATCTTACGAGACTTTTTGTCGAACCGGACCTTTCGCTATCGCGTCGAGGGAGCACTCTCGTCCCCTCATCCTATTCGCGCCGGTGTCCCTCAGGGTTCCGTACTATCTCCTCTCGCCTTCACGCTGTTCACTAGCGATATCCCAAAAGTAAAAAGGCTCAGTTGGCTCTCTTCGCCGACGACACTGCCGTTTACTATACCGGTCACTGTCCCAACGCTATAGCTCGTACTCTCCAAACCTCCGCAAACGTCTTAGGCGCTTGGTTCCGGAAATGGAGAATCGAGGTCAACCCCGATAAGAGTCAGGCGGTTCTCTTCTCGAGACGTCGTCGACTCCCTCCCCCACTTCCCAGCCCGATCACTATGTACGGCAAGCCAATCCCTTGGGAGAAGCAAGCCAAATACCTAGGCGTGATCCTCGATGAGAACCTTACCTTTAAGGCTCATATTAAGGCGGTTCGCGCGCGCGCCTCCTTCGCTCTTAGCAGGCTCCAATTCGTACTGACAGCCCGTAGTAAACTGTCCCTAAAATGCAAGCTCCGCATCTACACCGCAGTCATCCGTCCCATCATGACCTATGCCTGCGTTGTATTTGCGCACGCTCACCCACGTCATCTCCATAAGATGCAGACCCTCCAAAACCGTTTCCTCAGAAGGGCCACGGGTGCCCCCTTCTATGTCCGTAATATAGATCTTCACGTAGACCTCAAAATGCCAACAATAAAACAGTTCATGAAACGCTTATCAAAGCGTTTCTTCGACTGTGGCATCAAACATTCTAACCCCCTGATTACAGCGGCCGCCCGCTACATTAGCAGTATTCGCCGACCAAGGCATACTTTAATCGACCCCGACGACGCCACTACCCTCTTCCAGGAGAGTAGTAAGGCCACTAGCACGCTACATAAGCCTAAAACCCGATCGCCGTCCTACCGCCCTCGCTGCCGAGGCCCGCCGCGACGCCCAAATCGACGCCCCTCCCGACCCTTGCTCGAGCCAGCCTGCGCCGCTGAGCCTGTAGCTTTAAATTCGTCCGTAAATAATACCAATCCTGATCCAGCTAGTCATTTGCTGCCCTCTTCCTGCGACGCCCTAAGCCGAGGTTCGTACCCCACAGGGGGTGCCCTTAGCGTTGTCGCTTAGTTTAAGTTAATATATAAGTTTAAGTCCTGGCTGGAGGTCTTAATTTATTAGGGAATCCACAGGCAAGTCCGCTTAAGCAGACGACAACCGCATAGGTTGACCTGCGAGATTTAAAAAAAAAAAAAAGTGTGGGTGTTATCATTTAAATATTTCGTATTTTACTAAATTTAAATTGTTATTTGTTAAGATAAGTGAATGACGAGTAAAATGTTATAAATATAAATTTTGCTTATAGATGTCTAATAGTATCACATTCTTTGTTCTAGACAAATACTGTGAGTCTGTGGGTTAAGAGATGTGAGGAAGAAGGAATTCTAGATAGTTGGAGCGCTTATTTATTAAGTGGATGCTTATTTAAATAAGCCCACACAAGCTGAATGAATATGCACCAAATGGTTTCGTACCAACCGGACATTTTGCTGAATTAATTAAAAGCATCATTAAAAACTGTTCGCCGTGTACTCCGCGCTAAAAAGGTTGCATCACCGAAGCCCTGCAAACAATAACGTAATAAACAAGAACGTTTAAGTTCCGGAATAGTTTATCCTGTATACTTAATTATAAAAATTGAGGTTTAGTTTCAATCATCTTTTCACAGAACGAAAATGAAAATGAAAACTTAAGCTGTACTGTCAATATGTTCCCTATATTCACTAAAGCCAAATATAATGTGAAATACTTAATGTAATCAAACTGCCATACAAAACCACTTAATAATATCACTTATTTAAAAAATTAATGATCGAAGCTTAATTGTTTATGGTGAAATAAATCTACTTATCAATTTTTTTGAACATCTCACATGTTTAAATAAAACAAATTGCTTCTATGTTCCTTGACATAGTATTGCACATCCTATTCGGCTGAAGAAGTTATTATAAATAATCGTAGCGGTTATCTTTATGTAAAATATTATAACAAATAAAAATGTTTTAATTTTTGTTACCGCTTCTAACGCATTTTTTTATATTGTAACCCTATATTGCAATAACAACAAAAATATAAAAAACAGCAATTTTTTTGAATATATTATTTCAAACCAAAATAAAAAATTGGCAATAAAACAGCGCTGCCTCTTATGAGATCAGAACACCGATCCCGATGACCACATAACTCTCATTCAGGAGAGCAGTAGGGCCACCAGTACAGTGCACAAACATAGACCGACATTCCGACCTCGCCGCCGAGGTTCCTCGCGAAGATCCCGACGTAACTGTCCCCCCCGACCCTTGCTCGACGAAGTGCCAGCCCGCGCCGTAGCTGAGCCTGTAGCTTTAAACTCCCCAGATAATAACAATATAATCCAGATCCAGCCTGTCCCATCTTGTTGTCCTGCTGTCAGCGACGCCCTAAGCCGAGGTCCGTACCCCACAGGGGGTGCCCTTAGCGAGCGTTCGCTTAGTAATATAAGTAGTCTTACGCCCCTGGCTGGAGGCTTTGAGTCCGCTTAAGGCAGCCACAGGATAGTCCGGTTAAGTAGCCACGACCTCTCAAGGTCAACTACGAGATGCCATACACAAAAAATAATAATAAAAATATTAGATCAGAACCTAAGCCGGCGACTTCTCGGTCCAACGCTTGGTGCCTACTGCTACCAGTCTCATATTAGATTAATTCGAATTTTAGCAATGCCATAAACCGGCCAGGTCACACGCATGATGCGTTTCTAACAAAAGCGACGGAAATATATTTTTGTTTCGTGCAGAGCGACGCGAGTACGCGATACGACTGTGTGTGCCTTGCAAAACTGCGATCTTTGTGGTGTGTGATTTTGAAACACATACAGTCGTGCCCTGAGTTCACAGCAATACGACTCTTAACGTGCCTATGCACTTTTGATCGCTTACTGTACACCCACATTTAGCTAGTTATGTTTAGGTAAGTTCCAATGTCCAATTTAATAGGTCACATCATACATTGGTCGCATTTTTTGTTGTGATTATGACTACAAGTAACGATTTCTGCACTTTTTCTTATACGCTGCAGGGCGAACATGGCCTACTGTGACATGTCATGAGTCACGCTATTTATCACAATTTGGGCGATAAAAACGTTACGTCTTAAGTGCTAGCACGGTGGCGTGAGATAATTCTCTCGACGTGTGACATAACATCTTGACGTTTAATTGGGACTCGTTATATCTTATTTGCTAATACCATTTTGTCACAAAGGTCACACTTTGACAGATAGTTATGAAAAATGTATCACATTCGGTCAGAGGTGGTGACAAAAAATTTATATTAATAAAAATAATATTTTCCTGCTAATTAATTACTGCACCAAATGGCAGTTAATTATTATAATTATGTTCTTGCCAGAGGCCCAAAGCAGGAAAATCTTCAGTTTTTTTTAAATAATAATTGAGCATTCGTGCTTCTGATTCTGTGAAGAGAATCCCAACCAAATTAAAAAGTGGTTTAACGTTATGAACTGCACTCATACATACATATTATTTTGTTTGGTCGCATATTCAGATGGCCATGGACATTTTAACTTTTTAATTTACTGTGTCACATTATGAAGTCAGCAACAAGAAAGAGGCATATCACGCCATATCATTATGTCACATTTTGACCCGTGCTAGCATTTAAGCCAAATTGTAAGACGTGACATAATTTATCTCATCTTGTGACAAAAATCTTGGGTACGCCCATGCTCGCCCCGATGCTGTGAGAAATATGCCAAATTTCATGATTCTAAGTCAACGGAAAGTACCCAATAGGTGTTGATATATTTGAGCGTATCAATATATGTCACATAAATAGACGTATTTTTTATTGCATTGACTTAGAAGCTTAGGTTTTTAGAGCTCCAAGGGATAGATCTATTAATTTCAACTTGATACCTGGAAGCGTTCGTGAGAAAAAAAATCTTGACAGACGGACAGACGGTTCCGTTTTTTTCCTTTTGAGGAATGGAACCGTGAAAATATGCTGTCAGTAAGTAGTTGCAAACAGAACAATGCTAGATATAGCACAATCAAAACTATCAAGTTTCAACAAAATCAATCATTCTCTTGTGTTTTTCTAATAAAACTTAGTTCATCGTGAGAATTGCGTTGCGTGTCATCTATAAATGGTCTAACTGTTGAGTAACTAACTGTTGATTTTAATTGTTTCTGTAAGTCAATCTCTCTTGATTTTCTATTGTAGTACTCGTATTAATGTTGGGTAGAGGAGCTTGCTTTGCTGTTTATTGTATGAGTCATAAAACGCAGTTCCCAGCTACGTCCTCATCTTCATAACCTTTTTGTCTGTGTTCATAAAACATGGCAGAATAAATAAGTAAGGCATTTTGTTTTTTAGGGAATGATGAGAACACATTTTACTATTTCTTTTTTATTTTGGTACAAAATGTAGCAGTTCAAGCACTCGCACCGGCCAACCACTGCCCGCCGAGACGCACTACAAGACACACCGCACTACAAGAGGACCTAAATCTAAGACCCCACTAGTTAGTTAAAATTAGTAAATAAAACCAGCCTAATAACGTCCTACAGCAGGGCAAATGCCTCTTCTCGTACAGAGAAGGCACGAGCATTGATCAACACGGTTGCTCAAGAAGTGTTGTCGATTTAAAAATTATCACTAGGTATGTCTCCTATCTTTCTATCCTTAGACTAATAACAAACTACCAGACGGATTTGAAAATTATTATTGCACAAACTGTTGCCCGCTGTTGATTTTCTGTGCAATCCAGGATGAAAATAAACCTATGTCCTCACCCAGGTCCTGGTCTATAGGTGTGTCAAATTTCATAGAAATTCGTTCAGCCGTTTAGCGTGAAAGTGTAACACACAAACAACCCTTTATTAGTTAGGATTAGGATTTGATAGCCCAATTCTTGAGGAAGGCTATATATAGGCTTACATCACGCTTGAACCCTTAAGCGAAGAGCAAAAAAAAAGTCTGTAAGAACGCTGAGTGAAAACGAAGTTATACAGCGGGCAGGCGTTGCGATGCAACGCCTGGGACGGGGGAACAAGAAGTCGAAGAAATAAGCTATAGGCCCAGTCCACTAACTAAAAATGAAAGAAAATATTGAGGAAACTGAAATAAACTGCTATTCCTTGCAATAAACAAACAAGTTTGACAGGATTTATTAAATGACATCGTGAACAATGATTTCTGACTATTCACGAGTGAAATTTAAAGTACATGCCTTAAAATACCGTTACAATGTCCTCATAAACCCTTACAATAGTCTCCTTGCAGATAGCACTGCAAAGTTGACCTTGAAAAAGTTTTGCGACCTTGTTCGACAACGGTTTGGTCGTGACCTGACCCGACGGCCCGGAGACATGTTCCCGTTTCAATTGTGAACTAGTTGTAGCTTTTGCGTTAGTTTTAGTTGCAAAACAAGTTGGCGAGACCAATTTGATAAGGTCAAATATGGGGTAAACACTAGTCAGGAGTTTGGCGCCGAAGTTATTTTCGGGAGCATTCGAAACTATACTCTTGCATCCGAGAGATCTTTGCAAGGTTTTTCAAGGGCGGTATTCCAGAATAGGTATTAGGCGAAGGATCCTCTATAACATCAATAACGACAAAACACCGTGATCATCATTATTTTGATCATGTCTTTGGGGCAAATCAAAATCCTTTAAGCCATCAAACTACCGATAAAACTATGGCTTTTATATGAACGACTTAGCCCATATAAATGGAATCAGCATTAGGCCTTTTCATATTTAGTACTACTGACATTAAATAAACCTGATAATAATACATACACACATACATAAACTCACGCCTTCTTCCCATGGGGGTAGGCAGAAACCACAGAACGACACCTGCTACGATCCTTATATACTTCTTTTGCCTCGTTTACGTTCATACATCCTAGGGCGTCCCCTCCCAGCGTTTCCACTCACATCTGCCTTATAAATACCTTTTGTTAGTCTCCTTTCATTCATCCGCTCAACATAACCAAACCATCTAAACATACTCTTTTCAATTTTTGTCACTATATCTTCTTTTAAACCACACCGTTGCCTTATCCCATCATTCCTCAGCCTATCATTCAAGGTGCTCACATGCTCCGCAAGGAACGAATTTGCCAAATGATTCAGTAACGATTTCCTTTACACTCCTAATAGCTCATCTCGTTTAGTTGTCACAGACGGCAGCTATAGGATTATCTACCCACGAAAGATGGTCAGCACATTTTGCACAACACAGCCCACCCAGGGTTGTGGAGGTCAGCTGTCTAAGCTGTCACATGACTGTCTCTTAGCGTAAATGTGCGCGAAGAAACTGGTCAAGCGGTTACTAATGAGAGAACCATAGACAAGGAACGGCAGTGAAATTGTAAGTTCCAAGGAGATGAATTTATTGGCTTCGTTGGTCCAGTGGTCGCTATCGCTGCTGGTGAGCATGAACTCCTGGGTTCGATTCTCCTGGGGTCGGGCAACTTGTTATTGGGTTTTTCTTTCTGGAATTTCTCAGTAGCAGCCCGGTGTCTGTATTTGTGCCCGGTTGATGGCAATACGCTCGCCCCCAATTAGGTATATTGGACCTAAACATAACTGGCGAAATGTGGGTGTATTATAGGTACTCCTCTGCCCACGATTCTGCCCAAACCTTCGGGGAAACAAGGCGTGACGCTATCTGAATTTATTTTTAATCTGTTTATCATCTATTTGGCCAAATCATCGGTATTGAATGCCCTACAAGATGTTCTGAGGAGGATGTTGGAAAGGCAGAAGATGCTACTTATGTATCGCGGAACTAAACCAGAATGTTGTTGCTTATGTCCAGCAGTGGACTGTTTTTGTTGATGATAAATGTTTTTGCATGAGTATTTGAAACATGAAAATAGAGGCGTCAATATAACATTCCTAAATAATCCATTCCTACGCTACAGCTAACAGAAACATTTTTGCATAAACGCTGTCATCGTCAGGCTACCGACGATCATTAACAAACACGACGCCATAACTGTTTTATAAGTCAAAAACATCAAAAAGACCATCCCAAACACACATTCATTTGTATTCGACCAACACTAAAATGTCTTGCCGACAAAAATCTCGCCGGAGCCGCCAATTATTGAATTATTATTCGTGTCACTTTCAAAGCGGCGTCGAAGAATCCAGTGGGTAGGCAGGCGATATAAAATTAATTTTAACATCCACAGGCCTGGTGAGCATACGAATTACTAGTTAAAACCACTTATTTTACAAAACAGTTAGCGGCGAGTTATTCTACGTGGTGACGCACAGAACCCCAAATTAGGCGGCAAAATAGTCATAAAAATAAATTGCCTATGTAAATTGGGCATGGTTTTGGTTGATTTTAGAGCTTCCAAACGCCCTGGATTAACTGAGGGAACTAAAATATTTGTAACGAAAAAAGTAAGTGAAAGCATTCTAAAAGACAATGAATTATTTCCTTATTATTAGATTTATAATATAATTTCATGAGGGTGAGAGGGGGTAACCGTTATTCGGTTACGGTACGTGGTATCTGTTCTTTTACAGATTATTAATAAATTAATTTAAAATTTGATTGTCTGACCTGCCACGTCCATTTAAACATTAAAAAAATTGAGAACTAAGTATTTTTTTTCCTACACTGTTGTAGAGCGTTGTGCAAAAAAGTGTTTTGTGCATTCTGCTTTTAAAGCTAAATTAACCTTCAAATTTTAGAACAGCGTCCTCAGATAATTTTAGTAGTGCGTTGTAACTTTGACCCTGAGTGCATACGGTTAGAGATTTGATTTAAATAGTTGAAGAAGAACGTTGGCATTAAACGTTCTTACTTAATAGGATCTTACTTGTTTGTAGGAAATACGCAGAAACTAGGTATTTATTTAAGTATTTCATTGGTCTTACACAAACTCATTGCAATCACAAACATGTAAGTCATGAAAACGGACGCACACTTCTCTGTGTTTTAGTTTGGCGTATGGCATTCTTGGGTTGCAGCTGAAAACTAACGTCAGATGTCACCTTGTGTTGTCATCTGACATTATGCTGAGCTGAGGCCCTTTTGATATTACTAATTTGTTATCTATTTTTTAGTTTTAAGGTGTATTTTTTTGTGTTTCCAATAAACGCAATTTCTTTCTTTCTCATTGTAACCGAAGATAAAACTGGAATGAAAAAAAAAATGTTCTTGAAGGATTGAAAGTTTAATTTTTGATGAGCTAACAACTACCATAAAATAAACCCTAAGTCAGACTCAGACAGCAGTGGACGCCCAGTGGTAACGGCCCAGACTTACGAGTTGGTAGGTTGTCGGTTCGAACCCAGGTAGACGCTTTACTTTGCGTATTTAATTTCATCACCACTACTCTCAAAACGGTCAGGCAAAACATCCTGTGGAAACCGGCATGTCACACTTAGAACCAAAAATTCAAAGACATGTGACATCGACTAAGCCGCACTAGACCCGCCTGGTAGATTACAACCCACTCCCTCTCATGGAGAGAAGACCTGTGCCCCAAAAGTGGGAACAATACAGGCTGATTATGCTAAACCCTTTGTCGCATCCTATAGACAAGCAATTCCTGTATTTCTAAGAAAATTCTCAGTCTCAATCTGTCACTCCAATTTATGTACGCTTTTGACGTTGATAGTCACTGAGATGATAATGGGAATTGAATTTGAGCGTTTTTTAAGTACGAGAAATATCCCTTCGATTAAACTTTAAACAAGAAACTCATAACCAACAAAATGATAAGAGCTCATCTCCCCAAGCATAGTGCTCTCCATCCGATATCTCCGTATGTCCACATTGAAAGCTCGAACAAGCGTATTGGCATAAACAGGGCGATTTGAAACCGTTGAATGGTGCCGCACTTGAACTGTATAGTGTGGCCCCAGCTTAGTATGTGAGTGTCGTGTGGGTATGACCTCTTTGAGGACAGCGCTAATACTTCTAGTTTTAGAAGAATAACAAGTTGGAGTTACAATTTATGAAGTTTTGCAGCAGCCTTCGTTGTTTTATAATTTTATTACCTTAGAAAGATTTTAAGATACAGCCTCTACTTTATTGTTTCTTCTCGACTGACTAACTAAAAGTTGACTGCTACTCGACTGGGTTGACCACTTGACTCACCGATCAAGCTGCAAACTTGCAGTCCGGGTGAAGTCTTTACACGACATTTTTGAAGAAGAAAATAAAGAATGGCATTGGGTAGCCGGAAAAGGGCTTCCGGACTGTACACGACTGCACACAGTTGATGCTTAACTTTTTGACACAATTACTGCTAAGAGAACACGGGTAGCATATAATGCTAAAGACAACATTGCAAATGGAAACTAACTTGAAAATTATCAGCTTCCACAACTGAAAGCCTATGGTCATTTATCACTTAGATAAACCAATCAGGTCTTGTCAGATGGCGATAATCAAAAGCAGGAAAATACGGCTGAAGTTCCCTCGCAACTTATAATAGTGCAATTCAAAACTTTCAAATGACGGATATCCATATTTCATAGGCTTGTGTTCGCATATGGTAAATGGTCAATAAAATAGAAACTTTATAACGTTTTCTATCATGTATCGTTTTTGATACTTTTCACTTATACGACACTTGGGATTGTGGAATAGATAATGTATTGTAATTTATTGATGTTTCTAACATGGTGAGGGAAAAGCTTAATGATAAATTATCCGGTATTTTTTTTCTTTAAATTTGATTGACTGCCTCGTTGGCCTAGTGGTCGCAAGAGCTACTACTGAGCATGAGGTCCTGGGTGCGATTTCCAGGTTGAGCAAAGTGTTATTGGGGGTTTTCTATCTAGAATTACTCAGTAGTAGCCCGAAGTCTAGATTTGTGCTCGGTTGATGGCTATAGACTCGCCCCCTCTTACATGGGACTAAAGCATAACTGGCGAAATGTGAGTGTACTTCAAGTACACCTCTGCCTAACCTATGATGTTATACTTATGATGTTATTAATTGTAGTTTTGTTCTTGGCTACCTTTGTATGTGTGTTGTTTATTTTTGTAATGTTGGTTTGTTTGTGCAGAATGAACATTTTTTTTTGTTTCAGGTAAAGGTATCGCATTCCCCAGTAACTGAGCAGTCCTTTCATGTTATATACAAATAGATTCAGAGCCGTTATATATACTAATACTTAGTTGAAAACGGCTAGGCTGTTCGAGTTTCAAGCCAAGGTGCCCAATAGAAAGTCGCAACCAACAATCTTTAATTAGCATGTTAGAGGTCTAACATTAGCATGTTAATTTTCCATTTTTCTAAATTAAAATCAATTAAAATTTCCACAGCCAATAAAACTGAAATGTTACGGTAATTAAACATCTGTCCTACCATAAACAGGCAGTTAACATTCAACAGATGACACAATTAGTGTCCAAACAAGCCCTAAACGTTGGAAACAAGTCCCAAAAACTTTGGCGTTTAAGATATGTCTAATTTGCGACGGCAAAATTCGAAAAACCATTAAACATGTTTTACGAAATCGTTTTCTGACATCACACAACCAAAAAAAGGCTTTATTTAAAGACAATTAAAGCCCTAAATAGTGTGAAAGGTAATTTGTTGAGTACTAAAACTCAAAAGCGATGGCAGCGCCCAACGACGCTTAAAGGTGCCCGTCCACTGCTACATACTTAGTCAATAAAATATCGTGGAGGGATTTTTCGCGCACTGGATCTTCAACGCACTGCTCAGCGCGGAGAGTTGAAAATCCAACTGTGTTTTTTCTTCACGCGCTGTTGACGCGACGCGATCCCAAATTTATAGTCTATTGGATGCTCAATGCTCGGTTCAACACCGAGAATTGAAAATCCAGCACGCGAAAATCTCCCGCCGAGATTTTATAACGTCTGTGGGAAAGTGGGCTTAGGATGTGCACGGACTGCCAGGGTCGCGGGTTGTTCGAAAGAGATACCGTGGCCCCGGCACAGGCAACGGAAGGAACTCGGGTGGGTTTCAGTCAGTAAAGTCTTACACGCCCTTCCGCTCCACCCAGAGCGGGTGACTTCTCCCGCTCTGATGAATTCCCACCCAAAAAAAGGCTGTGCACGAAGAGGTGTGCCACGTTAACTGCACTGTTTATTTGTTGTCAGCCACGTACGAGTATTCATGCGTAGTGTAGCCGTGAGTCGCAGTGGACGATCCCGCCTACATTTTCATACAAAACAAAAATCAAAATCAAATCTTGTGAATGTGAAGTACACGCGCGTCGCTTAGCCGTGGGCCACTGTGGAGAGGTGCCATAATATTGCGCGTAGGCACGAGAGCTATCAAATTATGACCCCAACGTTCCGTTAGACTTTCGATCCCAACTTATAGTAAAATCGTTGTAATCTAAGATTGAATTTATAAATAATTCAGATAGATTTTCTTAGATAACATGCGTCGTTTAGATAAAACAATATCTTGCGGTGTAGACCCAGGAATTACAGTCACGTCCATAAATAAAATTACAATTACAGAAAATTCTAATGCTTTTTTCTCGTAAAAAAAATTACAACTTTGAAACAAAAGATTCTAATCATTAGAGTTGTTTCGTAACTCCATAAAATATCTAACAATACTTAAGGAGAAAATCGCTTTGGAATCTTGCGCTTACGCAAGGTTTCAAACCTGCACCTTAAACTTATGTAAGTTATTTCTGTCGTGGCTGTACCTATTGCAATGTACTTATAAGTCCACGATCGCACGGACGTAAAAATATCGCGAAGAGTTTTTCTCGAGCACTGGATCTTCAAAAACACTGCACGACGCAGAGAGTTGAAAATCCAACAGTGTGTTTTTTCGACTCGACGCGATACACTCTGTTGAATTCTTTATTTTCGGTTCAACACCGAGAGTTGAAAATCCCGTGCGCGAAAAAACCCGCTGCGGTATTTCTACGTCGTTCGTACACAGGGTGTAAACTTGGAATTGCGGAGTAGAGATCGTTTATTGAATTAGACCCAGATTCTATAATGCAGAGAAACTGAAGAAGGCTTAGTATCTTATCATATCTATTTTATGGGTTTAGGCACGATTGTGGAAAGCAGTTGTAATAATTGAAAAGGCCGAGTCTATCAATGATAGGAGTGGACTGTTTTCAAATAATTGACCATTCTTGATTCTAAACAGCCACTACTGAAACTGCCTCGTTGGTTTAGTGATCACAAGCGTGTGCTGAGCGTGGGGTCCTGGGGTCGATTCCCAGGTCAGCCAAAGTGTTATTGCGTTTTTCCATTTAGGAATTTCTCAGTAGCAGCCGCAGCAGGAGTCTGAGTTGTGCCCAGATGATGGCAATAGGCTCGCCCCCTATTACATGGGTCTTAAACAAAAAGGGGTAAAATGTGGGTGAACTGTAAAAAACATATATCTATCTGCCTAACCCTGCATAGCATGGTAAATTACTGAAAATCAATAGGTATTAAAATAGGTGGCAGGAATCCCTTTTTCTGTGCTTTATTTTAAAATGGTGTGATGGTATGTTTTTTTTAAATAAAATTTCATTGGAAGGAAAGGGAACACCCTGGAAAAAGTTAAAACAATGACAATATTTCTTAACGTTCGTACGTTAATAAATCGACGCGACACAAGCGTCGAGACTCGGGTCAGCAACACAAGTCGATTAACACTTTAGCTTTTTAAAACTTAACTATTTAACCATGTATTTATATAAAATCGGAGCAGAAGTAAAATTTAAAGATCTCTCAGCTAATGAAAAGCTAAAAAGCGGTTCATCAGATCAAATTGTTTCAAATTTGATGATATGTAAAAGTGATAATATTAATGGGCTTATGTTGCTAGCTGTACCTGATCCCAAAACACAAACACAGTAAAATTCATTGGTATTTTTCTTTATTATAATCAATATTATATTACTATTATTTAAACAATAGTCCCCGAAAACCACAATCGATTGACGCACGAAGCTCAAAATCTTAAGATCATCACCACTTACAACATTGTTCTACACATTAGCTTATCCTATTGTTTTCCTTAAAAGTATCAATCGAGTAGGATCTTCCCAAATAATGAACTGCCAAAAGAAGGAGCCGGTAACATCGCTAACCTTCATTCAAATTAATTCATACGCATATTCAAATCATTTCGTTTATCATACAAATACACGTTTTCGCGTCATCGCACCTTACTATTTCTGGGCACGTAGAGTCACCATCTTTTACATTTTGAGTAGTAATTTTGAGAGAATTATAACAGAGATAAAGGACTGACTACCGACATTGCTTGCAAAGTAATTAAGCTGAAGCGGCAGTGGGCTGCCCATGTTGACCCATGACCAGTGGAGTAGACGAGTCCTGCACCCTATTTGCGAACACACTATGAATCACAATCGGAATCATTTTGAAGGATATTGCTAATCCATTGTTCCATATTTTCGAAAAATGTTTCCGCTCAACGACGTACATAAATAACGCAATTAATGATGTTGAACTGTCAAAACTAAAGCAATTTCTACTGTTAGTGTGTTACCCAATTACCCCGCTGTAATAGACGCTCCCCAGCTAGGGACAGACTGGACTGCAGGACTGGCACAGGGTGTTGTGGCCCGGCTACGAGAGCCTCTCTCCAGCAGTGAGTTGATAATTGTCGATTAAAATCAGATAGTAACTTTTATTTTTGGGGGGAGACTAGAGGTCAGTTTAGATGGTGCTAAGACCTTCGCAGGTTGGCTGTTAGCAGCTAGATCAATACTTAGGATGGATCAAGATAAATGGCATAATGCAAAGGGGGCTTTTATAGGCTGATAAAGAAAACAAAGAGAGAAAAAAAGGCTCTCATGGGTAATCAACATAATTAATTGATCTGCGAGGTAATACTTAACTTTTCGTGAATCTAAACCACTTCCACTTATTTTGTAAATTAATGAGGAAAAATAGATTATGACAAAAGATTGGAGTGACATGGTAGCACCAAAGCTTCAAGCAAATTCATTTAGTTCAATGTTCATTTGAAAATCGTGAATTAGAAAGTGGGGTAATTTTACGTTCCACTGCATTACAGTGGAACGTAAAATGACCTAAGAGGAATTGGCATGAACATCCATGGTTAACCGGTTTTTTAATATTTTGTACTAAACTTTGTACTAGAAAACACAATCTAATTCACTAAAACGTTTTCTTTTTTCTCGCTTCCCAAATCCTTAATCCAAACGTGTAGTCATTCTAAAATAAATGTGGAGGAAAGCATACAAAGTAACTCTGATGTTAGAATATCAAACGATTGTAATAGATTATCTTTTTTTTCAATATTAATAGACTATTGTAGTCTCAAGGGCCAGCCTATCATTTCGGCCACTGCCTACGCGCATAGAATTCTTAATCGTCTTTCTAAAGTTTGTTGAACCCGCGTAAGTACTTTACCAACTCATATTTAAGACCCACCAAACACATAACAAACCTTATCCGACCAACTTTAAGTTGAAAATCATGTGGCGAAAGGTTTATAACCAGTAAATGCTGTATGGTTCTCGAACCTCTCGAACTGACCAAACCGAAATCGGTGATCGGAATGGACTTAGCTTATATTTGAAGAAAAATAAAATATTTTAATTTATTAAGTAAACTGAAAATGTTAACGTTATTCTTTGTCACAAAAAAAATTGATGGTAGAAATGAAAGACGTCAACCGCGTAAATTATCGTATTAAAAACCTGTTAAAGAATGTTATTTATATAGAATATATTATGTAAATAGCGAACATAGTAATAGGCTTTTATAGGCACATAACTAAAATATAAATTCTTTATATTATTATAGCGTGATTACTTGTGGTAATAATTATTTGACTAGTTTCTTCTAATTGTATTTTTTTAGTACCAACTGGATTTATGGACTTATTTTTTTTTTGCTGATTTTTTTTAATTATATTTTTTTAAGTTTTTATAGTAATGTCAAACGATAATAGAAAAACTCGAGGAAATGAAAACACAATAATAATAGAAGAAGTAAAAGCTATGGTAATGGTTTTAATAGAATAGAATAGAATAGAAAACTTTTATTTCAGACAGGAGTCCATAGGGTTAGTAACAATTTAACTTAACTTCTAGTGTTAGTAGGTTACAGACACAACTTAACGAAATACAATTAAAATTCAGCGTGAAGCTGCATCCATCTACGCTACATCGGGGAATCCCACCGATCTGCGAATACACTGAGAATACAATTGGTGCTGCCGCAAACACGCGTCATCAGGGATGCACATCTATTCCTAATAATCGCAGCAAAACCATTAATACTATTATCCGCAAACATCCCTGACGCACTACAATGCCACGGCAGCCTCAGCAGTACTCTCAGTGCATTATTATATTGAACGCGTGGTCGCTGTATGCCCGCTGAGTGAAGCTGACCCACAAGCTGCACGTGTAGAAAGACTGACAGTAAGCTTTGAAAAGCGTTACCTTAACTGGCCGCGTACATCGTGCAAACCTGCGAGCCAGCATGTTACAACGGACAGCCAGCGACCTACGTTCCCTTTCAATGTCACAAAAATTTGTCCACTCTTCGCAGTGGTTCTCCACAAAGTGCGACACGTGGAATACACGAGTATGTCACACTGCCTGCCTTAAAAACCACTCACTCGCTTTTTGTGACGTTATATTTGAGCCCATGACTCAACGCATAATATTCGCATATCGCGGTCAGTCGCCTCAGAGCACCTATCGATGGGCTCAGCAACACCATATCGTCAGCATAACTAATATTACTAATGCACACCCCATCAATATGACATCCGACATTGGTGCTGCTGAGCTCAAGGATCAGCTGATTCATGTATAGGTTGAAGAGCCGGGGTGAGCTGAGCCCCCCCTGCCTCACCCCGCACTCCAGCCGATACACGTCCGAATGCGAGTCAACCCACTTCACGCTAGTGCTTTGACTACTATACCAGTACTTAAATATACACACTATTTCAGGTGGTAACGTAGTTTCACATTCTAGTTTACGCCACAAAGCATCGTAACACACGAGATCGAATGCCCTTGATAGATCCAGAAAACAAGCAAAAATGGGAGTCTTCCTGTCTGTGTAGTATTGTACAGTCTGCTTGAGGCACAAGATTGCACTCTCAGTTGACAGCCCAGGCCTAAAACCGAACTGGGCATCATGTAGTTCGAGGTGTTTAGCCAATTGCTTATCAAGCAGACTGTTCAAAACTTTCGCTATGACAGTTGCCAGAGAAATGGGTCTGTAATTGGAAATGTCAGAGACATTCCCTGTTTTATTTTTAACAATAGGCACAACAATTGTATACATTAGGTCGTCTGGCAAGTAACCGTGACTAACGCACATGCTAAAAAACAAAGCGAGCACACGCGGCAAGTGTCCCCCCGCATACTTCAGGTGCTCGATGCTGAGACCATCATGACCTGGAGATTTACCCCTCTCCATTTTCCTTATTATGGCTGAAACATCGTGTGCCGTAAAAACAATAGAAATGTTCCCAGAGTTGGCCCCAGCATCCACCACCTGCACAGGTTTAGTAAGAGGTGACTCAACCTGGAAATGACGCCGGAATGCATTGGCTATATCCACAGGTTCGTGTACGCCCGCCACGCTCACAGGGGGACTCAACTTCGAATTCAAACTACTTGTTGACTTCCAAAATGATCCAAATTTCTTTTTAGTGTGATGTTTAGCCTAAATCTCAATTTTTATCTGCTGTTTGTTATCTTGACAATATTTCAAATTGGTTTTAAAGGTTTGTCTAGATTGACACATTTTGTTGTAAACATAACCACTGGCAGGTTTACCATAAAACAACCATGTTTGGTAACACAGTCGAGCCTCCTTGTGAGCGTCACGAACATACTTGTTCCAACTAGGAATGTATCTCTTGCTATTATGGCGCATTTGTTTACATAAATAAGTACGGTAATACTGCCTAATAATAATAATACTGCCTCGTTAGTCTAGTGGTCGCAATCGCTACTGCTGAGCTTGAGGTCCTGGGTTCGATTCCCAGGTCGGGCAAAGTGTTATTGGGTTTTTCTATCTGGAATTTCTTAGTAGCAGCCCGAAGTCTGGATTTGTGCCCGGTAGATGGCAATAGGCTCGCCCCCTATTACATGGGACTTAAACATAACTGGCGAAATGTGGGTGTACTATACACCTCTGCCCAACCCTTCGGGGAAACAAGGCGTGATGTTATGTTATGTTAAATAAGTACGGTCGGCACCTTCCTTTAAAATGTTTACCAAACTGCGATACATTGTATCTAACACTTCCACGTGATTAGCATTAGAACACTTTCTATGCGCACAATACCGAAAATCATCTGGAAAATCTATTATATTATATTAATAAGAAACATAGAAAAAAAGGAATAAATCACTTCGAGCCACAAAAATCAACCCAGCTATCAAAACTACCGGGAAAATAATTTCCGAATGAGTAACCACTTAACAATGTAAGTGTGTAACACAAAAAATTACACTGACAATAAAAAGTTAATTAAAAACAGCATAACAAATTGTACCGGAAAGGGCAGCGGCGAAACCTCCGTAATGAGTAGGTAGGGTCAATACAGAAGAGGTAAACAATCATTTTGTTAATAGCATTATCCAAGACAATAGCGTTTGTATGGAACTGTATAGAGTGACTATGTGTTTGTGAAAAAAAAAAAGATTATGTTATTTTTTTTATTTTACAATTTTAGGAAAACTTACAGCTAAACATTTTTTTTAAGATTGAGAGTAACAAAAGGCCGATTAAAACTTTTCACAGATAGAACAGAGCAAATAAACAAAAAAAACAGAAATTTGAGAAGGTAGACAGTGTTAAATAAAAACAGTTTTAATAGCAAAAATGTCTAACAGCGTAAATTGCAATAAATTAGTTTACGTTATCAAAAAAGAAATTACAAAGAGACCTTTTGAATTTCGAAATGCTAGTACTGAAAACATCGATGTCGACGCCCCGGCAAACCGCATTATACGTATGACTGGCTCTGATTAAATATGAGTGTCGTCTGTAATTAGTTCCAACCGCAGGAGTATGCAAAAGATAAGGATTGCGCAATTTAAAATAAAATTGAAAAAAAAATATTTGATTTGCGCAGAAAAGCAGAAGGAACCCGCAGTCCAATTTTAAGAATTAAAAGAAAACAATTCAAGAAGCTCGGATGAACCGTTGGCAAACAAGTCTATTCTATCCGCTACCACGTTGAGCGTGCACAGTGCGCGCGTCAGCAGTGCGCGCTGAAGCAGATTGGTGCGCGCGGTCGGCACCACCAGCAGCCGTGGCCAACGCCGCTTGTTCACATACTCGTCTGGCACGCACAGCTTAATTGCCTGAAGTATGGCAAAATTAGAAATTATACCCCTCACATACATGGAACAAATATGTGGCTAGTGCTAGTTCTCGCTTAATTTCTAATTTATAGTAACCAACCATTCCCAAAATGAATAGGGTTGGATACAGCAATGGTTTTCCGCGTTGTACTCCAAGTGGCTCTTCACCAATGCTTCGTACAAGGCTCTTAAAGCGCTCATATTAGACAATTCATTTGCTCTCTAAGCCTCTGTTATGAAATGATAGAACGTGTAAGAACACTAGAAAGATATAGGTACTTAGAGAAACGAAATGTGAAGAAATTTTCCAAGAGGCATGCATATTGTAGAACCTTTGGACATCCCAGTGCAGGCACCTAGAACAGCCAAACATTCAACTGTAACTAACGAAGTCATAATTTGCGATAAGTAATCCGAGGAGGTTTGTAATGCTGGTGTTGGCTTTGCTAAATCCTACCCTCAGCGGGGTCAAGCCCCTCCCAAACGACGATTCTGGATCCGCCATTGTACAAAGAGTTTCTAAAAAGAAAATTAACATTGGCTTTTTGCCAAGAAAAGGCACAATTAACAAGGCTAAACTTTCTATGCATTTTCTACTTAATTGTATGTCACGGCAATTTTACCGAACGAAAGAGGTATGAGGAACAGGGTGTAAAGATCAGTCATCCTCCATAGAAAAGGTAGAATCCTCCGACCAGACGGAGGTTGTGTCTGGTGGGCAACTGCCCGACGATTAATCTCGGGACGTAGTATATAAGCTAGTTGGGCGGCAAAGTCTGCTTGCACGTTGCTGGATTTTGCGTGACGTCAGTGTGATGCGTTGGTAGTTTACATGTGTGGCGATAAAGATGCCGCCACAAACTTTTACGGGAAAATTCGACACATGGCTTGTCACTGTGAATATTATTAGACCTGCACATGACTTCGTGTGCCTCTAAATAGCCACAGATCTTCAAAGAACATTCAATTTAACAGAAATACACTTTGTTACAAGTAACAGAGAATTCCGTGTAGTAGGGAATAATTGAAACTGTATTCATGAGCACAAAACTTACTACCAACCTAGGACCAAAAAACTTTTAAACCGTATCCGAGGACTTAAAAAAATCATAGCCATACTACAAAATCAAAAGCTTTTTGTATGACAATGCGCACAGTGACCGCCCACGACACATCCGGTATTTTGTTACCGTTTCACTTCCCGGGACTCGAACCCGCTTTGGACAATAACTCATAATGTTACTCGGGAAAAAACAATAGTGGTAGACGAACATGGTCATTTTCGCGAGAACGCTAAATCAGCACCGAGTTCGTTCTAAGAAATGTGTAATGGAAGACTGTTTGTACCAATTACTGTCTGCCCGGAGACGTCAGTCTAATAATTCTGGGATAAATTAAAGTGCGGTTGAAAATAATGCAAGGAAGTGTAGTTAATTGCTATGCATCCGTGGTTATTGGAAGTTTGAATTTATTCTTCGATATAATCGTCATTTGGTTTTTCTTTGTAGATGGAAACATTAAATGCTTGACTTGGTTCTACTTTAGGAATTATGTCAAGAGCATCAAGAGCAGCTATCTTTAGTTCTGCTCCAACAATGTTGAGATCACCTGTGCAATTGACAACCCTGGTGATGACGTCAATATACAAATCCTAGTCAGTCGTGTAAGAAACAAGAGGAGTTACCCTAATAGTAGCCTCATCATAATCAGCTACGCCGACATACGTCCACTGCTGGGTATTGACCGCCCAAAAGTTGCCACAACCACCTGAATGTCGATTCTGTACAAATCCAACAGTGAACTCTTGCGTGCAGTGAGCTGTCAGTGTCATCCATTTCGCCATACGCTCACTTCACATAAGCTTTCACGGTGAGATGGTTACAGAATAGCACTGCTGTCCTACACGTGTTGCATGGCTACAATAGAAATGAGTTTTGTCGAGGGAAGAATAGACAAAATGATAGAGATGAATAAAAGAAATCTGTCGACAAATCCCGGGTATGGTCCTCCAGCTGGCGGCCGCGGAAAAAAAACTTGTAGGTTGCTGTGGCAGCTGACAACCAGCGTCAGGTGGTAAACCTCGTGCTGTCATCTGACATTTAGGCCATTTTGGCATTATAATAATTATTTTCTGTTGTTTCATAGTTCTAAGGTTTTTTTCTCTGCTTGACTGCCTCGTTGGTGTAGTGGTCGCAAGAGCTACTGCTGAACATGAGGTCTTGGGTTCAATTCCCAGGTCGGGCAAAGTGTTATTGGGTTTTTCTATCTAGCATTTCTCAGTAGCAGCCCGAAACCTGGATTTGTGCCCGGTTGGTGGCAATAGGCTCTCCCCCTATAACATGGGACTTAAGCATAACCCTTCGGGGATAACCATGAGCGCGCCAAGTAGCAGGTGATACAGCGATCATGTCACCTAAACCGGTGAGTGACGACGTCACCCAGCACCGCATTTCAGTGGAGGCTGACCTGCATCTCTCGAATTCCCACCGTTCATCCAGGTTGTCGCTCGGTCAACTTTGTGGCAGGCCTACCCATTTTGTGCCTCAAGGTCCGCTTAGCCTCACCTATAAAAAATACCCAAAACAACGAAATTGCTGACATATCTAAATGGCTATTTCAAGAAATAAAAGTCAAATTGCTCGTAATTACACGTGTGTAAGTACGATGATCAAAATCACACAAAGAATGATTATGCACTTATGTGGGTAGTTGTTATGAGATAAAAATCATCGCTTCTGTGAGTTTTATTTAATTATGGATTGTGTGGTGCGATTGTTAGCGGATAGCAGGAGTTAATATAGATAACAAAGCTTGAACAACGGGTATTACTTTTATCCAGGTGTCCAGTAAGATTATTGCCTTCATAAGTTCGTGATTTAATGCTTTTTTTTGTTCCATACTTCGTCGTCGTTCTTTGATTCGTTGAGCACTTATATAGTAATCTGTAGTCAACGGAATCATAATATAGATAGCTAGTTTTGAACAAATTTTGATTTTGAGACATTTTATACGCCATGGAGCGATTTCATTGAACGCAGATGAAACGCAAAGAACTGTAGGGATGTTGCAAGCGGGAAGGATTCAATCTCAGGTATCTTGGTATTTTGGTGTCAACAGAACCGGTATTTGCCATCTTCATCAGCGTTACACTAACACGGGAGATCCTGCTGAGCAACATCCAGGCCGAGGAAGGTGAACAACCACACGGCAAGATCGATACATACAACTGACTGCAAGACGACAGCCAATGTTAACCGCCCGAGAGATAGGTTTAAGGCTACAAAATTCAAGTGGTGTTGTAGTTAGCTGCCAAACTGTGCGAAATCGACTGCATGAGTATGGCCTTCGAGCACGACGGCCAATTAGGTGCCCACCGATACTTCACGGGAATCGCGCTCGTTGAAATAAATGGTGTAAGGAAACCCATTTACTCATTCTCTCACAGACTCACGGAAACATCGATTTTACTCATTTTTTAAAGGTTATCGTAGACTAATGGATTTATGCTCCTTAAAGAGTTACATTGGTTTTTCTTGCCGGGTGTTCTCCATAGGAAACGAACCTGGTGTTTAATACGCCATGAAGGTTTATGTGAATTCAAATATTTTGAATAGGATTCTCCCAACTTGAGCTTCACCATCTCGTTTACCATCGTCCGTATCCAGACTACCCCTGCCTTCTTCAGCTCATCATTTCATCAAGCCGGTATACCAAATCACATCTACCAACTCTTCGATTTCATCACCGCGCAACAACTAATAGAAAAAACGCTAGCCGCTGTCACTACCACGTTCATGCGAGCTCAAACGTACCTCGTTACAATAACTTTATCTGTTGCTCTCTCAACTATGACCAAAATTACGTAACACGCAACTGTTACGTGTTTCCACTCATTTACATTTTCTAGTTTGGTTCATCTAATTATGTTTACATAATTTGAGATTATTTGTTCGAGTTCTTTATCGGATGCGTGTTTTTAGAATGATTTTTTTATGCGTAGATTAGGCGGGGTTTGAATAACTCTGCTGAATGCTTTATAAAACCACAATACCATAAGTCACGTTCAAGTAAGAATGTGTCCCAAGTTGCATTATACCTGAAATCACCAAATCAGCGAAGACAAATCAACACCAATTTAAAAATGTATCCTCTTAACTCAGTACCTAAGCTAGACTGAAGCTGTGGCGAGACAGTGCTTCCTTACCCAAACTATTCGTTCCACCCGCTGAAGATCTCTCATCTGGACATGAGTTGATTTGGATATGTTGGATGTCTTTAAACAGATGGTTGCTTCGGCCAACCTGGGTTCCGGCCCAGGTTGGCAAGGAAAACCTTTTCAGGTGGAGATTCATAGACGACTCCGGCTTGGAGAGTAAATGTGGCACTGTTGCACAAACGATGGGGTTCTTAATATCATTGACTGCGTGTGCTGTCTGCTGCAGTGACAAAAAAAAACAAAAGTCATTCATTCAAACTAGGCTGAGAATCCGCACTTTTTAAACGTATAAATTACAAAAGACAGTCCCCCAAAACGCCCGCCATTCACCACTTCCTAGTGCTTTAGCTGGGAAGAAGAAGAGGCGCAAGAAACTCCCCAGCAGCACAGCTGTCTGTTCAGTTAGAAGAACTTGATAATAGTAAGTAGTTAATTAACATTACGAAACACTAAACATTATATTAAATCATTTGCTATATGTCAGCTAGCACACGCCAATATACCAACAATAACATTGAAAACTACACTCAAGCAGAAAATATTAATAAAAACGTAGACAGAACTTAATACCTAAATTAAAGCCTCCTGGCCTTAAGAGCGTGCACGCATAGGTAATATGCAATGCTGTATTTTCACATAACCATCGACACGCTTAAAAGAAGTTACCATCACAATGATGCTTTGTAAAAGAAACAGTGATCGTTACCTGCAGTAGTGTTGAGCACAGGACCGGTCGATGTGGCGACGCTTAGGGGAGCAGCAGTCGGACGGTCATTGACGTCTTTAAGCTGATGATGATGATTGCTAATTGCTAGAAGTGGTACAAAATATTATATACATGTTGAGTAGGTACTTAGTTAATAATAAATCTTTAAGTGAGATGTATACTTATCAGCGAATATTTAGTTACAGTAAGAACAATTGTAATAATAACATAATTCTGCTCTGATTTATCCGTCTAATCATGCATTTCTCAACAATCCGTTGGGAAGTTCCCGCCCGGAGCTAATCTAGCGCTTATCATGTTGTGCGCAAACGCATCAAACTCTGTGCTCACAATAAGTGGATCACTTATTACCATTGGGTTAATTAAGTTGTCAAATTATGGACTTTGATAAGTCGGCAGTGTATGATTTATACTTTTCTATTGTCTAGGTGTTAATGAAGGAATCTTTAGCCTCATTCTGGAAGTGTTAATGGGCTTTTTCATCAGTATCAGTCCGGAGTCTGGATTTGTGACCAGTTGATGGCAATAGGCTCGCCCCTTATTACATGGGACTAAAACATAACTGACAAAATGTGAGTTGAGTACTTATGGTAGTACCTCTGCTAAACCGTTTGGAAAAACTGGCGTGTTTATTTATTTATTTAAGACTGGTGAGAAAACTAAGCACAGCAGCAGCACAGTCATTTACAATTTCAATATTAAAATAACACTTAAAATCGGCATTCCAGTAACCTTGCAAATAACAGTAGTGCTATTCTGTAATCATCTCACCGTAAAAACTTCGGTGAAGTGAGCGTGGAGTGATCTGTCAATGCCGGTGATGCTAGGGATCTAGGGATTGTCCGAGCCGGGATGACACTGACAGCTCACTACACGCAAGTCTTCACGGTGAGATGTTTACAGATTCGACATGCTGTTATGCATAACATTGACATCATGAATTTTAGAGACAAAGAGAAAAATGATGTGTGTCTAGAAGACCTAACACTACCTAAGCAAACCAATTTGTGCTACATAGACGTGCAGTGCAATGTTCGCACTCTTTAAATAGAGAACGTCTTTATGCAGCGAAACTCATGGAGGAAAATATCAAAATGGTAATCTGTCAAGTTGGATCTTTCAATGTATGCCTTTCTTGATATTGGTGAACTTAGCCGAAGAAACGAGTTATTTTAATAGATATCTTGATTTAAGTTGTTGAATTAGGAAATAAATAAGCCACTTTTCCCTACATTATTGGCGTCGAATCTATAGACGAAAGAAAATTTATTTCTGTTGGTACCTAAGTAAATAACTATCGATTTCAATTTTTTGGCTTCAATCACTTCTAAAACGAAATTAGGTACTTCGAAAGCGTAAAACAAACACCAATCAGTCTTCCTAATATGGAAACTAATTATTTTCGTCGTGGGACTTGGCAGTATTCACTTTGTCCGTTCCGTACAATGGTCAATAACCAATGTTAAGGCGAGGTTGCAATTATTTTTAACTTTCTTAAGCTTCTGAAAAATATTTTGGAAAATTTAAGTAGCGCGAGCGATCAAGCGCTGTGTGAAGAAGACAGAAACGTGAATTATAATCATTGGCTCGATAAAAAGAAATCATAGAGATGACACTAAATTGCAAAAAAGTTTTATCAAAATATAAGGGTTATTGTTTTTTTGGCAATGTTCAGCAATGTACACATTTCATAATTTCGTTATTATTTTTAAGATATATGCAAAATCTAGGAGTTCAAGCGCTCGCATCGGCCGGCCAGTGTCCGCCGAGACGCACTACTAGACACACCGCATTACAAGAGGGCCTTAAACAATAAACATCACAAAAAAAAATACAGTAGATACATAATATGTAGTATGGTTTAATTAATATTTGCTTTTACAGTTTAGCATTCTCCGGATCGTCTGTCAAATAAACTGTGAATGATTGGCACTCAATCATAAATCTATTTAGGCTGGCTCACTAAGGTAAACGTTCTTCGACTGTTCTTGTTTTGCAAAAAAACAGTTATGATATATGTTTTTTGTAATTGTCCGTTTCGATATTTCAATTGCATTTGTGGTGGGAAAATCTCAATTTAATACGTATATTAACATTCTAATATACTCAACAATAAACTAAACCAACTAACAAACTATAAAAATATAATAACTTAAACTGTCTTGCATTATTTGGTCAATATCTAAAACTTAAAAGTAACAATAAGTTCTGCATTAAATTGTGTATTAAACTGAACTCTGTGGGGCAAGCACCATTAAACATGGAAAACACTCGTTTCGCACATAATTTTTTATTATGTTTTAAGACTTTACTAACCAAAATACATTTATTTGGCACAGACTAATAGGTACACCATATTTTAAGATATAAAGCAGATAAAAATAAAATACAAATAAGAAGTGTAAAGTGCGATGTAATAAATTATCAGGGAAGTGTGCCTCACGGCTGCGCCAAAAAAGCCCAGTTCAGCAAAAATGCCAGACAACTAGTGCCAGACGCTGGTTTTCAACTGGAGCTGCATGTCGATTCTGTAAAAATCTTACCGGGAAGAATTACGTGGAGTGAGCTGTCAGTGTCATCCCGTCTTGGTCACTCTCCACCATCAGTGCACTGACAGCTCACTCCACGCTCATTTTACCTAAGTCCTTACAGTGAGACTGATGGTTACAGAATAGCACTAATGGGATAGTTGTAATTTCAATTCAAAAATAGTTTAAACAGTACATTAGCGTTTACGTCACATGTTAGTGCTAAAGCCAAAAAGCTAATTGAGCAACCAAATCAAACGTCAACACGGGAGCACTGAAAATAACCACAGAATTCTTGTGTTTTCGCTAGAAATGATTTTGTGAAAATGGTGAGGTTCTCAGGCATGTCTCAAAATACACACATGTTATAATTTTCCTAAGATATTTTCGTCCGGGTGGAACATGTGATACCACTATCACTTATACACTCACAAGAATACAGTTTTGCATATGGCTTGACTAAACTAGGCTATTAGAAACATTACCATTCAATCAAGAATCACTATCCAATCTGCAGCTAATAAACCTCATTTCTCATCGAATAAAATCATTAATTAAATATTCCGTTACTATCGAATAAATCCCTCATGCTAATGGAGGTTTAAAGTTTTAAACCGTACTTTTTAATGAAACCCATCAACGTCTGATTGTTAAACAAAGGTTAAGTGTGTCATAATTAGATGCTAACTAAGCAGGCTGTTTCATGGTATCACATTTAACTGATAAGATCCCGGTGTAAATAACACTTTGACCAATAAAATCGGACAGTAGGCTGCGTGTGCGCATGGCAAAGTAAAGGGATCATAAGCGTAGTGGTCGGACAATGTGGAAGTGTCATGCACTAACTTAGTTTTACTCATTTGGAGGTGGCATCAAAATAAATTAATTTATTGGATATTTTCGGTGAAGTCAAGTTCTATTTAGAGAGAGGATTATATTGAGTCGATGCTACCAATTCAGATTTGTAAAGATGCAGATTTTTCGAACTGTTTAGGGCGAATATCACGAATGAAACTAAACTGCGTTCATGAGATGTCAGTGTTAATCACTGACATCTCTTGAACGCAGTTTGGATTGGCTGATCGCGTTCAGGTTCATTGGTGAAATTGGCACTTAGTGTTATGGCAAAATACAACCTGAAAAAAATATCGGGTAATTGATACTTTATCCACTAGTAGAGTAGTCACAAACATACCAGCCACTGATATTGGTGTTGTCAGCCCAAATATAGATATTTTTTAACTTAATTTTTGTTACGCTCTTTGAAAATTGATTTTTACTTCATATATTTTCAATTCCCTCACATCCTAGTTCCATGTGTTCAGTACACTAGACCCTAATGCTCACAAATAAAGGGCGATACAATGACGTCACGCACCAGATCCCACGCACACAAAGCGTTACATTTTGATCATAAGAATACTATATCTACTACTTTGGATCAATTTATATGTGCTGTTTATATTTTGAGTAAAATTTTTAGGGAGTACTTAATGTTGTGGATAAGAGTGGCAGTAAAGTTGTGGCTTTAATGAGATGGCCTAAGATAATGAACGTACTGGATTTTTAATGGATTTTTAATGCTCGGTGTTGAACCGAGCATTGAGAATCCAACAGTGTTTCGCGTCGCGTCAACAGCAAGTCGAAAAAACACACTGTTGGATATTCAACTCTCGCCTTCGAAGATCCAGTGCGCAAAATATCCCGCTGATATTTTACGTCCGTGCGAACGTGGACTTACAGATAATTCTGTTATATTAGGACACTTTGGTTTTAGACCCTTCCGTACACAATAAAACATGGAGCCATACTAAAACATATGACAGTTAATACGCCCAAAGGTGGGCAGATGGGTACTCGTATAACATACCGCAATATTGAAAACTCATTTAAAAGTCAGTCAGAAACCAAGTCTGTTCCTACATACCCAAAAAAAAACAGGACATACCTATAATATCAGCCTATTACTCGGCTATTACTGTCACACTGCAGGGCATAGGCCCGTTCTCTCGCCAGCTCTGGTCACCAGGGTTGCTCAAGATAGGATGGCGATTTCAGACTTAAATTAACTATGAGTCCAGGGTTTCCTCATGATGTTTTCCTTCACCGATGTTAGTAATGAATGACCAAGATAAACTTTATAATTGTGATAAATGTTAAATGATTTTTTTTCTGTAAGTCACTTTGACACGTGAATCAATATTTTTTAAACTAGATGAGCTCGGTGTTTCCTATCTGACTACTCTGGGAAGAAAGGCCGATATAAACTCTGATGTCACAGTCTCTTTTCAAGTCCAGACATAATCTTGGTCCAATTATGTGAGACACCGATCTACATGGTCTCATGTAGGTCGGTGTCTTTTGAGGAAAGAACCACACAGATTGAATGGACCTGTACAATCAGTACACGCATGCGTCAGTAATCGTGCTCAAAGATTCGACGAACAATACCAAGGAAATGGACAATTGGGCATATTCACTACCTTAACTATTATATTAAAATATTCGCATTCGCAGTGACAGCACACATTGTTGCTTTGAAATAACTACCACATTTCATACCCATACACCTTATCACTTATAAACCATTATTATTGCCACAATTTCACTTAATTTATGTGGTGTGGTATCACCCTGACGGCTGCAACAATAACTTTGTCATGGTTATAGGATGAAATTAGACGGAATTAGGCATCGCTCCTACCGACCACATCCTCGTTTGCTCTGTTGCTATCGCGCAGTATATGTAAATGTTTCAGACAAAAAAAAATGGAAGTACTATGGCCAGGTGGGTGGGTGGACGACCTACAGAAGACCTCGGGGAAGACCTGGATGAGTATTGCACGGATCAGGAAAGCATGGCACAAAAGGGTGGAGGGAGGCTTACGCTCACTAAAGATGATGTTAAACGGTTTTAATAGAACGAAATATAGCAGATACTTTAATGAGTGGCTGGATGAGTATGGAAATTATAAAAATAAAATGGCGTAAGTTGTGACTTATGAAATGGAATGCTTGCTTTTATATAATGCTTTTATGGAATAAACAAGATCAGCATAGCACAAATGCACATCTAAAAGAAAAGTGGAATGGAAAATAATACCAACGACGCTGGTTACTTCATTTAATATGATAATCATTGATGATGACCACTGTCCACTTTGACTAACTCCTTTTTAATTTACTTGAAATTTATACAATGAAGTGGTAGATTATTCAAGCATCCGCATTCAAAAACAAAATAAACACAGTCCGTCGATAAGCAAATAAGTCCCACCAGCAAGAATTAAAAAGGACCACAGGAAGTCATACTGTATTTAATCCAAGATATAATCTGTAAATAACACTACCGCCGTTTCGACATTACTACGGTATGAGTAAAAACAGGTTAGGTATCTGTAGCTGATCTCTAAGATATACTACATGCAATCTGGTTCACATAGCTTCAACTGGATTTCAAAGACCACCAGGAGGTATCAGGGCTAGCCAAACGTATCTAGGGAGTGGGCCGTAATTGTGTGTTGGTATATGTCACATGTATTCTAATTTTTGGTTCTGGGTCACGCTGGTTTCCTCACGATGTTTTCCTTCGCCGTGATGAAATAATTTGCACAAAGTAACCCACAATCCGTAAGTTGCGGCTGTTGCCACTGTGCAATACAGTACCTACATCATAAAGTTGACATTCTACTATCAGTGGGTAGATATCAAATATTTTGCTAAACATTTTCCCTGAAGCAAAACATACGTTCATCAACAACAACAATATTTTAATTACGTAACTGTCTGCCCTTATCATTGTAATGCCAACTTTATAACCACATAATAGTTTGGCGAAATCGCAGTAATTCCAAGAGATCAAGAAGTCATCACTGATATAATTTACTAATGTCATGTCGTTACTAAAATGTTTGTGTCATAAAAAAACAAATGATCCTAAGAAAAGTAATAAAAATCTAATTAATAGATACTCTTATTTAGCTTGCATTTGACCATTATGTCATCTGATTATGTTAAACAGCAAGATGATATCAGCGATAAAACAAATTTACTAATTATATAAATTAACTCGCGACCAAAAATTAGAATCCACCTTTCAAAAGAACGTTGTTCCCACATATATTGCCATAATAAAAGTTTAAAAAAAAACCAACAAACACATTAATTTTATATACCTAATAAAGATGTCAAAACTTTCGATATACTGACATGGAACATTGTATTGCGACATCAAAATCAGGAAATGACTCTATCGCGGGTCGCTGCCTCTACTATAACAATGTTGTACAGTTACTGGAAGTTCGTTTTTGGCATGTTTTTCCTTAATCCATAATTATTTATTGTTTTATAACTTAAGATTATCAAAATAAAATATTTTAGCTGAAAAGGTTTTACCTAGTTTTTTTAGGTATTTATACCTTGACATTCGACATGTCGAATAAGCTGTGGCCTAAAAGACCAATGACTGGGTTCCATTAAATGCTAGACTATACCGCGGATGACCAAGACGGAAGATGGAGGGATAAACTTCAATCCTACCTAAAGGACTGTCCCGCAATAGATACTAAAGATAGATCTATCATACCCAGATATAGCTTTCTTATCGAACATAGTAATTATTGGAACATTCAGTTTGTAATAAAGGTGAATAATGAACCTTTTATGATTGTTACTTTGAAATGAAATAAGCTTACGCATTTTACTCGATTGCGCTTAACCATATTTGAATTGTAGCAACTATTAGTGCAATAACCCATTTTTTTTCTACACCCAACTGTCTTCTTTCCATCCAACCACGATCAAACTCACCTCCGAAGTACACTCCAACTCCATCCAGACCACCTTCACATCCCTGCCAGCCACAGAACATTACACGCGGTGACGAACATACCAATCCTCGAATGTTTACACATTAGCATCCGTCGTAAATCGTATTCAAGTACGTCACGACATAAATTAGATTCTATCTTTTGAAAGGGAACCAACTGTATTGTGTGACGAAATCGGTTGATTTGGGTAGATCAAACTAATTTGATAAGAGTTAACTTTACTTGTTTGAGCGCTATGGAGCGGGCTATGCTCAAATTACTTTGAAGTATAAAATCTGAAATGTAGTAACCGGAAAAGAACCGGAGTTACCGACTTCGTTTGCAAAGTAAGCAAGCTGAAGTGGCAGTGGGCTGGCCATGTATTTCTGATGAATCCTGGAGCGGAGACAACCGTATAATGGGACGCCAAATAGCTAGATGGAACGACGACCTTAAGAAGGTGGCTCTGATATACTGGATAGGGATACGGAAGGCGGAGGACTGGGAGTTGTGGATTTATAAAAAAAAAACATAACATCATGCCTTGTTTCCCCGAAGGGTTGGGCAGAGGTGTACCTATAGTACACCCACATTTCGCCAGTTATGTTTTAAGTCCTATGTAATAGGGGGTGAGCCTATTGCCATCAACCGGGCACAAAGACTCCGAGCTGCTACTGAGAAATTCCAGATAGAAACACCCATGTTTAATGGTCGATCTATGGTTGATTGTCATTGTTTTTAAACACTAAGTAACTAAATCCGCCATGATGCGATGTCGAAAGTTGATTAAAATAATTAATAAATATCAATTAACTACCACAACAGTATACTTTTAAATTAGTTATCTTCATTTTTTCGAATTCTACGGATTTTCTAAAAAAAATTTGAGATTGTGTACATAGACCTGGCCGATTTTGAAACGACTCCTTTTCGTAGGAAAATAAATCTACATTTTCATTGGTAATATTATAAATGCGAAAGTACTGCCTCGTTATTAAAAAAAAAATACAAAATACACGCAGACGAAGTCGCGGGCATCAGCTAATTACTTCTGCAACAAAAGTCAAATACATAGATATAAATCCGAATCTGCACATAAAAACTAATCCCATCTTATATCATGCGTTATAAATCAGCAAAAGTAACAACTCTAAACTCTAATAGAAACTATAAAATCTGTGTGACCAGCTACTTTGAGCCTAAAACTATAAAATGTTAAAACGTCTAATAATATTTTAACTTTATAGTCACAAAATGGTGAATGAATAAAAGAACGGCATAAAACTGTATTTTCATATAAATCATTTTTTATGTAATTTTTATGTCTTCTCACTACCTACGCTGATTATGCGTTTTTTTTACTAGGTTTATTGGGGACAGGTGTTTTTTATATTTTAAAATAGTTAAAATATGGCAGTACCATCTCCCTAGTGTAGTTTGGAGAGAGCTCAATTGTTGTACATCCAGCAAATGAAAAAAGAAAAATACGTTAATTTGTCACAGAAACATGTTATTGTTGTGTTGTGTGTATTTTTCTTTCTATTATTTTAAAAGATTATTAACTCGAGTAGGCAAACAGAAAAAAAACTAAATAAATTTACATGTTCATGTTCATGTTCTAAAATAAAAAGAACCATCACATCAAACAAAGTGACATATTTGCTGGGAAACGACTTGTATTTTCGGTATGAAAATTTGTTTGTTTGCGGTAGTGCGCTATGCAACGGTACAGGAGTTGTGGGGATATTTAAACATATCATGACGCCTTGTTTCCCCGAAGGGTTGGGCAGAGGTGTACCTATAGTACACCCACATTTCGCCAGTTATGTTTGAAGTCTCATGTAATAGGGGGCGAGCATATTGCCATCATCCGGGCACAAATCCAGACTCCGGGCTGCTACTGAGAAATTCCAGATAGAAAACCCCAATATCACGTTGCCCGACCTGGGAATCGAACCCAGGACCTCATGCTCAGCAGTAGCGATTGCGACCACTAGACCAACGAGGCAGGACGATAGGTATAGGTAATACGGGCTGGTGTCAGCAACTCCACGTCAATGCGCGTATTTTGCGTACGGTGGGAAAATCAATCATTCAATCCACCCTAGCTCCTCGAGGAACGCCAGCAACGCCTTGATGTTACTGACAGCCACGCGTAGGGTACCTGGGTTACAGAAGTGCTTTGCCCTGTATAGGCAGGAGGATATTTAAAGTCGTGTTAAAACATTAAAAACTTGTTTTCGTAGTAAAACGAAACGAACGAAGGTTGGAATATTGACCTTCATTACGAGTATCTCCGTAACCAGAACGTTATGTGTCTTTTTACACCCGTTATGATCTCGAGCACAGAACAGAAATAGTCGGCAGCTGCACGTCATGACTGTGACAAGGAGGCTTCCACTCGGCATGATGCTGTGCTATACATACACACAGCACAGAGATGGTTTTCTTCCCCCCCCCCCCCCCCCCGACCCTTGTTCGACGAAGTGCCAGCTCGCGCCGTAGCTGAGCCTGTAGCTTTAAATTCCCCAGATAATAGTAATATAATCCAGATCCAGCCTGTCCCATCTTGCTGTCCTCCCGACAGCGACGCCCTAAGCCGAGGTCCGTACCCCACAGGGGGTGCCCTTAGCGAGCGTTCGCTTAATAATGTGAGTAGTTTTACGCCTCTGGCTGGAGGCTTTGAGTCCGCTTAAGGCAGCCACAGGATAGTCCGGTTAAGTAGTCACGACCTCTCAAGGTCAACTACAAGATGCCATACAAAAAAAAAACAATGGTTTTCAGTAGTCATCTACGCTTTCGACTGCTTTGTACTATGTTCATTCCCAAATCGGGTATATACCTTTTCTATTTAAGATTGGCAGTATGCCTGATTATACCTACTTCAATATACAAGGTCAAGTAGAATTAGCTGGCGAAACTCCGCAGACGTGATGGACATCTAAGTTTAAATATGCTGATCGCATTCATTATCTTGGTGAAATTAGACCAAGATACTAAACGCGATCGGCATTTTTAAACTGCGTCAAATAGCAGTCAGTGTCAATATTGCACAGCAATATTGAAAGCGGTTAAGTTTCTTGGTGAAATCCCCGTAAATTAATATTTACAGGGTTCGGTAAGTCGACGTCAAGCCGTAGTCGATAAAATTTGTAGCAACAGGAGGAAGACCATCACAGGCAGTAAATTTCCAAGTTTTTTTTTTAATGCAAATATTTTTTTAAGGACATAGCAAAGATGATACTTTTCTGTACTTCTGACGTCGACTTACCTGACATTATCCAAACACGCTGAAATATTTTTTTTCAACTCATACTTAAAGCAACAACCCTCCCAGCGGTCGTTGACCCCCAATTTAATTTTTTTTGTGTTTAAATATACTCAAATAACGACACGAAATCAATCACGTCTGCAGATTTCAGTGGCAAATTTTATTTGGTTTGTAAAACTAGAATTTTTCCAATTATTCGCTTAGGTAGGTACAGTAGGTACCTACCGAGCATAGTGCTTAAGAGATGTTCCATCTTCGAAGTCGTATGCTCAACTAGGTGTCATTTCAGCCGAAAGACGTCCGCTGCTTGACTTCGGACCCCCAAGCACCGCCACTTCGACCGGTTCTGTGCTTTCCGCAACCAGCAGATTCCTGCAGCTTTCACAAGGTCATCGGTACACCTTGTGGGAGGCCTTCTAACGCTACGTCTTCCCGTGCGTTCGCCATTCCAGAACCTCAGCACCATCGGCCATCTGTTCTGCGATCAATGTGGCATATCGGTTACCTTGGTTCGCCTGCAGATCTGTTCATTTCTGATTCGATTACGTAGGGAAACTCCAAGCATAGCTTTCTCCATTGCCCTTTGGGTGACTTTGAGTCTTCTAAATTAGGAACTTATTGCATGAAAAAAAAAGAAAAAAAAATTGTATCTCTGACAAAACACAAACGATGCCTAGAACCCATACTTAGTCCTGTAATAAACATATCAGGAAAGGGGCATGTCTTAATTAATTATTGCCTACCGTCAATTATAGGGGGCCGATAATAGGTCAAATCTAAGTCAAAAGGTCACACCGTTCGTGTCTTACATATCATTATATACGGCAATTTATCAAAACGATTGCATGCAAACATTATCCGTACACCCACGAACTGACATTACAACAACAACGCTAAATATGCAAGCAATTACCTCCCCTATACGTATGCAACAATGTTAATAATCGTGTGCACGATTTTGACAGTTATGGACAATGAATGTAATGGTTGTGGTAGGGTTGGCAAATCAGAGCATTCGTCGGTACGTAAATGAAAACCAAACTTGACATAACTGAAAGGTATATTTACAAGCTTTTCATGTAGGGAAATAAGAATCAAAGAACAGGATTTAGAAACGAAGTACCCGAAAAGCTACTTAAGTTAGTTTATTTTACACAATATTTATTGTAGTGTTACAAAAAGGAACTATAATGAAATAAGAAACTTACCACACAAGCCACCTGTCCAAAAATCATCGCCAACATTCAACAGTAGGATGTTTTCTGTTGGACTTCTGATCAAGCATTGGCACAACGACGATTACATTGCCTTCCGCATCCAGCGGACTCCTGGAGACTTACACCAGCATGTCGATTCGGTAATAATCTCACCGTGAAGACTTGCGTGAATTGAGCAGTCAGTGTCATCCCGGCTCGGACAATCCCTAGCATGTACATGCACAGTGAGCGTGGAGTGAGCTGTCAATGCCACTGGCACTGACAGCTCACTTCGCCTAAGATTTCACGGTGAGATGGTTACAGAATAGCACTACAGGTCGTCGGCCTACCTTATGGGGACACGCTGTGCCTTCCTCCAGCTTAGAAATAATTTTTTAAATCACTAATTGAATAATAAAATACGGCTTTTTACATAGAAATAAAACCAAAGAAAGACTAACTCCATAGTTTTGCTAACCCTACTCCACGCGTACATACAATCGTAACGCCGAAACGGGTGCGCACGAAGCTGACCGAACAGGCGCGTAATGACACGAGCCGTCACGAGCGCGTCCGATTGCACCCGAACACGACGTGGTCGTGCCGCCTGCGCACAATACGGTTATCAAGGTGTCATACGGAACATTGATTTCCAGGTCGAAAATGAGAGCAGAAATAGGCACAAATATACAATATGTCGTGTATGAGTTGTGATGAAGATATTATTTTCTTCCGCTGCATTTTAGTAGACTGAAAGCTTATACAGTCTTACAGCAACGATTTGACCTTCATAACCCAGTTACTGGGTAATACGATACCCCTTGGTAAGACTGGCTGTCAGACTGTCGGGCTTCTGACGACCCGTATCGACTGTCAAAGATCCACGAATGACAGCCGGGACCAACGGCGAGGCACGGAGTAGTCTCGGTATGTAAAGATGGTCACCCATCCACGGACCAACCCCAAAAAGCCTAGCTGAACCTGATGGATCTGAGAACCTTGCGGATGTTATTACCTAGCCAGTCGACCCCGTATACAGTAAATAAATTAAAAGATCAGAACACCTTGGAGACAATGTGATTGGGATTTATTTTAATCTTAGCGTTTGCTGCACCGGTCGATTTCCTTCAACGCCGGCTGTCGCTGAAAACCAGCGCTGGGGCTCTGTCTCGCATAGGGTCGTAGCATTAGGCTGAGCGATATAGCCGTTTTGCGTGGATGTGACGCATATTTTCCCCCAACTTGTTCTTTTTGGTGTTTGTGTTAGATCACTGCGTCATGTTTACCGCAAGTAAACGTTTTTTTCTTCCTTCCTTTCTTTCTTTACTTAAATGGTATTGGTGACCCCATAATAAAGTAAATAGACAAAGGAACTACCCAAGTAACAACTTAATGTTTTATAACAGTTAATTTAACTGTTTACATTTTCAGTCAGTCTTTTAAGATGATCGTATTAGCGTAAATGTAAACGTTCTTATAAAGCGAATTAGGCCCAAATTATACGACAATATTGTCGTTTAGTAGTTACTTAGAAGTCAGACAATGACCGCTGAACGTTATACAAGTTAAGCAGAAGCATACAGACCATCTTAACGGTTCAATACTGGTTGTGATGAGACCCTTAAAGTAACTGCTTATTTTAAGTTAAATAGCAGTTATATTGACGTTGTCAAACGACTGAAACATTGTACTAGTGTCAAATAACGATTTGACGACAACCGTTTTGATTCGCAGGTTAAATATTGTATGAAAGAATATCAGAAAATGGTAAAATGGATGTATAATTTAGTCCTGAAAACGTTCACTCAACTAATATAATATGACATTACAGTCCCGCGAGTACAGCGTCGTAAAATAAACGTCTATATATCGTCTTCGTTAGCTAAATACCACTATAGAACCGTTTTATAACATGAAGTCTTATTAGACCAAGAATAATACGACGTTTCTGTTAGTTGGGTAAAACAAAGACCGTAAATTTTCACTACTCATTGGTCCACCGCAGAAAGGTGCAAGCAACGTTTAAAATACGGTCACAAAGGCTATATTTGAACATGTACAAATAAACATATCGGACCGCATTTAAACGATGTGCATTAAAGGAACAAAACACAATAAACTCTTACAAATAATGCATCCTTTGGCAGCAAAAAGACGGTGCGAGTATCATAGTCAACAGCGAAATAAGCCCGAATTAAGACATACAACAGAGTCATGCTATCGCTTGCGGCACCTGTCAAACGAACTGCTTCGGAAATTATCCGAGAACTCGATACCCGAGGCACATCCACGATTTACGATACCGAATTCCATAATCGAATGCATCAGCTGAGTAAAATCGAATGGAAATCGTCCCGTTTTAGGTAAGCGACGATTTATGATGCCAATTCGAAATTCGGTTACAAATCGAATTTGGAATTTCTTTTGAATTACTTACGGCTTTTATCGTTGACGCCATCTGTACATTAATAAAGTAAGCGTGCATTTTGGTGTAAATGTCAAAAAGATATTCCTATATTCGTGAGATTATATCTTTTTGCTATATATTTTTCCAAAATGACTCTGCCAGGATATTTTCTCGTATCTTTTGACGAGCATGACTTGAAGTCTCCTTTTTTGGTGTGAAAGGTGTAAAGTTATTACCTACATTAAACTAAAATCGAGAATCAAAATCTTTGAAATCCGTGAAAGCCTTTAAGTACATGTAAAACGGAATTACCACACAGTAATAAGCATGCGTTGGCTTCACATACCGTCATTTAGTACACAATAAACTTTATTACACCCAGCTCTTCACTTTCACCTACTTAATTTGACCAAATACGCAGCAACGTCTGTTAAGGCCGTACTCGGTCGTAAAACGGGCCTAAAATCTATTTTCTATTTAAATCTTTTATTACTTACCACGGCTTTAAAGTTGGACAGTATTATTTGAGGCGAGACCAAATTAGTTGTACCACCAAACTCTTTAGACCCCTGCGGATCTATTCCACAGAACTCTCTTAGAAAACATAGGTGAAGTGATTTGAATTGAGCTGTCGTTCTCAACTCACTTCACCTACGTTTTTTCACGGTGAGGTTTTCACAGAATAGATAGGTCGAATTGGTCCTAAAACCGTTCAGCAAGAAAAAAATGTCAATGATCCATGAAGGCAGGGAAGGTCAACTTAAAGTGGATGATTGGGTTTTAATGCGAGAGGAATACGTGTTTATAAAATCTTCAGTAGATTTTTGGAGGATAGTAAATTATGGCGGCAACGTTGACTAGATACTTTTTATTACTTGTTTATTACAATATTCTAGCGAGTCACAGATTTAGATTACAGTTGATGAGTTGAATGATTTATTCATATTAAAATATTGTCTTTGGAGCTTTACGATTTGAGTTGATGAAAAAATTGCTTTAGTATACACCGCAAGCAAATCCAAGAAGATTTACTACTCCCTGCTAAAAACTACGACCTGCTTGCGCCACAAATAACTTTTTAATTTTTTTACTACAATAAGTACTTTTAGGTATCATTTTGTATCTGTCATCTCAAGCAATTAACTCAGCCTATCGCAATCCACAGCTGGCCATATGCCTCTCCCAGGCTGCGCCACAACACTCTGTCCTCCGCCTACCGCATCCAGTCTGTCCCAGCCACCTTCTTAAGATCGTCGGTCCATCTAGCTGGGGGGCGACCCCACATTACGCTTGCCGATACGCGGTCTCCACTCCAGGACTCGTTTGCTCGACTGGCCATCGGTCTTTCGACAAACATGGGCAGCCCACTGCCACTTCAGCTTGTATACATCGCAAGCTATGTCGGTAACTCCGGTTCTTTTCCGAGTAATTTCTTCCACGTTTCGGCCTGCCGTATGTCATAACGGGCAGGACGCACTGGTTGAAGACCTTAATAGTTTTGTATGTGCATACCTAGTCAAAGATCAGCAGAACCCATTGTCGGCTGATCACTACTATTTCGTTTGTTTGACAAAGTCACTTTTATTTTTTTCGATGCTAGGATTTATTTGAAGCATCAGTATTGCCAGTGTTTTAATTTATTGTCGTATTGTATACCCAGCGGCCTTGTGGTAGATTTTATGGGAACGTTCCTATGCTCAAGCCGTGGTAAAAGAATTACCCGCCATTTACCATCGCATGAGCAACATTTGAGTAAAAATCGTGCCGATACGAGATTACAAGACCTCAATGAAACACCACAGGACATCTTGACACAAAAAATTAAGAATTCCAGAGTGTGGCAATGGCTTCGCAGTTACGAACACCAGTGGTGAATAAAAATAAGGCATAGTGAAATGGCATTCGCTTCGGATCGATTCTATTTCTACAACCGTTATCGTTTCTGATACTAAGCTATAACCAATGATCACGTGACAGTTTTATATCAACCCGCATACATTTTTTGACTTTTCTACTAGCGAAACACACAGCGTATAAAATGTTCCTTCTTTCACTATATAATGATGTGGGGCACCCAATATTAACATCAGCGCCACTTTGCACGTGCACGTGTAACTAGAATGCATCGGTGAAATAAATTTTGATACTGAAACGAAATTGACGCGGACCAAGTGGTGTTCGTAAAGCAGAGAAGGGAAGGGAGGGGTTTATATTTCAGCACGCTATTTCACGCTTGTATACGTGAGACAAGTCTGTCTTAAAACTGTCGTGACTCAAGCTGCGCTGAGCCGAAATCTTTTAAGATTTCTGCGGTGCTGGCACATGACACTGACAGTTCCCTTCCCCTAATTAGTTTTGACGGTGAGATTTTTAGAGATTAGACCGGCTGACCACGTCTTCCCCACAGACCTGTTCTTCGTCACACCATTAAAACGTGTTTACAAAATCCATACAGCTTACTAGACAAAATTCCGGAAGGTTTTTGTGAACAATACATTGATAATTGATAATATGAAATACTATTAAAAAAACTCGATGTTTGTCAAGTCGTAAAACCGTGAGAAGCAGAGGCGAGTCGTTAGTACTTAACACACAAAACACACCCACAGCTTCCAAATCAAGTTAGAAAAAAAAGCTATTAAAAGCGTGTTAAAAATACGACATGAGATTATAAATGGCACATACATCAGAAAACATGAGATGATTACAATCAGCTGCGTTTTGATTAGGTGTCGTAAATCGATAAATCAATTAAATAGATTTGTAAATGTCCATTAATCTGCGATGAAAATATTAATTGCGATTAACAATGAATTAATTATTATTATTTGGGCCGCGGGGTCCGAGTCCTCATGGTTTGTTCAACGAAATCGCCTGGTTGACACTTCCCGCGACCCAAGGGCTGGCTATTATCTTGGGCAGAGGCTGAGCATTGCCGCACAACGTGGTATTGCCGCCAGTCTCTTAAGTACATTAACAGTCGACAGTTTTAAGGTGTTCTATGGTACGTCAGTAGGATCATTATAAAATAGTCGCCACGCACGAGTGGCGATACGTTACGGGTCGAGAAGAAGTGGTATCCTAAAAATTTAATTGGTATGCAAGTTTCGGCAAACAAGGCATTATAATCCTACTTATTATTATATATTTAATCATATTAATATTACAAACGTGAAAGTTTGTGAGGATGGATGGATGGATGTTTGTTACTCTTAAACGCAATAACTACCTTACTGCACCTATTTGGATGAAATTTAGCACAGACCTGGATTAACTCATAGGATACTTTTTATCCCGGTAGTACGTTCTCGTGGGATAACTTCTGACCTCACGTATGTAAGGGTGGAGTTTCTTGCCCATTCTTCTCCATTCGAATCTACATTTTGGAAGGGGCAACTAGAATCAATTCTGTTTTTATATAAATGTTAACTTTCAAAAGTAACTTTTTTGTGCCTTTGAAATAAATGCTTTGACTTTGACATTCTGAGTGGATTTAGAAATAAGAAGGTGTTCGAGATATTTTTCTGTAATTGTCAAAAATTGCTAATAAGTGAATAAAAGCAAAAAATAATTTCCCGACATCATGTTACAGTTGTTATGTGGGTAGCCAGAAGCCTGAAAGTCTGACAGTGTCACGAAGTGTGTCACGTTACAAAGTAACTGGGTTGCCAGTTATGCAGTTTAAAACAACAAAGTTGGAACAAGACAAAGCAGATGACGATGTAAGGGAGATCCTACTCGCTCTACTGTTTAACCTTTTTCTTCTACTTTTAATCCCCCGAATCCTACTCAAAAGTCATCAGCACGCGTATGAGATTTATTTGTGAAATTTAGGTTCATACAAAGACACACACGCACAACACATAAAAACACTCACACATACGTAAACGCACGCAAACACACATAAAGACATTTAACGGTCTAAAAAATAAGGTAGGTTTGCCAATATTGACATAAAATGATTAATATGATTAAATAAGTACTATTAATTTTCAATGATAAAATTACCACATAATAATTATTACAAGCATATGAGTACTGAATGAAAATTTAAATTTATTACAATTCATAGTTAATAAACATTTCATGTCAAAATTAGTCAATTCAATTCAAAGGTCAATGAAAGTATTAAATATAATCGATTACATACAATCTTGGGCCTAGGTGTAAAAAGATGAAAGTGGTGTTAATTAATAGCTTATATAATATTAACCTTTTACTGAAAATTCTGCGGATTTTCTCAATCTGAGAACAGAGATATCAGAGATTAAGTAAAAGTGAGGTTATGTTACAATCTTTAATTGTTTTGGAGCAAAGGTTTTATTTTCGTAACTGTGTAATCGATTACTCAAACGATAATCTCATGAAAACTATCTTTCTCATATTTCTCCGCTTCCAGATTGAGAATTCAGGTGATTTTTCATATTCTAAGATAAAAAACATACGACTAATTTTTTAGATCATATCTCAACTTATTACATTTGGGTCCACCGTTTTCCATCTCCTTAATGTCAGCATTGTATAATTATAGAGATTTGCCATTATGAAAGTAATTTAGAGTGTAATGAAATCTTTCAAGTAGTAACACGTTAAGTGTTTTCTTAAACGTTTGCAATGGCATACATTTTATTTCATCGGGTATTTTAATAACTTATTTGTGGAGCAATACCAAAGAAGCTTTTCTGCATTAGAGACGTTTAACATTTCACAAGGCATAATTCATGAATGCATGGAGCACATATTGGTGTTTTCTTTACTGCAAATAGTTATTTGAATAAGTGTGAATTGGCTTTTACAAATAATGCAGTTTCCAGTATGTATAAAGCTGGTAAAGGTCTGTTGGTTTTAGAGCGCACATTGAACGTATACCTACATCTTTTCTGCATCGATAGATACCAGTTTTCTCGACGGGAGAATAGACAAAATGACAGACGAAGAAAAGAATTCAGACGTATTGTCTACCGGGTCACGCTACGCGTGCAGATGAGGCTTTACGATTTGATTTCCATGAGATATCACTTCTCACACGTCCGTGCCTGCTGGACGTGTGAGATGTCATACCTATATAATATGTTATTATATACTAAGAGATTCATACCACGTACCGCAAGGCGTCAGTACATACCACCGAGAGTCTCAACACCCATAAAATCGTTGACATTTTAGACTATCACGATTAGAGTCAGGTATGTGGACCAGTTGTCGTCCCAGCATTTTATATTTATTAACACACGTTTCACCTTACGTGTTGGTGTAATGGTATCAAAAAGCTCTGAATGTTGTAGTAAATAATAGTTTAAATTCATAGCACATAGAGTAAGGCGCCAGTAATAGCGAAGAAAGCGTCAAATGCTATAAAGTCGGCGACGTTAAGATCGTTGCGATTGAAGTAAGGTGGAAAGGCGTGTTGTCGGTAACGTGATTTGTTTAAAGTTTATTTAATTCGTTCGGAATGTTATGATGGAATCGGAAGTTTAATAGGAGAATGGGAATTTGGAAATTATTTTAATGGGAATTTCTCAGAAGATTGTTAAGATAACAGACAAGGGCCTTAGTAAAATGCAAAGGTAAAAACATGTTATGAGTCCCTATGAAAATAAAAACATCTTCAGGGTACATTCACCAAGTATCTATGATATTTTTGAAAATGACAGTAACACTCTTACATCGCCCTACACTCTTCAGTCATTCACTCATTCAATTGAACTATTCTTTTTCAAATAGCTCGGTGTTCGGCAGTACTGCCCATCGTGTCAATCATGGACCGTTGAACGTGGGATACGTCAATCATTGTGCGGAATGAACGCTTTTATTGACACTCGATTACCTAAGTATTTTGCTTACATTGTGTTAGAGGTGGCTGAAGTGTTTTCCTATTATTCTATTAATTAGATAGGCAAATGATTCAATTTAGCGAAATAAATTATGATTTCAGGCTTTCAGCAACTGTGTCGGTAATCGGATTTTTCATTTTTGACAAGACATAATTATTAAGTTTATGACGTTTTGACACATTTAAACGAATTATCGGTTGAGTACGCCAGGATTCAGTTTTGTTTAGTGTACACACGGCTACACATAAAGTTATACATTTCCAGTATAAGCTGTCCTTTCATTGTACGGAAAACGGATAACCATAAGGACTTGTGTAAGTTTCTAATTGTTACCTACCTAAGAGGTGTGCCAACATTATGAGGCATAATTAGTTAGGTATATTTTGAACAAAGTCATCCTCCAGAACCTTGGCATGAATTCCACACAATTATAGTTAGGTACGTCAACTTTCCTCTTCACCCTGCTCTAGAGTGGTACCGTTTCACCTCAGATGACAGTTTGTCGACAGAAATGCCATAAAATAATAAATAAATATTCTTGGGGTTTTATTACCAAACTAATGTCGACGCTCTAGTGTTTTAAGTACCTACAACCAACTCTGTAACTACATATTTTGTCAATTGAAATATGTATAAAGTATATAGACTTGTTATTTCCTAACACCGAGTGTAGCATGACATCTATCTCTACTCTACGAAGAGAAGACAAATGACAGATAGTAGAAATCTTTCTTTTTAGTATTTTTTTCAACTGTGTGGTCTTTCTTAGTAGTAAAAATAGCTATAAGTTCCTTATATAAATATAATTTGGCAGTAACTTTTTACAGAAGACTTAAATAATAATGACTGATTCTAGTTGATTTAGTTTAACTAGTGGTCGGAACACTGCTGAGCTCTTTCCGAAAGATTTTAAAGGAAATTAATAATCCATTGCTTTATAAATGTTAAAAAACCGTCTGCTCGTGAACCTAAATTACGCAATGAATATTGTTGAACTGTCAAAATTTAATGGCTTTACTCCGAAATCACTACGCACGATTGCTCGGATTACAAAATTAAGTGACTGACATTATGTTATTGATTCAGAAAAGAAGATTGAAAAACCTCGACACATCTAAACAAATAATATATAGAGTTTTTTTTTTATGTTCTTTTGTTACGCTTTCACGGATGAAACTTGGCACATGGGTAAACTATGACCTGGAGAAGGATATAGGCTCCTTTTCATCCTGGATCGCAGACGAAGTCGCGGGAAATGGCTAGCAACAAATATATTTTTCGATAACCCACATCACCCAAGGGCTCATGAGAAGTTTTCAAGTGTGATTGTCGAACAAACCACTAGTAAATTTTCAATAATTTGATGCAAAAAGTTTTTATGTACGAGTAGGTATGATCTTAATTACAGCGATTGAATCGAATGCCACGCAATTAGAAAACTGGGACATCGTAAAGGTAAGAAATAAAATAATCTTGATTTTCAATCCGTCCATAAAGTAAACCGGTTTCAGAGTTGATTGACATTGTATTATTGATCACGTTCTGAAGGTAATATAATTAAACTCATTTAAAAAGATCAAATTAGTATGATAAGAACTCGTCAGATTTTCAAATGAGCCGCCATTATCATAAATACAAGATTTGTTTGTACTACGCGTTCGCTTAAGTTTGCCGGTCCATGGAATGTGCGTCCACTCCCCCCCACCCCCTACAGCACCCTTGAGTCGCCCTCCTAAAAGGCTGCAAAGAGCTAAAGCGCAGTCACTGTCAGTCTGCATAGAAAAGAAAGAGAAGCGCTATGGCACAACGCTGGTAATTTATTGCAAAAAAACGAAGCAATTGTTTATTTGCAAAAAATCTATTCATTGGACTAAAAAAACAAAACACTATATAATTAAGTTGCTTGTAGAAAAATCTGACACAAAATCGGAATAATTGCAAGAGTATTAGTATGGTTTTTACATAATATAACATAACATCACGCCTTGTTTCCCCGAAGGGTTGGGCAGAGGTGTACCTATAGTACACCCACATTTCGCCAGTTATGTTTAGGTCCCATGTAATATGGGGCGAGCCTATTGCCATCAACCGGGCACAAACCCAGACTCCGGGCTGCTGCTGAGAAATTCCAGATAGAAAAATCCAATAACACGTTGCCCGACCTGGGAATCGAACCCAGGACCTCATGCTCAGCAGTAGCCATTGCGACCACTAGACCAACGAGGCTTATTAATAGTTAAAATAAATGTTTGAGATATCTTTGTGTTTTTTTTTCCATCGTATCCAATTAGTTGTATTATTTTTTGAACAAACTATCTAACTAACATAACCTTGTTTACTGCAGTGGATCATATACTTTTAGGCATTATAAAACTTGGTTTAAATTCCTGTAGTCCCCTTAAGTAAGCGTAAACAACGTCATCGCAAGCGCGTGTGAATATTACTCATTCTATTATTGGTAAAATTATTTCGTTTTTTTTTTTAATAATTTTATATAACAGCAACAAAATTATTTAACAATAAAAAAATAGTAGCTCACCGGTATCGGGAACAGGGTCCAAGCTACCGGCGGGTAAGGCTTGAGAGAGGAACCTCCTCACAATGCTAGCCGTGGCCAGAAGTACTCAAGAAGAAAAAGAAGAAGGAATCAACAACTTGATCCAGCTGCCCAACGAGAGCCTCTTGGCTATTAAACCATTGGCTGACACGACTATCGGTACAATGATTGCATAGTCCACGCTCCACATTTCGACAACCTCGCGTGCTAAGTCAAGATACTTGTTTTTGTTTTATCTTTTTCAGCTTTCACGAGATTCTAGTCATGAGGGACAGCGATATCAACAATCATTGCACGGCGCTTTCGTCGATCTATCACCACAATATCAGGCTCATCGGCTACAATAGTCCTGTCAGTGATGATAGATCGATCCGAGTACAATGTGACATGATCATTCTCGAGAAATGGGTCGGTATGTGCCCGACCTTCACTTCGGATTCCACAAGGCTGTAATGTAAAATAGTAAAATAATAAATATTTTATTATTCAGCACCTTAACATTCTTCAGTTTTTTTCGATATTTTTTAGTTTTGCTGATGATCAGCGGCAACCTTAAAGCGGCCGGGAAATAAAATTATGACTGCCAGCGGATTCCTTTCCCGTCTTATGAAAATTCTTATTAGAATAAAACGATGTTTTTTACCTACTCCTTTGCAGAGCCCCTTCGGGCGTATAAGCGAGAAGTAGGTTCTACCTACATGGCGAAGGTATGTGTTTGTAATCTATATAATACATTCAAGTTATTATAAATTAAATTCGTTTTTCGAGTCTATTTGTGTTGTTCGTCCTCGTTGTTCTTCTAGACTACTCAACAGATTTTGATGCAATTTTCACCATAATTTATAGAGAATTTTCCGAAAGGTTTATGCGTATAATTTAAGAATATTTATCTTACAATTCCTACTAGTAAAAAAAACTCAATGTTTGTTCAAAACGTGTCACAAAGAAGCAACTGATTCCTAGAACACTAGCCAACTAATTAAAAATTACTAGTTCAATTAGAAACTCAGTAAATTAACTGTCCCCATTCTGTTCTAACTAACATTAAGAGCAAGATTCGCAGACTGCACTTAGAGTTCACTTTGTACTACTATCATGTGTAAGCGTGACATACGAATTTGAACATTACTTGCATAGTGTTCTTGTTTATTTTTAATGAAAATATTGCTCACATTCGCTTAGAAGCCTACCCTAAAAGAATAAACATTATTTTTTATTAAATAAGATTCATATTCATATGAAATGCTTAGTTACTTTACTACATAAAACAAAGTGCGATCTGTGAATCTGGTCTAAATTATTTTGTTATCGTTCCTCGGTACTTTAGAAACCGTTTATAAATAGCCCAAAACTTTACGACATAGTCCCGATGCCCCCTATTGCGTTTGAGATATGATATAATAATAAATTTCATATTTACAACGCACTTAGATGTAATTTATGACCCTCTTATCACTTTGTGATAATAGACAACCGCTGTGTTCACGAACAGAGCTGGTAATTCGACTCACATTTCAAGTTTCCGTAGTGTAGCGGTTATCACGTGTGCTTCACACGCACAAGGCCCCCGGTTCGATCCCGGGCGGAAACAGTACTTTTTGCGTTTTAAAATTTAGTTTTTTACACTTTGTGAGTTATTGACTGGGTATGCAGAAACAATGATGATGATGTACGTGATAAAAACATTCTTAAGATGAGTTTTTAATTTTATTTAGAGACCTCAATCACTTCGACCGCCAATGAACTTCTGACCTATGAATTAATAGGTATTTTATCTGTCCCCATGTGGTCCTATGTTACTGTGATAGTAAGGTATTCATTAAGGTATACTGTAGACACTAACTAGTAAACATAAAATACTTCACAGCGGACAGGGCCTAACCTAAATAGGGCTTGTTCGCTTACTGAGAAGCTCTTCACCCAGAAATCTTTAATTCTCATTTCACATTGAATTTCCAACACATGCGACAAATAAAGCCGTTAAACAATTTAAAAAACACACCAGGAATTCGAAAGGCAAGTACACACGTGCATCGCCCGCATGAATAAAACAAAAAACAAAAAAATAAAATAATAATTCGTACAACATTGATTTGCATAAAAGAGTCCTTTTTATAAATACGACACGGGGCGCCCGAACAATCAATCCATTGTTCTTAGTAACTCAAAAAATAATTAAAACAATGCACTCGCAGTGTGCACTACGCTTTAGAACGGTTTTAAATGCGGGCTCTTTTAACCTACTTTGCCGAAAGGGGTGTAATTGGATCTAGTGGTGTCGGACAAAGATGTCAAAAGGTTTAAAAAAAATATATAGACTTAAAATGAATCCTTGCCAAGTTATTTATAATTCCTACTTCTTACTTTCTTCTGTTTGCGTCTTAATTATGTTCGTCTGTTTAATTATTTAACTTTTCGGAAGCAAATCACAACATCATGATTTGCGATCATTGCTATGTATGCCTGAACATTGTCATACACATTAGTCCTTTAGTTTATTATTTCAGATTATTATATAGTTCAAGATTATTTCTAGCATAAGTTTAATGTTAGTTATGTGGCTATACTTTTTTTTTTTAATAAATAAAAGACTTTTTGGGTCTTAATTAACCAAGACTAAAATAAACGTAGGCATCATATTATTGGTTTCAAAACTGGATACCTTCAATTAATTCTTTGATTCTGTTAGACTATAAAACTAATCTAGATATCATGTAAATCATAATAACATTCATAACTTATGTATTGTATCGCAATCTGAGTTATGTCTGTCTTTGTTTGTAGATTTATTAACAACAACCGATGTTCTAGTTAAGAAAAGTGAGGCACCACTTACCTATATTTAGACATAAGTAAAAATATTTTTATAGTAGTGCAGCCGTTCTGTAATAAACTGTTTTTTTTTAATCTGCTTCAAAAGAAACACATTTATAATGTAACACATGCAATAATGTTACAGAATCAAAGTATAACCTTTTATATGTGTTAATATGTGTTACAGAAATAAGCACGTTTAGGTATAATTTGCACGGTAACGCAAAAACAACGCGCGGCGGACATACAGACGGCGGCGATTGGATTGGCTATATAATATTTATATTACACGTGCGTGTTTACCTGTACCTATACTTGTTGTTGTACTTTTATGTCTGTTACAGATATATTACTGTTACACTTTGGTAAGTGTTGTTACATAAGTGTAACATATTTTGATTCTGTTGAATTTAAAATGTTACACTTATAATTCTGTAACATTGATGAAGGTTTTTTTAAAGTCTTGTACACACTGGCGCGAGGCGCGTGTCGCGCGACGAGCAGTGCCTTTGTGTCGCGCTGTGACTTCGCGCCGTTTTGCGGGAGCCTTAAGTCCCTGTCTTTTGGTAGGTATTTTTTTTTTACTGCGATTTATTCTTTAAAAATCACAATATGAAAACTTAAGTGGGTCACGTGAGCTTGAATTGAGCTGTTAGTCCATCTGATGTCAGGGATTGACACTATTGAGAGTCTACTTCGAGCTCATTTCACCTAAGTTTTCACGGTGAGATTTTTTACAGAATGGATCGGCAGAATTCAAGACAAGAAGAGAACCTACAAAAAAGTATATTATTTTCCGTGACCATGATCATAATCACAAATAATTAAAAATACAAATTAAAAATAGTGGTTATGGATCTTTCAAAGTAATATCAAAAAATGAATCATAATTTTCATAACTATCAACAGGCAAAGTATTTCGCACAGACAAAATTAGAAACGTTTTCCAAGATATATTATAGAAATTAGCCAATTCAACGTCAGCGCCGGCTGTCGCTAAAAACCAGCGCTGGCTTCTGTCTTGCATAGTGTCGCAGCATTATGCTGAGTGCGTGCTGAGTAGCCGTTTTGCGTGGATGTGATGCATGTTTCCCATAACCTTTTGTTCCATGAGTGTTTGTTCTTTTTTACGTCATGTTTACCGCAAATAAACGTTATTTCTTTCTTTCTTACTTATGGATTATTCGTTAAGTAAGCCGAAATCTATAAATTATTTATTTTTATACGAAAAGTCTCTAATTTGTCGTTTATGTATCATTTGTTGAAATAACAGCTCCATTATAAATGTGTGGGTGGGTCCAGGCTTCAATATATTATGTTTTAAGTTATAATTAAGAAGCACATTAAGTTTCATAGATGCTCTGATTGAGAAACCGGAAGTAATCTAAGTGAGAATGTCCGTAAGTTTTAATTTTATGGATCGTATTTTTTGCTAGAAACGTTAAAAAAAGGTCTGATTTTTATTGTACTTTGGATCGTAAGATTTTTTGTCATTACACACAGCATAGCTATAATAATACATAATAGGACCCAAAATTTTCATAATTTAATATAATTTACGACTTAACATAAACTCGTCTAGTAATTATGTATAAACAAACTAGCGCTGATCCCCGCGGTTGCACTCTGATTCATCTTGATCCCGTGGGAGTATCGGGATAAAAAGTACTCTATGTGTTAATCTAGGTTATAATTATCTGTCTGCTAAATTTCATCCAAATCTGTTCAGTAGATTTTGCGTGAAAGAGAAACAAACATCCATCCATACTCACAAACTTTCGCGTTTATAATATTAGTAGGACAAATTATTTAGCTTCTCACTTCACTGTAGCTTGTTTCAAATTTTTTTTGCACATCTCACACTAATTATCTCATTTAAAAAACAAAAGGTTTACAATTTAATTTATTTAAAGTTTAAACTTGGTGTTTAGTTGTGTGTATTATTAAATTTATGATAACATTGTTAACCGCGTCTTCATTTCGAATGTATTTGACTATTACATAATAAGAATGTAATAAGCGAAAAAGCGCATCATTATATTCCTGCCTATAACCTAAATAAGTTGGGATCGTGACACACACACACACACACACACACACTAAACCCGTGATAGTTATTTTTACTTTATTGTTTTTGTTTTCCATAAAAAGAAAGAAAAAAAAGACATATAAATACACATAATGCTTAATCTGTCTAAGTCTTCTGTCAGTGAGAATCTCATATCATGCTACTTGTATATTTAAGAACTTGTGTAGACTAAATTAATTAATAACATACAAAGTAGCGTCTTCTAGCTATATTTGTTTTGGTCTCAAAAGATACAATGTTCTGCACCCTGCGTTCTTATTTAGATAAATCAACACCTGTGGATTCACAGTCTCCAATCCAAGAGTCATCTTCTCCAAAAGTGATCAGACGTTTAACAGACATTATGAAACTTCTTGCATCCATCTCTTCAACGTAGAAAGCTATGTCGGTAACAACAACTCAGCTTTCAATAATCTTATTGAAGATCTTAATATCGTAATAACACCATAACGACATGAAAAGCTAGTAAACGCAAAAGCACACAAATGCAACCAGGCAGTAAAGATAAAATTTCACCTGGTACGCCTTCAGCCATTCCACTGTCAATAAGAAATTGAATAGCTCACATACCGATTTTATGAGTCAACTCTGTTCAACGCTTTTCCAAGTGGCATTGTGGCACCTGGCGTTTACACAATAGCTTAATATGGCCAGGATTTAAAGAGCAGTAATAAAGTACCGTGCAGCGTTAATTGTCTTCTATGAATATCAATCATCTAGGACATTCTAGGATATGAAATCTCTCGTAAAATCACCTTTAAAACTTTGTAGACTATTTGGCATTTTTGACATTTTATATTCAATAGGTGCACGTGCAAGATGTCAAAAGAAGCCGCCGTTCGGGCTAGCGATCTACGGGGTTAATTTAAATTTTGGTCCAAAAACATGTATTTTGACTAACACTGTGTAAAAACCTGGAATTACGACTACCAAACTAGACTCGAGCTCGCGGAACGCGCACCAAAATACAGGTAAGGCAGGTAAGTAAGTATCTATTGAAATTAAGAGCAACATAGATGTACATATACACCTACCATTTGGACTGGACATATGGAATAATGGACCTATTGTGTGGACACTGCTGCTCATGTCCCCTTGGTTGCCATTTAACACCAACAATATACAACCGAAGATGGACTTTTTTTCTTACAAAACTCATACGGATCAATCGACTCGACTTTCATGCAGGTGCCATTCAAAAATTATTATTCAAATGACGTTCCGTTCGTAAACTGATTTGTTTTTGGTTTCCAGCTCTTTTGCAACATGTTGCTGTTAATTCATCACAATCATTAATTGTTCCATCCACGGCTGATCTTTGCGAGTTTCATCCAGCAGCCTAATTGCGTAACACACTTTCGTAAACGATTACGACTTATCTTGTATGTTGACTTGTTCAACAACATTCATTGCGTTATTTACAATGTTGAGCAGATTTTTGTATCGATCTTATGAAGCAATGAATTACCAATCTGTTTCAAAACGATTCAGATTCCGATTGATTGTGTATTACGAAATTAGGATACAGGTCTGATTTGCCATCTTTTGTAGGTGCTGCCCATCCATTTATATACTTACAAATAAACATCTGAACTAATAAACAAGTCGTTTTTACTTGTTTTTTTTTTTAATTAAAAAAAAAACTTGAGTTTTTAGTTTTAAATTCTCCTTTAGATTTTTATTTTTAATTATGGTATTTTCTGTGCCTGTCCCTACTAAAAGATTTTTCTTTCTTTCTTAAATAACAGCATTTTACTAAATGCATAAGAAATTCTATACGGTAGATACGTATGACAAAATAAAGATTAAAAAAAACTGTCCAAGTTATAGGAGTAACTTAGGGTACTTTTTGTCCCGGTGGTAAGTTCCCGTGGGATAGATAACTTCCGAAAAGGTATAAACTAAATAACTGTATATCACACTTTCTTCTGCCACCTAATCCGCTACATACTTTGACTCAGTACTTTCATTCAATAACAATCTCAGCCGAACCCATTAAAAATCTAGGTGAAAGGAGACGGAGGTAAGGTGTTTTCCTTATAACGTCACGCGTTCTTTGGAGGTCCGTTCACAGTTATTAGTAGTAAATTATAAGGATAAGACTTAGTATGAAGAGTGATTCACTTGGCATGATGATGCTCTAAGATACGTCACTCGTCGAAACAGTCATAAGCTACCAGAGACCCGCCCCGGCTTCATAGGTGCAATCTCAAACGCAAAGCATTTATTTCAAATAAACCAATCACAGGCACTTTTGAATTGTCAAGGGATCGTTCAGTCAGAAATATGAAGCTAGTTAGTTGACCATTCCAAAGCGTTGTAGAGTACCTACGGGGAAGAACGGGCAAAAACTCAAAGGACACTCTTAGAATATATAAAAATTGTGATGTTGTGTTTGAAATAACACATGTGAGAACGATGTAGAAAGACGTGAACGTTAAAAGAATAAAATCGTCGGTAAATTTTTTTTACAAAATAAAATAAAAAAAGATTGAGAAATTAAAATAAGCCGTGGCAGCTAAGAGATGACCAGTCCCTACTGACGGCACCCGTTCACGAACATGACGCATGGATCAGCACAATTAAGCTCAACAATTTTGAATGGAAATTAATGATCCAACACACACGCCACCACCAGCGAGACATTTGAGTGAGCATGACATACTCTTACCAGGCAGGGGCACATTCAAGTAAATGAAAGCCTGGCTACGCCTTTCATTACTAAAAAGTACTACTGAATTACCAGTAAATGGTAGCTTTTTAAATGGTGTAAGAATTTTGTAGGAGCTGTGGATGGAGATATACACAATACACACAAAGTTCACTCTTTCACTCTTTTCAATATTAGTAAGGATTGAAAGTAAACTGTTGCGTTCTCATAAGTACATGTAAGTCACACTTCCATTTTGAAGAATATCACCAATAAGATTAGAATATTATGTTTGTAGATATTTTATGATTTCCTCTGTACATTTCTCTTCACCACTTATTTGTCATAACATAACATAACATAACATAACATAACATAACATCACGCCTTGTTTCCCCGAAGGGTTGGGCAGAGGTGTACCTACAGTACACCCACATTTCGCCAGTTATGTTTAAGTCCCATGTAATAGCGGGCGAGCCTATTGCCATCTACCGGGCACAAATCCAGACTTCGGGCTGCTACTGAGACTTTCCAGATAGAAAAACCCAATAACACGTTGCCCGATCTAGGAATCGAACCCAGGACCTCATGCTCAGCAGTAGCGATTGAGACCACTAGACCAACGAGGCAGTCCCTTATTTGTTCACTTATTTGTCATAATCTATAATTTGCTGTGCGAGTCCAGAATTAATTATTATTCTCTTCTTTTTTTCCATTTTACCCGAACACAAGCCGTTTAAGTTGCTGATCACAAAAGCGTATAATTTTATTTAAAAAAAAATTATCTTCATAACAACTTCCAGTCTAACTGTTTTGACTACAAGGGCCCCAGATTCATCAGGGTCTAAATCCGTACCTGTGCCATCATCACAAGCACAAGCATCGTTAAATTTTGAAATCCTTTGGAACATTCCGGTGTTTCATTTTTGTTTTTTATTATTAGATATTAACTTTTTACATAACTCTGACATAATATTATCATTATTTGACATTATATACCTACAATTTAAATTTCAACTCTCCATTATTGGCTTTTGGTTTAAATTCGTTTTTTATTTTACTCTATTAGATTACTTTATACTTTGTAAATGTGAGAACGTTGTAGGCCTTGTAGATTGCAAATTTACAGACCATAGTATATTTGTTAAGCATATGGTACCTGTTGACAGGCCTACACTGTCCTCCCATACCTATTAACACTGTAATTTGAAAACATTGTAAAAGACAAATATTTTTAAAAGAGTAACCATGGAGTTTCTGGCCGGCTCTTCTCCATATGAAACGACCAATTGGAACCGTGCACCTAGCTTCTGACGTTTCATAAGTGCCCATGTAGGTTTATGTGAAAAAAAATACCCGCAGTGTTAAGAAAACGTCACCGATATTATGAACTTTATCTTTGATCATTGGTCCCCCTTACCACAGACCAGTGGCTGCATTATTATGCAATGATCTTTGACGAGTGCTATTACCTAATGAAAGTGTGTGCTGTGTATGGTTATGTAGAGGATATTTTTTTGCTTTCTGGTTCACTATTGAGTAGAACTCATAAACCTGAGAACTTTTTTTTTGTTTCAGGATGGATTGGTTTCTACTTGAATTCAAAATTTTCATGAGATTTGCGATAATGGTAGATTATACTGGATGATAAATCTTGTCTTAGCAGAACATTTACCATTTCAAAACCTATAGCCGAATGTGAAAAGTTAAACAATGCATGAAAACTATGTATCTTTTTAAACAGCTTTAATTTCAAAATAATAATACAATGCAAGAACTATTATTACGTTGTTAAAACCAGTATGCTTTTTATTTAAAAGAGCAAAAAACTCATCCGCATACCGCATCCATTGGACCCCAAAGTTTTAACCCTTTCAATGCAGTTGTTTTTAATACCATATTTCGTGCACGAATTCTCCGGTCCTTATTTGCATATGCGTTTGTTAATATGACCCTACGATTTTTTCTAGATACTCTCTAGGTTCGTTAAGAAAAAATGGCAGCGTAGGGTAACGGTTTTTTCTCAAAATAAAAAAAATATTTGTCATTGTTATGAAAAAGTTGGAAGAAAAAACTTTTTTTATTGTTTCAAGCGCATCTGCTCTTTTTTCCGTGATATTTATTGGTATGTCATTATGTTTGGAGAGTGTACTGTATTGCATAAATTCCAATTTGCATATTAACAAGCGCATTGTTGTAATGGTTAAATTTTAATACATCTGCGATGGTATGAAAGTGTTCTACGGCCTTTTGAGTAATTGCTTCGTGATTATTGGCTTATAAAGTATTTAAATAATGTTGCCAGTTTTAATATAATGTAACGCTAGTTTTTGTGAGCTAGTAAACTATAGTCGCAATTTAATATAAGTCATAAATTATTATTTCGTCCGATGATAGAAGTACCCTATTAAATGTACTAAAAACTTTTGCATCTATTAGAACGTATCTTTGATTTTGTTACTGTAAAAAATCGATTATTGTACACACCTTTGTATGATTTATGACTAATAATATTGAAAGTTTAATGACTTCCATCTGCGATTATGTACCCAATTATAATACGACACGTTTTTGATATCTTGTTTCTGATTGGATGTTTTGATTGAAAACATTAGTAGCTACAACAGGTTTGTTAAACAAAACTTTGGCTTTTAACGGAACAAAATGCGTTACAAATAGTGTAGCAAAACACATGTAAGTACGCAGTGTTTCTCAACACATGTTACTCCCACAAAATTATGTAAATACAAAATGACTACCAACAACAAGAGTTTTAGAAAATCTGTAACAGGCTTCATTAAGCCCTTGTATAACGCTAATTCAGGCATGATTACCATCTATTACTCTGCCTTATAAACGTATAAGCTATTACAATTCCGGATAACCGGTTCGGACCAGTTCGAGCTAGTTTCATTGGCCATCAACTTTTTCAAATTTATAATTTTGAACATTGAGATTAAAATTATTGACCGTTGGGACCGGTCGCGCAGTAAACGGGTTGGTTAGTGGGAAGATAGGAAATGTTAACTGGTGAAGAACTGTTAACTGGTGAATAGGTACAGTTATTTAACTCAATGGTGGCTATAAAAAGTAATCACGTTTATTGCGTATCTTTTGAGCATTTGGAAAAGATGGCACTGATATGTTTAGCGCTATTTTATTGAGACGGAAATAATTAATTTGAAATTAGTAATTCAGTGTCACTATAGAATGAATTTTGTTTTTTATTAGCAGCTTTGTTGAATCGCTTAAACTTAAATCAAAAATTATTACATGGCCTTTTCTGTAGATAAATTACTATCAGCTTTACATCACGTTAGTAACAAGATTTGACAGTAATGTTGATAACTTTCTTTTACGTCGCTTAGAGACCAATTTGTGCTAAGACACATACTTAGATACATAAACTCACGCCCTCTTCCCATGGGGGTAGGCAGAAACCACAGAAGGCCACCTACTACGACCCTTACATACCATACCTACTACTTTTGCCTCGTTTACGTTCATACATCTGGTCATACACGCACGCCGCTTAAAGACTACCGCAAACAAGCGCGACGCCACAGCGCGACATGCGGAGCCTTAATGTCGCGCTGTGGCGTCGCGACTGTATGTACGAGACTTTAAAAAAATACAATATTAAATAGTCAAAGGTCATCCTTGACAGTGAAATATTGTATTTTGATTTAGTACTGAAGTCTTGTACCCGTTTTAAGTTTCTTAGAGCGATTATTACTCGCTTATACTGGGACCTGTCTTTACAGCTAGCTTGACAAGATTTACTATCACCGATGAAGAAACCTCATGTTTAGAGCATTTAATTTATATAAACGAGCCAGTTTTTTTTAAAACAATTTATTGTTATTGGAAAACATTGCATTTGGGTTGGAGGCTCATTTAAAAACTTTTTGTTGTTTTATGAAAATAATTTGAATTAAATTTTGAGATCGGAAGAGAAACGCGTTGTAATGAAGTTTGTGGCGTATTATAAACATATACAATATATATCTTGATTCAAAATTTCGTTTCGTAAGAACGCGACCAACGGTCCCACTATCCTAATGCCTGGCAGAAAACAGAGCATTTTTTGACACTTTAATGTCTAATACTTGTGCGGGGCGTCGGCTGACTAGTTGATTCGCACGAATGTACTCGCCCGAAACGGGCGATTCGACACTAATTTTAAATAATATTATTGTTTCTGTAGACGACTCGCACGAAGTTAATTTATTTATGGGGAGAATCGAAAACTCTAAAAATATGTATTAGGCATTATTTGCCTAATGCATATTTCTATAGTTGTCGATTCAGAAAAAGTACACTAGACACTACGTTGGCCAATTATTATTATTTTCTAAACATTATTGCTTAAAAACAAAATGTGCCAAATGCCTAATACATTATATTTCTGGAGTTGTCGATTCGCCCACAAATAAATTGACATCATGCGTCAGTCGCCTACAGAAAAAAAAAAGTATATTATTTAAAAGTGTCAATTCGCCCGTTTCAGGCGAGTAAATTCGTGCGAATCGACTATTAAGCTGCGGCGTCATGCAAATGACAGATCTAGATCATGACGGCCGCTAGAATAATATAATGACAGAAACACTTTCCTAAGAAACCATGTTATACGTTGCAAAGTAAAGATTAGTTTAATAGGAGAAAGTCAGCAAAATAATTTAATGTCAAATGAGAAGCCAATAAGGACATATGGCTTTTAGCAATACTAATAAGAAATTATGTGAAATCACATCACGCCTGTAAACGAAGGGTCAGGCAGAGGTGTGCCTATAGTAGGCACACGCACAATTCGCCAGTTATGTTTAGGTTGTAATGAGGGGCGAGCTTATTGCCATCAACCGGGCACAAATCCAGACTGCAGGCTGCTCTGAGAAATTCCATGAATGAATGAATGAATGAATGAATGAATGAAATGCACCAACCCCAGCGTGGTTTGACCAGACTCGATTAATCGAATGAACCCCAAGATTTGCACTAGCCCTTGAAGCCTCATGCTTCATGGTGCTACAAAGACCATTGCATATCAAGGAATAGACCGGGGGGCACTGTAATTGTAGGGAAGACTGACGTGCCCTTAGGATAGGAAGGATTAAGAGCCTACGGGGTATGCACCCTACAGGCTGCTCTCAGAGCAGGCTGAACTGAGAAATTCCAGACGAAAAATCCAATAACACTTTGCCCGACCCGGGAATCGAACCCAGGACCTAATGCTACAACCAGACCATCAAGTCAACGAGTCAATGATGAAGGTGCAAGATGACAAGTCTTAAAAATATTCCATAATCTTTCAATCACTGTTTCAAAGGTAGTAATTATCGCCAGTTAGAACGATGTTTTTTTTTATATCTAGCAACTCTAAGTAAGACAGTTGTGATCCCATATTTTTTATCTAATGTCTAACCAATGCCTTTTATAAAATGCCTAGTATAATTTATTCATTATTATTCTAGTTATAAAAATAACGTATTAATTTTGACTCGGCTATAAATAATAAATTAGGAGAAACGAAACGTACGAGTGGGTTTATACTGTCAAAAACGGGTTGTCTATGCTCTCAAGTTGATTGAATATGGTAAATTAGCGGTTTTAAGTTATTTATTATTAGTTGAATTATTTATTTCGTACCAAGGCTGTGAGATTTGTTGCATTTTCTCAAATGCTTTTTTATCCAATAAACTTCTCGAAACAATAATTTACAAGATAAAAAACCAAATACAATTTAAACTCACGATTTTTAAAAAGGTACATCAGTAGTGCTACTCTGTAACCATCTCACCGTGAAAACTTAGGTGAAGTGAGCGTGGACTGAGCTGTCAGTGCCACTGATGCTAGGGATTGACCAAGATGTGATGACACTGACAGCTCACTCCACGCTAGTCTTCACGGTGAGATTTTTGCAGAATCGACATTCTGCTCCTCATCTTCTACTTACCCAGCATTAGCGAAATTACATCTTTTATTGACGTTTCCCATGGAAGCATCTCATCTCAAAAGATGCCCAGTAGCAAGCCTCAACAAAAGAAATTCAAATCAGCCAGCATCAAAACTATCAACCCTCACCTCACCTCTAGTAAAAATAAAATCGAAATTTAAATATTCACCGTCACACACAATTAGCATATGCCACGCCAGAATCGCAAACGTGAGAACTGTAACACAACACAATACAACTCTGCATCGAGCTTCGATTCATTACTCGAAAATTTATGCAAAACAGTAGGTACATTTTAATTTTAAATTCAATATATTCTTGGAATGTCTTGCGACTTTTTATGTATTACAAACAACTTGTCACTTAGAAGGGTTATGTAAATTTTTGTACAGATAAATTCAAGTAGCGGTTGATATAATAAATCTAATCGACAATGCATTTTGGTATTTTTTTTCAAATCATTTCCAGTGAAAATATTTAAATTTTTGGTCATCTTTGCATTTTGGTCCCTCGAATTTGCAATAAGGTACCTATTGAGCGGATAAAGTACCAGACATTGTAATTTTGAATAAAGGAGACATGAATACATTAATAATATCAGATACTATGATATAATTCTTAAATTTTACTAGTAGGAGAACATTCAAGCATAAAACTTATCGACCGACAATATTTCATAGTATAATCTCGTTCCCTGGTATGTGCGAGTCTCATCCAAGTCTTGCCCAAGATCTTCTGTAGGACGTCCTTCCAGTCGCACAGACCAGGGAAGCATGGTACAAAAGGTAGGAGGCATAATCATCAGTGGGTGGAACAAGGCTGCCAATAATGATGATGATGATAATCTCGTTATCATTAAATCTGTAATTATAGAAATTCGTTAAAATCATTATTACCTACCTAAGTGACACAAACTTTCTCAGATAAAAATCAAAAATCTCATCAAAATCAAAATATTTATTTCACATAAACCTACATGGGTACTTTTGAAACTTCAGAAGCTAGGTGCACGGTTCCAATTAATCGTTTCCTATGGAATAGAGCCGGCAAGAAACTCCACCGTTACTCTTTTAAAAATAATTGGCTTTTAATATGTTTTCAAATTATAGTGGTATGGGAGGACAATGTAGGCCTGTCAACAAGTACCAGGTGTTAACAAAATAGAAAATGGTCTAAAAATCTACAGTCTACAACGTGCTCTCATCCACAAAATATAAAAGAATCTTATTAAAGAAAAATCATAGAAAGCTTTACGTAATTTTATTATCAAATAAGGTTGTATAGCGTAACGGTAGCTACATACGAGCGCTCATAGTGTGTCATTATTACCCGGTTACTTTTAGTACCGTAAAATCATAACATTTATATTAATGACTCGATCGATTGGCTGTTTAAGGATTAAGTTTTTCTTTATTATTTTAGGCAAGCTTATAGAAGCGTTAAGGCTTATGGTCTTGTGAATTTGATTTTGTAGGGATCTTTAATATAGTAATAAAATTATATATGTAGTCGCTTTTCGTGTATGTCTGCCTGACTGCTAGTTATTAGTTCTTATAAACTAGGCAACAGATTTTGATGCGGTTTTCACCGTCATTTAAAGATTTATTTCGGAAGGTTACCTACTTGGTACATATTAAGTGTAGGTATACCTACATAGTACATATTAAACTTTATTTAATAAAGTATTCGTGATGTTTTGTCAAGTCGTAAAACCGTACGAAGCAAGGGCTAGTTTAAATATAAATAAGTACCAATTTCCAGTGTTTTGAAGTGCGTTAAGAGTTTAGTTTCTATTTTATTTGGAACATAGTCATAAGAGTTATATAAATGTCTACTTCATCTTATCACTACCGGCACTGGCAAAGGTAACCATGTATTATTTTAATTAAAAATTTATACAATTACAAATCTTTTAACATCTAAGTTACTAATCTATGTTAATCTCTCCACTAAATATGGCGTAGGTATAGCCTTATTATTAAAATAACACGTATAATAAACAGCCATAAAACAGTTTCTATATTTCAAGTGTTACAATTAATTTATTTTAATGAAATTAATACTTTAGATTCAAATGGGATCATTATGGTAATTGTTATTTTATACACTGGGATGGGATACTCAGGTTAAAATATTTTACCTCTGAAACTTTGGTATCCATTCAACTTTTTTTATTATTTTCCCATCAAAATTGACTAAAATTGCACAGAAGTTTCATAACCTATTTACTAGGTGTTTTATTTTCCCTGAGTTGTTAATGTCAGGAAATTAAAATGATGATGGATTAGTACTCATGTCTGATTTTAGGTCCCACAAATGTCACACACAACAACAACACACCAGAGCTCAAAAAGCAATAGCTTTTCCGCGTCACGCAAATGTTTTTCGCACAGCAGTAACAAGTTAACATGCAATAAAAAATATTTACCTACACACAACTGGGTACCTCCCACATGTGGCGAAAAACATCGGAGCGCGCCCCCACACTGGGGAGCTTTGCCAAATCGCCCTTTGCCAATCAATCGAGACATCGACTCACGATTGGTTACCCCACACATCCCCTACGCTGTTAACCACACTACCTACATCCCTAAATCACAAGCACTCTCATACAAAATTCACACAAAGCTTAGGGTGCCACGTCTCAACGAAAACTGGCACACCACGTATGATGTAATAAAAAAAATATTTTCCATGATTTCCCCCGTTTCGGGGATCCGCGGCATTACTCGTGGGGATTCGACCAATCAAATTAAATTCGCGATTGACGTTCCATCGCTTGAATTTCGAACTCCACATTTTAACGTCAGCAAATTTAAATATTTGTATTTGTACGTTCGGTTTTTATAAAAAATGAAATTTGAAACGAAAAAAATACTTACTTTTGTCTCGTACTTAGATTTTTAATATTCTTCAACGGATCGGTTTTTAAGTTAAACTAGTTTTTTGTGGGTGATTGATCACGGTTACATTTGGCGTCAAATAGGTTACTAAAACAAATTCATTTTGCAGGTGTGTCTTGGCTAATAGCCTATGAATATATTAGAAGCCTGATAAACGTATTATATACCGCCTATAGTAAGTAACCGATATGATGTCAACAGCATTTTAAACGCAGATCGACTCATAAACCGAATTTATTAAGGACATTAACATTCTTGCAAAAAACAGTCGGGCACAGGCAGCATACGCGATAGCTTCATAATTTACAACAAAAAAAAAGGTTGGTTTAAAACATATTTTGTAAGATAATAACGTGTTTTTAATCGAAAAATTTGAATGAAATTTTAGTTTTATTTGCTAAATCCTACGAAACATGTCGTAGTGAATAAATTCGTTAAAACAATATTTAAAGATACCAGCGGTCGATACTATAATTTATAAATAAAACTTGGAGCACTCTAATTTAGGAAAAGAAATCGATATTTTTATAAAGTTTTTGCACGCTGTATATTTATAATTCCCCGTCAACAAAACATCACACCCTATTTATACTAGAACAAAGTTCAAAATGTCGTATCACCAAGATTTTTAAGAAAATCAAGGGCAGGATATTTATTTGGGAGGACAACGGACTTCGTTGCGGGGGAGTTAACCCAAAAACACGTTGTTTGTATGAAATCTGACGTGGTTTTTCATAATAATATTTGTTTTAATACACACGTGTGTGATTGTGACATCCTCGGAATATTTAGAATGGAACTACTAGTACATTAACATAAGAACGTTGTATAAGTAATTAAAATAGGTATCTATATCTACCGGTTTCGTTCCCCGGGTCGCACAACTCAAACCTATAGCGCATCCTCATTTTTGGAGTTCCACTCCTTAAAATTAAAAAACGGAACCCAAAAGGGAAAAGGATCACTTCGTTGTCCGTCTGCCAGTCTGTCAAGACCCTTTTTCTACGGGACGCGTGGAGGTAAGAATTAAGTTAAAATTTATATCAAATACGTAAGTCCCTTGGAGCTCTAAAATATAAATTAAAAAATACGGCGATTTTTGCGACATGTTTTGATACTTACTCGCAAATAAATCATAACCTATAGGTATCCCGTTGACCTAGAATCATGAAATTCAGCAGAAAGCAAGGTCTCACAGCACAAGTAAGGAAAAAGTCCGAAAATCGTTAATTTGTAGCTTTTCCACATAAAAAAATCCTTTTTCTGCGATTACAAACTTACATTTGCAGTTGGAAAATTTACCGTGACGTATATTGATGTATGAGAGAACATGTTTTTCAACACATAACACTACGTCTGTAATTCCAGACAGTTAAGGCAGAGGTGTACCTATAGTACACCCACATTTCGCCAGTCATGCTTATGTCCATGTAATAGGGGCGAGCCTATTGCCATCAACCGGTCACAAAACTAGACTCCGGGCTGCTACTGAGAAATTCTAGGTAGAAAAATCCACTAAAATTTTACCCGACCTGGGAATCGAACCCAGGACCTCATGTTCAGCAGTAGCTCTTACGACCACTATACCAACGAGGCAGTCAATGATGTTTCTCAAGTGCAATGTTATGTTTGTTTTTGGGATTTACTCTTCCTAACTAAGGACTACCTACTTCATTATTTATGCGTCGTCTTCATGGTCCGACACGCACTTGGTCGTTTTTTTTATATATATATAAGATAAGGTAGCCGTCCGAATGTAAACTCAACTGCGTTTCTGTAAATAAAGATTTTTTTTTTGTTTTACAAAGTGTTGTCTTAAGTAGGTATCTATTGCTTTACAAACTAGTACTTTACCTGTAAATAAAGAAACAACATTCAAAGCTTTTAATTTCACGAATATCGTCTCCTTTAGAGCCTTCAGGTATTTTAGTTAACATAATATTTTATTAACCTACAAATCACTATGCCAACACAAAACATTTCACACTGACACTTCACTGTCTGTCAGTTCAATCCGTAAATATCCTTCATTCATACAATCTATCATTCTACTACATTCACTCGCGCTTCAATGAGCGCGGGTAAGTTAAAATTGAGCAATTGATGGGAAATTATTTCCTTACATATATAGGAGTATAAATGGACTATCTTACCCGTTCTTCTCCATAAGAACCTACTTCGCTTTGGAATGGGCAACTAGCTTCATCTTTCTGACTGACCGACACCTTGACAGTTCAAAAATGCCTGTGAAAAATATTCTGTTAGTTTGATTACTGGTTCTCATTTTTCTAGGTAGTAGGTACTAACTGTGAATGTCAAAGTGAAAAGTGAATATGGAAAAATCCTGATTATACTTGTTTAATAAACCCCGAGTGGTTTTATTTTTGTTTCAGGCATTGTTCATCCTTCCTTAAGAAACACCAACCGAAATCAAAAGTCATTTATTCAAACTAGGCCGAGAATCAGCACTTACTGAATGTAAAAATTAGATTAGTCAGTCCCCCAAAACGCTTGCCCTTCACCACGCTCTAGCTTGAAAGAAGAAGTGGCGCAACAAACTCCCCAACAGTACATCTGTCTCTTGGTCAACCGAACGTCTGCGTTAAGTACTACGAAACAAAAAACTATTTTAAACTGTTACCATGAACGTGTAGCTGACTGTACCTACAATCATCGATTTCATGCCCACGTTTATAAATGATTACGAAAAAAAAACCTCTGAACACAATTACACGGAAAAGTTAAATTAAACATTCTATTATAATTTTAATCTACGTGAAACCCATGATTGAAAATAAAAGTGATCGTTTATCCCGAAGAAGAGGAAGAACACCATAATAATAATTTCTTCTTAAAATTTGCCCCAAACTTAATAGCCGTATTTTAAATTTATTTATGAACTAGTCACAAAAAAAGCAGAGAAATCTACTATAATATAACTTAAAGCGGAGTCGGTTGTTCGACAATTGTTGTGTGACTTGGAAGCCTTGTAAGAATCTAAAACAATCATGATTTGAATGAAATTTAATTTCCTGGGAAGAACTGTAACGGGAACAGTAGTCAATCAATCTGGCATCAGTTTAGTCCGTCGGTCAATCGTCTGGCAATCTGATAGAGCAAATGAAAATGTTTGTAAACTAGCATTAAATGATAAATCGAAACAAGATTACTGATCGAACTGAAACCAAAAACCTAGATTGGTTTTTGTCAGTTTAAGCCAACAGAAAAAAAACAGGAACAGATAATTACTGTAGGCTTTCTGTTTTAAAACGTACCAATAACATTCTAGATAATCTTACCCAATCAAAAAGATCTTCAATGTAGCCAAAAAAATCTAAATTAACGTCTTTTACTTTTTCGATCCAGTCTAACAAAATCCACATCAGCAACGCATCAAACGCCACAATTTTATTCAAATTTGATTCCGCAACCGGTCGTAGTAGCCTATTAAACAATGGAGCAGCCGTCGTTAGATCACCTATGATTACGTAAGGGTCGCACCCCTATTATACCGGCTAACCCTTTCGATTCATTACGGGGTACCTACGTGCTCCGGCATTCAGCCAGCTTGATTCTTTATTCAAATCCTTTTATTTTATATCGTGACGTCACGTGTAGTGCGACTGTATAGTTTTGATTGTTTATAGAAGAAAGAATGAGGTCTTGTGAGAATCATAATAGATTCTTAGACTAAAATAATGGGATTTGTTATTCTCATGTGCCTTTCAGAATCATAATGATAGGGAAAACTCTAAAATATGAGGTCATTGTTGTGTTTACGTAAAGCAAGAGGAAATTATTGTGTTTTCTATTTTTGTCTGCTTGTGGTTTGTTCTCTGAATATTATGGTTTTACCTCAACTATATATACTAACACCAAATAAATAATGCAGCTCCAAAATAAAATTAATCAATTCCCTAAAAAGTATAACTAGTAAGACCTTTACCTACTTGCCATCAAAATATTATTTAAACCAGTCTTTGCCAAAAAAAATGCTTAGCATCGTCTCCTTTCAGGGTTTGTTTTTTGTTATTTTAGGATAATAAAAGGGCCTTCCACAAACGCCTCCAATAGCCAAACCAAACAACATATTTAACAGGTTTAAAACATATGTAACATATTTAAAGGTCTTAAAAATAAGGCAGTGCGCTATGTTTTGTCAATATTGGCATACAAATGATTAATATGATTAAAAAAAAAAGTGTACTATTAAACAATGACAAAATTACAACATAATAGTTATTATTATAAGCATTTGAGTACTGCATGCAAATATTTTTTTATTTTTATTAGTAGGTATTAACTATCAAAACTTTCTTCCCGCACTAAAAACGCAGTTGTTTCGTGCAACGTAACTATGAACTATGACGTATCACCTTCGGTTATACACCATTTAATACCATACAACATTGAGTTCTTTGTTTTAGCCCCTGTGGGCTGTTCCACACAAAATATACCGTTTTTTTTTCACAGAAACAATGTGAGGAATCCCTTTGAGATCGTTATGTTTGGTGAATGTTTCGGTGACGTGATTAAAATCTGTTCGGCGTTTTGACGAGAACTTTGTTAAAGTTGGGTTTGTTTGTGTCGGCAGAATTATAAGGTTGTTAGGGTCGGATTCCAGCCTAACTGCGACATCTGCCCTCCTCAACCCGGTTACTGGGTACCGCGATACCCTCGTAAGTACGGTAGTCAGACTTTTGCACTTCTAACTACTTGTAAGGATTGTCGAAGATCTACGAATGACAACCGGGAACAACGGGTTAACGTGCTTTATAAATATGTAGCTGCTGTCCGCGACTTCGTTTGCGATCCAGGATGAAAATTTTCATTCAAATCCGTTCAGCCGTTTCGGCGTGAAAGCGTAAGAAACAAATTTACATTCGCATTTATAATATATTTCATTAATAAATGATTCGTTTATGTTAAAATTACAAATGTAGATATTTAAACCTCATCATCTGTAGTGCTATTCTGAAACCATCTCAACGTGAAAACCTAGGTGAAGTGAGCCACTGATGCTAGGGATTGACCAAGACGGGATGACACTGACACCTACTCCACGTAAGTCTTCACGGTAAAATTTTTACAGAGTCGACATACTGGTGACACCTTATCGCAATAAAGGGTTTTCATCATCATCATCGGCAGCCTCGTTCCACCCAGTGCTGAGTTTAGGACTCCTCCCTTTTGTGTGCTGCTTTTGTGCTTGTGTGTGTGTTGTGTCCCAATAAATTTATTTATTTATTTATTTACCAAGGCACCAAGTCCCAATATAAAAATTACAAGAACATACAATTTCATATAAATTTATAAAACGTTAAAACATTTACATTCAATCCAATCATTAAAATAAAAACATTCAATTAAATATCCATTAAAATTAAAATTAATTAAGTGTGTGTTGTACGAGTCTCAATCAATATAGGAGAGGTCCTCAAAATTTTTAATAAAAAATTTCTTTACTATATTATATTTACAATCATAAATTAACAATTATTCGATAAAGCCGGTTTTTTTTATTTTCTTATTTTTAACACACATAAAACTATCATCACTGAGCCACCTAATACACTAGTGTAGTTATAGTTATTTAAGCTTACAAAGAGAGACTTACATTAATTACATTACTATGAACATTTAAGACTAAATATACAATTTGCAGAATAGGTCGTTTATTTCCACCAAAGAAGTTTGTAATTGAACCAATAAGTATTCTTAACTGACATAATTTAGCTGAAAAAAATGTAGACAAACTCTCAATCAAACTTCAGTTTGACAAACTTTGACTGAAAAACAGTGTAAAAAATCCAAAAAAATATGTAATTTAAACAATTTTATTATGAGGTAAACTTGAAACGTGGAAAGTGAATCGAAATTTCAATGCCTCGACCAGGAATTAAAATAAAGAACAATGTACATGGTGCCGGACGATTATCTACGGACCTACGATCCCAATGTTACGGAGATTCATTCAGACAGCTCAGACTTCGAAGACACCCACTCCTCAGTCACGCAAACGAAGATTCGACGTAAACTCTCCATGAAAAAGCTATTCCTAAATCTTAAGAGTGATTCAACGTTTCGGACATGCAACAGTCAAACACACCCAGCCACTGAAAATAGCTCCAAAGAAACTTGGGGGTCGGTAACCACATCTATCAGTCAAAATGGATTAACGATAGGTATACAAGTACAAAAAACGTACAAAAACAAAAAATATAAAGTATTAGACGGGGGAGATCAAATCGAAACAATAAAATCAAAACGTTCAGTGATACGACATAATGTAAGACCTTGCCTATCCAGCTTATTCGGATGCTCGAGTAATAATGTTAATCAAATGTCAATTATAAAGGAAAACCCAGCTGAAAACGTAAACATTGATAACGGTTGTCAGGCTACCTACGCCAACCATGAACACAAAATAAGGAAATTTAATAGAAGACGGCAGTGCTACGTAACCCAACCTGTTTATGCCGTTGAAGGAAACATTCATGCCAAGTCACCTCCGTTTCAACTCACAAAAATTGTTCGGGAACCGTTATCGAGCTGTGAAGCGGTTGCAAACGGGATTTCTGAAAACATCTACAGTTTGACATCCTCTTCGGAGGAAGTCGAAACTCATAGGGTTTTTAAAAGCAAAAGAGGGAAGCGGGATAAACGTAATCATATCGTCGAGTCTGGCATAGGGAAAGAATTGTTTGAACGTTATGAAGGTCAGGGCTTTAATCATATAGAGCAACAGTGCCCTTCAGATAAGGGTCCAATATCTCGGTTCCAAATATACACCACGCCTAATCATAACCAAATCCAGCACAAGAGCACATATTATTCACCAATGGCTGCACGATTAAAAAAAAGCAGTTTAGAAATCGGCACTGCGTGCTCCGGTTTTTGGGAATATATTGTGAATAAACTTAACACAAAATTGCAATCGTCAACTCAACCTGGTATCAAGAGACCCGACGAAGCCACCAACACACCACCATTCAAGCAATGCACTTGTAGTAAAACGCCAAAGTTGTTTCCTCCGCAACAACCTGAGCGCAGCCAAGAGGCAAAACCATCCTCCGGTTGTTCATCAGTTCCAACAAGTCTGAATAAACCAATTAAATGTTCATCTTCCGGCAAAACTAAGACAGCTAAAAGAAAAAGAAATTGCAAGTGTCGTCCGAAGAAAGACATAAAATCTGGTCCATGCCCTGCATTACCCCGGGCTCCTGAGCTACCTCGACCATGTCAACTTAATCATGAGGAAATCACGAAGTCATTATTCAACAAGTACAATGGTGAAATACTGTGCATTCACAACCCTCCATGTATCTTGATAAACGGATGCCTCAACCTACCACCTCCTAAGCAAAAAGTGAATATGAACTTGTACTCAGTGGCCACCGATGAGAAGAGCAACAATTTTCACTCACTTGAGATGCAACGACGCCAGAAAATGGATGCAGGCTGTCAGTACCTTCCACCGACGTTAGAAACTAAGCCAGGAATCAACAATACGAAGACTGAAAGTTGTCAGTATCAAATTCCTTATTTAATTAAACATACAATGTCGCCGAATTATGGTATACATTACCACTCTACACCATTTGACGTGAGGAAACAGCAGACCACCGATTACGACATTGGGCATTTGGAATTGTCCACTGAAATACAGAAAGACCAGGCAACAGCTGTTGAGAGTTGTGAGTATTGGTTAGCACCAAATGAAATAAGACAGCAGATCGCTACTCCTGAAAGCTGGCAGTATCGATCATCGCCCATTGAAATCCAAAAACAACCGATTAGTTCTGACGATAGCTATGAAAAACTACAACCAGTCATTGATGAGAAGCAAATCAAGACACAGGGACCAAAACAAGAGAAAATCATACAAAGTATCTGTAACCATAAACCTCCTTGTGAAGTCGTGAGGACTTGCTGTAAAACAAGACTTAATCCAAAGCTTCAGAACTCTTGTGTGCATGTACCCATGTGTGAGAATGTACCTTTGTGTTTAATGGAACTGAAGAATCAGAACCCGAATGTCCCATCTTGTAAATGTCCTCATAAGCCTAAATGTAGTGAAGTACCGATTTGTACGAGGAACTACATAGTACTGACTGCGAAAGAGGAGGTGGCAACTCAGGTGCGCCCTAAAACTAAGATGGTGTGTCGGCATGTGCCACCGTGTATAATGATTCCTTCGTGCTTGGCTCGTGTGTGTGACAGCTACGTACCTTACGACGCCATCCCCGACTGTGTACACCAGCCGACGTGCGAGATGATACCGGCCTGCTGCAGGAAGTCAGCCAAAGAAATGGTTTCTGTTCGTTCGCAATACCCAAGTCAGTGTTGTATTGTTTAGGAGATAAGGTTCAATTTCCTATGCACGTTGGAGTGATTATTTTAACTTGTAGCGTGTTGGTGCTAACTCAGCTAAATTGCCAGACAAATATAGTGTTTTACTGATTACATACGCGCGTCGTACACGCAATGTTGTACCAAACTGAATTTTTTATGGTAAGTATTACAAATGACGATTGCCCCGAGTCACAGACGTTATCGAATATTTTCGTTCCATTTAGAGCCTGTCTGCCTACCCGTACCCGGCTTGAGATTATGATTGTTTGTTTAGTTTTTAAGATCTACGAGTTACGAAACTATCTTCGCATGATACAATGAACTAATTTAAACTCCCATTGTAACAATCATTAAATCTTAGCTCATCAAAATTTACATTTGACTAACAATCTGGTTTCCGTTTGCACAATGCGTTGACGCCAACACCAGCCTACGCGCTCTTCACTTGCATTGCGAGTGGGTGGTGCGTATTAATTGAACCCTGTCTCCTGTACAGGGTCAAATTAAAGTATCTAGAAAAACTCCGCAGACTTTATGAGTATATGTACAAGTATCCAAACATGATAAAACGAAAAAATACGTTTTTTTTTTAACAACGACAGCAAGTATTTTACGTACGAAGAATAGCAAATTATCATTTTTGTAAAAACTCCACACCACCTCCACCTCCACTTCCACTTCGCTATGGTATCAATAACGAAACACGATAAAACAAAACATAGATTTTCTAAAGCTAAACTCGTACTTCAAGACACTACGTGCGGGCGTTGACACAAAAAAAGCATATTTTTTTTCATACTCATCTTTTCTGCGGAGTTTCGCTAGCGTATGTAATTTGATCCTGTAGAGTACTCCTTCTTTGGAAAATGGCGTGTTCACTAAAACGTCAAAAGTGCCAGTGCATCACCAAAGCAGACTATTCAAGAAGATGAAGTTGAGACGTTCCAAGATAAAGTGATAGTGTACAGTGATTACCAGTGTTCAATAAAGTCAAGTCAATTAATAATTTTCTTTTTTTTTCTCCAGAACATGACGTATCCATGACAGTCATAGAGTGGTGTTGCCATCAGAATTAATTGTGCTCATAATATATTTCGACTAACGAATCTGTGCAACGGCCATTTTTCGAACTAACATTTTGAATGGGACGTAAGTACGATCGGTTGTTATTTAAAAGACATTCGGAAAAACCCAAGAGATTCGGAAGATGCGGAAAATGCCTAAATGGCTGAAGGGTAGGTAAATAAGTTACCTACCTACTTCTTATCATCTATGTTCTACCTAATTCATGCAAACCTGACGCTAGACTTTTTGATTTTCGTTTACAACCAGCGCCACCAATATAAGTTAGTCGTACTATTAATTGCTCTCTCGATCTGACCAGGGGACGCAACTGTCAATACTGTATACATTATCAAGGGTGATAGGACTTTAAACATCTCTTTTTATTTACAACTGCGGCTGATGAGTTACAAGTGATGTACGAGCTGTGGCTGAGAGCGTTCAAGAATCATTATCTTTGATGATTTCTTTAATTAAATATGCTTAAGTAAATTATGTAAGTATAAGTCGTGATGGCCCAGTGGTAATGCCACGCCTCTCATACACGAGGTTTTGGGTTCAGATACGGGCATGTATCGAAGCGTTTTTTTTTTCAACTTCTAAGTAGGTAGTTTCAGTGTTTAAACTTGGACATTACTGACATTGTTGACGGAAAATATCTTGAAGAAACCTGAGGGCTCTTCACTATGATACTACGCTATGACCTATGATCACGTGACATTTCGCGACCACCTTGCGTAACGCTAGAACGGACATGTGGCTAAAAAAGATTCAACTTTACCACTCAACTGATGATGCGTTCACACGGTTACATATCAAGCTATACATTTCCATTATAAGCTGACCTTTCGTAGTACGGAAATCATATACAATGCGAGATCAGCTTATACTGGAAAGCAAATAAAAATAGCAAATAATATACAAAAAAATATGTGTTATTTATTAATATCCTCCATAATGAATGTAATAACAAGCTAAAAATGATAACAACACCTAGACAATTACGCTATACCTCCTGTTTCGGATTTTTATTATTAAATGGCAATACTGAACAAATCCAACCATCAATGTCCTAATATTTATTATTTTTTTATGGAAGTCGCATTTTTCTACCAGTCAACCTTTGGGTGATGCAGATACCAACAGTGGTAGTAAGATTTCTGTTGTGGTTGGCGCAAATTTACTAAAAGCGGGGGGCTAGATAACCAGGGGAGGAGGTAGAAACAAGAAATGAAAACAAGATGGTCAGCGCCCTTTGCTCTCTGCGCTGACGTATGGGCAGCCACTTTAGAAGCGACCGATGCGCAGAGACATGGTCATATCTACGCAGATTGAAAACGAATCCAATGCAGTTATTGAGAAGACGGTAAAGATTGCCGAGGAGATCTGCATTCAGGTCTTAGTAGCACAAATCCCCATAATCGATGATAGGGAAAATTAAGGACTGCACAAGCGTTGTCTTCGTACTCTATGGTAATGATTTTTTTAATCTGTACAGAGCCCGCCACGTTTCGGTGACCTTCTCGTTATCCCGGGCGACTGAAGAAGAAGGTGTTTAAAGTCCCTGTAGTTGTAATACATGTGATTATGTCAAAATTACCTAAGCATGGTAGCTATATTACTTATATATTTGCAAAAAAATAAACTTGTTGAAATTCCGGTAGCAATATATCAGTTACCCCATGAGTCATCGCAAAACGTTTCTCTGAACATAATGATTAACAAACAAAGACTATCGTAAATTGCCAAACTCAATTGTTTTCTCTGTAGAATATTTAATTCGAAATCAATTCAATGCAAATCGGAGCGAAGCCGACATTCTTTCACGGAGCCATACGATTCAAGAATACTAAACTATTTGAACATTCAAACGAAATTATCTAAAAAAAAAACCTGCTCAGAGCCGTCCCTATAAACATATCTGACTTATAGTTGAGAATTTCCTAATCTATAGGTGCTCAAAAGAGGAATTTTATCATTTCGAGCGTCCAAAAGTAAAAACCAGTTGTATACCAAGTTAAAAAAAAAACTTTGGTAACTCTTAACATTCAAACACCTTCTTTCCCGCCTCCATTTAAAGTAGATATTTGTCTGAAGCACATGTGGGACATATGACGTTAAGTTCTTTAAGAGGGTGTGATCAAAAACTAATGAGTAGAGACCGTTGAACTTGCTCAGTTTTGGTCACCACGTGTATTTGGGGTTCCGTAGACGCAAACGTAAATCTTCAGTAGGTATGTTAAATGACTATTCTGTGAGATTTTCATGTGTGTTGTAATTTAACTGGTTTTTTTTGTGGCTTTTAAATGAGGATGCATAATTTAAGTTGGATTTTACTGCTGTTAAGTACCTTGTTTTGAAAAAGTTGGGAATTTTTCCCATGACATAAAAAATCTAACGGATTAGGTATACGTGCTGATTACCCTAATTCAAAGGCTTCGCTATGTCCAAGAAGTCTAGATTTGTGCCTGGTCTTCTCGATATTCTAGATTTTGGTGACATCTGACACTAAAACATGCTTCTCCTCAAGTTTTTACACCTACATAACTAAACACCAGTTGAATTGTGGATATAACGTTCCATTTATTGCGTATATTAACGATTTTTTCCATTTATGACACAAAATCACTACAATCGGCTCAAATTAAGTTCCCTAAGTCAAACAATAATACTTCTAACACAAAAATGTCTAAACTTAACCACACAAAATTAGGTATAATTACGTGAAAAAATAATCACATAATTGCCTCAAATTCAACAGTGGGCGTTCTACGAACATTTACTAGATTTCCTTATAAAACAGAAAACCTATCTATATAAAATAGCCTGACCAATCGTCGTTCACACACTATAACTGTACGCATTCCTGCCACAAATACATTTCGTGATTAAAACCGATAACTACCAACACAATGAAATGGTAAAAACAGTAAAAACTTTTTTCCACATTTCATAGAACATGCATGATTGCTCGAAAAAGTGAATTCTTGTGTAAATATAAGATGGAAACTATACTAGCTTGTGCCCGCGAATTCGTTCGCGTGATTTTGGGCCCCGACACGACCCACCGCGTTGCATAGCATCGCTCGCCCGCGCTGTTATACTTCGACCAACTTATCTGTGTAACGGCCGTTTTTCGAACTAACTTTTTGAATGGGACATACGGTCGGTTTTTGTTTAACTTTTTAATTTTCGTTTGCGACTAGCGCCACAAGATCAGCGCAGATAAGTTGGTCGTTTAACGTTCTTTCTGCCTTTATTCCTTTTGCTCGGCTCTTAGCCCACGTTCGCTTGGACGTAAAAATACCGCGGTGGGAATTTATCGCGCACTGGATTTTCAACTCTCACTGTTGAGCCGAGCGTTGAGAATCTAACAGAGTGCATCACAGCGCTTTGAAAAAACACAATGTTGGATTTTCAACTCTCGGCGCTCAGCAAAGCGTTGAAAATCTAGTCTGCGATATTTTCTGTCTAAAGGGCTGTGATCGGGAATTGGGCTATGAAATGCAGTAAAAATACGAGTCCGGATAGTTCCAGAGATTAGCGCGTTCAAACAAACAAACTCATCAGCTTCATTTTATAATATGTAGGTATACCATATTGTAATTATAACTAAAGATAATGAGTGTTCACTTTGGTTGTGGTTATATTTTTTGAACATGAAAAGTTGAAATTCTAGGAACTGTTTTGGTTGGGCCAAACATTTTCTTTACTAGCACTTCGTCCGCGACTTCGTCCGCGTGGATTTCGCATTATCTATAAATAAATAAATTAAATAAAAAGTTGCCTATGTTCATCATGGATAACGTCGGCTTCTAATGCTAAATCAAATTTTCAAATCGGTCCAGTAGTTTCGGAGCCTATTCAATACAAACAAACAATCAAATCTTTCCTTTTTATATTACTAGTATAGATGAACAGTTTCTGTTTGTAGCACAAACTGCCTTCCCGCGACTTCGTTTACCCCATATTTATTTTATAGAAATATGTTGGTCGAAAAGTAGTTTTTTTTTTTGCAGGTCCCATTATACCATTCTGTCAAATTTTATAATGATCAGTTCAGTGGTTTAGGCCTGTTAAGGGAACAGACAATAATTTTTGCCTAAATAATATTGTGAAATAGTTTCCACTCGCGACTTCTCCTACGTGTTACGTCGATAAAAAGTTACCTATATCCTTCCCCAGGGTATCCATCAAAATCGGTTCAGCCGATTAGCCGTGCAAGCGTAACAAACAGACACACATCAGCATTTATAATGTTACTAGCCGTTCCAAGTAGATAAAAGAAATAGTTTTCTAGTTGTCTAGACTTTATAGTGTCACCGCAGACAAATCACATAAAAATGTAATTCTGAAATCTGGTTTTATTTATTTGTAACTGATATCAATAGTTTCTAAATAAACACTCATTTAAATTCGCAATGCTAATTACAAGAGCAGTTAGTTATAAGGAAATATTTCTTAAAAGCTTGTCTAGTTTTTTAATATAAATAGATCAGCTTTTATCAACTCACACAAATAGAAGATGATGACAAATTGAAGAAAGTTATTGTTTTCCGGCGCACTTCGTACCGCTTCAGTTTTTTATTTTGTGATTTGATGTTTCCCATGTTTTCTAGTTATTCTGCTATTCGGGGCGGAGACAAATCCGACAAATCAAAGATCATATAAATCGGTATAGACGTTCTGGAGTCATAAATGGTGTTACTAACCCGACTTTTTTATTAATTGCATTCCATTTTGTAAAAAGATGTTACGAAGGGCTTAAAGCTAGGTACAACAACATGGACCCTGTAAGGGCCTGTGCCCTTACAGGGTCCATATTGCTCCCAAAATGATAAAATTAAATAAGAGGAAGAGGGCTTTAATTTGATTAATAATATATTTGATTTAATAATATTATTTTAAATAAAGACTATTTTATGGAACATGTCATTAACATATGTCATTAAGATTTAAAGAGATAGATCTCTGTACTGTAAAAAAAGTAATTTGTCCTTTGTTTCCTCGTGTCCTCGATCGGATACGAGAAAGCACTGATCGATGCTTGAGTAGCCTGTAGCCAGTGGAACATCCACTGCTGGACAATCGGATGAAATGATGATGATGAAGTTGTAAAAGTGTAACTGATCATGATGTTGTTTTTTTTTTGTTCTGTTTCAAAACTATCAATTGAAGCGATATACCTACTATCATGAAAGTTATATAAAAACACAGAACATATATTTTTGTGAAACTTCGAGTGGTAGAAGAAAAGGTTTCATAAAACTGGTAGGCAACCGATTATCTGTGTTTTCCACTTTTCATAATTAACTAAATTCAAGTAACTGAATTACTAAAACCCACTGAACCATGGCACAATAAATAAGCCCCGACTACATACCGACTTTTATCTACGTTAGACACAAATGCATAAACTACCTTCTGACGCTCTAAAACTATTGGCTGCTTCGTAAGAGACGTCAGCCTTGGCTATCCATTATTTTTGCCTAAAAGAAAAGTTTTTCAAATACGTATGTTGGTTTTTTTTTCTGCTACGTATTGTTTGGCCAAATGTAGGAACGCGGACGATGTAAAAGTGGTCTACATACTGAGGGCTCCACAAACGCAGAAGGACCGGAGGTGGGACGTTTGAAGTGCAGCAGACCTCAGAAGTCCCACACCTGTCGTGTTCTCTGTCCAACAACTCCTGCACTAGACCTATGCGAGGCCAATGATAAGCCTTAAATAAATAATACTAATAATTTATTAACCTTTAGACATGTGAAATCATCCGACACAGAAGAAGGAGCAAGATTCTTAGCCGAAGCACTCATATTACCTGTATTGCTATTCTGTAACCATCTCACCGTGAAAGGTGAAGTGAGCTGTCAGTGCCACTGATGCCAGGGATTGACTAAGACGGGATGACACTGATGCAAGTCACTCCATGCAAGTCTTCACGGTGCGATTTTTACAGAATCGACATGCTAAGCGGTCTGTAGTTCCTACCAATATGCATTTTTTTTTTCTCTGCAGGTAGGCCTATTTTTTTTAAAACAATTGTGTTAGATTTTCTGGATAAACTGTACCTGTAGCTATGGCATGTAAGTACGCATACTTATGATATTTATCACATTTTAGAACCTTTCAGGTGATGGACGTGTGTTGAAGCATTTCTACTTGCAGCTACAACATCTTATATACACGGTCAATACAGTTCATGCAGTAGTATCCGACGGTGAGATACCACATTATCTTATATTTTATCGAAACAAGTTCGTCCACCTCATGTCTCCGGTCTCCTCTTATTAGCCGACGAAAAAAAGACGAAGGTTATCAAGTAGAAGCGTTTGTTTTATATGTATGACCACACATAACTTTTTACAGACTAGTCCGATTTTGATAATAAAACTTAATAGCGCCAAGTAAAATAGTTGATCTGCGTTGATTGTGTGTTTGGCGCGGACTGAAAATTAGTAATTTACATTTATTTTGGAGCTTAGTTTAACGAAAAGGTTTATTTTTCGCTTTCGATTTCCGTTTTGTTGTCGGTTTCTTTTTTAAGTTCTTATATTTCTATGTTTGTGTAATTATCTTCCAGTGAGTCAGTGGTGGCCCAGTGGTAACGGCCGCGACTTACGACTTGTAGGTCGTAGGTTCGAACCCAGACAGGCGCTTTACTTTGCTCATCACTTTCATCACCACTGCTCTCAAAACGGTGAAGGAAAACATCGTGAGGAAACCGGCATGTCTTAGAAACAAAAATTCGCAAACATGCGACATTTAACAACCCGCACTGGGCCCGCGTGGTGGATTACAGCCCGCGCTCTCACAGAGAGGAGGCCTGTATCCCAGCAGTGGGAACATAATAGGCTGATTATGCTTTGCTTCCAGTGTGCTGAGAGGCACAATAAAAACATTTTCCTTCTTTCGTCGAGGTATGTTTTCACAGCCGACTATAGACATCAGCAGTCTTCAGAGGCACTGACAAGTACGTAAATCTGATGTGATGTGTAATGATATTACTTAACGTGGACTTTCGCGTTCACGTCACGATGACACAGAGAAGTAGTGATGTAAATAGTATTTGACATGCAAAAAATTACAATAATAGAATATAATATTAATATCCAATGGCATGTTAGCTAGGTACATAAAATTAGTTACATCAGTCATGTTGAAATTATACACGTGAGAACGATCGATACACGTTAATCTGTTTCTAAAGGTGATGTTCTTCCACCAATTTCGCCAAATTAATCCATTATGATTGATCATGTTCAGTAGTAGTTACGAATGTAGATACTTATATGGAGCAAAGTACCTACTAGCAGGTACCTATGTATCCAAAGCTGTTGACATGACTCCACTTAATTATATCAATAACCTGTTACTAGGTGCTTCGAAGATTTCAACGTGTCAGCATTTTAATCAGTAAACTTTTTATCTTTTTTTATTAATGTTACGACAGGTACAGTCACTTGCATAAAAACCGTACACTTACGTAAAATTCAGAAGCGATTTGCTCTTGAAATAACGATTGCAACCTCTTCCATAACATTATGTATGATTTTGACAAAACTGTGTTCTGGTAACTGTAAAACCATCAAATTTATAACAAGACTTTAGGACAAAATCGTTTTTTAATCTTGTGTAAGTGTAAGGTGTTTATGGACGTGACTGTACTTCGTATGATAATCTTAATCTAATGACAGGTGGATTTTATTATCGGACATTTTAATCGATGATCTCTCTAACAGCATTATTGCTTTCCTCACACGGCAGCGGATACTGTAAGAGAAGTAATTATAAAATTTCATATCCAACAGGATTTTTGTTTGTTAATAATAACCCTATCGATATTTCGAAACAGTCATTCAATAGAGTTATATGAACTTAGATGGCTGTTATTATGATCTTAAAGATTACCTGAAAACTTAAAAAACAAAAATTAATTTCGAAGGCTGCCTCTGCGCTTCCCCATTAATTAAACGCGTTTAGAATTGAAATTATATTAATTTTTGTAATTTTGTTTACAGAGGAACGTGATAATAATCAAAAATGTGAACGCTTTCAATTTTTTTTTTTTTTAACTTGGTCTTCTTTTTCGTCTTGTTGATGGCACGACCTTACTACGGGTTTTCAACCCTGCTATATAATATAGTATCCTGCTATATTGGAGGCATCATAAATATTATTTACATATATAAAAAAGTACTAAATTTTCATTTCAATGGAAAATACAGATACTCATAAGATCGCAATGGGGCCATTATTAATCTCATAGAAACTGAATTAATGATAGTTTGTAACCTTCATTACGACTTTAAAAACAGTAATGAGAAAAAAAATCTGTTAATATAGGTTGAAAGTTGAAAAAAAATATGTTTTTTTTTGTACGTTTGTTATCTTTTTCAATGCAATGGCTTTGAAAATACTATGCAACAACAACATAACATCACGCCTGTATTAATCCCAGAAGGATTAGGCAGAGGTGTACCTATATCACACCCACATTTCGCTAGTTATGCTTAAGTCCCATGTAATAGTTGGCGAGCCAATTGCCATCAACTGGGCACAAATCCAGACTCCGGACTGCTACTGACAAATTCTAGATAGAAAAACCCAATAACACTGTGCCCGACCTAGGAATCGAACCCAGGACTTCATGCATGAAAAAACCTATACGAATATCGTATAAAAAAAAAGTTGCCAACCTTAGGTACGACAGTGAATTCGATTTTCTTGGTCCGAAACTTTGCCACTTCTATGGCTTCTTCGGAAGCAGCGCAGAGGTCACTATGGCTGCATTTATTAGGGCACAGAGGGCAGGATAAGAGGAGACATAGTTTGGGCCACAGTTCCACATTCGCTGAAAACTAGAGCTGGGGCTCTGTCTCGCATAGGGTCGTACCATTAAGCTGAGCGATGGCCGTTTTGCTCGGATGTGACGCATATTTTCCCACAACATGTTCTTTTTTTGAGTTTGTGTTCGTTCTCTGGGTCATGTTGACCGCTAATAAAGGTTTTTTCTTTCTTTCTTTTTCTTTAACATTAACCAAAGTATGATATATTTTCGTAGTTCACAACGATCTTCTTATTCTGTCCTACTGCTTCTGATTTTGCCTTATTTAAGTCCTGGAGGGTGCCGCATGTCGATGCTGTAAAACTCTCAACATGAAGGCGTGCATGGAGTGAGCTGTCAGTGTCTTCTGCCCAGCTGTGGTTACCCTTCAGCTGAGATGATGATGAGAATTCGAAGTATGGTTATAGATAAACAAAACAGGTTAATGCCGAAGTCATGATGACATTTAAAAGCAAGAGAACATAATGAAACACGACACCAATAACGATTAATATATTAATTGCCACATATTATCCTACTAATATTATAAACGCGAAAGTTTGTGAGTATGGATGGATGTTTGTTACTCTTTCACGCAAAAACTACTCAACGGATTTGGATGAAATTTGGCACGCAGATAGTTTATAACCTGGATTAATACATAGAGTACTTTTTATCCCGATACTCCCCCAGGATCAAGATTTATGCGGGTGAAACCGCGGGAAGCAGCTAGTTAATAATAATATAGTACCAACTCGTGTTGTATCGACACCGAATCTATAATTACATGAATTTACGATAATTACCTACATTTATTTCATGTCACAGATAAGAGTCGGCAATAAAGTGATAATGGCAGAGACTTGACGGTTATACAGCTATAATATTGTTGTTGTTGATAATGTTGTATGCTCTGCTTTAGGGAAAATGTTTGACAAAATAATTGAAACCTAGGATATTGGGTTTAAGTAGGTATTGTATTGCCCAGTGGAAACAGCCGCAAAGAATTTTAGGTCGTGGGTTCGAACCCAGGCAGGCACTTTGTGCAAAGTTATTTCATCACCATTGCTCACAAAACGGTGAAGGAAAATATCGTAAGGAAACCGGCATGTTCTAAAACCAAAAATTCGGAGACATGAGACATCCACCAACTCGTATTTGGCTGCCCGCGTGGTGGATTACGGTCCACTCCCTCTCATAGAGAAGAGGCCTGTGTACCAGTGGGAACCTTATAAGCTGATTGTGCTTGAATTGAATATCGGGCTGGTGTCCGCAACTCCACGTCTAAGCGCGTATTTTGCGTACGGTTGGGAAAATTGATAATTCGATCTATCCCAGCTCCTCGAGGAAACACCTTGGTTACTGGCGATGTCACGGAAAGTAGATACATACGGCTACATATCAAGCTATACATTTCCAGCAAAGGCTGATCTTGCATTGTAAAGGATTTCCGTACAATGAGAGGTTAGTTGTTACCGAAGGTTTTTTTGTGTGTTTGTATGTTTTGCCTTACGAAATAGGCTTTCACCTACATTTCTATTTGCGGGTGGCGCAACTTATCTGCTAGGAAGCTACGAGTAACTTAGATATGAACTAAATGTAGATTTGACCAGTGGCTGAGACACACTGGATGTGATTGCGGAAGGCAGAGAACAGGCTGTTATGCCGCAACTTAGGAGAGGCCTATTTCCAGAATTTGACGGCGATAGGCTCAAGAATTACCCATAGGTAGGCCCTAAGTAGTGGTAAAATTGGCTGGTGATCCATCAGAGGGGTAATTCATCTGGGTCTTTCTCGTTCTAATCTCTGTCTCAATCCGTCAAAAAACCTCTAATTTCCATAAATTGATTATCACTGAGTTGATATTGTGACTAGATTTGTAACGTTTTCAATTACGGGAATTAGCCATCCGATGTGTTTGCTTCTGCTATATATTATTGCCACTAAAGCTTTTTTGTCGATCTGTGTGACCAATGGTTGTCCTTCTTATTATTTCGAGAATTTATTCCAGTACGTCCAGGTCACGTCCAGTTATGTTGTCTGCTGTTACTATGGCAACGCATCACGAGTCTTGTTTGTTCAACAAAATGGGCTCAACTGTTTGGTGGGGAAATTATAGCTCACAATGTAGTCTACAATAAGTAGGTAGATATTTACCGTATATTGGGACGAGGATTTGTCTCAATGTCCTGTTACAAATCCATTTTTGGAATAACATGGTCTAAATGATTGAAATAAGGTTTCATAGGGGGAAACAAACCAAAAATTAATAACAATGATAACCTATTTTTAAAGTTACAGGAAAGTAGGTACAGGACAATGATCATGGATGCAGGGTTTAACAATAATAATGTGACACATTTTTCGAAGAGATACAAGTTGGTTTTATTTATAAAAGGTACAGCAGTGCTTGCGCTTGCCGGTATCATTGGCCTTTGTGTGATACCGGTACCAGAGTAGTAACTGTACCTACTATTGGAACCGGTACCAGACGTAGAACCTGGGCTATTGGTATTTCTGATCAGTATCAGTAAAACCGGTACCAAACACATATTTCTGTAAGTTGCGAGTGAGAAAACAGAAATAGTAAATAAAAAGGACAGTTAATAGGCATTTAAAAAATAACTTCAAGGTTGCCAACCGTACGAGGTTGCTCGTACAAATATTACAGATATCTGAACTTGGTACCAGTACCCGTCTGGAACCGGTACCAGGTGCCGGTATACAGAACCTGTACTTTCGGTACCGGTTGCAAGCCCTACCCTCAGTCCCGGCTGTTAAGTTTTACACTAACGCATCGCGTCAACGAATACTCGTAAGGTTCAAAACAGTGATGCATTTGACCAAAATGAAATAATTTAGCAGTGTCAAACAAATTAAAAAAATTATGGAACGTCTCAGTGAAATAATTTTTAAGTATTTCTTTAGTTGATTGAATTTCCTTTAATATCTTAATTAACATAAAATATGATAAGTTTACGCTCAAAATTTTGACGAAAAATATTGTTTTGAGCTCTGTTTTACGATTGTTTTATCACAATACTGTTTTATTTTTATGAAATATTTTCTTTAAACGTTTGACAATACACAAAAAAACTGGCTTGTAATATTATGAACCTACCAATACGTCAACTGTGCGACAAAAAACTGAGCGTTTTGCGGTGTCCTACGTTTGTTCAACTCTTTAATATATTATGGCACATCGGGGCCTCTTCAGTCTTTTACACCTGTTTGGCAGTCAATTTCTGAAGCTTGCTGTGTCATCAACGCCTTAGTATCGTAGATACTAAAAGGTAAAATTGTTTTCACTTTTTTTCCTCCATACCTTACCTTTACCTACCGGTAATGAAAGTTGTTTTATCTTCTTTTGTCTCTTTTCAAATTACTTGATCCCATGACGTTGTAACGTTAATTGCAGCATTAGTGGCGTCAGTTAGGTTCTCAAAAGTGCACGTGTATATTTGAATGTGATCTCGTATCACAGGTGGGCGGGTGTTTCGATTACGACCTTAGCACGTGTTGGACTGGTTTCCGTCGGATTACAAGGAGTATACTGTATACTCCTTACCTAAATAAATACATCACACACTGTTGAAAATAATAATACACAAAAAGTACATTTGCAAGGCACACATACAAAAATCGAGAAAAGTTAGGTACCGCTTTTACATAGAAATAAAAACACAAATAGCTTCAAAGAATCTTCAACTTCAATAGTCTTAAACGATGATGTAGCTTCTTTCTTCATTAACGGCGAATTGGAGAAGATTGGCGTACCCAAGAGCACGGTATGAAGTTCCTACAGTGGTAGAATACGTAGGAACTCTATACCTCGCTAGTGGCAATCACCATTTTGAAGATAGTCTGCTGAAGTCTCGTTGAAGTCTTCTTTTGTTCTTGTTGTAATTGTAAGCTTCTTAAATCGTGTTCTGTTCTTATCTTGAAATTATGGTCGTGTGAATGTGATCATGCTAAATAAAACGCAAAATATTAAAATATAATAATTAAAAGTGTTTTATATAAATAAAATGGCCGTAGCAAGAAAATAATAAAAATAACTTGAATAAATTCTGCTGTTTCATCTCACATTAACATTATTCATTTAATTTAAATCACAAGAAAACATAATTGTAATTCAATTCAAACCGCCATGAGGTCCAAAAGTGTATCAAATAAACTGCCAAATCTGGGCTCCCAAGGCAACCCACCTGATTCGGTAGCCATCTTGAATTAGCATTCGAATAAATAAAAAAAACAGCAGCTGTCAAATCTGGCATAATTGCTTGAGGTATTTGCAGATTTGCATATTTTGTGCCAAGTTCTTATGGATATCAACCCTTTAGGTATGCAAATCTTTCAGCCCGTGGGAAGTCGGTCATTTGCATAAGAAATTCATCTTATTTAAAGGTTACCGTTTCTTGTTTTTTATTCGAACCAGGAAGTTTCGTGAGAACTCGTTGGACCAGTTTTGGGATAAGGGAGGTTAGATTAAATGGTAATAAATAAATGTAAGAATAGTTAAGATTTGCAAGTGAATTAAGTTATAAGTAACAGTATTTTTTCTATAAACGTTTATTTAACTCCCATAATTGTGTATGCTTGTACATTTAAGATCGATCAAGGATGAGGCGACATCGAAAAAAACCTGTTGTACAGCTTTTAGTGACGGTTATTTTTACATGATTAAAAGTATATTGAAAAATACTTCGAAACAGACGCATTCAACCAGTAATAAACCAACTAAATTAAAGTAGCAACAGATACTCATAATTTCCTCACACAAAATAAATTAACCGTTGCTAAAAACGAGGCTTAACTGCGCTAAAAGGACTACCCCTACATAAAACATGGCTTACTAGGCTAGTACCCTAAGGCGACGTACACATGTACTTTAAAGTTCATTTTTAATGAGCCATAACGCAAACTGTCCGCACCCTACTTTATAATTAGGAGAACAAAGGGTGGGTCTACACCCAGTTTAACTTGACATTTTGTTTTGATCCATTTTGTAGAGTTGAAGGATCGCTTTTTATTGGTGACTTTGCAAAGATGGTATCTTTAAACTGTCTTATTTATTGTGATTATTAAGTTACAACGCCTTTAGCCAGTGATGTTTCGTTCGACACATGGCTAATTTAGGGTGCTTTTTTATTATTAGTATTTTGTGCAAGTCCTGTCGTAGATATGAGCTTCTTCACTAATTTATCTTGTGATTGTGTGTGAAACTTTTAATTTTCAAGAACAGATTAGCTTAAATAGTTTTTAATTGAATCCGGGCCAGCTAACTGTTGAGGCAATAATAAATTATTCACAAATCCTTGAAGGACGTGTTTGCTGCACGTTTTATGCCGTAGAAAATTAACAATAAAAGCAAAATAATATATCTAAAATATTAGGTCACGATTGTTTCAAGAGAAAATTAAAACATCTGTTTGGGTTTGCTACAAAAGGCTAACACATGAGAATCATCTAAATACTAACCAGTTACTTAGAAACAGAATAGTTCTAGATCCATAATAAGAACGGGCTAATAGTGACACTTAGGAAACACAGTTCCACTTAAAATGTGTGTAAACAGTCTTTGTTTGAAACAAAAATGTTGATACTGCAAACAATTATAAAGACAGGCTAATATTTGAGTATGTAAATATGACAGTTAATAGTTTGAAGTTTATCGTTACAATTTTGGAATGACTTTTGAAAAATTCAAATAATTAACCGGTTTTAGTTATTTGTGGTTTTTGGATAAACATTTAAAGCTAGGACTACACTATTGTATGATGCATTTTGTAGCTATATTGACGTCCATGACTTCTTTTAGAGAAAAATACGTTTCAAGTCGGAAAAGAGTTTTAAAATAATTATTGGTTTGATAAAAACACTTGAATTAGTTGGTGTTAAACGACTATAATATTTAAACGTATTTGAGTGAAACAAAAATATTTTCGCATTAATGAAACATGAGAACATAGATTTTCTGGTTTGTACTAAATTAAATGACATTTTTTCTATTAAAACCTAGGTCAGGAAAAGAATACATTTTTTACATCAATTAAAAAAAAACCTACTTCATTTTTGTCCGTCTTACGCCATGTCAACATCTTTTCTCGAAATATAATAATTATTTTTACGCCATTCATTTTCCTAACCCTACTTGAACCCAAGACACGCAATTTTCTCGACAATAAAAACCGAAACAATAAGCCAAGGCATAGCTAGAGCTATTTATCCGTATGTCTCATCTACATCTGTACCAGGGGTGGGTAAGCCCGAGATTTGCGAACTAATTTCAACTGCAAATCCTTAAAATGAGAGGGATTTAGAGGATGTGTTGCTACACCTTTAGGAATGTTCCCGTAATGTTATCACGGATTGTGTGCACGGGGCTTTATGTAATGCTTAGGTATTCGGTACCTGTGGTAAAATTTGAAGAAAAAAAATTGATGGAAACATAGGTTTTTTATAAGATCTGCAATTTTGAGTTTATACAGAGTGACTACTCGTATAAAATCATACGCAATATTTCAATGTACGAAATTAATCATGAATGTATACAAAACGTTTACTATTCGTCCAACTCTGAGATTTCGAATAAAATCATACTTTCTTACATTGAAATGGCAGTAACTTTTTCGATATTTTTGAGTAGATTCAGATAAGTAACCTACTACATAAAGAAATACTGTCTCACTTATTTCAAACTAATTTTAAATTACACAAGTTTAATGTTCTATTTCTATAAGTTTAAACTTCTTATCAGGCACAGAAAATACTATCTCAATGATAAGTGAGAGATTGCATACAAGTAGACACGTAATATAGTCCCTATCTTGGCATTGTTTGAAACAGAATTCAGTTTTGTTTGTTACATAATATTCTGAATTTGTCGACCGATATAATTCCTTCAAAATATGTAATCTAAATTACCATCATACATTTTTTTCATCCACAAAAAAATAACTGTTGATAAACAAAAATTAATCATCAAAAAATGTACAGCTCACCGATTACGTACTTACAATCCACCAGTAAAAGCACAATACACACGCGTCACGTTAATATTTACGTAAAATGTACGTGAAAGTTACGTTTCATCGGCATTTAATCCGATTCGACGAAATTAATGCCGACTAAATATGTATGAACGGCTCAATTGTTACTCCACGCAACGCACATAAGTGCCCCTACACACGACAACACAGTATAACTCAAGTAGCGAGCGGAATCCGGCGAAACTTGATACAGAGTACTTAATGCTCGCGTGTCAGTTGGCAGTTTAACTCCGTATCTTCTTCGCCTGACGCAGCGCTGCGAATGTCCAATAAATACGCGTTTGACGCCCGTTGCGCACACAATAACCAGCCTAAGACGACCTCCCGAGCCAGATAACGGCACACTACGTCTAACTCACACCACTCTAATACGGAAGACAGTGAATGGCTCTCGGCAAACTGGTCGACGAACGCACGGAACGACAGTGCTGCCAACACAAACGTAGTACCAACTAACAGACCTTCTGTCGCATCTGAATTGATATTAACACAAATAAATAATTCAAAACGTGTAACGCAAGAAACCATACGTAATGAATAGATAGTGTTGTGACTCTGTGAAAATAATTGCCCGAATAAGGTTTAATGCCTTGAATGGATCCTTATTGTGCTCGGAAACGGTTTAGTAAAAAGTAGTTCCTTGCCAAAACACGATGCATGCATGCGTGCGTTTATGGCGGGGACATTTCCCGCGCGTTCCGTATTTAAATTTTATAGGTGATTAAAAATGAGAATATTTTTTTTGTTCTCTGAACTTAGGCACTATTTTTAATCAACATTGTTTCAATTACTTTAGGACTTATGTAACTTTTATAACTGCTCATACTTTTTCTTTTCAGTCAGAGGCCTAGCTTATTAATCGGGCTAAATTTAAAAAGGTTGATAAACTCTTAAAGGAGACTCTTTAGCCTACTATTTTGCCAGACATTAATTTCATTTACACACTTGGCAAGTCGCTGGGTGCAGTCATTTTAATTGCGTGAGCCACAGACGCCGTTAACCCTAAAACAGTTTACAAGGGTATCGTACATTAGTGTAATTACTTGTGAACGCGCATTTTAGTGTTTTGTGCCTCCCTACGTGGTATATTTGAATAAGTTTTCCTAATGGATTCACTCGTTTAATTTTTATGGATAGTAGATGTAGAGTACTGTAAAGAATTATTGAAACGGTACCTATTTTGTGATGGCCTTTTAGAGATGGGCAACAAACCGGGTTTAAACCCAGTTATCGGTTTTAAACCGGGTTAAATGCTGTTTTTTTTTGTAAGTCACATTTATACATACATCAAATAAATACATAACCGCCATAAAGAACAGACATAGAAACATTTGACATTTTAAAACACTCGTTGTGCCACATGAAATGCATTCACCCGGGCTGCTAAAATGCAAACACTCGTTTTCGGGTTATTTCAGGGAGGCGTTTTATGGTTGCATTTTAACGGCCGTTTTGTAAGTTATATTTTACTTTTATGGCAGCCAATAAAAACGTTAAAATGTTTCAGAATGATATTTTTGTAACAATGTGCTGTTGAACTGTGAAGTCATTATGATAATTAAGGGCTGTAAAAAAGTAAATATATGCTGCTGATTATTTCATAAATAAAACTATGTAGATTTTACGTCAAATGACGAAAAAAAGGAACTTTTATTTCTCTTCCAACTACCGAATAAATAGTTTAAAGTGCGTGCAATGCAAAATTTCATATTACGAGAACTGTGTGGGGCAGGCAGGAAATACGCTATTATCATACCCTCCTCCACACATAAACACACATCACTACATAGGGTGTTTACCCCTCGGGGGCGATTTTTACCCCATCAACGAACGTCGCCACCCACTCTACTCATCATTCGTTATTTGAATTACTAGTGAACAATTCAGTTTTTTTTTTTGTTGTTCGATATTCGAATTGTGCGGTTTAATTTAAGAACGTTATTCGCATAACGTTCTTAAATTTTACTTGCCAGGTGAATTCTAACTTATTCTAACTATCTGATCATGTTAGCTAAGTATGGAACGTTAATCGATGTAATTGCACCCGATAACATTATTACGTGTTTAATTCGGTTATTTGATAAATTATTCGATGTACCAAATGTAACACATTTGGTAAGTACATCGAATAATTTCGAAATTATAGGGGTGCGTAACGCAATGATTTGTGGCGGAAGTTTCATTAAGTTTAAGATTTGGAGCAATTTATATAACTGTTCTTATGGGAATTACAACAAATGTGCTTCACGACCGAATGAATTTCTTTTGAGGTGATACGTGAAATTACGTGTTTTTCGTGGTGGGTGACGCAACAACAATGAAATTCACATTCTTTTTGTTATAAAACTAGGTACCTAGTAGCTAATGTTCGCACAACGCAACAGGTATTCTATTACAAAAATTAAAGAATTATAAGACTGATAGCCTTATAAATGACTCTAATATCTGACATGGTTTTATCCACATTACTGTCATCAATATTTAAAATATGTTCTATTCATTTTACATTTGAACGTCTATTATATGTATATTCCCGTTATAACACACAAATATAAAATCAAACAAAACAACTTAAAACTCCTTATTCATAGCCCACACAACGATAAACGCCAAAAGGGGAAATATTCAATATTCATAAATATTTCGTCCTTCTCGCACCTACGAGATGGAAGTGAGATAAAATAGTGCTCGGTCCTACATACACAAGTATACCGCTAATTTGTTTTGACATATCTGAACGAACGACCACTTTTCCCGCCTACAAGTTGCCTACTCCAAAGGGGATAGATTTCGAATAATCGAATAACAAAAAATGAGTTTCGTATTTCAGGGGCTTAGGGGTCGAAATCGTTTGACTGATTTACCAACCTTCGATCATTGGATTTTATTGTTAGAAGCGAACGCAATTGAGTTTTCGCGTATCTATTATACTGGACGGATCCCCTTACTCCATTTTTTTGGCCCTTCACAACGCTAGGGTGACCCCCTAAACGTGTGCCGTGTGAGATATTGCGTTACGTTTCACGAAAAACTTGTTCCGCGGTCGATCAATAAGTATTGACGCTACTAGATATTTATTAAAATTTAGAAAGTAGGCGCATGAGTAATTATCATTTGTGAGTCAAATAGAAGTCGACTAATTATTACAAAATACGTAACATCAGGGTCCCCCGGGGCACAATGCACAAAGACATCTATTGTGTAACCCAACAATGGCGTGACTCACTCCTGACGGACAGAAAGACAATGAGACGACCGACACTCTTCTAGGGCCCGTATAAGGCCGATATGCATAACGGATATCGGGGGCGCGTATAAAGTGGAATTTCTTTCTCCACGTCTTCGAATAAAAAACAAATTTTAAAATTGGCTTGTTTTTCTCAAAACCGTACAAGGTATCTGGCGTGTGGCCAGATAATTTATGCATTTTTGTTATGAACAAACCTTAAAAATAACTCACATTTTAAGGTTCGTTAAACCCGCATTTATACCTACGTACGGCCCTGCAACAAAAAAGATTTGAGAATAAAATAACAATTGAAGATAATTTCAAGGAGTTCTTAAATGAGAATGCAGCGTGAATGGAACACCCGAAAAAAAAACCATCGAATCAATCGCGTGCCGTGAAAAGAAATCCCATCAATCAGCCGAGCCGAATGCAATATTCAAATGTGGATTTTTTTGTTCCAAGTTCAAAATTCCCGCGACCTTGCCACGGTCAACTTGTGACTGTTTATCCTAGTCGATATTTGACGGCGCTACTTTTTGCTTGCTCAACTTTTTGCGAACGCCTATTGTTATTAATCACCGCATTATTTACATAGCTAATGACGTTACATGCCAAGGCAATTACGTTTAAAATGATAAGTTCTTGAACGTAACTTTTCGTAAATAACTCCCTCTGTAAAAAACTGTCTTAATTCGTAAAAACGTAGTGCCAATTGAAAACCGTTCATTATCTATTTCCCCAAGGTCGACCTTTCACAGCGCATGCCTATACCACCTCATCACTATAAGCCGAGGAATTTACATAAAGGTGAAAATTACACTATTTATTTAGTTTTCAGTCGACGTTAATGGCCTCAGTGTCACATTCAATATGCTCGGTCGTCGCACGAGACACGAAAAGTGACAAATGACAGGCAATCATTGTATCCAAACGACCGACATACTTTGTCAGTGGCGGACAACAAATTTCCTATATTAGTTGTTCCGTAAAGGTAACTATGAGTCACGGATACGTGTTTTTGCACTGGCAATGATTGTGCGTTATTTTTTACAGCCGTGCAACGCCCGCCGCGACCTGCATGACCTAACTCTTTGTTAGGCCATGTCCTTTATCATTTTTTGCGCATGCAGAATCGTTCGTGAGTACCCGAAGTTCCGAGCGCAGGACGATTGACTCGATAGTGTCTCAAATCGTCCACATGTTGCTCGAGAGCGATGGGAGTAAAAAAACAAAATTGGTCCCGGTGCCGGTCGGCAAGAAGGAAAAATATTCGATATTTGAAATATGAATATGGCGGTCGCGGGGCGTGGCCGATACCACGAAACGTCCAAGAACCAGTTGCGATCAAAACTGAATGATTCTTGACCAACGGAATATTTTATAGTTAAATTAAAAACGAATTAATTACATAACCCTTGGAAGGTTTGGAAGTTTCCAAATAGACATTTTTATCTGAAACATGCGGCTAATGGGACCGCAGAGCGGCATATAGATAAACAAATGGGGGAGGCAGTTGAACGATAATTATAGGTATATTTTTATCAGCTTACTTATATCTAAATAGGCAACATTACTTGTAGGTATCTGCCGGGTCAGTAAGGGCTGTCAACGCTATGACCATATAAAGACTACCTGAAACAGTTTGCGCCATATATACTTATCTCTATTTGCATACTATGTAACTAAAACCGCCATTAAGAATGAGGATATCGCTATAAATGAAATTACTGCTGTGGCTATGAAATGCACCTTAATAAGAAACCAGCCTTCGAAATCTAATCTTAATTACTTACGCACTATAAAACCGTTTTTTTAACAACACGTGATCCAAACTTCTTTCTTTCGACATTATTTCAACGTTTTATATCGGTACACAGAGTTGTTACACATTTTGTCATCGCCAAGTGTTGGAATATAAACACAAAACTGTAAACACAGCGAAGTCCCACGGTCGGGGCATTTTAAAAATGGTTGTTTTTAAAATGAAAATGATTATTTTTTACCTCTATTCCAACCGGTCTCGCGAGCAGGTGCCGTGATGTTTCTATGTCAGATAGAACTATGAAGGCTTGAAATCGAGATTTATGTGTTATCTGATAATGCAGGATAATAAAGTATTTAATTGTGTCCCTAGATAATGTAAGTGGTCATTATCCTTTATCACTTTTGTAAGTAATTTTAACTTAAATCCATAAAGGTACTTTTTACAGGTTTTGTTATTTTTTACAGGTTCGGTTTGTTGTACTCACATAGGTTAGTAAAAAAATTACAAAAAACCGTCACAAAGACATCACCTTGTTTGTAATAATTCCATGCGTCATCAAATTTTATACCTACAACTTCTTGCTACAATTTTTTTTTACTTAATTAATAATTTATAGGAATTTTGTTACTCTTAGTTCTTTTTGTAACAAGATGTGGTAAAAATAGTTACCGTTATTATAATTTGTGGATGCCACAGCGTCCTTCCAAACAAACATTGGTCCAAACGACCGACATGCTTTGTTTCAAAGATTTGAAAGAATTATTGTTAAATAAGATATAAAAGTGCAACAGTGTTGCATACAGCCTTCCACACATCTCAACACAGCAGGTAGAGCATTCACATGTATTTCTTTGAAACATTGATCGCACAGTAAACTGTTCAAGCGAGAACCTACTCCATCAACTTCCACAATAAGACACAAATTCTTATGGATCGACACAATGAATGGACAGCAAAATAGCTCTGCTATAACAGCACTATATAATTCAAAACATTTCAACAGGTCCCGTGATTGTCTGTCCGTACGTTTTTTAGTGACAAAAAGTAATCAAATTAACAATGATTGGGTTGTTTCAAGAAAAATACGCATTTTATTTTCATTATGAAATGGTAATGTTAATAAAATAGCAAGTGTTACAGAGTTGGATAAATTTTTAAAAAATGGAACATAATTTTGATTTCGCGCGAATCCGGGATCTTGACCGTTTTAATGGCTATAAAAGCAGAATGATTCATAAAATTGCTGTAAGATGAGCCTTATAATGTATGACAAGGATATTATAACGCGGGTTATTTTATTAAACAACGTTTCTTGTATGGGCCTAACAAAATATTTAACGGCTGACATTTGAGCATAAAAACGTCTGAACCAAAGATTTATTAAAGTAGAAACCACCAGAAACGAACAACAATTACTTTCTTTTAAAAAAAAACACAAAAGTATTAATTCCGTGTAATAAATATAAATATCCAAAAAAAGTTTAACCCTTCACGAGCTAAGTCAAATTAACTTATATCCCCTAAACCTAATTTCGAAAGTAAAATAAACATGTTAAAACTATTTCCGAGGGCACTCGAAAAAAATTAAAATAAAAAGTTCTACGATACCTGCACTTAACCTCAACTGTAGTGGTCCTGTCCGTTCAGATACGAGGTAAGGACTGAGACACAACACAAGCAAGACTATTAAAGTCATTATTTTTCTTTGATACGTATAGATTTTATAATGTTCTTGTGACTTAGCCCCAGTTCAAAGAACTTTGTTTTTATTGGCAATTCGAGCGTAGCGTTCATTCTTAACTTCAAATCGTATGACCGACACAATTCAAATGTGGTTATTTTTGCTTATCCTAAGAACGAATCCTATTTTATGCACTTTTATTAATCATTATAATTAATATTTTCTCGAACCGAATATATTATAAGGCATAAAGATTAAAAATATTTAAAAAAAACAAAGTGACTTTGTTTGCCACTCCTTCGGTTATCTTTTATCATTTAATTAGCAGATAACGAGATTAAATGATAGTGCCATGTGAAACTCTGGCGGTAATTTAGTATAGTATGATAAGTTCATTGATAAATTGTTTTATGAGTGCAGGTTTAATAATAACTCCGAAATCTTGGAGAAAAAAACTTATTAGCGTTTAAAAACTGTCTTTAAATATTGGAAAAAAAAATCTTTTATAATTTTATCCTTTACTTTATTTACTTTACTTAATTCGTTAGACAGTTGTTTCTACGGCGTCTTCGGGGAAGTTGGCCTAGAAGAAGCCCTAGATTGCAAGCATTGGAAGTCATGGGGCGAGACCTTTGCCCAGTAGTAGGACTTACACTAACAGTAAGTAAATAGGTATTTAACGGACTAATAATGGAAGCAAATATTCACATACACAGGTACTTAATGTAAATAATAACTAATATTATAAATGCGAAAGTTAGTTTGTTACGCTTTTACGCCAAAACGGCTCAACGGATTTGGGTGAAATTTGGCACATAGACCATGACCTGGGTAAGGACATAGGCTACTTTTATCCTTAATCGCAGACGAATTCGTGGGCAATAGCTAGTATATTAATAATCCTACTTAGACTTAAAAGTTCAATAATTTTAATCCCAAATAACCTCCGAATCTCTCAGTGTACCACAGTCTTCAACCCACTCGTATCTCGTTTTCAAAGGATCGTATTATTAACATTTTTTTTCTCCTTTTTATATTTTTTTACAAAAAAAACTGGAACAGAAAAGGATAAAGAATAATGTGGAGCGCTCACCAAATGTCCCCGAGCACACAACAGGTTGGCCGCGGTGGTATTCAAGTTTTTTTTCTTTTTCCCCTTTTTGTTGATCTCGTGTTTCCGACACATCTGAAATGTAAGAAGGTTTTCGTTAATCGATATGATTTTGTAGCGAGCATGGAGGTTTTAGTTGTTTTTTTTTTTTACTTTGTACCTAAATTCAACTTGTTTTTTACTTCTATCATTTTTTTTTTTACTTTTGACCTAAAACCTACTTATTTTAATTTTATGTAAGCAATATAATAATTATATTAATTATAATTATATTGGCAATAAGAATTTAACTCGAATGTTCGCTCACTAACGAGTGAGCGAACATTCGAGTTAAATCTGTAAGTACACGTGAAAAACATGTATCAGCATTCTGGAAATACAGCGAGTAAACAAGTATTTTATTTATAATAATTATTATAAATTGAATAACAACGTCTGTTTCTAATTAAAATCAATTAGTAAACAATAATGCAGTTATAACTTGACGTTTCGCTTAACCTTTTGTTAAAAACTTTATATTGTACGCACGTTAAGAAAAAAAAAACGTCTTTAGTGTTTTCATATTCGTATGGTTTTTTTCGACAGTGAACACGCTGATGCCATTACATGAAAAAAAAGACAATACACGTGTTCCATTTTATTAATTGCTGTTTTAAATTTATATTAGTTTCACATGTTCATGTCATATTAATTTAATATCAAGGTATTTTAATAGTTTTATAAATATCTGTACAAATAATTGCCTTCACTGTTTACAATAAAATACTCTGTTACAGATTCTAAATCAAATTTGAAAGTTTTCGTAAAAATAAACTCATGTCCGCTATAAAGCTGTCTAAGATGTCAAAAAACAAGTATTATACTGAACAAAATTAGTAACACAAAATCTTAATTTCGTTTCGTCCACATTTTTGACCTCACAGCGTTATTACAAAAAGTATTGTTGCACGTGGAAACATGGGAACTGACAAAGTGGTGATGCCGCCTCGTGATAGGCTCTTGCACGCTCCACATTTATATACGGGTTTTATCGTGGCGTATCGTGAAAAATAACGCAAGAAAAAAGTTGAAAACGAACCTTTGGAAAGCCGACCGTCAAGTAAGAAGGCAATCTGATTACGAGATCAAAATCTAGACTTCTGGAGCTTTAGGAAATTGGGCCTTATTTTACAAAAAAAAAAAAAATTGTCCATTCTTAACATGAAACCTTCTCTTGAGCTTGTTAACCTCTAATCAGTTAACCACAGTTAGAGTTTCGGTGAAAGCGGATCGACTACCATTCCTAATGAGAAATTATAACCATTGTTTCACTAATAACAATCAACTATTCATGGATAATTGTGAGAAAATGCACCAGCTCAAAAAACTTAAACAGCAAAAAACCACAAAAGAATTACCATAGAAATTGAAATAATATTTCAAATTGTATTAAATAATTCATGCAAGCGATCCATCACACCAAACAAGGCAGAATGCGCTAGCGCTCAGTGCAAATGAAAAAGGAATTTAAAAAAAATGGAAAAGCAAGATGGCGGCTGTTGTACAGCGGGGGCGATTAGTCCGATAGCCACGCCTGCGTAATGACTGATCACAGGGGTAGGTATAGCCACCATATTTTAATAATTCTTATCATTATTTTACTGAGGGGTAAAGCTCAATGGGCATGAAGGATTGCGGATTATTTTTATTTCATGTTATTTGTATGAAGTTTCGGAATTATCGTACAAAAACCAACTTAATTTTTTAAACGAGGTTGCTTTATTCTTAGGGTGACCGTAATTTAGGATATCAATGAGACTTAATCGTGGACTACATTATTCAATTAGACTTAAACAAAAATCTTGAACTTTTTCTATTGTTCTTTTTGTTTCCGAGACAAATAAAGCTATTTTTCTTTTCCAAAGTCATCATCAGACAGAAAATCCAAACTCCTGTTTGAAACACAGTGTTTTTGGCCACTCATTGGTCATGTCACAATCTAAAGAAAGCAAGAATCGTTTCTCTTATCACAAAGACCATATTTTTACAACCCGATGCTAAAATAGTTTGTGAAGGATATATTCGAGCTCCGTTTCTAGCGGTTGTTAATTAAGTTAATAAAGTACAATGACCTAATATTATTTATGAGCCGTCAACAACACTTGGGCACTTTGTATTACATGTCATTACGGCATGACGTGGTTTTTAGGCACTGCCCTATTTTCATTGGCCCTTCGCCTTTGTATATGATTGTTCCATAAATTCAAACAGGATTTTTAATAAAATAGCACTGCATAAATAAAAATAAAAAAACACTAAGATTGTCATCGCCTCTTTTTTATCCCTGGCAATATATGTTTAGAAATAATGTAAATAATAAAACATAAATAATTTGCATTGGCAACATTTATTTTTAGCACTCATTTCTAAACATATTCTGGTGACACTGCACTGGTACTAGAATCGTCTCACCTGCTATAGTTAACACTTTTATATGTGTTACTGTTACACTTTTGTAAGAGTGTTACATATTTGAACTGTACACTTATAATTCTGTAACATTTATGACGCTGTTTTTAAGTCTCTCTGGACGTGTGCGTCTCACCGTTTCAACAAACTAGACAATGGAATAATTGCCTACAATGTTTCTTTTTCCTGTCTACAGTAGCAGTGTCTAAAATAAAACTAATCTTTGTACAAACCGCCTACGTACTGTCGCTGTTACTATCAGTTGTATTCGCAAACAAACAGACAGACAGACAAGATTAAGTTCACGTTTTAAGATAGTACACACGTACTAGACAACATTTGAATATAAAATACTTCTACATTGATTGTATGCTGCGCTTAGTTTCCTTGTTTTATGTGGAGTAATGTGTCTGTTTTCGCCTTTCACATTATGTTTTACGTCTTCGTTAGGGAAAGTATCCTACAATCCTAATACTTAATCTAAATGCGAAAGTGAGTTTGTTCGTTTTTTACACTTTCACGCTAAAACGGCTGAACATATCGTGATGAAATTTAACAGATAGGCAGCCTGGGAAGTCGAGGGCAACAGTAAAATTATAAATGTAAAAGTTTGTATGTCTGTTACTCAACCACGCAAAAACGGCTAAAAGGATTTGGATGAAATTTGGCACACAGATAGACTATGAGCTGGTTTAGGACTTATAATAGGTACTTTTTTATCCTAGTACGTTCCCTTGGGATTATAACCGCCTTCCACGCGGTGAAGCCGAGGCCAGAAGAAAGTTTTTATTTAAGGCGAAAAATATTTGGAACTCTATGCTTGTTTGTGAGTGAACCAATAAATTCATGCCAGTAAAAGATATACATTGGTGATTAAAACCCATCTTGATTGTAAACAGTTCAACTTAAAACTTAGCATTTTTTATACCAAATTAATTAATCCATATCATGGATGATTCTTTAACCATAATTATACCCATTAACATTCTGTTTTCGAAGCAAACAGTTTTATCTAATAATCGCACCAGCCTGTATACAAAAACATGTCGTTTTCAAAAAACTAAAGTCACGTATTTTGTTTAATAGTTAACTCAAAGAATTTAAAATAATGCCAACGATATAAAATACCGATCTCCAATTAAATGAAACGATACGAAATGTTAATTAGAATCTTTGACATAATTGAATCGAGATAGTTTAAAATATGAATAATTTTGATCGTGTCGAAACGATTGGAATGGTCTTAAATGCGATATTATAAACAAAACTTGATTGAAAGGATTATTGCTTTTGCTAACGAAGGTGTTATTATTATTTCATGAAATATGCAGTGTATTTTTTCAAATACTTATTTTAAATTACGAAATAAACTTGTACTGTAAAATAATGTACAAGAATAGAGAAAAAAAATACAAGCATAACAACCGATCTGATAAAGGCAGAACATGCGCATGCGCATTTAAAAACAATCCTTGTAACTACACATAAATAATTATCGTCGTAAAAAATCAAGCAATTTCTTCAAGTACTATTAAAGCATTTTATGAGTTGCATCTTACATCCGTCAGGTGTAACAAGGCTCATTTTCGCAAAAAAAAAAACTTATTTAAGTATGGAAAAAAGCATTTTGTAAAACAAAAGTGAGAAACGTTCGCTTATCACGTTCTTGTGGTCCCTTTTAATTAACGCCTATAAATTTTTATTGAGGAAGCCACCAAATGTAATGACATAACACATGAAGCAGGCAGTTTATACGACAGTCAGTACACGTGTATAGTTTGCTGGGAAATAAACTCTGCACAATACAGAGACATTTAAAAAAAACGTTTTTTTATGGGGACAACGTTTACTTTTAACTTTTTTTTATTATTTTTTGTAATAGCCGCCATAGTAACTATGAAAATTTCAAGTGTCTAACAAAATATACAGCTCTGTGACGGACGGACAGTGGAGCCTTAGTAATAGGCTTCCTTTGGCATCCTTGAAGTACGGAACCTTAGAAAGGCTTCCAATATACCTATACACAGTAGGATAATAAAATAAAATATTATGTTACACGTGTCGAAAAATATTCGGTTATAAATATTACTGAAAGTATTGGAGGGAAGTAATTTCACTTTAATACGTTGATCGGTTTTTAAAAAACTCATTTTAAATAAAATGAGGACGAATAAAATGTTAATAAACTCGTTCTTTTATGACGAAGAGTTTATTGTTCGCATTTCAAATAAATGAAAACTATAAATAAGATTAACAGTGTGACATTCAACCAAAGTCAAAGATTTTTTTTTTAATGTTGTCTTGAATTAATTTGCATTTTCAAATAAATTACGACTTATAAAATCTTTAGAAATTCACTTCATGATAACTAACTAATTGGCTAGCATTCTTGTATTGTAATCCGAAATAGTTAAATGTAAAAAAAAAGAATTTGACTTATTAAGAAAATAATGCGTCATAGCACCATCCATTTGCTTCTTTGTATTTTAATTTTAATAGGTACCTTGCCCAAGATTTTTTGTTCCGTAGCAATTGCTTTTAATTATGACAAAAATCGCTTCGAATAATAAACGTTTAAGCATACCACAGAGGTCATAAAACTTAAACGGTTTTTATTTTGCAACATCAAATATTTATTTTGTATAATTTCACACTAAATTAAAGACTAAACAAATTTCGACTCGAGAATAACAGCTAGTCAAAGCTTAAATACTCGCACATGATAATTACGCAACACTTATTGGTCACACTATATTTTTTAGTGTGAACCAATGAACCTATGGCAACACGGAAGAACAGAGATAACATCTTTGGTAGGAAAGGTATTAAAAAAAAAAAAAGTGCGTTGTTCTTTGGTTCATTGGAAAGATTTGTTGACAATCATTAATATTTTCATAAAAAATATAGGTTGATCCCGCATGCTTTTATTGCGTATAAATTTTTGACAAAACAATTAAAAACTGCATATAATTCACCAAATACTTCGTCATTGTTTATTGTCAGATATTTATTGGCAAAGATGGTTAGAGCCACAAATTTTGCAATTCTGAGTAGGAACTAATATAATAAAGCTGAAGTTTTGTGTTCATGTTTATGAACTACTGGTCGGATTTGAAAAAATCTTTTTGCATTTGATGGCCAAATTCTTAACGAAGGTTATATCTATCTAACATCACGCTTAAAGCCTTAACTGCTGAGCAAAAAGAAAAAAATATCAGATAGAACGCCAATTAAAAGCGCGGGCGGACGATGCGATGCGACGCGGTGGGTCGTGGGCTGAAATTTCAAGCGGACAAAGTCGCGGGCAGAAGCCAGTTATTTCATAAATATTAACAAATACAAAAGCATATTTTGTTTAAAAGAGTTTTGGTAATGAAGACACCTCATCACCGTAAACTATGCACACTCGTAAATTATTTATGACCGCCATAAAAGCCGATGTTTCTTCGCACAAGTGTTTGTTAAAGTTTACTATACGAGAGTTGCGTCATGTAATAATTAATGATGTTTTTAAAATAATGGCGTTTAAAAGGGTACACGACGTACTGTAGACCTAAAGCTGCTTGTATTTTTTCAATTAAACTTCTGCACACTGGTGCAACGCGACAGCGCGACGCTGACACTGACGACACCAACGACGATAATTGGACGAGAAATGAGAGTAAAGACAAGAATGTCAAGGACGCGTCACGTTTAGACATATTTCGTTACATGAGAGCGAAGAAAGATATAGAAATAAAAGGAGAAAAAACGTTTATTTGCGGTAAACTTGACGCAGTGATTGAACACAAACACCAAAAATAACAAGTTGGGGGAAAATATGCGTCACATCCACGCAAAACTGCCATCGCTCGATCTAGGTGTGTGTTTGTTTGTGTGTATGTCTTTTTTAAATGTAAGTATTTCTTTTTTGTATTTTATTGCCGCGTTTACCTGTTACACTTATTAACGCAGATAACACTTTTATATCGGTTACAACTACATATATATTACTGTAAGACTGTGAAAGTGTTTGGCTTAACATATTCAAACACATTTATAAGTGTTACATATTCGATTCTGTTACTAATTCAAAATGAAAACTTATAATTCTGTTACCTTTATGAGGTGTTTTAAGTCTATCACGTGGACCTTGTTTTTTTTTTATTGATTTGTTTTTAAGCATTGGTAAGTTATTTGATTAAATCCATTCTAGTATTTTAAATTCAAAAGTAACTCTGTCTGTCTGTCTGTGTAACTTTTTCTCGCCTAAACAACTGAACGGATTTCGATAAAATTTTGTTTATGTCCCGTTAGCACGTTCCCGTGGGATGATTGCCAGCCACGGGCAGAAGCTATTATCTTATAATAATAATCATCATCATCATCATACTATGAAATTATCAATATTAAATAAATGTGTACCTAGAACCCTCAAAAATCATTTCATTATTTACATATACGTTCATCATACCTAAGTGTCTTAATTCAGAAATACAATAAACTCTTTATATTTATAGCACTTACAAAAACGAAGTACACATAAAATTATTTCTAGTGCCCTTTTTACAGTAAAGTGCATACGTAAGTTATTATTTAATTTGAAGTAACTTACATTATAAATATTTTTAGTAGATTCAAGGTGAACACCACTCATCAATTCCGATTCATGTTTTAGTCTAGTTTCTAATGGCAAAGGTCGTTGAACATACAGCCAGCAATATATTTTTGTCCATTCATTTCAATGTAAAACAAAACTGTTTTACATACCATCTCTTCCACGTGTCTTTAATACAGCACAGACTACTGGTTATTTCTAGTACAACGGACAAAACGAAATACTACTTTGCATAAGAATAGTATAGGCACAGCTGTGTTCGTCGGCCATATGTGTAAGGCGGGCTATTAACATACGTTTTGTGTACTCGTGAAAGAGTTCGAAGTTTAATATTCTGAACGAACAGTCATGTGTTCGAGAATTTGAATATTTGTTTTGAGAATTAATAGAGAATTGCGTTCCAGAAATGGAATCATTATTTAAATACTAGTTATATAAAACGACATTTCATAAATTTGTAAACACAAAAACATGTACCTTAAATATTTAAATAACAGCAGAATGAATTATGCTTGCACAAGTTTATTGTTACAAAATTATCTGCATCGACGCATTTAATTTAATATTATCTTAAAGACTTTTATTGAACTGTTATAAATTAATAATAGCCACCACATCCTTCCTAGCCACCGGTGTTATTACAATATGCTATGAAAACGGCAAAAATAACCTATGACTCATAAACAATACAAAACGTAAACATAACATCACGCCTGTAATCCCAGAAGTGTTAGGCAGAGATTTACCTATACTACCCACATTTTGCCAGTTATGTTTAAGTTACAATAGGTATAATAAAAATAACTAAGTAGTAAGTATATATATTACTGTAATGTATGTTGTGTTGTGTTGTTGTGTGTGTGTGTGGTCTCTTTACGTTGGTTTTGGGTGGACAGAAAGATATTGATCTTGTCAAGCTATTTTGTAAAAAAAATAGGATGTTGTTAATAATATTACATAAAATTGATAAGCTATAGCTAAGCTCTAAATAAGTTTTTAATTCAAATTAAAAAAAAACCAATACCAGAACTGGTCTTCGAAATAGCGTGCATCAAAGATAAGTGCAAAACTGTCTTAACCGCGACTCGACGTAAAACTGTAATTTCGACTTCTCTTTTAAAACGAATTATTTAATTATCCACACGGAATTGAACGGTGTAGGAAACAGCATCAATTACCGATCGACAATTATTTCAGGTGAGTTCAACAATGTAAGGGAAATCATTTGTTTTATTTATGTAACGCGTATTTTAAAGTTAGTCAGTATGACTGAGGGTAGAATCAGCTGGAATCCTTCAATAGAGAAAAGTGGAGAGAAGTGAAGTGGGATATCACAGGCTTTTGATGAGATGAGATGAGAGGTGACTACCAAATCTGCCATGTATACCTACACGTAACAGAATTCATATTTAAATTATCTATTTGCCTGATAAATTCAATTAACCACAGGATTCATTAAAATGATAAAGATAATTATTGAGATTATTACCTAATTCTAGATTTTCATACCTTTTGTCTAGTCTATTTAATCTGTATAACAAAAAGTCTACAAAGTGATCTAGTTCGGTGCACCATTAAGCCGGTCTTACACGACATATGTGTTTGTGTTGAAACATTACGTAAATCGATCGATGTCCTGCTGCTTTCTTAATTAAATTCAATAAAGGCTAGTACTTATTGTTATTAATGTTAGAGAGCAATAATAGTATTTTCTCTGTTACTGCAAATGACTGCCAGTAAAATAATGATGCTTGTAAAATTTAAATAATTACCACATTATTAAACTAAAGGTGACTGACATACAACGCACGGCCTAAGCCAGCAGTGAAGATAGAAACATTAGGTAATTTTAATATTTCTTAGATCTTTATAGGGTGTAGACACAAACAAAGGATTTTCAAAAATCATTTCGTTACTGAAGTAAGAAATTTAGGACAAGAAAATCATATAATCGAAATTCAGAAACAAGGGCAGAGGCGAAAGGAAAATTGAACATTAAAAACGAATTTAAACGACGTTAATAAATTACAGTCGTAATAAACAAATACCACAATATCTGATTACAGAAATTATACAGATTCACCGCAGAGACGACACAGTAAACAGATAATTGTTTAATTTTCCATTTCAACTCGTTTTTTTTTTGCGTCATCTCCTCGCTGCCTGCGGAAATCGTCATAAATCCTATTACGGCTTTATTCGTTTTTCGTTTTTTGGAAAAGGCTTATTTCAACTGAGGACTACTCTTTTTACAAAAATTGTATTTTTATTATTATTTTGGACAGCATTTTATAAGATTAGGTTAATTCAAAAAAGGAATACGTATTATCACGTAATGCCAAAGCATAGATATACAATTTAGATTAAAACTCAAACACGTGTACATATTTTATGGCCCAATATTGAAATATTAGCAAAAATACTTTAACAAAATGTGTGACTCAACCATCATAAATCATAGGATCCGTTACAAATCTAACATTAATCCATAAAATAATGACCAATGAAATGAACCGTCTTGAATCTATTCAGATGCTAGGAAGCGTGTGCATTAGAATACGGACAAAAATATATCACTAGCGTTTCTCACATAAATTGTATGCACTATGCATGGGAATAAGATGGTAGACAATAGAACAAATATTAATAAATGATCGAACACGTAGGGTCGATTCAACCCTTTAAACGCGACACCTGGTCTCAAAGACCGAAGTCAAAAAATTTCTTTATCGCATTAGCATAATATTTACAATATTCACAAAAGGATTCTTTATTCAAAGTAGCTTCGTTTTTTTAATATACGGTAGTTTATTGTTAGAGATAAGGGATGGGACAATGGTGCACTTTGTGGTGGTTTGTAAGACGATGTTGAAAGGGTTACGGTAAGAAGTTAACGAGCCAGCAACAATGTTCTATTCAATAATGTTTTATGTCTTCGTTTTGTAATTCATGTTTTCGGTGATAAATTTATGGTTTACTAAAAAACAATGTTTGGTTTGGAATAACAAATGTTTAGATGGAATTGAAATGACAATGTATGCCGTTTCCAATTATATCGTTAAGACTGTCTTAAAAACTTACTGATGTTAAATCAGAAGTGATACTTCAATGAGTTTAATTTGATTTAATTCATAATTATCCACAACTTCAATAGTTCTAAACAACAAAAAACTACTCAAAGAGAAAACACCTACTAACCCATTTAAACAAACGACTAAGCAAAAACCCAAAAATATCGTTTACAATCATAAAATAAAAACCGAAAGTAATATCCATTCATGCTGAGCAAACTATCAGTTGCATCTTCCGATCCAATTTCGAAGACAGCAAAAAAAATCCTTTTAGCCCGACAATAGACAGTGGGCTTTTGTCTAGACACCGTCAAATGATACGCATTAGGTTTTTATGCGATATGAATACATTTAAAACAGGAAGGATGTGAAAGTCGGGGTATAGAAGACACCGTATGGCATTAAAGGGTTAGGGACGTTAGGGTTGTTTAGAACGGCTGTGTCGTGCAAAGAAATAGGGATAATGGGTGAAACATTGTATTAACGAATGAATTATTACCGGCATTTTGTTGTGGTTTTTTTTTAATATTTTTGAATAATAAGTGAGCATAATTAAAAAAAAGACAAACAATAATATTAAGTCGTGAGCATAAAACATTCAAGTGTTATATACAGTTTTATAACAGTAGGTATTTACCTAATGTTATAAAAAAAAAGAACAAAAAAAAGAAAACAACATTACAATCAATTTTACTACAGGCAATTCATCATTGCTGAACCGCTACTGTTTTTTGATACCATATACAAATGTCAGAACAAAAACAGCTACAAAAACACCTAGTTTCAGACTAAAGTCATAGCAATGTAACCTTGCAGTGTCATAGTCGAAGTAAGGTGAAATTCTTTCGATACTATATCTAATCGAATTCGATATAATATGAAGACCTTGTTTTTACCTTTCGATCAATCAATTTTTTTTTATCAAACTTTCTCCTCGAAGGTTATTTATTGATTATAGATAACACGTCGTATAACTCGTTGTGTTGGAAGAAAAAGGGCGTAACCGACAATTTATGGAAAAACTTACAGCGTTAAAAGTAAAATAGTGCTAAGTGACAACTGTATTAATAAAACTTTTTGGTCGTTTAAAAAAAAGATATTAGGTTATTTTAGGGTAGGTATTTTAATTTTGATTCAATTATTTTTAAAAATGTAGACCCCTTCGGTGATACGTTGAAGATATATGATATCTAAACCGCGACCGTGTCGGGAACATTTTATATTGGCCTTGATTTGACTATCATATTGTATGGAACAACATGTAGCTTCGATAAGGCCCAAAAACTACAAGCATTTACTGAGGATTGAGCCTGGGACGCGACGTTCACACGGAACAAAGTAGCATTGATAACCACTGCGCTAATGCGGACAATTCAATATAACCTGAAAATTGGAGGTATACTGTATGTTCAAAGTGCTTTTAATATTTACTAAGTTATTGTTTATTTGTTTCGAATGTTTTAGGTCAAAAGTAGTTCTGAATTTATTAGAAACTAAAATATCTTCAAAAATCATTAAAATTCTTAAAACGATTTCTTTTTAACACAAAATTACCTTTCTGAGTGTCCTTCAGCACAATGAATTAAATTCCGAGACACATCTGAAACAAAGAAAAAAACTTTCATTAGTATTATTGACAAGTGCTGCCAAGATAGTTATAGCCAAAGAAGTCCAAGTGCCACACCACTTGACTTTACTTTATGTAAAATAAACGTCGAGTTAAAAGGCTTTATCTAAATACTATTTTAAAATATAATTGTAAATGCTAGACTCCACAAATTATGTAAAGAGATATTAAGTTAGCAATCAGCCATTTCAAGTACCTATTACCTTCATCGCGGAACGTGTTCAATCGTGTGACTATCTAGTTCTTGTATCTTCAGTAAAACTTATAGCGGAAAATAAATGGAAAAAATTGAATGATGATTCCATTAAATTTATTTGCCATTTTTCAAAAGACTAGCAGATATCGTGACCGGATCACTTTAAAACGACAGTAAAACAGCTAGCGCCGCGCCGCCAAGCTTCATTGCGATTTAATTGTTGTCAGCCCCAAGTATGGATAAACCATTCGTTTTAATGAGATTTTATTTTTATTTGACGTTTTATGTCCACTAGCAATTACCGAACGCATAGAAATTGAATTATTCAACAGCAAATTTATCGGTGGCCGCCTTCACAGTACGTGTATCTATATCAACAACATCGGAATGATGAGCCATTAAATAAGGTTTGATTATTAAGGGTCATAAAATGTGATTTCGATGATTTCTCTTGTAGCCATTTACAGAATGTTGAATATTCTCGTGCATACCGACGTCCAATTACGCGCGTATAAATATCCACACGGGACAGTTGATTTATTAAAAATGTTATCGCGCACAGGTGTCAAGAAATCTTATTTGACCATCCATCTTTGTCTAACTGGAGTTATCGTTTGCTGATATCTATGTGAGCACATACATTATTTATTTATGCGCGAATTTGCGTCGAGTTTTGAAGGGTTAACTAACTCGTTGCGATGTTCGCGCTTCGTGATCGCGTTGCATGCGAAAACAGTCGTATGTTATTAATTTTGCACATTCATATTTTTACTTTAGCATTTTGATATTTACAAATACCTACCAAATTGTCGGTGAATTTAATGACAGATTGCAAATTCAAACTTATGTCGGCAATTTTTTTTTCCGTAATAGTTCGAGTGAAAAATGTGAGAAATTCAAATACGTTACATTACAGTTCAACACGACATAAATAACGTGTATTATTTTAAAACATTGATCAAATAAACTTAGGAACGAGAAATACCAACTTTATTTTTCAAACAAATCCTACCTATACCGACACAACGTTTTTTAGTATGAAATGTGATGCCGTTTGCCTTGAACTTACGGGGCAACATTGTATCTCGAAACTTTATTAAAATATCAAGTTGCTAAAATTGACTTCGTAGAAAGGCCCACAATATGGCAACGATATCAGCGTTGCTTGGAAATTAATATTGGAACAGAGAAAACGAAGAATAATCTTGCTTGAATAATGCACCTACAGGGTTACTTAACCGAAAAAAATACTCAAACGTCATTCATAAAACACCTAATTCGAACGACAATAAGTATTAAATAAAAGACTAAATTACATTTCAAAAATGGAATACTAAAAAAGTTCAAAATAAAACCACAAAATTAACAATAAAAAAGAACACTCGAAGACGTAACTCGAGTCTGAAAATATTTCACAATAGTTTACAACTTTTGTGTTTGTAATAAAAAGGTACTTAATGTGATTGTACCCCATTGTGGCGCCGCGCCGTGGGTTATGGATTCCTTTTCTATTATGTCGAAGACAGTAATGAATTGCTTGTTACTTTATGTCACACTTGTTTTGACAGCCGACATAAGCTTGAATGCTTCTTCGAACAGACACAAGAATTGCGTTTACTCTGCCAATGAATAAACTTTAATTAAATGCAATTGTCATCATCATAATCGTAAGCTTATTTGATCGTTAATGACAAGTTATGCAGTAAAATAAATTTGTATATTCCAAATAAACTTTAGAGTCAAGGCACATCACTGAATCGAATGACTTGGGGTTTAAACTATTTTGATTGTCTTTTATTTATCTTATTAAACTGAGATGCCACAACTAAATCACAAATCTAAAGTTCAAAAATGTAATTACAAAACATTGACGGATAGCTATAGCCTTATTGAATAGAAAAGGTCAAAAAACGTTAAAATATCATTTGTTAAGTGTCATGCAACGCCCTTGATAGTTCTCAAGGCAATAAATTATTTCGAAAAAAGAACACTATTCCGACAATGCACTTGAGATATTTCCCTGTCTGTTTAATTGCCTGTCAGAATCTAACATCTAACCTTTTACAAGTGGGCGAATAAAAATGGGCATAGACAACAGAAGAGTCTCAAGAATGAGGTCATATTATTTTTAATTTTCGAACTTTAAATACGGAACTTTTTTGTACGTTTTGCGGTCGCATTTCGTATCTATGGGTTGATGATCGATTTCCTTTTTTTGGCGTTGTATATTGATTGTGATGTTTTATTAAGTGTTATTTTATTTTCATGAAGTAATAATGGATGATTAAATGAATTTAACAGAAGTTACACGCGACTTTGTTTGCACAAAACGTTTTTCTTTCTTTCTTCAAAGGCTTTCTTTTTTAGGAATATTATAAATTGTATTATATAAAAATGAATAGGGCAGAATTCAGAGCACGTACTTCAAAATAGTGACGTAACTATAGTATGTACAGAGATAAGAATCTTATTAATGTACCCAATTATTTGGTAAAAGCTTGTAATTGTGTTTCCCAAACTGCATAGAAACTAGTAGCTAGGCAAGCCTGCCGTACTAACATTGTTTTTGTCTGTCTAATTGCAATTTATTACCAGTTTACGTCAACTACTGAATTTAAAGATCTTTGCTAGGGTTAGCAGCAGTTGCTGCTACAGTCTAAATGTTCCCCTTAATTCGAAGCATCCCTCTTTGGGATTACATTATGATTGGGAGAACGGATTTCGGAATAATTTTCTCTAAGATACTTAATATTTTATAGTTATTTTCGTTCGAAACCGTCCGGAGGTTACACAACCCTAACCTCATCTTTACATTAATTATCCTATGAATACTAATACTTAACGAATTTATTCACGTTGTAACCAACATTAGGTACCTACTAATTCCTAAACCACCTAATATGTCAATTACATTTTTTTCTACACAATTTTGGCATGCAGATTTAAAATAAACTGCCACCTCTATTAGATCTAATTTGTTCTACAAGAACAATGGCCATTGCGTGTGCTAGCACAAATTTTTGCTCATTTATATCAATCTCGTTCGTTCTCATACAATCATTCGTTCACTTCGTGCCGGTTTTAAGTGAATTTTCAAACTTTATTTCCTGTTACTATCAAGCTATTATTACTAACCGTGTACTAAGAATAAACTTATTTAAAATTTAAATAGTTGGATTGACAGTTGTCTCATCAACAGTAGCTGTTGGATTATCGAATTATTTAATTCAAGAAATAATGATAAAGAAACTGTTACTTTACTGAAGTGACAGAACAGAACTTGTTTCTGAAGTTATAACAAATATTATTAAGAAAACATTTACAAAAATACACCTAAAAGAACACTTTTCTTGGAAATGGAAGCTACATATTTTTTTACTGTTGTAAATAAAATAATATTGTTTGTGTTTATTTTTACAAAAAATACGTAATATATTTTACCTAGTGTGTGCGTCCATGTCATTTTATTCTATTCTTGGCAATGACCACACATGAGTCACTGGCAGGCAACATGTTTTCATAAAACGTTGGGCAAACGTTGGCATATTGGCGAATAAAACAGAGTTGCGATGAATAATGTGTGTTCAAAAATTTGGCAAACATTTTTAACGAAATGTTTGCTTATACGAATATGTGCCTTTGTAATATTATTTTGAGTAGGTGCGTTCGGTGCAGATTCGGAAGACAAATTATGAAGTTTAAGTAGTTTTTAAAAAGTTGCAGAATTGCTGAGGAAATTCGACTTATTTCCTTTCCCTTGAAATAAAGAAAATAATGTATAAAGTATTAATGTGGTCTGATGACGATGATAGCAGTTTTAATTATTTTCTCTAGACTTTACTCAGTAAAAGTCCCGATAAAATAATTAAAACGTATAAAGGAAATTGCGATTTGCGGAAATCATAGTAAATGTATTAGAAATCTGTAATGAGTTTTTAATTTATTTCCATTACATATAATTTTATAATTTCCCGTTAATTCAGCTGCACTAGTAAAATGCAATAACTTGTAGCTTGGTTTAATTATTGGTTCTGAGATTGAAAATAAATTGAGATCGATATATCCAACTACTTACGACAATAATTTTAGTTGTTGCCAGGCTGATTTATTTCAATTAATACGTAATTTTTATTTGCTTCTTCCTGATTCAGGCCATTTTATTTCCAATCGTCATTCAATTTAAAATTAGAATAGAATTCACTCCGAACTCGAAAACTTAATGAGGTATGGAATTTAAAAAAAAATTGGGACATAACAAGACAACTCGTATATTATTACTCACCAAACCGACCTTGGCATCGTCAGAATGAAATAATCAACGACAAAATAGCGAGTGTTTGACGATCAACAAGAATTACTGTAGACGGTAGCCAGTAACCACCGCCCGCATGCCGTAATATCATAGACTAGCGTATTATTACAGAGTTATTGGTCATCACAAACCGATATTTTGTGGTCATTTGACGTCGTTGAACGCGATTGCAATACTGTTGTAGACTTATAGCAATTTCGCGATCAAGTACCTAGGTACGTTCTGGGAAATTCGAATTTGAATGTTTTATTCTGTGTGAAAACTTTTAAGTTGCCAGTAGGTCGGTGGCTGACGATTAAGCTGCCCATTCACAAATTAAACCTTTTTTAAAGTTTTTACAAAAAGGCCGACATAAATATGGAATATTTCGAACTAGAATTATATGAAAAGGGATCTTTGTGTGCTATGTATAGTTATTGAGTTATGTATTCCAACGCTAAATAATCTTTGTATGAAATCCTAAGGTGTAGCTTCAATGCACATGCATTAGAACGTGTTTAATCATGACAATATATATATGTGACTGGACATGCATACAAAATATTATTTGTTTCCTTAAGTTACAGTTATGTATTCTCCTGGTTACCTACCTTAATCATAAACAAAGTTGATAAAATATGAGGAAACACTTCGATTTGTATATCCTACCTATTTATAAAAAAAATACGATTAAAGTGTTTAATATTTTTTTAAGGTTGAAAACAATCCATTGAATAATACACATGATATAATATTAAATAACTTGAAATAATAGTAATATTATCATATCTACGCATGTAACATTAGCTTTCATGATTTATGATTTGCTTTTAAAATAAAATCATTCTAAATGCTGCTTATTAATGTTCACTACATAAACTATTAAAGTTTTATATTATAATTAAAATGTACGTACTTTATTAGTTTTTTTATGTTTTTTACCGTTTACAACTCATTGTCTGGTAAATTTATTAATTATAAAGTACTAAGTACATGAAAGATTATATTTTACATAAAATAGAAGTTATCTGTTACAAAGGTAAGAAAAACTTTTCTTACATTGAGTACCTAGATTAATAATAAACAAAACTTTACACTGGTCATCACTGAAACATTAATTGATTTTGTTTCAACAAGTAAGCATAGGAAACGAATTTTAGTTTTTTATTTTATTTTTATTTAAATCAAGCAGGTAACTCAAACAGTGTTTCTTACTTGCTTTATTCATCAAGGTTAGTCCATACTTACTTTACAAGAAACTATTTCACAGTAAATAACAGCCAGTGTGTTCTGTAAAAATCTCACCGTGAAAACTTAGGTTAACCTGTCAATAGTGTCAATCCCTAGCGGGCGGAATGACAGCCCACTTCAAGCTCATTTTTATTAAATTTTACAGAATAGACCCGGCAGATCTACATTCTATTATATCATCCGACTGATGCAAATCTCGCTTGTAAAAAAAAGTTATGAATTAAATTACTTGGCACTTAGTAAATAATATAAATGCAACTTATTTAACGTCGGAAGCGTTCGTGCGTCAATCCAATATATCAGTTAATACACGCAACATTTAATGCCTCTATCTCCGTCATCTATCGTTTAAAGGATTGTTAATGAGCCATCATTAAGGAAAGTACTTTAATTATAATTATAATTGTACACACGGCTAAATATCAAGCTATACATTTCCAGTATTAGCCGACCTCTCATTGTACGGAAATCCTATACAATGCGAGATTAGCTTATACTGGAAAATGTAGCTTGATATGTAACCGTGTGTACTTAATTGCGTTACTGAAATGCTTCTCAATTTTTAGTCGCTGTTAGTCTCATGCTATCTCAGTCACTGTAAATTGTATTAAAACGCCAAAAAAATCTAAAAGAACGAAGGAATTGCACATTAATAACATCGTATACCTTACTACTAAAACTGTTAACAAACTTAAATATGGCGTAAAATTCCGCCGTATCGCTGTCGACTGGTAATGTACCCAAGAGACTGGCGGCAGCATTGCCGATATCCGAAATAAAATATTTTTATTTTATTTTATTTTATTGCCACGTTGCATGGCAAAGCTTAGCCGCTGGCCAAGGTGGAAACCCGGACCTTGGCTCACGAGAACCATCAACCAGCCTAACCTTTTGGAGATTTCCTTGACCAGACCGTGTTTTTTAAGTCTTAAAGAGTGTGTTTGAGTATGCGGTGGTAAGAGATAATGAAATAAAATTGTTTTGACACTTGTCTTAGTTTTTTTTTATAACTAATGATTGGTGTTGTGGTTCACTGCCTTTTTACTTAGATATTATAAATCGCACCCGTCAGTCACCCAGATAAATAAATATAATTCGTTTTTTGTTAGGATATTAAATAATAGTTTTAGTGTGATGTGGTATTGCAATAATGTGCGGAAGTTGGTTGGATTAAAGTTGATAGAAAGTTTGCAAAAAAATAAACATATTAAATGTTAGATAGAAACCACAGTAAAAATATTAAACTAAAACGTTACTATAACGTTTTTTTTATATTTAACAATTGACGTTAACATTATAAAAAAAAAGAACTACACTTTAAAATATAAATTGATTATTCTGATCGTTATGACAAGCAATATTTTATACAGCATGTCTATAAATGGCCGAATTTATTACTTGTATATCAGTAATCCTAAGATTTATGTTATAATTCACGTTTAAAAAAATAAACGGTTCATGTTATAGCAGATTAACCCCGCCAAAATTTTTAACAAAAAAAAAAATGGTTTCCAGAAATGGCAGCATTTTGTTTTCAAGTTTTTTATGTATCATATGTTGATATAAAACTTGAAAACAACTCGGTATAGGAAAAAATACAAGAATCAAATAATACGTAACACATGTTGTATATTATTTGTAGACGAAGTAATGCAACTCGTAAAATAAACATATTGCGACCACATGAACTCGAGCTGTCATTTTGGAACGTTTATTTAGGTGTATGTGGGCGAGGAATAATGTTGTATCTGTAGATACGGCATTAATTTTGAAATGACAGTCACTAAAATCAACGCAAACAAAGTCACGCAGAGAATTTCACTGAGTGCCAAATAAATATAAATATCCAATTTGTTTTGATGAATTCATCAGAATTGAAATGATAAGTTCAATCATTTTTTTTTGGTATCTAACCAATCAAGAAAATTACTTATTTGGGATTTTACCATTTTTTACAACAAAAAATTATGACAATTATCTGCGGTTTATTTTAGGTATTTCTGAGTCATCGTATGGTAAATTAAAACCAAACCAAAAGGTTCAAAAAATTGCACCAGACCTTTTAAAAAAAGGACATTTTGAATGTCATTTTTTTTTTGTTTTCAATACAAAATTGGCTTGTAGGTGTTATATGTGTGAACTTGGTTTGCAATAATAACCGGTTTTACTAATAATACTTCTTTTTCCATATGCTTTTCCTGTTTTGGGTTTGACTGAAATTCAAGCTTTTGTAATAAATATTTCGTAAAGTTTTTTTTCTTTAACACAAAGTGAAAATTAAAGCAAAGTAAATGTACCTTAATCTTAGATGGTATTATAATCAACATAAAACCCGATACTAACCAGCAGCCTAATTGCGTAACACATTTTCGTAAACGATTACGACTAATCTGTTGTATTTTGACAGTTCAACAACATTCATTGCGTTATACACATTGTTGAACAGATTTTTTTCAATAATCTATAATATAATTGTTATAGCACAAACATGTTCAGGTAGGATAAAACATAGCATGCAAAATCTCGAGAGAATTTCAAAATGTTAGAACTTACAGGGCGTCAACATTTTTATCCATAAATTCTCTTAAACTATAGTAGCTACACTCATTCAACCACTTGTACAACTAATACATTGCTTCATAAGTTTTTAAGCTAATACATTGCGTCATAAGTTTATCGAACTTATGAAGCAATGTATTAGCAATCTGTTTCAAAACGATTCAGATTCCGATTGATTGTGTATTACGCAATAAGGCTGCTCTAAATTACAAAAAAAAAACGTAACTAAATTTTTAATTTAGCGGGCTGCCTCAGCGCATCCCCCTAAAAAGTACACAATATAGTAATATTGTACTAAAAATAGAAAAAATAACTAACGCGTGTTTCATTTCATTTAAAAAAAAAACTGCTGTCACTCACGGCTCAAAACGAAAGATAAAATCATTCTTGAAAGCTACATAAAAAGTAACAAATTAGTGACATAGTCACTACTTAGTACGAAAGTAAGTAGGACGAAAACAATGACAATAAATAAACATACGAACACACAAACATGAACAAAACGCAGTGAATTACTTTTAATTGCCAAGAAAATGGCTGCCCGCTAAACTATTACTACTACTATCGTCTGTCCGCTTGAAATTTCTGGTTTTAACATGAAATATGGCCCGGACCAACCGCGTTGCATCGCATCACTTCCTTTTCGCTTGGCGTTCCTTCAGTTTTTATTTTCTTTTTACTCGGTTTTTAAGTGCCGTTGCGTGATGTTAAATAATAACAATATTTAACATCATCCTGCAGCCCTTTAGGAGCCGAGCAAAAAGGCTTTCCTCAAGAATTAGGCTTTTAAATGCAAATAAATATTTTTTCAAATCCGACCAATAAACAAACTCTTCGGCTTTATTATTAGTATAGATGTAGATTTTACATCGAATGTTGTAGTGTGGTTTTTTTTAGTAAAAAAAAAAAGTTAAATTGACGTGCCAGTTGATAATATACTTAATTTACGAACTGACTGGAGACATGCGTTATTCATCCAACGAGATGTGAGGGATTGTTAGAGATAATTATTATGTTGCAGTTACATCCAAAGAGGATGTAACTACGTTTTCATATTTTGGTATACTATTATGTAATTTTAAGGTATTTGTACAAACTCAAACTCAAATAATTTATTTCAATTAAACCATTTACAGGCACTTTTGAATTGTCAAGGAATCGGTCAGTCAGAAACATGAAGCTAGTTGCCCATTCCAAAGCGCAGTAGGTCACTATGGAGAAGAACGGGCAAGAAACTCCATGCACACTACGGGCTAGTTAAAATAATAATTAAGCATGTGTGTGCACATATTTTTAATATCAACATTATGTGAACAAGTTCAAGACTTTCTCACTAAATTAAACTCCTTTTGACACCTTGTCATGTTTCTGATGGTCTCAAAATGTTGAAATGCCTAGTGCATTTTTGGCAAAGAGGTGGCAAATTGATTTAAAGGATGGCTCAATCTTCGGTAACTCTATCGCGTAATTTAAAATTCACAACTGCAATAGTAAAAAAATAAAGCAACGTATTTGACTTTTTGAAACTTTATAAGCAACAGTTTTTTCATCACACCTTATTTTTAAATTTTATGATAAAAAAATTCAGCTACATGATTATTAAAATTTCGAACATCCATTACTTTTTTATATTGCTGACATTAATTTCTTAAATCTGCCAAAATATGTATTACGTAGAAAAGTTTTAAGAGGCCACCAGTAATAAAAAAAAATATTAAAGAGTGGCTAAAAATGTAACTACATAATATATAAATTACCGCTGATATGGCCCTGTATTATGTCTAAAATATTATTGACATAAATAAAAAATAAAAAAAAATGTTTTTTTTATTGTGATTATTGGCTTCAACATAACATATCATAGGCGTGATATATTTATTCCCCAAAGGGTTAGGCAGAGGTGAACCTATGGTACACCCACATTCGCCAGTTATGTTTTAAGCACATGTCATAGGGGGCGAGCCTATCAGCTCAAATTTACAATAAACTAAAGTCTAAAATTATTTTGCACGTCACACAATTTTTTGTTTTAATCCACGCCTTCTTCAATTAATCGTGAGCAAGTCGAAGAAACTTCAACATTCCATAACACTTCCTAGCGGCCGCTGGCTAAAGATAAGAGTTACTCATAAATAATAATTAGCAGCCGCAAATCGAACCTGGGCCGCACTTTGTGACTAACGATCCTGTCTGTCGCCCCAGGCGTACAGATATTAATAACAACCAACGACCATCTGATTTATATCTTCATACGGACGACTATACTTGGTAATCATTTAAACTTGATTCGATTTAACGTAAGCCCACCAGTTACAATGGCCGACTTAAGATAAATTGTCTAATTAACTATTGTAAAAGTGCGCAAAAAGTACGCGTTTCGGTTGTGTTCAACACCACGTTTCTTAGGTCTTACAATACTGAATTTACGAGTGCGTTACCGTAAGTAGTCTGCGGCCAATAGCGTGCCGACATCAATCATTTACCGTTCTTAATTGGAAATAAAAACTCAAATCGATTGTGTTTAAAAAACGCCTCGAGATAAGGACCAAGACTGTCCAAGACCGAGTCACGATAAGCCTTAAGGCCGAATTTGTAAATAAAAAAGGTTGCCCACGGCCAAAATAAATTAATAATTCCGCGTTTATAATCTTATGATAACCGCTATTTTTCGTGCAACACACCCAAATTATAATGAGATAAAGACTTAGACATAGATACATGTGGGCGTACGATTGCATATCTCGGAGCAGTACCACCGTCGACCACGACTTTGTAAAAAAAAAAAGAATATGACATGTATTACATTCCGAATTTCGAAATTCTTACAAGAAACAAAACAGATATTTATTCATAACAGTAGTCATTATCCGTTTTTGGTTGGTGAAAGTGTTGAAGCCCGTTAACTTTAAAATGCGTGAAAAATATTTTTAGAGCCTATTCAACTTGGCTTATTGTTTTGAACTATTATAATAGCAGTTACTTTTTACAATGATTTAAGTACATATTATGAAATACTATGTTTTTTAATGTAGTTTTTTTTAAAGTGGTTAAGTAAGAAAGTAGTAATGAGTCTATTTATAACATTGGGAAATAATTATGTCTATTTTTTTAATAATATTGTTAGACTTGTCACCTATTGACTTGGCAGTTCTTAATACCTGTTACTTTTCACTGTTCTTTTTGTCACAAAAGTACTAGGTAGGTAACATACAAGGTACAAAACTAGAATATTTTTTTCTTCATATTTTTAACCTTAAATATATTTTTTAGAGTGGTCACCAATTCAACTTAACAGTTCTTTGGGCGATTTATGTATTCAATTATTCGTCAACCAACTTGTATGGGATATAGATTTTTTTTCGCAGAATTGTCGTCATCGGCACCATTGCCATAGAGAAAGATAGAATAGAATACAATAACTGTTACTTTTTACTTTCTTAAATTAGTACAAGTTATATAAGTATTAGCTTCATTTCTTCACTTTATACACATATTACACTTCATTAGACGGCCGTCAATCACAGGTTGAAACAAACTGTATTAAGAACAGTCAACTTATGATACTGATGAGTATTTTCTACTACCTAACCACTTTAAATCGAAAATATTGCCTCATCTAAAATACGTGTTTAGAAGAACATTATTTCAAACTCAAACCATTTATTTTAAAAAATTACAGGCACTTTTGCATTGTCCAGGGTCGGTCAGTGGGAAAAATGAAGCGAAAAGAAGGAGCTAAAAAAAATACCTAAATTGTAACGAAATCAAATTTTAAGGGTTAATATCAAACTGTCTGACTGTCTCGTTGGTCTAGTGGTCGCAATCGCTACTGCTGAGCATGAGGTCCTGGGTTCGATTCCCAGGTCGGGCAACGTGTTATTGGGTTGATGGCAATAGGCTCGCCCCATATTACATGGGACTTAAACATAACTGGCGAAATGTGGGTGTACTATAGGTACACCTCTGCCCGACCCTTCGGTGAAACAAGGCGTGATGTTATGTTATCAAACTGCCGTAGCAACACAGATAGGCGTTACAATGTGTACCTTATGTATAATACCTCGTGTCTGTAACTGACGTGTGATAGTTTAAAATTAACATGTAAGTACATCATCCATATAGTCTATATGCATAGAACTTATGTAGGTACTTACAAGAACATGAAAAATCACCTTTTGGCAAAAACAAGTCGATAAGTTGAAAGGTGAAGGAGATATACGGGGGCAGTAGATTACGT